>JAPCWZ010000004.1:2400000-4800000 GCA_039105305.1 Apiospora arundinis
CTCAAAAAGGACCGGAGCGATATGACTAAAGCCGGCCAGGACAAAAGCAGACGCAGACGTGACGAGCTTACACAGATTGCCTCGAAGCTGACGACCGAAGTCAATCACGTGAAGGAGAGAGTAGGCAAAACTAAGGTCATGTTGCTGAAGTCTGCCCCAGCCTGGATCTCAGGCGGCAAGGATGGGTCGAATGTGATCGCCGACGTCTTGATTGAGGAATGCATTGTCCCAAGAATGCTTCTCTCCCCAGGCGATGCAGACTTCTGCCACAAAATGATCCGATTCTTGCACGACAACCAGGTGGCCAACTTCAAGATCACAGCTCTCTATGAACGTTTTTTCAATGTCAACAGACTTCGGTCTATGCTCTTTGGCTGTAGCATCCGTGAGGCTGAGTTCTTGGGACGCTTCATCAAGCTTTCTCTTGGGGACCTTGCAAAGTGGCACAAGAGCAAGGATGCTTATGAGAAAGAAGCAACCAGAAACGGCAAGCATATTGGGTTTGCTACCGCAGTTGACGAAGAAGGCAAGCCTTCTTCTATGATGGAACATGATCACTTCCGGGATCAACTTTGGGCATGGCACAGAAACCTGTGCGCAGCACTAAGATCTTGCCTCCAGGGAACCGAATGGATGCACATCCGGAATGCCATCACCATTCTGAAAGCAATCCTTGATTACTTCCCAGCAGTTGACTTCATGGGCAGGCAGTTTATGCAACTCCTACAGAAGATTGCAGAGCGTGAGGCCGCAACCAAGAACGACGAAGACGGCCAGGGCCATCGCGTGGACTTGTCTGTTACGGCGAACACAGCTGCTTCGGCTCTGAAAAAACATGAATCCAAGTGGGTTATGGTGCAGGCCTTCCGATCCAATGTGGTAAGTAACTACCAACTAGTGTTTGTACACTCAATTCCTAACGTTATCCAGACCGGCGACACATCTGAAGAAAAGAGGCCAGCAGATACCAGCAAGCCACCAAGCCTTCGCCCCAATGCGCCGGAATTCAAGCCCACTAAGTAAGTCTCATGTACATTTCTATAGTCGCCACAGCTTACCTGACACTGCTATAGCGTTGCCGGACGGTCAAGGGCAACTGCCGAGGATGAAGATGGCGAGGTAAAAGATATTAGACCTGGTTCTGCCGCTTCAGCAGATGCTCAGAGAAAGGATACTGAACCCTTGTCCAAGCCAAATACACTCCCACAGAAGGCGGAGATGGCTAGACCAGGGCGACCAAGCACACCGACTGCACGTCCGTCAACTCAGAGCCCGGCTCCTAACGCCAGGCGGGAACTTTTGAAATCTTCGACTTTGCCCAGCCTTCCCCCTGGTTTGCCGAGCCGACCTGATGTCCCCCTTCCTGGCCATTTCAGGCAGGATGAATTCGCTCAGGTGCGTGCGGTGGCTGAAAGCGGCCATACGCGTGAACACCGCGATCCTAGAGAGCGTAGGGATGTGAGGGAGACCCGCGATACACGCGAGCCTCGCGAACCAAGAGCCAGCGACGGCACAAGACCCAGCCGGCCACCAAGAGATTCATTCAGCAATGATAGACGTCCTGCGGACAGCCTCCCAAGGGAAGCCTCACGATCTGACCGAGACCGCACTACACCACGGACTGAGGGACCACCTCGATGGGAACCACCAACTGTCCATGAGAGAGAAACTCGCCCGTCCAGAGAACGTGCGGCTTCTGCGACTGCCGGACGCTCCACCGAGTCCACCCGAGGCCCAAGGGATGTGCAACCAGATGCCAAATCGATGCCCCCTCCTGCCCAGACAGAAATCCCCGGCCCAACAGTCAATCCTGAGAGAGCACGTCTTATTGGGGCCGACACAGCGGATCCCCCAGTTAATCCCGCTCGTGCAGCCCTGATGGCAGATTCGAGGACATCAGGCCGCCCGTCGAGAGAAGAGAGTCGCGATCGTGGTAGCCGTCATCATTCGCCCACGCGAAAGACGGAGCGTTCCGAAACACGATCCGGTGACCAAACTCGGGAAGATCGCCCATCTCGTTCGTATCGTGGAGATCATTCAACGCCTTCCAGAGACGACCGAAGCGAAGTTTTGCCTTCTCCTGGACACAGGGCAGATCGCGAAGGTGACCGTGCCAATCCAGAGAAGTCACGAGATATAGGTACCGTTTTCCAATCAGCTCCATCGAGTGCCCGCGGAGAGGCAGAACGTCTCAGAGCAAGCCAGCAAGACCCCAATTATGGACGACTAAACGCCATCCCATCAGTGACAGACATGCCAACACATACCCCTGAAGGTCCACGAGGACGAGGTCGTAACATGACACGTCCTCCGCCACCGCAGAATCAGCAGCAGCCTGCCCGTGGCGGTGGTGATGGCAGATACCCGAACATGGATGCGCCCCAACGAGGACCATCTCCCGAGAGACATCTCCCACCGACAGGGCCTGCGTCGTCTAGACCACGTCGTGGCCCGCCAGCTGCTGTCACGTCCGGAAATCCACCAGCGAACTCCCAATCAGCACCCACTGGTTCAGGCCCAGGTATCCATCCAGATCGTCTCAGGCAATTAGGCGTTGGTCCAGCACAGCCGTCTTCTCCACAACCAGGGTTTCCTGGTTCTGGGCCCAACTCTGTGGGTGTCCACCCTGATCGTATGAATCAGATTGGTGCAAACCAGCAGCAGCCACCCAGCGGTCCGTCTCAGCATGGCAGGTCTCTGCCACCGTTACAGACTCCTGAGAGACCCGGCATGCCTTCCAGCCATGGAGGCTCCCGTCAGTCTTCGGGACCACTGCCTATCACTCCGGGCCCAGACAGAAACAACGGCCCGGCTGTGCCAACTGGCCCTTCGGGGTCTACTGATCGGGCAAAGGGTGGCAGCCGGAGACAACTTGCTGGCATCAACAACCTTCTCTCCGGCGCTGATCCAGCCGGGCGTGGGGGCAGCTTGCGAGGGCGCAGTTCACGCAGCAATCTTGCAGGCTCTGATGCCCAGGTACTTACAGGAGCGTCGCCCGTCTCGACGCCTGTGCACGAACGGGGGGCTGAGCCTTTCGCAGATCGTGTAGAGCAAGCCGGCTCGTCTCGAGGTGGCGGCGTTAATGGCGATGAGCGCCCAGGACGTGGCGGCGACCGCGAGCGAAGCCGGCGTCACCATGATCATCCGGAGCGCGTTACCCGCAGTCGCAACCAGAGCCCAAGCCGAGACTCGAGGTCGAAAGATCATCGTGACTATCACGAGCGAGAAATACTTACTGCGCCCAGCAGTGGGGCCAGAGACAGTGGCGACGGCAGGGAATTTTCTTCACGACGGTCGGGTCGGGAGTCTTCAAGTAATGCTCGAGACTCTCAATTCGGTGGTCGCGCCGAAGTGGGGGGTAATGGTCGAGGTGACGGAGGAGGACGTGAGTCTCGCCACCGTGGTGGTGACGGCGGTAGTGGCCGACACGAAGAGCAGTCGCGTAGCGGTGGTGGAGGCGGAAGAGGTGGGGGCGGCGGCCACGGGGGTGGACTTGGCGGAACCCCGCGGGGAGACGACCACAGACCGCCCAGAGAATCAAGAGGAGGCGAGGACGGCGGGCGTGGCAATCGAAAGCGCCGTAGCGAGGAGGGAGGCTATACAGCGCCGACTCCCGACAGTCATAAGAGACAGAGACAGCGCTAGCAGCGTCCGTGGTTTTACCCCATGTCTTGAGGTCAACTGTCGACCATGTATCACACATTGTACATCACCATACGAAAGAGGAATCGAGAAAGAGATGCGGGCGAGCAAGCAAGAAAGAGGCAAGCAGAGTTTACAGTCAGAGCAAACAACCGGTCGCTACTCTCAGCAATTGGAATTTCCTATAAAACAAATCACACATCATTTATTTCATCCGCATTGGTCCGTTTTTTTTATTTCGACGACGACGAAGACACATGCCATGGCGTTTTAAGGGGGGGGATAGGGGATACTACAGGGGGGAAACAAGGAAGCATCCGGCCGGCGCGCTCTGGTTCTTTGCAGTGAATTCCCCACGATTAATATCCCCGGCAACCTGAAGTCAACCAGGGCCCTGGGTATCGGCAGAAGACTCAACAACGGGCAAAATTGACGAATGATAAAACCTCTTTTTAATATTTGCTTCCTTTTATTACTAGCGAAGGCGCTCTCGCCTCTCCCCCATCCACCGGTCGAGATACCCCAACAAATTTGACTAGAGAGCAACACGAAGACATTTACTGTGATACCCCACGCCTCTATCTAGCTGGCGATGATTGTTTTTATTTAATCTTTCAAGTCCCCCGGAATCCGTGATTTCTGCATCGCAGATCCGTGTTCATACACACGCCATCGAGAATTCCAAACGATTTCGGAGGTAGCAAGGGACGGATAAGATGGACTGACTGTACATATTGGTAACGGAGAAGCGGGGACGCGAGAATTGTACTGGAGGACTGGCGGGACACTGTCTTTCACCTGGCCTTACCCTTTGAACGTGCGAGTTCGCCAAATGGCCACAGACACCTTGAGGCAATACGGACATGAGTCCCGCCGTTTGTATTATGACGTTATGGCAAAGGCAATATTAGATACAGCAAGCGTTTCCCTTGTTCTCCAGGCAAATTATTGAAAAGGCAGAGGCAGGCATGTTCAGTGTCTACAGCGTATACTGAAAGTCATGAATATAGAAATTAGTGTAACATCATGATAGAAACCAATTGGTAAGCAGGCAAGATGTCTGTAACAAATCCGCATGTATAAGCAAGCATAGCTAAGTATAATAAATAGTAAAATAGTGATGGTATATTGCTTTTAATGCTGTCCTAGACGCCGAATTGAAGAGATCCAAATCAGCCAGCCAGATAATGAATCATTGGGTGGTATCTCGTGCGAAAATATCAAACAAAACAGAGAAAGAAAGAAAAAAAAGCCAAATTTCTTCCACATGATGTGAATGGATAGGGGCTACATTGGTATCGTTACAGCTTCGTCAAAAGATATGGCGGGTATACTCTCGTATTTGTTGCTTCACCCCTTTTTCTTCTTATTAATTAAAACGCGCCACCCGGCGGCGAAGGCATTGGTGGTTGTGGCCCCCTGTCACCCCATAACGCGTTCCCGACTTTCACTTGGGTTGATGTCCGGTTCGGCCTGCTGAAACTACCGTTTCGGTGTTGCCGTTGGTAGTACTGCCGTTCGCTCTCCATATAAGGGGTACCACTCTGCTGCGGACGCATAGCTTCGCCTAGATCACCGTTATCACCTGGATACGGCTGATAGGGTCTGAAAGCCGAATTGGGCGGCGCAGAGGGTTGTCCATCGTATGAAGTAGCCCCGTCGAAATACTCGCCCGTGTGCGGGTCTCGATAAGGAGGGCTGCTGTCGGTCCTTCCTCGTCGAGGTGGCGACCCGGAGATGCCTTGGGCGTTGTCGATTAAGGCGGCGTTTTCCTCGGGAATCCTCGTCAAGTTCTGTTCACCGGGTATCCCAAATTGACTCCGACGAAACTCGCTGGCTATTGGCAAATGGTCGGTGCTTTTGGTACCTGTATCACTGCCATAAGGCTTCATCGGATAACTCGTGTCGACGCCTTCCGAGTTGATCTTGGTCGAGTAGCTGATGTCATTGTGGCGATTCTTAACGCCTACGAAGAGCCAGCGGATGCCACGGCCAAACGACTTAATAACGTCCCAAAGATTCAGGGCGTCGAGTATAGCCATGAGACCCATGAAGCCTCCTTGTGGCGCACCATGTTCGTTTTCTCGGCTCCCCAACCCCAAGGCTGGGTCAGTGGGTGGATAGAAGGATGCTTTGGCACCTGGTACATACGGCTGGTACGGGAAGGCCCACAGATGCAGAATGGCAAAGACGGCCATCTCGAAGCAGAGGAGCAGAGAAGGGATGCCGACCTTGAGATCGGGGTAGGCCAGAACCTCGTTAGGCTGGATAATACCCAATGTAGACGTACCCACCGAGATAGCAGTTGTCTGCCAGAAAGACAAGAAAATGACCAGTTTGATGGCCAAGACCTTCAGGAAGGGCTTATGCTCGGCCAAGGGCTCCTTCATCTGGATGTAGAATTGAATGAGACAGTACATGGCAATAGTGACGGCTAGCGACTCAACAACGAGAACCTGCATTAAAGGGTACGGTTAGAGGGCGCCTACTCATGGAGATCTAGGGAAACTCGGACTTACCCAGATGTGGGCGAAAACCGGATTGTTCGAGGTTTCACAGTAACGGTCAAAATACTCGGTAACCACAGCGGTGATAGTCATGGCCACTCGAATAAAACAGTAGTGATATACACCGATCCAGATGATGTTGAACCATGTCAGGCCGCTCTTGGGGGTTCTCCAGGCGCCACGGTCGCCGCCGCAGCATTTGGCAAACCAGTTGACGGGCCATACCCATGGTACGATGGGAGTCATGTAGCGAAAGTAGTCTTTCTGGTCGTGCAAGTCGGGGGCGACATAATGGCACATGAGGGCAAAGAAGGAGGAAATGGCGAAGGCTTCATAGCAGTCGCTGACGACCTGGTAGTAGACGGCGTGCCAGTATTTCCAGAGGCACAGCCAGGCTGAGACAGAATAGATGGGGATCATGAACAGGATGCGAATGATGTGCTTCTGCTCGCGGGGCTTGGTGTAGTTGAGGGCATGCTTCCATACCAAGAAGAGACTCGTGATGATTGCTATGATGGCGCAAGCGCCTCCGATAAAGGTGGCCAGTCGGTGGAAGGTGAAGCCGGGTACGATGTCTACTTCGGAAGTGACTATACGGGAGAAAGGCAAATTGGGGTGGTCAGCAATATGTTGGTTTGCTCTATTGTCTTTGTCTTCGCATCAACCTTTCGGGGCTATCTTGGCGGTTGGGGGCGCCAATGCAGGACAAGACGGGATGATCGAGGCTTATTTGGAGCTTGGCTCCAAACAAAGCGAACGACTAGGAAAGTCAAGAACTCACCTCGCATTTCCTCCAGCGTGGTATTACATGTTAAATTCATATTTGAGGCTTGTTGTATCGTGTCGGCGTCATTCGGTCGATTGTTCTTTTCGCTCCTTCCCCCAAGTAAACCATCCGAACCCCGTCAAGTCTACTATTTCGTATTGATTCTTTGTCGTGATCGCGGGTGCGGTCGAGGACGGGAGTAGTGACGGTCCCTGTGGAAAGCTTGGCACTAGACCTGCAGCGCTCGCGCTTACCACGTGCGGTCCTCCTGGTGGTCGGTTCTTGAGGGTCGATGGTTGAATTGCGCAAAAGTTGGGGCACAAATGCAGGAAGGTGCTAACGGGCGCAGACAGTGTATTCTATAATAATAATGATGATGATGATGATGGCAATCAAGAGTCGGAAGGAGAGACGGGTTGCCAGGTACAAATGGCTGCAGAAAAGTTGGTCGTGTTGCGACGTTGCGAAACCAAGGAGCTTCCTCATAAAACAGATTGTGCCAAGAGGTAGAAATGGACTAGCCGGGAGATGGAGATGAAATGGATATGGATGCCATATATGTGACCGCAATAAGGAGATGTTGGGTACGTGTAGGCAATTCAATCAACGGCGGTTTGGTTTGCCATGCAAGAATCACACTACCGCGCCTACCAGACTACTGCTCACACAAAGAAGTGGCAGTGCTGCATGTGGAATGACGGTGTGTGTGTGTGTGCTGTGTGCTGTGTGCTATGTACTCTGTAACCTTAGGTAGGTAGGTAGGTAGGTAGGTAGTCTCTTTTTGCATCACCATGTTTGTTCATGTCGGAAGACTGAAGCAAGATTCTACCAGTAGGGAATCCAGGGAATCCAGGGAATCCAAGGGAGGCCAGGGAGACCAGGGAACCACCTACAGTAGGCCGGTGAGACGCAGAGAGACGCAGAGAGACGCAAGAGGCGCAGCGTTGTGTTGTGCGACAAAGCCCACCAGGAATCAGGCCGAGATTGGAGATTGCAGGGTTGTACCTGTAACAGCAGGCAACCGGAGTCAAGTTGTCAGGGTCGAGGGGCAGGGTAGAGTAGAGGGGCAGAGGGGGGGGGGAGGGTTCTAACGGGCACCTACAACCTACAGCACCTAAGCACCCAGCAGCGAAACCAAACGCCCGGAGTCGTCGGGGCACTTAAGGCTGACTGACCAGTAACCTTGGGTGAGTTGCACTGAAATGAAAGCAGCTAGAGCCGAGGATGGATTGTTTGTAGGAATACCTAATCCTAATCCTGGATGTCATTCGGCATCGCATCATATCATGCCCGCCCAAGGTTGTTAATGCATCTGTCCATCTGATCTGACGTATAAATGCTAACCGGCATCCCTAATCCCAATGGCAGATCTAGCTGATCTCAATAAACATTTTAAACTCAAAGATGGTCACTTTCTCCCGCTGTCTGTGTACATCCCATCCGCTTACCGTCCACAGTCCTCACGATCCGCCAAGACTGAAATATGGCACGGTCGTTGGGTCGGTCGGTCGGACGATGGCTCCAAGATGAGATAGAACGACCCATAGAAACATGCACCGAGGTAAACAAAGGTAAATAGTATCGGACGACAAGATTCTCATTTCAATCGCCGCAAGGCAGACACGATATCATGGATTCGCCTACCCATGAGTCGGAAAGACGGCCAAGCAATACGTTTACCTCTACCGCTCCAATATCTATACGAACTCGACCAGTCTTTGAGGTATCCATCCCCTCTCCTCATGGCGGGCACTCGCTGGTCGGCAATGCGCGAGGGAATACCGCATCGCGGAATCGCGCCATCTGTCATTCTCACCACATCCGCTGCATCCTGCAGCAGGAGGGCTTGAGTGACGCACTATGACACGAGCTCATCGGGGTCTGAGACATAGATGCAGTCGCTCGCGTACAAACAAAGCTTCCTTCTCAGGACGGGTAAACCAACATAGGCGGTTGGGTCGGGACCAGCTGAGAGCTAACTTGCCAAGCCATTCAAGTCAAATTGAAGAAGGCCATCCATCCATCAATCCATCATGCACCGGCTCCTCGCAAGCCTCTCGCATCGCAAATATTTTGTTGGTAACATGGAGGGCCATGTTGTAGTCGACAACACAACACCACACCACACCATATCACACCGCAATTGCCTCGAGATGACGCACGTAATGGAAATCGGTGAAGGGCGTGCACCGAAGGGGGCCTCACTCATATTGGATTGACGGAGTTGAGTGTGTGAGACAGCTGAACCAGAACGCAAGTCAGGGGTACAGCAGTAAGAAAGTTCCAGCTGCAACCGCTCTTGGCTTTCTTTTTGTTCAGGCAGGGGAATACAGTTCAGATGACTCTGCATGAACTACAAAAAGCAAAGCCACCATCCAAACGTTTTGCTCACTTGGGATGATGACCTCAACGGACATTTCTGCCAACCTACATCAACTATCAACTTGAGAAGGGTTGGAGGATCAAAGCCCCCTTTTTAAGGGAAAAGGGGGGAGCGGGAGGCGGGAGGCGGGAAGCGGGGGGCATGTAAACTTTAATTCTGCCACATTGAAATTTCAGTATGAGGAAGAAGCCATCACGGAGCGCGCCGTCTCCGGGAGCTTGACGGGACCGCGGAGCTAACTGAAGCTTCGAGCGCGTCGTCCAACGCGAGCAACAATACAGCCTTGTCACATGGTAACACCGCTGCGGCCACCTATTCTGTGGCGCGGTTCCCGAAAGTCAATCAGCCCCGATGGCTGTCCACCTTCGCTTCGCTAATAAGAAAGAACGATGGAGTCAAGGAAGAAGAAAACAAGAGATAGTCGGCAAATATCAGCCACTGCATCACGCCCTCCACTTCCATGACGCATCGGCTATGCCCTTCCAAAGAATAAAACAGATAGAAAGAAAGTGCTTGGTGAAACATCGGCTGTGAACACGGATAGTGCCGGGTGGTACGGATATAGGGGCCAAACATGTGCAGTATTGTCCCTTTACTACTTACCCGACTGCTGCTGCGAGCCACGATGTCCGTTTAGAACCGGCTTGCCGCAAGACCCTAAAACAATATAACGAAACTAATAGCCCGAACCCCCGGGTCGTCGGTGATGAGCCCCACACGCGACCGAGAGAGAGAGAGAGAGAAACCCGCTCAGCACATGCAAAATCCACCTATACACATATTGTGCCTACTTTGAGATATCAAATCCATCGGGTCCAGTAGCCGTGCTAGTCTACCTAGTCCAACAGCAGTAAGTGGGAGGCCTGCTCGCCGAGCCGCCGAGAGGGTCTTTTCCCGGCCAATTTTTGTTTCTCCTTAGGCGCGCTAGATCTATAGTAGCTGAGCTTGGTCTCCGTAGCTAATCTCCAGGAAATCGCCCCCTTATGTTAATCCACAATCTGCGTGCATCAACACTTCACGAGAGTAATTTGGCTCGCTCCAACCTAGCCGTAACTAAGTCCACTGCCAAGCACGGAAGACCGTGGGCCGATAGGAACAAAGAGCAAGCTTGCTGTCAGAAAGAATATGCCATGCTGATTGCTCTATGAACTTCTCATCTTAAATCTCGATTCAGTGTACCCCGTACTCCTTCTGGTGTCGTTCGGCGTAGTATAGACGGGCTTTCAACGCTTTGCCGCATAGGATTACGGCTTGAAAAAGTGACACGCGTAAACGACCGTAGCCATGCAGACGTGTGTGGGAAACGTCAGGCCAACAAGTCTTTGGGCATCCCTGTGTATCATCAGATTTTGTCACATAGTGGTTGGGATCTAGTCGATTATTGAGATAACACTGTTTTGTAATTATTATATCCCAGAATAGGGCGCAGAGATCATGGGACAGGATCAATTCGCTATTGTGGCCCGCAACGGTGTCACGCCCATATGTACATACTACATAGCCTGCGAGGAAACCCAATATATCACGGTTCGCCCTGACGTCGGATAATCGACCGTTACACCTTTCTAGAGCTGCTCATGCACCAATCTCGGCTGGCTGAAAACATCGCTGCCGTCATTGTGTTGATGATTCTGGAAACTAATCCTCGGGGTATGGTGGTGGTGTGGATATTAGATTCCCGCGTTCGTACAGTCCTCCACCTCTAAGAGCATCATTCGTCGTATATTTTGCTGGCCATGGTTCGCCATAGTTGGTGTCTGACTCCCTTCTTTGTCCTAGAAATCCCAACTCTCCTTAAAACGCCGTCCTGGTATCTCAAAAAAAAAATGCAAATGCAGGTGAACCAAATCTGGACCCTTCTTAGTGTCGTGTGCGTCATCAAAATCCCTTCTTATGAACCCCTAAGCTTGTCTGGAACATAATCATGCGTTTCATGGGTGATCGCCGTCGGGATCGGGGTTCGTGGTCCGCAGTACTCTTCTGGAGTAGTCTCTGTCGTCCCGGAGGGTATTGATGCTTTCGTGACTCTTGTTATCGAAGCGGCCGTATATGTTGGTCGCGTACGGGTCCATGCGTGGATCATGTGGCATGAGTCGACTGTTCCTTCGGCCCATCGAATCACCATCCCAAGTTGAAGCCATCTCGGTTCTTGGTGTACTCATCATGCCAGCTGAGCTGCCTCGCACACTGTTTTGGCGGTCAAGCAAGGCCTGATTCTGCTGGCGCCGTTTCCTCCTAAGCAAGAAGAAAGCCGCAATTGCCCCCATGATAATGAGGCATCCCAGAACACCGACTGCCACACCGACTGCTGCACCGGTTGATAATCCTTTGGATCCGGATTCAACTGTGGGAGCCTCCTTGGTATTAGCGCCGGTCGCTACTGGTGGCGGATACACAGTAACAGTTGCCACGCTGACACTACCATCCTTTGTCACTGTGGAAACCAGCATGCTTGGCGATGGCTTCGGTAATGGCTCTTCGGTACTTGGGTCTGACGAAGGCTCTGGTGAAGGATCAGATGTAGGTCGAGGCTGTTTTGGTTAGTCTGGTATTCTAAGAAGACTGATTCTATCTCATAACAAAAGAAACTTAAGTTGCCCCCCGGGAATCGTGAGTAAGGAAATATAGTAGGTTGCATACAGCCGGCTTAGTAGTAACAACAGTGGTTAGGACAGGTGGATTATCATGAGTAGTAGGACTGAGTGTAACAGTATTCTGTATAGTCTCAGTTACGGTGCCCTGACATCTCACACTGTTAAGTAAGAGATCCTCCAAAAGGTCAAAGTCGCCAGGAATGCACACAATGCAATCGAAAAAGCAGCATAAGACACAACGGCGCCACACCCATCTGTGCTTGATACACCAAGAAAACTGGACATGACCCCGGGGCAAAAGCAGCAAGAGAAGCAGATTTGGAAGGGGAAAAGAACGAGATACGCGCAGATCAACTAGGAAAACTCACCTGGGCAGTTGTAGTTGCAGGCGGCGGCTGACTGTCGCCTCCTTTGGTGCCAGTAGGGTCTTTGCCAAGCGCCATGTAACCCCATAGGCCATCTCCTCCGCAGGTGTCGTCGGGATAACCGGAGCATTTCGTATTGCATTTTGATGTTGACACCGTAACGGATCTAGCAGGTGAGATATTACTGCACCAGCAGTTCTGGCCCTGTATGATGGCGTAGGACGATCCCGAGCATTGATCGCGGCATAGGCCGTCGGACATATAAATGCTGCTGGCTTTGGGTTGTGTCAGTACTAACAAGTCGGGCTGTATTGCAATAAGGTGGAGATACTTACTTCCACTGCCAGAGCCAGTGTTGATACTGGCGCAATATGTCATAGGAATTGAAGCCCCTATGGATATTTTCACCAGTGTCAACACAGTGACCAGAGTCAGTAAAGACCCAGTCGAATGAGTATTAACCATGATTGGTGACTGAAAGATTCAACCTGCTGAGACAATGGTGAGCATGAAATCCAAATCCCGTATAAATAGCACGTTCCCATTTCCAATGAGCACCAAGGTCGTGTTGCCGCGGCGTATCTGGTACTGAGCGTCGACAATTGACCAGGACCTAGCCAACAATGGAAAACTGTGCATGGGCCAGGCTGCCCGAATCAAGCCGTACTTACAATCTAATATTCCCACAAGTATCGGATAGAAGAGGCAGTCGTGTTGTAACACGAAGAGTTCACAGGCGACAAGTGCTGCTCTTCCTGTCCATGACAATACGTCTGTTATGTGGTGAAGGATTGGGTTACACCACCAACAACTCCTCGAATGATGGAGCTGGCGTCGTCCAGTACGGTTGCTAGGTCCGTGAGCTGGATGAAAGACCGGAGGCTTGACTGACTGTGTCCTTCTGTTAAACGAGGGAGAAAGGACAAGTGGACGGTCAAGATCTCGACAGACAGATTGTAGGTCTGTGGATGGGAGGGAGAGGAAGGGAAGTGATAGATACTAGTAGGGAAGGGGAAAAGAGAAATCGGAGGGCTAGTAGGAAAGAGTGCCGCCGACTGAGACCCAGGTCTCGAAAATGCTAAGCAGGCAGGATGTGATTGGGCCTAAGTTGGGTAGAGGCGATGTGGAAGAGCCGGGAAGTATTGGAGACGAGTTGCTGGTGCAAGCGCCAAGAGCGATCGGTGACGGGTGGATTCAGAGACCAAGAACTGGTCCCGGATAGTATCCTTGGCCTGCCTTGTCCTTGTTGTGGTGTGGGTGATGTGGTGGTTTAGGTTATTTTTTCTTTCTTTGGCCTGCAGTAGTCGAGCAGGGGGGTGGAGAGGACAGAGACAAAAGAGCTAGCACAGACTCAGAGCGGGCTGGGTAGTGGTAGGCACCTAAATTGAGGTCGTCGTACACGAAACAAGTAGCTAACCTGCTTCCCGATTTGGCCGTGATGTACTGGCAATTGGTTGCTTGTGCTTGTGCGTGTGTGTATGTGTGTGCGCGCGGGTGGTGCGTATGTGTGTTTTGTGCACGTACACTGTCTGTCTTCCCTATGGCCGGCCGGCTGGGGTCTGACGAAGAAGAGAAGAAGCGAGAGTGACAGCGAGGGAGCAGAAAAGAAGACCGAGCGAGGCTGGGCTGGAAGACGAGCCAAGCAAGTATTTGGCAAGGAAGCGAAAGCGGAACAAACGAACGAAGGAAGGATAAGCAGCAGGCAAGCCTGTTGTTTTTTGAGAGTGACTTTACTTTAGTGAACAAGTGTTGATTGAAGCGAGAGACAATACAACATGGGGAGGGTGAAAAGAACAACGAACGAAAACAGGCATGCGTCCCAACAGGGGTAGAGGTGGGAAAGAAGAGCGGAAGCAACAATCAACAAGAAACGAATGCACGGGAATTTGGAGCATTTGAACCTCGAAGAATGGGAAAATCGTAATAATAGCCCGTCAGTTGCCAGCTCTGAGCTGCCAGCCTGCCAGCTCCAGCTCTTGAGGTCCTTCCCAATCCAATCCCATCCATCTTTCGTACCGTCATCCCCCACGGTTCCGCTGAAATTACTCATCACTGCTGATACGCACTACTTGTAGAGGGAGGGGGGTATCGGGTATTTGGTTCTTACCTACCCGGGGCTGCTCCTCCTGCTGGGTGTACTGTAATTATCATCATGTCTATCTTCTATCTTCTATTTTCTCTCTTGACATGCTCCCCCGTCCTCTCCTTTCTCCTTGTCGCTCCATGCTTCATATCAGAGCAGTTGAACGTAGTCCATCTTGAAGGGCAGCCAAAAACAAAGATAATGAAGGGTAAGATTGATACTACTGCCGTACTAGTGGTAGGAGAGAAGCTTTGGGCAAATTGGGAGGCACTACACCAAGAACCTTGCCCTGAAATTGATCGCCGGTCGCGGTACACTTCGGGCTAAGCGTATAAGCTGCACGGAGCCTTTGGTGAACAGACAGACACCTTCGGCCAGCACGGGTTGGCGGGCTGCGTTGCATCCAACATGCTGGCTGCCACCTCAGGATCACGACTGCAATCAATCCCCTCCCTGGGAAGTAATCTCGACACTGCTATTTTCCGATGATCCGAAAGGAAGCCGATATCACTTCTGATGCCTGTCTGCATATATTACCACACACCTACATCGATAGTCGAAGCCATGGTGTGTGTAGCCTGTGTGTGAGAAGTGATACTCACTCCTCTCTGCCTCTCTGGCAGGTTTTGTTGACTGACGTTGAAGATGGCGCAACACAGTAAATTGCAATAAATCACTTTTTTCTTGATGGACAAGACATAGAGACGCCTGAGCACGGATAGCCGTCCGCCGCCGACTCGTTTGCCCAACCCCCATGCACCATGAACCTTGACGTCCCAATAGAAGGGGGGGGTTATAGATCCACCATCCAGGACTATCGACACGGACCTGTAAGTACAGCCAAGTGGGTATATGTCGTCACCACTCCGCCCTCTCACAATTGCACACGAGGAAGAGGAAACCGCATCGGCGGAGAGAGACTCCATCGTGGATCCGTTGCGGCGGTTACCATGAGTCTATTCAGCTTTAGCTGTCGCATTCATCTGTCTTCTGCCATGATAGGTGCACTACTGTTTGAGAGTTGTAAGTGCTTGCCTACTACATACGCGTACTACACACGCGATCCATGAAAAATGTACTCCGCTTCCCTCTTCGACATGCGACAGGAATAGGCTGTTGCTGTCGCTCGCGTCCCGTCCTCGCTAAAGAAATGCCCCAGGAAGCTGGAGGATTTTCGAAACAAAAACAACGAGACGGTGCGGCGACACAAGTGCTATCACTATATAGCCTCGTGTATATATAAGGTAGATATATGTAAAATTCGTTATTTGTTTAAGGATCTGCCACATTGTTCTGCCCCTGTCTGCTTATCTTTGAGCAATCACTCGGTCGGAAAGCTACGGGCCTGAGATGAGACAGGGAGAAACGGCAATCTAGCAGATAGTTCTTACCAATCCGCCATGTATCCGGGACGACAGGAAGATTGTCCCAATTATTGTCGGTATTTAGCCTAGGACCCTGCAAATCTTGGGGATGGGGTACATCAGTGAAGCGCACACAGGTCAATTCCAAGCCTGACTGTGTCAAAATCCAGAATTCGTATTATTTTATATCAATTGAGAATAGGTAGAGAGTGTGCATGTGGTTGCCTGGGTATCCCTGATTGGCCACATTCCCTTCCCCCAAGGGAGTTCCTTGCTTGATAAAATCGACAAAGTTAATGGATATCAAACGCCTTATCCGCCGATGTCAAGAAAACCGCTGAAATGGAAATGAGTACAGTACACACGTGAGTGCGACATAAACCCGTATATTTTTGTCACGAGAGGCTCAGAGCTGTCAAGTGGTTTGTTGATATACGGAGACGGAGCCAGTCGTATGATTGGTGAGGCACCAGCCCAGTACTAATTCAGGAAGTCCTCTGATTTGCCTGCTGCTCGTATTGTCAAGACTGCGCGGCTCCATACGACTTCGTGACAAAATACGAATGGTGGCGGGCAGCGAGATGGATGACCACAAAGCACGTACACTTTACAATATAGAACCAGAGTCAGTGCCTAGAGTGTTTACTCTTTGATCCCATAGCTGCTACTGTCTGCCATCATCTCCAAGTCCTTGCAGGCCATCTAGCCTCATCGCACAGCCTGCAGCCCACCTAGTCCTACTAATTTGTCCGCGTGCAGGTCGGCTCGCAGCTGGTCGACATGATTAAACGAAACCCAAAACTGCCGCCTCTGCCGGCGTAATAGAGTCCCTCAAAGACTTGTAGAAGAGGGGGTGTCGCTCATGAAGCTATCATGGCATGTGCTGCAATCGCGTGATTCTGTGAAGAAGACGAAGGAAGCATGTCCAGAGCCCACTTGGCCATGATCATCGTATGTAAAGTTGGATTCTTCTGAGGCTTGTCTGGATAACTCCGGACTTTCCAAGGAAACGCGCACAGGTGGGGGTGGGATGCCTGGGATATATCAATTGACTTTTTCGACCCGCAAAGGAAGATTCCAGCTTGTTTTTTTTTTCTTCTTCTTTACCTTCCAGCCACGACGACGATGATACCATCTACGGCGATGGCTAGATAGCTGTGGTGCGTCTTTACATCGATACTCACTCACTAGTGTTACCGATGAAATGCATTGCATTGATTTATCGTTATTGAGAACCCCACCACTAACTACTTCGCATCTGAAAAGGGGTTGCAGTAGGTGCATATCTAGCTGCTTTGACTTGCATGATCTTTTGCATGAACTCGCCCAGACACGAGAAACCCCTACCCTACCTGTCTGCATCTCCAAGATAGCTTCCCCTCATCTACACCCTTTCCTTCATCGACGCCAACCTCTTGAATTGTCGAATCAGGCCTGTTGCATGCAGACTCAAACACATCTTAACGATGGCACCTCCGACGAGAGGGCATAGTTCACGCCTAGCCTAGTCCTCCGACGGTAACGATGTTGCCGGGGGGCTTCCCTTAACGGCAGCACGGCATATCTTACCAGAACCGTCCTCTCCAAGTCAATTGGGGGAGGAGGAAAATCTACATGCAGATAATCAATAAAATCGCTTCGATATACCCATCTCACGTCAGCAATCCAATCAACACCATGGGCTCGCAATCAACCACCTCCGCTTTCCAGCCGGTGCTCCGAGTCTACCAGGGCCTTCTGCCGCCGTTCCTGGTTGTATAGTACGCTCGGTATACCCAAGATCTCGGCCTGCGGGACCGCCCCTAGACACTCCATCGCCGAGATCGTGGCCCACAAGACTCGATACACTTGCTTTTTCCAGCCGTATCAAATCCTGGCTCTGTTGTTGTTCTCTTGGATATACACGTAGTCTCTTGCCTACATCTAACGTCTCTTTCTATGAAAATCTCCCTATCATGGTATGCCACGTTCGCTCGCTGTTTCCCTTGTCCCGCCTCACCATTCAACACTGGATGGAAGTAATCCAATATCGTCTAATACAGGCGTCATTCAACTGTATTCTTCGTCTTCGCCCTGTTCTGCCTTCTTTCAGAGCCCTTGCTCGCTTACGTGTATAGGCCTTGTGATATACTCGACACCTGAAGCGCCGGGTGCGCAACACCAATGGGTATACGGGGACCGACCTTAACAAGTCCCATGCGACTAAATGGGGGGGGTTGTGGTGTGCTGTGCCCCAACAGCCGGTATCGTGGATTTCTATGTGTTCATCATGGATTTTGTTGGACCAGAGCTTGCCAGTTCGGGTGTAGCAGCAGACGCATGCAAGCGCCGACTATCTTGGCAGCAGACAACCAGACTACGAAGCCAAGGTTCGTAAACTCCAAGGCCAACACTCTCAGATGAAGACAGTACCTGCAACCAGTGCCTATCCATCCCTCTTGCACAGCCATGCCCCTGCAAAAACACAGTTTCGCAGGATTAGCTGCGTAGCTGCATAGCTAGGAAGATAGACAAGTAATTGCATGATAATTATTGTATGTTGCTCAACCAACTAACCGCCCAGGCTATTGACAGCTGACATCATATGCAGAAGATATGTTCCAATGAACGAGCGACACAGGTATGATAGCGCGTGTCATCGGCAGCTACCCGGGTTACAGATTGATTGGATCGCGATACCGGGTTCAAGTGTGGCCCTACTTTGTTTGTCTGCTTGCAAACAAACAAATTGCGGATCCGTCGAAGGAGCTGAAAAAAAGCCTGATATGAGGATCGACTACCAGCCCCAAACGCCCAAATGTAGATCGCCACGCACATCCCCATTTCCCGCCTTGACCCCATTGTATCGAAACCGACTACATGCTTGCTCTGGCCCTTTTTCATCGTATGTGGGAAAGCAAACAACGCGGACCGCCGCTCGCTATCAGCTATGTCTTGCACGCCGCCTGTCGCGAACCAAACAGCCGGGTTACATAGACGTTAAAAAGGGGGTCGTGTGGTCGTCCATCATCATCCACTTCGTAGCTGACCCAAAGAAAAAAGTGCATGTCGTACATATTGACTCCGGGCCAGTTCGATCCGATCTCACACATATAATAAGACAAAAGTTGTGTCGGTTGCACAACACAGCAGCAAGCAACCGCCGTTGCTGGCTGGAGCTGTCCGGCGTTTTGATAAATTTGAACATACATCACAACAACATCTGCTGTTACTTAAAGCATCTACCTAATATTGTCAAACAAGCAATAAAGTGAGAGTATGCCCTGCGCACCTCTCCCATGCCCATGTAGTTCAGCCAACCAAGCATGCAAAGAAGCAGGCGAGAAAACAATTTCCTCGTCCTCCACGTAGTACAGAAACCAGTAAAACGCCCGGTAAAACAACTGTGCCCTCCCAAATTTTGCGCAGCAAATGCACCCTGGACTACCACGAACCCCCATTGCGTTGTCCTCCTGAGCTCCCCTTAACCGTTCCATGTAGCGCAGTCCCATGGCGCCGTGATACTCCCAAGGCTCCCTAGCCAATGTGCCCCAGAACGCCCTAGAGATGAGTGAAAGTGAGAGTAAGAGAGAAAGAGCAACTAGAAAAACAGCACCCGAGGATGCCACACCCAGGGAAGTGTGTAGAGAAAACCTGATAAGGCGGACCACTTCATGGCCGGTCTGGCCGGTCCGGGCTGGGGGTTCGACTCCGGGTCTCGAACTGTTCCACCATGGCCAGGACGCGAGTGCGAGGCCTCTCCATCGTCACGACCTCGGCAGACAGCACCTCCCCTTCGCTGTGACCCGACGTGCGGGACGGTTGCAGCTCTATGTCGCTGCCGCTACCACTGCTGACATCGAGCGACTTCCACGACGCTGTGGTCATGGAGTCACACTGTTCTTCGGGGACCGCCAGCAAATCGTGCGAGTCTCTCGACACCGGCCGCCCGGTCTCGCTTGTTGGCGAACCAATCTCGGTGCCGAGCGCCGAGTCGACTGTATCTCTGGCAGGTTTGCTACCGCCGAGGCTGGGCATTCTTAAAAGGCCATGCGGTTGTAGCTGCTCTTCCTTCTCCTTGTTAGAGCCCTTACTCGACAGCCGCGCGATCGCCGGCGCCGCTGGTGCACCCTCCACATCGTCCGTAGTAATGGCGTGGTACCCGTCGCCGATATCCGCCTCTCCTTCGGGGTCGACCAACACCACGTCCTCCCCACTCTCGAGATCAGGCTCGCCGTTGGTTATCCGCAGGGGCTCTCTAGGCACTGTGAACATAACCTGGACGAGCCTCCTCTCGACTGCCTTCTCGATATCCCACTCATCCGAGTCGTCGTCACGTAATACCCGTTCTTTGCCGGCTGCTGCTCCCGCTGCTCCTGCTGCTACCGATGTGTCAGTGGCATGACGATCCGAAGCTTCCCAGGCGTCCCGTCCGGCCTTTCGACGCAGAAGCCCGCCGGCGGCAATGGTGCCCAGCCCGCCGTAGCGCGGATCGTAATCCGACGCCTCAGCCATGCTGTCGCGTCTCGGGCTGCCGGTCCGCTCCGTGTCGGTGGGTGACGGAGAAGGTGTCGTGCCGCTGAAAACGCGGCGCAGACTGCCCAGCCAACCGCGACGGGGTTTGAACTTGCTGGGGCTTCCGGGCTCGTCATCTTCGTCGTAGGCCAAGCTGCGTCGGCCCATGAGCAGGGCAGGTCCTTCGGCCTGCAGAGCGGGGAAACTCGACCTCGCCGTGTTGTAGGTCTCGCCAGATGGCACGCTGGCGGTACTGTTACTGCTGCCGTTGCTTCCGCTGGTGCCCTGCCGACCCTCTGCAGCGGCAGTGGCGGCCCCGACGCCGAAGCCGGGCACGACGCCGAGACGGAAGGAGTTGGAGCGCGAGATGTTGCTGCGGTTCGCGTCCGAAAGCCCACTCCCCGTCCGAGACTCATCCTCAGGTCCATGCGCGGAGCGGGTCGACTTGTTGCGCCGGACAGGCGATGTCCTGCCGACATTTCCTTTGGGCGTGTTCGATATGTGGGATGTGAGTAACGCATCGGCGGCGTCGACGTCAGACATCCAATCTTGGACCTCGGGGTCAGTCACGGACTGCCTCCTTTGTGCTGGTTCTGGACTCGGGGATCCAGGTCCTCGGGCGGGCGGGGGAAACGACAGCGGGCGTTCTTGGCGTTCTTGCGTCGGTGTCGAGAAGGGGTTGGAGATGCGCTTTGAGTCGTCAATGGGCGTGGAAGGACTCATAGGTTCTTCGGTGTCACGAGCCTCATCGTCCTCATCGTCTTCGTATATCGGATGAATAGCGCCGGCCCCACGGGTTCGATGATCAAGGAAAGGGTCATAGGCTCCGGTCAAGGATGGTTGATATTGCCCCTTGGCGGCTCGAGGAGCTACCGGTTTTCTCATGATTGGCGCAGCTTGCATAAGGCCTTGGTGGCCATCCATGCTGCCTCGACCGGCGCGTAAACTTTCATAGGCTAACGACTGGCTGCCAGCGTGATATGGGTCGTGCCCTCCAGCATACCAAGCTCTCGGGTGGTTGTCATGTTCCATCATTGGATCGTCATCCCCATCGCCGAGAAAGCGAGAGTTGTCTTGGGCTAACGAGCGAATAGTCTCCTCTCGTGCGGCGTATTTACGACGTTCGCGCCGGCGATAGCACCAGTTCACTAGCAAGGCACCGAAAACTGCAGTGAGTCCAAGTCCCACACCCAGACCGATGCCCAGACGTCTTTTGGCGTCGTCTTCAGAGCTCGACGCAGGCACTCCACCTGCAGCGAGATAAGTGGGATTGTTATACACGTCCGACCATGACATGGTAGTGAGGTTGAGGAATCTGGGTTCGTTTCCAACGGAACCTGCTGTTTGCCTTTTTACTTTAGTTGTCGAGGAAGAGATGGCATGTCCTCCGTAGACCATCATAACGTTTCCGGGTAGTAATGTTGCGCCGTGCCCGTAGATCGCAGGACCAGACGGTTGACTGTCGGGGACCGACCATTGCCATGCCCCTTTACCACCATACCCAGCACCAACTTCCAGTACAAGCATTTGGGGTGTCGCAGCAGTGGAAGTGTCCCCTACCCAACCTCCGAATACCACAATGGCAGTTCCGTCCTCGTTCAGGACAGCCGTGTGCCCAGACCTCGGGTTTATGTCTTCGCTGGTGCTCTTGGTTGCAAACTGGGCCCTAGAGCTGGATTCCGTAGCCACGTCAATGTGCACGTAGCCCCAACTCTCCTCTGGGAGACTCCATATGGCGGCTGTGCTCATGTTGACGAAGGCCGTTCTAGTATGGCCTCCAATGAGCACATGATTGACTTGTTGAGTCACCACGCCTGAACGGTTAGAGATCGATGGCGATAATTCTGTGAGTGTGAAACCGGCTTCGGGGATAGGAGCTCCTTTGTTGGCCACGGTCTCTACCGAATATCCACTTCCTCCTATCCCTGGGGGCGAGACCTTTACCATTTGATTCGAATATCTCCCGGTAGCCTGAGTCCCACCGGCGCTAAAGTTTCCTGCCGGGCACATGCCTCCATATGTATAGATAGTTGCCGGTGATACCGTAGGTTGAAGGGTTGTGGAAAAGCCCATGGCTGCTCCAAGCATGCCTGGTCCAGTGTAGATTGAGCTGTCTTCGAGGGGTAGTGGAATCTCAGTCCAGCTTGCCGGACCATCGCCTGCGGCGTAGTTGAGAATCCATAAAGCACCGCTAGTGGACGCGGCACAGTCTCCTGTGTAGACAATGAGAGATCCATTGTCGACCGTGGTGGGAGCGAAAGCCGTGTTGTTGCTGGCCAAGAAGGGTAAACCCGAGCTGACTGTCCGTATGGTCTTGTCTGCCGCTTTCACGGTGCTGGACACGTTCAGGGTCAGAAGATCCACGGTATCATCACGAGGGGCGAAGATGTAGGCGATGTCCGCGCTCGGGGTTTGACCATCTATCGAAGGTCCCGGTAGTAATATTGTCGTGGGGATGTAGGGAAGTGCCTGGGCCTGGGCGACGCTCAGAAGCGACCAGATGATGAGCAAAGCTGAGCAGCGAAGCCCTGCAGCGTTCTGCGACGACATGGTATTGGCCATTGAGAAGTCACAGAAACCATAATACAACGACGACACCATCCCACCGGGGCGTAGCATCTCAGATATTCAGCTCCAATGCATCATCTATTTTGTCGAAACCATGGGAGAGACGGACTGAGGAAGCATCAAGGGGTGTCCGAGCAGGACAGTAGGTCAGAGGCGAATACTCAAATACCTAACGCGGGATCATCGGCACACAACCAGGACCCTTCAAGATTTGATGGCAGGGCTGCAAATGAGTTGTTCTCGCCCTGCGTTGTCGTTGAAAGTGAATGGGGACAATCTTGAGCACAGAGCAGCAGCTGGGACTGACAACTGGCTAGAGGGTCGACCAGTGTGGGCGGCCCAGGCAGATTTACCAGAGTCCCCCAGACAAAATCTACCGCTACCGTTGTGGATCGATCGTGACACAGCACAGGCCGGTCGAAAGTCAAGACTTCTCCAGCTGGGAATAAGAAGAAGAAAAGTCAATACAAAAAACTGCAGTCAACCGCAATTGTCTTAGATTCAGTGTTATATCATCCGGGATGGACGGGTGAGATCTTCAGAGAGCGGCGGACAGACTGAAGAAATTTCAGAAAGTAACCCCAAAACTCTAGGCATTTGTTTCCTACCATCAATTGTCTGACAGTGTCCCAGCCATCTCTTCTCCTGTGGAGGGAGGGGAGGGGGGAAATCAGGGAAGCGTGGCTTACAGGGTTACGGTGTTTGCGGGCGGTGGTTGGCAGGACAACAAGGTAAACTCCCCGATCCTACCCAGGTGACAGTCGGGCTCATACATGAACGCGTATAGCACCCGTCCACTTTTTAACGCCGACGTTCGTCTGATAATAGCTACTATTCTGGGCACACCCATGTCGGGATCCATGATTTCTAGGCTGTCAAGATTACACCCCTCGTTTAAAGAGTCAACATCGTCAGCCCTACATCGTATCTGAATCTGGATCTGTATTCTGCAATTCAAATACCCGGTTCAATTGAGCCAATTATAAGAGTTACTCCAAACAATACCACACGACAAATAAGACAGCCAGTAATGAATACAGTACATGACGACGACCACCCTCCCTGGGCCATCCTGCGATTCCGGTCCACCTTGGGCACTCAACTCTAAATCAACCTGATATTATCTCTTGCCCAACTCTTACCCACCCCGCCGAGTTCACCATGAACACGAGCGCATAATCATGAAGTTGGGGGTTGTTGGACTGGCGGGCCACTACAAATCTCCTCGCGCCTCTGCTCGCACATGCGCCTTCTTAACTCGGCATTCTCCTCATTGACCTTCTTCAGAATGTCTGCCACGGCCTGCAGAGCCGCGTCCGTCACATTGCCATCCGCATCACGAGGGACTACCCGCCCGACCTCTATCCAGGAATATTTGTTAGAGGCCAGCTTTTGCTGGATGCTCTGGAGAGAACTCTCCTCCTCCTCCAGCTTGCGAAGTCTAGTCTCGGCGTGGTCGATCTTCTGCAGGTACGTTTCCAGCTCCGTGTCAAGAGCATGCCTGTCGCTGTTGGAAGCCCGTGTGAAAGCAGCAAGTTTGCGACGGGCTTGGTCGGCATCCTTGATGTGGCTGTCAATCTGCGACTCGGCCTTGGCCAGCTGCTGCTTGAGCTGCGCGTTCTCGTTATAGAAGGTGTCGCGCTCGGTCTTGTAGATCTCATTCTGATTCTGCAGGTTACTGACGCGCTCCGGGAACTCGGGAGCACGCATCCGCACAGCTGTCGGCCGGTCCTCGAGCTCTCGCGTGTATGCGGTGCCGGGGCGATCCGCGTACGCAGGGAGCACGAAGATCGGCCCACGGCCATGGCCCCTGAGACGGTGGTACCTGGTGTTCAAGTCGAGGGTAACGATGCCACGCTCCTTCTCTCCGGCCATCAGGGCCTCGCCGCTGACACCTTCGGCCCTTGCGTAGGAGGAGTCGCCATCCAAGGTGTGTTCCTTCTTATCCATGGCATTGTGCAGGTACTCCAACACATCTTCGCCTGCGTTGGCGAGCACCCATCGATCTTGTGGGTAAACTATAGTACGCCCACTTCGCCCATCAGGGCCATGGGCACTGATGTGCTGCATTGGAACTACGGCATCACCTTTGAGTGCATCAGTTTGCCTGGCCAATTCGTTCTCCAACTCATGTGTCCGGGTGATAAGCCGCTGGGTAAAGACGAGCCATTGACCAATATATGTTTTCTTGATGTTCTCGAACTCCTTTGCCTCAGGCTCGTAGTCCACAGGCAGGATAGACAGTAAACCACCAGTGGCGGAATACTCGTGATCAAGAATCTCGA
The DNA here is from genome assembly GCA_039105305.1 of Apiospora arundinis. Classification (NCBI taxonomy): domain Eukaryota; kingdom Fungi; phylum Ascomycota; class Sordariomycetes; order Amphisphaeriales; family Apiosporaceae; genus Apiospora; species Apiospora arundinis. The sequence goes on from JAPCWZ010000004.1 coordinate 2,425,052, forward strand.
GACACTCATTTGCGTGCTGCAGAAGGTTTGCATGTCGTTGATACGGTCTTCTGGCGATTTCGCGCCTGTATTCGTCTTGGAGATCCTCGATTCTTGCAATGCCGCCATTGCATTGTAAAGCACAGTGGAACTCGACGCCTTTTGTGTCACTGTTACTCTTGACAAGGTTGACCAGACTGTTCAGGGGTCTATGGTGGTCCGGGTCGTCGCTCTTGTAATGGGTGGAAAGGTCATTGAGCCAATCAAATGCTTCTTCCGACTTGAATGACTGCGCATCGGCACTGCCGCTGTTCTTGTTATCGATCTCCCCGGCGGCCTGGGCCGGCGCAAGGTTTGAGATCAGAACGGCAAGAGATTGCGCGTGTTGCTTCAGCGCCTCCAGGGTAGGCGGCCTCCCGGGGGTAGACAAGTAGCTGCAATTGACATGCTTGAAGAGTTCGGGGTCGACTTTGGAGTTGTTTTCCTGCAGGTGGCTGGAGACGTAGGGCAGGGCGTAGTCGTTGCCTTCCACGTACTCCTTTTGCGTCTTGTATGGGTCAATAACCTGCGACGACATATTGGCGACCTAGGTATGGTGAGGCAAGGCGAATTCTCTCAGAAATGACACAGTGAGTTACAGAGGATAAAGCAAAACAACGACGCGATCTACACGGGAAAAACAACTGCATGAACATAAACATACTTGAATCGCTCTTTGTCAGTTTCTATCAAGGGATGAGCTGCCGCTCTCGTGGTAGGAATGCCTAACTAAACCACACCATTCCAGAAACAACAGAAAGATGCCATCACAGCCGACAAAGCACCTTTGTCATGCCTGAATGCTTGGGCTACTCCTGGCGACAAAGTCTCTCTGAGCGAAGGTATTCTCGGCTTACTTCACCAGTCTGCGCCCCCCTGTAAAGCGCCACCAAAGTGTCACGTCAACCGAGACTGCCCTCCCAACGAGGCCTCATCGCTGCTCGCCATAACAATAGTATGATGCTATCCAGACGTTATTGAGTGCTGGTATGCGTGCAAACGAGCTGGTTGTTGCATGTGAGGCTTCGATGCTGCAGGTCTCACATGCCATATGCAGTCTTGGCGATGGTACGGAGCCTACTCGTGGCAGTTTCTCTTGGAATGTCAAATGAGAGTTGCCGAAAGCATTGTCCAAATTCTTGATTTGTGATGCACGTTTCCGTCCGCACGTCTACCTAAAACAGACTTCAAATCAGACCGCTGTAGCATGTAGGATGTACAAGCCAAGCTGCTTCTGATTGCATCCCGTTCCCTCCCTGTATCTGAGATGCGGCCGCATTCATTCGGCCGCCTTTCAATTAGAATAGCGGTTGGAGATTGGCGATTGGGGATTCGTTAATACTACCCAATATTCATTGGGAATTGATTAATATGGCGGCAGTGTATTTGTACTTGCATGCCATGTCGAGTGTCGAGATATCAATGGCCCAATTCAATGTTGGCATGTAGGTACTGCAAAACCCTGCGGGCTGAATTGGGGGGTTCTGGACCCATCACTTGTGAAAATGCCCCCATGCTTCGTTGCTCGGAAGTATCAAGGAGGGTCCTTTTGAAAACTTCAATAATTACCTAAAGTAAGCCCGTACTTAACCTAGTGTATAGTAGGTACACGCACCTGGGTTAACTACTAATGTTACAACCCAACCCCGAAGGACTTGAAAATGTCTACAAGAAATACAAGTATAAAAATCAGTGGGTTCGATTCAAATCGGCTCTCATCGTTACGATTGAGCTCTAACCTAGCTGGAGTATTGGTGGTGGGTTGAATAAAAGGCACTACTACTACTGCCTGCCTCAAGAGGCCGCCCGCTACCGCCAGCCCAGCGAGCGTCAAGTGTCATGCAAGGACAGAGTCTATCGTTGCTGGTTTGCCGACTGCCACACGTTGGCGTCGTAGAGAGGTCTCACTGATGCAGTACGGAGTCGTCGTTGTGCATGTGCGAGGGCAATCCAATGGAAGTGCCGTATCCCCATAGCAGTATCACGACGTGCATGACAACACAAGAGCGACGAGGATGTCGCGAGAGACGATGTGATCTACATAGACGACACTGCTACTAGTCTGAGTTATTGGAACTTCTTGGGATATCTTTGCCGCATCCGATGGTGATTGGCTCCTTTAGTGTGTGCAACCAGCGCCGAACCCGATGCGAGAGTCAAATAGCGTGTCTATCGTCCCATATCCAATTTGCACGGCCTATCAGATCAGAGACATCCAATTGATAGCTTGGTCAGTTTACGCAGAATGCCGCTGGCTGGGAGACATGCTGCTTAATTTGGGGAGGTGGATAGAGGCAGGTGCGCAGCGGCGCTAAAAACTCTAAGATGCCTAGACTTGCTAAGGTTAGATGGATGTGCATGCCAACCGGCCTAGTCAACATGGCTGCCGCAAATTGGTGATGTTTGAATGCTGGGTTAGAATGTTTCCTGTCATCCGCATAGGCGCCTAACCTCGAGTGATATCATTATTGCCGTTTCCATGGACAAGTGCTGGTTCAATTGCAACAATGCTCGGGGAGATGAGCCGAAGAACAGAGTCAAGAGCAGTTCAAGTAATTAAGGCATAATTGAGAAGCCTCCCAGCAAGTTTTGACTGCCTCTGTCTCTTCCAACCTCTCTCATCTTCCTTCTCATCATCGCATGTGATGCCTTGATTTTCTTTTCCTGCACTACTACCCTCTATCGGGAGTCCACAGGGGACGTGGGATGTCAAGTTCGTCATTGGTCAACAATACCGGCTGAGATACAGGCCCACGCACACAAACTAGGCAAGCTAACCCAGAAGCACGAAGCTCACCCCCTGCACACATCATTTAGGGGCACCCTGTCAGACAAGGATCTGGGCGTGCAAGATCTTGGACATCGTCATTACCTACCCACCCTCTACTTTTCCTTTTCCCAGCTCGCAGGCGCAATCTGAGCCAGGTTCAAAAAGGACCAGTCTAGACGACCCGGGGCTTGGTTTCAGCTCCCTGAAATCTTCATCCTTTTCATCGTCTCCCTCCCAAACGAGAGGGTTCAATTGTATCCTGAGGAGTCGGTCTGACCTCACGTGGAGTTGTGTGTGACTTGTACTGACCCTACTTATACAAGAAAAGTAGGTCGCCAGGCTTGGATGCCCGAACAAAACTTCAGAGCCAACAACAGTGGGATCGCCGCTGGAAAGACAACAGAGCGGGACAGTCCCCGGAACAGAAAGGTGGAATAATAATCGACCCCTTCCGGCGCTGCTAGGACGAAGCTGCACGCATACCTTATCACCTACTCGTCTACTTGGGTCGTGCTTCGCGCGTGGCTTGCACATCTCATTTTCCCCCTCGTCACCAACAACCAAATCGCCGCCAAACTCGACAATCATCCAACAGTATGAGCGACCCTAACATTGGGTCTGCCAGGCAGGACAATGAGACCTCTCTCTCCAGCCTGGTATCAACTTTGGTCCCAGTCGCGGTGGTCGCTGGTATATACCTTGTCGTTTTCTTGATTCTGAGAAAAAGCCAGAGACGCTACTATGCGCCCCGAACATACCTCGGGAGCATCCGAGAGAGGTATGTGTTATACATGCAACTCCGAACATCACATGAGCACCCAATTGACCATATGCCTCCCACATAGTGAACGATCTCCTGCCTTGCCAACTGGTTTATTCAATTGGATTGGCGCTTTCTGGAAAATTCCAGACACCTACGCTCTGCAGCACCAGTCCTTAGATGCCTTCCTCTTCCTGCGCTTTATGCGCATTGTAACAACCATCTGCTTCGTCGGATGCTGTATCCTCTGGCCTATCCTCTTCCCCGTCAACGCTACAGGCGGCGGCGGACAGACGCAGCTGAGCATTCTGTCCTACTCCAATATCGACACCTCAACGTCAGGAGGCAAGAATCGCTTCTACGCCCACTGTTTCGCAGCATGGCTGTTCTACGGCTTTGTCATGTACATGGTACTCCGAGAGTGCATCTACTACATTAACTTGCGACAAGCATTTCTTTTGTCACCATTTTACGCCAACCGGATCTCCTCTCGTACTGTTCTGTTTGTATCTGTCCCAGTGGCATATTTGGACGAGTCGAGACTGCGCAAAGTCTTCGGCGAAGATACTGTGAAGAACATCTGGATTACGGGAGAGACTGACAAGTTGGAAGAGTTGGTCAAGGAGCGTGATAAGGTCGCGATGAAACTCGAGAAAGCCGAAGTGAAGTTGCTGAAACTTGCCAACGGCGCGCGCCTGAAGTCCATCAAGAAGGGCGGTGCGGATGAGAGAACCGAGGCTGCTCACGATGCTGAACCAGGGAGCTTGTCAGCCCGATGGGTGCCTACGAAGAAGCGGCCAACTCATCGCACCGGCACCCTTGGTCTCATTGGCAAGAAGGTCGACACCATTAACTGGTGCCGATCTGAGTTGGAACGCCTCATCCCCGAAGTCGACGCAGCTCAAACCAGCTACCGGGCCGGATCAGCGAAGAAAATTCCATCGGTCTTTATCGAGTTTTTCACCCAGTCCCAGGCAGAGTCGGCTAACCAGGTTCTTGCCCATCACCAAGCTCTCCAGATGACGCCCAAGTATATCGGTATTACTCCTGGCGAGGTCGTTTGGAAGGCACTGAGAGTATCTTGGTGGCAGCGCGTCATCCGTCGTTTCGCCGTCATTGCTTTCATCGCCGTCTTGATCATCTTCTGGGCTATCCCCGTTGGTGTTGTTGGTATCATTTCCAACGTCAACTACCTCAAGACCATCTTCTTCCTCACGTGGCTCGACAAAATCCCACCTGTCATCATGGGTGTCGTCTCTGGCCTTCTTCCCTCGGTTGCGCTATCTATCCTGATGTCTCTTGTGCCTGTCATCATGCGACTCTGCGCACGTGCGGCTGGTGAGCCGTCACAGTCAAGGGTTGAGTTGTTCACGCAAAATGCCTACTTCGCCTTCCAAGTGATCCAGGTCTTCTTGATTACGACTATGACTTCCGCCGCCACAGCTGTGGCCAAGCAGATCGCTGACAACCCTGGAAGTGTCACGACGGTCTTGGCTGAGAACCTTCCCAAGGCTTCCAACTTCTTCATCCCATACTTTATTGTGCAAGGTCTCGGCATCGCGTCGGGTATTCTCTCTCAGGTTGCTGGTTTTGTCATTTTCACTTTGATGTACAAGTTCCTCACAGGAACTCCTCGTGCCAGTAAGCCGACCCTATCCCTGACCGTTCCCTTGCTTGAAAGGACTGACTGCTAACAGGTGTTTTGCTTAGTGTATACCAAGTGGGCCAGCTTGACTGCTATCTCATGGGGCAGTGTGATGCCTGTTTATACAAACATTGTGGTAATCAGTAAGTTTCTAGCCAACTAATTCGGCAGGCAATCTGCCAGCGTTTTCTTCTTCGCTAACCGAACCCAGGTCTCTGCTATGCCGCGATTGCTCCTTTGGTAGTGGGCTTTGCAACTGTCGGCCTGGGACTGTTTTATCTCGCATGGCGCTACAACATCTTGTTCGTGACGGACACGACGATTGACACACGTGGCTTGATATACCCTCGTGCTCTGAAGCAACTCTTTGCTGGCATATACATTGCTGAGCTCTGCATGATTGGCTTGTTTGGTGCATCAGTTGCCATCGGCCCTCTCATTCTCAGTAAGCAACTTACCCGTCCTTCACCATCCTCCGGCTCTGTATACCGTACTAACACACTCGCAGTGATTATTTTCACTATCTTCACAGCCCTCTTCCACATCACTATCAACAGTGCCCTTGACCCGTTGCTTTACAACCTGCCTCGAAGCCTCGAGCATGAGGAGGGCTCATTGAGACTGGAAGCGCAAATGGCCTCTGGCGTCTCTGGAGGCAGCACCGAGTACAAGAACGGGCACAGCGAGCCAAAACGCGAGCTGGACGGCCCGGCCACCACCACCGGCAACGGAAAGAAGCCCGGCCTCTTCAGCAAGTTCTTAAAGCCATGGGCTCATTGCGACTACGCGACACTGCGCAAGATTGTGCCAGAGGATTCCATCGACTTCAGCAACCTCTATAGCGATGAGGTTGCACGCAACGCATATTATCCTCCTGAGGTCAACAGTCCAACCCCGTTGCTGTGGATCCCTTCGGATGCCGCAGGTATCTCAAAGCAAGAGGTCAGAGACAGTGGCAAGGTGATTCCTATCACTGACGAAGGCTGCACTCTGAACGACAAGAACAAGCTTGAATGGGACACCGAGGCCGTGCGTCCACCACTATGGGAGGAGAAGATTTACTATTAAGGGGTTGACGAGGGGTACGAGAGCCACATTGTACACCACAAAAGATTTAGGGAGAGACAAGTTGCCATATGGTAACGACTGGTAATGCGGAAGCAGTTTTTGTATGTGTGGCGGCCGGCGGGCAGGTTATGACAGTATGGGAATGACTTGTTGTTTGATACCCGTTTCAACCGATGGCAGTTTGGTCATTGTTCGTTTCTGTTTGATTATGGATTTCATGAGTCTTTTTTAATACAATACCGAAGCACAATTATTCCGAATAAGCTACTTGCATGTCTCCCTGGTCCTTATCGGGTAAAAGTCGAACTGCTTGTATAAAAGCACGTACGAAGAACATACATGTAAGAGGTAGGTATGGCATGCAGTTACGTGGACGGTGGTGCCGTGCCCAAGACTCCGCCAATGTACGTCAGCTGTCGCAACAAGCGTTTACAGGGTGTATCACCTCGTAAGATACATCTCAGCCATGAACATTATGCAATAGTTTGGATGTATTATCAAGATCAACCTCGTTTCAAATTGGTATAACCCAGCTGAAATACTATAGCCCTTTTGGGTGGGCTGTGTCGCTTTCTACTGGACTGGTAATCGACAAAAAGAGGGAGAGCAGGCAGGTAGTTGGTAGAAGGGCAAGTCGAGCCTAGGCGCCCCCGCGCCTGGAGGCCCCTACCGAACAAGCCCTCACGGGCCTCACCCAACCACCGAATTCCAGGCGAAACAGACCCATTCTGGCTTAGTGGTCATTTTCCCCAACGGAAGCCAAGCCTCGCCTGTCTTTATTGCAGTCAGATGACGTCCACTGCTTGGAGTCCTCGCCCCCATTCCATCCACCATCCACTGCCACCCAATCCACGTGCAGCAGCGGTCAATCAGTTCTGTGACTGTTACAGGCCTACTTATGTACTTACAGTGCATGCTCCGCTACCATTAATCGCTATCTCGCAGTCCACTGCAAGATCTGGGGACGGCTGATTCACCTTCCATCGTCTGTTTATATCTGCTCCTCCGAGACACTGCTAACCTACCTAAGATCCATCATTGGTCTGGAATACACACACTCGCACCCACACATCTAGATACCTCAGTATTCATCCAAGTTTCTCCCATCCGTCGTAGTTCATCATGAGATTCACCACCGCTACCTGCCTGGCCGTTTGTGCCTCGGCTGCCTCTGCCCTGCCCGGCTTCTTCTCGCAGGATGTCATGACCTCCGACGATAAGCCCAGCGTCCCAGGCACTAACCCGCTTGTCTATTGCAACGCCGAGCACAACGACGACATCGTCTCCATCACCTCAGTTGATCTGTCGCCCAACCCTCCCCAGGCGTATGTGCATCCCAGCCAGCTTATTTCGCATCCTATCAATCCCATCATCACGTATCATGCAAAGGGCGACGATGCCCTCTACGTAAAGCTTGAGGCTAACCTTTCTGACCACTAATGCAGAGGATCGACTTTGGAGATCAAAGCCACCGGAACCGTCCACGAGACCATTCTTGAGGGCGCTTACATCAACCTCGTCGTCAAGTACGGCCTGATCCGCCTCATCAACCAGGAGGTCAATCTTTGCGAGCAGACCGAGAAGGCCGATCTCAAGTGCCCCATCGAGAAGGGCATCTTAAGCATTACCAAGTCGGTCGAGATCCCCAAGGAAGTTCCTCCGGTACGTTTTGACCCACCTATCTATATATCGCACTCGCGCCCTTGAGTTCGTACGTATAACTGACCATATCACAGGGAAAATACACCGTCCACGCCGAGGTCATCAACAACGATAGCAAGCCCATTACTTGCCTTGAGGCTACTGTGCAGTTCGGTGGAAGCAAGAGCAACGAGTTGTAGGCTGGTACGACAGTAGAAATAACTCACTCACTTGGCGAGCACTATGGTGTTCTAGCATGACTCGACGAAGCCAACGAAGATTTGGCATTCACGCATATTTGATTTTAGGCACTGTTTGAACGGGGATAATGGAATTCTGTTGCTGTTCTGTATTGACATTGGAGGTGTTCTGATGCGCGTGTCTTTGGCTTTTCGATACTGTAATTGATGTTTTATGTTTGACCAGCGCGGAGATGTACAAGCAATGCACGCACGTTGATATCCTAGAAGAGTCGCAACTCGCCTCGAGGCCTAATAGAAATGAAGCCATTCCCCATGCGCTTCTCACCGATCCGAAACATGTCACTGAACAGCTGAATGATGGGAACAAAGTGCAGTTTTGAGCAATATTGCCTCCTAGTCAAGTTGTTCAGCCCACTAATACGAATACAACGTGCTCGTTTCGAACGAACCAATCTCGCCTACTCTCCAAACAGTCTCCTCACTCTTCTCAGCACACTATCCTTCTCGGGGTCGTAGGGGTGCTCTTTGCTGGGGATCTCCAGAACTGTAGGGAATGCGGCTGTGTACGTATCAATTCGGTGCCTGATCTTCTCGGCAATCTGCAACAACGTAGCTCGGCTGGTTAGCAGTCTTCCTTTCTTCAAGGCTTTTTCTCAACACTCCTCCCCAAGACCTCGAAGAAGTGGACTGACATGTTGGTTGATCAGGACGATGCCGATGTCCTTGCGTTGCTCAGTGAAGGACTCGAAGGCAGCCTCGATGGCAGATGTCTCCGTTTTGTTGTCCACGACGAGGAAGTTCTTCTGCGAATCGGGGGGGTCCGTGACATGCTAAATAGCGAGTCGATAAAGACGTCAATCAGCCAGCTGTAGTCGGAAGAAGGATGTTTCGACAAACAAGACACACGGGGTGTATACTTACGCCGATACCTGCCAGCAGGAGACCAGTGACCGAGTCCTTTGGGATGGGATTTGATTAGCATTAGATGCGTGCGAGGGATGCTCTTCAAGATGCAGCAGTGCATGACGTCGCTCGTTCTCGTCCGCGTACCTCGTCGCCGATGACGGCAAGGAACTGCCTGTCCTTGTAGTCTGCTGTGGAAGCCATGATGGTGACTTAGAAGTGTGGAGGAGCCGCAGGGTATATCTGGGGCAGCCTCGTCTTCTTGGTGGTGGTGCTTGGTGTGGTCGGTATTGGAGGTGTTGTTATGGATGCTACTTAGGACTCAGGTTGGAGCGCAAGCGCTATATCTTATCCATCAATCGCCGAGGAATAGCTCAGTTATCAGTAATTGGCTCTTTGACAAGCTGCTGCTTAAGCAGGAATACTGTACCTACTGGGGAGAGGAAAGCCCTTAGGTAAGCTCTGCCTGCCTGCTGAGCTCTGCCTGCCTGCTGGTCTCAAGGGGCTTGTTTTTAGTGGTCTCCCATCCCACCTGCCCCACCAAAGCTCCCTAAAACGCACCTAAAGTTACTGCAAATAGCAAGTAGCAAACTGGGCCTAAGATATAGACAGTGGACCCAAAATGCAGGTGCAGCGCAGCCCATCCCTACAATGAAATTCCCTAAGCAACCGCATTCAGTCAGCAGCGCGTGCCCAAGTAGGTAATAAGTAGGTCATTAAAGATTTTAGGTGATGTTGATTTTGCGAAAACAAAGAACATCCTGACGACGTTGTCCTTCCAATATCACATTGGCCGATCACCATTCGCCAAACCGGTTGCACCAACGGATTCTATCTGGCTCGATGGACTGAAGCCGGTTGATTCCTTCCATTCGACCTGCGAGTTTGTGCAACTCCTTTTTTCTTCTTTTTTCTTTGCAGGCAACATCCATCACCAGTTGTCATCCATCGACCAGGACTCTTTCGCACAGCGCGACATCCAAGATGCCGCCCGCTCGACGTCTGGTGCGCAAAAGGCCGCTCATGGAGCGCGTCAAGGCTTCTCTGAATATCATGGACTTGTTGCTCTGGCTATCCGAAGAGATCGAGACACGCGACTGGAACTCCAACGTCGTAGGCACCCAGCTGGGTCTTGCTTTCAACTTTGCCTTCCTAATTGCTCGAGCGAATTCCGGACGAAAAACGGCTGTCGATGATGTGTTCAGCGACGAAATCGAGTCGGGATGGGTGGTATTTCTGGTAAGCCAAAAACAAACCGCAGAAGCAGGCGGTGGCCCATCATATTTGTCCACCAGGTTGCTAATACGTGGTATAGGTTGGCACGATCGTTTGGTTCCTCGTAGGCTTCTCAGCAGTGAACGCCTTCTATACCATGAACCGAACCCGAAAATACAGATTGTTCGAGGCCGATGTTGAAAAGGAACAAAACACCCCTTCGGCGCACCGCGTGCGCGTACAGTCTTCCCCAGTTTCCTCCTCGCCCCTACGCCTCTTCGCACACATGGTGAGCTCTGAGAGCGCCGAATCGAGAGCCCACCCAGATCGTACACGAGACGTGTGGGAGATTGCTTTATGGGATCCTCTGCCCATCTGCTTACGCATGTTCAGCCTGTTCAGCCCAGGACATGTGCTAGTTTATTGGATCTTCCTGCCTTTGGAGACTCTCGACCCCAGACCCAGCGTCACCGTTGTCAAATGTCTGTTCCTACAGGTCATCCTATCAGCCCAGATGTGGCTGCTACAGTCCAGATTCTCTCAGCAGAACAAGGATACCTCGATCATTCAGAAGGAGGTTATGCACGAATACGACACCAAATTTGTGCACCCCCGGCTCTATCCTACCGTCAGAGATGCTTCAACCCAGTTATCTCAAGATGATATTGGGAACGAACAGGAAACCTGTGAAGTTGGGACTCCCAGCACGGTCCTGCGTCGAGGCTTCCGTACGAACCCCAACCCCAACTATGCCAAGCACTTTGATCCCGACGGAGCTACGCCGCCAGCCGCCCGGTCTAGCATTAGAGGTGTCCCAAACCAGGGGCTGTTTACTCCGCAAGCGGCCTCGAGACAGTCCGACTCCTTTGGATCTAGTGTCAGCACGCGGCCATCGGTCCTGCGGCGAAGTACTCCCGGCTTTCCTACGCCTACACCAATGAACCCCACCCCTTCGCATTCCATGTCGACGACCACCACGCAAACACAGACCCAAGGGAACGGGGGCTACCTTGGCATCAACACGCATCCCAGTTCTCCCCTGAAGAAAGCCCCTAGCTTGGGTGACCTGGGGTTCAGATCGCCTCGGAACAATAGCGAGATGGCCAAGCTTGAACAATTCCAGGCTCACAAGGCGCGAGACCGTAGTGGCAGCCCGTTGAAAAGTGTTCGGAAGAGCACAGGGACTACATCATCATTGAACCAAGCTCCTTGGGCCAGGCCGCAACAGCAGAGCTATGAGAGGTACCCCTCCATGTTTAATAATTATTAGAGCACACAAGATCGCAAGAGACTCAAGATTTATTCGGTAGTGCAGGATTACTTAGGGTAGCATTCGTCGGCGTTGTGTGGTTGTATTCTATACCAATACAGAGTGAAATTACGCTCTCCATCTGTCAATATTATGAATCTCCTTATTCTGAAACTTGGCCTGATCTGTGCGAATTCTGGCGCAGGCCCAAGTGGAGGTGCATGCCAGTGACGAGTACAATGTTGTCCAGAGTAGAAGGCATCAATGGGATATTCCCCAAACTAGACCACTCGTCGTCCCATCAGATATGAACCTCTGATTGGCTGTGATATGATATACTGATGCATTCTCTATACTTCCACGTACACTTCGGGTCATACCATAAATCTGCTAGGATCATTAAGGTGATGTTTGCAGCCAAGCGATCAGAGGGCAGGAGCAAGCGGGTGTGACACGCTCTCGAGGTACTTCAAGTAGGAAAGCAAGTACTGTCTGTAGTTTGTTGCACCAGCAAGTGCGGTGCATGCTTGGAGATCCGACTTTAGCATTCAGCGTTTGCTTCAAGCTTGCCGACTAACTTCTTGTTCCGTGTATCCTTTACTAATCCGGGGGCATTTGGTAGCTACCAGCTTAAGCGATCCCTCCTCGTGATCTCAAAGTTTACCCCAGGACCATGACTTTCCTTGATCCTGCGTGGCCGCATGCATTAGTAACGAATCCCATCGCTAATTGTGCCGAAGCTTTCAGGCAAACCTCTCTCGCCCGTCTTGATTGGTATTTCCTATCCCAACGGCCATGGACCGTTCCAGGAGCGCCCACTCTCCTCAAAACAACACCACCTCGACTCGAAAGAGGGCCATATCTCTCAGTGGTTTCCTAGGAATGATCATCCCCGCTCATCGCCCCGAGCAAGGAGGCACTCTCCGTAGTTTGGATAATAAGAGCACCGAATCCGCCTATCGCGACCTCAGTATCAACCCCGAGGAACTTAAGGACTGGAATATCGCACAGGACCTACCCGTTCGTCAACGTCTAGAGCTGGAAGAAAATAGCGTTGGCTCTCCTCGAGATCTGAGGTTTAAACGCCCGAGAAATAGTCCAGCTCCAGGACGCCCAGATACACCTTTACCACGGACAAGACGTCACCTGACCGCTGCCGAGACTCAAAGACTCCTGGAATCCAAGCAGCGCAGCCGGCAACATCGCCGTGAGCTTAAACACAGCGGAGACTATCTCGGGGTCACAGGGGCCAATCCGTATACAGGTGAATATAACATATTAACTCCTACCGACCTAGATAGCTCGGACACTACACCGTCGTCAGCCAGGGCAAAGATGGGCAAGCTTACAAAAAACGTGCGGCAAGCCCAGCGCAACTATGAACATGCAAAGCGAGCAGAAGATGCGGCAAAGGAGAGGCACAGAACGGAGAAGGCGAAGATAAAGCTGGACAGGATCGAACAAGTCAAAGCGGAGATCCAGCAGCAGAATGGGTCTTTGCAGTGGACGCAACACCGAAGGGAGTGGTCGTCTGTCAAGGAGCCCCAGTTAAGTCCGATTGCCCAGTCGTTCGTGAACGCTGAGGTTGAAAACCGTGAGTCTGGTCGGCGCGTTCTGTGTTTGCCATGTGGAAGCTGATTTCGTCTAGAGCCGCAAGAACATATAGACGAGGACGCATTTGCTGTAAGTCGTACCGATCACAAGGGAAAAGAACCAACAGGAGCGTTGCTATCCGGCCGAAGCGCTTCGGACAAAGGGAACAAGCTCCAGAAACGGCGGCGAAATGCAGAGCTGTCGACAGAAACAATCATTCATACACCGTCTCGCCAGCTTAGCCTCCCTGTGTCCTCCCCCACTCAAGACCAGGAGAACAGTGTTACAAGAGCAGATGGCCAGGTTCCGCATCCCCTCCGCGCTGGGAAGCATTTTTTATGGAGCCGCCGGCGCCGAGCCACGGATCCAGGGGCGGCCGGCGCGAACGAAGTTACAGTGACCTCATTGTCGATGACAGAACAGAACAAAAGATTGCTCTCTCTCATTCCAATGCCCCCACAGGACCATTTCCAAGGGCTAGTAATCCCAGATTCTCGCTTAGGAATCATGGAGACCCCGGTGGCGCAGACAGGAGAAGAGCCACCGGAAGTCAACAGCGTGTGCTTCTCACAGCGGCGGGACAGCCTAACCTCAGAACCCGAGAGCATTGCAGAAGATTGGGGCCTATCACCTCCACCGCTCATGCAAGGAGCGGGACACAAATGCAAAAATCAAGTACCAAAAAGCCAATTCCACGCCGTAGCTACAGCGACCTCATCCCAGTCGACGTCGAAAGAGCCCACGAGGAATCGCTTCGCCATCCTCCAGAGATTGGATAGAAGCCGGTCAGCTACGGATCTGGCGCAAAACATGCGCAAGCCTCATCATCATCCAGTCCCATATCCAAGCCAGGGCACCGTATTCCGCCACAAGACACACAGCCAAGTGGACGTGAGAGTGGTGGCAGCCCAGAGATCAGTAGAAAGTCTGGTCCAACTACGGAGCCTAGAGAAGCAGACCGAGAAGATCTTACCGGGTCCGTCAAAAGAGGGCAACCCGAAGGAGTCTCACCAAGTCATAGAACCGGGGAGAAAGGCAGACATCGATCAGGACAAGAAGAAAGAGAATACCCTCAAGGCAATTTGTCCACCAAACGGGATATTACGAGAAATCGAGGGCGAACGCACACCCGAATGGTCGGACGAGATTATCGAGACTATCGACGCCAGGGCCGACACACATCGGAACAAAGACTCTGTCTGCACACCCATCATCACCACTACTGGCTGCGCTCACGCTCTGCTGATCCAACCTATATCGGGGGTGATACTAGGACAAGTGGATGGGCCGGCGACAGGTTCGACCGACGCTCCGGTGACCCGGCGCCCAAGCAACACACCACGCCGACTATTCGGCAAGTGGACCAACAAAGCGGAAGACGGCACGGCACTTTCCCATCCCACTACAATGCAGAGCGGCTTGCCGAGACACGGATACAGCCGCTCGGTTCCCATTTGCGGTACTGCATCGGCCAGGATTGTGGAGATACGCCGCCCCACGTCTTCAGAAGGGAGACGGTCTCTACTAGCCCGCGGGACCCTGAGAAACAAGAAGGAAGAGAGCAAGTCAGTCCAAAGAGCCATATCGCAGATAGAACACCATCCTGCCGACAAAAAGTTAAGCGAGAAACATCGCGAGGCCACGGTGCAAGGAGCGGCGCGTACAGCAATGCTGCAGTCGCAGGCGAAAGTATTCAGACCCCCGCCCATTCCTCCAAAGGAAAGTCTAATCAAGCCGCCCGACAAGAAGGAGAACATCATGGAGAAAAAGGAAGACGAGGACGCGAACGAGACTGTTGCCAAGGAAGAAACCAAGGAAGATGATAAGGACACCGTCGTTGGTTCGCCCCCTGAGCCCCCTGAGCCCCGAAAGCGCGATGCTATGAACACTCTAACAAAGACAGCTTTGGTAGTAACTGGCTGGGTATGGTCGACTATAAGAACCTGGTGGGTCGTTATGTGCCCCGTATTCGATGGCGACAGCGAACTATGGAAACGACGCCATCGAGAGGAGAGCACATGGCTCGACGTAGGAACCTTTGTCTTTACAGGTATCTCGTTGATTGTGGGCTTGGCCACGGGCGTGCATATCTTGAGGGCTGTACGGGGTTTTATTTGAAGGCATGGCATTCACCACAACATGTACATGTACGCTTAGATAGACGTTTAGGTGCGTGGCCGGTACCGGATATCGGCGCCCAGCCTCCGGTACGGTGGGGGTGGATTCGGCGGGATCGGGCAGCAGATCGGACAAGCGGGAGTTATTGGTATCGGAAGCAAACCGACTGGAAGGGGAAGGTAGATAGTTATTGGGGACCCTATTGCCTTATACAGTAGGTTTAATGTCATGGTGTTATCGACATACCTCTGGCTCCCTGTCGTGTCGCCGCACGATTCTCTCCTTCTCTCATTCTCTCCTCATGGTCGCTGGGTTCCTTACCGACTTTCTCTCCGAAAGATGTCCATATACTCGTGTCCATCCATCTTACATCAAGTGGATCAAATTTAATGAGCTACCATGACGGCCGACCCGATATTAGTGTACAGTTTGCAAGTTTACAAGTTTTTTATTTTTATTCCAATTTGCCTAGAGAAAGATGTTTTATTGTCTGTGCCCGGCTTCTTCTATTGCCGAATTCAATCATGGTAGAGTTTGCCAATGCCATAACCAGTCAGTCGGTAAACGGCTAGACTCGGATTGAGAAGGTTTTCGGCAGTAAGTCTTCGACCATGGTTTCTTGCTTGCTTGTCTGCTCTCGCTTGCTTGACAGGTTCGTCCTCAACAGGGCATGTGCAGCCCCAGCGTGACACTGCATGTGCTTGGAGCCAACCAAGTACAGAGGGCCTGAGGGGTGGATGGGGGGGTCACTGAATGAATACCTACATAGCTACCTACCTATGCATACGTTCTCTTTTCCCCATCTGCTACTTCTGCGCTAGATAGCTGAGGCGACATGAAAGTATGGAGAATTTGGAGATTTCGGAACAGACAGCGGGTGGGGTTGGCCAATGAATTGGCCTGCATTGCCAATGACGTTGCCCAGATCTCCAAGAACTTCAGAGCCGTTCGAAAATCCATCCCAAAACCCGCCCCTCCCGACCTCGGAGCCACCATTCCAGTGGCCGATTGCGGCCCTCTGGAGCCTCAAATCTTGAAGAAGCCGATATATCTATTTTAGTATGAAAGGTTACTTACTGCTCTGTCCTGTCCAGTCCAATTCAATCAATTTCAGTTTACCTTGAGACAATTCTGCTTTGGAGGCTATTTTTCTCCCCTTCCTCCTCTTTCACCCCTTCCACCCGCACCTTCCGACAACTACACAATTGCTTGGGTCTTTCCACTCGAGGCAATCCGTCCATCCATATCTCTTTCCTCCTTTAACCTCCTTTTATATCATCTAGACCCCGCCTTCCTTCCTTTTCCTACTTGACAATATCAAAAAGGCTACAACTGTTACACGTGCAAGAAAGAGCTCTTCCAAGATGCCGGCTACGGATAGCGCACCTGCGTCTCTGTACGACAAGGTCTTTAGCTCTCACGTTGTTGACGAGAAGCTGGATGGCACTGTTCTTTTGTATATCGGTAAGTTGGCAATCCTAAATTCCTCGTTCCTGATTGGCTGGGCGGAAATCTAACCTATATGTTGCAACCAGATCGTCACCTGGTCCACGAGGTCACTTCCCCACAAGCCTTCGAAGGGCTGAGGAATGCCGGCCGCAAGGTCCGCAGACCTGACTGCACCCTCGCAACCACCGATCACAATGTCCCCACCAAGTCGCGAAAGGGCATCAAGGACATTGCCACCTTCATCGAGGAGGATGACTCCCGTCTGCAGTGCGTCACTCTCGAAGAGAACGTCAAAGACTTTGGTCTTACATATTTCGGCCTCGGCGACAAACGCCAGGGTATCGTCCACGTTATCGGACCCGAGCAGGGTTTCACTCTGCCCGGTACCACCCTCGTCTGTGGTGACAGCCATACCTCGACACACGGCGCCTTCGGTGCCTTCGCCACGGGCATTGGTACTTCCGAGGTCGAGCACGTGCTCGCCACGCAATGTCTTATTACAAAGAGGAGCAAGAACATGAGGATACAAGTCGATGGCGAGCTGGCTCCTGGTGTGAGCTCCAAGGATGTCGTTCTTCATGCTATTGGCAAGATCGGAACCGCTGGAGGCACTGGTTGTGTCATTGAGTTCTGTGGCTCTGTCATCCGCAGTTTAAGCATGGAGGCTCGCATGTCCATTTGCAACATGGCAATCGAGGGTGGTGCTCGTGCTGGCATGGTTGCCCCTGACGAGGTCACTTTCGAGTATCTCAAGGGCAAGCCCCTGGCACCCCCTTTCCCCTCCGCCGAATGGGACCAGGCCGTCGCCTACTGGAAGACCCTCCAGTCTGACGCTGGCGCCAAGTATGATATCGACGTCCAGATCGACGGCAGCGAAATCGTTCCAACCATCACTTGGGGAACTAGTCCCGAGGATGTTGTCCCTATTACCGGCGCTGTCCCCGACCCCGAAACCTTTAGCAACGAGGCCAAGAAGAAGGCTGGCCGCCGAATGTTGGAGTACATGGGACTTACTGCCGGCACACCCATGCAAGATATCGCGATCGACAAGGTCTTTATTGGATCTTGCACCAACTCTCGTATCGAGGATCTTCGGGCTGCGGCCCAAGTAGTTAAGGGCAGAAAGAAGGCCGATAACGTCATAACCGCCATGGTTGTCCCTGGTTCTGGATTGGTGAAAGACCAAGCCGAGGCTGAGGGCTTGGACAAGATCTTCACAGATGCAGGATTTGACTGGAGAGAAGCCGGTTGCAGTATGTGCCTCGGCATGAACCCTGATATTCTTTCTCCCAAGGAACGATGTGCTAGCACAAGTAACCGGAACTTCGAAGGTCGCCAGGGTGCCCAGGGCCGTACTCATCTGATGTCGCCTGTTATGGCGGCGGCAGCCGGTATTGTTGGCAAGCTTACAGATGTGCGAACCCTTACCCAGTACAAGGCTAGCCCCCACATCGAGGCTTTCCAGCCACACTCGACGTCGGCACACGGCAAGATGGACGAGCGGGTCGCCACCGACGAGAAATCTCGAGAGGAGCTTACCGACCAGCCTCTCGACAGCTCACCGACCACCAACCACATTGTGTCAGATGCCAAGGGCTCCCAAGGACTGCCCAAATTCCTGATTCACCGGGGCATCGCTGCGCCGATGGACAACAACAACATCGACACCGACGCCATCATCCCCAAGCAGTTCCTCAAGACCATTAAGCGAACCGGCCTGGGCTCTGCGCTCTTTAATGATTGGCGCTACCTCCAGGATGGATCGCCAAACCCAGACTTTGTTCTCAACCAGGAGCCCTACACAAACGCCAAGATTCTGGTCTCCACTGGTGTCAACTTTGGATGCGGCAGTTCCCGAGAGCACGCTCCTTGGGCCCTGCTCGACTTTGGTATCAAGTGTGTGATTGCTCCTTCGTTCGCCGATATCTTCTTCAACAACACATTCAAGAACGGCATGCTGCCCATCCGGATTACGAACCCGGCCGACCTAGAAAAGGTAGCAGTCGAGGCTCGTGCTGGAAAGGAGATCGAGGTCGACCTGCCGAACCAGGTTGTTCGTGATGAGAAGGGCAATGAGCTCTGCAAATTTGATGTCGAGGAGTTCCGCAAGCACTGCTTGACCAACGGATTGGATGACATTGGCCTGACCATGCAGCTCGACGATAAGATCGTTGACCATGAGAAGAAAGTCAGCCAGGAGACCCCGTGGATTGATGGTTCTTCGTACCTGAGGAGGAAGGGCCAGGGTGGTAAGCTGGCGGCAAAGGCCGTGCCAGTCCCGAAAACGAACCGGGGTGAGGAGATTAAGAACCCCATTGACTGGTAACCCGGGATGGTAATGTCATTATTTGTTACGATTATCACGTTCAAACGCGCAAAAGTTACCATGAAGGCCTTGCTATAGCAGGCCTCATTAATATGATTTACCCAAGGCAAAACCAAAGCTTTGTTTTCAATTTCACATCATGTCTGTCGTGTATCGCTTTTTCTATGCCGCAGTTTCTCATGGATGGTGATTGTTATCATAACATTGCAGATGTGATGATCTATTTTCAACTGACAAGGATTTCTCCTCCTCATTGTTCCCGAGCCAATGAACTGTACAATTCGCTGTCATAACTTGCTAGCTCAAGCACTCGTCTCGGCGACAATCTTCTTGATAATCTCGTCCATGTTCTCCTCCTTCTCCAGACCCAACAGCTCATAGTCAACCACCTTGTCGTTGTAGTCTCCGCCGTACCCATCGGCAAATGTGAGCGGGAACAGCAACATAGCCTTGGCAAAAGGATTCCCATTGGCCTCCTCGGCGGCGGCGAAGCGTCGCACGTCCTGCTCGAGGCTCTGGTGCTTCACCTCCCACTCTTTCTCCGTCGTGCCCGTGGCCCGAAGCACGCTTTCAAAGATGTCGCGCTGCGACGCGCGGAACGAGCTGAAGTAGACCCATCTGTTGCCGTAGTGGTCCGCGAGCTCGTCCTGGGGCAGGCCCAGCAGCGCCGCCAGGCTGCGGCCGACGCGCTCGAGGGTCGCGAGGTTGGGCCGCGCCGTGCAGTCTCTCCAGAGCGTGGCCGTCTTCCTGCCAGCGTCGACGCCGAAGTAGCCGCCGCGCAGGCAGAAGTCGAGCCAGGGGTTGTTGACGACGCCCAGCCAGCGCAGGCCCAGCTCCTCGGCCAGGGCGCGGTACTGCTCCTTGGCCGCCATGAGGGTCGCGCCGACGTCGGCGTACAGCTTCGCGTTGGTGCGGTCCGAGCCGAACTCGCAGGGGACGACCCAGGCCACGCCCGCTCGCGCGGCGGCGCGCATCAGGGGGTCTTGGGCTTCGTAGCCGCCGTGGCCCACGGCGAGGATCAGCACGTCTTGGCCCTGCAGGGCGCCGTCCAGGAACCTGGCGTCGTCGTAGGAGCCCCGGTGGACTTGGGCGACGCCCGCGGCCGTCAAGATGTTCTCCTTGGTCGACTTGGAGCCGGTCCGCGTGATGACGGAGACGGTGTGGATCTTCTCGGCGAGTAGGGCCGAGAGGATAGCGGAGCCGAGGTTGCCGGTGGCGCCGACAAGGGTGATGTTGCGGGCTTGCTTAGGGAGAGGTGGAGACATGATGATGAAGTCGGTGATGCTATTCTGAAGAATTTATCGCATGAGTGTCGGTATTGTATATGTTTACAATACGTTTAACCGGGTGGCAACTACTGTTACTGTTGTATCGATGGATGAGGCCACCCCGCTCGCTGGATCGGACAGCAGACAAGTTAAATATACGATGATTGCATACCTCTTTCCCTTGGCCTCGAGTAAGAAGTAAGAGCTCGGCAATCCGAGGAAGGCCGAGTACCTTTCTGGATTGGTCATCATGCTATCCATGAATTGAGGCGGGCCATGAGGTGATAGATACTAGGAAAGCCACGCCACCGTCGGGACTGGTTTAGCGCCCCGAGTAGAGTTGGCGTCGTACTCATCAAGACAACCCTATTCATATCTCGGTATATAGTCGTACAGGACTTATTGTTTGGCCGTCACTAATCAAATCAGACCCGGTGGAGCGGCTTGCCCTGTCGGCTTACTGTGAAGTACTTAGACTTGCCCGGACTCCGGCGCAGCCATAATGGCTACACTCTACAACAACACCCAATGAAACAGGATAGGCAAGGAAGCAGGGCTTGGTCTATGTCTTGTACTATATTGATGATATCTCTTGAGCCATGGCTAATATCTCCATAAAGCTCGCAGCCTGCTAGGCTAAAGGCACAAAGTCTTTTCAGCTGACTAATCAGTCCGTCCAGCCCATCCTGGATGGAGGAATATGACAACGACAGAAAGCTTCCCTCTGCTCTTTCCCTCCATTTCCTGGCACATACTGAGTTGACTAAAACAGACCGAGTAAGTCTCAATAGTTATGCCCTATCAGCAAAAGCCAAGCGCAAGCAAGCTCCAGAGATGATGCAAGGCCGCACTGCATATGGCGGTTACCATACTCAGCAGTGTCAGCTCTTGTCGGGTGTTTTCTTCTGGTTGTCGTATACGTCCAAATAAACACCCATGCCCTGGCTCATAACCCCCCTCTCATAACCATACAAAAAGCCCTCCCAAACACCGCGTACAGCTCTCTTGCTCCATGCTGACTGTCCTCCTTAAGTACTATAAATAAGTTCGATGCAACCATTGTCAGGGTGCTATTCGCATAGGAGGCAGCACACACCGGAGAAATGCTGCATAATCCGGGGTATCTTTCGTATCTATCCATCGTAAAAAGTCGTAAAGACAAACCAATCAAGTCTATCGAGACTCCGTAGGCTAGTGTATGTGCGTTGATCGCGAAACCAATTTCTTCAGGGTCGAGTAGTTTCAACGTCGGATCGAGGCTTTTGGTATTGCGTGGTGGCTACCCACAAGACCTTGGCCGCCAATTTGACGCAACCAGGGGTGAGGGCAAAAGTCCTACTTCACCCTATCTCGGAATGTCACATACTCGCGCATACGACTCTGGTGTTCGTCGCACCACTGCGCCCACTTCTTGCGAACCTCGTGGTCCTGCTCGACCTCGTTCTGGTAGATTCGCGCAACGTCTCCACCCTGGTTCGAGTCCAGCCAGGCCAGGCCAAGACCCTGACGTCGCAGCTTGTACTGCTCCTGCCGAGCAATGAAATGATCCAAAACCTTCTGGTTGAAGACTTCCCATTTGTCCATGTAGTTGCCAAAGTCTTGGGCGTATTTTCTGAACTGCGTCACGCTAGGTCTAATAGACGGGACGGCCATCGTGGGAGGCAGTCGTGGTGCGACAGGCGGGGTAGGGAAGTCGAGCGACCCACCTACAGGCTGCTCTCGCTCCAGGGGGATCGTCTCCGAGGGCCTGCTGTCAAACGGCAGCGTCGACTTGAGATCAGCGAATGATTTCAGCCCTGTCGGGGCTTCAGCAAAAGGCTCGCACTTTTTGAAGTCGGCAAAGGTGGTTCTGAATTCTTCCGAGTCTTCAGACCCGCCTACAGGAGCCGCAAAGGGGTTCGCGCTCGCGGGGGCTGAAGTCGACTGCATTTCTCCCTGGCCGGCCACGGGTACATTGGCTGCCTCGATGGTCGAAGTCGGACGCGGGGGAACAGGAGGAGCAGCTCCTTCCACATTTCCTGCTCGCCATTCGGGTCGGCTGGGTTCCACGTGGATGTTACGCACTCCCTTCGCTGGGGCTTTCGGCGTAGCCTCCCCATTTTCCGGGGGGTCAATATCCATAGCGTTTGGGCTGTCGGTACCGGTGGGGGTCGGGGGTACCTCTCGCCATCCATCACTCGAGCTACTCTCTTCGTCTTCAACCAGCCCAGCAGTACCCATAGTCATCTTTACTGGTTTGGAGTTCTTCCGCGAGGGTGCTCGGCGGGTGGGCGATCCTGGGGCACTCTTGTTCGGTTGAGGAACAAAGTGTTGAGGTCCTATCTTCTCACTCCATTCTCCCGCAGAGAAGCCTGTCTTGATCACCTCCTCTTCGCTCTCCTGGGTCGAGGGCATAGTATTAGTGGCTTGACGACGCGGCATAGGTCTGGCAGGCGAACGTCCAATGCGACTGCCAGAGCGAGAACCCTTCCGGGAGGGTGTCGGTGACTCTGCGGATGGGCCACCAGCCTTGAACTCCCACCCATCTTCATTCTGCTCGTCAACGAACCGGGTGTTGATGGTTTCGGAACTGCCATTAGTGCTAAAGCGGGCTTGATCTGGGGATTGGGTGGACATGGCGGGATCGCTGGAGAAAGTGAAACTAGAGGTTGGATAATCAGCATTGTTTTCTTTGTGAATACCGTTTAGTATATCGCCGTAAAGGGCCGCTGCATGCTCCTGAAGTGTAATGGGTTTTGCATTTCCATTTGCAAGCACCTTCTTGAAAGGAAGCCGCTGGGACATCTCAGGGTTCACGACTCCACTTGAAGAGCGTGTTCCAGAGGCAGCACAAGTATTTTGAGTTGGGCCACTGTTGCCGGTTTCGGTTTGGCCATCAAGTGAAACGAATGGAGAGCTAGAAGAGCGACAAGAAAGAATAGAACGTTGCGGGGCGGGAGTTGCATACACTGATGGGCTAGCGCCTGCGTTGGTTGTGGAAGCTAGAATCTGTCAGTGCCTTGATTTCATAAGGGATAGTCAGGGGCCGGCTCACGTTCAGTGGTAGACTGTCCGGTAGCGGCACCAGAAGTATCATTTGTCGTGCTGGGTCGCGGCTTATACCGATCACTGGCGCGTGAGGGAAACGTGTTGCCGTTGTTCGCAGTCCTTCTACTGCCAATGTTTGCCGCGTTGGCTTTGCCAGAATCCTCAGATCCTCCATCATTACTGGAACTCCTGGGTGTACTCGAGCTACGGGGCCGCTGTGTCGGGAACGGGAATGTGTCAGTGCCGAGGCCTTCCCCACCTTCCTTTCGTGATCCCGGTTCCCGCGTGCTCTTGGCTCGACCCAAGCCAGATCCCTCGTCATGTAAACTGGTCTTCTCTCCGCCGGGGGTGTGGTAAGGTGTACTTCGATGTCCTTCCATATAGTTCTCCCGGAACTGAGCCAATGGGTCTGGCGGGGCTGTCCCGGAGTTACGAGCCTTCCGTGCGGCGCTTGCAGACATGTCATTGAAGATGTTCGTGTGAGTGCGATCGGTAAAGTAGTTCTTGTTAGTGACCGGCGGTTCATCGCCTAAGCCGGGAGAGCGCGGGGTGTAGCCAGGTCGTCTGGAGGTATTCCCAAACGAAGCTTGCGCCTTTTGCTTCTGAGAATCTGCTCTGGGAATATTGGGCTCTGGGTTGGAAGCTTTGTTTTCGCGTGTGGCAGACGTCGGCGCCCGACCCGGGGTTGGGGGAGGTGGGACTGGTCTACCGCGGGAGTTTGGCCGCATGCTCTCCCAGGCCTGATAATTGTTCCATTTGCTACTAGCATCAGCGCCATCCTTCTGAGGCGTGGCCTTACCACCTCGCGAGGTGCTGCCAGTAAAGTTTGAGTAGCGATGAGCTCCCGAAGTTGGGCGGCTTTGCGCATTGTTATTGGTCGCAGGGGTCCGCCGAGGGGGCGGAGGATAGGCTTTGGCCGCATCTTGCCATGGATTCCCTCGTACTCCAGAAGCGCCTGGGTATCTTGATCTGTTACTACGTAGCGTTTCGTCGTATTTCCTCCGCTGGGTCTCATCTGTGAGAATCTCATGCGCCGATTGAATGATCTGGAACTTTGAATTCACTTCGGCTTCTCTACCGGGGTTGCGGTCCGGATGGTACTTGAGTGCTGCAGAAAAGTTGCCACGGTCAGCGGCATGCTCTTGTACACTTTGGTCTCGCCAACATTCTACATGGAACCAACGAGTAGTGGCGCACTGCACTTACCAAGTTTTCTGAACTGCTTCTTGATCTCGTCGACCGTTGCACCGGGTGCGATCTCGAGGTCCGCATAGTAGTTGCGGCTCGGGTCAAGCTTGGGCATCCTGGCAGCGTGTCCGGTATGCCGGACCCGGAGAGCTTCTAGATAATGATACTCGGCGATGCAGGTAGAAACCTAGCATCCCGGACTCCAAGACTGCGGTTTCTTTTCTTCTGTACCCCACTCTTGCCAAAGCCACAGGCGCGTACTGAGCGTAGATTTCTCGCCGAGTGACTTTTTCTTAAAGGTTGAGGGGAGGTCCTCCAGAGAACGCGAGGGTGAGACGGTGCGGTTCGACTCGTGAAAAGTTCCGGTTGAAGTCTGCGAACGCTGTATGGTATGGGTGGTGAGAAGCGCAGGGCGGCTATGGCACAAGGATGTTGCGACCAAAGCAAGAGTCGACCAAAACCGTGCAACAGATGGAAGATGTGAATCGTGGCTTGGTGAAGATTGCCGATGGGGGAGGAGAAGTTTGTTGTAAAGTCGGCGAGGGTAATGTGTTGGTTCTATGAGAAAAATTGTTCGGATATGGGAAGCTGTTCAAGGGTCAGGCGTGAATGCAACGTGCTTTGGGAACAGGGACAGCGGCAGTAGCGGGTAGTAGTGAAGTGAACAAAACAGTAGGGAATACTCACCAGCGTGCACTTTGCCAAAGGCTTTGTTCAGTGAGCAGTAACCAAATACCACAAGCAGCCCGAATCTTTTCTATTGCAACAATACAAAAGAAGGCAACAAGAAGCAGTAGCCTTGGGCGAAGTTGGTAAAGAAAGGAAGCTGGTTGATTACCTACATGCTTCAATACGACGTCGGGTTGCCCAGGGTACAGTGGGAGTCAGCAGCGCTATTGAATCAATGTACGTAGTAGGCTGGTAGGGTTCTTAGCAGGGACTTGTGATAACGTAGATAGAGGCTGAGCAGCCGCGTTTCCTGGGGCGGGGCGGGGCAGTAGCAGGAGTAGCAGCAGCACGCGCCATAGGGCCTGTTCCCGTTTTCTTTGCTACTTTAACCTTAGTGGAATAGGTACATAGTGGAACAATCCCAGGCTCCCAGACTCCCAGTCATGAATGGAATCTCGCAACTAATGCATGCTCTAACCTAAGTACGGTAAGTACATAACTTACAGACTGGTCAATAGATTGGGCACATGGTATGAGTTAAGTAAGCTGCTACCTACCACCGACAGGCTGCTTATTGTCGTGATAAGTTCAACATAAAACGCAAGGGAGGTAAGAAGATGATGTTATTTCTACATTACATAGGTATCAATCTTTTTCACTCCCGAGGTCCCCAGTTGGATACCTGGCTGACTGACAAGTATCCTGTATGGATTTAGTATCTACCACCCGACTCCCACAGATGAAATACCACAAATCCCAGACCGCCTCATAAGAAGAAGAGACATCATTCTCACCCCACCCTCACCTCACACTGAGGCCAAAAAGCAAAGACAGAGATGCAAGCCAGGCCCCCTCTATATTGCAGCTATTATTGCGGGAGATGACGCCAGCTGATCCTGGGGAGCCTTGGGAGCGAGCGATGCATTCCGGTGTCCCGCTGTAGACAGGAACAGGTAATGAGGCATGTTGGGTGACATGACCCGAGCTGGGAGTGAACAGGCTTCACGTCATTCACTGCACGGCATGCTGCTCGCCTACTTCAAATTCAGCCCAAAGCGTATACCACCAGTACTATAGCCTGTCACATCTCCTTCCTGGGGTATGTAGCTAAGGTTAGGCAGTACCTAAGGTTACCTAGGTACATGTCCTGTATATCGCAGCAACCATGGCCAAGTCTAGGTAGATATGGGGTACTGCGTATCCCTGGTCCGTCCATCCAGTCGAAACCATAGAATACCCCCCGTTGGATGGATGTTTATTCGACCAGATGTTTCCCACAGATGTGCATGTCATGCAGTGCAGTTCAACTCCATCAATCCATTCCATCAGTCCCGTCCCCTCCGTCCCCTCCGTCCCCTCCCCTCCACACTCGTAAACAAAACGAACCGTGGGGCAAGCAGTCCATTGAAGTCAGTCCCCCAAAACACGACCACGTTGTTTGCGCCATGACGTCAACCCGTCCTCGCACCACCGAAAGTCGAAATACCAAATCCATGTATGCAGGCCAGCCTCTTTCTCCTTCTCTTACTCCCTACTACACGGCAATGAATGGCCCAGCATATAGTCGGCGTCAGCGTGCATGCAGTTAATTACTTCAAAACCAATACTTGCAAGACGGACTACATCGCTCACCGCGAATCGCATGCTAGCTTACGGGCCCATCACGCTCGTATCGACCACATACTTGCTTCCATGGAATCTAGCCCTTTCTCTGTTTCTCTGTCTCTCTTCGGGGAAATATTAACCTTGCTTGTGTCCTACAACGCCGCCCTACACAAACACCAGAGCAACTCAGTTGCTCAGCATCGACATGGCTGTTTGCATACATGCCTGATCTATATATGCATGTTCTTGCATGTACGTAGGACGGCATCACATGCAGAGGGGCATTTCATCGCAGATACCCGCTGACACCTCCCACCCCTCGGAATAAGCCGTCGCCCGTCCAAGCGATTTGTGAACCTCGTTCGGTATGCTTGCTACAACATCGGCTCACTATCTGCCATGTGTCGATCAACGGAACAGTTTGTGCTTGGTATCACCAAATCCTAGAATTGAGACTTTCCATAGGACAGTGTAAAGCTCTAGAACCCCCTTTTTGAAAGACAAAAAAAGAGCTGCATAGAGTAACCTGGGCTCCCTACTGCCCAGTAGGCTTTCACGTCAGCAGTCACAAAACCAAAATGCCAACAGACCGTAGGTATACATCGAACTTCTTACTAAGCTGCTGTAGCGAATCAGGAATGAAGACCCGTAAAATCAGTGTCTAGGAAACGTAATACCGTATTACGAAATGATGCTTGTGCATGGTGAAGAAACATCAATAGCAGTTATTATAATGCTGCCGTGAAGTTCTCACATCATCATACTTAACCCCTTTATACCCGTCTCTGTATCGGCCTAGTTAACCTTAGCATATCGACAATAATACCCAGTGTCATTACATTCGGGGTAAAGAGATGGGCCAATACGTCAAAATATCCAATTAAAGGATGTAAACATTGCTGTGCGTGCCTGCTCTATGAGGCATCGCCTTCGTATTTGTATATACGGGTTGACTGATCATAATAACCCAACAAACGCCTATCATGACACTCCCATATGAACATGGATAATCTCAACAACTCCAGCCTATAATGATGCCTCCATCAACACCCTCCCAATCATTAGAAAGAAACAAACAATTCAATCGGTAATTCTACACAAGCTCCTTGCCCATGTCGTACGACCAAGCGCCGTCCCGTCTCAGCTTCTCCCGAGCCGCCAGATCTTTCCGGATCTCTTCCTCCGTGAGCCCATCTGGACCACTCCAGTTGGCACTAGAGGTTCTCGCCCGGAACTTGTGGAAACGGTCCTTGCTCTTGCTGAACACAGCCTCCATGTTGAGTGGTGCCGGAGCACCAAAAATGGTCATCGGATCTACCCTCTCTTGACCCGCCAGTGCCTCACGAAGGGCCGGCGAGTCTGTCCAAGAAGCAAATATCTCCTTACGATCCTCATTGTCTGAGTCATCTTCATCCGTGTCGATTTCTTGCAATTCGATTTCGTCACCGTTCTGGAAGCGAGGCGACGATCGGGTTGCTGACTTGGCCACAGATTTAGCGCCCATGACTCCCATAGGTCGAGCAGGAGTCTTGTGCGAGGATGGGCCGGCCGAGGTCGGGTTCGACGCGAACGGGATAGCTCCCTTGGAGACTTGGGCCATGTCCAGTGGGTGCGCAGTCTTGCTTTGCACTGGTTGCCCAGTAACACTGGTCTTATACAAGTCCCTGTTGGCACCCCCCTGCGAAATGTTGGCATACCCGGCAGGGAACATGGACTTGGCTGGCAACTCCCGAGCCTTGGAGGGCTTTTGGCTCTGCGGGAGCATCGTCGAGGCAGTCACCTTCTTAAGGCCATTGGATGGGCGAACCGGCGGCCCTTGCAGGCTAGGCTGGTTCTCCATCTCAAGGTCGTCGAACTCGCTGGTCATACGCATTCGCTTGACCTCTTTGTTGTCTTGTTGCAACGCGCGCTTGGTGGGGGGCTTGGCCGGATTCTGAAGCACTGAACGGCCGAGTTCCTCTTGCGACCGATGCGAAGTCATCCGAGAAGGAGGCCGGTTGGGTTCATTCTGACCGATACTCTTGAACTCCGGTTGACCATTGACTGATCGAGCCGCGGGAGGGGGAGCTCTCGTTTGCTTAGCTTTCTCCAACATAGCCTGTCTCTGCGCATTCTTCTTTGCTTCGGCTTGGGCAGCGGCTTGTTTGCGTTCCTCGTCCTTTTGCCTTTCGACCTCGAGTCGTTTCTGCTGCTCTTGGCGCCTCTTTTCTTCCTGGGTAGCCGCCTTTTTACGCTCCATCTCAGCTTTGGCATCCTGCTTGCGCTGGGCTTCCCGCTCATCTCGCTCCTTCTTACGCTCTGCCATTTCCAGTGCCTTGGGTCGGCTGGCCGAGGAAATGGAGCTATTGAGGTTCTGAGCCGAGGACTTGGATTGCAAACTTGACTGGCTTTGCTTGAGCTTGAGCTGTGACTGGGACCCAGATGAGATGGAGGACTCATTCACATTGGGGGTCGCAGTGCTGCTAGATGGGTGAAACTGGGGGTGCTGAGAACCCAGATTCACGCGGATCATGGTCCGCGGTTGCGCAGTCTTCGCTGCAAGCTCTCGGGTAGGTCTGATGGGTCTCTTGATTTCGCGGCCCTTAGTAGCTGACGGTGGCGGTGCTAGAGGTCGTGAAACCGAAGGGGGAGGAGGCATGTTTGTGGTTGTTGTTGGCGCGTCCAACATATCAACATCGTCTTCTTCATCAGCATTGGCTCCCTCGGCTTGGTCCTTTGGTTTGCGAGGGCTTGTGCGAGTTGCCTGGCTCGGAGTTGGCGGGGGTGCCGGAGCTTTCTTCTCCTTTTCCTTCTGTGCCGCAACTTGCTTCTCCATGGCGGCAATTCTTTCCTGTTCTTTGCTGAAGACTCGAGCCTTTTCTCTCTCCTTGGCCCTCTCTTTCTCGAGCTTGTCCATCTGGTCGGCCATCCGTTTTGACTCCTTTGCCTCCTTCTGTTTGCGCTTTTCTTCTGCCTTTTCTCGCTCAATGGATGCCCTCGTTTTGCGACCCTCAGTACGCGTTGGGCTAGCAGGAGGAGCTACGCTCGACGCGGCGGAAGCGTGCTTACTCAGATCTGGGTAGAGCGGCTGGGCCTCTCGGTCGTTATGTTGGTCGATGGACACGGTGGACTGCCCAGCATGGAAGCCCAGTCGTGGCGTGGAGGGAGAAAGCAGCGATGCCTTTCCCTCGGCACTGGATGCGGCACTGCTGGCCAATAGGCCCTTTGACCTCCCCAAAATGGAGGAGAGTTTGTTCTTGACCTGCTTCAGGGGACTATCACGTAGTGTACGCGATGGAGACTTCGGGCTGCCTGGCATATCTGCCTCCGTCTCAGAGACAGTCGCAAGTGGCGGATTGGAGACCGAGATTGTCTTCTTAAGTTCACCTCCGTCACCTTCTACCTGGTCCATTCTGGGCAGTACAGGAACAGAAGCCGATTTTTGGTGGTTGTACGTTGTTGCTGCTCTTTGTAGACTGGCGGGCTTTTGAGGGGACTGTTGTCGGGTCTTGGGGAACACAAAGTCCGCAGCACCAATCGTCTCCTTGCCAGACACTCCTTCCATCACATCCGCAGAATAACTCTTAGGCATCTCTGGGCGAGGACTGAACATGTTTGATGCATTATCAGGAGTGCCCAAAGGTTTAATCCACTCGTCTTCGTCATCTTCTTCGACTTCTGCTTCATCCTCGGGGAATGCACCTGGCGTCGTATGAGTTTTGGGAGACTCAATGGAAGTTTGCTTTGGCTGAGGAGCTGGGGTCACCGCGGCTGGCAGACTCGGCTGCACGACCGGCACAGCGCTGGCAATCGATTTCGACGGCCTAGACGCTTGAGGTGGCAACTGGCCAAGTTTACTGATCTGATCCTGCAACCGTTGTGTGTAAGTTTTGTTGTGAGCAGTGGCATCGTCGGCGTCGACTGGTTTTGTGACGGTGACTTCCTCGACTTCGTCATCCTCATCATCGAGATCCGTATCATTCTCGTCATCTGTGCCATCATGCCTGACGTTGCCAAGAGATTTACCACCAGTATGTCGGTTGTAGTAGCTTGTTCGCGTTTGATCAAGATGGCTCGTTCTCGATATTCGGTTTCCGGTGCTCTTGTGCGTTATTGGTTCTCGGGCAGGTAGAGATGCAAAGTTCAGACTACTCTTGCGAACAATTGGCCTGATAGGACTTGATCCCTCTGATGGAGGAGCATCATCCATGTCTTCATCCGCAACATCAAGCTGGTCTTCTTCGGCAGACGCCGGTTCCTCTGCAGAGAGATGAACATATTTCTCCGGTGATGATTTGATGGGCGATGTCGGGGCTGGTTCCTCTTGTTCCTGTTCTTCTTCTAGTGCGTGCTCTTCTTCTTCCTCTTCCTCATCCTCTGCTTCCTCTTGAAGTTGGACAGGTGAGCCAGCCGGCGTGGTGCTCTCATGGTGATGCGTTGCTTTAGCAGGTGGTGAAGTGGTATTGACATCTTGGCCTATGGAATAATGGATATCCATCTCATCGCCTGCAGATTCGTCTGCGAGTTCGGATTCATGCTGGGTAGGGCTTTGCTGATGCTCCTTTGCAGGAGATGACGGGTCGAAGTCCTCGTGGACAGATTGTGCGTCTACCGCAATGCTGAACGGCTGTGTGGCTTCCTCCTCGAAAGCAGACTCTGCATCGTTGTAATCCACGTCCATGACGTCTTGTGACTGGCTTCCGTGATAGCCCGAGTCAACAACAGATTGGACAACCTGGGCAGCCTTTGCGGGGCTGGCAGGCTTCTCTGTCCGCACAGGGCTCGGCTGGGGGGCAGGCTGTGGATCGGCGGCGATTTTGACCTTGGGTGTGTGATTCCGTTCAGCTTTGGAGAGGACGAATGGGTTGGGCGCTCCCTTGGGTGTGGCCGAGAAGATGTTGGAAAGCGGCTGCAGACTCGTTAGGCATGGCAATCTTATTATACTTTTCGCACGCAGTGAAACATACCACTCGGGCCTCGCCCGGGTTCGCTTTGCGTGCAGTCCTGGGTGTTTTGCCGCGTAGCTTGCCTGGTGTTTTGAATATCTCGGCGACGTTGCTATGACAGTGTCAGCTGGAATGCGCGCAGGGCAGGCTTCAGGGTAACGCGGAAGGCGGGACTCACATCTGGTTCTCGCTGAAGATGTCGGCCATGTGCTCGTTGAGCCAATCGAAGTCGTTACGCGCGGAATAGGAAAACTCCTCGACCTCATCGTGGGCGATTTGGAGAGCCGAAGACCTCTCTTCCGCGACCCAGGGCGCAGAGCCTACCTGCAGACGCGTTGCTCGTGGGCCAGCCATGGCGACGTTTTGTGAATATTAACGCGGTGCGGGCAGAGGCTCGTCGTGAACGTGTCAGCAAGGAGCTGAGCGCGTTTTATGGCCCAAAAAAATGGCGAGAGCAACAATTGAAAGTCGATTGGGGCAGTGTGTACAGATCAAGTAAGCATGGTTCTGAGGACGGGAATAGGAACAGAAAATCAAAGGCGTAGGTTGTCGATGTGGAATTTGATGATTGAGTGCGGGATTGGAGGTTAAGGGCGTTCGTCAGTGTGGGCAAGGCCCGATTTGGTCTGAGATGCCCGCAATTCGCGTCTGATTGGTGGAGCAGCTCTGTGAGTAAACAAAGGCAGGCAGGCGGGCAGGAGCGCCCGTGAGCGAGCACCGGCCCCGTACCTGCAGTGGCACTCAATCAAATCAATCAAATTGATCTGTTCGAACCAGAAAAAAAAAAGCATGTACACGCCGAGGGTCCACCTTTTCGGCAAGTAAAGTAATCGACACAGACCACGGATTCACTCACTCCAAGTCAGTCGAATATTACTTTTTACCTTAGGTACCTACTTACTCTTGCAAAAAGAAAGACAAAGTTGTTTACTACTACTACCTACCTATCTCCAAGGGTACGGTGAAACCGCACATAAACTCATACGTACGGATAGCATGCACTGTGCTGCAAGCTGGCTTAATATCGCCATAGACTAGACTGTGCACTGTGCCCCTTTGCATTTGCAGGAATAGTATCATTCGGCTTTGAGCGTCTCCTCATTTGTTCGAACGGGAAATTCAATACATGCCCAAACAGGCCCTGAGACTGGTCATATAATATTCACCACGATAATAACGGTCATGTTGTGCCTAAGACATATATAGTCTTCATGGCTACTAGATGGCTAAGAACTGAATACCGAGCCCTACAGCCTTCTTGGCTGCTTAAGCGCAGATGTCATCAATGCTATGCCCATCAAGCCGGACGACAACGCCGTCAGCACCGGCGAAGGAGGCAACAGTATCTGCAGCCGGATCGTACTTGGGCCACGAAAACGAATCAGTGCGCGGGGCCGCGTCGGGGTTGCTACCAAAGGCCAACCAGAGATCTGGAATAGAAGTTAGTCATGGCGATCATCCATAATCACGGGAACTGGAATAACTTACCTTGCATGGCGTGGCTGACGTTCCACTCGAATTCGGTCGAGTTATGGTTGTACTGGTGGTGAGTTCCAAAAATAAGGGGTAGCTCGCCTGGGGATTGTGAGTCATGAATCAGTCACATCAAGTGCCGAACAATATAAAGAAGTAGGTTTTTTGCACTTACTGCTATGGGTAGCCCCTAGCCAAGGAGCCGGCGTGACATTAGAGAAGTTGCCGCTGTAGAAGTACCGGTATGTCGTCAATCCGTTTTCAACACGGTTTCTAGATACATAAGTTAGCACCAAAGCTCTCCCGAGTTGCAAAAGTCGTATATATGCGAGGATGTATGTGAGTACTTACTGCATCTCTTCAACGGTGGGACATACGATGACCTTAGAGCCGGCAATCATGTCTGTCTCTTTGACACCTTCCTCTGCAGTCCAGGGCGCAAACGCCGAGCCCTCTCGGCTGTTCACTCCCATAATCGCCGGGAGCTTCGCCACCAACCCGTTCCGGGCCCGGTCCTTGGGATCCGCGAAAACCGTGAGGTTATCGACGACGGGCCCGAACATGAAACCCTTGGTGTCTGCAAAGACCTTCTGCAGCTTCTTCGAATCGACCGCCTGCATGCAGGTCATCTCGGCCGCCGCATCCTCCAAACCGCCGCAGCCAGCGTTCGCGGCCACGGCGGAGAAGCCCTTGTGCTCGTCGTCTGCAGCCGCGAAGACAGTAGAGCCGCCTGAGTCGGCGATAAGCCCCTTGATGATGGGATCCTCTGGGTACGCGTATCCAAAGTAGTTGACTGACCATGCTCCAGCTGACTGGCCCATGAGGACGATGCGGTCTGAGTCGCCCCCGAATGCGGCAATGTTGTCGCGGACCCATTCAACACTTATGCGCCATCGAAATCCCACAATCAGCCCTTCTGTCTATTGTAACTAAGGAACCCAGGGGAAGATGTTGAGACTCACGCTACTCTCTGGTCTAGCAAGCCTACGTTGGTTGACTGCGCAGCTGCATTGGGATATCCGAAGAAATTGAGTCGATAACTATTGCACATTACAATCTTATTAGAAAATCCAGGGCTATTATCATAGGTGTTGTACACGCCCTTCTCAATAGGCTGACTCGGATTTCACTTACTTGATTGTCACAACGACATGGCCCTGCGTACGCTCAACCCATGGGTCGGGGACCTGGTACGGCACATTGGCGCCATTTGAGGAGAACCCTCCGCCGGCGATCCACACAAAGACGGGCAGCTTAGGCGCGTTGGGCTCCAGCGGCGCATAGACGTTCAGATATAGGCAATCCTCACTCTGATTCGGGCTGCCCGGCAAGAATCCCGGCATGTAGACGTGGTAGACATCTTTGGCGTCCGACTCGGGAGTGGTCAGGGGCTGCATGCACGATGGAGCAAAGGCGTTGGCGTCGATGACGGTCCCAGCACCCTTGGCTGCGTACTTGACCGGCGGCTGGAATCGGAGTCGGGAGACTGGCGGCTCGGCGAAAGGGATTCCCAAAAATTGCCGGACGTGCGGGGAGGTGGCGTTGATGGTTCCTCGGACCTCCTCACCGCTGGCAAGGGGGACGGTGAGGTCGGCACCGCGCGCGGCGGCGATCAATAGGCTGCCGGCAAAGGCTGCTGAAGCGAAGAACATCTTGGACAACTCTGCCGGGGGGTAGTACCGACTAACAATGGCGAGAAAGAGAGTCCGACTGGATTTAGGACTGCAGTACCATGAATGCCATGCCATCCCACTGTCAAAAACGTGCCATGCGGTCTATTGCCCGGGAATAGCCGGTAGGTGGTGGACCCATCATCACCCGGTTAGGCACTGATCTGAACAGACCGCAGCCCCAGGATCCCGTGAGGGCTAGATTTGTGTGATTATGCATCATGAGTATACTGAGGCAGCGAGGTGTCCCCTCCCCTTTCTTGGCCATAATCCAGACTGCCATCAATAGCCTTTGATAACCGTCGTCGCGCCGCTATCACCGTAACATGGGTAGGAACATGAAATTTTTATCCTGCGCGTTCCTGCGCTTTTCCAATAGATCATTGGGATATTCAATGCAACCTTGGGCGGTGCCGACCATCGAGATTGGAAGGTGAAGTTTAACTCTACAGATCTCTTCCATGTCGTCCCATTATCCCATTACCTAATGCGAGAGAAAGGGCCCGGCCTTACCATTCACGCCAACCTTTAAAAACAACCAGATCCATTCCGTAGGGCTTAGTTAAGAGCACCCTGTACTCGGCAACGCCTTCAGAACCCGATACTAACGGGACGGGAGAGCTAGACGCGGAACTATACGGATCGGCCAATGCAGAGAAAGGCAACATTGCATTCGGATCTCACGGCTCTCCAATCTAGTTTAGCAAGAGCCAAGATGCGTAAAGTGCATATCTGCAGACAGTCAGGTAATGAAATTTTCGATATTTACATGTGCACAGCGAAATCTCAAACTGGCAGCTGAGTGCACAACAGCATGGAGCATCGCATGATGTCGCACGGCCCTGTAGCATCAGCTAGAGAGACCGATGCAAGGCCAAGACCGAGCTCTTGTGGTTTGCTGTAACCAGAATGGATGCATTGGCAATACCATTCTTTCTCGACGACATCCTCAACGGCAACACGATATTGCCAATTATATGGGCACTGGTTAGGAGATCGAATACATAGTTCACCGGCGCAATAGTAAGCAGCTCAAATTCGGCTTGGGTCTTATGCCGTCCTGGTCCTGACAGCTTCAATCTTGACCAATTTCGGTGATGGCTTGGCATTTGCGAGCCGTCCCACGTTCGCATCGCTGGCAGGCTGGATCCCAGTTGGTTGGTTGAATTGGTGCCTGGCTAGGGGGCTGAGCAGATCGGCATCCGGGGAAAACACACATACTGGCAGGCCTTCCCGGAAGATACTTGCCACACTGCCACATGCAACACGTCGATTATTTTTAGGGACCCCTGCCGTTGGCCCATAATCTCGCTTCTGCAGTAAGCACTATATGGCGGCGCATACGAGTATACGAGCTGTAGGATCCAGACTGCCGACGAACCACACATTTCCGCTGGCGAACCACGTGATGGGACAGATGGGCTGTCTGCGGGCTTCGGCTTCGAAAGAATCTTCTTCGGTCGCCCAGTCCGTTACATCCTCCTCGTCTTGGCGCTCAGCCCGGCCGCAGTTCGTTCTGTGGGGAGGCAGGATGATGTGTATGCCCAAAACAGCCAGACCGGTAGGAACCGCCAAAGCAACGTTTGGATGTCTTGCGTTCCTGTTACCTCACCCGCACGCCTCCCATTGGCTGACAGGTTCATCTCCAACAAACTGTACCTCGAAGGCCTAGCCCAGTCTCACATCGGAATGGCGGCTTAAGGATCATATCGTTTGAAGGAATCAACTATTGGGGTCTACTGTAGATGAGCTGAGGCCAAGATCGCCCGTCATCCCGCTGACATGTCTACTTTTCGACTACATCACTTGGCATCTTGAGATCTTCTGTATATATAAGCCGTCTCTCTTGCCTGGATGGAGGGGACTTACTCTGAGACATCACCCCACAGAGTCCTCAACCAGAACAACTTCATACCAAGAACATTGCTCCAAACCACTTCTCTCTAAACACCAACGTACCAAACACCAGTCAAAATGCTCTCCTCCGTTGCTATCGGTCTGCTGGCGATGCTGTCCGCAGTGTCAGCCGCTGACCAGCCTGCCCACTGCTCCACGACCTGGGATGACTGGGAGCACACCACCGCGGGTGTCAAGACCCACGAATGCTACACCTACACCAAGACCCGCCCATCAGGTACGTTCCCTCCCAATCCCATTTTTGTCGAAGTCATGGGGAGGCAGATTAACTGACACGGTAAAAAAACAGCACCTTGCCCAACTTACAATGCCCCGACTGATATCATGTGTCTGATGACCGTGGCAGTCGAAAACCTCGAGGTGCCTTGCGCCACAGACTGCTGTGTTGAGACACCCACAGTATACGTTGACGCGCCATGCCCTACAAGCCCAACTGGCTGCGTTTTCCCAACCGAGACCATCACGCAGACGATGGGATGCGCAGCAACTGCGCAGAAGCCACTGGTCACCGCCAAGCCAACCGTTTGGTAGGTTGCTGGACTTGACAAGCCAGTAATAGGGGCTGCGAGTTAATGTTAGTGGAAAGGGGGTGCAGCCTTCTTCAACCGGGGGAGATGTCGTGGTAATATCCAAAAAAAAGCTCGGAGTTCAAAACGTGGCAATTGGGTTATGCAAAGGGGTTTTCTTCTTCCAAGATTTTGCTGTGCTTCAGCGAGCAGTCGTTCATTCATTCATCCGTTCGTTGAAGCTGAGTATTTGACTTAATACACATTTTTATCGCACTGTAGCGCCCTTCAGACTCTTCACCGTACACTTGCCTCCGCTTGCAGTGATTAGCTTACCCACACCATCCTTGCCGGTCTCCTTCACCAAGCCGGCATCGAAAGCGACCTCCAGATCGTCGGTGGTCGTGAAGCCGGGCTGGAACATCTCCCAGACCTTCTTCTTGGGGTTAAGCACGCCTTCCGGCTCACCCTCCCATCCCTGGAAGTTGACACGCTCGCCTGCCTTGGCGTCTGCGGGCGGGCTGACCAGTTCAACGGGGCCCTTGTGGTCATCAACCTCACCCTCCTTCAGCTTGGGTGACGCTGCCAGAACCATGGCGCACGATTTGATGCCTCGCATCTTGACGGGCTTCAGGTTGGCAACAACGACAACCTTGCGTCCTTGCATCTCCTCCAGGGGAACTAATCCGTTCAGACCGGAGCAGACCGTCCGGCAGATCTGGCCCTCGTACTCAGTGTAGTCTTCCATTGCCTCCTTGTCGCCCATGGCAATAGTCGAGACAAACAAGCTGTCGGCTTCAGGGTGCTTGATGGCCTTGAGAATGTGTCCAACTCGGAGGTCGATCAGGGCAGGGGTAGGCGGTGCGACAGCGGCGGGGGCCTTCTGCTGCTTGGGTGCCTTCTCCTTCTTCTCCTTCTTGGGCTTAGCCTCGCCACCAACACCAACAGCAGCTGCTACGGCATCCTTAGCCTCGGTAGCCTTCTGAACAACCGTCTCGGCGGCAGCCTTGGTGCGGTCGGCAATGGTAGCCTGGGCACCACCGGCAGCGGCGGCGGCAGCAGCAGCCTTCTCCTTCTTCAAGCGCTCCTTCTCGGCTTTGGCGTCATGAGGAGGCTTGACGTAAAGAACATTATCGGGATCAATGTTGATCTTGTCCGAGTCCTTGATCTCGAGTCCGAAGACGGGGGAGTTCTGCACGAAGTCGATGTGGCGGACGATGTTGTGGTAGCCCTTCTCGCCGGTTCGCTGTTCGGGAGTCCAGGCAGAGACGGCCGGGGCCAGGGTCTCGTAGATGGAGACGTCAGCCTTGGACGGCTTGGTGCCAAGCAGGGTGGTGCGGGTCGAGAGATGGGTGTTCAGAGACTCGAGGATGGAGGCATCGTTAGGAGACGACTTGAGTCGGTCCGCGGTGGTGGTCCATTGCTGAATCTCGGTCTCCTCGGCGGGGCTGTACTTTTGGGTGGAAAAGGCGGCCATTGTGAAGGAACGAAGAGGGAGAATACTCCTGGTAACAGGACGGAATAGTCTCGGGAAGAGTGACAGCTTGTCGAGTTTGTCTGTATCACCTACTCTACACAAGCAGGCAATAATTTGTATTGGGGTGGGATAGTGATGGGTTAGCGGGGGGACCAAAATTCAACATTGAATTTAGGAAGCTTCTTCTGGCTCACCCCGCGATTTATTTACTTGGGCGACAATTTCGCTTGGATGCATAAATTGGGTTTTTGAGTCAGACCCTCCATAGACGCATATGTCTGCGTAACTCAATGCGATGACGGCCATCAAATGACGGAAGCTTTGAATCGCCGTGCTCCGGCTAAGCAGAGGTACGTACCGAATAAAGTAGCGCAACTCGCTGCTGCTTGAGTCGTCCTTGAACCTGCAGTGGAGCTCGAAAACGGCTTGCCTGGCCAGAGAATAGAGAGTCCCAGTCCCGTCGCGAGATTTGAGTTGCAGGAGACTTAAGCTACCTCATCGAGAATAGAATCGAGAGCTATTTGCCGACGAAACCCCCATCTCATCTTTCTCTCTCCTCCCCTTCCGAATCGACCACCCAACGCGGCAAATAATCGATTGATTCTATCAACCATGGCTGGCTACAGCTACAGTTATGGCGTCGGCAGTCTGACTACCGCCCTCCTCATCATTGGAGCTTGTGAGTAAACATCCGCGCCATCACCATGTGCTCGTCACGTCCAACTAACCCGGTTGCCAACCAACAGACATGCTCTTTACTGGCAGTGGGGAGGCATTTAACGTAAGCGACTCTCCGTATGAACCCATCCATCGAAGCTCGACTCTAACATGATGACCGTACTATAGGTCGGAGCATTCCTTGAATCAGTATCGCCGTACGCCTGGGCCTCCCTCGGAATAGCGCTTTGCATTGGACTTTCGGTCGTGGGAGCAGCATGGTAAGAACCTACCCCCCGTCATCGTCTTGCTGCAACTTCTGGCCTTTGTATTCTAATTGCACGGTACTAAAGGGGCATTTTCATCACCGGATCCTCCATCCTCGGCGCCGGCGTCAAGGCTCCCCGAATTCGAACCAAGAACCTGATCTCCATCATCTTCTGCGAGGTCGTCGCAATCTACGGTGTCATTATGGCCATCGTCTTCTCATCCAAGGTTGGCTCCGTCAGCGAGGACATGCTGGCCGACGCCAACGCCTACTATACGGGCTTTGCCCTGTTCTGGGCCGGTCTGACCGTTGGCGGCTGCAACCTGGTGTGTGGTATTGCCGTCGGCATGAACGGTTCCGGTGCGGCCCTGGCCGATGCTGCCGATGCTTCGCTATTCGTCAAGATCCTCGTCATCGAAATCTTCAGCTCTGTCCTTGGCCTTTTCGGTCTGATTGTCGGTCTGCTGGTTCAGGGCAAAGCCAACGACTTTGGTTTCAAAGCATAGTGTCGTATTCAAGTGAGGGTGAGAAGGGACGTACGAAGATGGAAAACTGTATAGATGGAGATACAAGGGGTACCGCGAGCCTTGCAGGGACTCAACACATGCATTTAGGGCCTAGCTTGGGGCCTCCGGCGTTTTGGGAGAGGAATGAATGCAAGCCAGGAAGTGTATTGTGCGTAGTATCTATGACCGCTTTAACAATGTACCAATATTAGAAATGGAATCATCTCACCTGAGCGTGACCTCTTGTTCGCCGTCTTTGCATTCTCAATGTGGATGGAGCAAGATATGGGAATTACGTAGGCCGAATGAAGGCCGAAGAGCCAAGGAATGACAACGAGGAATATCTAATCGCTTAGGATCATTTCACGCCAGAACAGGTAGGCAAGCAACCATCGTGTTGTTGAATTATATTGAGTTTTTATATATGTTGTATATACGGAAGTCAGACTCCCTGGCGGTGACTGACCATGCATCAACGTAATCATGGTTAAACCATCGTTTCCATAATGCATTCCCAGACCGTCTAGATGAGTCTCTACCTAGCCCCCATATTATTTCACTGGTATAGTACACGAGTTGAAACCAAATTTCCCGTCAGCTAGCCATGCTTTTTCCATCGCCCCAAAACGCCCGTCACCAAATCGTAAACGCCACCAAATGCGATCGCTTATAAATGCCGACCTCCCCATCTAATAATCATGTTTCCCGTAACCACGTGCCTTTCTTTCAAATCGTTGATCTCGGAATTGCGGCGGTGCGCGCCATCCTAAGATTAGGAGAAGAAGTATTGGCTTGTCTTCAGCTCGGTGACATCAAAATCACCCTTCTCGGGAATCTTGGGGATGGTGAGGGGCAACCAAATGTTGGTTGCTCTACCAGGAACCGATCTTTTCGGCTTTCCAGTAACCGTTTTCTCGAAGGGGCCAGCTTGCATCAATGACTGAGCGTACTCCGGACTTTCGCCAGGCTGAAGTTTCGTTGTCTCCTCTTCGTCCTGTTCAGGGTCCTGCGCATCCTTGACAATGGCTTCGACTGACGGCACATGCCCAAGGCCTACTTCCTCCATGTCCTCGGGGGCGACCGATCCATGCACTGTATTATGGGCTTCAAAAATGCTTGCGGGTGTCTTCATGTTTCGTCCCTTCTCGTTTTCGGCAGGATCGTCGGAACTAAGAAGACGAAGTCGTTCTCTTTCTTGGAGCAATTCATCCTTCAGATTGAGCTTGGCTGATTTTCGGTGGAGCCCGATCTCCTTCTCTGCTTCGCTGCCAGAAGGCACCTTGGCAAGATAAAGCGAACCTTTGTAGCGTGCTTCGAATTCAGCAGCCAGTCGTTCAATGACCTTTTCGCTGTGGATGCGGATGAAAGAATCGCGGAGTACACGGTTCATCACGTCCACATCTCCCGCATGGGTCCAAAAGGAGTCGTGGACAGCGGCGAACTGCAGTCCCGACTCATGACATTCGAGAGCTGAGAGAAGCATGTGCGTGGCATCCAGGGAATGGATGAAGTTTGGAGGGAAAGCTTGAAGCTGTTTCCGCCGGTTGACAGGATCCGCTCGATCAGGAACTTGGAGGTTGAGGTCTTGCAATGATGTGGTGATGCATCGTGTAGCGGTCTTACGGTAGGGTTGGACAACCGGCAGACGTAGCGGAGTTGTCCAAACGATTGTCGACCTGAATTGACTCAATAGCTCGTCTGTTGGCGACAGTTTTTTCACACCGATCTTCTTCTTTTCCTTCTCAGTTTTGAGAGGTCCTTCTTCGATCCTGTCCATCTGCTCAGGGGTCAGGGCCTTACACACGCGGCCAGCGCACTCTCCAAGCCAATATTGGATATCGTGGGCTCCACGAAACATAGAAGACAAGGCCTTGAAGATCTTAACCACAAGATAGGAGGCCAGTAGCATAGAAGGAATGCCCGTCTCCTTCTCAAGTTGGGGATACGCCGAGTCCAGTTGTTTCTGCACCTGGGCTCGAGCTCCAATGTAGGTGACTCCATAGACATTGGTCATGACAGTTTGCTTGACGACCTTTCGGGTGATCTTCCCATCGACAGCTTTGGCGAGGAAATTGTCCAGTTTGACATCCTCAGCTACACTGTCTTTGACGAGATTTGCCACAGCAGAATACACATCGGCAGGGCGATCTCCAGGAACAAGGTTGACCTGCTGGGCGCCCCACAGATCACCTCCTAGGGCAGCGTAATGCTGAAGGCCATTGCAAGTGCCATCCTGGTGAACAGGAAGATGTGACACATACTGGGTTGGATCAGGCAAATCCATTGCAGCCTTGAGTTCAAAACAAGTTGCCAAGCATTGCCAATTATCCTCTGCCTTCAACCACCAGCCTTTTCCATTAAAGGGGTTCGCTACAGAGTCGCGGATATTCTCAAGGTTATCCATCGCGAACTGTTCGCGTTCAGATATGCTCGCCTTGTCAAAGCCAAAAACATTGGCCAGGTGAACTTTCAGCCATCTCAGACCGCTCTCGCCAAGTTTCTTGCCTTTGGCGAATAGTAGTAGACCACGCGTGTTGTCGGCACCCATATGGTTCAGGTAGGTGGGAATTGGGTAGGCACGGCCACGAAAGTCCACGTTGTGGGGGAAATAGAACGTCTGCTCTTTGAAAGCATTGGCGATTTCAAGCTGGAAGTTCATGAAGCACCGTTCCGAATGAAGACCAGACTTCTCGTTTTCGGCGGCTTTGACGGCACGGATCCAAGTCCGCCGTTTCATCGGGTCGTCGCTAGTCTCGGGTTCCGCTGGAATTGGAATATCTGGATTGAGCGGTGGAATATTTCCAATCGCCTCTCCGCTGTTCCATGCCTGAAGCATGACATCAAAGACTGGCCGGTTGATTCTCCAGGCAGTCTTACCGAGAACATCCAGCCCTTTACAGACTTGCTCCATGTCACCCCGCTTGATAGCCGCCTCAGCGTAGATCTTCTGGTCGATCTCGCCGTGTTTGACGCGGATGACCGTAGCAGGAGAGTTGATGAAACCGCCCTTGTCAAACCTCGTCCATGGCTCGGGTTCTACAAGCATGGGCAAATGACGTGCGAGGAAATCAGCACGAGGCTCGCTCTTCAAAAGTTCAGATAGGTATTTGTTTGGCGCAATCATGCCGACCCTTTTTCCTTTCTTGAAAACGGCAGTGTGGGCAAAAGCTGGTTGAACCTGGCTCACCATCTGCTTCGTCTCCGGGTGCTCCCGTCTTACTGTAACCTTAGCAGTATCGATGATAGCTGAGATTAAAGCAGCGCCAACTTGTGTTCTGACGAAGACGGGCCAGGTATTAGTGTCAAATTTAGGGGCTTCAATGACATTTGTTTGGTCAACGGTAGGATCCGCTTCTGAGGGCTGGGGTGACGCGGATGATTCAACTTCGGCCAGGCTTTGTCGAAGCACGCGCTTCCGAGCGTACTCAGCAGCCTTTGCTTTGCGGACAGCGGTGCGCTCAGCGCCTCGGTTTTGCGACCGTATATCTTCTTCGACAGCCTTGCCAAGCGTTTGTATGGTCTGAGCTATCAAAGCTCCATTATCGGCTCCCTGTTGAGCAATGGTATTGAGAATGGTCAGGATTGTGACAGCAGCCAACCGGGTGGGATTGGATTGTCTCAAGAACGGGGCATAGACACACCGCCCCATATCCTCCTGGTTCTTGTTTTTGCGGTTCTCGGATTCCTCGAAGGAGGTGAATTCCTCGTGCATTCTTGCTTCAAGAGCCACTTGCCAATCGTAAAGCTGAGAGTTCAAGGCATTGGTCGACAAAGA
The DNA here is from genome assembly GCA_039105305.1 of Apiospora arundinis. Taxonomy (NCBI): domain Eukaryota; kingdom Fungi; phylum Ascomycota; class Sordariomycetes; order Amphisphaeriales; family Apiosporaceae; genus Apiospora; species Apiospora arundinis. Next base: position 2,468,941 of record JAPCWZ010000004.1, read on the forward strand.
TGTATTTCGTCCCATCTTTTTCAAAGCCTCGTTCTCTTCTCTCCAACGGCGGATTGCGGCATCGACACAGTCACGCTCAAGCCTGGCTTGGATCTCCCGTCGTTCGTTGTAGGGGAGCCCCGAGATATCCCTTCCTTTAATATCGGAGAAAAACGATAGCACTTCCTTCAATGACTTCAAACCGAGACCCTTTTGAGGTACGGGGAGTACTTCGAATTCACCGGTTGCAGTGATTGAGGGATTGCTTGTTGTTGTTGTTGTTGTTGTTGTCGACTCCGCTGCCAGGGGGTCGTGTGGGAACTCGGACAACTCTGATATTTCCTCCATAGGTAAGTCCACAAAGGCGTCTGGGTCTATATTGTGTGTAGTACACAAGCCCGTGATTGTGGCAAGGTCCTGGTCGGATAAAATACTGGAAAAGGTGAAGACTTCGAGACCCGCATCGCCAGGCATCATGCCCATGTAACGATTGACTAGACGCTCGAGTTGTGGGGGCTCATAATTGGAGAGAAGTGACACCTTCAACATGTACGCAATAGTTTCGGCGTTCTGGGGGAGGCCCATGGCTCGAATCCGTGTCTCGTACCACGACCGCATAGACTCGGCCCACTTGAGATTCGGGCGATTATAGAATTGTTCTATATTGGCGCGGAGGAAAATATTGTGAAGTCTGATCAGTTCATCCCCCGATAGAACATTCATGTCGCCGAAGCGCTTAAGGACAGCCGCAGCGCGGTCCAGCTGATCAACTTGTATACAGGCATCGAAGACAGACATCATGGAGTCTGCCTCGCCGGGAACACCGGCGGGGGATAAGCGCGATCGCGGTAGAGGGTCCTCGGGCTCTGACACGAGTAACGGGTTTGAAGGGTCGAATGGGCGTAATTCGTAGAGGGAGCGAGGGGGCGAGGGAGGTGGCGGAGGATAGGCGGAGGCCAGAGAACGAGTTCGAGAATCGTCCATGGCAGTGGCTAACAGTCTGCTGTCGTGAAGCGAGCCCGGAGTGACCGGCGCATTGGTTCTCCGTCTCCAGGGCAGGAGATCTGGTCGCGTGACTAAAGGTCGCCGGCTCGGCGTCACAACGGAAGTCTGGAGCGAAGGACATCTTGAGGACAGCTGAGGTCGTCTCAAGGTGTGTGTCCTCGGTATTGAGAGGCTCCCTCGAGCCGAAGGTCGCACAAACATGGCGACGATGTGTGTTGGCTGAGATGTGTTGAATATATGGTAGGCGAAAGGAGTGGCGGCAGACTCCCAAGTTAGCTGCGAACAGATGGATGGGCACACAAGACGGCCTCGATGAACATTAATAAAGTATACTACAGTTGAATTTGAAGAAAAGAGGTAAAGTACAAGTGGGAAGACATCCAATGGCGTCTATACTCGGCCTCCACCCAAATCAACTGAAGAACATGACTTTCGTCAAATGGGAAGGAGGATGGATATGAACCAAGGTGAAGGGATATTTTATCGGGATGGAGAGGCAAAACGACGATTTGCAATCGGCTCGGGTTCCAGTTTATTCTCTGGCCAAATTTTTACCATCTTTTTGGATTGATAGGCGGGCAGGCGGGCAGGCGGGCAGCGACATTGACAGGCTTTGGGGAGCTCGGAAAAACACTAACAATTTTTCAGGCTAGTGGGATTCTCAATTCCAGCTTTCCATTGGACGAAATCTGGAGGAGGCGCCCCATGTCTAGCTATCCAGGCAGGCAGGCTACCTAACATTTAAAGTACCTAGATACCTAGCCTTAGTATGTAGTAGGTCGACTCTGCTCATCGGTACTTAAGGTTATGTTACATGTTGACAGCAGAGGGGACGAGGACCAGCTGCAGCTTGGAGAGCTTGAATAAGATTTTCCGATGGCGTAAACTGATCTCATCCGCCGACGAAGGGAATATACAAAACGAAACGACCACATTGACATTAATCAATATCTTGTCTATTACAGGCCAGCTTCTTCTTCATCTTTTACTGTCAACTCAATCTGTTGCGCTTCGGCATGCCATGATGGCTGCTAGACGTGTATTGGAAGCAGCAGCTTCCGCAGGCTGCTCTCATTGTCGTACCTCCGTGCTTAAGCTGTTCCTTACGCCAACCGCCCCATACATCACATCTCGGGTAAACACTGCTGCCAGGCGTCTGGCTTTCTCAGCTCCAGCATTGCGCCGCTTCTCTTCAGCAGCGGTTCGTCCATTGTCAAGTGAGCCTGGCAAATCCCAGTCTCCACAGGAAACAGACCCTGAAGCCGAGATTGCGGAGGATGGCCAAGTGGCCGACTCGCAGGAAGCAGAGGTTCCCTGGTATCTCCAGGTAGAGCCGCCCACCCATGCGCCAGTGGCCGAACCACCTCCGCTGCCAGAGATCCCGGCAGATTCACCTGCTATCCTTCAGTCCCTGCTGGAATATGCATCCGAGGAGATGGGCTTGGAGGAGCTCTCCCTACTAGACCTGCGCGAGCTCAACCCACCCGCCGCGTTAGGCCCCAATCTGTTCATGTTGTTTGGAAATGCGCGTAGCGAACGCCATCTCCATGTCTCAGCAAGCCGCTTGGTGCGTTGGCTACGCTACCAACACAAAGTCCATGCCGATGCCGATGGTTTGCTGGGGCCCAACGAGCGCAAGACTAAGCTTCGGAGAAAAGCCAAGAGGGCGAAGCTCCTGGGGACCATGGGCACCGACGACGCCGATGACGGCATCTCGACTGGATGGATTTGTGTTAATCTTGGTACCCTCAACCGAAGCGGCGACTCCTCTACTGTTGTTGCAGAAGACGGCCGTGTCGCTGGTTTCGGTATCTCTCAGAAGGGCTCTACAGTCGTGGTACAAATCATGACAGAGGCCCGGAGAGCAGAGCTCGGCCTGGAAACCCTGTGGCAGAGGTCGCTAGAGAGACAGGCTCTCCAAAACTCTCAAAAAGAAACAGCAAATCCGGTTACAGGCATTACCGCGCCAGGACAATCTTCCATAACCCATCCTCCAACACGGCCGCATTTGCCGTCCCATAAAACACCTGGTGCTAGTGGCCTTGCCGCAACGCAGTCCAAGTCAATGTCAACTTCATCGACAGTTGGCAGTGATCGAGTAACACCTGCCCCTTCCGGAACAGCCTTCGACATCCACTTAAAGGAGCTATCGCAACAACTTGTAGATAACGGAGGGGAGAAGCTTCGCACTCTAGAACTCCTTCATACTCATATACACCAAGCTACGCCACAGGAGATGAAAGAAATGCTGACTTCTTCGGCGTTCGATCGGTTGCTGACTTTGGCAACCCAGGGTGTGCCTTCGCAATACACATGGAGTCTGCGATTGGCCCTTGAGTGTAGAGGGCGGCAGCTTAGACTTGCATCATACTCCGGCATTCACAACATCAAGACCTTGATTACACAATACCGCACAGATGCTATACTAGCCTCACGAGAGCAGTGCCTGGACATTCTCTCTTGTATATACTCCTCGTCTGACGCCGCCTTGCTAGAGAAGAATGCCGCAGCCCTGGATCTTCTCGATACCTTACAGCTCCGGAGTCAAAATGTCATCGCGAACGACGTCATTGTCGCGATCATTGAGGCTATCTCGTTGGACGGTGACGCGGGGGCAGTGGCTAAGGCTCTCCAGACCCGGCTCGAAAATCTTCTGGTTCACGCTCGATTGCCTTACATGGGCGAGGACCTGCTGATCAAGCTTCTTAGTACCTATGCAAGGCAGCGAAACTGGGAGCGCTTCTGGGAGGTATGGCGCATGCCGCCCCAGCACATGCAACCGCGGTCTCAAGATCTGTACTTATACTTGTACCATTTGATGGCGAGCACGAAGTCCCCGGTTCTTTGCGCCTCTGCACTGCGTCGTTGTGTCCCCGAGATGTTGAAAGAGAATCCCCCAGTCCATCCCACTCATCGTGTGCGAGATGCGATTCTCCAATGTGTTCACCGGGCCGATCCCCTAGCAGTGGAGCATGCCATGCATTTGCCAGCCGATTCTGGCTCTCCAGGAACACTAGCGATGGCGAATCGGGAATTTGTCAGGCTCGTCAGGAGTATCTTACCTTCGACTTAGGCGGTTGCCTATAATAGTTGGGTCGCCTGGCCGTTTATTCAAATGTAAGATGTTTCAAGGAATTATTGCCGCAAATGAAAACATGATGTATGATTATATGGATAACATGAGGTCGCGCTGCACGACGCGCCAACCACTACGACCTTGCTGGTGGATGATACACCCCAGTGCCCAGCCCAGGAGTGGTGGTATATTGAAGACCAAAGTTCGTCTCTATTATCTACTCAAGTGTCGAGCTGATTCCTGTGTAACCATGATCTGAACCACTTCCACACTTTAAATGATATACCGCATGCGCTGTCACACAGCTAAGGATAAAGTTCGTTACTCTACACGCTGGCTTTAGCCAATCGCTCTCTTCGACTGCCGGGGCGATCTACTTAGGTTAGCGAGTCTAGCGAGGCGATGCCCGTGAAGCTTGGCAACGTGCGGCTAGTGATTGGCTGTCCGCGCATGGTGGTGCCTGTCTTAGTACGAATGAATGGCCTGCCTATTGTGGCAGGTAGTATTGTCTAATAGAAAAGACAGGCGTACATATTGCTTGATTGGCCCTGTTCCACGCCCGATTGCCAGAGGTGACTGGGCTGCCTTTCAGCTTGCCGGTGCAGCTATTGTTGTTATTATGCAGCAGTCTATCATGCGCGCATGCTTTGCGCACGTGCGAGACGGTGAGGGAGCTCCTGTTGGACTATAAAGTCTTTTAGATCTCGGCGCCAAGGTTCCCTCGTTTCTTGGCAGTTGTATACTCATTGACTACGCACACCCAAGCAACCACTTGATTATTTTAGTTATACTGTCGTGGCAATGATTGGCATTTCACTCAGCAGGAGCGCCATGTTCCTCCCCGCAGCAGCAACCACGTTCCTTTTGCTGCTAGCCCCCGGCGTCCAGGCCTGGGGCGCCATGGGCCACGAGACGGTGGCATACGTCGCCACCGACTTCGTCGCCCCAGGCACCCGGACGTACTTTCAGACTCTGCTGGGGGACACCTCGGCCGACTACCTCGCCTCGGTCGCGAGCTGGGCCGACTCGTACCGCTACACCAAGGCCGGCAAATTCTCGGCCCCGTTTCACTTCATCGACGCCCACGACGACCCGCCCTCGAGTTGCGGCGTCGACTTCTCCCGCGACTGCGGCGCTGGCGGGTGCATCGTGAGCGCCATCTCCAATTATGTAAGTGAACAACGCGGCTTCGTGTTGTTCGCATGTACTCGCGTTGCCTTGATACATTGAAGGAGAAACAAAAGGAGGATTAACCCATGGATGAGGGGACTCCCAGATAGGAAAGCTAATATGTTAATGTTTTTGATGGTAGACGAACCGATTGCTGGATACGAACTTGAGATCGTCGGATCGCCAGGTGGCTGCCAAGGTACGTATACTCGCTCGTCTTGCTTAGGTATATACTATGGCTTTGGATAGACTAATATTGTACTAAATTGTCATGATGTTGTAGATGGTGATTCACTTCCTCGGGGATATAGGGCAACCACTCCACAACGAAAACCTCGATGTGGGTGGAAACGACATTTCTGTTGAGTACAGCGGTGATGAGACCAACCTGCACCACGTCTGGGACACCCAGATCCCCGAGTCCGTCTCGGGCGGCCCGTCTTTAGGTTCGGCTAGGTCATGGGCTGTTTCTTTGACTAAAGGTGTGTATTTATCCATTCTTCTCTTTCCTCTCTCAACGGGCTGTGTTGCATGTGCTGACTACATACTTGTACGTCTTTCTTACAGCGATAAAATCTGGTATCTATGCATCCCAAGCCTCTGGTTGGGTGAGCGGACTGAGCATCTCGGATGCGCAGAGCACCACTCTGAGCTGGGCCACCGAGGCGAATGCTTACGTCTGCTCAGCTGTGCTCGTGGGTGGTATCAGCGCCGTGGAGAACAAGGACCTGAGCGGCGACTATACTACGAAGGCGCAGCCAGTTGTTTCACTGCAGATCGCGAAGCAAGGTTACCGTCTAGCCAAGTGGCTTGATGCGATTGCTGCTGCTGTTTAGCCGTTTGTTCACAGTCAAGAAAAATTGCGCTGGGTGACAGACAACAAAGGGGGGTTCTGATAATTGTTAACGACCTAACATATGTAAACCCTCATATCAACAACGGATCAGTACTCACTTCAGTGTTAAACCTCACTCGATGCCGAACCATATTAAAATCCCACAATCTACATCCAGTAATTTATACTTACGGTGCATGCAGTAGGCTGTTGAAATGACTGAGACCTCCACGCCAATTAACCCCCAAAAATAGACAGGTAAACACTTACGCGAGCACCCATCTCATGAAGCGAATGCTCCCCGTAGCTACCATCTAGGGGCGTTTTCCCGATGCCAGTTCCTGGCCTGGCGAGCAAGCCCCCAAACACAAGCCTGAACGCGCCGTTGTTGAGCCCGAGTCAGCGACCCTTGAGCCGAGTTCGCCGGCAGGTTTTCGTCCAGCCAGACGCGTAGTGCCGTGTCAGCGTGACGGTCTCGACAGGGTCCGCAGTTTTCGCTGACGCTACCGCCCTCGGAAAGCGTGAAAGGGAGCTGCTCGGCGCGGGACAAGCGGGGGTCGTACTCTCTGATCCGCAAGAGACATCCACAAACCCGATACACAAGCTCGAATCGACAGATGGGGCAGTTAGGCAGCTCGCGCTCCTCGTCGCGCCTGCGCGTCCAGTTATCCAGGCAGTGGGAACCGATCATGTGGCCGCACGGCAGCACGGCCAGCGGCTCGATGGGCGCGTCCGGGAACATGTTCGGCGAGACCCGCGCGGGTACGTCGAGGTGGTATCCACAGCACGGGCACTTCAGGTCCAGCAGCACGGGCTGTTGCGTCCCGGGATCTACGCCCGTGTCTATGTAGAGTGCGACGTCCCTGAACTGCGTGGCATCGCTAATGATCCGCGACTGCTGGCGGTGCGGTTCTTGACACTGCATATACAGTCGCTCTAGCTCAGGCGGAAGGCTCTGGGGTGGCGGCACATACATTTCGGGCACGGGTTGACGCTGCGGTGCCGCCTGGAAAGGAATGGTGGCACGTACCTCAGAAGAAGACGAGACGGAAGTTGGGCCATGCCCATAGGCAGGCGTTTCATCCCGAGGAAGGACAGGCCTAATTTCATGGAGATATCTTGCAGGAAATATCTCGTTAGAAGGAATTGAGGTCAACTCGGCTGTAGGCACATCGGGCAGGTCTTGCAGGGGCGCCACGTCTTGCAGAGGCGCATGCCTTAGCTCAGGGAGAGTTCTTACAGGGGATCCCTCTCGAGAAGCAATTGGGGTTAGCTCGATCGTAGGAATGGGTGCCGGCGCACGCGGAGAAGCGGATTCCGGCTGTGGAGGAATATCAATGGCTGATGCATGGGGAGGGGTGTGAGGATGGGTTACAGGGGATGACGGAGGGGGCGGGGGTGCAGTTGACCTTCGCCTATAGCCCTGTATAGGTTGAGGAGGCTCGCTTGCGCCACGCCTATAGCTAGGCACGTACCGCTCCTCTCCCGCTCCAGACATGTTGGGTGCCATTGATAGAAGGTCTAGAGGTTTATGCGCAAGGACTCTGAGCAATTCGTTTGTGGTAGAATTCTGCATAAGAGCAAGTACGAGTAAAGCCTGTTGCTTTATATTAACTGTTGGTCAAGGAGAGACAAAGGGAATTATTTGGCATAAATGGCGTAGAGACAGGAGTCAAAAATAACAATACCCATTCATGCCATTGTATCATTCACAAGCCGTAGAACAAAGGCATTGTTCATTGTAAATAGCATCTAACAAGTGAACTGTACCGAGAAAGGGTTGGCGGAAAAGGGTTCTGGACGAATGTATTCGTCAAGACAGTAATGCATAGGTACTCACTCAGGTATGTGTTCTATAGATGGTCTATAGATGGTCTATTTAGACATTCAGTGCCTCGCGCAGCATCGGCGCAATCTGCTTCCGGCTGTTTTTCAGATTTGCTTGAGTCCAGCACCTCCTCCAATGACCCGCCTCGTCGAGGTCAAGTTTCCCGTTGCTCCATGGACTCAAGCCCAGCTCTTCACTGCATTGTTTGTCAAATCTCTGGGCTGCCTGGACGCCCTTCTCTGATTGTGCCCATACCAACATCTCTCTTTTGAATTTGCCATCATTTGATGATGTCGTCAATACTGCCATGAGCCCCAATTCCTTCTCTTTAGCCCATTCGCGTATCGCCTCAGCCAGTTTGTCCTCGCCTCCGGCTTGCTTGGCCAAGAATGCGAAATCTTGTGGCACCGACGATGTGCCCAGACGCACACCGGCGTCCTCCCACTCCTTGTAATCTTTGCGCAGGTTATCACGTAGTGATAACGATGTGATGTCTTCCTTCAGATGTGCGATCTCATCATGGAACGACTTCCTCTCGTAGGGTTTTGATGAGTCACTTGCGCTGCTGGTGGTAGCAATAGGCCCAGAGCCGCCTTTCAACTTGGACTCCAGGTACGCCGCAGCGTCAATGTCGGACTTTGTCGTCTTATCCGCGTTCTGCAGATTGGAAGTGTCGATTAATATAGGGCCAAGGCCCAGGTAGGCCAGATTGGTATCAATTGCGCGTGTTTCCTCCGAGGCGGACGATGACGAGGCAGACAACGCGTCCCAAGCGTCGCGGCATTGTTCTACGACGAGACTTGCGCAACTCCCGGTCTTCTCGATGACTCGCAAGAGACTGTCCCGGGGCACTTTGCCCTCGTCTGCGTGATGATCAACGCATGCCTCGACCTGCGCGCCGTAGAGCTGGGCCAGCTGGCCGGTAAGCGCATTGTGGTCCACAAGCAGCCAGCGCGTATCGGCGGGGCTCAGACTCTCGGGACTTGGCAGTTCGGAGAGGGTGACTACATCCTCGGGTGAGGTACCCGCGCGGCGCAAGACGGAGGTGAATTCGGGCCGCAGAGAAAGGTCATCCCGCGGGATGTGACAAAGGGGGATGTGCAGTGTGTGGGGTGGCGCATATGTACGCAGATAAGCCAATAGAATAGCCGAGCATAGAGAGTCAAGATCTATAAGGGCCAATGTCAGTGTCGGCGATATTGATCCGAAAGCAGCAAGCAGACTCACCGGCCGACTCGTTTCCGACGACAAAGGTGAGAGGTGTTTGGCGTTTTGATGGCGGCGCAGCTAGAGCCGTACGGGCCGTGGCCAGGAACGTTTTGACCGATGCTCGGGGTGTCATTTGGTATCTATGAATACCTATATAATACACTTTTGTCTTAACATTCGATATAAGAGTTCAAAACTGGGGTTTGAAGAGTAGGGGTTTCAGTAGCAGGTTCAAAAGATGGATGCTAAGGTTTAGGTACCTAGAACCTGCACTCAGCTTAAGTTAGCCCTTTGTTTGAACTTTGAACTGCCCGCAGTCCACTTTCCACTTTGTCCTCAAGCCCCAATGACCAAAGACCAAAGACCGAAGACTTGCTTGCCCCACCACCACCACCACCATCATGTACGTTGCCTTCACGTGAAAATGGACGATTGCTTTCCCACCAGGCCTTCATCTGCAAAGCAGATGGACTAGACACAAGATCTGAAGATTCCTGCACCATGTCTTCAACCTTGTCAGTAATTCTTCAGCTTTGCCGGCATAGTCTGCCGCATAGAGCAGCATAGCCTTAGACTTGCCTTACCATTTGCCACTTGGCTCCATTGATCTTCGAAGCGCCTTCTACTAATGATGCATATAATATATAGCTTTCTGTGAACCGGCAGAACGGGTATAAAACTTTCCCCGGCCTTCTCTACACATCGCCATGCCATGTGATGAGCTTCTAGGAAGAGCGATCGATGGATTAAAACCACACATTTACCTACGAGGGGAATGCTTCCTTTCCTGCGTCATCATGATCTTGTTCTGGTGAACTGGAAGTACTTTGCGACCGCCTTGGCACAGCTTGGAACACATCATTGTTGCCGGAGAGACCCAATCACTATGTCTATACTACTAGACACTGCCCATACAGACGAATGAATGATTAGCAGTACCCCATATTCGGCGGTAATGCTGACCTAGCACCTAGCACCTAGCAGGTGAGATTACGAGACCACTCAGTGTCGTCGCAGAACCGAGTATTGACAGTTGGAGAAATATGGTGCGGTTTCGTATACAATGCAACCCCCATGGGCACTCGGTCCAATCATACTGACCCAAACCATGTGTTTACTGCACCGGCTATGCGTCTAATCTTCCCCATACGGCGATGACTGGTACTTTTGTCGTATTATATGCACTTCCCCAGAGCCGAACGTGCGGAGCTCGTATGGCAATGTCTTGGGGTCATATATCCACGTCCACGTCCCACTCCTTAAAACAGAGGGCTGTGGCCTTTGAGAGATTCTTGAAGACTCATCTCTCATATCCAGGCCGGTCAAAAGCGCAGGTGACAGTGTATATTTTCCTACCATGACGCATCTATGGTTCCTCCCCGTGCTGGTAGCACTGGGCTACATGCTGAGGAAGTTGCTGCGAATCGGTAAGCGATTTTGTGCCTCCTTTCTTCTTACCCCGATGCTTCCGGATGTCTGAGTACGCTGTTTACTATAGAGTGGTGAAATTACTCCTATCAGTATTCGCCATCTGCTTGGCGGAGAGCCACACAGATGTACTGACGTCGAGAGTCACTAGGCCATAGGCCCCCTGGCTACCCTCCTGGACCCCCTACCGTGCCATTGCTCGGCAATCTGCACCTCATGCCCAAGGAAAACCCACACCTGCAGATGAAGAAGTGGGCAGATGAATATGGGTTAGGACGACATATCTGTTACTGGTCCAGGGGGCTTGGCTGATAGTTGACAGGCCCGTTTTCTCATTAATGCTTGGAACCACCGCCACGATTGTACTCACTTCAGACCAAGCTGTCAAGGACTTACTGGACAAGAGAGGAAGCATTTACAATTCACGCCCAGACCTATATATCGCGAGGACCATTAGCAACAACCATCGAATGCTCTTTATGGTATGCTATCTCACCCCTCCAAAGCTTGCGGAAGGCGGCTCACACTGGGAACAGCATGGAGATCGATGGAGAGATATCCACAAGCTCTTTCATGTTATATTGAATGTCCGCGCCGCTACGGGTTATGTTCCATACCAGGATCTTGAGGCCAAGAGGTTGCTGGTTGGATTTTTAGATGAACCAGAATTATGGATTGATCACGTTCGCCGCTTCACCACCTCTATCGTGACGCAGCTGATATACGGCTTCCGAACAGCCAGCATCGAGGATCCAAAGTTGAAGCATCTATATCACGTCATCGACGAGTTTGTGCCGGCTGTAGGCTCTTCCGGGTCTGCCTTGCTTGATCTCTATCCGATCTTGAGGAAGCTGCCGGACTTCATGCTTCCAGCAAGGAGAAAGGCCAAAGTTCAACACGCAAGCGAGAGGGACTTATTCCTTGGCCACTGGACCGAGTTTAAGCAGAGAATCAATAACAAAACCGCAATGGTATGGACCCACATGCATCCATCGCTCAGTACTGAACTAATCACTTTGTGTGATAGCCATGTTTCGGTATCGACGTCTTCAATGCCCAAAAAGGGGGTGACTTCTCAGAGGTCGAAGCTGCCTACGTTGCCGCCACTCTGCTCGAGGCTGGCTACGATACCACGGCTAATACTATCATGGGCTTCATGCAAGCAATGATACTGTATCCGGGCGCGCAAAAGACAGCCCAAGAGGAACTTGACCGGGTTTGCGGTGGGAAAATGCCTACCATTGATGATGCGCCAAATTTGCCATACATTCGAGCCATCATTAAGGAGACCTTTCGCTGGATGCCCACAGCTATCCTGGGGATGCCACATTGTGCCATGAAGGATGACGAGTACATGGGCTACAAGATACCGAAGGATTCTTCTATTGTGACGAATGTGTGGTATGCATGCTCTCGAAACACTTCACGGTACTCAAGAGGCCATCTAACAATACATTCACAGGGGAATTCACCGAGATCCCAGGCGCTATGCTCACCCCGACGTCTTTGATCCGACACGCTATCTGGGCGACGACCAGATTGCTGCCGAGGCCGCCGCTAACCCAGACGTGTCCAAGAGAGACCATTTCGTATTTGGGTCCGGGCGCCGTATCTGCGTTGGAATGCACATTGCGGAGCGTTCCCTGTTCCTTGCCATGTCCCGGATCCTCTGGGGGCTGCGCGTCGAGAAGGCCGTCGCCCCTGACGGCAGCGAAATCACACCGGACCCTTCGAAGCTGTCACAGGGGTTCTTGGTTCACCCCGAACCTTTCCCCGTAAAACTGACCGCGCGGAGCGCCGAGCATGACCGAATCATCCGAGAAGAGTGGAAGAAATGCGAAACAGTGCTTGATGCTAATCAGCAGTGGAAAGCAGTCCCCGAGGGAATGAAGTTCTCAACGTATGCTTCACCTTAAGACGCAATAAGGATCACGAAATCAGATGGGGTTCAGTTGGTTCTGACAAGACATATACCAATGTACCGATTGAGTCCATCAGTCGGCCGTCGGCTTTTGGCTAAGTGGTACATTCAACGGGTTCGAATAGACTACTTGCTCTGTGGATGGTGTAGAGGAAGGGAGTGTATCATTGATAGCCAATGTTAGCACCAACTGTATAGAATATGACGATCAAGTAGGTTATATTAGGCACAATCGGTGCGTATACACATGTGGTGTATTGTATATGGAACAAGGAGACACGATGAGAACATTGGATATTGTAGCAGGTAGCGACGGTAAATTTCCCGGTTGAAGCAGCAATGTCTATATCATTTCAGCCCCCTCTCGACATCAAGCGAGTGTAATAATATACTGTCCTATTGGCCTCATCTTATGAAGAATCCGTCTCGCAATACTCGGTAATCTGGACTAAGCACACAAAGGAGATCCTTACTCGATCTCGACTCCACGGCTCCACGACTCCGCCGTAGCGTTGCAGGTGATAATGCTACCTAGATTAATTGACAGAGTGCACCACGACGACAGGACTTTTCTCCCATTGGTGCGACTAGCTCACCCCTCCCCTCGCAACTCGGTCAATACCGCCGTAACTGCGCCAAATGGCCATCTCGACATGAACCAAGCTCTTCAATGACTCCGCCCTGATCGCATCATGAAATGCCTTCGCACCCGAGCGTAGCAGTCGGCTCGCCCCTGTAGTCACTATAACGGGTAACGGACTGTAGTGAGCCGTTCCTGCCAAGTCCTCGCCCTGCATTTCCCCGCGAATAAGCCCATCCCATCCTTGTGAGAATCATACGCTATGTCAACACGAGCCTACGATAGCGTGCCACCTCGGTGTAGCTCAGCCGCTCGTTCGTTCTCTCTAGAGACAATGGGTATAAGAATTAAGCGCATGCCTCTTAAGGCGACTGGATGTTAAGGAGGAGATGTTCAGGCCTCTTCATCTCGGATTGACAGCTGCAATGTCTCCCGCTCTGATAAAAGTCGCCATTGCCACCTTTTTGGCCCTGGTTCCGGCTGCACAAGCACAGTGGGATGCTTCGCGGTTTGCTTGGTACAACAGTGATGCCGGCAATGACTTCGCATCCGCCGTCCCCATTGGCAATGGACGACTCGGCGCCGCCATCTATGGCACGGGTGACGAGAAGATCACCCTCAACGAGAACTCCATCTGGAGCGGACCGTGGCTAGATCGTGCCAACCGCAACTCGAAGAATGCCTTGAGCAACATCCGGTCTCAGCTCATGAACGGCGACATCACCGGAGCGGGTCAAGCAGTTCTTCAGAACAGTACGTTGACCACCGAAGGACCCCTCTTACGAACACAATACTAACGACTGTGCAGTGGCTGGTAACCCCAACTCGTGCCAACAATACAACCCTCTGGGTGATATGACAATCTCCTTTGGGCACGGAAATGGAAGGAAAAACCTTCTCCGCTATCTTGATACGTACCAAGGCACCGCATTCGTCACGTACAACTACAACAATGTTAACTATACGTGAGATTGCCTACTGCGTTCTGCACTTCTTCCATGTCGCTAAACCCCGGAAATAGTCGTGAATATGTCGGAAGCTATCCCCACGGCGTTATCGCGATGAGAATGAGTGCCAGCCAGGCCGGGCAACTGAATGTGAAAGTGGCCATGTCTCGAGGTCAACGTACTTTATCTCAGACGGCTTCGACCTCGAACGGCGTAAACTCGGTCAAGTTGAGCGGCAACAGCGGCCAGTCCTCCGGGGCAATTACCTTTTCGTCCGAGGCACGAATTGTCAACAACGGAGGTACGTGTGCGGCGCTTTCCTCGAACGACCATCCACAATTACTGACGGGTTGGGTCCCTCTTATTAGGAAGCGTCAGCAGCGATGGTAGATCTATCTCAGTGGCCGGTGCCACAACGGTGGACATCTTCTTCGACGCTCGAACTTCGTACCGGTATTCCAGCCAGAGCGCATGGGAAGCTGCCCTGAAGACTAGCCTCGATACAGCTGCCGGGGCTGGGTACACCGCCGTGCGCGAAGCCTCCATCAAGGACAATACTGCCCTGATCGGAAGGGTCAATCTCAACCTGGGGCCCTCCGGCTCTGCTGGTAACACAGACACCAAGACTCGTCTCTCTAACTACAAGCGTAATGCCAATGCTGATCCTCAGCTGGCTACTCTGATGTTCAATTTCGGGCGTCATCTTCTTGTGGCTTCATCGAGAGACACAGGTAGCCTGTCTCTTCCGGCAAATCTTCAAGGTCTCTGGAACAAAGATTTTTCTCCTTCCTGGGGAAGGTGAGTTCATAGTTCCCCCTCTACCTCTGAATTGAAGTCCCATTACTGACTTTGGACAACTTTTAGCAAGTACACAGTAAGCCACACATTGCCAGGCGCCATACATGATGACAGCCTACTAAACAATCTTGTTGCAGATTAATATCAACACTGAGATGAATTATTGGCCGGCCGAGGTGACCAACTTGCAGGAAACGCACAAGCCCCTTTTCGACCTCATCAAGGTGGCCAAGACCCGCGGCCAGACCATGGCCAACGTCATGTACGGCTGCAACAACGGCGGCTTTGTGCTGCACCACAACATCGACCTCTGGGGGGACGCGGCGCCCGTCGACTACGGCACGCCCTACACCATGTGGCCCATGGGCTCGGCCTGGCTCGCGCTGCACACCATGGAGCACTACCGCTTCACGGGCGACCGTGCCTTCCTGCGGGACGAGGCCTGGCCGATCCTGCAGAGCGCGGCCCAGTTCTACTACTGCTACCTGTTCGACTGGAACAACTACAAGACGACGGGCCCGACCCTGTCGCCTGAAAACCCCTTTGTGGTCCCCGGCGACATGCGCACCGGAGGCCGGACCGAGGGAGTCGACATCAGCGTGCAGATGGACAACTCGCTGCTGACGGAGCTCTTCACGGCCGTCATCCAGACCTGCCAGGCCCTGGGGCTGACCGGGAGCGACTGCTCCAGCGCCCAGAGCTTCCTCGCCAAGATCCGCCCCCCGGCCGTGGGCTCCTACGGCCAGATGCTCGAGTGGCGCCGCGAGTACGGCGAGGGCGAGCCGGGCCACCGCCACATGTCGGCCATCTGGGGCCTGTACCCGGGCTCGCACTTCGCGCCGCTCAACTCGTCGGCCTGGGCGGCGGCGTCGCGCAAGCTCGTCGACCACCGGATGCAGGCCGGGTCGGGCAGCACGGGCTGGAGCCGCACGTGGGTCATGAACCTGTAC
Organism: Apiospora arundinis; assembly: GCA_039105305.1. Lineage (NCBI taxonomy): Eukaryota > Fungi > Ascomycota > Sordariomycetes > Amphisphaeriales > Apiosporaceae > Apiospora > Apiospora arundinis. Next base: position 2,484,667 of record JAPCWZ010000004.1, read on the forward strand.
GCGCGCCTGCTGGACGGCGGCAAGGTCTGGGAGAGCGCCGTGGCCTTCCTGCAGCGCTACCCTTCGCCCAACCTCTGGAACACGGACAGCGGGCCGGGTTCCCCCTTCCAGATTGACGGGAATTTTGGCTTCACGTCTGCCATTGCCGAGATGCTTCTGCAGAGCCATAGCGTCGTCCACCTCCTGCCCGCGCTGCCTTCGGCCGTTGGCACCGGCTCCGTGACGGGCCTCGTGGCCCGTGGCGGCTTCGTCGTCGACATGGCGTGGTCCGGCGGCAAGCTGACGCGGGCGACAGTGACCTCGCGCATCGGTGGCACGTTGGCTTTGCGCCTGGCAGGCGGTACACCGTTTTCGGTCAACGGTGCCGCGTATAGCGGACCCCTATCGACAACGGCGGGTCAAGTCTTCCAGATTACCCCATAGCGAAGTCTGGTTGTGCCTCGGTAGCATATTGCAACCTGGGTTGAATATGATGTTGATCTTATGCCATTGAAGGGATCTCGACGGCGACCGTAACGTGTGCCCGTATCTGTCGTACCCGGGACGCTTACTTAGGCTGGACTAGTCTTCTTTAATAAGTGAACGTCCTGTTTGTAGTCGGTTTGAAGCGCCGCTATCTATTGACAAAAAACAATAATGTGAATCATTGGCATATATATATATATATATATATATAGTATAACTGGGCTTGAGCCCATTCTTTTGTATATAGGTGCCTCTACTAGCAGCCGTCTATTTAGGGGCTACATGTTTGCCCGTCTCCTCTACCTCTAATTTCATGCCTACCCCTATCCAGGTCGCAAGGTCGTCGCCGCTTAGTCCCTTATCGAATAGGGGGATCGACTGCATGCCCAGACACCCCTTGAGTGGAGCGCCTTCGTCGACATTCCGCACCTTGCGCAATGTCCGGTCTGGCTCTGAAGCATGGCGTGTACCGTCCGCGGGATCAACGTTAGGCAGCTTGCAGCGCGTGGTGCGACAAGCGATGTGGAACCGCACTGGGTTGAAGAGCCCGGAGCTGCCAGAGCTGAGGCAGATCTTCTTCCAGGTTTCTTCTTCATATGCAGGTGCGCCGGAAACTATTAAAGCCAGATGTTAGATACTACAGTTCTGGAGTGACATCTCCCGTTTCACTGCTAGCATTTACTTACGAATTATGTTGGGTCTGAACCTCAAGACATCCAACTTGCTGATGCCAGCATCTTTGGGTATCTCAGTGCTGAACTTTTGGACGCTGTTGAGATTCTGAATATTCACAGGGTACTACCGGTATGCATATCAGCTTTCAAACTCTCCGTAAAACAATAGTTTCCGGTAATAACTTACCGCATCCTGGAAACCAGTGACTGGCTGATAGCCAGCGGTCTCTTTACTAGGGGCGCACTCATGGACTTCCCTTAAGGCTGCGGGATCGAGACGGAACAGGCCCAACTTGTTGCTGACACCCAGATAGAGGCGTAGCTCCTCGGACAGGTCCTTCTCCATGTTGAGCGCTCGGACGGTCTCCTTCCAGACCCGGACGTTCTCGTACGTGTAGCCGCGTTCCTCGATTTCATCCTCCGAGGGGAAGTCGACGGGCAGCAGCACCTCACGCTGGGGCTCCGCGCGCCAACCGCCGGCAATCTTTGCGGCCACAGCCTCGAGCAAACCGCGCCAGCCACGCTCACGCCAAGGGAAGCGCAGGATCATCCAGGCTTCGCGGCCACCCTTGTCGTTGAGGCCCTGGCGGCGCAGCTTCATCTCGTCGGGCAGCCAGAGCTCGACAACGAGGGTGGCGAGGCGGGCGAATTGGCGCTGCGTGATGAAGTCCCAGTGCTCGCCGCCGTCCTTGTCGCCCTTGCCGTCCACGTTCGCCACCGGGGCGGGAAACGGACTTCGCAGCTGCGCGAACGTGTAGATGCGGTCGTGCTGCAGACCGTGCGGCAGCACCTTGCTCTTGGCCAGCTCGATACCCTTACACGATTTGACCGGGTAGATGACGAGGCTCTGGATGGTGGCCGGTTCTCCATCGCGAGCCGCGTGCGCCGTCGTATCGTGCTGCTTCTTCAGGTTGCTTTTGGCGGTGCTGAGACCCGCTAACGAGTGCGTCTGCAGCAGCGCATCGCTCTTCTGCAGCACTCCTGGAGGCAGTACGAGGACGATGGGAATGAGGAAAGCTAGTATTGTCATTCCCAGCATGAAAACACCATTGGCATCGAGGTTAAGGCCACTGAGATCTATGAGTCCAGCCATGTTGGAGAACCCCCGTGGTTTTGCTGGCACGGGAATTTCGTGAGGTTGGTTTAGGTGAGGAAAGATTGTTTAGAGATTACGGAGTTTGGCAGGCCGTTGATATGATCATCATCAAGTGACAGGTATATAGAAGTCTTGTAGATTATATGTGTGTTCTCAACCATTTTTGTTCTCTCGCTGGATGACACGACTCGCTAGGGAGAACGCGAGGACGAGACTCTGAAACGCCCCTTCCGCACAGGAGGCAGCGGGCTGACTCCACTCATGTCCCTGAACACCGTTCCTGCCGTCGTCCGACCACGTTTGACAAACTGATCACGTGATCATCTTACCTTTCATTACCTTTCGCCCTGTCTCCTGTGTCCTGTCTGCCGGCCATGTCAGAAATAGTGATACAAAAGGCCCGGCCACAAGGAAGGGGGTCAATTCCAGTGTTGTTTAGTGTTGTTTGGAAACACTGGGTTCAGGTGAATAATGATCTATCAATCCAGATAAACGCGATGCAGCGATACCGGTCGTGTCCTCGGGCTTTCTTTTCTTTACTTATATACCTAGCCAAAGTCAATTTGATGCCAGCTGCAGCTGCAGCTCCAGCTCTACGACGTAGCAGTAGCTGGTACCTGAAGGCACTAAATACCGCTATTGCTTCTAAGGAGTAGGCAAGTAGGTTAGGCCGTATTTGGGGGTTAGCTGCGGAAAAGGAATTAAAATTGATTGGAGCGCATCTCGGAGTTCAACATCTTTGAGATTCAGCTTCCTGTACGCGCTACCAGTGGCAAAATCAGGCATCTCCGAGAAAATAGATTAGCAGCTTGTCATGGTCCGGAGACGACAGAGTCATTCTAATCTTGTTTCTCGATTCGGTCTGTCCCGCCGGGTATTAGTTTTCTGGACGACGTGACCCGCGGTGCCGCAACCCGTTCAGCCTGAGCCGGAAGACTTAGGAAAATGTGTGTATGCTGTCATCCGCAAGGTTGGAATAAACTGGCCGCCGGTTTTTTTTTTTTCCTTTTCCCCTTTTTGTTGTTATCGTTATTATCATTTGGAGATTCTTGGGGTTGCAGCCTGTCCCCTTTCGATCGAGGGGAGAGCCGGTCGGCAGCCCGCCTGCATCTTGGGGAGCATGGCGGCCATGTATGTTGTCATGTCCTAATACAGCCCTGGATACGACATCTGGCAGCCATATGAGCATACCAGTGACACCTTACGGTGTACCTAGAACCAATTAGTCAGGGCGACCCGTTGAACGGCCAGTTTGACTACCTTTTCGAGCGCAGAAAGGTCCAAGATGGGGGGATGGCACCCGGGGCATACGTGTTTGCGTGGTATTTAAGCAAATTAATTACAGCAACCTCACCTGCCTGCCGCCACCCGTAGCAACTACTGGGAGGTTGCATTGGATCGTCTCGATCTGCATGCAGCACTTGAACAAAGTCCATCGAGTATCTTGACGGCCGCCAGGCCGCGTCTTAACTAGATGAGAATCCAACATAACCCAAATACTAAGTAGGCACAGTTATGTGTATTTGCCCATACATACAGTGCTGCAGTCATTGTAGAACTTCCTTTGCACCTTATCTTCGGGAGCGGCAACGGTGGTTTTGTCAATCATTGTCCGATACTACTATGCAATTCCCATGGCTCCTTCAGGTCACTGCACCAAATGTTTGTAGGCAGTAGTGATAGTGGAGTAGGTCGACTAGTTATCGTGGGTCAGGGGAGAGGCACACAGGCACAGGTACAGGAAGGTAACATGGCCATGGGTGGATTGGCTGTTGATGGTTATTTTCCGGATGCAACCAAAGCAACGTGACAGACATGGCCTCGCGCACACATGCACACGCACACAGGGGAGAAAGAGAGAGGGAGGATGGAGAGAGGGGGAGGGAGGGAGGGAGATAGCGAGCATGTTTGGGTGTGTATATCTTCCGACTGGATGACGATGCTTGTTCCCAGACGGACATATCGGCGCGAATGTCACTCCGACGACCTGATGCCAGGCTTCTGCATAGACCGAAAAAGTTAGCAGGAAACTGAGCTTTGGCCTCTCCATAGTAGATATGGTAAAGTTGGGTGGTGTGCTATCGTTGCAACGCTTCGAAGGAACTAGAGCCAATCGTCATAATAACGGCCTGCAGGTCCTGATTAGCGCCCCGGGGAGGATTCTCTTGTCTCGTGTTACCAAGATTATCAATAATGACAGTATTATAGCCTGCGGTACACCATGGCGAAATGAACACCTAACGTTTTGGGTCTTCCAGTCTGGCCTGCTCACTTACATGTATGTTGCGCACATACAGTACAAACATAACGTTGATACATGTCCACGGGTATGAGTAATGCCAGGTAGAACCTCGTCGGCGGAATTCTGCCGCTATCCCGGCAGATGCCCAGCTTTTCTTCGGCACTTTACTGGCTCCGAAGTCTAGCTCGGCGCGGCTTCTTCATGGCCCATTCATAGGCCCTTCTCTGTGATATGAGATCTACTACCTAGCTGGAAAAGAAAAGATTGTGCAAAGACTACGCTGGCCCATCGTTTCCTCACCTGGACAGCGTCTTGAGTATATCTAGTGAAATCGGATATCCAGCATGTGGTCGCACGCATGTAGTCTGCCTCCCCGTTTTCACATGATTGCACAAAGCTCTAAGGTTAGATAGAGGCTGAACAGGAGGGGGAGACATGCTGCCATGGGGGTAGCGCCGCTATGTCTCGGCCGTGAGTCTAGACAGCGCTAATAATAGACATGATACCGATCCGTTTTGTGCAAAGGTGGTTTCTGGCCTGCTAACATACATACTTACATAGTACTGTAGGCTCGGAGCATGTACCTGTGCCTTTCCCTGTCAACCTGTGTATCCATCCTGTACGCTGCATTCAGTTGGGCGGTTTGGGGCCTGCAGCTGTTCTAGCCATATTCTTTTTCTTGGGACCATTGGTGGATTTGCATCTGCATGCCCAAAACCCACTCCTCCTCCAACAAATTCCGAGGACAGCAAGGCTTACCATGCGGATAATACAGCGCATTCACCGGCAACGACAAAATGGGTTGATGTGGGAAGTAGAATACTGCATCTTGGGATGGACCCTCGACCACACGGGTGCCTATTTGCATCCGTGTATCGCACCTCTGGCTCATAGTAAAAAAAAACGCCTAGTTGCAGCCCCTTTCAGCGCACGCTGATCATTGTTGAGATTTTCACATCAGATATGTTTCATATATCGGGGGTTACAGAGCGGGATGAAGTGTGTGACAAGCGGCCTAGTCCCCCGAGAGCGATAGCCCAGAGACGCCCTGGGATCATCGGGCAGGGGGCAGGGGGAGAGGGCCGAACGGAAGCCCCTCTCTTTTGTCCGTTCTCTCTTTTCCCCCCCCCCCCCCCCCAGCTCAAGAACCCAGCTGTCAAAATCTAGAGATCGGCCTGAGCATATCCTGCTAGTACGTGCAGTAGTCCTTCGGAACGACCAGCAGGGAGGGCAACCAGCAATTTCCCGGGTTGCTTGGGCACGCAGACACTAAGGTCATGGTCTTCATTCGGCAGGAAGGTCGGCGATCTTGACTCGGTCAAAACGACGGCCGCTCGGCGGTCGCCCGTCAAAATGGAACCAAATACATGCAGGATTAAGCCAGAACATCTAGCATACAGATGCACATGTACCCGCAACAATTGATTGGAGAGAGAGGAGGCAGGAGGTAGCAAGCAGTTCCAACAGTCGGAGTTGATGAATGCCACACTTGCGTCCTGCATACACGTACATGGGCATCTTACAGTAGTGTCATCAGGGCCGTACTCCTTAGGTACAGACAGAATATAAGCAGGTCTGATATGTATGAAAATCACACTTTCACCTGAGATGGGCGTCCGGATCCATAGGCCCGGGAAACTGTTCCGCTCTCAGGATTTGTTTTGTTTGCTGCTGTTCCTCGCAATCCATGCCCGTATCAGCGTATCGTGCAGCGGCTATACATGCCTACATGCAGCCTGTGGGTTTCCCAATTCTTGCCTACTGACATCCATGTATCTGCCGTCACATCACATGCATATCCATTGCCCCAAAGTAAGTTTACCTGGCCGAGGATGCAGTGAGTAAAATGAGATTATACCTACTATAGTACTGGCACGTCGAATGCAGTAAGATGGGTGCAGGTACTTGTTGCAGCTAGGCTGTCTAGTAGGTCGCCATGATCCGCAAACAGAGTAGCATGTGGATGTAACCCACGGTGGTTAATTCGGTCGGTAAGAGCCGCAGAGAACCAGACAGCCAGAAGACCAAAGACGGAATTCACCGTGTTGGACGACGACACTAAATTGCTAGCCTTGCACATTCAAAGCTGAGATACACCAAGAGACACAGGTCCAGGGCGGTCTACAGTAAGGTATACGCCGTTTTGTCGTTCGTTCGTTGCATGGTCGCATGAAGAGAGTTGAAATAATAAATGACGGCCTCTCACCAAAACTTGCGATACGATCGTACGAGAACGCATAGACGTCATGTCCGCAGCTCAAAATCGGGCAGTCAGGTGGACAAAAGAGTTCACATCATTAGCCGGCTAATGCCCAACTGGAAGGGATTTATTTCCGTGGCAGCTCAATCATAACGACGACCAGACTCTAGTCCAGCGACTCAACTCAGGACTCGGGAGACAGTGGCGGATGATGAAGACCTACCTAGGTGGTTAGGTACCTATAAATAACAGTAAATCATAGTCTGTGTTAAAAGATGTGCTTGGTCGAAGAATACATGTATATCTGGTATGTATGTATGTATGACCTGAGACACGCATCGGTCTCTGGTTCAGATGCTCATTCTGACGCGAAACAACCGCGTCCCTTTGGACAGAACTCTGAAGGCATTGAGATAGGAATATGGAGAGCCAAGACATTTGAGGGGTGACAAGTCCCACGTGTGGAGGAAGCGGCTGATATTCATCCACGAAGGAGTGGAGTCGGATGTTCCAGCGCTTTGGCGTCAACACTTTTTCTTCTTCGTCGATTCTCTTTTTCTGGGGCAGTCCATGACGTCCGCACTACTGCTTGTACATAGTATCCATCTTGTGCACCAACCGGCTGCGTCACTGCGAGAACCCGATGCACCTCTTCTAGCTCTTGCAAGGGCTGGGGCTCGTGAAATCCACAGCACCATCCATGCCGCCGTGGAAGGTTCTCTCCTCCCCTCTCGTATACTGCGGCGCGGCGCACAAAGAAATCTGTCAATCTGCTGACGAGACGGACAGACGGACGAGACGCTATCCGGGTCTGCAAACTCAGCGCCCCCGCTACATAACATGGATCTATGGCGGAAGTCGTGTATGTTATTGTAGGGGGAGTGGTAGAGACCAGACCGTTGGGGGAAAGCACTAAATTGGGCCTGATAGGTAACCTACCTACGTAGTACAGTGTCTCGTGCATCAGATTGGCTTGTACATGAGCTGTTCGTCTGATGTATCGGACGAATCTTCCAACGCCCATCTATTTTGGGAAATCGGGTTCCGGTATTCACTGCCAGAGACACAGCTCCATAGTATAGCAGATGCTCTCTATTATATGCTGTACCGATTGAGGTCCTTCAAAAACCCCTCTATCTCATTTATGTACGGGGGGTTAGGTATGTACAATCTGTATACTAAGCACCCATATACGAGTAGGCCAATAGGCGTGTAACAAATTATCCCGTTCCCTTTTTTTTTTCAGCGGTACCCTACCGCCTACCTCTCTCAGTATGAACCCTTGTAAAAGATCGATCTACAGAGGTACGTCGTGCTATCCATCCACTCCGCGCTGGGCTATTATATCCCACGGTCCAGCGCCCTGGCTTGGGCCCAGAGCCAGTCAGGTTGCTAGCCAACAAGACATGCGTTTTCGCGCTCCTGGTATGGCTTTTGCTTTTTGATGATCGTCTCTCATCTTTTCACTAATTAGGGCGTTTAGTAAGATCTCATTCAGCAGCACCTTAGTTTCTTGGGGTGCACGGATGATCGTGCAGCTTGCACGCCTCATTGTGTGTGTGCACTACAGATATATTATTACATTATAGAGAAACCCAAGGTGGATTCAAATTAGCTGCAACACACGGCGCCGGAAGGAAGAGCCAGGGACAAGGTATGTAGGTAGGTATGCAATTAGCTGGATTGAGGGTATACTGCAGACTGTACTGTACTGGGCTGGACTGGACTCCAGGTTAAACACTGGACACACTGCACTGGCAGACTGGAGACACCTCTGTAGACCCCGAAGCTTGGAACTAATTGGACGGCCGGGCAGCTATCCGCCGAGACTTTGACCGGCTGCAAGGATTTCCACCCCATCATTGAACGACGACTTGCGAATATGGCATGCTACTACTTTGCACTACCTGCCACTATCGAGATATCCATCGTGCTTGACGGCGAAACGTCTCATCTGAATATCCACAGCCCTATCATGCTTCACGGCTTCTTCCGCAATTCCTCGGCTGCTTTTGTTCTTTTCCCCCTTCTTTTTTCCAGCTACGGACCGCTACGGACTGGTTGAGTGTTGATCAAACCGCATGAACTGAACGGCAAGACAGTCTGTCTTCGAGATCCCTGTCAGTAACACCACCCCAAAACCTCCCCACCACTAGGCCAAAATACTTGTGGATGCCCGGGCCTGGGATGAAGACCCCCGGTCTCTGCTGCCGCGATCTTATCTCAGTGTTGGCTTGCCTGCCCTGTCTGGTACGGGTGGCGGCAGCAGGACCTGTTCGTGCGCTGCCGCAGCAGCTTCCAACTTCCAAGGGATTCCCCCATCCCATCATACATGTAGGCTTCTGTGCAGGCTGCTTGGCTGTCCAGGAGAACCACAGTATTGCATCAACCCACATGGCAAGGGCGTTCAACTAGTGGCCAGAGCTGTTTAAAAGAGAAGGGGGAAAAACATACCCTGTCATTCCGTCCATGCTTCTTCTTCCTGGAGCAGCTCTAGGCCGTGCCTCCCTGCAGCAATAACACACACACATAAACGAACGAGCGGAATCACGACTGACGGAACAACTCTTATTGCGCTGTCCCAAGCCATTGAGCTGCTGGGCCTTGTCTGATGCATAGTTCCTTCCCACCGTTGAGAATTTCTTGTTTCCGTAGTTCGACCCTTTTTTGATTGACGCATAACGCAGAGTTCCGCTTCTAGTCAAGCTTCAGAGCCGGTAACTCGGTCTGTTTACTCTACGTTGCAAGCACCCTATATCAGACAAGGTATACCCCAGCATACCTTGTACATACCCTGCCACTCGCTCAAGTCACTCAGTTACCGGGCAGCCGTTCTGTTTGGCCAAGTTCATCAACTTAACAATCACCAGTTCTCTGGCGATATCCTGCCAGTGTACAACGGCCTGCCTGGACACACACCAACCTTCGCGCACACCCACGCCTACATCGTCATCTTCTTTTCCTTCACAGGCCAAGAGGCAGGTTTTTAAGACTCAGCGACCTACCATCGAGTATATTTATTGTTGCTTGCCTTCAACTCTGCCTGCATACGCCACTTCTGGGGCACGGCCTGACGTTCTGCCATCGCAGACACAACTAATCTCGTGCAAAACATCGACGGGCCCAGCCGCAGCGTGGTTCTGTCAGAGAAGCCATATATTTGGATGTCAAACCCCCTCGCCCCCCCTTGACTACCAAGCGGAGGTACCACGCATCATCAGCACCCGCCCATAACGCATTGGTCCCACTGCCCGTGTGCACGGCATTTTGGGCTCCTCCTATCTCCATCTGCAACTAAGGAATCTTTTCGGCACCCGCACTACAGAGTTCGGGCTTGCCAGGGCCAGCTTGGTGACTCTAACAGTTCCAGGGGTTGGTGTTTTCTTGGTGACTTAGTTCGAGGTAGCAGCTCCGCTATAGCCTACCCTGACGGTAGATCCTGTGGAAATTGTTCGTCAGGTGCGGGTTCTGGTTCCCACGAGAGAGCAGGCATTCAAGTAAAAGATCGCATGTCCCTTGACAGCTTCGCATCCAGTCCTCTCCCGCCCTCAAGACCTCGCTCTTGACGAATAGGTGCGCATGAATTCGATCTTGTAGCATTGCTGGCAACTCTTCCTTTGACCTAATCGAAATTCCGCCTCAAACTCCATATCGCCAACGACAGCACTTGCCATATCCTTCCGTTCCCACTCCGATTGTCAAGAGACAACCCAATCAATTATAGCCTGGCTGGCCCGATCTCTAATGATCTGTTACCAGCTACTTTCGATATTTTTCACCTTTCAAATCGAGTGCTGGCAAGCCACCCCCATTTCTCTCTTTGGTCGACCCTTCCTCCCCACCTCGAACAGCTAGGCAGCTGAAAACCGGCTCAAATCGCATTATTACGACCTGTTCAACCTATATCGAGACTGTATCTGGCAGTCTATTGGGGCCGCTATTCAACCATCCATAACTCTCCGCGCTTCCGTTGGACTTCCTGCCGCCGAAATCTGCAGGGATAACCGGGACATCAGCGTTTGTTCCCTTAACACCATTAGACGTGCGCTTGTCAAGCCTCGGGGCCATAAGCAGTCGGCAATGGACGAGTACAGCCAGTTTATCCCGTCTCAACCGGGGGCAGAAGAAGGCTCTTCACATAACTACCCTTCGGATGGCATCCCACAGTCTCAAATCCCGACTATGCCAATGGCAAGTAGCGGAGCACCTATGACTAGTTCATACCAAAACCTAGGATATTATACCGGGTTCCCGGACCCGATCATGTTTCAAGCACCCAAGCCTCCAAGCAGCCGCGGTCGGAAAAAGTCAACACCGGGATTGGAACATGTCAAGCATCGCCGGACCAGGTCAGGGTGCTATACATGCCGCAACAGACGAGTCAAGGTACGGCAAAGCGTTCATCAACGAGGAAATAGACCCGCTGACCGAGGACTAGTGTGACGAAACCCACCCCATATGTGACAGTGAGTTCCCCTGTGTTGCTGACGAGAAAAAACAATACTGATCATGTCGTGTAGGATGCCGCAAGGGCAAGAGAGAGTGTACATATCCCGAACAAACATCAGGGAAAGGGCAATCGAGCTCCAGGGAGGGCTCGGGGCAAGGAGACAGCCCTGGCACAGCATCCGACGAGGTAGAAGACGAGGGCGAAAAGGACGCTAGGCTTGACACCATCGCGGACGAGGAAGAACCAGGCGACAGCGGCTTACGGCCACAGCAATCATATTCATCGCTGCGAAGAAGAAGTACGGCCTCGACTCTGAACCTTCAAAGATCCGGCACGCGGCATAGTTCCGAGACACCATCCCTGGAAGGCACGAAGAGTGCGTCACCATCCGTTTCTACTGGAACGAGCGTCAGCTTTACTACGCCGAGTCTCCCACAGGACCCTTCTATCCCAGCAGGACCGTCAGACTGGTCACACCTACCTCCAGATCTGCAGTTCTATCTTCAGTACTTCTGTGACAACATGACCCACTACAGCTACTGCGTAGTATTCGATACCGATGCCTTCTTCATGAAGTTTCTCCCCAGCGTCGCTGTACAAAGTGGCAACGAATCTTTACTATACGCCCTCGTGGGCTTTGCGGCGTATCACCGTACCATCCAGAACCCGAGTGGCAACATCTCTGAGTTTCTTCAGTACTATAACAAAAGCGTAACTCTGTTACTCGAGGCTTTTAAAAAAGGGGGCAAGCAAAATACAGCGACGCTGCTCACCATCTTGCAATTAGCTACAATCGAGGTAACTGCACAACCACCAACGTCAAATACTAAAAACTATGTTGCTGACTTAATGCCCAGGAATACCTAGGTGATTGGGTCAATCTCAGTGGTCATCAAAAGGCTGCACTCCAAATTGTAACGCAGCTTTACACACCGCAATCGGCCATGCAGTCGTTCATCTCGCGGACCATACTGACCTGGTACGTTCGATTCGACGTCTTTGTCGGGATGCTAGGGGGTTATGAAACGCGACTTCCGCGGGAGTGGTTCTCGGCAACTGTGGAATTTCATGAGAGCCAGCGTCAGGCGGATCCAGAAGGTGTACTTTGGAAGCAAGAAGCAGCCTCGGCTTTACTGCGTCTGATTTCCGTCGACATGTCTTTTCTATATGCAAAGGCTAAACGCGGCGAGGTATCCGGAGAGGCGTTTGCATCCGAGTACAATAGTCTGACGGCGCAGCTTCACACCTGGCGCAACAACCTCGACCCCGGCATGGTTGACTCTACTTACCTGGAAACCGATTTCAAGTGGAGACGCCCCCTCGAAGAAGACGATATCGTCGATCCGTATGCGCCGGGTCACCTCTATAGTGGGGATCTGTTTCCAACGACGCTGCTTTTAGCTGAGTGGCACTCGGTTGTTGTCATGCATAAGAGTCAAGAACCAGGGATGCTACAACAAGAGCCAACTCAAGAGCTTGTTGATCTTTCGATGGCAATCTGCCAGATTTTCGATAACGTCGAAAAGTGGCCTCCGAGGCCATCGGGAACATTGGCAATGCTCCAGGCATGTTTAGTCATTGCAGCTATTTTCGTACCAAGGGATGTGAAGCATCACATGTGGATGAGACGCAAGTTCGCCTTGATCGAAAAATCTGGGTAAGTACTCGACCTTTCCCATTGCTCCTCGTCATGAAGTGTGCCCTTCTTTTCCACAAGTTAATACTAATTGCGAGTTTTCTTAGGTACCTCGCTCCGTTCACTATCCGCAGTCGCATGGCATTGATTTTCCGGGACCCTTCGTGTATTCGTTGGTGGATTCCCAACGACGATGGCTTTACCCCAATCCTGCAAGAAACACGAGCTTTTGCAGACGAGCGCAATGGCGTCCCCGTCTCTAAACAAAGCGAAGACGTACGCGATATGGCTTCGGTCTTTGCCAAAATGCGCTTAGATTACGAAGGGGAACAATCACCAACAGTAACGCCCAGCTCCGGCCCGTCTAGCTGAACCTGAAAGGCGACGTACAACAGAAACTTTGAACGGAATAGGGGTACCGCCGAGACGACATTGCGCTTGATGGCGTTCTTGGAATCTAAATTCCGGTCTTGTCCCAGGGTGTTCTATGCCGAGTAATGGCTACTGTCGAGAAAGTCTCAATCTACCAAAGCAACCATCTCAAACGGCGCCTCGTAGAATGCTCTACTTGAAGAATATTAATGCGTGCGGTGTGCAAGTACAGAAGGGTTCTCGGTGAGGAGAAGGGGTATCCGGTGATGCAATGCCCGTCCTTGAAACTAAGTAATGTTTACCGGCCATGTTCAAGCGGCTCTGCATACAACGTGCCCTGTCTTCTATCCCCAGAACAAGAATAACTTCAGGTTACATTGAATTTCGGGAATTAGGCAAGGGTACTACAGCAGGATTTGTCCTACAGGTCACCGGGAAGAAGGCAAGATCCAAACTGGTGCGACAGTTCGATGCAGCACCCTATGCACGTGCAGGGGTGTGAGCCCCTGCCACCTACGGCGCCTCAACGCCCATCCATCCATCCATCCATCCGCCCCGAGTAACGAAGTAACATGGTGCTATTTTTATAATTCACTTGTCACTCGTTACCGGCCTTTGGCATGTTCCAGATCCCCTCCCGCGTCATGGTGTTCGTCTAGGAAAGGGGACAAATCAACGTTCGTAAAAAGGTATGACCAGACGGCGGGTAACAAGGGGCTTCAGGGGGTTCCTAGATCTTATACTTAAACCATAATTTTCAGTTACTGAATATGCAACAAGTATATACAATTCTATGTGTAATTTCTAAATGCCGTCGAGCTGTTCTTTCTGACCTCATATGAATGTCCCGTGTTGTACAGGCAGCATTCGGACCTGCCTTCGTGACGCGGCCGTATGGATGACGGTTGCAAATAAGAAGACGGCGTTTTTGGGGGTGAACAATGTGCCTTTAGTAGCTTGTAGCAGTTCTCTCGTCTAATGTACATGTGCCGAGTGCCCCCCAAATGATGCCACATCACTCAGCACGGTATTATACAGGCCCTCATCTCCCATCCCATTCTATCCGCATATTACACCGGATGTATGTAAGTAATGTACTATTATTCGTGACATTCCGTTCCTTCGTGATCAACAAACTTCTTTTGCTACGCGCCTACGGTACGGTGGGCGCATGCGTGCTTGAAGACACACATACCCCACCCTCCTCCCACGCCTGCTCCCTAGTCATCATCATTTCCCCTGATTAGACAGACCCCGTTTGGTCTGCCGGGTCGGTAATCCTCTGGTGCTCCTTCGTCACAACAGTAGCTGAGCGTCTGCGGCCTTGCTCGATGATAGCCTTGACTTCCTCGGCGTCATCTTCGAAGTCCTCATTCGAGTCTTGTTTGCTGTCGTTGTCTGTGTTGTTTTCTTTGACTTTGCTCTTCTTCCTGGCATGACGCCAGGCAAAAGAGGAGACAATGTTGCCGATGCGCCCATTGTTGGTTGGCGTCGCCCACGCTTTCCGGGGTGTGGTGGCGGCCCCGTCGTTCTCGTCTTGTGCCAATGGCTGCTGCGGTCTCTTCGTGGGTCCTGGGTCCTCCTAAGTGCCGTCGGACGCGGAGGAGGACGGCGTCTTTTCTGTTTGATCATCTCCCGGCGCTGATGCTTCAGACCCCTCGGGTACCGAGTCATCAGAATCGGTAACTTCTGTGGCTGTTATTGTGGAATCGTTCTCTCCTTTCTCTGGTGGTGGTGCCGATGGCTGGGATTCCTTGGCAGTTGCATTATTGGGCTCTTCTGTTGATTCCTCACTTGAATCAGAAGACTCCTCGACCATTGTCTCTGCTTCAGGGGCGACCTCTTGCTCCTGATTGTTTCCATTTTCCTCCGGGTGAAGTGACTCCTCGTGGCCGAGTGTAGGTGCGTCTTTCTCCTCGCCCCCAGGCACCTGGGTGGACTCCTTGGAATTCAGCTCGGGTGAGCTTGATGTTTCCGCTGATGCCCGATCAAACAGTCCGCCCTCGACGATAACAGGCACTTCAATCTCTGATTCCTCTTCCACGATTTCAGGATGCGTGCCGAGATGCATATTCTTCAGTTTGTTCGCTACATCATTTGAATTCTCGTCCTCGTGTTCTTCGATAACCGTGGTCACGGTGGTGCTAATAGATGGGCGGCTCGAATGACGTGCGGTGTTGCTACGCCGGGCGTGAAGAGGCTGGTCATCGTCATGGGCATTCTCGTCTCTCTCTCGCGACGGCGGCCTTGCTATGGCCGTAACCCTAGCCTGGCTCTCCTCCTTTTCGGGCTGTGCCGGCTCCAACCCCTCGGCCTCGGGTGGCAGCTTGTAGTTCTCGGCGGGCAACAAGTCATACAAGTCGCATACCGTCTTGAAGAAGACGTAGAGCCCGGTCTGTGCCTCCACGGTCCAAAAGACGCCACGGTGTTGGAACCAGGCGTGGGCGAAGATGCGATGCAGGCGACGAAAGACATTAACTAAGTTTTTCAGCACGGCACCTTTGTCGTGGCCCTCGGCCGCGACGACGAAGCGCGAAGGGAAGATCTTGGGGTTGGTGACCACGTTCGCAGCCCAGTCAAGGGTGTGGCAGCAATAGTCAATGGCGCAGCAGCTCTTGGGCTGGTCGTGCACGGCGCAGAGAAACTGCCATTCGGAAGCCCTCATTTCAGGACAGGTGGCCTGTGAGCAGGGCGGGTTGTCAAAAAGAAAGCCCACGATAAGGCTGTTGCACTGGGCGATGAGGAAGCGACAGAGCTCATAGAGCCACAAAGTGCGATCGATGCCTGGCGGGGGTGTCGCAAGTTTCTCGGCGGTTTGTCTGGTGATGGGCTGGGTGTTGGAGGCGCTGTGGTGATAGTGCAGAGCTGCGAGGTGCTCCTGGAGCTGGAAAGCGGACTCCAACTGCATCGGAAGGTCAGTAAACGGGCTGAGAAATAGAGGGTGCGGATTTTCGGTCGATGTACCTCAGACAATGGTATCAAGGGAGGACCGGCAGCCATGTTCTCGGCCTTGGTGCCCGGATGTATGCGCCGCTTCGCATTTGCGTCTGCGATGGTTTGCTCCATCTCCTGCGCTTGACGGCTGGCGGTGGTTCCTAGGCCGGGCGACTTGGGTCCGAGTTGGATCTCGGCCGGGGGAGGTGGACTGGGTAACCGCGGGGAGCTCGGCGGGAGGGTCGACATGATGAAAAGACAGGAAGAAGTAAGGGAGGCCCAGGCCTCTGATGAACACACGGGCTCTTTTAGTAGGTAGGGGTTTGTTTGTCGTATCAACGGGCGGAGTCAGGAAAATGCGCTCGCAAAGTTGTTGGACCTGCTGGACCTGTTAGACCTGGTGGACTTGCAGACGTGGCCCGTATTGCCACAGATGTGATGTTGGCAAGAGACTTGCAGGTTTGGGCGGCTAGCTGGTCCCGAGACGCGGTGCGACGCAACAAATCAATTCAGTGGAAGTTGACGAGGGCGTGTCAGTCGCCAGCCAGCCAGCCAGCCAGCCAGCCGATGAGCTGGAGCTGCTGAGCTAATCCCTGCAGGTACCCAATGTTACCTTCTGGATCTTCTTCTGGATTCCCAGGACGGACCCTGAATCATTCATAAACTGCATAAAATGACATACATGATAAATACGTACTTCCTTTATTCATTACCCCCCATATTTGCATCACTTTACTGCTCGCTCCCAATAACAGCTTGAATTGCTCAAAAATACATATTACGCCCCCACGAACAAACAACGAAACGAGGTTTCAATTTGTTCTCCCCAAAGACTCAAGTAAATCTCGTTATCTGTTCAAAGTCATAACCCCCAACCAATATGGAGGCCGATGACGATTTCCCACCTGAGCTGGTTGAGACCACATCTAGCGGGGTCACCGAACCAGAAGAGCCGACTGAGAAGGCAATCAAGGTGCCCATTACTATAGTCACCGGTACAGTGCAACTTGCGCCTCTAATAGCCTCTAACTCCGTAACTGTACTAACAACACATGTAGGATACCTTGGAGCAGGGAAGACAACCCTCCTGAATTACATTTTAACCGCCCAACATGGCAAGAAGATTGCGGTTATTATGAATGAGTTTGGCGACTGTGAGTTGCCTGAAACCATGTACCCCGACCTAGTATATGGGAACTGATGAGGTAAAAGCCATTGATATTGAGAAGTCCCTTACTGTGAACAAGGGCGGAGAGAAAGTTGAAGAGTGGCTTGAAGTCGGTAATGGCTGTATCTGCTGTTCAGTAAAGTATATATAAAAATGACTTGCCTACTTAGACGGACTTTTATGGGCTAACACTTTCCGCAGAGATTCAGGCGTGAATGCCATCGAATCCTTGATGGAAAAGAAGGGCGCTTTCGACTATATCCTACTGGAAACCACCGGCTTGGCTGACCCCGGAAACCTGGCACCTCTATTCTGGGTGGACGATGGGCTAGGGAGCACTATTTATCTGGACGGCATCGTCACCCTGGTCGATGCCAAGAATATTTTGAAAAGCCTCGACGATCCGACCGGAAAGGTAGAGGGGCATGATGACCACGAAGGACATGGCCCCCTTATGACCACTGCGCATGTTCAAATATCGCATGCTGATGTCATCGTCATCAACAAGTCCGACCTTGTGGACGATGCTGGACTCAATCAAGTCAAGGACCGCATCCAAGCGATCAATGGTCTCGCCAAAATCCATGTCACGAAACAGGGCGTTATCCCCGAGCTGGAAGGATTTCTACTCGATCTCCATGCTTACGACAATGTTGACAATTTGGACACGGCGGCAAAGGGGCATAGCCACTTGGATCCGGTTCGTGGAGAGACATGCCCGAAAGAAACACCGCTGATTTCACTAACACGTTGCGCAGACAATATCTACTGTTGCCATTACTGTACCGGCTTTGTTGCCCGAACAGCTTAGCAAAGTCGACAGCTGGCTGAGGTCTGTCCTGTGGGAAGGCGATGTGCCAGGAGTTGATGAGAAGCAGAGCGAAGGCCTAGAGGTTCATCGGCTCAAGGCGCGCCTAGTATTTCAAGATGGACAGGTAAAGATGGTGCAGGGTGTCCGAGAGGTCTTTGAGATCTTTGACGCACCGTCCCAGTCCACCCCTAAAAACGGGTCCGACACTCCATTGCTGGGAAAAGTGGTCGTAATTGGAAGACAAGTGCAAGCCATTGATTTGGAACGCAGCTTCCTCGATGCTCTCAAATAAGCATGAGACTAAGTACGTTTATATGTTTGGTGAAGAGTGTTTTCACACTGAAAGGAGAACAAAATAGAGGTCTAGGCGCACAAATGGGATTGATTCCATTCCCAGGCATCACGAACTATACCCAATCGATATACCTACATACCTACCTTATCTACCTAGGTAGCTAGGTAGGTTAACCTTAGCTAGCTTTGACTTTTTGCAGCAGCTGCGACTACCACTACTACGCAATGTATGCATACAGTCAGTACCTATCGTAGAGGCAGTGTGGGGATGCGATAGTGATAGTCGCAAGGCTGTTGACTAGCGTACAAACAGCCCCCATCTTGCCCAACCTTGAACCCCATGTCCGTACCACTCCCACTACAGGCCTGCAGGCCTACAGGCGACAACGCTCGGGCCATCAGTGAGCTAATACCTATCCTATGGGAATTTCGTTAACCTACAGGCTGGCGACCTCTGGAACGAACATATGCCACTTTCTTGCAGCAAATACCCATCACCATTTCTGCGAGGCACCCCCAACGACACCACACGAGACCCTATCCGACGAAAACCAGAAGACGGCGATAGAGAGCCCTGAAGCCCTCAAGAGTAGACATGAATCGACCAGGTAGAGCCAACCCTTCTTGTTTCCCAAGCCTCGCGTGCCCCGCTGTTTGCCTTCCACGAAACCTCGACGACTTGTGTTCCCATGCGCGCCCATCTCGTCCTCGCCATTTCGCCGCCTTCAAGGGGCACCATCTGCAGAATATACCTGTGCGACTATCGCCGCAGATCATTAAAGCCAGACACGATCTAGCTGCTGCTCTGGGCTACCCGACTCCTTAGCCCAAGCCAGCGAGGCTGGAAACACTACCCAAGTAGCTGTTTCGGGGGCATGGAAACCGGCTGGCCGCCCGATGGGACGCACTCGAGAGGCCTAGCATCACATCTCGATACACATCTGATCCCGCGATGGAATGAACCGAAGAATGCCCACTCGTTGTCTTTGGCATTGGCTAATAGTACATCTCCCCAGGCGCGGTACCGCAAACCCTACGAGGGATGCCGACAGGATTCGGTGGTGGCCAACAACAACCACAGCAACCTGGAAGGGGGGTATCGAATCGGTTACCGAACGGCAAGATAGGTATGGGGAACAAATGCGCCACCGCTTCAATGTGCTTCGAAGAAAAAGAGTGACTGACATTTACTGCTTGCGACTAAAGCGAACAACGGCGGCGGCTGGGCCTTCGGCGCTGGGATGCCAATGAGCGGTGCAGGACTTCAGAACACGTCGAGACAATTAGGCGGAAACATCAGTTTTGCGCAAAGCCTTAGCGGCTCGTCACCAGCTACACCACTGGATTTATCGTAGGTGCCTTCCTTCTATTTGTTCTTGATTGAAGCTCGGTGTTTTGGGGAGCTTCTTGTTACGCCATGCCACAATTGCTTCCCGAGCTACCTTCCCCAGCAACACCCAGCACAAAAAGCATTATCCTCACTTCTAGTTTCTTGCACCCTCTGCTTTGTCTGCATGAATAGCCTCGATATCTTTACAGCTTTGTTTGGTTAGCTGAAGTCGAGAGGGTAATTTCTCATTGCATCCTTTTCATCATGGGTAGCTTGATAAACAAGGATTTTGAGATCGCATCTAGCTCTCTCTCCAAGAAGCAGCAACGCGCTGCTAAAAGGAGACAGAAGAAGACCGATCTTGATCAACACGATGTCGGCGATGAGGCTGATCAGCAGGGCGTGGGCGATGCGCCTGGAAATCAAGACAAGGACGATGCCCTGAACCAGCATCATAAGCGCTCCATGCAGGTCGAGCAAGACAAGGACGATGTACAGGCCAAGCAAGATGACGATGCACAAGCCAAGCAAACCGAGTCCGCTGCTGAGCCTGCTACTGAGCCTTTCATTGAGCCCGCTGTTGAACCTGCTGTTGAACCTGCTGTTGAGCCCGCTGCCGAGGATACTGCTCATCACGCTGCTGGCCTTGTTGCTGAAACCGCTGCTCCAGCCAAGAAAGATGCCCACGAAGTGCATGACAAGCAAGAAAAGCAGGCCACAAGCGAACCTAACAACTCTACTCGTTCTCTGCGTACAGGAAGCCCTGGCCTGCGTGTTTTCTTCAGTGACAAACGGTACTCAAAGCTGAGCAGCCCACCTGTCCATCCCAGGCGTTTGCACATCACCCAGTCTGATTGCCCCATTCACAAAACCCTCACCCATCTCCACACACACCATGCATACCTCTCTTCATAGTTACTTATACTTACTAACCTCTTTTTTCTTTTTCTTTTAGGGAATTCCCGTCATTGTCGAATAACGCCCAGCTCCCTTCAACGAGCCAATCTTCCTTATGGTCTTCTGCTGGTAACAGGACCATGCCTCCCATACAGCGGAACCAAGGTACTCCTTTGTCCCAGCAAGGACAAGAAGACATCTTCTCTTCGTCTTCGCGGGGTTCGTTTCGCTTTGGCGGCTCTCAAGGCAGCGTTGGCCAGCCATCCCAGCCCCAGCCTAGCAGCATTGATGACTTCCCTCCTTTGAACAACAGCAACAACAGCGGCTTCAGGAACGGCAACGGTGATATTGGCCAGGAGCGCGGATCCAACCTGATGTCGACGCTAGGATTCGGAGCCACAACAAGTCCTGCCCCCGGAATGCAAGGCAATAGAGCTGGCAATGGCTTGCTCAACGCGCTCTCTGAGAATTCCCGATCAGGCCAAGTCCGGTCACCCGATGTTTCTAGTGCTCCCGGTAAGTCGTGCATACGTTCTACACGTTGCGCTTACATTGAAACTAATCTCGCACTTCCTAGGTTCTGGACGACCCCAAGATTCTCGGGGCGCGATTGGCGACGAGCAGCGCCAAAAACCTCCGGGCTTTCGAGACGACAGTCTAGCATCTCAGTCATCGTCACAGGAAGCTGCGGTTCAGTCTTCAGAAAGCCGGAACCCACTGGGTGCTATTGGCAACGATATGCCTATGGGAACCAAGGTGAAGGACGACAAGGACACGCAGTCTTCTTCGGTGAGCGATCCGTTGGCTGGCATGGCGCCCATAGATAAATGGGGCATCAAAGGTCTGCGAACCCTGATGAACAACTATCCGGATTACCAAGCTGCTATTACCGGCATTGACCCTCAACAATTCGGCCTGAACCTCCAGTCTACCGAGCCCATCACTACACAGATGGTGTCGGTGGTCAATGACACACCCCCGCGGCCTGTGATCCCGAGTTTCCGTCTTCCTGAATGCTACAGTGTCAGCAACGTACAGCCTCTGGACAACAAGATATCCAGCTTCAACGAGGAGACTTTGATGTGGATTTTCTACAGTTGCCCTGGCGATGTCAAGCAGCACCAAGCAGCCAATGAACTGTAAGTATCAGCCAAGACTCGTACCCATGTATAGTGTCTTATGCTGACCGTCTCCAAGGAATAACCGGAACTGGAGGTGGCACAAGAAGCACCAGTTGTGGTTGACCAAGGACGAGATAATGACACCGCGCCTCCTGAGTCACCAACATGAGCAAGGCTACTACATCATCTGGGACACGACAACCTGGCAAAAGACGAGGGTAAGCTCTCAATCGGACCTCTTGGATTTCTGGCATGATAACTAATACGAACATAGCGAGAACTGGTATTGTACTATGCCGACCTGGACACGGCCAATGGGGCCGCTGCGGCATAAGGGAAAAGGTCAGGGTTACTGCATACAGGGGCGGCGTTTGTATGCTAGGCTCAGGATGAGGAGTTTCCACCAACGAAGGATGTGACGTTTTGCTATCGGCGTATGCAGAGCCAGGGAACACGGCATCATTAGGCACTGGACGCGTTGTTTTCACGGACGCCAAGCTGCTCGGTATCGGCTGGCAAGGCGTTTTCCCGACCTACAACAAAAGGCTAGGCTTCATTTTTCGAGCGACTGGGGCTCGAATCAATAGAGAGCTTTTGCAGCCTCATCCCCTGATAACCCATCTTGGCCCGTATTCGTGTGACTGTAATCGTGTATATTGTGTGGTAAGCAGCATCCGCCCAAATCCATGAGTTAACCTAGTGAGGATATCCCGGGTCATGGCTGGTAATGAACATGGGGTGGTTCAGTCCCTGTGATTTCAGCATATGATTTGCGGCAGTATGTATGGTTTCATCATGAGTGACAAACAAGCATTGATGATTCATTAAATTGCATTCAGGGATCGAAACAGAATCCCACCAACCCCCCTAAAAACGTTTCCAGACCTGAATGTATATAACCTTGTGCATGAATACATAATTCTTCCAAGTCCTGCCAATCGTCATATAGTCATTCAATCGTCACAACCGTAACACCGACCAGTTATAACCCCAATGCCAAAAGCAACAATGAAGCCCAACGCGCAAGGAGACAAGCAGAAACGGTCTACTTGAAATCGGCAGCCGTCAGCGCCTGTACCATACTGGTACCCTCAGAGAAGCGGGTACGGAAAATACGGTTGGCGTTTTGGAACATGCCGTCCTTCAGACTGACGACAATGAACTGGGAGCCCTTGAAGCGCGTCTTGATCAAGCGACCAATATTCTGCGTATGCGACAAGTCCAGCGCGGCGTCGACTTCGTCCAAGATGTACATGGGGGCGGGCTTGAATTGCAGCAGGGCCATGATGAGGGACAGGGCAACCAAGGATCTGTGCAGGTGGCGTTAGTTATATTTGCTACGTGTTGTGAATTTGCCAGTCGGCAAATCTGGGGGATGAGAGCATACCTTTGACCACCGCTCAGTTCCGTCAGACTCTGCTTCCACACCTTACCAAGACAAACCTTAACCTCGAGGCCTTCGTTAATTGTCTTGCCCTCGGGCGGGTCGAGCTTGGCGAAACTGCCACCCGGCAACAGCTCCGAGAAGATGTTTCCGAAGTCCCCATTGACCTTCTCCCACGTCTGGAGGAGGGCCTTCTTCTTGTAGTCGTCGAGGCTGAGGATGGTCTCCTCGATCTTCCGCTTGTCGCGGATGACCGTCTTCATCATGTGCTTGAGGGAGACCTCCTTTTTCTCGACGCTGTCGATCATGTTCATGACCTTGGGGTTGATCTTCTTCTTCATGCCCTGGAATCGGTCCGTCAGGGTCTTGAGCGTGGCCTTGCATTCGGCAATGTTCTGGCCCTTGAAGTCGTACGGCGTTCCCGTGCGCCCAAAGTTGTCCTTTTCGTCGGCGATCCAGTCGTGCTCCTTCTCCATGTGCGCCACAGCTTGGACAGCGTTCTGCTGCTCTTTGTGGAACTTCTCGACCGTGTGGCCAAGCTTCTGCATTTCTAAGCCTTCCTCAGCAACACGGCTGTTCTTGGATCTCATGGCTTCCTCCAACGCACGGAGTTCGTCATCGAAGAGAGTGAGCTTCGCACGCTCGTCGTCTAGTGCGGCCTGGACCTCGTCGTGAGTTTCCTGGAGCTTTGATTGTTTCCTGACAAGTTCCTCGATCTCCTGCTGCTGGGACTTGATGGCCAGCTCAACTTCTTGAAGCTGTTCCCGTGCTGCCGCGAGATCGCCCGAGACTTGTTCTGCATCCAACTGTGCATTTTGCACCTCCTTCTGCAAAGTCTTGAGAGCCGATGAGTTCTTAGCCAGCGTAGCTCGCAGGTTGTCGAGAGAAGCCTGGAGCTCGACAAGTTTGGAGTCCTTGTTGTTCTCGAAATCCTTCATGTCCTTCTCAATTCGCTTAACATCGGCGCTGGCCTCGGCCTGTCGCTTTTTGGCGGTTTCACTATCTGCCTTCAGCTGAATAATGGTCTCCTTCATGTTCGCAACCTCTTGGATGATGGACGACGACGAGTTGCCACTAATCTGTTCCTCCGCAAGCTTGATCTCGTGAGACTTGAGGTCAAGGTCCTGCTTGATCTTGCGTGCCTGGTCCAACTTGGACTTCTCTTTCGCGATGTGGCCCTGCAGTTGACCAAGTGATGCCTGCGCCTCGCTCAGCTGGCGGGTGAGGTCATTGAGCTTTTGCAGAGTGATAAGGACACCACTAGAATTAGGCGCGCTTCCACCGGACAGCGTTCCAGACGGGTCGTACGAGTCCCCGTCGAGAGTAATGCTTCTCATGCGAACGTTGGGGTCGAATGTGACCCTTTTAGCTGTTTCGGCGTCTTCACAGATCAGAGTGTTGCCGAAGACGTATCCCATGGCAGCAGAAACCTCCTCATCATACCCAACGAGCTCAAGGGCCAGATCAACCTTGCCCGGTGCAATCTTTTGTGCCGTAGCAATGGTCTGCGCCGAAGCCTTGAAAGAGTTGATCTTGTTCAAGGGGATGATCGTCACTCGCTTCCGAAGCTTGCCGCCCTGCAGCAGTTGTGTACCGGTAACTTCATTATCGACGACCACGTTGTACAGGCGGCCACCGGCACAAATCTCCAGAGCCGTTCCAGCTCGTGTATGGTCTTTGTCGAGGGTGAAAAGTTGCGCGACAAGGCCTTTGACCTTGGAGCGGTCGAAGTCTGGTGTGGGGTTGGTGTAGTTGAAATCGATGTTGGCCACTTTGCGCTTGAGGGCATCGGCTTCTTGTCGTAGGTTACGAATGGATTGCTGCAAAGCTGATTCCTGCTTATACATCTCCTCTTCTTGTCCAGGCTGGAAACCAAGCTTGGCAAGATGGGCCTCGAGCTTCTGTGACTGTGCTTTCAAGCCTTCGATGTCTTTCAGCAAACCAGCATTCTGCTCCTTGGCCTTCTTGGCTCGCGGTTCTTCCTCCTTGATGCGCTTTTCGAGATGTGTTATCTTCAGCTTCGCTTGTTCTTGTTCTGTTGCTGAATTGGCCGCTCGATTCCTGGCGTCCTGGAGTTGGCCTTGGTAGCCGCTCTCTTGACCTTCTCTGGAGGCAACACCGGTCTGAAGAGTTTGGAGAAGTTCTTCCTTGGACTCGGCGTCCTGGCTCTGCCTCGCGCTCTCTTCCTTGGCCGCGTCGTGTCTTGCCTTGACCTCCTCAAAGGCCTCGGTCTTCTCCTTGAGCGTCGCTTCGAGCTCAGCAACGTTCTTCTGAACCGAAGTTAAGCGCTCCTCTTCTTCGGTCTTGCTGGAGTTCTTCAATTCCAGGACGGTCGCAAGTCGCACCAATTCATTGGAATGCTTCTTTACTTCCTCCTCGAGAGCTTGGGCCTTCCCACCTTTCCTCAGCTCCTTGTCTCTTTCTGACTTCACTTTCTTCACATCCTCTTCAAGATGTGATATTTCGCTCTTCAGTCGTGCTGCCGAGTCTTCGAGGTCCTTTTGCCGCTGCTTCTTGTTTCCGAGATCGGCTCCTGACTGTTCGAGCTTCTCCTGGTACTTGACATAGTCGTGTGCCACAACTACTCTGGTCAACCTCTCGAGATCGTTCTGTGTCTGCTGGAAATCGAGGAAGGCACGCTTCTCTGTTCTTAGTTTCTCGAGTTTCGGCTCGATCTCGTCGCGAAGAAGCTCAGTGATCTCTTGCAGCTTCATTTCCTTTTTTGACATGGTCTTTATGGCCTTGTCCCTTCGGTCTTCGAACATGCGTGTGCCAGCCGCTTCCTCGATCATGGCCAGGATCTCCACCGCCTTCATGTTGAGCACCTTTGTGATCCGACCCTGCATAATGAGGAAGTTGGGGTTGTTGATGTTCAGCTGGACTGACTGGAACAGGTTTTGTACCGTTTGTTGTTGCGCTCGGTGGCCGTTGATGAGGTATTTGGAGGTGCCGCCCAGGACGATTTGCCTCGTCACACTGATGGTCGCATATTCTTCAAATCCGATGGGGGACTTGTTCTTGTCCCTGTTGTCGAACACTATCGTAACGCTTGCTTTTGTGACACCAGCTTGGCCTCTCTTGTAGATAAGATCCTGGAACAGACATCAGTGCTGTGTTCTGAATGACATGGGATTGGGTCTGGACGGTTTCCGTACCTGTAAGTTCTGCGCTCGCACTGTCGTCATGTTCGTGATTCCGAGAACGAAACATATGGCATCTAGAATGTTGGACTTTCCACTACCGTTCAGACCGGTGATGGAGTTGAAGGACTCGTCCCTGTGCGATGACAGTTAGCTGTGCTGTCGCAACAAGCAAACATAATTCAAATGCAAATGCAAATGCAAATGCCAATGCCAATGCGGATAGGCTTACCATCCTGAAATCACCGTCCTCACCGCATACGACTTGAAGCCGTCTATAATTACCTCTGTCACCCTCATCGTGGTCTAGGTGCGTCGTAATGGCACTCTGGGCTGTGTTGCTGTTTTCGTTGTTGACCTCTGGACATGCATGTTCTTCTTCCCCATTTCCATTAAAGCGTCGCGACCTACTTTTCCCCTCCAAAAACACATGGGGTGTTTTGTTGATTCAACAACCTAATCGGGCTTAGTCTAGTTGTCCAGCTCTGCGCCTTGCTGTATTATGTAATCCGGTTTACAGTGCTCGTAATTCATCAAAATAATAGGTACTTACTTACTCAAGTATACACAATGTTTTCGATATATTGCTCTTGGACTTTATTATTTTCTATAATTAAATGCACGACTGCTGTTCTCCCTGCATGCGGCGGCGTCATCGTCTTAGACTGTGGTGGGATCGACCGTTTAACCGTTTGACAGGGGGCGATTCAGACCAAAGACAATAAAATAGCCTTAAGGTTAGATACTTGTTTAGATGCGATCTAGACTCGATCATTCAAACGTGAGACCTCGGCTGTTGTAACCCAAAAACGGCCATGCCAATCTACAAGGAGAGCCACGCTCAAAGTAATGACAGATAGTCGATGAGGTTACTTGGTATCCCTAACTCCATAGCGATGCTCCCTATAAATGCAAATGTAAAGATGCACACCAGGGCCCGTCTGTTACATGCTGTCCTCCATTTGGTGGCTGCGAACCTTTGCCCAGTCGTCCTTCTCTTTCTTCCCACCGAGATGTTCTAATCCCATGCCGCGCTCAACCCATTCTTTGCTTCCCATCTCGCTCAGCCTAGACAAGGCTCTTGCAAATGCGAACCGCTCCTCGTCGCCAGAAAACAGACTGGAGCTCTTCAGCTGATCGATGTTGCTGTCCAAGTCCTCCAGCATATGGTGCATTGCGTCCATCGAATCGCTGCCTTCGTCCTCTCCGGGCTCTTTGCCATCCTTCTTCATCGACTCCTTCATCTCTTGGGCTGAGATGAATAGCTCCGTCAGCGGCACCGCTGTAGTCAAGACAAGCTTTGCGTGGGACTCGTAGACTGCGTCGATAAACGTGATGAAGCGACGGGCAAGATCCCTTTCGCGGAAAGTCATGCCCGGCACCTCAGACACGATAAAGGCATCGTAGCTGCGCATGAGCTCTATATAATCGGCCGCACCAGTTGCCTTCCTGATCAACTCATCAAAGGTGAACCAGGCGCAACGCCCACTGACGCGTGGCACATAGATTTCTCGACCCCATACTTTCTGTACTTCGGAGTGAGCCTCGGGTGACTCCCGGTCGCCGAGAAAGCGGAACCACTTTTCGGCATGCGAAGCAGCATGACTGTCGAGGGTGCAGTGGTAAACACCGGATGGTGGCCGCGGGATCTTCCGATAGTCTGTTGGGGAATCTAGATTGATAACATGCAAACGTGATTTAAGCAAATTAATCGCCGGAACGAACGATTCGCGCTGGATGCCATTCTTGTACAGCTCATCAGGATGTCGGTTGGACGTGGTCACCAGGACCACTCCATGCGACATCAGCGACTCAAGCAGCCTACGCAGTATCATGGCATCTGCGACGTCGGTACATTGGAACTCGTCAAAGCAGAGCACGTTTGCTTGCTCTGCAATATCAGCTGCGATGAACGGTACGGCGTCGATGTCGTTCCCATGCTCCATCTTCATTTTGTGCAAACGCTTATGCACATCCTGCATGAAGTTATGGAAATGTATCCGTGTCTTTGACTGGACAGACTTGGGCAGCGTATCGTAGAAGAGGTCCATCAACATAGTCTTCCCACTTCCAACATCGCCGTAGAGATAGAGCCCGTGCGGCAGGTCGGTCGAGATCTCTTGTATTGGGCTCTTGCTGCTCTGCTTTCCACCAAGCCAACCGAATAATGACTTTTGAGGCTTCAGAGACTCAAGTGTAGGATGTTGGACGGGGCGCGCTTGGTAGTGGACAAGATCGTCGTGTAAATGCTGTAGGCTCTGGATGATGCCCCGCTGGTGCTCGTCTTCGCGCAATCGACCTTCGGCGACACGCCGATCGTACTCCTGTATAGGACCGTGGCTGTCAGGCGCCGTGGCTATCGCGAATGTTAGCTCCTCCGCATTGAACGACGGAATATACGCTTTGACGTACGCTTCTCTGCTGCGACATCCGCTACCGTCGCAAGTCGCCTGAGGCCAAAAGGCTGAACATTGGTCAAGGGTGACATATGCGCCCGTACATTGGCAGTAGACAATTTCCGAACAGAAAGCGGCCGGTAGCCAGTCTTCTGCGAGCATTGAGTGCATATCGACCGTCTCGTCGCTATTCGTGCGACATATCTATTTGACAGCAGCCGCAAAGGAGGGGCCGAAGAAGGTCGGATGGCCATTTTCTTCATGGTTTCTGCTACTGGGTAAAGTAAGGAGTGAAGACGATATGCAAAAACATTATCAGCCAAAAGAATGAAAGTATGCGACAGATAATTCAACAATAAGGGTTTAGTCTGGGCGAAGGTATCGTAGCAATTCTGCGATCAGATGACTTGAGGCCTGTCAGTCTGTTCAGGGCATTAGTAGCGTTGCCGGTTTACTGGGAGCAATGGCGTCAGAGGCCAAGCAGCGACAAGGCCAATCATCCGAAGAAGTCCGCGCAGATCCAATGCCGACAAAAGACCGCCTAACCTAGAGTTCTGTCAAGTTTGCCGAGGCCAGCAACACCCAACACCCAGAACCCAGAACCCAGCACCCAGCACCCAGCACCCAGCACCCAGGCACCGAGATAGGCCTAGCAGTCTACCTAAGGCAAGTCGATTGTTTCGATAACGGCTACGGATACATACCTACCTATTCCGATGGCTTATCTGAACGGCCTCTGCCACTACTGTGTGGGGGATTGGTTTGGATCGTTTGGATCTCGCGTGGGGGGCTGGCCTAATCGACTGAAACCGGATCGTGCCTTGGAAAAAGCTCCGAAGACGACTCGAATTGTTTAAATCTCACAATATAGGTCGCATCCTCTGCCGTCCTGCCATCCAACTGTATCGTGCTGCCGTGCCCGTTCGTCTGATATTGTAGCATCGTAGATGTTAGGGTTCCGACCATGAACAAATGCTGGGACAGGCTTCGGGATTTTCCACGTGCAGATGTGCTGGTGAAAAGAGGAAAGCAAAATGCAAGCGATCTACCTACCTACCTGATCCTAATCCGGCGTACGCGGCCTTACTATTCCAACCAGAACCAGAAGCTGTGCTATGTGGTTCGTTCATCACAAGACAAAATGCCAGTTACTGAGTGAGTCCACTTCCCGTCACATCCCATTAGTCCCACCCATTTGCATTCATTCGTCCAGCTCGGTGGGATCGCCAGAATGGCCAACAGGATCGCGCATAGCCTCGAAGCTTATCTGGCTTTGTCTGGCAAGCAGGCAAGGTTTACGAGGCGCGCTGCCACTCACAGCGCCCAGCATTGGCCAGTACCGGCCAGTACAGCGGCATCACCGCCACCGACCGTGGTCCGCTGCTTCATGCATGTGGGGCCCCCAGGGCCTACACCTTGGCCGGCCATAGGGGGCGCGCGCTTGCATATTACGCCTGAAACTGCATACGACCTTTGATATAACATCCTCTCATTTAGTCAGTAGCCATATATTAAACTATACTATAGTGCGACTCGCATGATGTTGGACAGCGAACCCCTTGCCAAACTCTTACTTGACAGCTCGGATCAGGGCCGATCTTGTAAGTCGGAAGAGCTAGAAAACCACCACTTCCCGCGCTCAACCGCGCTTGGGGGGTTTCCAACGTCTTCTTGGAGATGAACGACTTTCTTTCATTCAGTCTGCCATCCCCTTATGGAGCGGTCACGGCTAGCGGTCAGGATACTGCTCTTCTTCTAACCGCAACGTCTTGTCCTTGAGCATGTCGTCGTCTCCTATCACACTCGTTAAATCTGAGCAGAGCCATTGGTCCACCACATCTTCTGACCTCGGTGACCCAGAGGCTACCAAGTCCTTAGCAGCCCAAGGCAAGCTCAAACCTCCAGCTAAGCCCGGCAGGGTTAAGGAACCCCCTCCTGCTCCCAAGCCAGGGTCGCTTGGGAGCAATGGCGACATCATCGTGGCCATCTTCCGGGCCTTCCAGTTCCTGCCCGTCGCGATATCATGTGCCGTGCATGTTGCGATACCGATACTCATGATTAAAACGCTGCGCCCTTTCGACATATCTGTCGTGGCCGTCTCAGGCCTTTCGTTGATCTGGGTAGTGGTGGCCATCTTCCTCAGGCATATCTGGTCATGGTGGATCGTGGGCGTAGATGCCGGCGTCATGGTGGCCTGGCTGGTCCTCTACCTGGTTGGGAGGTTTGCCAATTTCGACAACCAACTGGGCACTACCATGAGCTTGGCTTCATGGGCTTCGGCAGCCAGTGCCCTAGTCGGCGCTATCGTCCTGGGGCTTCACGGCATTCCTTACTATATGAGAAAACGGTATCCTCACTATTACGGCTTACCATCAAAGAATAATGTGAGTTGCCAACCTTCCGGGTCTCCTTATACCAACATGCGTACTAAAAATGTACCACAGGCCAATAGGGACAGTGTGGTCTCAAACCCCGACGATAGCTTCCAACCCTCTGGCGGTCGCCTCCCCACCGAAAGCATGATATTTTCGGCCCCGAAGCTTCACCGGCAGTTAACAGGAGACCAGCGCCTGCAATCATGGGCAGGGTCTCAAACAAGCAGCATGGCCCGCCCGACTACGGCTAGGATACCGGAGGAGGTTGTTATGCCCGCAGCACCCGGCATGACGCAATCCAAAGGCCCTTTGCTCGTGCCCGAACCGCCTAGAAACCAGAAGCGTCCAGTGAAGGGCCGTATGACGGGAGTATCGGTGCTATCCGAGATCATTGGCACCTATGCCAATATGGGCAACACTGACTCGACACCGCCAGTTCCACAGAAGAACCCCGGCCGTAGATTTAGGGACTTTGCCGGCAGAGCCAGCCATTTACGAAAGCCGTCCAAGCCAGACGCTGCTATGACGAGACGAGAGACGCGGAGGCCACACGGGTTCATCTAGCCATTGTGAATTGGCTTCATGTTTATAATTTTCATTCATATTATACCCTATAGCAACAATTACGCAGCATATCCTCTGCAACTATATCATATACCTATACTTGCAGCTTCCCATGTGATAACCAGTAAATGCACCTTGTCTTGCAATACCCGGATTTCCTGTTCCATGCTCGGGGTTTGTTGTTTCGGGGTCTGCCTATTAGCACAGCTATATGGGGCCCGGGCCCAGAACAAGCTGAAAACAAGCTGAATCAACACAACACAACACAACACAATGGGTCTGTTACAACTGTTGTATGATGGATTGACGTTGTGGAACGGGCGATGCTGGCAAACTGAAAGGCTGTAAACTGACACCATCCATGAAATTCAGCATCAGGCTTATCGGGGAGTCTCCATGAATTTATTTGCATTTAAGTACCGTCAGTAAGTATACCTAGGTATGTAGTGAGCAGTTACCTACCTAGGTATGTACCTAGGTGGTTCTGATTAACCGCTAGCCAAAAGGCATGCGCGTAATTCTTCATGATTTGGTTCAATGTTACCAATTATTCGCGGGCCCGACCGTATTGGGCTGCATGTACCTACGGTGCCGACCGTTCGGAACCACACGTGGAAGACCAAATGCCGACTTGGACTTGGGGGTACTTTACTCGTAGTATATACATCAATGTATTTCTATTGAATATTGGATTTGTGTAAGATGCAGGTGCCAAGCAAGCCCTGTTTGTGTTTGCTACCTGGCAGTGGCTGAGAGGTTCGGGTCGGGTCGAGCAGAAGCAAGCAGAAGCAAGCAGCCCTGTCTTCTCCCTGCCTTCTTGCTTGCTCGCCCGTCTGCCCCGTCTGCCCGTCTGCCCGTCTGCCTGCTATGATGCAGCGGGATGAGTGCCCATGTTATGCGAGGGGGTCTGGCCTATGTACTGGTCTGGGGGGGAGGGGTGGTTTAAGGCGGTTCAATGTTCTTTCTTTCTTTCTAACCTTACCCCACTTTCGACACTCGAAACACCCCATTCTTGCTGCTAATCCAAATCTCATATCGACTCCTCAAATACATACCCTCGGCGACTGGGCTGTCCGCTGTCCAACCCTTCCCACCACATTCGCTAACAACCAAGATTGCCATCACCAGCACACGCCATGCCAATTGTCCCCACTTGTGCTCTGCCAGGATTCCCGCCGCCCACGACCTGTTAGAACACACACACACACCCCAACTTCCCCGGCCGAATTCTCCGTCTATCCCGGCAAACTGCGGGACTGCCGGAAATGGCTGAAGTCGACACTGCTCCCCAATCGGCGCCGCAGCCGAGGAGAAAATTCGCCGTTCCACCTGTCAAGGTCGCCTGCTTAGCTTGGTAAGGCTAGAACCAACAACCTACGCGCTTTTTGCCTTTTGTTATACTCACGTGATTTGCCACGATGCTGATTTCCTTTGCTGTAGTCGAGCCTCCCGGACAAGGTGTAACGGGGAGCGCCCATCGTGCGCGAGCGTAAGTCGGCGAGATGTGTCCCCTTCGGCGTCGGAGAATCCGTCAAGTGCAGTGTCGTGAACGGAGACTGAAGTGTGTATGTAGTGTGTTGCCAAAGAGCGTCAATGCATCTACAAGCCCAGCAGACGCGGCGGGCCGCGTTTTCGCAAGAAGACGCAGCCGGCCGAGACCAATAGTCAGGAGCATGACAGCCTGCACCCCCGAGAACTCGAGGGGGGTGATATCACCCGTATGACCCTTGGCCATTGCATCGTATTCTCGGACTCTGTGAGAAACTGATTAGAGAAAGCAGTCTCGATTGAACATTACATCGACCCCGGAGCCGGGTTGAAGAACCTCGGGGATGCACTTAATGACAGTGACGCCCTGTTCGATAGCTTGTTCATGAACAGCCACTCCGATGGCTCCCAAGCCAACACATCGCCCAACGAGGGTGAGATAAACGACCCCATGGTCAGGGTGTACGACACGGATGCAGCAGTGTGAGTAACTAAACCTTGTCCCCCTTCCATGCCTGCTCTATTGCCGATCCCGAGTCTCCCAAGAGAAAGAGAGTGTATTGCTGATCCATGGACCAATTTCATGGCTAACGAGGCCAACAGTCTTAACGCGTACTATATATGGATACACCCTTTCTTCCCAATTCTCCCTGCGCCTCACTACCCTCCAGGGCCTGATGAGCCAACACCATTTTTCCAAAACAGGCCAAATGACATAGACGAGTCTTCGTCGCCACTCGGCCTGGCTATCTCGGCTTTATTGGCCCTCATTCCTTGCCCGCAGGACCGTAACTCTCTTGCAGAGGACTCTGTTGTCTTTCGCCGCAAGTACGCTCAATTCGTTGCACAGGCAGCTATCGAGAGCATAGAGCTCGATTCAGAGAGACCAGAGTCATCTGTCGAGCCCCGCAAAGCCCTTGAGGATCCCGATGATGTGCCTCGTCGGCCCGCCTTTTGCTCAGATGTTCCCCTGGATCTCGAGAGTATAATTGCTCTTGATATATTGAGTGTTTACGAGTATGCCCAGAGGGGAAATTTAAAGAAAACCAAGAACCGCGCCAGCATGGCCATGATGTATGCTATGGACCTCTCTCTTCATCTCCAGGGCGACGTCGAGGACGCATACACGGAATGTAGGCGGCGAGTGTGGTGGATGACCTATATATGCTACTGTCAGAGTTGTATCGTCAGTAACACGGTAAGGATAACCGAGTGCCACGGTATTGAATGCAAAAACTAAACCTACATTGATCCAGCACCCAAGCTTCGCGATATTCACACCGAGCTTCACAGCCCACCCTCCAACGATCAAATCCGATCCTCAGGTTCGTTACTTCTCAAATATGCGATCCTTCTCTTGCTGATGTGACACTACAGGCGTGGTACTGGTTCATGAAATCTCAGCAAGCGATATTGGCCGCCACGGAGTTTGTCATTGATTTAAACAAGGCCATGGCTTCCGAGGCGGACATGACTCCCTCTTATCAACGTATGATGGAACTGGAAACATTTTTAGAACCGCTCATCACTGAGAGTGAGCAATGGGTTCTGAACTGCTCCATGACACAGCCTGTGAATAACGACGAAGCCGTGGTGGCCCATTCACTACGATGCATGGCTCGTATTAAGTTGAACAGGTTAGCTGCATCACACCATATCATTGCGATTCTTAACTAAATATATATACAGCGCACGAATCAAGGTCCATCGATATTGTGCTTTCTTTGATGCTCCGGTATGTGTGATGGCCCCCAAATTTCCACGCTAGATATTCAGCTGTCGGCAGCCGCTGTTGGGCTATCATCGCTCATCAATGTCCGTTCTTGCTAATACCTGATATAATAGATATTCTCGGGGAAACATTGTGATCTGAAGGCTATATCAGACAAAGATAAGGCCACGCCTGAACTAATGCTCTGGCCCTCATGCTGTGATAAGAGGTCGCCCAGCTCTCCAGCATCATCCCATCACACGGCAACAAGCTCGTCCCCGACACGGTCAAGCAGCTCTAACAACCACAATCCGATGGGGCGAGCATACCAGTCGTCTTTAGCCTTAATCTTCCCGTTTAGCAGCCACCAGTCAGCCAAGATCTGCTTGAAGTCCTCCCTGAACATCGCGCAAGCGTTTGATGCCTTACCTTATCCCAATCCATCCTCTCGGCTTTGCGACCCGCCCTGCTACTTAGGGCTTCGATCAAACGTCATCGCGCCCCGGACTATGCCATCATTCGCATGCTGCGCCATGCAATGTGCCTATGTGCTCCTTTCGGTCTATGAGAAAACCCAAGCGACATATCCCCAGGGGACCACCATTAATGACGTACTTGTCAATGATCTGTTGGGGCGCCTCCAGCAGGGCATGCTCTCTATACTGGCGACACTCGAGAACTATGGGACTGCTTTCGAGGCTCTGGGTGGAATGAGAGGTAAGCAAACATCTGTTTCATTCTTCGTCACAAATGTGGATTGTGCCAAGTTGACCAAAATCACGTCTAGACCAAATCCGAGACAAGGTGTACTCGTCGGTGGATTTTGACGCATGAGGTAGGGAAACATATTGTTTCCTCAAACTCTGGCAGCCTCTTGCAGGTCTGGAATCATGGAGGGTTCGTGTAATATTTGCTTGTTAATGTACCTAGCTGTGGATCGCACTTACAAATACCTAAAACTTCACCCCTTATCCTTGCATCAACGTTGCCCCCTGCTGTTTTCATGAACGGGAGACCTGGCTCTTTAGCTATGATTCCCAAGCCGGCTGTTCGTATCATGCTGAGCTGCGGATGTTGCCTTCCGACTTTGTATTTGGCTGCGCAAAACGGATCGCGGGCCGCTTTCACCGCAAACCGGTCGTGTAGTCTGTATATGGCGTGCTGTACTGAATCTCCTGCCAAGGCGACAGATCGTGTCTTTTGTGCCTTGACTCGTTTGGATTCATTTATCAAAAGCCATCGAGTCTTTGGTCAACCACAGTACGAAGCACGATTTGCCAGCTTGAAGTATGAGGCCAAATGCCTATCGGTACACACGCTGAGTGTATATCGTGATTACACAGCCGCGTTGTTGGGAGTGTATACCAGCTCCCTTTATACTGAGAAGTTGATGGACCTCTTGCCAAGTTTTAGAATCACCCCCTTGAACGCCATACATGCAAGTCCCTGGCTAATTAGATCGAAAAACATCACCTTCCTTTCTCTCCCATCCCTAGTCTTTTCGTCCAATGTGTAGTATGGTTATCCACGACCTTGGAGGAGAGCATTCGCATCCCATAATAATACTCGCTCGTCCCAACCCACCGTAGCGACCCAGCCCCCGACGCCAAACAGGCACCAGTCCACACCGGTAACGAACTCGGTATGCCGGTTCATGACGCCGAGCTGGACCCCGGGGCTTACGGGCGACGGGACTGGCTGCTGCTGTGCCATGGTGGATCCATCTGTCCACAGGCGCACCGTCATGTCGTAGCTGGCGCTGATGAGGATGTCGCGGGCGTGTGGGCTCCAGGCCAGCCGGCGCACGGCGTAGCCGTGGCCCGTCATCAGCGACGCGGGGCCTGCCGAGGGGTTCCGGATGTCGAAGGTGCGGATGACGCGGTCGACGCCACCCGTGGCGATGACGGTGTCGTTGTACTTGTTCCAGTCGTGCGTCAGGATCTCGGCGGGCATCGCTGGCGACGGCGTGACGCCGGGGGGCAAAGGGACGGCGGGCATCGCGTGCACGGGGATCTTGGTCGTGAGGTGGTACTGCGCGTTCACGGGCGTGCGCAGGTCGAAGATGCGCAGGTGCGAGTCGGTCGACACGGCGGAGATGATGTTGGGGTTCGACGGGCAGTACGAGGTGCTGTAGGTGCAATTGCCTACTGGTAACGTCTTGATGGACTCTTGCCGCGCTGGCGACCACTGCGAGACACGTAGGGTGAGCAAACAAGCCAGGATAGCAGTAGTAGGTAGCAAGCATCATCAGTGGCCGGGGGCGCAGCGACAGAAACGCACAATCTTGATGGTCCCATCCCACGAACTGGAGGCGAAGGTGTCCTTGGTCACCGGGCTCCAGGCCACGGAAAAGGTCTCGCGCTTGTGCTCGTGGAAGTTCATGACGGGGAACTGGGTCACGTTGACGTCGTAGAGCTTGATGGAGCCGTCGCCGCACGCCGCGAGCAGCTGGTTCTCGTTGATCTCGGACCAGGCCAGGTCGTACTGCGCGTCGTTGGTGTCGAAGGTCTTCTCGACCTGGATACCCTGGGGGCCGAGGCCGAGGCAGAAGAGGCGGCCATTGCCCACGATGCCGTAGTTGGCGGCCGACGCGACGGCGATGCGCGAGTCGAAGTAGGGTGAGTATTTGACGGCGTACGGGTTGAAGCCAGGCGTCCGGAACTCCAGCATAGACGCCATGGTTCGTCCTCCTTTTGGTTGTTGACTTGTCCGAAACAGGGAATGGACATTCGGTTCAGAGATAAACAATATGGATATATACGAAAGAGCTACATGTAGGGACGGTGAATCGAACAACGAGCAAGGCGATTGGTTGAGCAGTTGGACATGCTGGAAAGCTCAAGCTCAAGCTCGTGATGCTGATGGCTGATGGCTGATGGCTGATAACCCCCACCAAGGGTCATTGTGCCGAGGCCCCCGCCTTCGCTGCTGCCGATTGGAGCTACTCAAGCGCTGTGAGCTTTAGGAGCTAGCTTGGGTTAGTGGTTAATGACAGCCACAGCAGCCAGGCAGCCCGTCCCTGCTGGATGAATCAAACATGAATTTAGAGGTTTCCTTCTAGGTGGGCAGGCGGGCCTACCTACATGTACCTACATACTTACTTGCTTGTACATGACGCATCTTTTTATTATGGTGAAGAAGCCATTTGCGCGATTGGCTGCCTACTTTACTTACTTATACAACTAAATATCTGCTCTAGTCATCTCCAGAGGCAAAATACCACGGAGCAACCACTCGTCGGCATTGCAGCCTGCTCTGAACCCCACACACTACAGTCATATATAAGTAAAGTAGGCTTAGCAGGGTCAACATTCATTATTCCACTCTTTCGCGATGAAGTGCCCGCGCTTGATGTCACAAACAACTACCTGGGCAGTTGGTCTTTGATCTCCCGCCATGGAAGCTTTTCTGAAAGGAAGGAAGCGGAAGCTGGACACAGCCTCAGCATCGGTACAGGATGAAGACGATCAAGAGCCGACTGATGTCAAGCTTGCTATGCTTTCATCTCTCCACCCAAACTTCAGCCAAGAAGCTTTGCTGGAAGCTTTACTTGCCCATGATGGGTCGGTCAAGGCTGCTGCTGCCTCCCTGGCTGAGGCAGTCCCATCATCGGCAAAGAGATCTCAATTCGGGACCGTGGTTGGCTCACAGACGTCTCTGAAACTGTTTGCCTCTCGTACCACCGAACAGTCTACATCCCCAAAGAAAGCCAAGATTTTGTCCAAGAAAGGGGCTACGCTGCATTTGTACGATCCTGACGATATTGCCGACAACACACCATGCAGTATCGTCCATAACTTCCTCCCTCCCGAGATTGCCAACGACCTGCTCAAGGAAATGCTGCATGAGTCCACGTCGTTTGAGAAAATCACTTTTAAGCTGTTTGACAACGTTGTCTCGAGCCCACACACCTCGACGTTCTATGTGGAAACAGACCTCGAGTTGCACAACCAGAAGTACGAGTACTTTTACAACGGGGCCAAGCTTACGGTAAGTACTGCACCCAAAGCCATAAATACCTGGGATGATAACATTACCCTTTAATATCTCATGTCCAAAATAAGAAACTGATATGGGTAGGATGTGCGTAAAATTACGCCTCAGTTGCTTCGTGTGAAGCCGCTTATTCAACAAGGAGTAAATAAGGAGATCGAGAAACGCATCAAGACCAAGTATCCCGACGGTAAAAAACTGCCGTTTCAGTCGCCAGATCCATGGAAACCCAATGCTGCCTTTGCCAACTGCTACACCGGGCCTCAGGAGAACGTGGGCTACCACAGCGACCAGTTGACATATCTGGGGCCTCGGGCTGTAATTGGTTCTCTGTCGCTTGGAGTCGCCCGGGAATTTCGAGTCAGGCGGGTGGTCCCTAAAGCCTCCGATGACAACAGCAAAGAGAAAGAAAACGCCGACGCCGAGGGCCAAATTGCGATACACCTGCCCCATAACTCTCTCTTGGTGATGCACGCAGAAATGCAAGAGGAATGGAAACATTCAATAGCACCTGCCCAAGCAATCGATCCTCATCCCATCGCGGGTAGCAGGCGGATCAACATCACATACAGGGACTACAAGCCAAGTCTCCACCCAAAGTTCACTCCGCGGTGCAAGTGTGGCATTCCCGCTGTGCTCAAGGTGGTGCAGAAGAGGAAAGAGAATTGGGGCAAGTATTTCTGGATGTGTCACCGGGGTTATGTCCCCGAAAAGGAAAACTGTTCGTTCTTCCAGTGGGCAGAGTTTGATGACGATGGAAATCCGAGTTGGGATAAAGCTCGCTATAAAAAGGGGTCTTCAACCAAAACCCAAGGCTCCGTATCACCATGAGATTTGCAAATTTTGCACCGCCACCCATGATCAGGGGTTCACATAAGATGGCTTATGGTCATTCCACCCATTCAGATGTCGCACTCTCATCTGGGAGAAGTCGATGTCGTTCATGATCTTCGCATTCAAAAACCAGCCGTCCTTGGAGATGGCGTAGAAGATTTGGTTTCGATACGACAGACAAGACGTGTCGATGCCGTTGAGCTCTTGGAACCTGTTATCGATGGGCACACCGCAAATCTCACAGAAGCCTTTGGCTAACATTCTGTTGCCCATGATGTAGTATGTTAGGTGGTCTTGCCCGTTCATGACGATCTGATTGGCCTTGGGGTATAGCCAAGCCACACCAAGCTATTCTCGTGCATTAGTCTCTGGGAATACGATCAATGGTGACAACCAAATGTCGGGCGTGGCACATACCCTGCTACAGATGCTACAGTTGCATTCAGCCATACCAGAAGAATAGCTGCTGTCCAACGGCTTGCTCTTCAATGCGAGCGTGACGGCTCCGCAATGACAGCTGCCGTGATAGACCTTGCCGCCTCTTATGTTGGCTTCAGGCTCAGGCCCAATAAATGGGGGCGGGTCGTATGGAGGTGGCAATGAGGCGCCGTCGAAGCTGGGACTCGGTGTCAGGCCAGTCCTATACCGGCGGTGCATCAAAATAGGAGAAAGGACTTGTCCACTTACGGGCGACGCTCAAGGTTATAGATATTCAAATGTTGGATGGCTCTTGCCTAGAATATCGTCAGCGACGCAGCTTCTCTTTTCCTCTCAGTAGGGGTCGTATACATTCAGTGCGAAGAGAGGCTCGTCGCCGGGTTGGGGCTCATGCATGAAACCCCTTGCGAAGAGTGACGTGCCACAGGTGGGACAAAACTAGGCCGAGTCACCAAGTTGTCAGTTCAGAAGGCCTTTTTTGGAAAGAAATGGATTACTATCTCACCTTATGGGTCACTAGCTCCCTCCCAAATGTGTAATCAGTGAGGTCGTCTTCGTCGCCCTTGACCCAATGAAAGGAGTCCTTCAGGGGAAATACCCAGAGAGCACCTTTCTTGGTGCAAATGCTGCAGTTGCATTCATTGGCGGCGTGGATCTCGGGCATTTCAGCTTCGTACACGAACTCTTTGCAATGGCAGTTGCCACGATAGGTACGAAGCAACCCTTGTGGTTCTGCCATGACCTCGGTCTGTAGTTAGCTGGCGTTGTTGTTGCTCGAAGGTCTCGGTTGGCTGCAGTGCTCGAGGGTCTGAGGAAAACACGGCTAGCGACCAGAACTCTGAACGATGGTCCTCGAGAATACATTGCTTTGCTTAGACAGGAGCTGGCTCTGCTTTATATAGAAAGCGAACTCTTACATATCATTCGTCTAGAATATATGCAACCCCGCCACGGGTTCTCCACAGCGGGTAGGTTACCGTATTTCGCACTTGGCAGCTTAACTCCGTGCGTAACGACGGGAGAGTTCAAGATGTCCGTCTTGGCGGTTCTTTCTCTATCTACTATCGGGACTTATACCTGTTGCTTGTGTTACCTGTCCCATGTATTCCTAATCTGAGCAATATCTTTGTCTTCTTGGTTTTACAAAAATCTGGTTTTATTATCTTGGCGTATTACTTGACGATCGAATCCCAGAAGTTCTTATCCAATCAACCAACCCTCATCCCAAGCTACGACTACAAATCCGGGTCATCCCCTTCTTGCTCTTTTCCTTCGCCGCCTTCTTGCTCTTTTCCTTCGCTGCCTTCTTGCTCTTTTCCTTCGCTGCCTTCTTGCTCATCTTCTTCTCCACGCGTAAGCACGTACCTCCTGTCGTCTCTGGTGTTAGTCCGTTCTCCTGGAGCCTCGATATACACCCAAGAACCCTCCCACCGTTGGTCGGCATCCAGATGCATGGACCACAACCCAATGTCTTCCGCCCTGTATCCGACCATAATATCAGGCATTACCCCGTCATCCGTCCTGTCTATGTCCTTCTGTTGCTCGCTGCGAGGGTCCAGGTCCGAAGGCCGGTAGTTGTGCGCGCCTCTTGAGTTGGCGAACCCGGGAAACTCGACGGCGAGCCGCCCATAGTACTCGGACTTCTCGATGGTGCGGTGCGCGCACGCGGCCAACATCAGCTTGCGCGCCAGCTCGGGGTTGTACCCTTCCTGGAACCGATTCCAGAAGTCGTATACGTTCTTTCCGCGGTGGCCCGTTTGAAGGACTATCCGAAGCCGCCGGAATAGCTCGTGCGCGTGCTGGTAGCACGCGTGGCCCGTGGCCCAGTCCTTGCCCGGTTGTAACGACTCCGGCCCCAAGAGGGCGTTGGAGTCACCCACCCACGAGTGCTTATCGACTTGTATATGCGCGGTGTACTCTAGCAGCGTGCGCAGCCGTTTCTTGATACTCTCGTGGCGCTCTGCGCGTCCCGACTCCTTCGGGTCGACAATGGCAACGTCGGACGCGTAGCGATTGATAAGGGTCCTGCCGTTTGACACCATCTCCTCGACTCGCATCACTATCAGGACCCAGGACCCCTTGGTCGCGCCGTTCTCGCCGGCGTCCTGCGGGGAGCGGAACTGGTAGGGCCAGAAGACGTACTCGGCCTTTCGCATGTAATTCATGACGTCGTCGTATATCAAGCGTCCGTTTTCTTGTTGCTCAGGCTCCCAGTTACGCATGACGCTGCCAAAGTCCCCATCTTCCTGCTCGAACAGGGGCCAGCCGTCGAAGTTGACGACGGTCGCGATGTCGGGTTGCGACAGCTGGGCCTGTTCCCACAGCAGGGCCGACACCAAGCTGCGCGGTGTGATGTGGTCCTCTCGGTTCTCCTGCAGGCGGTTCATCGAGTGGAGGGGCACGACGAAGTTGTTGGGCCCCGGACAGCCCCGGTTATCCAGGTCCGGGTGGTGGTCGTCCACCACGGCGGGGTCTCGGTCGATGCCGATGCGCGCCCGCTTATACCGCGGGGCCAGCCCCTCGAAGTCAATATCCTGCCCTTGGTATAGATTGCCATTGGCCGTGTGGAGAGTGGCGGATGATACACCATCTGTTGGTACGCCCGAAACCAGCTTCCGTTTCTGCCCCTTGCCCCCCTTGGCCCCCTTGGCCCCCTTTCCTGCGCCTTTCTTTCCCTTTCCCTTTCCACTCATATTTTCT
This sequence comes from Apiospora arundinis, assembly GCA_039105305.1. Classification (NCBI taxonomy): domain Eukaryota; kingdom Fungi; phylum Ascomycota; class Sordariomycetes; order Amphisphaeriales; family Apiosporaceae; genus Apiospora; species Apiospora arundinis. The sequence continues at coordinate 2,527,380 of JAPCWZ010000004.1, forward strand.
GGGCTGCGGTAATGGTTGTGGTACTATACTATACTTTATGTTTTGCCGAAAGCAAGGAGTCAAGCAAGATACAGCATGATGTGGAAATGTATGAGACCCAACGAATGCCGGTAATTGACACCCGCTTGACCCCCATTGGTGACAAAGAACATCAGATCCGTACCAAAGGCAGCATTGTTCGCCGGATGCGGGAGTAGAATGGCCAATAGCGATGCCCTAAATCAGTCTAGCACCTCATTGAGACTATACAGATCGAGGTTTGTCTGTTGAAAGTCCAGCAAGCGGCGGTGCAAAGACGACATGATTGTTGAGTTACGGGTTAGGCCCCTACCAAGTGCGGGCATATGGACTTAGACGAGGGGAATATCACGGTTCAAATCGTGGCATTGGGGTATGACCTTGCAATTCAGCTCATTGAAAGGCGGAAGTATAAAGTACGTTGTTGGTAATTTATAACCCGGGTTTAACTACATTTATGTATTCCGGGGATGGGATCTCTATACATAGGGTAGAGTTGCATGGGGAAGTATTTCGAGTGAGTACGGGCTCCGCAGTTAGCGCCCACCAACCTCCACCCTCTTGTGTTCAACCACGACTACAGTAAGGCTAAGGCTATGGAGTAAGGTCAGCCAGCATGGCATGCATGCTGCTCACCACTTACCACTCACCACGAGTTCTCCATCGGATTGAACCCGTTTCTTTCCCGTCTTTCCTCCGAAATGCATACCTAAGTATCGCATACGAAAACTGCCACTCGTTGATTGCGTTACGCAGAAGAGCGTACAGCATTGTCGAGCCCCCTCAGGTACATGTAGGCAGTGGCTCCAGGGCTCCAGGGCTCCAGGGCTCCAGTGCTCCAGTGACCCCCGACTGATCTGCCGGTTGCTGCGGCGCCCCTCTAGCGTCTAGTGCCTGAGTGCCTGTCGTCCACCCAACACTCCAGCGCAATCTGCATCTGCATCTGTTGTCAGCACAGCACAGCACACCACACCACAGCGCTCACCAGCGCCATTCATTATTTTGTTATTTCGGCAGCCTGACAACGCTCTCGTTTCGTCTCTTGCCCGAACAGACGCGCCGCTCCCACTATGCCAATCCTGCGTTTGCCTACTCTGACATTAGTGCTTTCTTGAATTGCGCTCTGTTCGAGTATTTTCTTCTTCAAAGATCACACTTGTCTCATGCCATCGCCTCCCCCGTCGCATATTGCAACCCGCGATTGAAGAAACCCGCGATTGAGTCGCAATGCCGCCGCCGCCTGTAGCCCGAACTGTACGCAGTCTTGCGCACCGCTTCGCATCACATCTCCCAATCGAGTCGCCCGACAACGACACGCCCACACGGACTATAAACCTCGCCTCCAGGATAACAAGGCTAATCCCAAGACTCGCCACCGGCGTCTCGACCGTGCCCGAAGGCTACGGCCACAGCCCGTCGGGACCCGAACCGGGCGTGGTGGTGGGCATCGTGCTGGGCTCCATAGCAGGCTTCCTGCTCCTCCTCTGGCTCATCTACACGTGCGTCAACCTGGGCAACGGCCGCCGCACCAATATCATCGTCGAGACCGAAGGGTCCATGGTGTCGGACTCGGTCGTAACGCGCAAATCCCGGAAGCACCGGCGCAGCCATCGAACGCACTCGCGCTCGCGTTCCGTAGGAGGGCGCCGCGAGACGATTGAGATCCGCGAACAGCGCGTCAACGTCCCCACCGAGCGCATCGTCGTCGAGGAGACAACGCGCAGTCGCGGGCCGCCGCCGCCGCGCATGCCCGTGCCCGGCCCCCCGCCGCCCCGTCAGGTGCCGCCGCCCATGAGCGACTCGGAGGACGACGAGGTCGTCGTCATCGAGGAGCACACGCCACCGAGGAGGCGCGAGAGCAGGCGGCAGCGGAGGAGGAGCAGCGAGCGCCGCAGTAGCGGCTACCGTGACGTCGACCCGTACCGCTATGCGGGCGGCGACGAGCCGATGCGGAGCGTGAGTCGCCGTCGCAGCGAGTCGCGCAGACGATATGATTAGAGCATAATGTGCTTGTTCCTTTTTATCGATCACGTTGTAATCGGAGAACAACCAGCGGATACCAGTTCCCAGAGAGCACGATGTATGATTGTTGAGATACGAGAGGAGTTTAGTCGATATATTGGGGGGAGTGGACACACAAATACACACACTGGGACGAGATGTTCTATAATGGGTACTTGTAGCCTACTTTGACTCTACCTCCTAACCTTACGCTGTTCCGACACGCATGCCAGGTTGGTGGGCAATTTGAATGATTATGGCATCAGCCACCTTCACCTTGGGCGGATTTTATGACCAATGTATATAGATGATTCTTCCCTTCCAAAATTCAGCGTCTCACTCGAAAGATGGGGCCGGAAACCAATGCACCTTGATGACCTGTGCTTTCCACCCAACATGACTTGATACCCATCAATCAATGTGTTAACCTGCAGTTACCTTCATGTACCTAACTAACCCTTACGGCACGCCTGGTCTAGGCTGTGGATTTGGAACATGGAATGATCTGGAGCCGAGGCTGCTCTTTGGCTGAGCAAGGCGACCGTATTCGCAACCGCCAAATCAGCCAACCCCGGCGCCTTCAGTATTCCATGGTCATTATATTTCTACATGTATTTTCTATCAAAATAGTGCATGTGGTCGTCCACCAAGGTTTGAAAAGTGTAATTAGTCGTAGTTGAGCATCTCAGAGAGTCAGAGTAAGCGCGCGGTGCTTGGTATGTTTTCGGTGGATTCTAGACCTGGTTCGATTTCACATGTTTGTTTTGAGTTGCGGGCCTGGCAGGCCTGGCGGGCCAGCCATCTTGCCATCACGCCTTGACGCCTTGACGCCATGCGATTTCCCCTGTTTCCCCTGGACTGGCAAGCGCTAACAAGCATCAAAATGACATCATCAAATGGACGAGGTGGCCCCGGGTCAGAACGTCCATACATCATTGATGTACCTAAGGTTACAACTTTAGGTAGAAATACAGTACCGACACGACACTCCAGACCACCTGACCTCATTTCATCTTCATTCTTCAGCTTCCTTGGGCCTTTGGATCTCATATTCAACTATCCCCTCAGATTGACATCGCCCCAATGGACCACCCAGGTAAATAGCAATAGCAATAGCAATAGCCCACGTCCTACATCTACTCGTCCGTCTTTTCTGACTCGTCTTGCAGTTCGCGAAATCGACGGCGTCGTCACCACGCTCTGCCAGGGCAGTGCCGACGACCAGAAGGCTATCCTGGATGACTACTTCACCCCGGATGCCTACTTCGTCCACCCTCTATGCCGGGTGCCGTCCTTCTCGGCCATAGACATCCCATACTTTGGCCGCGTCGAGTCCCGCACCTTCGTCCGCTTCATTTACGAGTGGTATCGTATTCTCAGCCCCCAGATTGAGATTCACATCGACTCCAAAGGTAGGTTTCATCTGTGCCCTCACTGTCCCCCGTCAGAAACTGTATTGGGCCAGTCTTTACTGACGCAGCAGCATTCTCAAAGTGCTCGACCAGCAACACAACTTGTTGTATCTCACCATGCGTCAGGTCTTCACCCTCTGGTTCGTCCCCTTCAATCTGTGGCAAGCATCGGTCAAGCTCGTCACCGTCCTCGAACTCGCACATCTCCCCGTTGACGATGAGGGCCGCCCGGCTGATGGCAACGCCATCATCCCACCTGGTGACAAGACTGCGCGCTATCGGTACTACATCCGCGGTCAGGAGGACAACTACCAGATGACCGAGTGGCTGAAGTTCATCGCCCCCTGGGGTGGCCACCTAATCTGGTACTTCGGCCAGCTTGTGTCGACTCTCGTCTGCACCCTGTGTGTCATCCTCTTCTGGCCCTTGACGTTTCTGGAGCCGCACGGATTGAAGCAGCAGAAACACTAGGAGTTTCTCACTGCCCCCACGCTTCAGATCTGGACCTTCTTTCTCCTAGCAGCACTGAAGTTGGAGAGAATCCTGCTTGTTGCCATTTCGCGATCATGGGCCAAAGCGCTGCATGATACCGCGACACAATACAATATTGATCTGGAGGACCGGGACGTCCGAGAAGAGACTGATGGCTCAGAGAGTGACTCGATGCCACTCAGGTCTGCAGTCGATTATATCCTGCAACTGTACATCGATGGGCTGCGCGTCCCGTCCATGACCGAGGTCGAGGCCTCCCCCGAATCACCAAGTCTACACGACGCCGCTGGCCCCATGGAAATGGAACCGCCCGTATTGAAAAAGGTTCACAAATATAAACGCAAACACTGTAGACCTCGAGCTACGAAACCGAAGAAAAAGGTAGCTAGCAAAGGGCTGCCTATTCAGGATCTCGTGGGCCCTTCTCACCGTAAGGCACGTATCCACGACGCTTACACCGATGGTTATGTCGATGGTGACACCGCAAGTGTTTCTGATGACGGTATTGCATGCTGCCGCGATGTTGCCAACACTGCATGTGTTAACGGAGTTATCGCGGAAGGTGAATGCAGCCCCAAAGACAATGGCGAAGGTAATCAAGCAGACCTAGCCACGAAGGAGCCCGCCCGTCAGGTCACTCAATGCAGGGATAGTTGTGACGAGGGCCACGGTACTTAGGACACTGCCAATAAGTCTGAGTCGCTGGGATCTGGTCATGGAATCCAGTCTGCTGTCTTGATGATAGCAGAAAAGATGCGAGAGGAGGCTGGACAACACAATGCAAAAATGGGATCAATGAGTGCAAAGTTAAGTAAGCAGGGTTACTTGTGAGCCTAGCTCAGATTCTGGCGTTATTGTCATCCGGCTTATCGGTGGTTTTATGCTGTTACATTATGCTCAAGTGGGAGATGGAATGCCGTTGTTGTTAACAAGTGTTATGGCGGAGGCTTTATGGGAATTGACTTGCTCGTATCATCATATCCTTTCATGTTCGGAGGTTCTAGGGTATTGGCCTGGTCGTATCATATCCTTTCCTGACCTGAGGCAGAAACGAGAAAATAAAACAAAATAACTATCATAGGGTATTATCTTTGCAGAATGCATGACAGTTCGATCAATTGATATCCCAGAAACAAGCCACTTACAGTCCCGACCCGATCCGATCCGGCCCAAGGTAAAACACACAGAACAACCCAAGTGAATCGGAGTTAAGTAAATATATCCAAATCCCCTCTCCTGGACTACTAAAATCAAATACTACGATACCTTTCCTCCAGTAGTATTAACAATCAAGTATCGTCTTTTTGCAAATTGCTTCCCCGTCATCCGCCTCCACCGCCTCCTGTCTGGCCGCCGAAGAAGAAGCCATCAAACAGGTCGAGTTGCTGCCCGTCGCTGAAGTCGTGATGCATGCCCTCCCAGCCGAGGCCGAACCCGAGGTCCATCTGCTCGCCGTTCTGATCGCCGTTAAAGTCGCCGGGGCCTCCAATGTTGGCCAAGCCCTGCAGGAAATCCATGCCCTGGAGGTCCGAGTAGTTGAGCTGCTGCCCGCCCGGCGTGAAAGCCGACGACGCCGGCGACGTCGTGTTGATGATATTGGCCATGCTGGTGCCGGGGGCTGAGGAGGTCCCCACGCCCCCGGCCGAGACGGGCGTGGTGAGGCTGGTCACGGAGAGCGGGGACTGCACCTGCTGGGCCGAAGGGGAGGGCAAGAGGACCGGGTCGATGGCCGAGTTGTCGGGACACGTGGTCGCGTCGGGGCTGGCGCTTGTGCTCAGGTTCGTGGTCGGCATGCCGCGCAGCATGGAGAAGCCGTCCGGGTCTGGCTTGATGGCCGGCATCGAAAGGCTAAACTGCTGGTTCGGCTGCTGCTGCTGGATGGGGCGCACCTGGTTGGGGTAGGTATTCATGGCAAACCCATCCGTCGAAGGGGTCGACGTCATGTCGAACTGGGACTGAGGCGTGGGTCGGAAGCTGGCCTGCTCCATCGACGCCCGGTACTGCTGTTGCTGCTGTTGCTTTTGACGGTTCGCTGTCGCATCCCGTGCCGAGATGTAGTCTCGGTCATGACTCCCCTTGGAACTGTGCTTGGACGACCGATTGATAATCTGCCCAAAGCCACCTTTTGAGGAAGCCATTTTGATCGTGGCTTTTGACGTGCGATCGAATGCATCCCGGCACGCCTCTGCTGGGGGACACTTTTCGATGAGATCGGTGAAGACCGATGTAGCTGCAAGTATGGTGAAGTCAACCTCGTCATTGCTCTGTTAATAGGTGTTAGCGAGATCCCGGAGGTCGCGACAACGACATTGCAAAACTTACCAGGCGACTTCGTACTATGCGTGAGTGCCAGATAGCATAGAGATACGAAATACCCGCCATAAACAAATGGTGCGTTGCTAAATAAGTGTAGTTGACGAGGCCCATAACGTGTAGTTGTCGATAGAGACGAATAATTTTCTGTCCCGCCTCCGCAACTTTGAGATAGACTCTCTCCACGTCTTCCCCTTGCTCCGCTGGGTAAATCGAAGGGCTATCCATCTCTCGTGAAGTATTGTATTCACCCTCGAACATGGCAGGGACGCTAAGACTCTGTCTGTACAGCATAATAATGGCTTGCCAGTAGTTGAGGTCAAGGAACTCGGTGGAGAACGCCACGCCTGAGTCTTCCCTCTTCGGGGAACTATTTTTCCACTCCAGTAGACGTCTGTCGATGTCTCTCCTCCAGGACCGGAACGAGTCGAACTGGTCCAGAAACGGCGAGGGCAGGTGCGTGTGCATATAGATATTGCCACTGTTCTGGCCCGTTTTCCTCGCAATGAGGGCTTGCTGGTACTGGAGGACTTGAAGAATTTCTGACTGAAGCAGGCGAAGCCGGAAATAGTGGTAGGCAACTATCTTGTAAGAGCTTTCGGTTTCAGGCGGCGGGTTGAGACCTGCAATTGTGATGTGCTTGTCGTCTAGGAGCGAGGGAAACTCCGTGGTGACCACTTGGTCCGAAACCCCAAAGGGCCGTCCGACGCAAGCGCTGACGAGTCGATCCAAAGAGTACGTACACCACCAGAGTCTTCTTCGCATATCTCGCACATATTCGCGTCTTCCTTTTTCTTTCCAGTACGCCTCGCGAGGATTTTCGGCCTCAGTGGGCGGTACGGGGTTCCCATTAGCCAAACCGACTTGTACGTCTTTGCCGTCCTCATAGTGAAGACCAAGATCGACGGCCAATCGGACAGCTACACCGACAATATACCTGTGAATTGTTTAACGACGATCCAAGACTGGGAAATATTGAGACAACATACCACAAGCCAGGGGGGACTGGGCGAAGTAGGGCAAAGTTAGCAAGCAACAACACAGCTTGTAACTCCTCCAGCCCGCCTCCGCTGTTACTTAGGCACGCCTCCAGATGTACAATGGCACTAGCATGGTACTCTTCAGGCTGGGCCTGCTTTGACCCCTTTACCTCACTATCACCGTCGGAGGGTTTGGAGGGCGGCCCGTCCATAATAATGCCGCCACCAATAGCGAAGACCATATTTAGTATATACAACTCCCTTGGGCCCCTTATCCGATTTTCACTGGCGTAGGCCCGTTCAAACATTTCCATAAAGTTGATTCGATGTAGGACGGGTATCTGGGGGTTGGCATGCTCGAAGTATAAGTTCACCAATTTCATGGCCAGCTCCTTATTAGGAAACTCGGCCTGGCTGATGGTGGGCTTGGTATGCAAACCAAAGAATGAGTCTCGCATTGAGGTTCCCGACGCAATGGCTCCATTGCCAGCTATTGGTTTATACGGACGCACTCCCCCAGCCTTGTCGGAACTCGAGCGCTGGTCGCCCACTGAGGATTGGACAGCGGCAAACACAACACGCGCAAACGAGACGCCATTGGCGGATCCAAGCTGCCTCTTGGAGGGCATGGAGCTGCGATTCGTATTATGGTTCTGCTTGCTATTTCCGTTGCCATTGGCGTGGCTATCTTGGCGCGGCGGTGCGCGGCGGTCAACTGAGTCGTGCGGCCCCGATTGATTGACATCAGTCGGTGAGACACCAGCGCCACCATCCACTCCTACTCGGGAGCAGTGATCGAGGTCCTCCGAGGGCGGGAATTGGATACTGTTGGCGCGCAGTAGCGCTTCTAACTGTTCGACGCGGGTTTCGAGATAGTAGACATAGCTAAATTATTACGTCAGCGTACCGCCTTCATACCAGCTAAACCCCCAGAACTCGCGTAGCATTGCGCTTTTTTTTTCTTTTGATTGCGGGGGACCGGTAGAAAAAGAAAGAAGGCCATTGACTAACCTCCGAGGTATTTCTCGCTTTGTGATCGGGTCGTAGCCTACGCAAGGCACTCGAGCTTTCTCGCAACTGGCGCAGCTCGGAAGCTTCTGATCGCAGCGGTTCTTCCGAAGGCGGCAGCGGTTGCAGGCACTGACATTGCGGAAATTGCTGCTCTGTCCGATCTTAGCACCCGTCGCCGCATCGGTCGGCGATTGATCTGTGGTAGGCGAGGTCGGACCGACTGGCGCGGCGGAGTTCGGGGAGGCTCTCTCGGGCGAGGACCGTCGGGGTCGTTTGGACGGATGTGTGTCCGGGGTGGGCGGTGAGTGCGTCGACATTTGCACGTTTGCAGCTCAGATGGCTTGGTTGGTGCACACACAGGCAAATGGTAGCTGCCCACTGGCAGATATTCGAGCTCGAATTCGTGCGCGCAAGCTGGCGCAAGATGCAGCAGTTGCTGCGGTGTTTGTCGACTGGCTAATCCCAATTTTGGCAGTGCCTAACCCCCCATTTCCGCAATATCGCGATTTTTACCCTCTCTTTCTCTGTGTTTGGGGGAACCGAGGATTCGTAAGAGTTTCGGAGATAGTAGGCTCTATAGTGCGGGGAACGAAGCTCTTGAGCAACACGAGAAAGAAAGAGCTTATTTCGCACCGCAAGGGGAGGCTTCGTAGCGATACAAACTACCTAGTAGTAGTAGTAGTCGGGTAGTGGTAGTGGTAGTAGTAGCTCTTGTTCATCAATGGGATGTTATGAGTGGTGAAATCTAGCGGCGACCTTGAGGAAGCTTGCAGGGTAGCTAGAATGTACCTAGGTATGTGGATGACTGTTGGTTGGTCGCAATGTGAAAAGAATTGACGGGATAAACTATGTAGGTAAAGTTCGGGTAGGATGTGGAGGTGTAGGCTCGATTACGTGTATAGACGATATATCGATATGTCAAACTGGAAACGCTTCATGTAACCGTCATTGAGCCATTTAGCAAGAGTTGGTCAATTGTCACGTCAAGTCAAGTAACATGGCGGTGGGAGGCGGGAGCGGGAGCGTGAGCATGAGCGTGAGCTTGAAGGATGGCTGGCTGACAGGCAGGCAGACAGATTGGTAAGTAAAGTAAGTAAATTTGATTGATACGAGAGCTTCGAGATAACGCATAGCATTGGAACCGAACATCAAGGATAAGCAAGCTGCTGCATGGGCCAGAGGCATCTTACTCCAGTCCCCAGTGCCCTTCTGCGCTGCGTATACGTAAGTCATACCAGACCCAGTATCTGTAGGTGTATGTGTAATGTAGCAGAATCCCAAATCGGAAAGCATTTGCCCTAAAGAGTGAAAGCTAGGGGAAGCGACGCAGCAAATGCACCTGAGCAATTGGCTTTGATTCCATCTCACTACTACATATTCTTTACCCAGCTGACGAGGATTTTTTTGACGAGGGTGGAGGGGTCCTTGGGTTCTTGGGTCCTTGGGAAGACCTTGGCTGGCTGGCATTGATAAGGTTGGCAGGTTGGAAGGGTCCTCGAAGAAAAAAAGCTGCGAATCAGCGGTCCCATCTTGTAAATGATCTACACTTGACGCCCCATGAACTCTCCACAATCCGCTCCGCTCTGCCCGGACTCTCTACCTGGAGATTAAGCAGCTAAGGGTACCTGGGCACTGTATGTAGGTTAAGAGGGATGACTGGGAACGTGGAAACCCCCACACTTGACACCACCCACTATCTTCCCCCCCCCCCCAAATCCCCAAATGCCAAACTGCCAAACGCTTGACAAATGCCAAAGACCTGGATGGATGCCGCGGAACTGGGCACAGCAAGATGCATGTGGATGTGGTCGGTCGGGGGAGGGGAAGACGCCGCTCCACCTCCAGCTTTCGCATATAAATACCTACATGTAACATGTAGTACTCCATCCATTCTCCAGTGAAGACAGTTGACATGACAAATGCCAGATGGGAGGCAGGTGGCCATAGTGGCCAAGCTACATACGGAGTATAAGTATCCATCTCGGGATGATCCCCGGCCAAGCAGCCGTCTATACACGCAGTCTGTCGGTGCAGAAACCAGTTTGTTTCTCCTAGGGGGGAGTGGTAGTCTAGCTATCACTAGCCAACACTGGAGTCCCGAGAAGATAGCATTAGAGCATCTCGTTGCTTTCAGGCTGAAACCCATAGTGGCACAATAGTTGCGGAAAAATAAACATCAACACACCGTCTTTTTTGACAGGCCTACCAAATCAGGAAGACTTGACCCTATCACAGCTCACCTTTCTGAAGATGCATGGAACGTTTAGCTAGGGCGCGCAATCCTGAGTTGAGCCCCTATTATTCAATCTCTTATAGCACATGTGCCCAAAGTTTGCTTTCTTTTTTTTCTTTCTTTCCTTCTTTCTTTCTTCTGCTTTTCCCCTCCTCTCATCTTCAATTGGACATGCGCCACCCCTTGATAGATAAATAATGTCGCCTATGTTCTTGGTTTAGGTAATGATTTTACGTGTCAAGGAACAAAGCCAAGTGACCAAGGCCGGGTACCGGGCACGCTAGCACTATACATAAAGAACCGCACACCAGCGAGACCTCCTCCCGCTCAATCAAACCATGTACCAGCTCCCATCGTCTTACCGCCCTTTGTACCATCAGACTATGGCCTGGATGAATAGAAGAAAGCACTCGCTTGTTGAGACAGCGCTCGGACGATATTTTGACTGCATATGATGGGCAGGCCTGCAGGGGGAGGATCCATGTCCCAGACATATCTCCTAGACATATAACGAGAAAGGGAAAAAGAAACCAATTTACAACGGTCGGTGTCTTACACAGCTTCAAAGTATGATAGGTGGGGGGTGGTAAGGGGACGACTGAGGTTGTTAATGTCCAGCACCACTGTTAGCACGAGATGCAACGTGCATTGAGTTTATATTAGGCTGGACCTCTGTCAGACATGTAATAGAAATCCAAATGACAGATCAGTTGGGGTGCTTGGTATTGAGCTGGGTAGCGTTAACTACCTGCCGTCCTGCTGGCCGGCAAGAAAACCCGGGCTCACATCATCACGATGGGCGAAAGCATGGTGCATTTGGATGTGGATGTGGATGAATAGTTAGAAGAAGGCTCAAGAAGTTGCTTCTCTCTCATTTCTGCTGTCTCTGAGCGCGTCCCTAATGCAGCTCGATAGGCGGCTAGACTCCATACCCATCTATGCAATACGAGATACAAATGACCAAATCAAACTGTAGGTAGGTATCTCTTGCTGTAAACTAGTCCCGGCACGAAAAAGCGAAGCCCCTTATCTCATCAGGCCATCAAAAGCAAACCCATAGGAAAAACGAAACTGAAACCGTGCGCGCGCGCACCAAAACAAGACCAGTGGTATATCCCCATCAACGAAATGTTGGTTCCCAAATAAAAAAGACCTGAACAATAGCGAATCGAGAGTTGCCTCTCTAGCCCAAAATGGTCGATGCCGAGCTGCTCGCGCCCGACACCTCCACGGGGCAATATCTTTCTTTTCCTCCAAAACAGCCCAAAAAAGTGATCAAAAGCCAACGCCGATCGAGGTCATCTCGAGTCTATGCATTGTCCCATCCGTGCATGCCGCCAAGTGGCATGCTGTCAAGAAAAGCAGAGCTTAAAACAAAAACACCCCTTAGTCCCAAATCCCCAATTCCGTATGCCGTTCCGTAGCCCTTTGCCGTCCGAGGCCCTGTTCCTTCTATAACCGTGTTGTTGTTGTTGTTGCGTTGTTGCTGTTCGCCCTGTTCCTCCCTGAGGTTTCCTAATGCTGTGTTGACAAGAAAAGGCCGTTTGACCGTAAAACCAGTTTGTAAGAAGGGTCGTTATTCGTGATTTGACAAGAAATTAATGTCTTCTCCGTGCTCTCTCGGCCAAGAGAAATCTTTTCAATCGTTGACGTGATGATACGTAAATGTGTGTCGCTGCGGTGTGTACGATGAACTCGGTCCACCGTGCGTGGTCGAACTCGGGAAAGCTTATTCGGAAATTGAAGCTTCAAGATCACCCTGGGCCTTCTCGTCGTATGTCTTTTGCGTGGGAATTCGGAGGGCCAGGAATGCTCCGGCAATAGTAACGAGAGCACTGAACCACCAGGCAAGGCCCGAGTAGCCCGTGTCAAGACCGAAAGCGTAAAGCATGCCCGAGACAGCAGGGGCAAGGGCACGGCACAGACTCGCTGTGGATGCAGCGACGCCATTGATAGTTCCGAGAGCTCGTTGGCTGGGCGCAGCATCGGCAGTGAGCATAGCGTTGCTGGGGTAAGCAAGGCTCGAGAAAGTCGACTTCCACACGATGATGAAGCAAATACCGACCATGCGTAGGTTATCGGGCAACAATACGAGGTACGGCGTGACCAAATAGAGTGCGAAGTAGGCCACGGCTACGAGTTGGAATACGCGGAGGTGACCCAGGCGCCCGATAGCGAAAGGGACGAGGAACGCGTTGATCATCATTGAGTAAATACCCTGGCCGCTCATCAGAACGCCAGTTTCCGCCGTGCTGAAACCAAAGCCGCCCACAAACTTGAAGGGCAGAGCCATGGGCTTGGGAGGGTTTGGCGCTTCGGTGGCAAGGAAAGTTGGCAGCAGGGAATCGAAGGTCATTGTGTGGCTATTGAGCAATTAGCGTAAGGTCGTCTCCCCCAGGGTTTTTTTAACCTACAATGCAAGAATGCCGAAAGCAGCTACGTTGAGGATCACAGGGCGCGTGAATTTCTTCGAACTTGTTGCACTTGCCGTGTTCATCTCATCAAGGCTGAGAGATTCTGGTTGCTCAACAATCGGCTGGACAGTGTTAATGCGCGGCGAGTTCGCTGGCGAGTTCTCAGTAGTTCGGTATCCGGGCAGTTGCTCTTCGGGAGCCAACAGGGGCTGGTATTCAGATGCTGACGCGAATTTCGAGTCTTGCTCGGAGCCATTCTTCCACGACCAAAGGCCCGAGGCCTTGGCGGTGAGCCAGTTGCCAAGTTCTACTCCGCGATCCTGTTGCCGTTTCTTCTCGTAGTGAGTCTCCTCGAGGAATAGGAATCCGGTAACGACTCCGACCAGTACGACGAAGGCGCTGAACAGATTGGGGAGAAGGTATGGGTAAGCATCCCAAATCGAGCCTCTGGAGAACAGGTTGGGGTAAGTTTCGCAGGGCTTTGCGAGAGCTCCGCCGATCATAGGGCCAATAATCGACCCAATGCACCACACGATTGGCATCATGGTGAAGGCGCGCGCTGCAATCAACGTTAGTTACTTGTATCTCGAGACTCCATGGCGAAACACTCACGTCGATGCTCCTTGGCGGTCACCAATTCGGTTACAGTAGACTGGAGAACTCCCATGTTGCTATTCCGGTGTTAGCATGACCTCCCTTATCACTTGGCTGGGTGCTTAGACTGACCCATTGAGCAGCCCTCCAATGGCACGCGCGGCAAGTGCGACCCAAAGATTCTGCGCAAATCCAAAGATCAAAACGCTGATCGCGGTACCAATGAGGCCAGTTAGCAAGACGGGTTTGCGGCCGACTCTGTCACTCAAGCGACCCCAGAGGAAGCCCGTCGAAAACTCGGCGAAAGTGAATGCCGATGTCACCAAGCCTGCGTAGAACGAGATTTTGTTATGGTCGTCCGTGATATGGAAGTCCTTGACCATGTAGTACACATAGGGAAATATCCCCATGAATGCGATGGGCTCGCAAATACGGCAAATAGCTAGCAAAATATTAATTATGAACTTGTTGAAAAGATATCCACACGAACTCGCGCGAGCCGTGCTGGACCGCGCAACATACCTAAGACAAGCATCTGCTTCCTCGGGAAAGGTGGCGCTATGGTGTCTACTGGGAGAAGGGACCCTTTCGGGAGACCCCGAGCTCCAGGTGTAGTCATGATGGCGGTGGTGACTGGCGTTGTGTGTTTGCGGGCAGCATACAAGTTGTAAGCTGGAGAGATGCAACAGCCTGATGAACCGCGCGACAGATTGATAGGCCACAGGCCTCGAGTTGTGTACAAGACGGTTGATGCGGTTGCCCCACGGTTATTTGAATGTGTAGCAGCGCTGCTGAAATATCATTGACGTCCTGTGGAAGGCGGTGGCAGGAGCGGCAGTTGTTCTGCAGCTGCTGTTGTTGTTGGCTGTTTTCTAGTAAGAGTAGGTATGGGTGGATAGTGGATGACGGCCTCAAAGTACGGACGAGGTCGAGGATGCAGGGCAACAACTAGGTTAGGTGAATATATCGGAATCTTGTGAAGATGGGAAGGAAGGCCAGCAGACTACGACGGATCGAGAAAGATGGGATAATATGTATAAGTAGTCAGTCGTGGGGAGTGGAGTCCGTAGGGCAGAGCTACATGTCAGTCGAACAAGGAGTCTGAGTTACCATGCGGATAACAATTTGGTTTTCATGTAAGATTGAACCGGCGGTGACAGGATCCAGAAAAGCAGCGCGAATGTGAGACTTCAGTAGACGATCCTCCCCCAGGTACAGGTGCTGGGTGCCCCCGGTGAGTGAGGCGATAGTCTCTAGAGGGACATGGTTGATGGGAGCCTCTGGAACTGGTTCCGTACCACTGGTTTCGCTGTGGAGCCCATGGGCTCGTTTGCATGTACATATTTACAGTGGGCAGCGAGGTACAAAGTATTATGGATGGTGTATGCCGGTACTAGCACCAAGCTGACGTAGGAGTCATCTTCTCTCCTAACAGCAGGTATGCCAGGATCCGGCTATAAGATGAAAGTATCCCCGGTCAAGAATGACAGGGCGGCCGGTGGAAACATCGTCTTAACCACATGGATTGGATAAGTGGGTTGGACCTCACGACGTTGAGGGTGATCCCTGTAGACCGTGGCCGATGGGCTTCGACTTGCTTTTGACCAGGGGTTGGCTCACTGCCAGCACCGGGGTGAAGAAAAAAAAAAGTATGCACCAAACCTCGGACGATTTACTACTAACAAAGATGGGGACACAAATTAAGAGTTCCCCCTAACCTACGAGCTAAAATAGATACGAAAAAAAGAATAAAAAGCAGATTTCCAGTATCGCGCTTTTCCTAAAGGGGCAGCACCCCTTCTATGCAACTGGACTTGGTAATCACATCGAACTGGGGGATATCTCATTGGGCGACCAGGCAGTCACATCCCGGCACATCCAATGCGTCGAATGTGGATCACCATACCGGGTGGAGGATCTGAGAGCGGACTACCTACGGCAACTCTCTCGTTCTCTGCGTCCTGTCCTGATCTGTCCTGATCTGTCCTTACCTCTGTCCCAGAAGTCCAGGCGGTGAGGGAGATCATTGTAGAAGTGCTGGGCTCGGATGCAGTCATCCTCACGGGACCACGCCTTATGTCGTGGCAGCTTATCCATCGGGAAGTTCAAGTTTTAGCAGATTAGAGTAGCTTCGGATCAGTGACCGAGGGGCAGCGCGCCTATCCTGCACGTGCTGCTGTAGCTGTACGAGCCCGGGAGGGAGCGAGAGATCTTTCACCAATTCGCGTGCTACGCCCGACTGATAGCTTCCGTTAGTCGCGTCGTTGTTTGTGGAAGGCAGTCGGCACCATCCCCAAGGATCATTGACGTAGCAGGCCGTGGGCTGCCGTACCAGCCGAGAAATGGCCCGCCATAACTTTGCATTGGCAAGAGAAACAACAGGTATTCGATGTGTGCGTATGTAACATTGAAAATACGGTATGTAGGCAGTGGGCAGGTAGGGTTTTTCTTTTCGCTACCTGATGGGATTTCTTGGTACTGGTACCAAAAGCCGATGACGATCTGCTGTTGGGTTCAAAAATAAAAATAAAAGTTGACTGTGAGCTGGCAGCTACCGACACCGACCGCTCTGCCTCCATCCCATCCATCCAGTATCCAGTACCTTTGGTAGCGTCGGGACTTTGGGGGGGCTCCAGTCCCCTGAGTGGCGCAGCTGCCAACAGAGTCTGACGCATCGAATTGGAATATCTGGGTTGGCCAGCAATTGCGAACAAGGACCAAACATCTCATGATATCCAAGCTCTCCGATTCGGTGGTTGCATTGGTTGTTTGAAGTCTCATGTCGCACAAGATTTCATGATGCGCCTGGTCTTGTTATGGCGGTCTGCCAGTAGCATTATGTCGGGCGGCTTTGTTTTATTTCTTCCTCAGTTGGCAGATCATCAACGAACCTTAATTTAGCTCTTATAACTTCGGTGTGAAGAGAAGGAAAGAAAGAAAAAAGAACTGGGCAAAAGAGAACCCGCTCCCACAATTCCACATGCAGTGTTTGTACACCTACAGAGGTAAACATACCTACCTACCTACCTATCTACCTACCTAGGTAAATTTAGAGGCGTATTACAATTGCATACCAGACTATAGGTACCTCGTTCTGTTGCTTGCTTACCCTCGCTGCGCAATTGGAAGTGGCAGACTGGAGCATCCTTCCAACTACTATCATCGGGTAGAGAAATTCCCACCCTCGGTCATGCCCTTTTGGGAATTTGGGCTTGCTTTACCCCAGGCTGCACCACCACATCCCGCATGGATTTGATGTCTCATCTGGCACTAACAAATGGTTCAGGTCGGATATCATATATCTGATGTATTTGAGTGTAGAGAAACCCGTACCCAGCTCCCAGCCTCTTCTGCCAGCTCGTGTGCAGCGCAGCCCTGCATTGTTCCTCTAGCATCAAGGAGAAGCTATTGTGTGTGTGTGTGTGTGTGTGTACGGAATACTCCGTAAGTTCAATTGGGATTCAATTGGTCTCGGGCCGAGACAGCTAGGTGGCCAACCAGTATCGAGAGCATTGTGCAACCAGAGCTGCGATTCGATACTATCATTAGGCTTCTTCTGCTCCCGAGTGTTTTCAACGGCGAGTTGCATACATAATGCGATCTCATGCTCGTTACCGTGTATGGTCTGTTCACTGGTTCGCGACGTGTAGAGTATCGGTGTACCTGATCTACACCGTACATATGTACATACACTCGTGTTCAGCTCTCCAGATCCTGGCCCATTAGCTGAACTCGCGTGGCCCTGTTGGGATTACCACAGGCATGGCTGATAACCACCATGGCTTGCTGGCTAAGATGAAGTATTGGTTCTGCAGCGCCTATTTTCATTCGAAGGTGGCATCTTCCATCTACCTGGCAGCCCCAGAAAGATTGATCGCGAGGTTAATCAGCCCTGCTCATACTTAATCGATAGCAAGGCTCCAATACTACCTATCATCATCATAATCGTTCACGGCTGCCTCCTCCGCACCCTGGTATATCCCGTGGGATCTCAACAATCCAATCAAGGTTGTTTCCTCCGGGGGTTAGGTCATTCTTGGTAAATCTACGGCATGTGTGTACTAGTATGGGTTCTGTATCCCAACCCTGGTACGGACAACCCGCTTCTACGAGGGAGGAGACCTACTACTGCAACTCCCGGCCGTCTTTTGAACCGGGGAAGCAAAAGAAACGAAGAGCCCAAATGATCTGGCGAATTCCTCGCTTGATTGTCGGGTGATTTGTGCGCCTCATCAAATTTTCGCACCGGTAAACGAGTTTCAAAACAAAAACTTGGAAAGCTTCTTTCGAAAAGCACCCCCTAGCGGGCAATTATTCCAATGGTAAGGTTGCATGTACGTAGTACTGTACTGAATGTACACTTAGATAAAATAGTTGCGGCGAATCAGCGTCGATGCCTGCTCATAGAGCCCGGGGAAGCGTCGCAGAAGTGCCGGCAGTGATCGCCACGTTGTTGCGTGCAGGAGGGAGTTATTTTAATACAACGCTATCAGCGCAGCCCGACCAAGCAAAAGGGTACGTACAGTACTGCCACACCCAGCGCAGTCTAACCCAGGTATTCCCTGCTCGTTGTGTGACAGGAACAGCTCAACGGGTCACAACCTGGGCACGCTGGGCAGTTCAAGCCACCATCTTTGAATAACTGGGGTTTCGTGTTTGGTGGAGATTCGGCTTCCATTCTTTTCTTCCCACAGCTTCCGCAGGTACATAGACTACTACGACTACCACCTCAAATAATGCGCCGATGGCGATTGCACGAGCAAAGCAGAGAGGCGCCCTGTGCACGCTGGAGCACCCGACCGCCGACCGGTGCATGGTATAAGTTAAGTACATCCTACATGTACCGCATTCTGCGCAGGGGACTGGAGGGGACTGGAGTGACTGTGACGAAACACAGCGGGCCAGGAGGAGAAAGCTATGATTCAATTTTCAAGGGGCTCGGTAATAGCTCCGTTCTAGAATGATTCTATCAGTGGAGCTAGCAGCTGGAACCAGCAAATCTCATTTCCATTTCTGCTCATGTTCATTTCTCTCAATATCGTATCCATTGGCGTTTGAGGCAAGCTGGGTTCATCCCCGGAAAGCCGGAGGACCAGGTTGTCGCGAGTTCAATACTTCAGGGTCTCTCTTGCATCATATATGTAAGTCGATATTGGCAGGAGCGCCTGTCAAGTCGGAAGGCGGAATGGGAATTTATAGAAAACAGTAGCATGCAGCATCATGTACGTGTGCCTGTCGATCAATGGCTCGCTATATTCACATCCCCCCACTGTATATAGCGTGCATATGCGAGTAGTCATCGGATTGATTATTTTCCAATATCAACAATCTCTACCGATGCTGTCATTGTTCTTCCCAAAAAAAACGATACTCCGTACGATCGACGGATCCTGACTTGGTGCCAACCAACAAATCTAAAAATCCGTTTCAGCACAAGCTGTCTGAGCTTGCTTGTCTTAGCCGCCCCTTTTTGGCGGACCCCTCTTTTTTCTGCATAGCTGAGTGATCATCTGACTTGTAAGGAGTCGAGGTTAGGGCAGCCTTGTCTTGCCTTGGATAAGATACCCAGATACCCAGGTTGGCCACCAGGGTCCCTGGGGTCGGGACGTAACATTACGAATAAATAGTGAAGAGGGAGGGGAGGGGACAGTTGCGAACTTGGGAGACGAAGATGCAAGAGAATGCAGATCATGAGATATTGCACTTGATCGATCGCGCTGAAGAAACAGCGCCTGTTACCTAGGTAGGTACTGTATGTGTGTAGGTAGTCGTCGGGTGTTGTCAGGTGAGATAAGTGGCCTAACCCAAAAGTACAGCACCAATTGAAGTCAAGTAAAACAGGCCAATCCACATGCATGCGTTCATCTGTTCCTCCTCGCTGCATGCATGTCATGCAGCTTGGAGATGCACACGCTGCTGAGAGAGCTATATCGAACCAGCATCCGGGGAGAGGCTCGCTCGCTTCCTTCCTTGTCCCTGAACCCTGTTTGCCTGCCAAGAGAGTCAATCCCATCAACTCCTTACTTACTCCTCAACTGACTTGACTGAGGATAATTAAGTTTGTACGAGGGAAGAAGAAAACAAGAAAGAAGAAAAGAGGATCAACATAAGCCCCGCACTCGTCAAAAGACTCAATGCGCACTGCCTGGTACACTCACCACTATTCGGCCATGATTAGAGGCTTTTGGTTACATGTATTTTGCTCGAAAGCTTAATTGCTTTCGAGTTTTGTTTTGTTTATTTTCCATCGACCTGGTATCTCCGTCTCTGGTAAGAGAACAGTAATTGAGCCGAACACATACACAAAGCATCAAGGAAGGATCGGAGGCAAGTGCCCATCTAACCGGGAGCAGCGCGAGCAAGGTTACAGACTCACCACCAACCACTCTGCCACCCATCATTTAGTGATGGAAAGCGGAGGAGAATGCGCACCATTCTTGTTGGGTCTAGTTGAGTTGAGTGGCGCTTAACTGTGACAAGCAAACCAGGGTTGGCTTGTCGACAAGCAAAGCACTCATTTGGACTTGGCTGCCCGACGACTGGACTGGTCTCCTGACTGGATCCGCGGCTCGCCCGGCGGGTTGCCGTTCTCAGAGACTCTTAGACGCGGCACCGGCAAGCCCGAAGAAACAGAGCTAGACCTACTAACTGGGCGGGTACCTGACGCTACGAGGAATTCTGGAAAAAAGGAGAACAATAGTCACTGACCAATCACTTTTCATAATCGACTTGTCGCGTTGGTGCGTAAGTTTCGTCTGAAATAGCGGGCTCCGTTCTGGCAAGCCGGCAGTGTCCCGAATGGACGGTTTCAGTCCACCGTTGGATCTGTCTCTCTTTTTTTTCAGTGCTGCCCTCGTCCGCTACTGCATAGATTAATAAGAAGCTTCTGTTAGCGTGAGTGAGCACAAATCAAAAAAGGGGACGGAGGTGGCTGTCCAGATTTGTGCAACACTGGGGTTTTTTGTAATGATTAAAAATGTGCACGCTCGCATCCGACTTGCCAGCTTGGCTTGTCACACAAACCGCGCTCGGGTCCATGGAACGACTTACCCGGCTCCCCGGCGCTCTCACATGCCCCGACACCAAGCTACTGGCCAAGCCAGCCCCTCCCAACTCTGCGAAGCCTGCTTCTCCCTGCTGCAGCGCCATGATGGTCTCCATAAAAAGCTTCCATGCTAGGCTGGGCCCTCCCTTCTCTCGATGTTCGAGCGGATTGCCAGAATAAGATAGGCTTTGGTTGCATGATCCTGTGGTGTGTTCAGG
The DNA here is from genome assembly GCA_039105305.1 of Apiospora arundinis. Classification (NCBI taxonomy): domain Eukaryota; kingdom Fungi; phylum Ascomycota; class Sordariomycetes; order Amphisphaeriales; family Apiosporaceae; genus Apiospora; species Apiospora arundinis. The sequence goes on from JAPCWZ010000004.1 coordinate 2,548,111, forward strand.
CAAGCGCAGGCAAGCGCAAGCAAGCACGCACGCCCGCAACACTCATTCACTCACTTACTCACACTCACACAATCAGACATACACAGACAGACACACTCTCACACACCACACCACACTACCACTTGGCGAGGGATGAGACACGTTTCCTGTCAAGGCGGTGAGAGTCCGCATACATACGAGCCAAAGAAGTACCAACGATGGGGAAGGTATATATGCCCAACCGTCGATTATTTCGTCACTGGTAAATAAAGATCCATGGCTAATGGGGTTTGTCTCATCGGGACCGCAAATTGGATATCTCGGATACTGCCTTGGGCTCGAAGTATTCATCAGACCAAAACAACTCGATCGATATGCTGGTGTGTGGTGGCGGGGTTATTCTATAAGGCTGCGCCCGCCAACATCACCCGATCAAAAGACACCTGTCTATACGTGCATCCGAGTCGAAGCCTTGCATCCAGTCTCGGAAGATAACCAGGGCCTACCTCCGATGACGTTGACGTTTCCCTACATGAAAGGGTCTCGACTTGGGGTCTCATGCAGGTAGGGAGAAAAAGGACCCCAAAAAGCAAAAAGCTGGGCGCTCGCAACTGACGGAAAACACACTGAGCCCGGCGGCGGTCAACCTTGTGTCCACTACGCTGTGAGCCTATTTCCTGTATTCCTGGTTGCCTGACTTTGGAGTTCCGTTAAGGCAACCTCGTCTGGGTTACACGACTTCCCGCCTAACAGAGGCTGTAGCGCACTGGTGAGTCGATCTCCGCGCCCACTCTCCAGTCTCATGCCGCCGGGGAATACATCAGCAACTTTCTGGGTGCAAGGCAGGTTGCATCCACTTTGACCTGAGCAACACCAGGTCACAGTGGTAGAGACACCTGCATCTGGCATCTATGAGTTGGCATACTAACTAGCATACCCGCTCTACCCAAGCATACTCACCCGGTTCTACATGCGCCAATCAAAAAAAAGCTGGACGACAGTGCTATGGGCCACCCCTTTCAAGTCGGTGGGATACCGGTGGAGGTTGAAGATGTAAGTGACTGGGCAATGCCAATCAACCGTCCACCCCAAATTGGAGGTCGGCGATGTCGGCACCATTTCGCGCCCTCGCTATGTCAAACAAGTACGGCTCTATGTTGATGGCACAGGCGCTTCGCCGTCGTTGATGCCCGACAGTCCAGTCCCGCTCACCGGTGAACTCAAGTTACCAGTTCAACAGGTTTTATATCGGGTTCTGATTTTTTGTATCCGATAAAACCATGAAACCTTCTACAGCGAATGCCTATGAGGAGCAGCTCTCGGATGTTGAAGGGACTATCTCGGCTGAAAGCGGCCGAACGATGTACTCTGGCGCATACTTCACTGATGGCTGAGATTTTCTTGACATGTCACAAAATAGGGTTGAGAAACGCCAACAATCCTTCTTATCGTTGGTGATATTGGTGATGGTAATCCAAACATCTAGTCAAACTCAAGCCAAAATATGATATGTCAATATTGGCGTGGCTGTCAAGCTCACCACCACTTTCGGATGTGAGGCTTTCCAAGCCGCAACAAAGTATGATGTTGGATACTCCATAGCTATAATAGCCATGCGTTTATTGCAAGTAGTCTGTCTGACTAGATGCACGTAGGCGTTACTAGGTTGTCCGGGTGTAAGAAAGCAACATTATCATAACTAAATGCGTATGTATTCAAAGACCCGTGCCAATCTGGGCCTAGGCCAAGCCAGTTTCGTGGTTCGGGGAATTAGAGAGGTTGCATACCCATGTCGTCGGCGACGGACCTGTAGGGTATATTAGCGGCAGAGTATGAGCAGTAAACCAGGAATCACGTAAGATTTGCATGACGGTCCTTCACCGGTCTCCTTGATGGTGTGCTGGCCTACTAGACGAGCGCAAATCCAGCAGAGACCAGACTATTATTATGCCATCAGACCACACTCGCACCGCCATGTCCCCGGGCCACGGGAGGAACGTCTCGGCCCGTCACTTCCTGGACCACAACTTCATACTGCTACATCGTGCCCTACATTGCATGGTGACCAATTGGAATCGGGCCTGACATGTCACAAATAGACTCTGCAAGCATGGCAAATTTCCTAAACTGGCTTCCAAGGTCAATAATAATTCACTTGTATTGATGATTTCACCTAGAATGGCTTGGCCTGCGCCAATGGGCGACCAAGTACGAGCTCATTTACACAAATCAGAAGGCTTGTTTCGCTCAGAGATATCCGGTCAAGATATGCTTACTCTTCAGACGATGACACCGGTCACTTCAAAGACCACAGGATGACACGTCAGTGTCATCGCTTTGACTGACGGTGGGCATAAGAAAAAGTCATCTGACCATTTTTCGAGGCTACGAGGCTGGCAACTGGGCCACAGGCAAGACAAGAAACCAACAAGGGTTTTCGACCAGGGTAAAATGTTTCCTGACGATAATCTGACGTTACACACATACATGACTTCTGTTTCAGGGGGCTTGCGCCAGAGAGAAAACAGTACGGGCGACTCACCGAGTCCGTGGCAGTGAAACAGATTTGATTGGATCGTGACCTTGCAAGGAGGTCTTATAAGAAGGGACTGAGGGCTGTTGATAAGAGGGAGTTCCGGCTGGGGCCCTTTACAATCCTGTGAACGACCCCGCTCCTTCCTCCCTCCCCAGCTTACACTGTATGGACTTGTGGATCAAGTCGTGATGGCCGAGACGACGCTGACAATTGAGTCCTGGGATTACATTTAATCCCGGCGCATTGCACCATGGAAGGGAGATATCCCTCCGCGTGGGTTCTGTGTGTTGGCCGCAGGAGCAGTCGAATATCATGTCATACTCAGCTCACGACCGCAGTACCACGTCTCAGGTTGTGGTGGTTGGTGAAAGTACTGTACAGACGAGTACGGAGGGAAAAGCCTGCCAGCATGCGCCAACCAACCTTAGAACTCCATGCTGTAGCTAGACAGCAACAAAGCAAGGACGCAGCATTGCAAGGCGGTGATCATATCAGTCAGCCCACGATATGCAATCCCAGCCAGCCAGCTGACCCAGTCAGTGCTTGTCCCCCCGGGCGTATGAGATCCCAGCCATTGCTAACGAGCAACTCGACCTCAAGGTGCCAACACCTAAAAAGACCACCCATCCGTATCGGTCGGCCCCGGGCTAGCAACTCCCAAGACTTGGCAAAGTGCGGTACCGTCGCATCGGAGGCTCTACGAACATATTCAGACCCCGGCCACCGCAGGGCTACTTGGGCGATGGCACAGACCATGCCCCCCCATGTTCCCAACTCTCTGTTTAAGATTAGGACACCCGATTTCTAGCAGGACGGTATCTTACTCGATCAGGCAATATGGATCTTGCAGGCCTGGCTCCTCATCCCCAGGCAGCGAGCTAGCTCGGAGCGAGTCTTCCAGAACCTAAGCCTTATGAAGTATGCAGTCGGGGGATAGATCCCCTTGAGCTAGCTGCGCTTGGCGATTCAAACTGGGTGCTGGGTGCGTCACCTGGGGCTGCCAGGAGAATATTCTTGTCCCAGAAGGAAGCTAATGGCGCCAAGCCAATGTCGACCTCTGTTGATCTCTGACTGGTGGGCTCGCTTCTTCTTAGGCAGGCATATTGACCTTGCCTGCCCTGCCTGCCCGGGGAAGCACTGGAACAGAGAAGCTCAATCGAAATTCGGGGGAGTTCCGCCCCCAGCAGCAGATCAGCCACAGCGTCCTTGACCTGGACCGGAGCCAAGTCGCTGACGAATGGCCTCTTCCTACCGCAGGACAAGCTGCATCACACCGCTGCGGTCATGCCTCGCTTTAATGCCCTCAGACTAGGTAGAGACTCCCGTATGGGTGAGTGATTTTTCAATCAAACGGTGGGCCGAGATGCCATTGGAGGGTAGCAGAGGGCTCCCAGAAGGCATACATCAGACAGAAGTACCTGTGTCGTCTAGATACAGCGGGTTTGGAGGGGCGGGCGATCCATGCATTTAGCTGATGGGCTGGATAGTGTCAACCAACCCTTATGAAGTCTGTGAGCTCCGCCCAGTCTGCTGGCGTGATTACCTCATGTAGGCTGAGCATCCCATGCAGATGTCGCTGACAACGTCAATATTGCTCCACGACCTTGCTATTCCTGGGAGAAGGCAGTGTGAGAAGTCATATGATTGTACCTATTCCCGCTGGCCGTCCACCCCCTCCCTGCTAATATTGTGTGGCATTGGTGATGAAGAGAGGAGGACATCATGTAGCATCGAATGTTGGTCCTGGACAAATCTGTTTTAGTACCATGCAGCAGTTCGCGAAGTGCACCCCCAAAAGAAACATAACCCTTCCTTCCTTCCCGGCCTGCTACTTGTGTTTCTAAGCACGTTGCTAGAATTATGGCCTAGGGAGCTTTTACCTTTTGCCGAAAAGGCCGTATGCCGATACGTACACGGATTCATTTAAGGCTTGTAACCCCCCATGTCTTGACCGGCGTATCCGAGAGGGCTGGTGTTCTTGGTCGGTGAATTGGGCATTCGGGTTGTGTGCTCCAGCACCGCACGGATTTCCGCTAAAACAGCAGACGTCACCAAGCGAGGGGCTATATTCTCGGTATGTAAGCCTTCGAACAATAGTTGCCCGCGCAGCGTCCCCGAGCGCGGCGAACGCAGCAAAGAACAATTAATAATTGGCATGACTTACTCACACCTGAGTCTCTTCTCACTAAGTGACACACACCTTCATGTCCTCTATTATACATTTTCTGATATCGACAACGCTAGAGCAAGGCTTCGCCAGGGATGACCCTCTTTGTACTTGTTTCCAGAAGGTACATTGGCGTCGTTCGATGACCCGACAGAGTGGGATCAACCTTATCTGACCAACAGCACAGAAACACTGCATAATAATTATAATGTGGCGGTAAGATATCGAGCCACTAGGGAGAAGTGCCGCATGGCTATTGTTCTTCATTGGGATGAGACCAGCCGACGGGGCGTCTAGACTCACGTCTGGGCTCACTTGCCCATCAGCAAGCCACGGAACTCTGTTGAGATGAGAAGCAGGTATGTGCTGTCACCGACCAAGATTGGGTTCTCGCATGTCCCGCACAATCAATGTCTTGGTTGCCTTCTTTGTGGCAGATGCAAGGCTCAAGAACTCTAACAGAGAACGGGGGACGGCGGGTATGGCATGCTAGTACCGGCTGACCACCACCTGGGAAGGATGCCGGGGTTCCGCCCGAGGGGATTGGTGGCACGAGTTGATCGCCTCGGGCGCTTCCCGCTTTCTGCCTTCTGTAGCACGGCAGAAAGGCAACCCAAACAAAGGAAAGGGGGTCGCGCCCACCAGCCCGCGAGCCCGCGAGCCCAGGTTACCCCCACGGCAAGGGCCGCCTTGGTATCACAAATCGACGTGTCAGGCTGACGCGGACCTGTGAGCGAGGGGCTCTTATCATGCAGTGCCTTGCTGATGACTGCCCAAGTACCTACTAGCGAGGCGTCAATATGCGAGATGTGCGAGACGTTGCGAAGCGAGCGATAGGGCTACATGAAGCCTGCTTGCTCACACATGGCACCAGGTCCAAGTATTGGTACGCCGGGCAGATTCCGAGCCGGTCGTGGTACCCGACTTGCTGTCGAGCTGCCACTGCTATGCGGGAAAGCTGATCCACCAGTTGCTTGAGCATATGCGAAACCCCACGCCGAGTGGATTACTCAACTGTCCCGGCAGAACGACATGCAGACTTGGTACCCTTCTCTGCTTCTAGCCTTTTTCCTCCATGTGCTGCAATGGATCTTAGTGAATCGCCGGCGCTGCGGCAATTGCTTCCGGGCAGCAGCAATTGACGTCAGTCGTGTTGCCATTATTCCCTTGCGTCCGCAACGTCGGACTCGGTGGTTGGTGGTAGGTACATGGTATCTGATATATGCATATGGTATACGGTATACGGTATACGGTATACGGCATATGGTATATGGATGGATGGATGGATGGATGGATATGCTCATACAGTAGAACTAGGTCAGAGGTGGGATGCAACTCGATGACTCCCAACCCGGACGTTGTCACACTTGGCTATACAGAACAGCAGACAAGACATCAATTGATATCCAATCCGGCCAGGATTGACATGTCATTTCCAACTAAGTCAGTAAGTAGTAGTCAGTCCCTCTTGTGCCAGTGTCGTTGAAAATAGCACCGCTCTTACCTAATAACATTACTACGTTAAGTAGACATATTGACCTTACTACATACTATTAGCGGCACCACTACAACGTACATATACCACCTGGACTCACTCTCTACTGTACAACGCTCACCCTTGGAAGCCAAGTGCCAAACTCTAAGCCGAGCTAGAGCCGCATCAAAGCGGCTGCATCCAACCAACCTGCCTGCCTGCCTGCCGGTTTACAGCTGGGCAGTAAGGGTCCACACACAACAATTTCTGTCATGTTTTCTATCATGTTTTCCTCTCCGAACCCTGGCGGATTGCTGTTTTTTACTTGGCGTACAACTAACTGGATGTCCCGGCAGGCAATGGAATGCTGCTGAACCTGGCAGACACCAAACTTGCAAACTTGCAAACTGCAGAAACTCCAAGGCCACCATTTGTGACCATTCGTGACCATTCGTGATCTCGGTCATGGCAATCCCCCTCCTTCGGCCCTGTCGTGGTATTTCAGGCGGGACCCGTGACAAACTAGATGCCCGGGGAACCCACGCGACGACCCAAGGCACTTTCCCAACTAAGTAAATCGCACAATCCAAGGTCCGCTTTTAAGTGGCGAGAACGATCCATCTCGGCCTTTGGAATCGATGACTGGTTTAGTTTTAGTTTTTTTTTCTACCAGTCGCGCCTTATAGTACAAGATCTGAGCCGAGTGCGGAGGCAATAATAAGAATTATATTTACGCCGCTCAGCTCATCTTGGGTAACCAATCTTACGAGTTCGTGTAACGAAACCGAAACATCTCGAGGCGAATTCCGGAAAGAACAGTTAAGCGTGTGCTGTCGAGGGATAAATCTGACCATTACGGGGCGACTCTCCTCAATCCCGTCTCTTCGGGATAGTCCCTGCTCTGTGGCAAAGCTCCGCCAGGGCGACGCAACCCCCATCTTGTGCCGCGATTGCATCACGTGCACCCGATGGCTTCCGAAATACCACCCGAGAAGGAGACCCGCCTCCACGATGATGTGGAGGCCGGGACCGGCAGCCGTAAGCACGGCGGTTTTGCGTCGTATCTTACCGTGGAAGACGGTGTTGTGTACAAACCGGGGCTCGAGAGCAACCCCCGCTGGTACCAGAAGCTCCTGGATGCCGGCGTCGAGGACAATGGCGTGAAGCCCGTGCCGGTCGAGAGCCGGACAGACACGAGATACCACAATCTCTTTACGGTTTTCTCGACGGCCCTGCTCTGTGTTTTGCCGTATGTTGCTGCCGCTCCCCGTGAATCCTCTTGGACCTTGGCTGTATAGGTGCTGACCCGATCTGTGAATAGTATCCCTACCGGCATGCTAGGCACTACGGCATTCGGCATGAGTTTGCGTGATGCGTCGTTGACCATCCTCTTTTTCTCACTTCTGTGCTCCATCCCGCCCGCTTACATGGGCTGTGGTGGCTACAAGACTGGCATGAGACAGCTGGTTCAAGCCAGGTATTCATGGGGGCTCTATATCGTGACCCTCCCGCTTCTCCTGAATGCAGCTACCGTGACCGGCTTCACCCTCATCTCCGCCATTGTTGGAGGCCAGACCATCGCTGCAATTAACCCGGGCCACGTGAGCGTCGACGTTGGCATCATCATCACCATTCTCGTCGGCTTTGGCGTGTCGTTCCTGGGCTTCCGAGCTCTGCACGCATGGGAGCGATGGAGCTGGATCCCTAACCTGATTGCCTTGGTCATCACGGTCGGTTGCGGAGGCAAGTTCCTCGTCAACCAAGCCGAAACCGAGCCAGTCACTGCGCCACAAGTAGTCTCTTATGCCGGCCTGATTGCGGGATACTTCATCACATTCGGTGGTACCGCGTCCGACTACTCCGTTTACTACAACCCGAATGCATCCAAGTAAGTTACCGGCCTGTTTCGCTCTGAGCACTCATACAAGGCCTGCTGCTAATCCGATGCAGAGTCAAGATATTCAGCTACATTTACATGGGCCTCCTCACTCCATCGGTGCCGTTGCTCGTTCTTGGGGCTGCTATGGGCGGTGCTGTACCAGTGGTGCCTGGATGGGCCGAGGCCTACAGCTCCTACGGCGCGGGCGGCGTGCTGGCCGCGATGCTCGAGCCCGCCCACGGGTTCGGCAAGTTCGTCCTGGTCCTGCTAGCCCTCAGCGTACTGGGCCAGCTCGCCATCTCCATGTACTCAATCGCGCTGAACCTGCAGATGCTGGTGCCCATCTTCACGAAGGTGCCGCGGTGGGCCTTCATCATCGTCGTCAGCGTCATCATGATTCCCATCGGCATCAAGGTGGCCGAGCAGTGGGAGACGTCCCTCGAGAACTTCCTGGCCCTCATCGGCTACTGGGCCGGCTGCTTCGACGCCGTCCTGCTTGAGGAGTTCCTCGTCTTCCGTCGCCGGGATTACACAACCTACGACCATGCCATCTGGAACGTGGGGAGAAAGCTGCCGAGTGGCATCGCGGCCCTGGCGGCGTCGCTGCTCGCCATGGGTCTGGTTATCCCCGGCATGGCCGAGGCTTGGTATACCGGCCCCATCGCGAAGACGACGGGCGATATCGGGTTCGAGATGGCCTTCTTCGTCACAGGGATATTCTACTTGCCGTTCCGATGGCTGGAGATCAAGTGGAGGGGCCACCTCTAAGTAGAGAAGTCAGGAGCTGTTGGATCTTGGACACAAAATGGCGTCGGTTGATGGATAGATGATGATCATGACATGATATTCCACCATTTTAAGAATGCTTAGATGGATGGGCCTGTTGAGAAGAGAGATAGACAACATTCAACTGTTGTGACTATACTTGATACCCACTATAGACAGAATAGAGAAGACAAAGTTCTCCATTACCCCCAACCCCTAGTGGCTCTTTTCCCCAGCTGAATGACACGACGTTATTTGGTGACATAAAGCTGTCCAGCTAACATGTTGCTTTGGAGATCCTACCGCACAAGACGACATCTTCCCCTAGCGGTATCCAAGCCGTGTCCACGAGCCTCCCCGCCGCCACGGGGTTTCCGTCGCCTTCCAGCCGCCGGGCGGGCGCGACAAAGACGCTGCCGCCTCCCAGCCACGTCGGCGCGATGGTGATGATGACGGAGTTGATCAGGTCGGCGTTGGCAGCGCCCAGCAGCGAGCTGATGACCTGCCCGCCGCCCTCCACCATGATGCTGTCCAGACCCTCGGCCTTGACGGCACGGAGGATGTCGCGCCACTCCATGACGGACGAAGAGGGCGAACCCCCTAGAGAAATGTACTTGCCGCCCAGCTCCTCGAGTAACCGTCTGCGCTCCGCGGGAGGTTCGGGACCCGCCGCGGCAATGAGAATGTAGGGCGCGAGACCGCGGCCTGCTCGCGCGAGCTGCATGACTTTGCTCTGGCTCGTGAAGGCCCAGCGCTGGCGCGGGTCGATGATGATGGGCCGTGGCTGCTGCGGACGCTCGTTGGCGCTGCCGCTGGGGGCAATGCGGCAGTTCAGACCCGGATCGTCGGCCAGGGCCGTGCCCACGCCAACGCAGATGGCGGCGTGCCGGCTGCGCAGGTAGTGCGTCATGGCTTTGGACTGCGGGCCGGACAGGGTGGTCCGGGTGCCGGGGGCCAGCGCCAGGGCCGAGTCCAGGGAGGTCGCGTAGGTCAGGGTCACGAAGGGTAGTGAGTCTGGTGGTGCATCACCCCGAGTGCTGGACGATGACGGGGTTGGTGCTGGGGAGGAGCGCCTTGGGGGCAGGTGAGGCTCGAGCTTACGGGCGTCGGCCTCGGGGAAAGTCAGGGTCGATTCGCTCATTTTGATGGTGATAATGACCGGAACCCCCTATTTCCCATGCGGACAAACTATCAGCCAAATAGGACCCGATGACGGACCGATGGCTGTTTCGCAGCCTCTTGGCAATAAATATTCCCTAAGAACTTGTGCAAAGCGAGACTATAACCAACAAGCCACACACCCTATGTGTTCCGTAGCAGGTTGGACCTACCAATCTCCACAGCCCCGAGTGATAATGTGTGGCGCGGTGCGCCGTCGACGTTGTGGGATGGGGCCGGGCCGAGATATTGCCCAAGGAACCATCCGACGGCGGCCGGCAACCCAGCTCGCTACCACAGGTTCGTCACAGCTGCTTCCTTTTGCAGCTGTCTCCTACTGAAGCTACTGCCTGAATGTGATGGCCTCCTTTGAAACCCCCTTAGTGTGAGGAGATCACGGTTTAACCAGAAAAAGTAGTAACTGATGGGTAGGCGTCTTTGCTTTTTGCGACCGGTGTGCTCCCTGCCGCAGAAAAAACGATAGACGAATCCTTGGCAGACCCTGGCTACGTTGTGACGTGTAGATTTCGAGATGTGTAGGAGGAGTACGGAGGGTGCATGCTTTTGATGGAATAGTAGGTTTGCCCACCCAATCAGGGTTCGCAGGAAAAGGAAGGATACAGCTGTACTAACCTTAGTATCGAAATGTACCCCGCTACTAGGCTATAGAGGTATAGTAGGACAACCTCACCAACCTCACCTCACCTACACTGGCATCTGCACCTAGGTTAGGGTATAGTACGATATATCATATGCACCGCAAAAACACGTACAGTATGTAACCTGCCTAGTTCAGATCCAACGCGCATGCATATCAACTCCGATCATGTATTAGAATGACTTTGTGTGTGGGTTAGTGGCAGCGGAAAAGCAACGGCCGAACTCGAAATGAAGTTGAAGACCAATAAGCCAGGCGGTTATGGCGGCCCTGGGCTGCTGGGAGTTCCATCTATAGTAGTAGACCGCGACCGAATAACAAAAGCAACTACTCGTGATTCGTCAAGAGAATATCTTTAGAGTTTGTCATTGTCATGACCAAGACACACCACCTACCAGCCTACCTTCCTTGCATCCGGTGAGGTTGAACTAACTAGGTTACATGTACATATCCATCGAGCCATCCGGTCTGAGGCGGCAAAGACGGCACGGGTTCTGGACATGATAACCGGGATGAATAAGCAAGAAGAAAACACACTGGGCAGTGGGACCGATGCTACTGACCGATGGATGTAAACGGTGATACATAACATTTGGTCAATTGAACAGACTCCCTACGGAGTACTTCCCCGATGCTCCCTTGCAGAGAGAGGAGGCAGCCAACACAACACAGCAACCAGCAGCTGCGTGCGTGCTGCCCGCCCATCCGTCTGACAATGGAGATGGTCCCGCACCCGATGAGAAACAAACGGGCAATCTCGAATCCGATATTTGATATTTACTTCTGCAGAAGCTTTTCCATCTGTTCCGTTGACGACTTCTTGAAGCCGCCACACATGCCCACTGTCAGGGTGTCAGAGTGTCAGGGTGGGTGGCTTTGTGGCGATGCAAATGCACATGCAGGCAGTCAGGCAATGTACTTGTAGTAGTGTTTCCAATTGGGTTCGGGGCTTTAGGACCCCGTCCAACCGACCGATCCCCCGTCCAATCTACCACTATCGACTACCATTGAATCCAATGACTATGTACTTGACATGCCTCCATTGCTGCTGCTGCTGCATGCTTGACACCCTGACACCCGAGCTGAAGAACCACAGCACTAAAACACCCCAGCAAACCCAGCAATCCGGTCTTCCGGTTGGCTGCGCAATCCTGAGACGCCTTTGGTTTCCGAGCACCCCCCAGAAGGGAGGTTACGGGTTACGTACCTGCGCCGTAAGGTTTGCGACTCGCCCAACTTGCGCATTTGCGCTCTCTTGATACGATACAAGAAACTGGTCTGAACTTGACAACTTGACCCCTTCGATGTTCACCTTCACCCGGGCACACATTCTAAACCCAAGGTAAAATCAATCACATGTTCGCTCTCGTCATCGTGAAACGAACAAGGCCAACACCACCCATACCATAACCTAGCATCATCTCCCCTCGATTCCATTCTTGTAGTAAATCATCTCCATCTCTCTCAATTGCCTCTGTTTCCTCGCCAAGCTGTCCCCTGTTTGTTCGCCAAGACTCTTGTATAACCAATTCTATCCATCGCCAAGCCTCGTTTATTTTGATAGTCCAGTTCCCCAAGTTCGATTATCTCTACAGTAATCAAAAACGTCGGCTTGCCAATCTTGCGTGGTGTGTGCTGTCAGCTGTGTCTTGCTCCGCCACAATCGCCATCCGCCTCTAGTACCACCACATTCGGACTTCGTGTCTCTCTTGCCCTCCTGCAACCGCAGTAGCCGGACTGCTGAACTTACCTTTTACGCTCTTCAACTGAGAACTTCACTCATCGTTGAACACGCTCCCTAATACATTTCCACATTATTTTCCTGCAAATCGTCAAATCCGCGTACACGACCAGTCTAGTTTATACCCAGTTTACGACCAGTGCGCCTGAACTACGCCGACGAACAATTTCATACCGTGCAGCATCAGACAGATCATAACACCAAACCAAGAAGATGTCGAAGCCCAACGGCGACGAACCCCCGGCCTACCCCGGCGGCCCTCAGCAGCCCCAGCCCGCCTACCAACAACAGCAACCACACCCATCACAGCAACAACCCGGAGGCTATCCGCCACCGCAAGATGGCATGTACGGAATGCCGCCGCAGGGTGGCTACTACCAGCCAGGGCCCCAGATGGGCTACTACCAACAGCAGCCGGGCTACGGACCCGGGGGCTACCCCCCGCAGCAGGGCTACTACGGCCAGCCAGGCTACTACCCACAGGGTCAGTACCAGAACCAGCGGTCGAGCGGACCTAGCTTCGCCGAGGCCCTGCTAGCCAGTTTGGCCTGCTGCTGCTGCTTGGACTGTTTGCTGTTCTAAGGCGCAAGAAACGAAACGAAAGGAAGAAATATTCACGGATGGGAGGATAAACCCGGGCGGAAACAAGAGATGCGGTTATAAAGCGTTATTCTCGGACTACGGGACGACATCTGCGGGAACACTGGGGCCGCGACGTTTAAGGTTGTACGATACGAAGGAATGAGCATGGCCCAAACCCTACGATGCGACATGGGGCGGCGATTTCTTACAAAACCTACGGGGACATGCGTTGCTTAGACTGCATGTGTGCAATTTGCATACCTGGGATTACATGCGCTCGCTTTGTTGTGGGGCCTCTCTCTCTCCTATGCCTTTGTCGCGGCCATCGACTATACATGTCTTATCATTTCAGCATTAGGAGCACGGCGTATGGGGGGATTCTGATTATGGGGCTTATTGCAACGTCTGGAACGCTGGCTCTGTAACATGGCCTAGACGTTTAAACGATTACTATTAAACATAGTTGGTCCTTTAATAATCCAATATCACTCTTTTTCTAAGTCAAGGATCAGATCTTTGAAGCCCAGTTGCATATAGATAGCTGACCAAGGAATAGGCCATGGCAGCTTACTCCCGGTAATCTACGTGTCAATATATCTATGTCATGTGAGGCTGTTGTACAGCTCCGGGAATTTCTGCACAGCCTCCTTCATACAGTCATGACTATAGATGGCCTGTTGAACCTCTGGACTAGCCCACTTGTCCGGCACCGGCGCACCCTTTTCTCTCGCCATGGCGAACTGCTTGTTGCGCTCTTCCTTGGCTTTGCCCTCGCCTAGGTGCAGAGTCCGGCCCGAATAGGCCGCCATCTCGACACGCATCCAGGTCGTCTCTTTCCGAAGAAGCTCGTAGACCCGTAGCGACTTGGCCAGAGCTTCTGGGTCGGAGCCACCTCCGGGTGTCAGGCTCACTACCTCGGCCAGCACAGCAGCATCCTCGATGGCCATGGCGGCGCCCTGGGCCATGTGCGGCAGCGTAGGGTGGCAAGCATCGCCCAGGAGAGCGACAGAGCCCAGCGTCCACTGGGATAAGGGCTCGTGGCTACGTAGCCGCCATTCGCAGACCTCGCCATCGGGGACCATATCGAGCATCTGCTGGACCAAGGGGCAGAAGTCGTCATATACCTTTTTCATGGCGGTCTTGTCGCCCTTGGTGGTGTAGCTGGCATTGGTGGTGGCCGCGAAATTGGTGTCGGGCTGGCATGTCGAGATGTTGTAGATGGTGTGCCCGCTGATGGGATAGGCTACTATGTGACGCTTCTCGCCGATCCAACGCATGGCGCACTTGGCATCCAGGAGCGCCAGGAGTTCGGGGAAGGGCTCCATCTTGTCGCGGTCCAACATAATCCGGTAAGCCGCCTGACCCGTGTCCTCGACCTCGGCATCGATCTTGAGTTCGCGGAGCATGGCGTAGCGCGAAACCGACTTGATACCGTCGGCGCCGATCAGCACATCGGTCTCCAGGGTCTTGTCGTCGCCCTCCCGGGCTTTCACCGTGATCTTCGGTCTCCCAGGGCCGAACGAGTCGATCCGCACGAGCGACGTGGCAAAGTGGAACGTGACGGCTGGTTCCTTCTGGCACGCCTCGTACAGGCCACCGGCGAGCGAGGCACGGTGCCCCGTGCAGTGCGGGTAGCCGTACTTGTCTTCCACGTCGGAGAGGTCGACTTGGACGAGCTCGCTGTTAGTGGGACCGTCGACAATCTTGGTCTCGCGCACCGTGGTGGCCTCGCGCTGCAGCTGCGAGCCTTCCCAGCAGCCCAGGCGGTCCAGGATCCGCAGCATATTGGGGGCCAGCTGGATGCCGGCGCCCACGAACCCCAGGTTGGAGGCCGTCTCGTAGACGTCGATGTGCTTGAAGCCTTTTCTCGCGAAGCAGAGCGCGCTGGCCAAGCCGCCCATGCCTTCAGTCGGGATGGAGTGTTAGTAATCACCCATTTTCCGGAGACAGACACACTCGGGGTAGCGTGGATGGTGGGCTCACCTGCGCCTATGACCGAGATCCGAAGATCCCTGTAGTCCGCCATGGCTCACACGTATATCTTGGACCAAAATACGCCCTGGAAAGTCGGTGGACGTCTGAAGTTCTGTGGAACTGGGAGAATATATAGAGCGAGAGAGATATATATATATATGTCACTGAACAATTACGAGAACGGCGTGGCCCGACATAAAGGGACGGTCAGGAAATATATAGGCTTGACCTTCTCGCGAGATGTGCTTGGGTAGGTCTTGGGTAGGTACTCTATCTGACTGATGCTCCGTGACAGGAGCCTGGGGAGGACTTGACGACATATTGCTTATCCCTGGGTTCATGCCGCGTCAACATACATATATGTACCTAAGGTAGGGACTGCAGCGAGGAAATTATCGATGTGGGGTATTGGATACCTGAGTCTACCGGTTGAATGTGGGGTAGGAGGCAGGCAAGGTTAGTTGCTAATCAATCTCGTGGGGTCATCGGCATGTTGGTGAAGTTCTGCAGACAAGAATCGACCCGAACTTGCCTCTGACCGGGTAATAATTCACACGTAGACTAGAACCCAAAACCTTTTCCCATAACTTCCCCATCCAGTCCCCCGTCCAGTCCCCCGTCTTGTACCAAGTCGGCGATTTAAAACGGCCGAGGTGGCTTGCTGCTGTGTATCCTTGCATCACCCCTACCTATTGACTATTGACCTCAGCAATCACTTCCACTTCCCCAAAACAGGCACACCCAAATAATTTACACGTACTCCGCACGTGCTTTCATTCAAGATTTGACCTTGATTGCAGTAATCTAATCCACCACCATGTCGGCTACCAATACCCAAATACCCCTCATCACCGTCCTGGGGTCACTCAACATCGACCTAGTCTCCTATGTGCCACACCACCCCCTCCCCGGCGAAACTCTAACCTCGACCTCCTTCTCCGTCTCGCCCGGCGGCAAGGGAGCCAATCAAGCCGTCGCCTGCGCCAAACTGTCCCGCACCCGCGCCTCCCTCCAAGATGGAAACGAGACGGCGCACATCCGCATGCTCGGCGCCGTCGGCTCCGACACCTACGGCGACCTCTTACTGAAGAACCTGACCGCCCACGGCGTTGACGCCTCGGGCGTGGCCGTGCGCCAGGACCCGGCCAAGACGGGCATCGCCTTGATTGTCGTGGACGAGCCCACGGGCCAGAACCGCATCATCCTGTCGCCCGAGGCCAACCACTCGCTGCAGCCCGCTGACTTCGCCACCCTCCCTGGCCCCAAGCCGGACCTGCTCATCATGCAGCTGGAGATCCCCCACCCGACGGTGCTGGCCGCGCTCCGGGCCGCGCGCGCCGCGGGGGTCGATGTGCTGTTCAACCCGGCACCGGCCGTGGCTGACCTGGCTGAGGAGGCGTACCAAGGGCTGGCACACCTTCTGGTCAACGAGACCGAAGCGGCGACCCTGGGCGGCGTCCGCGAGGACGAGATCGAGGATGAGGCCGGTCTGACCGCCGTCGCCCAAAAGTTCCAGGCTCGCGGCGTCAAGACCGTCATCGTGACACTCGGCGGCCGCGGCGTCTACTACCGCAGCGAGGACGGCACGCAGCAAGGGCTCATCCCCGCCGAGAAGGCCAAGGTGGTGGATACCACGGCTGCGGGCGACACCTTCGCTGGCTCGTATGCGCTCGCCTTCGTCACCGCCAAAGCGCAGGGCAAGCCCTTCGACATCGCGGCCGCTGTGCGCAATGCCAACAAGGCGGCAGCGAAGACGGTCGAGAAGCTGGGGGCGCAGGACTCGATACCCTGGCGCGATGAGCTGTAGGAGTATGGCATGAGTGACAATGGAGGCAGAAATACTTTCAAGTGGGCTTCGTTCAAAGTCTTTACTCAATTGTAATGCAAGCTACTTCTATCACCATAATAAACAGAAAATAAATCCTTGACCCAAGGCAATACTCCGTTATGCTGTGTCCCTACGCGACAAAACCACGTACTGTAGCCCTCAAGGAGGCGGCGACCCGCCCCCTGAACTCTACAATGATATCAGCTCTCCCTCTTCCCCTAATGCATTACTAACCCCCGTTTCTCTCCATATCACTGACCGCTTCAAGATTTTCGTTATGGGATTGTTGCATCCGTCTCTGACCCAGATAGTACTCCTCAGGAGTCGGGACTATACTGCGAAGGGCCATTGGCGACTCCGCAATATCATGCATAGCCATGTCGCGTAAAAGTTCCTGTCTGCTCAACTTTCCCTCTGCCACCGCTGCTGCCACCGCCCTCGACTCCTCTGAGAGACTTCTAGGTAGCAGAGAATCCGCCTTCAAGGGCCCTGGGACCCGTTTGATGCTACTGACGAAGTAGCTAGGCTGGCTACCCGAAGACGTGCGCCGCATCGCCGTCCAGATCTTTCGGGCTTTCCCAAGTGCCTCGCCGCCGTCTCTAGTGGACTCGGGACTTGCGGCCTCCTTCCGTAGAAGACTGGTCTGCTGCCTCGGGACTTGTAACGGTGGTGCAGTTGCCGTGCGCTCCGGGACAGTCGAAGCAGCCGCCCGGACCGTCTCTTCGCTGCCCTGAGCGTCCGTACCCGCTCGTCTGTGGTGAAAGCCCCTTGGGGTGACTACTGGCGTGGTGGTGTTTGCAGGAGTAGTTGCGGTAGTCATGGCGACCTTGCGCGGCGTGGATCGGCTGGCAATGATCCGGTGCATGATGTCGTTGGCGCGGATCGGGCCCCAGTGCGCCGCGATGATGGCGAATAAGGTGGGGGACAGGGGCGAGCAGGGCGTGGGCCGCGGCGACCAGGCCGACATGGGGTTGTTCCGGGTGATGACGCCGCTGGCTCGGGTCTCGAGCCGCGTGCGGGAGCGCGACACGCCGCCGTCGCCGTCGCTGAACGACGTGGGGAAGCCCGAGTGCGAGTAGGATAGACGCACATCGATGTACTCGGTTTGGACATTGCCGAGGTGATGCTCAAGATCCGCCATCAGATTGTCCGGGTCGTCCTTATGTGCTTCCCCGCTGGTACGGGGAGACTGTGAAGCGTTGATACAGACTTGGACGAGCGTGAGCAAACTGGAACCGGGGCCAAGCACTCTGAGATATTGTGGTTAGTACTCCTGTTTTATCGAAGGAACCAAAGCAGTGAGGTATTGCAACCAACCTGCTGGTGGGCTCGTTCAATACGTCAACGATGACGCTCTCCGAAGTCGGAAATACCTGAACTTCAATGTCGTATAGATGACCGTACCGCGAAAGACCCTCTTCGCAATGGTGCACGGGGAGGAAGCACTGGTTGCTGTGCATTGCGTTCTCGAAGCCGCGTGAGCAGTCGACTGAGTACGGGCGGCAGAGCTGGCCGGAGACCTCGATAGCCGCCTAGACCATGGTTTGACCGTTCTCCAGCGTCTTGGCTTCAGGCGTGATGGCCACGTGGGGGACCAGGAGGTAGGGGTCCTGTATAGCAGACGACGAAGACGATCCGTTGGACACCTGTACCGACGAGAGAGAGGCGCCGCTGGATTGTCGTGTGTCGCTGCTTGGTCTATAGAACCCTCCGTCGTAGCCCAGGGGCATGAACGGCTCGGGGTCGTAAGAGGCCTCTGTACTGCTGCAACTGCGTGATTCCGGCGGCTCAGAACGCGAGGAAATTCGGGTCACCAAAGGTGAGCCGTACGAAGAGCCACTTGTATCGCGGCCTCGCAAGTCGTAATGGCGGCAAGTGGCCTTCGAGGATAATGCACGGCCATTGGAGAACGACCTTAGCTTGGTTAACAGTTTTGGCGTACTCCGTAGTACCTGATAGCTCGAAGCTCTCCGAGATGACATCGAAGCTTTCGATTTGGGAGTGATCGGATCTACGATCATTGTGAGGAGTCTGATACCATCAGGGGGCTCGAGGTACTGGATAAGGGACCAATCAATCACAACTCACTGTGCCCTGGAGAGTCCAGGTTCATCACCGAGTCACTAGAACTGCCCTCGTCGTAATCGTTGTTGTAGGCCTGGCCATGCGTATCCCGTCGCTTCTTGATTACTGTCAAAGACTGAGGCTGCAACCCCCAACTGTCTCTATTCATACTTGCACTGGTGCTGGCGCTAGAATTTCTCGTGGGACTGCGGTAATGATGTGTTGACGCCAGCTCCTTCTCTTTGGCAATACGAAGTGCTGGGGGTGTCAGCAACGATTCCAAATTGTCGATCGCCATCGTCTAAGTATGAGAACGCATTGATGTTATTGATCTGGAAATAGAAAATCTGTCGACACAAACTCATAAGTCAGAGTAAAGCTTACAAGTGGACAGCGACTTCCTCCAGCCGACCTCTGTCCTTACCTGGAGAGGCGTTTTGAATACACATAAACCAATGACGTCTACCCAACTTCCTATAGTATTCGCTGCTTCCACAAAACTGCCTAGATGTAATTGATCAAGCTTACAGGATAGCCATGCCTCCCAACACGGGCAGTTGTACGTACTCAGAGAGCAGAAACCGCAGTGGTTTCTACGAGCAGCTCGCCCTTGCACGCCTTTCCGAAAAAGAAAAAAAAACATGCGTCCGGTTCATGGTATGCAACTTCCACATACCAAGCAAACACGTTACCAACATATGCAGGTAAGCATTTGCAAGGGGTCACATTGGATGGGGCCCATTGGGATCATCTGGTGGTTTGTTTATGATCTCGCAACAAGTCGGTGATCGGCTTGCTATTCCAATTATCTCATTCCGGTGTTTACCGTTTCTATAAATGTACAATTGGTCGGATCCCGCATGCTGTGCCAGTCGACCGAATACCGCCTCATACACATGCCGCCAATCTAGTGCTTCGACTTCTCATCCTTGTTCGCGGAGTCCAGGAATTTCCTAAGGCCAATACGGTTAGCAACTCTACCTCGAGGACTTTTGGAGGGGTTCGAGGTTCGCACTTGATGAAGTCCTCCTCGTCGGGGCTTGAGGCGTTGATGGGAGGAGTCTGAGCAGCCTTCTTGGCCGGGCTGGGACCGCTGACGGCCATGTAGGTACCACCGAAGAGCATGGAGAGGACACCCATGGCGAGCTGTTGTGTGGCAAGAGTTAGCAATGGAAGCGCAATGGCTGGCAAAGTCTGTCGTAGACGCAGACGCAGACGCAGACATCCGGGTTCGGATTCGACGTGGTATGGAGATCTCGGGAGCCTGAGGGGCGACTAACGTAGTGGGAGCCAATCTTCTGGCCGGCAATGCTGTACATCTGAACCATGTTGGCGGTATTGAAGCGATTGACCTGCTGCGGGTGGTGGTGGGTGGATAGTGAGAGGTTGATGGGAATTCGGATATGGTAGACTTCCAATGCCAAAACTGCGCAGTAATTGATCTTTGGGTAGACTGAGCTTCAATTTGCTGCTTCTGCCGACGCACTGACCATCGAGTACCTTAACCTAGCAGCTTAGGTAAGTCAAGTCTGGTAGAGGCAATTGAAAGTTACTTAGTACAGCGAGTTGAGTACCGCCAATTTGTCGGAATAAGCAGGCTCCGAGAGATCCGACCTCTGCTGCACCTCCCACCCCCCGCCGATCTTACCCGAAGGCAAGAAGAAAGGCCTCTTCCAAACTCCGAGAGCTCCTACCTTGTAACCTAACTGCTGGAGTTAAGGAGCCCTCAGCTGCTCAGGCCCTGCCCCCCTGCCCCCAATTGGAAGATGCGGCCCCGACGTCACCTAAGTCGAATATGAGGTAGCTTATGTACAATAGTAATACTTTTGCGCTGAGCAAGGACGGACTGGGTTTTCCCTCGTCCCAACTCCCTCAACCACTCAATACGAATTTCATAGACTTTTCACCATCTAAGCCTGAAATCCTGATTGGGAATAGACTGACTGGTCTCCCTGCATTGGTAAATTGGCTGCTCCTATCGTTTCCGCCGTTGAACGAAATCTTCTGTCATCATGTCTTGGCTGTGGGGAAAAGGAAAAGGCCCCGATAAATCAGAACAATCACCATCACACACCACCGAACAATCGCCGGCGCAATCCCGGGACGTCGCAACCCGTTCGACGACGGCCGACCCGCGCAAAGATGCCACCGACTTCGATCCCAACCGCCTGCCGGAGCGTAAGCAGCTCCCGCGGGGCATGCGGAACCTCGTCGACAAGGCCGACAAGGAGGAGAACTTCTTCGACGAGCTGGTAGACGGCTACGTGCCCGACAGCACCGAGTCCAACGTGCGCTACGCCGCCTACGCCACCCGCCTGCGCACCATCATGCTGTCGGCCCACCGCTACGTCGCATACACCTCCGACATTGGCGAGTCCTTCCGCCCCGTCGCCCACCCCTGGATCGTCCGCAGCGCCTACGGTGTCAGCTGGGCCTACATCCTCGGCGACGTCAGCTATGAAGGCTACAAGGCCTACTGGCAGAACCAGCGCAAGATCGACCCCCAGGTCCAGCTCAGCGAGCGTGCCCAGAAGGCCACGGGCCTGACCAACTACTCCACCACGGCTGGCGAGAAGGCAGCTGCCGCAGTCGCAGCCGTGACGGCCCAGCCCGGCGAAGTGACGCCGCTCGAGGATTACAGGACCGTCATGGTGCAGCGAGGTATCTTCCAGAGTCTCGCCAGTATGGGTCTGCCGGCCTTCACGATCCACAGCGTAGTGCGGTACTCGGGACGGGCCATGAAGAACGTGAAGAACGCGAGGCTGCGCACCTATGGTCCCATCGGTCTAGGCCTGGCGGTCGTGCCGGCCCTGCCTACGCTGTTCGACAAACCTGTCGAGGAAGCAGTCGAATGGCTCTTCCACAAGGGCTTCTCGCTCTATGGTGGTGAACATTACGTGGGTGATTTACCTTCTACTGGCCGTGAGGATGCACTGTCTCATAAACCTGGTCCCGGAAAACCCAAACAAAAGGAATTGTAAAGATAGAGAGGGCGATGACGACGGGCGGGTACGAAAATATCGGTTTGGCGTGGGGGTTCATCTCAGCTCATGCGGTTATGAGATGAGAAATCCAGGCATATTCCACGTGCATGCAATGCCGAGGGGTTCTGGCCCGTGAGTATCACTATTGTAACAACCAAATAATAAATCCCAATCAAAGAGAATCAACTGTGGTTCGTCTGTGAATAAATGTCAAATTCCACCCGCTGTCGAGCTCTATACCCGCCACAACGCCGTTAATGCAAAGTCGTCGATTCGTCAGTTTGCTGAACACGCTACATCTGGATTAAATCTTCAGGGGCGCCCACTCCTCTCAGTAGAACCACCGTATTCCCGCTCGTTAATGCAACGCCAATCTTCTCGTTGTACTCGAGGATGCGGCCTCCTTCCACGTGGAATACCCGTAGCTTGTCTTTCTCGTCGGCTGAGGAGTTGTTCACATTTTCGATTTGAAGCCCCTTAGCCGCTGTGTCGAGGAGGCGGCCTACCACCCAATCCTTGCTGAAGAAGAACTCGCCCTTGGGGAACTTGGCGGTTGTCGTCTCAGCCTCGGCTTCCACGTAGAGGTAGACCCGCTTCTCCGCAGGCAGCTTAGCGTCGCCCTTGGCCGTTTTCTTGAGGTTGTTGACAGCAATGAGCCGGGCGCTCGCGCTCGTCGGCTTGGGCTTCGGCAGGGCCCGCGACGCCTGCTCCCGCTTCTGCGTGCCCCAGGCCTTGAAGCGGGCGAAGGCGCTGCGCGCCGCCTCCTTGCCGGCGTCGATCTTTTGTTGGGAGGGCCTCGCCCCTAAGGGTACCAGGTTCTTACAGTCGTGGTCCTCTTGGAGCCGGTGCTTCAGGCAGTAGTCCCGGTTGCACCGGTCGCAATGAACGCCCGGCACCAGCGACGTGCCCACCGTCGTCTTGCAGTCGGGCCCCGCGCAGGGCTTCTGTGCTACGAGGTCGCGCATCCGCTTCCCTTCGCCCGCGTTGGGCTTGGCGAGCTCGGCTTCGCGCCGGCGCCGGGCCCAGGCTCCCTCGTTGGCGCATCGGTGGGCGGTCTCGGTCCGGTGGTCGAGACAGAAGGTGTGCTTGCAGGACTGGCAGGCGAAGGGCAGGAAGTCGAGCTGGTTGCAGTATTCGTACTCGCAGTGCTTGCCGATCAGGGTGGCGTCGGAGGTGTCCATCTTGACGTAGGACGTGTCGGGATTCTCACTATTCCGTGATGAGGAAGCCATCTTGAGACTGGGCACACAGGCGAGGTTGTGCGATATAAATGAGAGTAGGACGGGGGGTATAGAATGTTCCAGGTGGCCAAACGGGTGTGTAAGCCTGGCTATGCGCGACCTGCCTTGTTCAGCTGTAGCTGTAGGGCTGGTTCTAAAGGTGGCAGCTTTCACGGAGAACAGTTGGGAGGCGAAACGGAAGCAGCCTCGGCAACGCGTACCACTAAGATGAGTATTGCAAGGCTGCTGTTGCGATTGCGCAAGCTGAAATGGGAAAGTGTAGTGTCAGAAGAAGGGTCTCGAATTGTCTCTCATTTGTCACCGACCACTAAATCCCCCGGGTATTAATTACTTGGTAGCGTGTTAGGTGAGGCTGGGCTGTCCCGATGGTGGGGTTTGGCGCTAAGAATACAATTGCTAGGCTAACCTGTAGGCTCCATTCCAGCTGATCGGACCCTGTGCTAGCGCTGAATCCGGGGCAGATTCAATGAGGTCACTCAGCCATTGTCACCCGCGCATGCAATTTCAATGACGATGCTGCGTTTTGAAAAGACTATACTCCCCTTACCTTTTCATCATGCTGCCTGGCCCAGGCTGACATAATCTCTCTTTCCATTCCCTCACTTACACACATTTTCCACTTTGCATTCGCTCTTTATGCGGCGTCAAAATGCCACCTACTGTTTCTCGCAAACGGTTGCGCTCCAGCTCACCTGTGAATGGCGCGCGCGTTGAAAAGGCTTCCGCTAAGGGGAAAGGGAGCGCGAAGGCCGCCCATGTCACACCCAAGAAGAAGCCCGTACCGCGCAAAGCCACTCTATTTGAGGATTTGGATGCGGGCGCAAAGCAACGTTCTGCTGAAAAAACAAAGTCTGCTCTGCAGCAGATGCATGAAGACGAAGACGATGAGGACAGCAGCTCACTCAGCTCCCACTCGGATGCCGAGTTTGAAGATGTCCCATCTGTTAAGAGACGAAAGGTCGACAAAGGAGTTGTTGACGATGAATCAGAAGATGATGAAGATATGGAATTTGAGGATGTCCCAGATCACGAAGAGCAAGCAGAGCCGGTGCTTTCAGGAGACCTCGAGCTGACTCTTTACCAAGAGAAAATACCCCTGTCCTCAAATTTAGGGAAAAAGGGGCCTACCAAACAGGAGAAACAAGCCCGAGTCCTCACTCACTGTATGCACGTGCAATTTCTCATGTGGCATAATGCTGTTAGAAATTCGTGGCTGTGTGATGAGGAAGTACAAGCTATCATGATTTCACACTTGCCGCCGCGGCTATGGGCGGAGGCTGAGCGATGCCGGCGAAGTAGCGGGCTTGACGTAGCTGAAGAAGAAGTCCCCAAGGATACGAAAAACACCAAGGGGAAATCCCAACCAAAGTCGAAAGGGAAAGGAAAGCAACCAACCCAAAAGCCGACAAGGGACTGGGGGAAAGCTGCCCAGAGACTTGAGAAAGGCGTGCCCGATATGAGCCATGGCGATCCACTCTTCAGGCTAATGTTTTGGCTGACATCGTGGTGGAAGCAAAGATTCCGAGTTACGCAACCAGGGCTGAGGAAAGTTGGATACATGGATATGAGAAGGTTGGCCAAGATCCGAGGAGGACACGAGAACGAAGAACACGACCCCGAGAAGTACGGTGAACGCATCAAAAGTTTAGAAGACTTTCGGGTTTGTGCGCAAGAGTGCAACGGCAGTCGGGACGTTGGCGCGCAACTATTTACGGCACTGATCCGTGGGCTGGGCTTCGAGGCTCGCATGGTGGCGAACCTACAATGTCTGGGGTTCGGCTGGAGCAAGGCGGAGGAGGCTGGCGAAGATAAACCGACCAAGGAGAAGAAGACCGAAGGAACAGGAGAATCCAGTACAAGCGGCAAGGCGACCCCTGTATCATCTAAGAAGAAGCCGGCCGCCCGGGCATCACGACGTCGCACTCGCAAAAGCGACGCTGGTGCCTTGACGATGGACCTGGACGAATCCGACGAGTTTGCAGATCCTCCCAGCGAAGAGACTGATGACGATTCAGTGGTGGAGATTATTTTCGAGCGCCCGAAGTCTAAGGGACCGGCCAAGTCGTTCGATAAGGATCTGGAGTTTCCGCATTACTGGACCGAAGTTCTGTCACCTGCCACCAACAAGTATGTGCCTGTTGATGCGATCGTCAAATCTGTCGTTGGCGAAAATCGAAAGCTTGTTGAGTTGTTCGAGCCTCGTGGAGGCAAAGCAGACAAGGCCAAACAGATTATGGCTTACGTGGTTGGCTTTTCGCAAGATGGGACAGCCAAAGACGTGACTGTACGGTATCTCAAAAACCAACTGTATCCTGGACGAACCAAAGGCTTCAGGATGCCAGTGGAGAAGGTGCCCGTCTATAACAAGCACGGAAAAGTTAAGAGATATGAGCAATTCGACTGGTTCAAGACAATTATGAGCGGCTATGCTCGTGGCGGTAGGAAACAGCCTATCACTGAAATCGACGAACTCGAAGAATCTACAGATTTGAAGCCTACCGTCCCTGAGAAGAAGGAAGTCAAAGAGGGCGAAGAGACTTTGCAATACTACAAACAGTCGAAAGAGTACGCCCTCGCAAGGCACCTGAAGCGGGAAGAGGCGTTACTTCCCTCAGCAGTCCCTGTCAAGGTCTTTCGTAACAAAGGTAAAGGCAACAAAGTCGAGGAAGAGGATGTGTACCTCCGCAAAGACGTAGTCGAAGTCAAGAGCGCCGAAACGTGGCACAAGCAAGGCCGTGCGCCACTGCCCGACGCGGAGCCCTTGAAGCACGCGCCGTATCGTGCTGCCACCACCAATCGGCGGCGCGAGATCGCCGAGATGGAGGCGCGGACGGGCGAGAAGGTGTTACAGCCGCTGTACAGTATTGATCAGACTGACTGGATCATACCAGACCCCATCAAGGATGGTGTCATCCCCAAAAATGACTATGGTAACATCGACATGTTCGCCGAGCACATGTGTCCCGAGGGCGCGGTCCACTTGCCGTACCGTGGCACCGTGAAGGTCTGCAAGCGCCTGGGGATCGACTACGCCGAGGCTGTTGTTGGGTTCGAGTTTGGCCATCGCATGGCCGTGCCCGTCATCCAGGGTGTCGTCATCGCGGAGGAGCACCAGGACCGTGTGCTCGAGGAGCTCGACAAGGACGAGGCGGAGCGGAAGCGCAAAGAAGACGAGAAGCGACGCAAGGCGGCCCTGAGTGGCTGGCGCAAGTTCATCATGGGCCTGCGCGTGGCGGACCGGCTCAAGCAGGAATACGCCGACGTCGAGGATATTGAGGTCGTGAACAGCAATGGCAAGGGTCCACAGGGGGGCGGTCCCGATGGTGATGATGATGCCGATTTGCGAGCTATGATGGAGAGAGACGAGGACATGGGTGGCGGGTTTTTGCCGGAAGGCCATGAGGAAGATGAGGATGAGGACGAACAACCGAAGCAAACCCATTCTTCGAGCTATTTTCCTATGGGTCATGAAGACGACGAGGACGATGATGGGGCAGACCCCTTTGAGATAGAATAATCCAGCTTGATGCCTTACTATAGGAATAGTGTTGTCAGGTATGTGGCTTCACTTTGGCGAGCAATGTCTAATGTAATATAGCCTTAATAAGTCTAAAGGGGTACTACTATGTTGAAACCTATGCGTTAAAAGCAGAAACTGTATCTAGAAGCATTCCGTGGCCATTAAACACTGACGCCTAAGCACCCTCCGCTGGATAACGCAACTTAAGATGAGATAGATAGCAAATCACCGTACGCCGTAACGCCTTCATCGTAGAGGTGTTCTTGGATCCTCCCCTCTTCACATAGACCCAAGTCGCTCCACATCCCTCGATTCCCAGGTCATCTTGATGATGCTCCAGTAATAGTGCGGGTCCTCGCGAGCGTGGTTGCAATGGGCCGTCTTCTTGTAGCGGACGACGAGGCTGGGTATCTTGAAGCGGCGGGCGCTCTCCTCGGCGTGGTCTTCGACGTCCTTCCACCAGATGAGGTCGTCGGCCTCGGAGAAGACGTAGGACCGGGGCACCCCCACGCACGGCCAGAGCCCCTCGTCGTTGAGGGCCCTGCGCGTCTTGCTGATGGTGTTGTTCTCGTAGCCCACGCAGGCAGCGATGATGACCCACGCCACGGCCAGAATCACGAACCCGATGGAGACGCCCAGGGTCCGTACCAGCAGGTTCTGGGGCAAGGACCGTTTGAATGCATTCACGTTGCTCATGAACCGCGCGGTCCCCGGCGTACTGTCAAACACGAAAGCGCCGACGGGGAGCTGCCGCCGCGTCGCCGCCAGATACGCACGCGCCACGCACACGGCCTTGTTGGACCCTCCCTCGGAGAAGGCGTGCAGCAAAAGGCTGGGCTGCTGGCCCTCTTGGTCCTCCAAACGCGTCACACCGTGGCAGCTACTCGTGCGGCCCTGGATGTAGCCCACGGCCGCCGTGAGCTCCCCGACCTTCTTGTCCGTGGACCATATCAGCAGGTCGTCCACTGTTGTCGTCACCACCATGATGGGCGTGTAGGGGTACATTTCGTTGTAGGCCTGCGTGTACTTGGCGATGTGTTTCGGGAGGGCTCCTGTCCACGACGTGATCAGGATCATGGCCGGCGTCCCCTGTCGGTTGAAGGGGAAGTTGGGGCCCGAGAAGGCACAGTGCTGGTCCTTTTGAGAAAGGGCGGGCATATGTCGATCTTGGACCCAGACGGAGGGCGCGAGCCAGGTAAATCCGGGTATGAATTTTTGTTCGGACGGGTGGCCCATTGTGGTGGACAGATGATGATATACCAAAAGCTAACAGAAGTAGATGCCGTAGGTATATGCCATGAACAGAAAGAAGACGAACGATTCAAAAGCCAAGAAATTCTGGAAGCTGGGCAGAGGGAGGATGCCATGGCAGAGGGGGGAGAATATGATGGTGAAATGCATAGGCGAGCGGGATAGGAGGCACGTCTGCGTAAAGCTTGTTCCAAAACTCAAGCATCTCGGGTTATGAAGACTGATTTCCACAAGACGATTGAGGAGCGGCAGGTGAGAAAGTTAGGTCCAAGGGGCAGCTCCCTAGTCTGTGCAATTCCTGAAAGACGTTCCCGAACTATGGCATGGACCGGTTGGGACTTGAACGTGCTTATTAAGTCCTATCCATCTATCAATAGGTAGGCGAAGAGCCCGAGTCTGGATTTGAAACGAAGGCTTTGCTTTAAAGGGAGGCTTGCTCTCCCACGTTGGCGGCGGATGAAGCTTCACCAAGCCATCCCAATCTTCTCCTAATCAAACTGAATATATGATATTGGATATAGGGGGGGAAGGCAACACCCACCCGTGAGGGTCTAGAAGATACGGAAAGGCGGAAGACCCGACAACAAATACACTCTGACCTGTTCATATCACGCCTATAAACGACAGTCGTCCACCATTCATCGTCGGCTTCCCCCAGTAACGCAATAACAGCAGAAATTGCAGGGGGCTTTTAGACATTTCGCTATCAGCGCCACCGTCCTCTAGGCTCCCGAAAGGATAAGCAACGGCGCACCCAACCAACTATTGCGATTATATACTGATTCTCATAGAAGACCCTGGGAAACTGCCATATGCCACAGCTATGGCGACGCTTTGACACCATTGTATGATAGGAGAGCCTTTCTCTTTCTCTTTCCCTTTCTCTCTCTCTCTCTCTCTCTGTGCCTCTCAGTTTCTCATTTCGGCTCTTATCTGTCGCGAAGCCTGTCGCATCTTTCGCATCCTTCGCATTGCCGCGTCTAGCAAGTCTCGTACGCATTCCATTCCTTTTTTTTTCTTCTGCTTCTGTCGTTCCCTCTCGTTTCTGCTCTGCTCAAGTAGAGACTTTCTGTTCTTTCCAGTTAATTTTTCCCCGCCTCCATTCTCTCTGACCACCAACATGGGAAAACTATCAATATCATCCGAAGAACGGGGTGCCGTGATTTCCGCCCCGGAATGGACGCCCCGGAGGCAGGAATGGGGTTGCATGATTTCTATTGCTCTGGTCTCAGTCATGGTCGCTCTCGATGCCACGGTTCTCGTGCCTGTACTGCCGGTATGTATGACATGAACTGACTGTCGACTGACTCTCACTCATGGCCAGAAGAAAGAAAGAAGGAAAAAGGAAGCTCACATTGCTTAGAATCTAGCACTCGAATTGGACGGCTCGACCATAGATGCCTTCTGGGCCGGAACCTCGTATCTATTGACCTGTGCCGTCTTCCAGCCCTTTATAGCGGCGCTATCCGACATCTTCGGCCGAAAGGAGATGCTCTTCTCCTCAGTCGTCTTCTTCACAGTCGGGACCGCGCTCTGCGCCCCGATCGCCAAGGACTTTACTGTTTTCTTTGCCGGTCGAAGCCTGCAAGGAATTGGCGGCGGTGGCATTATCACCATGGGCCAAGTCATTTATGCCGACATCGTTCCCTTACGGCAGCGCCCCAAGTACTTCTCCATCGTGTTGGCTGCCTGGGCCATCGGGAGTGTCATAGGGCCCCTGATTGGAGGTGTTTTCGTGGACAAACTCACTTGGAAATGGTGCTTCTACGTAAATGTAAGCTCGCCCTCTACATCGTATTATCTGGTTGAAGTGGGAGACTGGCTGACTCCCTACCCCTTTATAGTTTCCATTTTGCCTGATCGGCCTCGTCACTGTGCCCATCTTCGTCAAGCTCAACGGGGAGAAGACCAGCTTCAAGTCCAAAATGCAGCGCGTGGACTGGGTCGGTGGCTTCTTGTTCATCGGCGGCATGACCAGTTTTCTTATTGGCCTCTCCTGGGCCGGCATCGAATACGGCTGGTCGAGCAACCAGGTCATCGTCCCCATGGCGGTGGGGACGGCGTCTGTATTTCTGACCATCATGTGGGAGGTGCATTGTGCACGTGAACCCTTTCTGCGGCCGTCCATCTTCGGCTCCAGGTCCGCCATTGCTGCCTACACATGCGCCTTCTCCCAGGGATTTCTGGTATGTCTGTCCTATGTAAATTCTGGCCAAGCACCTGCCGTGTTATCTTGTGCCGTAAGCGGCTAGCTAACTTCTGAACCCTTCCTCTCCCTGTAGCTCTTCTGCGCTCTATACTATGTCCCGTTCTATTTCATGGCGGCCCGAGCGACGACCCCGACCCAATCGGGCATCAACCTGCTCCCCGTTTCATGCTGCCTCGTCCCGGGCAGCATCGTTGTATCCATCCTCGCCTCGCGCATGGGCCGTTTCCGCTGGGCCGTCTGGTCGGGCCTGATCATCACGGCCGCCGGCTGCGGCCTGCTGCAGCGCCTGGACGAGAACACGAGCGCGGGCGTGTGGGTGGCCATCTTTGCCGTCTTCGGCATCGGCAACGGCATGATGCTGACGAGCGTCAACGTGGCCATCCAGGCCATCTCACGCGTCGAGGACTGCGGCCGCGCCGCCGCCATGTACGCCTTCATGCGCACGCTGGGCATGTCCATCGGCGTCGCCGTGGGCGGCACCGTGTTCCAGAACTTCATGTCGGCCAAGCTCGACGACCTGGGCCTGCCCGAGCGCATCGCCCACGAGGCCGAGGCCTACGTGGCCGAGCTCGACCGCATGCCGGCGGCCAGCCCAGTGCGCACGGGCGCCGTCCAGGCCTACATCCACGGCTTCCGCGGCGTCTTCTGGATCATGACGGGCATGGCCTGCGTGGGCTTCCTGGCCAGCTTGCTCATCAAGCACCACAGCATGGACAAGATCCTCGAGTCGCGCTTCATGCTTGACGGTGGCGACGGCGCCGAGCTGCGTGAGAACCTCGACGTCCTGGAGAAACGGCTGGCCAACATGTCCAAGCGCGTCAGCCAGAATCTCATGTCCATTGCCACGGCGCCCATCGACCGCTATAGCCGGCACCGCAGCACCATGGCCCTATCGCAGCACTTTGGCGGCGGCGGCAGGGGCGTGAGTAGCGTCGTGGATGTGAGCAACATGGGCGAGGACTCGGCCTCCTCGCGGGGCTTACGGCCAGGCCACGGTGCCACAGCGTCCTCGTTCTACACGGCGTCGGTCTACAGCGATGTGGTCCCCCTGGAACCAGTGCATGCCACCGGGTTCGACGATCGTACGGGGCTCGACTCCAAAGTGTCGGATCGGCGCAGCGGGAAAATCATCCCCGTCGTGCGCAACATCAACATCGAGCAGGCGCCCGCCGTCTCCTATTACTTCGCGGCCGGTGGGCGGCGTCTCCCCGTCCGCATCGCGACGGACAGCTCCCAGGACAATTTCCTTCTGAACAACGGACCGCAGGTGCCGAGGCCGGTGATCTCGCCGTCGACGGGGTCTCGCGACTCGCAACCTCGGGTCATCAGTCTGGTTCTACAGCGGGAAGGTTGCTGAGAAAATTCCATCCGTATGTGCGTGATTTGATGCGATTGGGTTTTAAGGGATGATAATGTATACCATTTATGACAACCCTTTTTAGGGAGGCGTTACGGAAATATTTTTGGCGTTGTATAACAGCACATGTTTCTTTTGGCTGATAAACTAGATCCATATGACATTTGTTTTTGGCAAGATGACTAAATAGAGAGATTACAAGCATTATGCAGAGTCTCAATTCGTCCTGGACGTTCGGGCATTACGATTATGCAACACGGGATAGACAATTATTCGCAGAAGACTCGCGAGACACAGGAAGAAGGCTAATTGATTATGCTAGTAGGTGACATGACATCAAATTCCCATTCTCCCAAAAGAGTTCCATCCATCCCATCCTAGTAGTGAATTGGGCATCTCGCCAACGAGCGAACTAACAAAGCTCCTCCGATGGATGTTGCTTGCTCCAGTGGATGGAGTCGTTGATTTAGTGCTTCTACAGTTTGTTTGACAGAGTTAGCAAGGGGCTATTCCTCCAATGAGGGCGACGGATCGCATCCCAATGCGGCAATGGATACACGGATGACTTACAGGGCAGTCAGAGCACGAACACTCCTTTCCGCACTGGCATTGGCCGGAGCTGGCGCAGGAGCAGCCGCTGCCCGAAGTGGTGCAAGAGCAACCCATGTTGATTGATTGATGAATGTACAGTAGTCGTATGAGTGAACTAAGGTTCTTGTTGGGGGAGATTGCGTGCGAGCTAATTGCACGTATATTAAGATATAGTATCCAACGGGATATAAATAGTAAATAGTTGGCGGTGAGCAAGTTTTGATTGGATTATTGTTGTGGGAAAAGGAAGTCTTCGAACTATCAAGGCCTCCACGAGTCGGGGAGGGGCTTTTATAGGGAACGTCATGCCCATCCATCTCGTCTGGTAGCTTCTACGACTTATCCCAAAGGCATCATCCCGTTCACACTTCACTGCTACCTTTTTGGGCCATGTCCCCTCACATGAAACAACACGTCAAGATCGATGACGCTATGCTATGTCAGTGAGGCGTCAGGCGGCCGCCAAAAAGAGCTCCATCGAGTGAGGGGAAAGCTGGTCAAAGGATGGGATGAGAATGAGCTTGCATCACAAGGTTGCACGGCACTTAAATAAGTTCAGCCATCATCATTATCGTGTGTCACCTACATAAGTACGACGGGCTAGTCCTACGACTAGTTGTAGTACGTAGCATGGTAGTATGTGCGCATTAGACGGCTAGCCCACTTGCAGTCGACCTCGTTGCTTGCTCTTCTCAAACACTGATTCGTTATTGTAAATACAGTAAACAAACAATAACAAGAATACGGATATGCAATAATCGTTCATTTCATGGCTGGTCATACTCATTCATAGTCATGATACTGGTCGTCCATCCCGCCCCCCAACCCTCCATTACTTGCTCACGGCCTAGGTCAACCACCTTTTTGAACAGCTTCTAATCAGAACGCCTCGCCATCCAACGCCCTCTGACCCGCCCTGATGGCGCTGTCGATTCTCTAAAGCAACCAGAACGCCATCCGCTTAATCAACCTCCTAAACAGTGACCCAGCCTTCTAGGCGGCGTCCGCCGTCGCCCCCTTGATCATGCTGCGCAGGCTCGCCATCTCGCGCTTCAGCCGCGCATTCTCCTTCTTGACACGTGCCGTCTCTTCCGAGGCGTCTCTCATCTTGCTCATGATTTCCTCCTTCTCCCCGCTCTTGCCCTTGAGCGCCCGGACAATCTTGCCGAGCTCCGTGTTGAACTTCTCGTACAGCAGCTCGTTCTCCGCCGTACTCTCCTTGTAGAGCTGGTCGATCTCCTTCACTTTGGCTTCCGTGGCTCGAAGCGTGTTATTCATATCTCGTTGTAGTTGCTCGTGTTGCTTCGTAAGTTCTTGCACCATACTGGGTATAGTGGATTCTAGCGCCGCCATGCTTGCCGACAAGGATTTGGCATCGGGACTTGCAGACCGAGGATCCGCTGAGTTCATGCGGGCCATATCCGCAGTGATCCTCGACAGTTCCGACTGCAAGTTTGCATCTACCAACTCCACCATTTGCTTCTCCGTCTGGAGGCGCTCCCGGAGTTTCTGGGGTGACTGAAGCCGCAGTTTCCCCGAATTGCTTTTGCTCGGGCTTGACGTTGGGCGAGCAGGCGAAGGAGGCGCGTCTACGTTGGGCGGTGCACTTCGTGATGACTTGAGCATCGGAATCTGTGATGTAGACATGCCGCGACCATGCCCCTTCCTCCCCGAGACTGGTGGCGAGAATCGCCTAGAGGCTTGTAGAGACGTTTGTATAAGCGATTCAGAGAGATTTTCCTTTTGTGGCCTGGGGCTTGGGCGGCCATTGGTGGAGGGGCTCATAGGCATTTTGGTAGGCGATAACATGGGGCTCTTAGGTACTTTAGATGGCGCGGTGGATGAAGGGCTCACAGGGATCTTGGATGGCGTAGGAATCCGAGCCCCCGAATTGAACTTCTGAGACGTCTCTCTCATACGCGATAAAGGTTGCAGGGCCGGCTGCAGGGCCGGTGGTAACTCTGGTTCGGGGTCGTCTTCGAGCGTCGTTGCCGCCATCAGAGATTTGAGATCTGATAGCGAACTTCGGCGCTTCCTCCTGGGCGTCTTCCCAGCCGTATCTTCGTTGTCCGGTTCCCCAATAGTCTCGAGCCTCTGAGAGCTGCCTGGCCGCGAAAAGGCGTCATCGAACGCGCCCGCAATGGGCGGCCTGTCTCTTGAGCCAGGTCGTCGTAGTTTGTTCGGCATAGTCGGCATCCCCATATCAATTGACTTAGCCCGGGCCACCGAGGCTCTACTCAGGCTCGAGCTCTCTCCAGTGGCGGGATTCCGTCCGCTACCACCGTTATGCTTGCTCAGGCTTCGCCACACGGACGACCGCGTGTCCGCTTCAGTCTTGGAATTCTGGCGTAATATTGTATCGAATCCCAGTTTTCTGCGTAATGAGGAAGCATTCGAGGTTAATGAGCCGGTGTGCGACTTCATACTTCGAGTAGAATTCATTGACTCATAAGCTGAGGCACTCTGCAAGAGGAGAGGACCA
Source organism: Apiospora arundinis (assembly GCA_039105305.1). NCBI lineage: Eukaryota > Fungi > Ascomycota > Sordariomycetes > Amphisphaeriales > Apiosporaceae > Apiospora > Apiospora arundinis. The sequence goes on from JAPCWZ010000004.1 coordinate 2,582,551, forward strand.
AAGTCTGACGGCCCAGTATCGAAGATCCGGTCACAATCATCTACAAGCAGGTCTAGTAGATTGATGTAGTTGTGGGCAGACCCGTCATCCACGAGAAGCTCCGCAAACGCGAGTGTAAGAGCACCGCGGTCACCATCGTTGCCACAGCCATCGAGTAAGTCGGCCAGGAGCTTGATCAGTGCAGTAAAAGCCCGCCGGTTTTGAGGAGCCATATCGGAGAATAAGAAATGCACAAAGTCTGCGAAATCGCCTGGGAGTCTCTTAGCTGCTCGCGCTTGGAGCGCATCGAGAGCCTTCATCGACATGATCGGCCCCATCTGCTCTCGCCACGCAATCTTAACGAATTTCTCAAAAGCCACAAACACTACGTCGGTGGTGAGGTCCGAGTTCGTATCGATGTCAAATGGACTCTCGATGAGCTTGTTGTAGAGATCATTGACAGAGAGCTCATCAACGGCACCTCTGTTCAGTATTAATCGACCAATGAAATTGCCCTTCCGGCTATGGAGACTAGCCATATAACCAGTAAATGTCTGTTCGAGTCGAACAAGAGGGTTTTCGGGTCTGTCGTCCTCTGTACCCAGTTTAATGTTGTCTCGACTTCTTGCTGATCCGTATAAAGAATTGTTATCCTTGACTGAGCTGTTGGATCTGCTAAGCTGCGGCGGAGGATAAAGGGGTGTCACAGGAGTACGTGGCGGATATTTGGGAGAGTTGAGGTTTTCTGTACTGCTGCCACCGTTTAAGAAGCTGGTGAGCATCTTGACAGGTGAGGTTGCCAGGAAAGAGCGAGATTTCTCGACCCGATTAGTGAGGTTCAAACCTCGAAGTACCTTGGTGTGAAAGTTGACAAGAGCGGGTGCCAGTCCGGGATTCGACGCATTGTGTTGTGTGCTTAGCAGTTGAATGGCTAAGGGTTGTCAGTTTCATGTACGGGCCCCGAGGAAATGGAATTGCTTACCTCTTCTGGCAAGCGTAGGCAGGAAGTCCTCAAGAGAAACATCATCTGTAGACTTCTTGCCGCTTAGTCCTACCGTGATAATAACCACCTTGCGTTGCATGTCACCAGTTTTCACGTCGGAGACAATCTCCACGCCATAATGCCCAATGGGTGACTGCTTTGTTCCTTTCTCATGATCAACTACGATCCGGATAGGGGCAGGTTCCTTCCGACCCTCGATCAGTTGATCCAACCCTTCTTGGAACACAGCAGCAAATATACCGAGGCCGGTGTCAGGCATCCGTACAGATCTGAGGGTCCAGCTTGGGTTTTCCCTTTCCGCTTCACTGAAACGGCCCTCTACGCGGGCTTTGACGATGTCCTCAAGCCATTTGGTGGCCCTTCCTTCGTATGCCTCCTGGAGGAGAAAACAGCGCGACGTTATCGCAGTATTGGAAACATGTTCTCCGGCATGGGCACCGTTCATCTCTTTGTGAGAAGTCATCCAGACAAGCCGTCCGTCAACCGACTCCGTGAAACGGACATTCGCAAGACTATGCCATCCTGCGAATGCCAGCTCGTACGATGCTTGGCCACCAGCAGCATTCGTCATGGACATGAGCAGCCCCTGTGCTGAAGGTTTGTCGATTTCCCGTAGCAGGTCCCGGGAATGCATGTTCCCCCCATACAGTTTTTTTACCATAACGATACAGTCCGAGAACAGCAAGAATATTCCTGCTCGTTCGCCAGTATCAATGTCAATGGGTGCATCGGCTTGATATGGAGCTGGTAATTCGGTGAAGTCAACAGCAAGAATCAGCCTGCCTTTGGGCTCTAGATCACTTGGCCAGCTCTCTATCATGTTCCGCAACCGAGTGGTGATTTGAGGTTTGTCCGCAAGGGGTTCGTCCATGGAGCAAATATTTGCAATAATGTCTCGGGCCTTCAGCATGGGCTGCAGAGCTGGGTGTGTCATTGGCAGACAATTGACAATCTGGTCTATAACAAGACTATATCGTGGAAGTCGCTGGACAGGCTCAATGAGAATGGAGCGAAGGTGTTGCTCGCCCGTTGCCGCCACTCGTTGGGAAAAGCTCGACTGGTTGCCAACAAAGGCCGTGATGAGCTGTGGGAAATTCTGACTTGCACGAATGTAGTCTTGATAGCAGTCTGTAAATTGAGGGAACCACTCTATCATGACCTTGGCCATGGCCATAGCACCGCTAGGGTCTTTGGATTTGCCCAAAATGCTGGCCGAAACACCCACTCTTGTGGTTGTCCCAGACTCGATATCTTTCACAGCCTCCTCCTCGGTATCATCCATGACTTTGCGCAACTCCTGCATAAATGCGGTGTTGACCTGGAGAATACGGTCGGACGATCTAGGAAACAGCTTCTCCACATCCTCGATAGTTGGGCTGAAGCTGCCCGTGGTCTTCGTCTTGGCTTTCTGCCGATACTCGTCCGCGATATGCTTAACCATCTCGTTCATCTTGAGCACGTAGCGCTCCTCGGTGTCCATCAGCTCGGCCAATTTCCTCCGCAGCTCGAACTTCTGATCTTTGGTGAACGACTTGGATCTGTTGAGTGCCGTTGGTTTCGAAGGGGCGCGTTTTAGCCTCGAAGTGGGCAAGAACATTGGCTCTCCGAAGAGCTTGATCAGAGGGGTGTACATGCCGTACTGGCGCAAAGTAGGATCCATGAACTCGTCCTCATCCTCGGGAAACTCGTCCAGATCGTCGCCCGGCTGCATTGGGGTGATGGAGCCTGGCGGAAGAACCAAGTCAATGTCGACATTGTTGATATGCTGAGTCTGCAGGGCCATATGGAGCTTTTGGACGACCTCTACTGAAGCATCGGACTTGACCATGCTCTGGGCAATATCTGCGGCATGTTGCTCCCCAAACAGCGTCGGCGACGAACCTGGGCGGCGGCCCTTGGTGGTGGGAAACTGTTGTCTAATATGGGTCTTGACGGCCTCGGGCAGCTCGTGGAAGTATTTATATAGACCGAAAGCCAGGGCGCGGTAGATCTCGTCGACCTGGAATTCGCGCGGGAGGTGGTTGACGACATTGTAGAAAGGCGAGTTAGGCGATATTGTACATCGAGGGAAGGACTGGAAGCCTGCTAGAGTGTATATATGGACTTGTACGCGAGAACTGTTGAAGGTGAAATTGGCCGTGGTGGAAGGGCCGTGGAAGATCAGGATCGGGAGATGGCCGAGCAGAGGGTCGGTTGTACGATAAAGAGTGACATGTTCTGGCGATAGGGCCAGCTCTTCGGTGACGCGAACCATGGCCGCTTCAGCAGGCCTCGTTCATGCTGGCCGGTATGGAATTCCGGATGGTGCTGAAGATCAGCCAGCAGTCAACCCTTTTTGCAGTAAACGATAGGATAGGATACGATGCGGTGGGCGGTAGGCGGTAGGCGGGAGGCGGGAGGCGGGAGGCGGGAGGCGGTGGTGGCAGTGTGTGTGTGGTTCCAAGAAAAGGCGGTGTTTACACGCGGCAACGAGCGACTTGAACAAAAACAACAACAGCAGCACCTTGGCCTGGCGGATGCAGTGAAACAGACGACAAGACAAGAGAGCGAGACAGTTGAAGCTGCAGGGATTCGGCAGTTGACGTCGCGCCTATTGTGTTTGCCAAAAAAGATGAGCTCTTGGGTTTGCACGGGCCTGGATTGGTTGGGTACATGTACTAATTGTTTATTTGAGGCTGGTACCGCCGGTTCAACGAAGCCCGCTTTTTCGTGTTGCTACCGGGGGATGGCAGGATGGGGACCTGACCTGCCCAGAAACCAGAAGCCAGAAGCGAAAAGCCGCATGTGGGATGGATCGAATTGTTTACATGGTTTTTATGGACCGCTCTACTGCATGAAATAATCCTGCAGGCTGGGAGCTGTTTGCTGGCAGCGCTTCTCTTTTTTCAGTGTGTGTGAAGGGAGAAAAAGAGAGAGAAAGAGACAGAGGAGAGAGAGAAAGAGGGTGAAGTACTATAGTACTCACTCACTCAAATAACCGCACTGGTTCAAACAAATGCTGTGAGGTAAATAACCAATTGATCAAGTAAGTAAATCCAGCTACCTATACAGCAACCGATCGCCCACCTGCATAGATGTAAGAAGGATACCGTAGATGCCTAATACAATATACCTAATCCAACGTTTGACGAAGACCTACCTGCAGAGGCTGGGGTTGAGTAGGTATGTACTCAGTCGTAAGGGAACGAGGTGCATGAACATGAAGAGAGAGGTAGGTAGGGAGACAAATGCCAACGAACCGATTTCAAGACGTGCATTGATTGTTAGGTAGGTCTGTCTAGGTCTGTATCATTCATTGATCATCAATGGCAACAAACTTGACTCGAGCCCAAGCAAGAAAACCCCTTAAGCTCGACGAATCCAATGCTGTTACTGTGCCGAAGGAAGAAAAAGCAACGACGAAACATCACACAATCGTGCACGAAAGAACGCGATGTTTTTTTTTTCCTTTCTTCCTTTTTTTTTTCCTCTCTTTTTTCTGTCTTTCCTGTTCAACAAGCTTGGAAGCCGGTTGGCCAGTGGCACCAATTGATCAATTGATCAATTGAGCTGCTGGAGCATTGAGCTTCACCCCTCATCTTGAGGTACATCGCTCATGTACCATGTGGACCCTTCCAGCCATCGAGCTTATGTGCATCCCGGTCGCTGAATGTTCAGTATACTCTTTTTAGCAACGGAAATCAGCCCGAGTTAGGTTAACCTACACCGCACCGCGACAACCTGCCCATCAGTAAAGAGAGAGAACCCTTCTTAATCAAATCGAAATATCAAAGAAGCCATATCTGCGAGCCATACCATGTCCAGCCAACAAAACGCAGGTATACCGCTCACCCACGCCCCGAACGGGGTAGGCTACAAGCTCCTGGAGCTGCCGCCGGAGCTGCTGGCGCTGCTGGAATCAGACGATCCACCCGTGTAAGTCATCCCGAGTGTTTAGACCTTCGCACTACCATGTCCCCTTAAATTGACCTCAATGCAAACAAAGCTTGAAGCTCGAGTCTTCGGCTGCGTCAGCCGTCATCAAGCACGGCGGTCAAACCTGGGGTCTGCGCCAGAAGAACACATCCAACGCCCTCATTCTCTTGACACCTGCTGCTGCATCGTCATCGTCAACATCACCATCTACCACAGAAGAGTCATTAGATACGGGTGCTCCGCCCGGGACAACGGAGCTGAAGGCCATCTCCACCATCCATGAGAGTGTCGAACTTGTGCTCGACACGACGGGAGAGACCGCAAAGCCGGTTGCGAGAGGAAAGTGGCACGAGAAGTTCGCCAGAACCAGATGAGTGCCTGTGCTGCTGTCTCATTTCGCTACATGTAACGCATGATAGCTGGTAGTTAGCGTTCAAGCTGCTACCGTAACCCCAGCCCCAACCAACAAAGGGGGCTGCCGTTCTGAGCAACGACACTTCGTTCAAGAGTCGTTTTGCAGGCCAGCATCACTTGACCCCAGCGGCCGTTGTTGTAAGACGCGCCTCATGAACCAGGCTACTCGGATACTATACATATTGCATGCTTCCGATGAGTTACCTTGTTGGAAAAAGACTTTAGTCAATGGAAGCCAGTCTACCGTTGCTTTGGAATACCATGCCAATGGCCCAGACCATCGAGACCATGGCACGAGATGTCTATTACTTCTACGATGGTTGAAACTCCGTATTAGTCTCTCAAGGGTCGGGTTCAACACAGAATGTGCCAGAATAAACAAGATGTCTGTACTTATGTATACATTACACCCAATGATATACACATTTTAATTAAACTGTCAACCCCCATTAACCTACCTGAATGGTAACACTCCCCCCTTCCAACCCATCTGCCTTCGCCTCAACCACCACCTCTCCCGCCTGCCCAGCCTTCCCCTTGACAATGGCCAGAGCGAGTCCGCTAAACGCCCTTCGCGTCTTGGACGGGAACGGCGTCTGATCAGTCGGCTGCCCATTGTCCGTCGCCACAATCTCGCCGGCCCCGCCACCTGCCGAAAAGGTAATCTCGTTGGCCGCCTCGGGCACGACATCCCCCCTGGCGTCCACGACCGCCACCGAGACGAAGGCCAGGTCCTCGCCCGTCGCCGCGATGGACGCGCGGTCCACCGTGACGTTGAGCTTCGCCGCGGCGCCCACGGTGCGCTTGGTGTCCTCGGCCCAGGCCTTGCCGTCCTTGTAGGCGACGACGCGGAGCTCGCCGGGGCTGTAGACGACCTCGTCCCAGCGGAAGCGGTACTCCTCCTTGGGGTTCCGGGGGAGGCGACCGGCCGACTTCCCGTTGACGAACAGCTCGGCCTCGTCGCCCGACGAGAAGACGTGGACGGGCGTCACCTTTCCCTCGCGCTCGGCGCCCCAGCTCCAATGGGGGAGGATATGCGCCTGGGCGACGTCCGGCCGCCAGCGAGCCTGGTACAAGTAGAACCGGTCCTTGCGGAACCCGGCGAGGTCGATAATTCCGAAGTAGGAGCTGCGGGCCTTGGCCTCCTCGTCATAGGGCGTTGGCTCGCCAATGTAGTCGAACCCGGTCCAAACGAATTCGCCAGCCACGTAGGGGTGACGGTCCTGCATGGCGAAGACTTTATCGGGAGATGCGCCCCACGAGGGCCCGTACAGCTCGTAGGCGCTCACCTCGAGCGAGGTGTAGTTGGCGCCCGCATTGGTCTTACCCACAACGGCGCTGCTGTTGGCTGCCACGGGGTAAATGTAGGTGCCCCGAGTGCTCAGCACCGACGAGCTCTCGCTGGTCCAGATCATTTTATCCGGGTACGCGCTGTGGAATCCCGGGAAAGTGCTCGACCACGAATTGCCATGACCCTCACCCTGGTAGTTCAGACTGACGACATCGAGCAACCGGGCGAACTCTGTGTTCGGGCCAGCATTGTTCATGGCCGACGTGGATGGCCGCGTGGGATCCTCCTCGTGCATCAGCGTCATCAGCTCCGCCGCGATGCGCCCGCCCGCTGCACTGGTCTGCTCGGGGATCTCGTTGCCGATGCTCCAGACGACGACCGAGGGGTGGTTGCGGTCGCGCCGCACGAAGGACCGCAGGTCGGGCTCGTGCCAATCGGCGAAGAGGGTGCTGTAGTCGTTCTTCACTTTGGCCTGCGCCCAGGCGTCGAATAGTTCGTCGAAGACTAGGATGCCCATGCGGTCCGCCATCTCCATGAGCTCGGGCGCCGGCGGGTTGTGAGACGTGCGCAGCGCGTTGACGCCCATCTCCTGCATCATCTCCAGCTGGCGCTGCGCCGCGCGGTTGTTAAATGCGGCCCCGAGTGCGCCGAGGTCGTGGTGGTTGCACACCCCCTGGATGTAGGCTTTCTCACCGTTGACCAGAATGCCTCCCTGGTCTGCGCTGTAGGTCACGGTACGGATCCCGAAGGGAGTTTGATATTTGTCTACTACGGTGCCGTCACCCTTCGATACGCTCGTCACGGCGACGTATTGGTTGGGCTTCTGTGTCGGCAGTGGTCCCCACAGTGCAGGATTCTGAACCTTGGTCGATTCATTAACCGACTGCCTAGCACCGGCTGCAACTTGAATGGTAGATTTCGGAAAAGTGGCCACGACGTCTCCTGTTGGCTTTCCGCTAGCCGCGTCGAAGACGAAAACATCGGTTCCGACTTCCACCTCCTGGCTAGAGTTTCCCTTGTTCTCGATCTCGACGGCAAGGTGGACCGTAGCCGCCTCGGCCGAGACAGCCGGAGTCGTGACGAAGGTGCCGAATTGACCTACGTGGACTGGGTCGACTTTCACCAACCAGACGTTGCGGTAGATTCCAGCACCAGGATACCATCGGGATGAGTCGACCTTGTTCTCCAAGCGAATTGCCAGTAGGTTGCTGTCTCCGACTTTCAGATGGGGGGTGAGGTCCAGTCGGAACGAGGCATAGCCGAAGGGCCATCCCCCGACGAGCTCGCCGTTCAGCCAAACGGCCGAGTGCGACATGGCACCGTCAATGTCCAGGAAGATGGACTTGCCCACGTCGGCTTGCTCCAGTGACACCGTCCGCCGGTACCACCCAATTCCATTGGATGGCAAACGGCCCATGCCACCACTAATGCCGGGCGCACCGAAGGGTCCTTTGATAGCCCAGTCGTGCGGTACGTCCACGGCCTCCCAGGCGCCGTCATCGAAAGAGGGTTTAGTGTATTCGACATTGTTTCCGGGGGCCTCTCCGTCAGGGCGCTTGTGATGGTTGCCATTGTTGATGAAGTCGTTAGCCGCAGGGAGGATCCACGGTTTCAGAGTATCGTAGGATAGACCGTCCGGAGCCGACTCGAAGCGCGAGAAACGCCACCCCTGGTTGAGACTGAGGCGCGTTCTCTCTGCCTCGGCCAAGCCAACCGCCAGTAGTAGCAGTGAGAGCAATCTGGCCATATTGCGATGAAAAAGCACAGATGATTAACAATAACTCTCACGAGTTTATTGCAGTGCAAATGCGCCGTAGCAAACAACTCGGGAGACACATAGTCCTACTTATATACCTTACAGTTGACCTAGTTCCCCATCCTTCTGCCGAGGCGGAAGATTATTCGCGGAATGCGCTACACCGAGATGCAAGGGTCGGAATATCGCTTGAACAATTGATGTAACATCGCAGAGGGGAGAGACGTGAGCCAAGGATCACGCGCAGGGGACGAGTCGGTGGCTACAGAATCTACATCTGGTTTGGAGAACAAAGAGACTGAATGGGCCGTTACGGACCGAGCATGTGATGTGGGGGGTGAATATATGACGGCTTGACCTTGAAAACAAGGAAGACACACCTTCCGATCATCACCTGTTCCGATGCTGCCTTCAATATATGCAGAATAGACTTCTATAAGCGGAGCTGGTGGACGACAATTGGAGGGGCTATGGAACATGCGGAGAGGCCTATATGCGGGGTCGACGGGATATATGCGCCTTCTACCTTCCCCTCCGATGATTGACGTAGAGGCTGTTCAAATATAGATCGGCCTCTTCAGAAACGCGAATATACAAGCCTACTCTACACATCGAATAGCTAACACAGGTAGGAACTCGGAACTGGGGTCGAGGGATTGCGGGTCGATGCATATGCACTAGCCCATATCAAACACGTACTCGTCGATATAGTATATGGTCCATATTCGCTATTAATTTCAGTGCCATGCCTGACATAATGATATGTGCTGCCCGAAGTGCTAACGTCGTGGTCACGCTTAGAGATGTAAATGCAAAACAAAATGCTGCAACTCTGGGTATCAAATTCCGCCCCTGCCATCGCCATGTTCACGTTCCCGGAGAAAGAAATCTCGCTGCCTTTGCAGATGCAGGTTACAACCCAACAATCATTCGGTTGCCGTACCTGAAAAAATAGTGCCGTAAAATGCGCTAGAAGCAAAGAGGCAAGTGGGAAGAGGAGAGTGGTATCGGGTTACGGAAGGCGGGCGACGCATGTGCCTCATTTAGGTATCCTCTTCTCCCTCCCGCCTATCCGCCCCTTCATATTCTTCCTCTTCTCGGAGCTCTCTCTTGCAAAAAATAGCATCGCCATAACTTAATGCTCTCTAAGCCCTGTTGTTCTGGACGCCACGGGACGGTGCCGGTCCAGGGCCTACCTGTGGTGCCACTCGATGCCTGACCGAGTTGGCTGCTGCCACTTGATCCACGAGCGGCCGGCCAAGAATGTCGCCCATTCCAGGTTGTTTTGGTGCGAAGGCGGGACCGTCCATAAACCCAAACATACCAGGACCCATTCCACCTAGAAAGAAAGCATCGTGTGGTTGTTCTTGGTGTATGCCTCGATCACGTAGAAAGCCAGGATTCCCCGGGAACGTATCTAGCCGACGATTTATATGGTTCAGAGCACGTCCGTCAGCAGCAGCCGCCGCTACTTGGTGGTTGTTTCCAAATAATCTTTGCGCCATCTCGATATGACGTCGAAATCCTGGCTGTGCCTCGGCTTGGGCTTGCTCACGACCATTTGCTTGAGGCTGCAGGGTAGCTCTCATGTCCTTATTGTTGTGATTGTTGTTCGGTCGATGTTGATGCTGTGCCCTTACCGCATATGCTCGCGCGTTCAAAACGCTTCGATGGTCTACAGGCGCTGCGTCTCCTATAGAGTCCAGATGGTGCAGTGGGGCAGGTTGTGCGGGTCGGGCAAGCCCATAACCTGCTGGTTGTGGTCCTTCTGGCGCGACTTGCCTGGCAAATGGTCCCTGGTCTGCAGGCCGCGCAACCCGATCCTTCTTTCTATTGTCCAGCTGTTCCATAATGCGGCGATGCGCTCGCTGGGCTACATGTAGATGCCCCAGTTGCCGTTGGGGTTGACGTCGCTGTTGGCCGCCCTGATCCTGTTCTACCTGCAACTCTTGTCCCAGGGCATCGGCTTGGCCAGGACGGGGTGGCGCTGCATTCACTAGGGGAGGTGGAACAGGGTGACCACCCAGAAAATTCAGGGGAAAATGCCGTGCGCCTCTTATCTCATGATGGTACCGGGGATCTCTCTCTTTCCGCTTTTTGTCGTCTTCCTGGACTTTATTCGAGACCTTGATGTCCAGTGCAGTGTTGTCCTGCACATAAATAGTTAGCATCTGATACTAGCTCTTCTAGCATTGAAAGCTACATATGGATGAGAACTGAAGGAACTGCATGCGCAGCAGCCATACAATCATCCTAATTTGGGATAATTAGGCCCCCTAGGGCCACTGGGCCCGTACATACATGATGGCTCGTTCCAGGTAAAGGGGTAATCAGATAGATAGGGTTAAGGAATACTAGAAATTACCAGATCTGGGTTCTCTTCCGCAACCTTCTTTCTCATCTCTTCTTGAGCACGTTGAACTTCGGCCTCATGACGTTCTTCTGTCGCGTCGAATAACGGACATTGGCCTTCTTTTCCACCACGAGTAGCATCGTTGAAGTGGTCGTAACCCTTAACAGTCTGGCGGCAGACGTAACACTGTATTGTCCGGCATCGGGTGCATGTAATCTTGTTGCATCCATCCTGTTTGATAAAGGGGTTTTTGCCTAGAACTCTTTGTTAGATTCGTTCACTAGATTGGAGAGCATATCGGAAGATTTACTTACAAGAATTGCAACGTCGTATCATGGCTGCGCTCATGGCCTCCTCGATGGTATGTCGAGCTCCATGTCCCTCGTCGGCTGCAGCTTCGGCGCAAGTTTTAGGTATGTGTGTTACCTTGCGGCACAATCGACAACTGACAATCTCACAGTCCGCATTCGCACACCGGAACTCCCTATTTTCTTCCACAGGGGGGTATTCCATGGCAAAGGGACAGAATGGGCAGGTTTCAAGGCTTTCGATGCCTGCCATCTCGAGCATTGCTTGTTGTTCGATACGATCCAGAGCGACTTGTAACTTCTCGTCGAGAAACGTTTGCCTCTGTGATACCGAGAAGCCAGCTTCGCATCCTTCCATGGACATGCAAGTGAGCTGGTATTTCTGGTAGCCAATCTGGCTCTCTGCTTGTTTTCTCATGCATGGCCTACAGAACGAGTGAGCCGTCTCCCCATCGCACTGCACAATACGATTAAGGGGTATGTTATCGAAGCAACAACCGCATTCGGTCACCTGTCCGCTCGAAATGGCTCTGTCCCTGTTCGCATTCTCTTCTGCCTCTGCAGCTGCCTTTGTATCGTGCTCCTCCCGAATGCGTCTTGCGGCCACAAACTCTTTCAAAGCCGCCATCTCGCCATCTGGAAGGTCTTCGCGGAGCGTTTGGTCAATGCTTTGCCGGCTGTATTTAGCTTCCAACTTGGTCGCCGTCTTTTTCTCGGTCCATAGCGGTGCTGCGGCGTTCCAATTCCGCAATGCTTCGTCCATGGTGGTATAAGTATGAAACACAGAGGATCCATGCTCTGCAAGAAGGGTTTTAATGGTATTTTTAGGCACCTTGGGGTAGTCCTGGGAGATGAGAGTCACGGCCAATTCCTTGTACCGAGATGTAGTCATGATCCGGTTGTACTCAGGGTCATGTAATTTCGCTCTGATAGCTGTACTTTCCTCGACAGCGGGAGAGTTGGTTTCCCCACGCTTCCGTTTCTTAGAGATCTCACGCTTTGGATACGGATCGCCGTTTTCTTGCTTATCAACAATCAAGGCGACAATGAGTTCAGCATTGTGGTTGTGCATGCCAGCAAGACCCGCCAAATGGATAGGGCAGATGTCTTCGAAGACACTGAGGACGTGGGATAGACATGTTTGCTTCTGCTGCATCGAAGGCTGGTTGGGTTCTCCAGAAACGTCCTCTGAGTCATAATCGATGAGATCGATTACTTCTGCTGACAAACCCAGCTCACCATTAATGGGGTCGCCCATGTCTGTGATATTTGAGGCGTTGGCTTTCCAAGCTTTGTTAAGGAGCCACACGGGTCCCACGATCCCTGTGACCAGGACACGAACGAATTAGTTCAACACCCAGGCAACCTCCACGAATATGTCTGTCTCAAAAACGTCAGTTGAATGTAAAATGAATGAAAAAAAGACAACATATGCCAATGAACATTACGACATGAACACAAGTGCTGGGATAGCCAAGTCTTGTAGCCAGCCAAGGATCAGTTCTTCCCCAAATCGGCCAGGCGTTTTCCCGATGTTTTACCCACAGCCAACAGATGGGTGAAAAGTCCAAAAGCATAACTTTTCGCAAGCTCGGGGATTCCAAATAGCATGAGCCTGGCCACTTCAATGCCCCAGAGTAGACCCAAAGAATGAGAGAAACTTGGAGTCCATACGCGGGGGCTTGCCTATTGTCAAGCTGCAATGGAGCTCAGAAAGAAGTGGACTGGTGGTAAGAGCCGTAAGTTCGAAGTCACTTCTGGGCTCAGTGTTGGGTTGGACGACGGCTTCTTCCAAAATCCAGAGGGGCACACCGGTCTGGGTTTGTTTGTCCTTGTCGAGGAGTCCAGGGAGGCCCCAAGAGCTGCAAGTCGTGTAGACAGCGAGGAGAGTCAATCATGTAGGGCAGGGCATGGCATCTGGGCATTGGGCATTCTGGGCGCATAGAACGAATGCGCAGTGTTGGAGAAACTGGGACTTACCAAGGTCAGAAAACGGCCGATGGTTGTGGCATTTGAGTGCAGGTCATCACCCTCGTTTCCAGAATGGCAGGTGCGAATGCAGCAGATGACTGTGCATCGGATCGGACTTGGGTGAATGCGAACTCTGGCAGAAGGAATGGATCGAGGTGACGGCGACGGCGACAAAGAAGAAATGAGAAGAGGTGGACGGAGGAGAGGGACGAATGATTTGGTGGGCTGGATTGAGTGGTGCTATTGTCGGAAGCCAAAAGACGAGCCGTGAAGTGAATACGGCCAAGGTCGAATGTCGAATGTTGAAAGTCGAAGGTGCCCAAAGGAAGGGAAGCGGGGAGACAGCAAGGTTGCTTGCTGGCAGTGCTTTGCGTCTACAGTACTCTATGGAACCAGGTGCAGATGTCGAATAAAAGAACGAGTCCGCGTCTAGCTGGACTATTAAGCAAGGAGCAGTTTTCTTCTGGAGGCCAAGGGCGCAGGATGATGCAAATGTCGCTGTCTCTCGGTCGAGTAGCAGATGTTGTTTATTATTGTTGTTGTTGTTGTTGAAGGGACAAACTTCAATGATGTTCCGATGCAGGAAACGGCAAATCGCAGATTCCCAAAAACTGAGTGTAAGTGTGAGTGTGAGTGCGAGTGCGAGTGTGTCGTTGGGCCATCCATACCTACATACATTACTTTCCTTTTGCGACAGGTAAAAGTTGAAGTCCACCTGCAAAGTCGAGCCTCTCCACCTCCACTGGTTGAATTGAATCTAGGTTTCTGACTTTATGAGCATGTAACATACCTCAAATACTTACATACCTACTTACCTACTGATTTACCTTAGGTAATATGCCTAACATGCCCTACTCTGCTACTCCCACCCCAGTGACTTGGAAGACAAAATATAGGTACGTTTACACGGCCATCAATCAATGCGATAATTGACTCCTCAAGCTCCTAGGTAGGTACCTATGTAGGTAAGTAGGTATCCATTCTGCACTTCTGAAGACCGGGTTTCCACTACGTACCTTACTGCCCAATGTTCAGGAATAATGAGTTGAACCGTTACCACATGTGCGCAATGCCCGGACACAGGGAGATGATGTGTACATGGCATCAGTGATAAGATATATTTGGCATACTAGGTAAGTGACCTATATTGTTTCGTTCCTATACTCCGTCAAGTCTATGCATGTAGGTAGGTATTTTACCTACTTGAGTAATATTAAGCTGTCTCCAGCCAGTCTGCCCCCAGTGATGTAGCGAGTACGACCTAGGTTCGTTCCTACTAAGTTCCCCAATTCGGTTGCCTTCTTAACTTAAAATAGACCCGACTAACTACTTGTGGCTATATAGCTGGCGATCTTCTCCATTTCAAACCTGCTCTCCGCAACTAGGGCCATGAGAAATCATCTATCATTTACATACTACGGAGTATTACCCATCGCTTAGGGCGTGCTGATAGGCCTAGTACCGCTAATATTCATCACCATCATTCATCACTATTACAAGATGGTAGACTTTTCACCAATATCTAACCAGCACTGTGAGATGATACTACCATTTGCTCCCTATCCGGTATAACTGCCTTCTGTCTGTGACTGTCATTCCTAATTTCGACACGTTGAAGCCATGCCTTTTCCTTTGTTGAAAACTAAAAATAGATGCTGCCCAGAAGAAGAAGAAGAAGAAAAGCATAATAATCCCAAGCGCCAGCCAGCGGCTCTCCGAGGCCGAAAAAGCAGCCCAAATAAGGTGCCTGTTTGTCTGGGCAGTCGCTTCATTTAATTCCAGCAATATTTCTCGTTTGCAATCCATTCGACGCGCCCGCCTTCCTCTTCCCCGTACCACATCATGCTCGGAATGCTGTCAACGTCCCTTTCGACGATTTCCGATTGCAGCCCGCTGGCCTCGATAAGCGAAGAGATTGTTGCCGTCGGGTTCCACAGGTCGATCTTTCCCAGCTTCCAGTCCCTTGCGTACTCGTGAGCCTTGCCCATAACAGCGGCAAACGAAGCGGCCAGCTTCTCGGCGGGAGTCGTCTCGTCTTCGATCACCAGCCGGAGAATGTACAGCTTGTTCTTGGCTGTCTCTTGAGGATTCACGTGGAAGTTTCTGGCCCAAAGCACCCAGACACGTTGCCCGTTGGGTCCAGCTACGGCGCCCTTGGTCACTGTGCAGCCACGCTCTTTGAAAATGGCCCGCGCAATCACGTCGTCTCGATAGAGATGCCACCGCATGATATCGTAGTCGGGGGCGAAGCAGAACCTCGTCTTCCCATCGCTCCGGGACTTCCCAAGCTCCTGTTTGATGAGCTTCACGTCCAAGTCGCAGAACTCTTTTAGGTTGTCGTTGGTGATGGGCCGAGCGTGGCGTGCCGCTTCCACGTCATCTGCTGATACCCCTTCAGGGATGGCAAAGCTCACGTGTAGGCTTGGATAAGCCGGCCATCCCTTCTTGGCGTAGAATTGCTTTCCAATGTCGCTCCACAGAGCACTGGCTATGGGCTTCTGCTGAGGGCACCCAGGAGGCTCGGCGCCGTCCCGCAGCATCTTCCCAAGCTCTCTCAGCATTCGGGCCCCATATCGATTGCCTCTAAGCACAGGATCGGTGAAAACGCTTCCTACACCATAGGCGATTCCCTCTTGAATTTGGCCAGCGGCATCTCCGACGAGGACCCGCTTGCGGAGGGTCTCGCAGCTTGATAGCACGGTCCGCTTGGACCCCGCCGGAGTCGATTCCGATGTCAGAACCCAATGCTGCATGCCTCCATCCTTGGACAGCGGCACTGTCTCCATATAAGGTTCTCTGCGGAGATAGTCCTCCTCAGAGAGAGCGCCCTTCCACTCCTTTGAGTTCAGTTGCCATGTAGCATATTTCTCGTCCTGGGTTGGATGCGTAAGGATCAAGTCAGACGACTCCGCATCGGGAAGGCCTGCCTGAGGAAGAGAGCCCATTGTAGAATGCGTTTTGATTATTGAGAAAGGCTACGTCCTTGTATTGTTTGTTTTTTCAGAACTAGACAGCAACACTAGCGAGTTGGATCAATCTGGGAACTTGTAATAAGGATACTAGAGGGTATGAGGATATCTAGGTAGGGATGTAGTGACAATCTGTAGGTAAACAATCTGGTGGAATTCGAAGTGAGACTTAGGTGTTCAACGGAGGAACATTGAACGTAGTTGGCATGGGTGAAAGTGGGTTCTTGATTCCCTTTTTAGTCTTCTCGTGCTCGGGAATTATTCCAATTGTGACTAATGGAATGGAATAGACACAGGGAAGCGCAGGTAGCGATCGACCAGAATCAACGGCGCTCGGCATAACAAGACAAGTAAGACCTCGACGACGGAATGGCTACAATACTGACCGCGGAATTGAACGGGGGTTCCCGGTTTGAGTTGCAAGACGATTGCTAGACTCCATAGTAGGACCCTCCCGAAGTCCTCGAATCATGCCCTTTCTACATATGTATGTACCTTATCTTCATTGTTCGATACTTGAGGCCTGTGGCCATACGGCCATAGTGGTAGTAATTGATGGCATGTTTTTCATCCTTCCATCAAGGCAGGTGTCGAAAACCTGGGGTTCAGTGCTAACACGAAGAGCCGGCGTCGTGCCTGCCCGTCCTTATCAATGAGTCCGGGTCATATGAACATGTTTAGTCCGTGAAGGTGATGGGATTAGTGTAATTTGGCTCGTCAGCCTCTAACCCAATTATGCAACCACTACGTACGGCATCGTCTTCTTGACAAAGAGAAATGCAAACCATCAGCCTCAGTTTCAAGGTTCGTGTAGGCTGTTGGATGGTTTAGATGGACTAGGTTAGGATGGGATGCAGCGTGGGGCCGATGCCAACCGCCCGGATCCTCGTCGGGCAGATCCCTTTGACAGCCGAGGTCACGATGCATTACTTCTCTACCCACGCGCGGAAACAAACATCAGTGCGATTGGCTTTCACCAGATCAAGTGATGGAGCAGACTGCATGGTCGAAGTCAACTTCACGCTATGCCGGTCGCCTCTTGACTAAGGGTCGAATTATCCGTCATCTAATCCTACGATAGTAGCTTTCTGAGTAAGAATAGAAATCTTTCTAGGATTTCCATACACTCTTTCATGTCTAGAACAGAGAACAACCGGCAGGTAGAGCAGATTAACTCATATCTGTCCTCAGTGTCCGTGGCCATCATCCTCTTCACCTCTCTGTTCCGGGTCCAGCTTGATCAGAGTATCTATCCTCATAATGGCAATACAAGCCTCGACCGCACTCTTGAGCTGTCGGATCTTGCTGATACTGGGCTCTAATACGCCAGCCTTGATCTCGTCCACCACCTTGCCCTTGGTCAAGTCCAGACCGTAGTTTTTGTAGCCCTTCATACGAGAAATCGTCTTCTCGTCCTGTGTAGCATCGCCTTCTTGCGTCCGTTGAGAAATAGCGTGCCTAGATCGCAATTGCGCCACGAGCTCACTGGCATCCTTGGCCGCATTGACAGCCAGGGTCTTAGGAATAACCAAAAGCGCCTGTGCAAACTCGCCGATGGCCAGCTGCTCTCTTGATCCAACAGTACCGGCATACTCCTCCAGGTAGATGTGGAGAGCAGTCTCGACGGCACCACCACCGGGCACGATGCTTCCACTTTCCAGAGTTCGCTTGACGGCGCAGAGGGAATCGTGTACCGAACGCTCCATTTCGTCCAAGGTAAAGTCGTTAGGGCCGCGGAGCAGGATAGATGCCGACGAGTGTGTCTTGGTACCCTTAACCATGATACATTCGTCGTCCGAGATTCGCTCTTGTACAACCTCCTCGGCGGTACCAAGGTACGAGGGCTCGAATTTCTCATCGCCATTCAAATCGGACAGGGTGCTTAGTAGAGTCGCACCGGTGGCCTTGGCAATTCGTCTCAAATCCTCCTTCTTGCATCGTCGGACAGCCATCGCTCCTCGCTCAATGAACAGCTTCAGCACCATGTCGTCAATACCCTTGGTCGTCAGAACCACATTGGCACCGGCCTTGAGAATCATCTCGACTCTGTCAATGACCATGCCAGACTCGCGAGCTCGGATCTGCTCCAGCTGTTGCGGGTCATCAATGGTGATCTGAACACCCAGCTTCATACGCTCCTTCTGTAAGTTCATATCCAAGCACGCAATCTTGGCGTCTGTTATCCGCGTGTTCATCGCTTGAGAAGCCACGGTGCAGTTCAAAGCATAACCCTTGACCAGCACGGACTCGAGGGAGCTCTTTCCGTGTGCCTTGAGAATGTTGACCGCCTTGACAGGATATTTAACTTCATTTCTGTTGTTGGAGGTTCTGACGGCTTGCATGGCATCAACGACCATCTGAGCAAAGAAGTCCGAGTCGGAACCGATGATCTTGCTGGACATGGACGTCTTGGCAATGCTGAGCAAGGACTCCTTCTCGAGGTTTTCAACCTTTATGCTGATATTCTCGTTCATGTACTTGATCGCTTCACGCATGGCCAATCGGTAGCCTGTGATAATAGTCGTAGGGTGGATCTTGTTCTTCATGAGCTCGTTGCCCCGGCGCAGGAGCTCGGCAGCGATCAGGACCACGGATGTTGTGCCATCTCCGACCTCCTTATCCTGCTGGTGGGCCAGGTCGACGAGGATCTTGCCAGCCGGGTGTTCGACATCTAATAAGCTGAGAATCGTCGCACCGTCGTTGGTCACTGTCACATCCTGTAGATAATTGTCAGCAATAGAATTTCCCACCGAGGCAGTCGGCAGCTACTGACACCAATGTCGTCTACCATCATCTTGTCCAGACCGCTAGGGCCGAAGGAGCTCTTAACAACATTTGAAATCGCTTGGGTGGCCAGAACTGAAGAAGAATACATTAGAACGCATTCCTGCAAAGCGAAATCAGAGTCCTACCATTCTGATCTCTAATGTCGGCGCCAGAGATTTTCTGGCCTCCTAAGAACAGAGTCCCGTTGCCGGGCTGCTCAAACATAGAAGCCATGTTGTCTTGTCAGGTCGGTCTCGAGCTCTTCCGGGTGGGTGGAGGGGAAGAACAGGTGGGACGAGAAAAGCGAGAGGATTAGAAGAATTACGGTAGGTAGTCGGGTTCAGGCTGTGTCGTGTTGCAGCCAGGTAGTAGCCTAGCTTATCGTCGTTGCTGCAGGTGTTCGGGCTGCTAGAGCTTCAATAATTTTGTTTAGGGCGGAGTCGTGATTGATCCGGGCCGCTTTTGTACCTGTTAATTGCACAAATTGGATGGAATTGGATTTATCCAGTACATGCCCCTCCATGCTTCTGGCTGGACCCCTCCTTTCCATATGATAGGGACACCACCAACCACAGTGAACGACTATCGAAAACGCGGGGCTGTTTCTAATAAATTTCCCAGGCACCGCCTCCCCTGCTTTGCGACAGCTACCCGACTGATTGGGCAAGTGACTCAGCCGGCCACCGGTCCATTAAATTATACCACAGTCTCATTCTTCACGCAACAGTCGTGATACCTTATTAAACATCACATCCTCCTTGTCCTATCTTGACGGCAATCCTTTGCCCCCACATTGCAATCATGGCGGACGCAGCTGCAGCCCCCGAGCAGTCGAAGAGCGCGATGAAGAAGGCCGAGAAGGAAGCGAAGAAGGCAGCCGAGAAAGCTGCAAAGGCAGCAAAGCAAGCGGCCTTGCCTGTGGTCGGCGGTAAGAAGGCGGATGAGATCATTGGTATCACCGTCTCCAAGGCGGATAACTTCCCCCAATGGTACCAGGAGGTCGTGCTGAAGGCCGAGATGATCGAGTACTATACAGAGATCTCTGGCTTCTTCATCATGCGCCCAGCCACCATGTACATCTGGAATGTTATCCGCAAGTGGTTCACCGCCGAAATCGAGGCTTTGGGTGTCGACGAGACCAACTTCCCCATGTTCTTGTCAGCGAAGTCACTCGAGAAGGAGAAGGACCACGTCGAGGGTTTTGCTCCCGAGCTGGCATGGGTCACCAAGGCGTGAGTTGCTCCCACAGGCCAATTTCAAAGCATATGTTGTTCCAGTCCACTGACATGCTTCTCAACAGCGGTGACAAGAACCTCGAAGTCCCCGTCGCGGTCCGTCCTACATCGGAAGCTGTCATGTACCCCTACTATGCCAAGTGGATCCGCTCCCACCGCGACCTGCCCTTCAGACTGAACCAATGGAACTCGGTCGTCAGATGGGAAGCGAAGCAAACCACCCCTTTCCTCCGAGCTCGCGAATTCCTCTGGCAAGAGGGTCACACTGCGCACTTGACTGAGAAGCTTGCTGGAGAAGAGGTCCTCCAAATCCTTGAGCTGTACGCCCGCATCTACGAAGAAATCCTCGCCGTTCCTGTGGTACGTGGCAAGAAGACTGAGAACGAGAAGTTTGCTGGTGGATACTACACAACAACAGTTGAAGGATACATTCCCTCCAATGGCCGCGGTATCCAGGGTGCGACATCCCACTGCTTGGGCCAGAACTTCAGTAAGATGTTTGATATTACCGTGGAGGACCCCGCTGAGAAGGGCAAGCACATCAATGTGTGGCAAAACTCCTGGGGTCTCTCAACGCGTGTGATCGGTGTCATGGTCATGATCCACGGTGATGACAAGGGCTTGGTTCTCCCTCCCCGAATCGCCAAGATCCAGGTCATCATTGTTCCCGTCGGTATCACCAAGAGCGTCACCGAGGAGGGCAAGGCAGCTCACGCCAAACAGCTGGCAGACATCAAGAAGACTCTCCTGTCTGCTGGTGTACGGACAGACGATGATCAGAGAGAAGGCTACACTCCTGCGTGGAAATTCAACGACTGGGAACTCAAGGGCGTCCCTCTCCGTGTCGAGTTCGGGCCCAAGGATGCCGCCAAGGAAGTCGTCAGTTACGCTCGCCGTGACACGGGTGAGAAGGGCACCATTCCCATTGCTGAGATCAGCACAAAGGTCCCAGAGCTCCTGGAAACCATCCAGAAGGATCTGTACACCAAGGCCAAGGCCTCGTTTGACGAGCATCGTGTTGTTGTCGAGGATTGGGAGAAGGTCATCCCTGCCCTTGATGCCAAGAACGTCGTTCTCATCCCCTTCTGCCATGGAACCAAGTGTGAGGATAAGATCAAGGATCTTACCACCACTAAGCATGATGAGAGCCCCGACGCCTCGGTTCCCCAGGCACCTTCCATGGGTATGAAGAGTCTGTGCATTCCTTTCGAGCAGCCCAAGGAGCTGGCTGAAGGCACCAAGTGCCTCAACCCCGAGTGCGAGGCTACTGCCCAGAGCTATGTCATGTTCGGCCGCAGCTACTAAACCCCCAAACATCAACTCTTTTTTCTTTGTACAATGTCGTCACGGTCCAAGCGAAAGGGTGATATAGGCTGGAGTATGGTACTTCTGACTGAGCATGGCGAATTGGGATACCAAAGCAAATCGGGTGGTTCAAATCTACATTTCATGCATTGTCGATTTGGCTCATAGAAAAAAAAAGAAAAAAATTGCACCTACATCTGCAGAGTAGATAGTAGTAAGAATACTACTTACATCTGTCCCACAACCAACTGCGTCTTGTCACCGAATTCCAGTGCCACATCATTGCAAGATGGATCTCCGTGACCGGCAAAATATAGACTATTGATGTCGATAATAAATTCGGAGCTGGGACCCTCAGTGATTCGTCTCATCAGCAACAGAATCCTGATATCGTCATGCACATTTAAGAACAGCAGGATATTAAGTTAAAAGGTATTCTCTTCATTATCTGGCGTAATGATGCCCTGTATTAGGCATGAAGGTCATCAATATATTTTTCCGTTTTATCTCATAGAAGGCTCGTCCTTTCAAGCCAAGGGATTATGAACAACCCTCACCCTTCTTCCTTCCCTACATCAACCTAAGCTCCATTCATAACATTTTACTTTGCTTTGTATGTATGTAGATATTTAAACGCCGAGAGCAGAGTTGAAGGCGTTGGCAGCAGCCTGGCCCGTAGCCGCGTTGGCGGCCTGGGCAGCCTGATTGCAGGTGCTGACGGTGGCGGCACTGGCCTTGCACTTGGAGCCGAGCTGCTGGCAGATGAACTGGGTGAGGATGGCGGGCTTCTGGACGGAGCCGTGGGCGAAATCCTTGGTGTTGGCGGGGACGAAGGCGGACTCGCCCTGGCGGTCGGCCAGGTTGGCGGAGAACTTGATGGCGGGCGAGCCGCACGAGCCGGTGTCGAGGCGGCCGCCGTTGGCCTGGCGGCGCTTCTTGCCGCCGTTGGCTGAGACGCACTGCTGCTGCTGGGCGTCGCAGTCGGCGACTTTGATGGACTTGTCCTTGCCGCTGTTGACGGCGTTGGCGCAGGCGTTCTTCTGGACGTCGCACGCGCGCTGGGCGGCCGCACCGAGGTTCACGAACTGGGAGCCGTTGACACCGAAGGGCTTGGCGGAGGTGTCAGAAGTGATGGGGACAGGCGCAGAACCAGTGGAACCGCTGAACTTGTTCAGGTTCGTGCCAGTCGCAGCGTTGTTGTTACCGGCATTGGCGTTGTTGTTGTTGTTGTTGTTGTTGTTGTTGTTGTTGTTGTTGTTGCCGTTTTTCTTGGCAGCACCAGACTGCTTGGCACCCGCAGCACGAGTGGCAGAGGCAGTAGCCGAAGCGACAGCGCTGGCGCTGGCACTGGCCTTGTTGTTGTTTCCAGAGTTGTTCGCAGCGCCGCCTCCGTTGGCGACAGCGGACTGGATCTCGGCCTCGGTGACGTCGGGGACGAGGAGACCCTTAGTGTTGATGCAACCCTTGGGATCGATGTCGTCGCAGGTGTTGCCGGCGCCGGTCGTGTCACCGACCTTACCGGGGGCGAAGGTGCCCGACTGGATGGCCAGGGCCGGGTCGGCACCGATGGAGCTCAGCTGCGCGGCCAGGGTGAGGGCGATCTGCTTGTTGAGCTCGGCGGCGCCGTCCGAGGCCGGGTCCTGGTGTTGCTGGAGCGCGGCGACCTCGGGGTTCTTGGCCGTCTCGGACTTGCAGAGGACCGAGGCCAGGCCGACGGAGCCGGTGTTGCGCTCGAGGGCGCGGAAGATCAGGGCGTTGGCCATGCCATCAACGTCGTTGGCGGCCTTGGCGTTGGTGAAGGCCTGGTCAGCGATGCGCTGCTGCAGGCAGTCAAGATCCTTGACGTTACCCGCGCCCTCGGCGGCGGCCTTGTTTCCAAGGAGGGAGAAGACGGGGTCCTGGATGTTGTCAGGGTTGTCGAGCTTTAGCGAAGTAGCCACGACGTTGAGGATGTTCTCGTGCGAGTGCTCCTGGGGAACCTCGCGGCGAGACAAATGGCGGTTGAGGGCCTGCAGGACGGCATCGGGGCGGGCAGTAGCCACGCCCATCAGGACGGCCAAAGCAGCAGTTGACTCGAACTTCATCTTGTCGGATGTAGATGTGGGTAGAGATATATAAAGATTGTAGGATTACGTTGTGAAGCTAAGGCCCGGCCTAGAGAAGGGAAGTCGAACAAGAGCACGAATACTAAAGAGTGTATATAGAAGGTAAATCAAAGGTAGTTCACAGAACTAGTAGAGAAAAGAATGTCGCAATTAGAGAAGGGCAGGCACTTGTCGTTGGATGAAGATAGAAGGAAGCTCTTCTGCTGAGTCGGCGAGGAACGTTGTCCATATATACACGTCCGAGATGAGAGCCCGAGGCCTGCCTGCCATGCTGCCATGCTGCTGCCATGCACCCATGACTGTTTTGGTTCCGATTCTACCACCCTCCATCTGCACAGGGTACTCTTTCCGACCCGCCCAGCTGTCACCCTTCAGGGTACTGTGTGTCTCCGATGCACGGGCAGGTAACGGTCTCGATCAAGCGGATCATCATCTTGGGAAGCGAGCCAACACCATGGCGCCATGGAAACGCCATGGCAGGAACGTGCTCCACGAACTGGTGTGGGTAAAGTGGGCGCTTCCTCGGCAGAAGGCCCTGCCGGACGACATTTGAGCCGCAAGGAGAGGATATTTTTTGCATGCATTACACTAACAGCCGTTTATGGGCAATCGAGAATAGATCTGCCCCTACCTTTCCAGTCTTGGCCCATACGGCGGCGGCTGGTGGAATAGGCAGATAGACCGAGGAAGCAAACGTCACTGGACGGCTGGAACGTTTCACGGCCCTGGGAGGAGTGCCAGGAACATACGGAGTACAGGTGTGGTGTTCAGAGACAGTCCATATGTACTAGTTGATGTTCTGGTCTGTAATGTTTGTTTTTAGTATATTTTGTCCCAGTTCTGGGATCACAGCTTGATAGGCAGTGTTTACAGCCAGTGCTATTTATTGTCAGTGCCAATACCAATGACATTGACTTTGATAGACGGCGGCCCGCTGTCCCAAGAAAACAAATATGATGAAGTTCAGCATGGATGGGAGCTCTTGATTTCAGACGATACCTCAGGGCCTGCAGGCTACCAGAATGCAGATTGGATGGGGCCGTTGCACCGTTGGTAGGGATGATCATGCTTAAAAATTAGGTACCTTGGCCTTTTTTACCTCATAAGGTTAAGTTGGCTGACCCGGCTAGCCTGGGCTCAGCCGATAAGAATCATGACATGGAGATGGAGATGGAGATGAGACGAAACAGAATGGAGCAGGTGCATACGTAGACGGTGCAGGGAAAAACACCAAAAAGTCAGAGTGTCGCAACCCGAAACGTCTCAGTTGAGCCGCAACCAGCAAAAACCCCATCATTCGCCTTGGAGCCAAGCTTTTTCTCATCTGCAGTGCTGATTGGGTGCGTATGGGGTGTTCGCGGGGAGCAGCCACCTAAGGTTAAGTGCTTAAGCCTAATCTTGGTAGTGGTTAGTGGGTGCCATCCATGCTGTTGGCAGGCAAGCAGGGGCTTTCTAGCAGGGGGTGGTGAGCATGGATACATCAATCTTCCAACGGTAACGGTTTTCAACGCTCCCCCGTGGCCGTCAAGCCGTCTCTCTAAGTACCGAGTATCGTACCTACTGCAAGAACATAGACTCACCATCAGATCAGACTGTTCATGCCAATGTCGATCACAACTCACATATGAACTTCCTAAGATTAATAAGGCCATCCTTCATCAGAATTTCCCTTCGGACCGCCGTATCCCGCAAGCGCTAGTAGGGCATGTTCATCCCTTGGCCGACAAGAGCGCCGCCCTTGTTCTCTCGGTTATTGTAACTCCTGTCTACTGGGCGGCGTTAAGGGCCGGTGAATGTTTCTGGTATTCCCACATGATCAAGTCCGAAAAGACCATGCAACATTGAAGATAGAATGGGTTAGATGGGCGATTGATTGTCTGGGCAGCCGCAACACACCACACACACCACAAACCACACAAGTGACGGGGGCGAGCAAGTATTGACGTTTCGTTGTGACATGAGACGAGAAAGGCACACACAAAACACCATCGGGGATCGGGGGCGATGAACCTCGGGCATCTTCCCGAACGACAATCATACAAGCTAGGCAATACTTGCCGCCTATTGCTCTCCCGTGCGTTCGCCTTTGTCTGGCAGACAGCTTTCATCTGGCGAAACATCAAGAGGCAGGCATCGGACAGATTTTACTTGGCCTGTACTGCATGCATACTCCTAGAAAACCATGACCATACTGGTATATTTATTTTCTAGAATTGTGTGCAGCATAGAGGTTAGTCAGTCTAGTCCACAGTCCGCATTACCCTGGGTGTCAACGGAAAGCACGTACAAAAAGACACTCGTGAAAGTCTCAAGTGAGTAAAGCGGAAATATTTCATCCAATCTGAGGTCGTATTCCATGAAGATCACGTTCCGCCGGGCACTTGCTCACGCAAATCATCGATCATCTCTGAAGCACTTGACACGCTCAGGGGCTACACATCGATTTGTTTATTTGCTAGGTCTCGTCTCTCTTCACAGTCACAATGCACAGTCCATAAGGTACCATGTTGCATTGGGGGGTCGGATCATGGCAATCAGACCAGGGCGATAAGGGAGAAGCAAAAGGCGTTGTATCTACCGTCTGATACCCTCTGGCCTTGATTACATACTGAGCCAAGACGTTGTGGAAGAAGAGTCAAACGTCTTCGACTGCACCTGCCTATTTTGACGTATTTTTACTCTCATTCTAGAAGCCTAAGTTTGGAAGAACGAATTGCAAACTTACGAAAGATTTCGGGAGCAAGTTCTCGTTATAGGGATGGCATCTGCTTTTTTCTGCCTCGATCAGCATTGTTCTTCTTAAATCTCCCAGACTTGTCAATCAGGACAAAGCTATACATATCATCGAGCACTACAGAGCCAATTCTCGGCGAGTGCATAACTCATCCTGCTGCTATGTTGAACGGGGCGGAACTCCGGAGCGGAACTTAGGCGCGGGACGGGTCGCCTTCTTTGACGACCAGGAAACGTTGTTCTTCACTACGCTATCCGCATGACCAGTTGGGTTATGAGGCGAGTAATCAACGCAGTTGCATTCAATGATAGAGTCAATAGAGCGTTTCGGAGCGGGTCATCGCCACTTGGTCCAGCCGGCTCATTTCGGTCACGTTTCGGAAGACCTTTCCATGATTGCATTGGTGATGGGTATGATATGTTCTTTCTTATATCAAGTGCATGCTACCCTCGCACTTGGCTAACCCCAACATAAAATCTTCTAATATATTCCATAACAAACACGGCAACCCAGTTGTAGCATGAACAACTGACTGGGGTATGTGACGGGACAGAGGCACACAGCAACTCAAATCTGGACGCAATTGAATTTGTACAGGATTAGCGGAGGCTGGTAACGTCTAGGAAAGGTCCAAGAATGTCGAGGTTTCCCCCATCGCATCAAGTCTATAGCTGGGAAGCGGGCCATGGAGAAAGCTTGCCATATCCCTTCTTTTCGGCAGTCTATTATTCGTAAACAATATCCGAGTTTAACCGATGATCAACTTGTCCTCCTCGGGGAACTCGTACTCGGGGACCTCCAGGTTGAGAGGAGCGGGGCCCTTCCTTATACGTCCGGAGATATCGTAGTGAGAACCGTGGCAGGGGCAGAACCAACCACCAAAGTCACCAGCCTCGCCGATAGGCACACATCCCAAATGTGTGCAGACACCTAGTCAAGAACGACATTAATTAGCTTTAATCCTACAAGTTGTTGGTTGCTTTGGGAGGACATTTGCCGCGTTTTCAGGATAGGGAGATCAGCCAGACACTGCTGCCGTGCACGTATTGACGGGTTGACATCATCGCTACAACGCGCAACTTCGCACCCTCGACATGTATCCCTTTGAAAATGCGCAAATCGTCCCAAAGAAGGTAGAGTATGAAGTACCCAGCATAACCAGCCACTCAGGCTTCTGCACGCGGTCCTCATCGGCCTGGGGGTCTCGCAGAGACTTGACGTCGATCTTGTTGGCTTCGTCGATCTCGCCCTGGGTTCGGTGTCGGATGAAGACGGGCTTGCCTCTCCACTTGATGATGACGTTCTTGCCCTCGGGGATGGCGTTGAGGTCGACCTCGACCTTGGCCATGGCCAAGACATCGGCGGACGCGGACATGTTCTTCAGGAACTCTGCAATTGAGAAGGGTGACACGGGTTAGCGATCAATTGGCATTCAGAACCAGCCAATTGATGGGCCGAATGTCCGGTCTCGACAGCATCGGATGGGACCGTGTGCCGATGGCGACCCAATGGCTCCATGCTGGTGTCCTAAAGTCCCTCCCCCATCATCACTCACCTTGAACAGTCGACTTGGCACCGGCAGCGGTGACGGCGCCCATGGCACCGACCATGAAGTATGAGACCAGGTTGTTGGCACCGATAGAGTTCTTGGACATGTAGCTGCCCCAGTCGGGAATCTTGGAGGCCCGGCTGTCGCCCTTGAAGGGGCTGCTGTAGTTGCCGCCATCACGGAGAGAGCTGGAGGTCGAGAGAGCGCGGACGGAGCGGAGGGTGGCGGTCTTGGAAGCCTCTCGCGCAAGGGCGCGCGATGCGATAGTCAAAGGCGCCATGACGATGGGAGGTAGGTTGTGGATTCAATTGGGAGGTTGAAATTGGTCGGTCGTCCGGAGAGAATCAATCGGGTGAGAGCTGCTTTCCTGCTTGAGGTCTTTTCCAAATTTCTGGGGACGATTACCGAAACGGAACAAGCTCGGCCTGAGTGGCCTCATACAAATGACTGCCTGGTCTGTGCAGCTGCCAAATTGCGACTTGCTGATTGGTCGAAGCTGCTACTGAAGGCCTTGCAGCTGGTCGCCACCTGCTCAGCTGATGGCTTAGGTAAGCATTGAATTCCTAAGTCAACAACAGCATCTAACCTTATTTCTATCATACCTATCTAGATATTCAACACTGGCTGGCAAATGGATTATTCAACAGATTGCACACGACTCCATTAATTAATACGGTTCAGTTGCTAATGTGGAAACTGCGTGAGCAACTGTAGATAATACTTGCGCATACATAGAATATCAACATCATTACCATATTCCATGGTGGCTGTATAGGAGGACACTGGCTATAAAACCTCATAAGAAGGAAGTGCTAGATTGTCTATGAAGTTACTCGTCAGAGACATTGCAGAAACCCTCTTCTCTTAACAGTCTCAGCTACATAGTCCTCAATGCAAGCGCTTGAGTTCCTCCACCATATTCCGCATACTCTCGACATCCGGACCCAGACCTTTGACGAGTCCCTCCTGCGTCTCTTCGTCCGCGTCTAAGAACCGTTCAATAAGTTCGCCGTCTATGTATCTGTATGGCTCAGCCTCTTCCCGTTGCTCATTTCTGAAGGAGCGGAACCCATTAAACTGCAAATTGCCCACTGTCTCGATCCTTTCTATTAAGTTGTTTTGTAGACGACGTAGCAGGTCTAGCGTGCTCTCCGTCATGGTACCAAAGAGGTAAATGCCACCCTCGACCTGGGTTTGTGCGTTAGTAATTATTCGAAAATCGATACTCGGAGGGCGGAATCGAAAAAGGAGTGACATACCGTGCCGAGAAACGCTCGAGGGACAACAATGGCCTTTTCGCTTGCGTCGACCGTGACTTTCCTGATTTTGTTGACCATGTCCCCCAAACTGAATTCGCTGGTAATTTTCATGCTCTTCTTATCTTCCTCTGTGACACCTGACGAATCGCGGCGAAGAACCATCAAGTTGCCCTGTGAATCCGACTCAAGCCACGATTCTCCCTCAATATGGCATATCGACGTTGCCCACGAACCCTGGTAGTGCCTGCCCAGCTCCTCCAGCTTTGCCGGCTCGTCATCAACTGGCGGGGTGAATTTGACAAGACTCATCGACTTGGTCAAGTCAGCCACCGCGATCGTATCTCCTTCAATGGCAAGATCGACGGGATATGTTGCAGGCCGGTAGGAAGCCACGCGATCAATCTTGGCGTGTGTTGTTGATATCTCATTGTATCGATAGACAACCACGGTCTTAGCGAGTGCCGCCACGATGTAGTCGCCGATGACGCCGAAACACCTACAAGCGCCCTTGACACCACGTTGGGTGACTACATAGGGGTTGCGATCGCTGTCAATGCCCACGACTATGATCCGCCCCCTGAAGTCATCCTTCGAATCGGGGTTGGGCTGAACCTCACTGAGGTAACTTGTGCCAACAAGGAACCGCTCAACCTTGTTTCCATAAGAGTCTGTGAGTTCAGCTCGGAAAACGGCCTCCACCATCTCCGGTCCCGAGGAACCTTCGAGTACCAAGTCATTGCCAATCTTGTCGAAGACCACCTCGTCAACAAGTCGGAAAGAACTGGTGATAATCTCTTCGTTATTGACCACTTCCCTCTTCACGCATCCAAGTCCAAACACTCGCTCATTACGAGAATAAGCTATTCTCCTTACAGTCTGTCCCATCGGCAGTGTCTCCACGTGAGTCCGGCGCTCATCATCAATGAGAGCAATCTTCAGTGTCTTTTCGGTTGCTAAGGCCATGCAATCCGGAAACGCCTCGGTGTCAAAAGGACACACACACGTTGCGTCCTGTGCGGTTACGGCTGAGTAGATAATGCGGCCATGAGACGCATAAATCAAGCTAGAGTGCTCACTCGTAGAGAAAACATTGTATATGCCGTTCGGCTTTGGAAGAAGTTGCAAGCGAGCGTGTCTTGTGCCAAGGACTATACTCTTGCGTCCCGACAGGGCGAAATCAGGCTTTGAAACATTAAATGTGAATACGAACCCGTCTTCCATGGCAACGAACAGGGTAGGCCCGGAGGACTCAGGTGGCAAAACCTGAGCAAGTACAATATCACGCGGAATTGATGTTAGATCGTCCTGTTTCCTTAGTGACTCGCTGTGCAATGGCTGGAGGGTTTGAAGATCCATGATGGATATCGTCCCCGATTTCCAAAATCCTACCACCCCGATGCTCGGATACTGAGGCGGCAAATGTACACATGCAACCTGCTCCTTTTCTCCGAGGTCGTTGTGTTCTGTGCGAATAAGGTCATGTTCTATCTTGAGAGACAGGAGACTATCGCCGTTAACAGACAGAAGGATCCAGTCGTTATTGGCTGACGCATTAGTAATAGTCTGGCCGGCTGCAGGACTCCAGCTGGAGATGGCAACGCCGCCCTCAACATCAATAAGCCGA
The DNA here is from genome assembly GCA_039105305.1 of Apiospora arundinis. Lineage (NCBI taxonomy): Eukaryota > Fungi > Ascomycota > Sordariomycetes > Amphisphaeriales > Apiosporaceae > Apiospora > Apiospora arundinis. The sequence goes on from JAPCWZ010000004.1 coordinate 2,613,087, forward strand.
ACGCTGCTCGGGGTGACTTGAACGAGGCGGCCGTCAGAAAGGTTCTGAGCCACCAAAGTTTGCTCGTTTAGCGATGTACCCTTGAACTCCTCGACTTCTTCGATATCCCCAGTGGGGCTGAACGTGAAAGTCCTCGTCTCTGTAAGAAATGACACCATCAAAGCATCATACTTGGAGGAAGCCCCGCTTCTGATGGGAAACAGTGACCGTATATTGTCCATATCAGCCAGGATCCCAACGTCTTCGAGGCCGACTCCACTTCGAACACTCCTCAAGCTACCGTCCTTGTGGACGCCGCTGCCAGCCACGATTCTGGCTTGCCCAGATGAGTACTCGTTGACTGTCTGCCCTTCGCCATCACGGTTGCCCATATCCATGATAGTGAAATCCAATATTGGTGAAATATTGGTCAGTTCCTGGACCAGCTCCAGAGTATAGTCCTGCGGGTTGACTTTGAACAGTTGGGAGTTTCCGTAATGCGAAGCGACAAAAAGGAGATTGTCTCCTAAGTAGACCAGACTGTTTGCTCGTGACGTAGTCCCAATCTTCTTCATCTCCAGCCCAGTTACCACGGCACCGTTTTCTAATTGGAACTCCAGCAACCACATGGTTCCATAGTCATCTGCGATGAAGTAATGCGACACATTGTATTCCGCCCAGGCGACAAAGATGGATGACTCGACAAGCGCAGTTTCGACCGTCTTCTTAGCGGCATCATCGTAATATAGCAACCGCGTCTCTCCCACGACAAGGAGACCGCCCAGCTGAGCACGAGCTTGTTGAGCGTTCCGGACGATGTAGCGCTTGTATTCCTTTTCTCCCCGGCCGACAGGTATCAGCATGGCCGCGCCAGGGTCCTCGATCTCGAAGCGGTCTATCTGATCCTTTGTATCAAAGCTTGCTATTTGTGTGTTTTTGTCATCCGAGTAGAGCCGGTAGGTGACAAGCTGGGCATCTGGGTTGTCGGTCCGGGTTTGGTACAAAAAGGCAACCTTGGGTTGGCCTGTTTCCACGTGCAGGAATACCGCAGACCTTATGAATAGCTCCCTGATGCGAATCTGGTCTTGCCAGTCCAGTACCAACCTTTTGTTCTTCGTATGTGGCATGCGGGCCACGTTCAAGACTCCTTCCCACAGCAACATTATCATGTACATGCCCGTCGGATCAACGATACACTGGTCTTGGCTTTGCGAATCTCTCATATGTTTCTCGGTTGGATCGTGAAAAGGCTGGTGGCTGTTGAGGCCTTGGGTCTCTTCGTCCCATCCGAGGGTGAAATAGTGGAAGCGGTCCGTTCCAACGAAGAGTAGATCGGTGTCGGTATCTCTTGGGCATAAACGCTGCAGCATCGTGATGGTGCCATTGACGATCTTGGAGTCGACCTCAACCAAGAGGCCTGATTCGCGATCAACTTTCCAAAACTCGAGTCGGTTCGCCTTGCTATTTGCGGAAGCACACATAGGTCAGTCGCAATGTTCGTTGTTCAATCATTTGCTAGAGAGTATGGGAATCTTCCTGGGAAGACACATTGGACCTACCCAAGCACCAAACAGGGATCCTCATCTTCCGGGAACAGATGAGCGCGCAGCGCATGGCGCACACTATGTGGCCGGTGAATCGGCACTACGTAGGCCATGATGTTGCAATATGGATCATGGCTCTGCTGCAATGGAAATGCAAGGTTAGATGGGAGCAAGTTCACCAGAGGTAGGAGCTTGCAGGTAGGTGGCACAGTAGGTGTCGTCTCTGCGTTTGCAGAAGATGCAATCAATCTATGTGCCCCTCCAACACTTTTTGGTGACAAATCCAAAAAAGAAGCTGAAGGCGGGCGGATTGGAGCTTCGATTGATGTTCTATGATGCCATGGCCGACGGCTGAGAGACCGGGGTTCGCTTACGGAGTATATTCAATGTTAACCCCGACAGCTCCTAAAGCTCCAGCGGGCGGGTGCGCTAAGATTTAAGCGTGCCAGCGTGCCAGCGTGCTTACTTTAATACTCCGTACCCGACACTCGCCACACTCCAATCTATTACCAATGTACCTATTCAACTGAAAATAATACTCGATAGATCACAAGCAATCCATACCCCAATTATTGTATTATGCTATTTTTTATATAATAATATTTCATAGGTTTCGTAGGGGCATTTCACGCTTGATAACGAGGATCGAAACAGTCGGAGTAAGTGCTTCCTTCACCTTACCTAAAGTAAGGGAAGACCAAAAATGTGTGCATCTGTTTCGATAGCCTCAATCCTCCTACCGCTTGCTGCCATCTTGCCGATTCGTTCTGAGCGCCGTTAGCAGACCCGAGGACCCTTCGGCAGGCGTAGGGGGATCCAAGGTTCGTGACTGGCTGGCCAGGAAGATACAGCCCAGCAGAAGCACCACTCTTGCTCAACTAGTGTCTCATGTTTCTCTCTCCATCGCATGGATGGACAGTTTGCCCCGCCATGGCCCATCTCACATCCCAGACACCGACTTCTTGCCTACGACCCTACTCTCCTACCTGTACTTACCCGCATTACCAGTTCCTGGCTCGTGTTCGGTGACCTATGAAAGGGGGTTAAACAGGAGAGGAGTGGATGGACGATCGGCCGCCACCAGCTTATATGTATATCACACACATACATCACAAACATAGCATGCTTGTTGCTTGCTTGCTGTTCTGAAGAGATCATCCACGACGGACCGCCAAGCCTGCACATAGCATAACCAAAGGGAAAATCTTTCTTTCTATATCTATATCTATATCTATATATATGTCTATGTTTATATCTATATCTATACTGTAAACAACATACAATATACGTACACACATACGACAGACAACATGCAGCAGACGCAACAAGTACCCCGAACGCCAGCGGAGATGATCTCCATACCCTCCACGCCCACGGAGGACACCTTCAAGGAGCTGGGCGAAGAGAACGAGGAGGACGAGCGCTGGACCCCGCTGCAGCTCGCCAGCAAGGACGGGGACCTGGCCTTGGTCGAGAAGCTGCTCCAAGCGGGCGGCGACGGAGGAGCAGACGTGAACGCCCCGCCCGCCGGTTACTACGGCAACACGGCCCTCCAGGCGGCCTGCCTCTTCGGGCACGAGGCCGTGGTCCGCAGGCTCGTGTCCGCCGGCGCCGACGTCAACGCCCCCGGCGGCAACAACGGGCGGCGGAACGCGCTGCAGCAGGCCTGCCGCTCAGGCAACGCCGCCATCGTCTCGTACCTGCTGGACGAGTGCGGCGCCGACGTCAACGCCCCGGCCCTGCGCTACCACGGACGCACAGCCCTACAGGTGGCCGCCGAGGCCGGGGAGCTCAAAATCGTCGAGCTCCTGTTGGGCGCCGGGGCCGACGTGAACGCAAAGCCGGCGGGCACGGCGGGGCGCACGGCTCTCGCGGCGGCAGCGTCGGTGGGCGACCTGGAGATCGTGAAGCTCTTGCTGCAGCCGCAGCACGGAGCCGATGTCAATGCGCTGCCGAGCCGGCACAAGGGCATGACGGCGCTCCAGGCGGCTTGCTCCATAGGGGACGAGGAGATCGTCAAGGTATTGATAGATGCCGGGGCGGACGTAAACGCTCAAGGGAGTTCATTCAAAGGTGGTCGAGCACTGCATGCAGCCGCTCAAAAGGGGTACATTAGCATCCTAGAGATGCTGCTGAAGGCAAATGCCGACATCGATGCTACCGCTGGCTGGGGAGGCCAGACCGCATTACAAACAGCTGCAGCCAACGGCCAGGAAGACGCTTTGCAGTACTTACGAAAGTCAGGGGCGACCGGCCCTATTGCTGGAGGTGTCTTGTTATTCGATTAAGTAAAAACACTCAATATATCATCACCCATTAAGTAGCTCGCGATGTGAGAGACACTCGGTTTTGTCAGATTCCATACTAGGCATACCTATCGCGGGTACCATCCATGCTATACTTGAATCATGATCAATGTCTATTTCGGTTTAATCGTCTAAGTACTACATGTATGTCTTACTAGAATCCACGCGTATCTCCGTACCTCTCAGTGAGGACGGGATGATGGTAGCCAATACCGATGATAGGGTATGCTTCACCAGAGGAACAACCAATTCCAGCGCCTTGTTTGTATGCAGGACTTTGGTCTGCCCAGCCGATAAGGCGCCGTAAATGGTTACATCCTGCGTAGTCAATTATGTTGTGACGATGCATCCATGCCCTCAAAGGGGCCTATCTACCCAGGCAACGTGATACTGCCGGTGTATACTATAATACCCAATGTCTCAACGCAAGTTAATAGCGCACGTCTCTCCCGCTACCATTCATGATACAACAGCGGTAAGCTTTTGCTTCTCCTCATCAGTCAACATCTCGAACCAGGTATGAAAGTCGGGCGATTGCGCCACACGCCGGAAGAAATCGGTCAAGAACCGGTTGGTCTCATCGTCCTGGTGGCGGGTCATACTAGAAGCATCCAGGTAACTCATGAGATCGTTCTTCGTACTTCCAAGACTCAGGTCTACTGTGTCAGGCTCGTCTTCCCAGCCATCGTCATCTTCTTCCTCGTCGGCGAATTTGGCAGCAGCGGCGGCGGCAGCCGTCGACGCGTTCTGTGCCCCGGAGGCCGAGGTAAGCTCTTCAACCAAGATCTTAATGATCTTGAGGGTAGCAGGCACTATGGTGTACTGATCTGGGTCTACTACATAATAAGTATCGGTGCCAAGGGAACTAGGAAATTGAACTTACTCTCTTTCGCCCTCGAGCGTGTCATGATTCTGTCGCTGGCAGGAATAATCAAATCGCCCTTGACCATAGTCTGGGCTAGACGAGGATCGTTCAATTCGTACAACTTCGACAGCGCGATGACACTATAGGGGCGTCTAAGTCAGCTCCAAAGCTTAGTGAACAATCGGTTCTCATAGACTTACTTTTGGCGAATTTCATCGAAACCGGCGAATATGACTGAGTTCTCGAGCCATTTGGCGAGCACGACCTGCAAGCCGGGCTGTCCGTTGCCGTGCTTGTCAGGGATCTGGAGTTGGCTGAGGAACTCAACAACGGCGTCCGCCCTTTCCATTGATAGTCGCGCGAACACCAAGATAAGGGACTGGATAAAAGACGCTGCCTCGGCCGTTGCAAGGCGTGTTGCAACAGCTTTGAGAAGAGGGTCGAGATATTCACCAAGTCTCTCCGGTCCAGCCTTCTCCACGAGCTCTGCTGCCAGACCACCGACTTCACTAGCAGCCTGATCTTCGATCTCTGGCTTCAGAAGTCGGTCTATAATTCGAAGGCAGATTTCTACACCAGTCGTGCCATTCTCGTCTTGGTAATTGAAGACTTGATGGTGGCCATGCTGCAGAAGGTACTTGACTGACTCAGAACCCGGCCTAAGGACTTCCCCTTCTTCGCTTTCCATCAACAGCCGAGTTAACTTGGGTAGCGTGGCTGCCACGAACCCAGGAGGAAGAGGTTCGGAGCCATATTGTGTCAGCGCAGCCATCAATTCCGCCGCAAACTATAGTGTGTATTAGTAGATGTCTCTAAGTATTGAGCTGAGGAGTAATGCCTCAGGAGGAAGCTGAAGCCGAGGAGCATCGCGAGGGGCAATGAGTTCAGAGTGGTGAGTGGAAACTACACAAACGTACCGTTACAAGAGGGTCATCCGATGTGACGTTAGCAGCGTCGAAAGTGGACGTCAATGAGGGCAGAACCTTCTGGCATAATAATTGGTAGAGGTGCGGGTCTGCCATCGTCTGCACAATATCCTCAAACGTCTCGCAGATCATCATAGTGACCTGGAAGTTATTGGCACCATGCTTCGCGATTTGGAAAAGGAGGTCTAGCGCAGGCACCTCGTTCGAGAGGGCGACGCGCTTGTCAATGTTAATGGCAGCCCGCAACGTCTCAGCTAAACTTATCAGGAGATCGTCAGCTTCCTCGAGCGTCGTCATATCCTTGTTTGTTATCCACTGGCCAATAGCTTGGACGACTTGGGACTGGCCATTCGGTTGAACGGCGCCTCCTGTGACAAATCCTTCCAAGGCTCGGATGCAAGCAACCTGGACAATCTCTGTCTCATCCGGGGCATTGATCGCGGTTATAACACGGTCGAGGAAGCCAGCAGCTACTCCATGACATCGGATGAGCATTCCTGCGACGAGGAAGCCTCGGGCGCGTAGCAATGGCTCGTCGCGGCGGTTAATGCAGTAGTCAACCAGTTCGAGATATGCCTGAACAATTTCAACGGGGACTTCCTTGCCACAGTCTAGGAAGTCGCTGATCAGCATATTCAGTAAGAACAACGCGGCTTCCTGGGTTCTCCATGAAGGTGATTCAGTTGCAAACACGGTCTTGGTGTGAGCGAACAGGCCCTCGAAAACTCCATTCTTTAGCCACTCGCCCAGTTTGCACAAGAGATCGCCGCAGGCAGTTCGAGGCGTATAGTTGGCACTAACGGACCACTCCTCGGCGAGGTAAAGGGAAACATCGATGTCCCACAATTCCTCCTCCTCCGAAGTGATTCTAGCGTACGAGGTGGTGAGCTTCATGACGTCGATAACCCAAGGCGTCTCGTGGGCAGTGGGGTGAGCCTTAAGTCTTTCTTCGAGCAAGCTTTGCACTGGCTTGGCTTTGAGGCAGCCGTTCAGGAAATCGAGCTCTTCCAGGACGAGGAAGTCCAAAGTGTACGGAAGGCCGTCCGCATCCTCCAAGCGACCCTGAGCGCTGCCATTGACAATGTAGAGTTGCTCGTATGGCGCAGAGAGCAACAAAAGCTCTGCCCATGCAGCCTCGAAGAAAAGAGGGGTCTGCGGGAGCAGCAAGTTGGGGAACACGCTCTTGACCTTGAGGAGGCATCTTACGACCTGGAGCTTCAGCGCAATGACGCCATTCCATTCGTCGGGCTGGCTATCGAATTCGGTTTCCGAATGTGGGGGGAGCGAAAGCTTCATGGTCTGCAAAAAGAAAGGGAACCAGCCTGCCAGGGCCTGTTCGGCAAAGGCCTTGACCTCTTGTGGGTGGTCTTCCTTGACCTGGTCCATCAGGTCAAAGCACCCGCGGAAGACGGAGACAGCCAGAGCTCGAAGAATTGGCTTGCGATCACTTTCACTCACGGCCACGTCGTAGACGACCTTAACGATATCCTGGGCCATGCTGAAGAACTGTTCGTCGCTCAAGCTCTCATCGACAAGATCGCAAAGGATTTTCAATGCGCCGTGTAAATGGCTCTCGTCGCCCGAGGTGATGCAGCCGAAGAGTGTGGGCAGAAGAGCAGGCCATCTCTCGGGGAAGTCAACATTGGCGATTCTGCCAACGGCGAAGCTGGCTGCTGCCTTGATCTTGCGCTCCGAGTTGAGTGCGAGCTCGAGGAGGATCGGTCGGATTTGGTCCTTGGCGGCATCGGAAATGGGGATGACGACACCATCGTCGCTCTCTCCGCTCCAATTTCTCTCGGTGAACAGGCGCAGAGTGGATATGGCTTGTTGGCGAATCTCGACGCTGATAGACGTGTGACTCGCGATGTTGACGAGGGACAGCGGGTAGGCAGGGTTCGTCTGGGCTTGCTTCAGGTCGAGTTCGGCTTGCTTGCGTGGCCCCTCGGCGGCGAGCTGGGTATTCGCCAGGACCTGGACGAGCTGGTCTTCCATCGTGACCATTCGTCTGCTCGTAGGGTCAAGATTGGATCGAGTGTCGAATGATGCAGTTCCAAAAGACCAACAAAAGGTGGAAGTCAACTCGAGAGATGAGTTGTAGGTATGGACTTGGTCTGGTCGAGTGTAGGGGTTTAAAGTGGGATTTTCGGAGGGGGTCGTTTACCCGTGTGTTTCGTCCCACTTGCCCGAGAAAGAAAGTCAACAAAGCTGTTTGCGCGGGGTCCGTGTTGATGGGACAATAGTATTGTAAGTGATGCCTGTAGAATCACTGGGTTGATTTATAATTATCCGCAGAGAGAAAGAAAATAAAATAAAATATGAAGGAACGGGGAGCAATCAAGCCAGGCAATGAAAGAGCGGAATCAACAATTATTACGAGAGAAGGGATCAATAATCAGCGCTTTCTGTTACAAGTTGATCAGACGGATTGTCGGTCAAGCTACCTCCTACCTGCCTACCTCTACAGCATATAGGTGCGAAGAAATTCTGGCTGCTAAGGTTAGAGCTGCCTTGGTTAAACAATGGTGGGGGACCTGCAGGAGGCGCGTTTTGGGCTCTATGCTCTATGCTGGATGCTTGGGCAGGCAACACCAAAAGTACCACCATCCCATGCTTTCCTACCTAAGATACGGTATGTCAATAGGTTGCAATTGGGATGTGCCCTTGGCTTTCTTCTATTACTGTTCGGCTCGCATCGGGACTTGATCATCGCCGGGCATACCGATATCCGCTGCGCAATATGCATGTACCACTACTAGTCGTGTGTGGGTAAGCTTTGATAGATCAGAGTCTATCGTAATCGGCATTGCATGAATACCTGAAGTCCTTGCAATACAAATTCTAAGTACACTTGCAGGCGGTCGCCAGATGAAGCGCTCAACGGCGGCGACGGATGCTACTACAAGTGGATGTACAAAGATTATTGCGACCTTCGCGTCGTGATACCCTCCATAAAGCTGAAAGCGACACGTGGGACTTAGTAGTAGAAGCCGGGCTTTGTAAAACGATCAGCTAACATTTCGCGTTTTTTAAAGCGAATTGGGCGTCTCACTTTACGCGTTCCCCTCTACCCCTCAACGCGTGATCTCCAAAGGACCATCTTGTCATAGGGCTGATTGATGCTAGTCTTGGCACCTAGGCCAGGCCATGATGCTAATGCATGCTTGACGGACGCCTTTTCTAGTGCTGCTGCCCGTGACACAGCAATTCTCTCTCTCCAAGCCTTAGCGGGCAAATGCGCAAAACAAAGTATCGATCGTCACTAATAGTCGCGCCTGTGTTGCTCACCCAGGGAATCCGAACCGTCGTGGTACCTCGCGTGCCGTTCCGTTCCCTCAAGTGGATCTGACTGCCGCATGCGCAATCGGGAATCGGCATAAAGAAGTACTTAGCTGAGAGGGTCAGTCCTCCTCCGATTGGGTCGGCCACAAGGCCTCTCTCGCTATCTTCCGAACAATGGCGACAACCTCCCAGGCCCCGGCCCAGGCCCAACCCGTCGGTCTGTTGGTGACCCTCCCACAGGCCTCACACCTCCTTACCTCCTTCACGCACTTCCTGACTGTGGCCATCCACAATATCCTCTACTACCGGTCCCTATACCCAGCGGCGACCTTCCTCAAAGCCCGTGCCTACAACCTCGCGGTTCACCAGTCGCGGCACCCGGGCGTCTGCACCTGGGTCGGCGATGCCGTGTCGGCGATACGCACGCAGTTAATTCAGGGCACGGTCGAACGCATCGCCCTCGTAATCCACGCGCCGGGGGCTCAGGTGCTCGAGCGCTGGATGTTCGACCTCCGCGCCTTCCCCGCCTTCACAGGCGTCAAGGAGCAGCAGCCGCCCGCCCCCAACGGCGATGGTGGTACTAGCCGTCGGGACGAGGAAGACGATGGGGTCGGCCCCGGAGGTCCGGGCAGCATCCAGGCCGCCGAAACAATGGGCAGTAGTGACAAGATCAACTGGACGGATGTGGACGAGGGATTCCGAGCCGCGGTCTGGAGAATGGCCAGCGCCGCCGAGCAGCTGCCGCCATTACCGGAACGCTGCACTTACACCGTGGCGGTCGAGCTGCGAGATGGGAGCGAGGCCCCCATAGGGTACCCACAGCACTGGATCCCGTCGCAACCGAACTTACAGCCCCAATCAAAGGCAAGACTGGAGGCTGGTCGCGACATTGGTGGTGTGAAGACGGCCGCCATCAGGACTGTGGAAGCAGGTCCCCTCTATTTCGATTGCTGGGTGGAATTAGGGAAGGAATTGGCCTCGTCTGGGTAACGATCAGTACGCTCAGTAGAGAAGAGTTGCCAGCAACAAAACATATGTTGCCCTAAATTTCTGTTGTTCCCTTGAAGTATGCAGCTCTTGAATCCGGGCTTATCTAGTGCCGTAATAATATGTGTATGTATTGCTAGGTGTGACCCTCGAGCATTGGGTAAAGTAAGATGAGATATAAGTTTTGTTGTTTTGATTATAATAACATCACTAGAACGTATGCATGACTTGGGCTCATTTGCACTTTTTGATAGGGGTTGACCCTTTATTATTCATAATGCAAACAGGGGGGAAGACCACAGAGTGGAAATAATCACCCCTGTGCTCATTATACAGATGCGCGGGTAATCCTTCCTAGAGTCTGTGGTATCATTCTCATCAATTTCGTAACAATTTAACGTGTACCATCATTCATGAAACCCAGAACGCCCAAGTGGAGAGCCAGTATCTCATGACCGACTTATCGTATCACCACTTCTTCAGGTTTATATGATATCTCCTCCAAACCCTCCGAAACCACCATAGGGGTTGTTTCCGCCACCTGGTCTGCGACCACCGAGCCGTGGCATACCGCCGGGGCCCAGGGGATCAAACCGTGCTCCTGGTGGTGCTTGCGGGTCGTATGGCTCACCACCCAGACCACCTCCACCGATGTCCTCGAATGTAGGGTGCATCCCACGATGCCCGCCACCAGGGCGAGGTAGTCCTCCAAAGCTTGGTCTGAGGGGGTCACCGGGTCCTAGGCCAGGCGGATTCAGGTCATCCGCCCCAAGATTCCCGAATGGCGATGTGGCAGGATGGAATCCGCGTGGTGGTCTGTTGATATCAAGCTCATCGTCGAAACCTGGAGGAGGAAAGTCTCCTGCTGGCATAGGATGTCGCGGAGGTGGGTTAACTGGATCGCCATATGGATTTGGTTGAGCAGGCTGAGGCATAGGGTCGGGCATGACTGGTTGTCGAGGTGGACGACGCCCTGCCTCCTCGGCATCTTCTCTTGCAGCCCTGTCATCGGCACTCTCCTCATACCCCTCCTTTTGCAATGAAGGCAGTAACTTCTGGATGATGTTGACCTTGATCAGGCTTGCTAGGTCAGTGATGCGGGCTTCGTTGATGAACACTGCTTGAAGTTTCTGGGGCAAGTCGCTTCGATCCTCAGTTGAGTCAGGTGTCAAGGCGATCCGAACAGGCAAGGCACCATTTGAAATAAAGTCCTTCGAGGTGAGTTCGACACGGGCAATGCGATCATCTTCAATTGCTAAGCCACGTATTTCGGCCTTTCCACCCATGCGGTCTACTTTGAGGACGAAGCGGAGAGCGGATTGAGAGTGGGCGTAGACAAATGTACAGTTGTTGAATGAGGCATTCCAATTCTCGGGTAGACGCGGCGCAAGGTCCCGGCATTTTGCTTCGTCGGTTTTGGACTCATCGAAGCCCATCAGTCGGAAGCCTAGGGATGCCATGCAGGCATGTACGAAAAGTGCAAGAGCATCATGCGAGCTGCTAAGATAAGACGTCGTATCTCCTTGCGCACGTGTGGGAAGGGCTTCTGCCATGCCCTGAAGCAGCGTCGACGGACTCAACGGATTTGTAGACATGGTCGAGTATGTGGAAGAAGTAGGTAGGTGTTCTAGATGGATGATCGTCGATGAATGCGATGCACTGAATCCACAAACAGCGGATCTATGGTGAGGGGCGACGATAGTGGGAAGTGCTGAGAAGCTTTCTGGAATTGATGTATGGAAAGAAGGCAATTCGTTTTATATTGATGATTAAGTTCTACTCCAGCCAAGTGACATGAAGTTACGTTGACATCGTTGAGAGCCTGGCAATTATGTCATCTAGTTGGTGCCTGCGTTCTATGGACATTATGTACCGTATTTAACTTTAACGTGGGGTAACTGAGGGGCACCTGAAGCTTAGCTAAAATGCAACTGCCACTGCAACGCTAAGTCATACCTGCACGTCTACCTAAATAAGTACATAGCTAACCTAGAGGCTGCGTAGATGCAATGCTGTTATCGAATGGTGCCTACAATATCGACATGGGCACCAAAAAGAGTCTCCCGCCTCACTGATGTCATTGCGCCAATGCTTTAGTATAATAAAAAAAAACAGTCTGCAAATCGCCATCACTTCACAAGGTCCACGAAATCGGGGCACTTGAGTTCTAAACCGCGTGGATGCCAGACCGGGCAGTGAAAGCATCAAGGTCCTGAAGACCCTGCTCGAGGATCCCCAGCTTCTTGGTCACTTCGTTCCTCTCTGCTATGGTGCTGTCATCTTCCGATCCTAGTTGATCGATCTGCGCGTCCGAGAGGTCCCAAACGACCTCGGGAGATAGCCTAAAGTTCGTCAGCTACTCATACCCAACGCTGAGGGGATGAACATGTGGAACCTACACGTTTGGGAGTTTCTGGATAAGACAAGCCTCCACAGCATTGACGCTGACATCGTCGGTGAATTTCTTTAGGGCGACCTAGGGGCTGTGAGCATATCAACACCATGTCATCAATGGGGGTCTCCTTACAGTATAGTATGCCGCAGCCACATCGGCCGCAAGGGAGGCAGAGTATTTCTTCACATCAGGTTGGGTTCCCTCCTCGAGTGCGAAAAGCAATTTTCTCAGCTCCACCTCTTGTAGCCCATCCTGCATCTCATCTTGAGTCTCGCCGATGACTTTGAGGGTGATCCGATCAAAGTTACGACTGTGCCGGTCAGCTTGGATTTCCTGAACTGTGTCGGTAAGGTAGTCATTATAAGTGATTGGATGGATGGATAGATGAGGCATTAGTAACTCGTCCAGTTTTGCCTTCAATTTCGTTCTCAGACGATGCAGTGAAGGCTGAATCAACCCCTTCATCAGGCGTCCATGAGTGTTCTGATCGCAGATCTCTGACACCATTTTGTTGAATGTAGTCGCTGCAGCTTCATGGATCTCCTCGACTAGATTGGTCGTAATCGCCTCCCAGGGTTTGCATTGCCGAGCAAACAGATCACCGACGACAAGGGGGTTATATGTGCCTGGCAGTTCCCGCCCTCTGCACTCCTCCATCAATTTTTCAACGACAACGAGATATTCAGCTCTGGTTGTGTATTTGTACTTTGAAGTACGGCTTGGGGAAAGGCCATCCTCAACAATCTCCAAAGCGTGTCCATCAGCGCGCATCTTTTGGGCATAATTAGCAAGGATCTTCTGTACGTTTGCGCGTAGGCGCCTCTCGAAGGCGTCTGGCTGGCCCGGGTAGGACTCGAAGAACGAGTCGGCGTAAACTCCATCGATCGAAGCTCGCACCATGACAGCCAGCTGGCTACCAATCTTGTGGAGGTAATGATGCTTCTCCCTCGGCGTGCTTCTGGATTTCCCCAACTGCTTCAGCTTGCTAGAGCAGTCTTTAATACCGGACTGTACTTCAGATTTAACTCCAGGGAGCCCTATGCGTATCTGGTTCCAGAGGGCATGGCGTAGTCTGTCTCTCAAGGCCTCCACGCCAACCTGCGAAGGTCCAAGAACAGTCCAGGCCGAGTTGGAGAAGAACTCAGACTCTCTCTCATCTCTTTCCTCTGGGGTATCGTCAGAAGTTGTGTGACTCTTGTTCCGCAGAACATGCCAACCTAAAGACAGTTTGACATTGCGGTTCTGAGCAAGCTCAATAAAGTACCTCTCGCTTTCCGAGCCTTGGTCAATTCTGTCAGGCTTGGTGATCAGGCCTAGGGTCCGCGATCCCGAAGGGTCAATGTCTCGGGCGAACTTGGTCACTGGCTGGTTGGCAAAAGGATTATCTGCCGAGATCACGGCCAAGATGATACTGCGGCGTTGCTTCATGTAAGATACTACCAAGTTCTGGACCAAAGCGGCATCGTCATCTGACTGGTTCTTGTCCGATGCACCGAAAATACCAGGTAGATCGACGAGCGTCAAGTTTGGCGCAGTTGGTGATGTACTCTCGATGCGAAGTATATCCGTGCTGAATACCTTGGCATCTTCTCCATTATCATTCAGCCCCATGACTCCCTTGGCAGACTCGATGATCTTGGCGAAATCATCCTGCTCTATTGCTTCCTCTGAGAAAGCCAAAAGCTTGGCTCTGTCCTCCTCGCTTCTGGTCGCACTTGGCTGAATATGGACTTTGATTTCGGGTTTATCACCACGTCTTAGGACCAGTTCGGTGGCAAAGCGAGTACAGAGTCCTTCACTGGTTGGGAAAGCAATGCCCGAGATGGCCTCGAGGGTGGAGCTTTTTCCTGAAGATTGACTGCCACACACAATAATCTGCGGGAGGTCGACGTAATGGCTCACGCCATGCGAACGGAGGGAGTCAACTATGTCGAGGAGATCGCGATGATTGCTGGACTGGATGAAGCCCGATGTCTTCTGGGAGATCTGCTCCGCCAGATCTCGCCGTTCGGCGCTCTCATCGTTCACGATGCGTCCCATGATGATTGTCACCGGTGGGGCGAGCAACAAGGTATCACAATTGTTTCTCAAGTGCAAGGTCCAATCTGGGGTATGTCAAGAGGTTTCGGAGCACTCGAAGAAATCTCAAGTAGCAGAGAAGAATAGGCTATACAGTCATTGACGTGGGTCAGGGCTTGCTTTAAAGTAGAACTTGGTTGGTGAGCCAGGGACAAAGCCTTTGAATAATTATCCTAGGTGACCATTTCTGTGGAAGGGCCACCTCAGGCATCCGCCATTGGCGTTGCCATGTGACTTTCACTCTCCCCACGGAGGGAAACGTGGCATGGAAAAGTATACGCCTGAGGAATCGTTTTGATATACTTTAGGTCATATATCAACTCTACTTGGCTGATTCCAGGCCATTCATTGTCAAAATGTATAAGGCTGTAGACCCTGTTGGCGAGAAAGTGCCAAGAAAGACAAAACGTAGTATTCTATTATATAGGACCTTCCGGACAATGTCCAACTGCTGGGGTATTCTTAGATCAGGTATATTACATACTTCAAAAGCCAAGTACCTTAAGACTGCTCATGTTCAATTGCTAATTGTTGGTCGCCTACCTTAGGTGCCTACTTATATTTGTGAAGACCAATAAGCCATGATAGTGGGGGCTATATCTTTAACTCCGGGACAGGGACACTAGACTAGCAGTGTGGAAGGAATCCCTCCACATGCCTTCTTTCTCGAATGATGCACACAATATCTATTGTACGCTTTATGGCTCTAACTAAAGGCTGTGTAGTCCGGAATCTTCATGTAGTGGCCTACGCGTATCCGATATCTGCTATATAGACTTGGTGGTGACCACTATACTCTCTCTCTGTGTATGGATTAGGGTCCGGAACCAGCCGGGTATCCATCCCACCACCTGCATGTATCCATTTCTAAAGTGCCTATCCCACATTAAAAAGTCCTTCTTCGTCAGGGTGGAGTATATGGTTTCCCATAAGTCACGATCTTTCATCAAACAACAGGCCTGGTGGCGAAATGGTATCGCGTCAGATTTCGGTTAACCGATCTCTCATTCCACTCTGAAGATTGCGGGTTCGAATCCCGTCTGGGTCGATTCTTTTGCCCTCTGAGGCTGCGTCTCATTGATATTTTTGAGTCCTTGAGGTCCTGTTCACGATAGATCAGTTCACTGGGCGTCTATAGCTATACTTGGCGACGAGGTTGGGTGCGCACCAATTTTTTGAGCTGATGTATATAGAATAAGTAAAAAGTGGCCGTGATTAATCCAAGATGAATAAAGAATGTGTAAATATCTTATTGAAACATGGTAGGATAAAGTGCGTCGGCGCCTGCCTTTTGTCTTGGGCTATGTTGTGTGGAAGGACTTATCCCTTACTTCCGGGCGAACAGTTACGTGTTTAACGTCGCCCACCTTAGCAGTACCTGCATTTTGAGAGCAGTATGACCTAAAAGGAAAGGCGGTATTGCATTTAGCTTGACCGTCTCTCACATTCAGTTTTGATGTCCTCGTTGAATTTATCCCAGCCTGGACCATGATCCCACTGCTTCTTTCCCAGGCGAAAAGGTACTGATAAAGGCCCTGTCCACTCCTCCTTCTGCACCAGAATCGTGCTGCCTGGTGTTCTCTCGCTCGGCAAGACGTGGAAGAAATGGCGCCCGGTCAAGAGCCCCCATAGGCTGCCGTCCCAAGTGAATGAGTCCTCCGTTATACTCTAGACAGCGGGCCGGCCGGCAGTGGTTAGTCGGGATATTACCAAGTACATTACAGAGGCACACTAGGCAACAGACAGAGGAGGATGCCTAAAAGGTGAAAGCAAATCGAATAATTACCACGAGAGTTGGCCGGAAAGACATGCCCCCCAGATCAACCCGCATGATGTCTCCAGGCTTCAGGTCTGGCACCTTCTTATCCGTCGTAATGGACCACTGCGACTGGTGCGTCCAGTCCCTGTATCGGTCAAAGTCCATCAACTATGGGCTAATGTCAGTATAGGGTGTCTGTAAGTTTTGTATATGCTTGTAGATCAGAGACCTTGTCAGATACTTACCACAGACTGAACCAGCGCAGGCGGTGCCCGTATTTCAATCTCGCACTTGTTGAAGATGGGCTCAGACAAACCCATGGCTTTCAACATGTTGATTCAAATAGAGATTATAGAACTACTTGGCCTGTGTAGCTTGAGAGATTTTGGTGTGAAGATGTCGGAAGCTTTAGTGCTTATGATAGGTCGGAGGGTATCTGTATGTTCACTGTGAACCGACTCTTCAAAGATGGGTATGAGGAATGTTATAGAATAAGCATATATGAATTGGAAGTCTTGGGAGCTCTGTTTCTTATATATTTATTGGATTTATCAATAAATCGCGGCGAACTCTCTAGTGGTCACTATGTCTGCGTAATAACAGAGCCCAGTCGGTAAGGATTCGGCATGGTTTCGGGAACAATTAGGGCGAGACCTGGCCGAGCGCTGGCTGAACAAGGAGGTGTATAACAAACACTCTGGACAATTCTGCAATCTTTGTGCAGCTGGCATTTGGCGGACACTTTTGTCTTTGCCTACTTATTGAGGGACTCCGGGTTTTGCAAAATCAATTCTACGTCTCACATGAGTGGGAAGAAGATAATGACGTCGAATTAACTGTAAGGATTGACGAAGATGCCAATGGACTGCCTGGCACCGTACGCTACACATTGATTAAGTGCCTTTATATCCCAACACTCATACATAGGGAACATGGAATTAAGCCCATATTGAAACTGGGAGCCTACAAGATAGCAGTAGATGGTACCAAATACCACAACCTGTCACCACCCTACCCCTTTATTCCTCGATACAGGTGATATGTTGACCAGACCCAGACCCATCGAAAGCATCATTGGAGATGACGCTAGACCGTGAGAAAAGGCGACGAACGGTACGGCCGCCGCCGCCGCCACTACCGCTGGATTTGGCCTGGGCGCGCTTCTGCTCCGACATCTGCTCCTCGTAGCGCTCGAGCTCGCGGCACTTTTCCTCGTAGCGGATGATGGCCTCGTCGCGCTCACGGTCGGACGAGGTGCGCGCCTCGATGGCCTTTTCCTTGTGCTCGCGGGCCTCGCGCAGCATGGTGCGGAGCGTCGTGACCTCGTACTCGAACTCGGCGCTGTGGCCTTCAGTGTACTCGGCCATGGTCACGCACACCTCCTCATAGCGCGATTCGCTCTCGCGTAACTGCTCGCAGACCGATTCGTGCTTCTCGTGGATGACCGTCATCTCGGCCTTCAGAGAAATGACGCTCGCGTGCAGCTGCTCAACCTCGATTGTCAAGTCGCCACACTTGCCGCGGGCGTCGTCCCGCTCGGTCTCGAGGCGCTCGAGACGCTCGTGGAGGGTGCGGACCGACTCGGTGCGCTCCTTGATGTTGGTCTCGTGGCGGCGGATCGTCTCCTGGAGCAGGTTGATCTTGCGGTAGTGCTCCTCGGCCTTCTTGTGCTCGGCGTGGAAGTCGGCGCTAATACGATCCTTCTCGATAATGGTGACGCGGAGCTCTTCGACCTTCTTGCTTATGGTCTCACGAAGCTCGATCTTCTCAGCCTCAAAGTGGCGGATCTCCTCGTGGATAGATGCCGATTCCCGCTCAGAGTGCTCATATTTGAGCTTCCACTTGCCGCAGCGATCTTCGGCGTCTTCCCACTTGCTGTGCCTCTCATCGGCCTTCCGCTTCAGCTCCTCCATGGAGTGTTGCAGCTCGTCCCTCTCGCACTCAAACTCAGAGACCGTCTGCTTGAGCCTGTGCACTTCGTGGACCTTCTTTTCATATGATTTGGTCAACTCTTCGATCTTGCTCGAGGACTCGTGGCACTTGTGGTTGGCCTTGCGCAAGCTCTCGTCAAGCTCGCTCTTCACGTGCAGCCACTCATGCTTCTCCTGCGTAAGGGTAGACTTGGCTTGCTTCACGGATATGAGCTCTTTGTGAGTAGCCTCGTGCTTGCTAGTAAGCTCAACAAAGCTTGCGTGTAGCTCTGAGTACTTCTGGTTCAGGTTGCGGAGGTCACCATGATGCTTCTCGGCATCCCTGTGCGCATGAGAACGTTCCTCTTCGCTGGACGTAAGCTTGAGCTGGATGGCCTCCAACGACCGTTTCATCTCTTCGTGCTCACTACGGAGACGCGTGGCCACTTCCTTGTACTCATGGAGTTCGCGGCGAGTATTGCCAAGGTCCGTATCGCGATCGGTGAGCTTCTTCTTGTACTCGTGGACGCTGGCGAGTGCAGTACTAATCTCGAGGCGGAGCTTGCTAATTTCCTTTTTCTTCTCTTCGTGTTCATGGTGATGCTGACTTTGTTCCTTCTCCTTGCTTTCGATGATCTCGGTGTATTCTTCGAACTGCTCCTGCATTCTATCCATCTCAGAGAGGCAAGACTCTCTCTCGGAGATGAGTTTGACCCAGACATCTTTCAATGAGCTGCTCCGACGAGAGATGCTGGACATGAGTTCCATGAGGGCGAAGAACTCGCTCTCACCTCGCATGGTCAATTCCTTGGAAACCTCGGAGCGGTGGGAGTGGGTGAGACTACCGCCCCTAAAACGGCGGGATACGTGGCGGCGGGAGGTGCTGAAGGAGCTTCGAACCGACCCGGTAGGGCTGGAGGACCGAACAAGGTTTCGTTTGAAGGGGTGAACGGCCACCATGCCCACACTCGAGGTGAAATCGTTCTCCAGCTCGGGTGATTGGGAACGGTGCAGGGTAGAGCCACTGAGCTCCATTTCTGGTGTGATCTCAGTGGTCTCAATAATGAGGTGTCCATCCTTTCCGGAGGACATGTCGGCGTGATGGTGATTGTGCTGGGCAGGGCTTTCCATGTTCATGGATCTTTTCAGTGAAGTTGGGGAGATTTGGAAATACGAAGGTATTCTCCCCCTGAAGTGCACGAATATAATGAAGAGACAAAAACTGTTCAAGCACAGAGGGAGTAAACATGACTACTTATTATAGCTGGCCCAGAGGCCTATTATACGCCCTAGAGACTCCCAATAACAAACATAACGTGACATGAAAACACTGTCTGCCACCCGGAAAGTTGGGTAGTCCGTAATTGTCTTGTTAGGAGGATCGAAATTGATATGCGAGCTCCAATTGGCCTTCCTATTCTGCGATCGAACGTTCGAGCCGTGCCGTATATGGGTCTATTGGTGTGAACTCATGTAGGCCACCGGCATGAACGCTTCTTGTTAGAGACCTGGGTCGTATGGTCGGTGGCGTTGCCAAAGACAATGTTGCACTCAAAGCGTATACAGCTGACCAAGAGTAAGTATAGATAGACTTCTTGAAATGGAAAGTCAGCCAGCCACCGCTGAAGGATCTGGCTATGGCTGTAGGGCCTAGACCAGTGCCTATCGAGATATTGACTTTGCCGACCTTCATAGCCCCTAACAACTCTCACTTCATGTCTTTGCTTTTGCGGCCCGTAATAGGCCAATGCCTACAATCGCGTAGGTTCAGCAAGCCACAAAGGGAGCTCCCCCCCCCTCCACCAATTGCAAGGAATCGCGTTTATGTGAAACCGATTTTTCGGATACAATAGCATTACTCGGGCTCGCCGATTCCCATCGGGCCTGGATGCATTCCAGACAACTGGGATACCTAATATCACAGCATTACTCGAGCCTGACGGGACTTCTTCTAGGGGTCGTAGAAAGAAACTGGTCAACCCTCTTGCCGGCCACGATAACGGAATAATACCGGTAATAACGTGGAAAAGTATGGAATAATCAGTTCACTGATTACTTAGCTATTCAAGCCTCCGTTTATACCAATCTTCAATTGTAGAATAGCTGGTTGCGGCCATTGAAGCATACTAGTTTATTTGTCTGACTTGGAGTTCTTCCATTGCGGCTGAATCCATTCCAGTGGCTGCAAAGTTCCGAGTCACCGGCGTGGCCAGATGAGAGTCGACAGGCCAGTATCCAGCTGCGCAGTCTTGGGTGATACTGGACCAGTCAGCTGCTCTACCTAGACTACTATCATTTCGTGTATATACAGGACACGAACCAGTTGCCTTTGTGATGGAGGGTGTTGTGTTAATGGAGTGAGAAGCAACGAGCACATCACAGCACAGCACAGCACAGCTTGAGGGCGCGTAATTCCAACACCAGCCAGCCTTGTTACGATAGTAAGAAATGGTACGGGCGGCCCTCATACTTCTCGAACAGTCGCTGAAATCCCACTGCAAGTATTGACATTACTGCTACAGCTTTGAAGAGCCAACCATGTGCCGTTGTGATTTGGAAGACATGAGCGCAGGCACGCCCACAAGAACGTGTCGCAGGTCAGACATGTTCCTTTGAAACATTTGGACCCTACATACTTTACATATGTAGTTGCGCAATCACAATAGAGGTAACATGATTGTGACGGGGATAACAGCATTATACCTAAGGTAAGAGGATACCTCAGGTAAGTAAGTACCTACCTAAGGTTATAGAAGTAGGTTGGCAGGTTGGCAGGTTGGCAGGTTAGACCCGTAGTAAAGCTGACATCCATCCACCCACTGAAAGTCAATCGATTCTTGGCCATTCAAGTTGCCTTAGGTAAGCCACGCTGCCTGCCACACGCTGCCACACGCTGCCACGACCGACGTAACTATTGATTTAGCTCCAACCTAACCATCCGGGAGCCACGCGACAACCTGGGAAGGTTATCTTTCGATTTGTTGCCAGACGCCCCTCGCCATACTGCTTCGAGTAACTGCTACACAACCAAACACTACCCTTCAACCAACACAAGGAGCCGAGTGACATCCAGGAACCATTAATATACCTCCTCTACCAAATCTCCAAAGCCGGCAACCGAGCTTTTGCCCGCGCTCTCTCTCCCTCTCTCCCTGGCCCCTCGGATAACGAAAGAACCAAGACAGCCCATCCAGTCAGACATACAGAAAAACAAGACGGAACGGGAAACACCATGTCAGACGAGCAAATATCGCTCCCGTCGCTGATCCTCATCGTCGTCATCGGCGGCCTGGTCGTGCGCTACCTCTTCTTCTCGCCCTCCACGCCCACGGCGCAGCAGCCCCGCGATGCCGCCTCTGCCGCCCGCACCCGCGAAGCCGCCGTCGAGCGCATACAGCAGATGTTCCCCCAGCTCGACCGGCGCACCATCCTGTGGGACCTGCAGCGGAACGGCGGCAGCATCTCGGCGACGACGGAGCGCGTCCTGAGCGGCCGCATGGAAACTGTAAGCAAACTTAACTTACCTTGCATACCTCCCTCTTTGCCCTGCTCACATGATCGTGTGATTGATTGCTGATGATGATCTCCACTCGTCTATTATTAGCCCCCCGTATCCTTCCAGCCGCCGTCGCCTCCGCGCTCGCCGGCCAACGCTGCAGCCCGGTCGCAGCAGCAAAAGCCCGCCGTTCCCAAATCCACCGAACCTGATCTCATCACGCGGTACAACCTGCAGAGTCGGGTCAGCGAATCATCTGCCGGCGGCGCTGTAGGGACTAGCGACTCGACAGACGCAAAGGGCAAGGCTTGGAGTTCGAACCGCGACGAGAGGCAGAGTGCATTGCAGAGGCGGCGAGATGAGATGATAATAGCGGCTCGACGGAAGATGGAGGCAAAGATTGCCGCGGAAAGGGCTGGGGCCGCTACTCAGTAGTGTTGGATGGGATGGTGGCAGGCGGCGATAGGGAAATGTCCACAAGAGAATGGAAAGAAACCAATTCATGTGGAAGCAAAAGTCAACTGCGTCTTCAACATAAAGACACTACTCAACTCGAATTTGGTCGGAAATGACGCCTAGAAGAAGAGCCATCAGCCAGGGGCTTCAGCTCTGCATGTATGTGTTCGGTATTCGTCAACATATCACCTTCTTCTCCAGCTTCTGGTTATCATTAGGACAAGAATAGAAAGCGCTGTGACTTTCCTAATTGCTTCCGTACTTGGACATATAGACGAATCGTCGGCAGTGATGCCTGATCGCGTTGTATTTCGTTTTAATTACTCCGCTCCCTTGTACACAACCTTGACCATGCCGTCTTCTATTCATCCCATCATACATTTAAGTCAAAAAGTAGAGATTTCCTGCGGGGTCCTAGCTGACCCAATCGTCCCAGCCCATTTTGCGACTTAGAAATCAAACAATAAGTAATCCTTAAACTCCAGGCAATGCTGCGCTTTTCCCCAAGTGGTATATGACCCCAATCAAAGAGTAGCATCACCTGAAACCGACTGGCTCAGGGGCGTTCTCGTAGTGTACATCGCCCTTCGATATCTATACATTTTGTGTAGGGGTTAGATTTGCCCTGGCACATCGGAAAAGCTCGAAGATCATCAAAGACTCAGCGCCGAGATTAGGCCATAGTCGATCGCCTAGAAACTGGCAGAGAAGTCATCCCGGCCTCGACTGGAACCATTACGGCCACCGCCGGACCGATCATTCCGTCCCCCAGAGAACTTGCTCCCGAAGCCGCCGCCGCCGCCTCGGTTGCCAAAGCCGCCGCCGCTGCCCCGGTTGCCGAAGCCGCCGCCGCTGCCCCGGTTGCCAAAGCCGCCGCCACTGCCTCGGTTGCCAAAGCCGCCACTGCCTCGGTCGCCACCAAAGCCGCCGCTGCCTCGGTCGCCGAATCCACCGCCACTACGACGATCGCCTCCGAAACGTCCACCACCGCGACCACCGTCGCGTGAGCCGAAATGTCCGCCGAAACTACTCTCCTCCTCCTCCTCCACAGGATCGTGACCGATTCTTACGCCACGAACCCGGTTAAGACCGCGGTTGCGTGCACTGGTAGGAGAGATAGCAGGAACTTCGTCCCAGCCCATACCTGCTTGGCACCATCTGTTGAGGAGAAGCACAACGTCCTCCGCCCTGAAACCTCGGCCGAATTTCTGACCCAGCATGGAATGATATGTTGACCTGAACATGGGTTTCGGCACGCCTTCGTATGCCTTGGAAATATCGCTGATGTATTTACCAGCCTCGCCCTGTGCTTCGGTGTTCTGGGTTACATCCACTTGCGCCGCTTCAACCGTCTTGTTGGGCTTGATTGGAAGGCCTGGAAGACGGCGCCGGGCCTCTCCAACTTCTTCCTCGGAAAGCAGGATCCAGCCTTCACCAGCGCGGCCTGCACGACCAGTGCGGCCAAGTCGGTGAATGTACTGGTCACGATCCGGGGGCAGACCGATTTGGATGACGTGTGTCACGCCAGGGAAATCCATTCCTCGAGCAGTGACATCGGAAGAGATCAGAAGGCCTTCCTTCGCTCGGCGGAAGAAATCAGCGCTCTTCGTACGTTGCGGTTGCGACAGTTTTGAGTGAATGTCGAAGATCGGGATACCTGAACGGCGGTCGGCAAGAGAGCTTGATCGGAATACCTCATTGGCGAATTGTACCGTAGCAGTGTTATTGAAGAACAAGATGGCTTTGAAAGGAGGCTTTTCAGGGTCAGCGTCATGTAGCTGACGAGCCTTGTCGGCAAGCTCCATAATAGCGGGGAAGTAATTTTCGTATCCGCGGCAGACAACCAAGTTTTGGGGAATGCGCTCGTGGGTAGGAGCTTCATTCTGGTCGATCGTCTGGACAAATTCGAAGTTGTCGGTCTTGACCAGACTCTTGGCCAAATGAACCACGTCACGAGGAATGGTAGCGGAGTACAGAAGAGTCTGCCTGTCAACGTCCTCAATCTTGGGGAGGAAAGACAGGATCTCTTGGATGTCGTCAGCGAAGCCAACATCCAACATACGATCGGCCTCGTCGAGCACGAATGCCTGCAAGTTAGGCGCAGCCACGTTTGTGTAGGTGTCTGTGAGGATGTCCTTGAGACGGCCCGGGGTAGCAACTAGGATATGGCAACCTTCACGCTGCATCTTGAAGAGGGCTTCCCTCTTTCTAGTACCACCAACAGCGGTTTGTACGACGATACCAGTGTTTGCCACCAACTTCCTGGCCTCGACGCCGATTTGCTCTGCCAATTCACGAGTAGGGGACATGATGATGGCCTTGACATCGTTGCATTTAGCAGTTCGACGCTTGTACTTATCGACCAGATCGGGCTCGGCAGCTAACAATCGTTGAAGCACAGGGACCAAAAAGGCCAAAGTCTTTCCGGTACCGGTCTTTGCTTGTGCGACACTGTGGAAATGGCATGTTAGCAAAACGCTAGGAATACGGAGGAAAGAGCAGGTGCGTACAGATCAACTCCATTCAGAGCAGCATTTATCGTCTTGGACTGGACATCGGTCATAGACTCGTACTTCATGCCTTGGGTGATGGCTTCAATAAGACGGGGGTGGACTCCGAGCTTAGAAAGATCGGCAAATCGTGTGATAAGCTCGGGTTTGGAGGGAGCAGCATCGTCGTATGTTTGGGCGGCTGCGGCAGACTGGGAGGAGTACAATCTCTGCGAGAGATATCTCAATGACACGGATTGAGCGCCTACCGTCTGGTTAAGGCGGCATGTGTGCTGCTCGAGAGTCTGAAAGCGCAGGCTTCTAGTGGAGGAAAGAGCCGATATTTGACGACGGGCGACGGCATGGCCCAGCAGCGCATGCCGCTGCAACGAAGCTTTGAACATTATTAAAAGCGTAGAAGGTGAAGAAAACAGAAGACCGCGGGACACTGCAAGTCTCGTGAAGGAATGGATGGGTGCGGTGTGATCTCGAGTGTCGAGTCACGATGATGACCTGAGAGGGGAGTCAATGGCAGAGAGCGCAGCAATGAGACTTTCTTTCGCCTTATCGCGTTCTGCCACTTTCGATATCGAAATTTTTAATAGGCAACGGGATTTACCGTGTTGAACAATTGAGGAACTAAGCTTAGCATGGGGCTTATCTAAGCGGCATGGGTGGGTAGCACACTACCCAATCACGATCAACCAGCCCGATGCTCAGTGGGGCCAGGGTCTTACAGACTTATAGACACTTTCAGGCTGGCCGACAACCGAGCAAGATGCAGCACAAGCTAGAGGTAGAGGTAGAGGTAGAGATAGAGGTACAACCTCAACAACAAATCGAGCTTTAAACACCCTTATACCTGGGTGTATCGCGTAGCAATTGAGGAACACGGCTATCGCTGCATCAGTGATAGCAGGATTGTCTCTGCCGCAGGAGTGTGCACTGTCGACCTTGGTGCTTGTAAATCTTCCCTTCCATACTCCCAATGTGGTGTTTGTTGAAGCACAACAACTGTGAGCATGAAGCTGGCCGAGAATGAAACCTGGTCCTCCTCAGAAATAAGACATAGCGGACATGTAGAGGCATGCGAGTGTATATACCACTACCTATACCATATACGAACTCAGACCATACTATAACTTGAGAGTCTGCAAATGGACAGCTACAAGTTGACAACCAGCTCCCCAGACCTAACATACGAAGGCATCCCGGCCTCTGTGTGGGTATAGGAGGTTAGTAAAGCTAGTACTCTATGGGGTTCCCTTGCACAACGATCTGGGGACCATGTTTGCTCCAGCAATTAGACACATACGCATGATCATTTGGGAAGGAAGCAGCCATCGGGGGGTTGTTATCCATCACCGACTTCTAATTCGGTATTAGATCAACAGGTCGAGGCAGCTAGACTGCCGCCAATTCTCCAAGCCTTGTCAAGATCTCCAAGATGACCTCAATGGCTATAGGCGAACACTATCGAAACACAGACGACGTCGATCGGCCATGCTATCACGATACCATAGAGACCCGTCGATAATCAGGCTTCAAGATGATATTTACAATGCACTCGAATGGTCTTACTCGGATCCCATGAAAACCCCGGCGGGGGCACTGCAACTTACTATTAGCGTATAACCGGTCGCGGAACTTCAAAGTTATAGCCGGGCATGCATGCGGTGCGAGTAATGGCGCCGCAGCTCTCCTACTCCCGGGCGGGCGCTATTGCTGGGTAGTTGCAAATGCCGAGGTTCATGGGCCGATATTCTTGTCAACTCTACCCCGTGGTAGCGGGAAGGGGACCAATCGTACCCACGGCCTTGTGTATAAGCTCGAGGCGGCCGGGATTCTGCCTCGTGAGAAACGCCTTGGGCTCTGGCTTTGTAATGCAATATCCTACCTCTTGCATCGCCCCAACTATGAGTCGGCCCTATCCTGCTCCCATAGCAAATGACCAGCTAAGGCAAGATACCGGAGTCTATTTGCTGCGCAGCATACTGGCTGTACGTCGGCAGCCTAAACGGGATCGAAGCACATCGATCATGGGACATTTGGTTTGGCGGAGAAGGCTTACTCGAGTCAAACTCTCTGCGGCATATCATGAAACTTGCCCAGAAATATGGCAAGCTTGCGCTGCCTGTCGAATGACGATGGCGGGTATCGTTCTGCAAGTAGCGATGTCATTTGTCGTTAAAAGGAGGCGATGGCTCTCAAGTTGGTTGAGAGGAAAGCATGAATGCCGGCTTATACGAATGCCGCCATGATTTCTAAGAATACTTCTGACCAAGGCGATTCGCCTGCCCCAACTGATGCTCAAATGACTGTTTCTGAGTACCAAGACTCAGATGGCAAGGACAACTTTGAGAAAACTACTGTGCACTATCTTTTCACAAAAGAGGTTTCGTCAGCTGATGATGGAGCATCAAGTTGCAAAAATGAATCCCGCCGTGGTTCAGACGATCCCGAGCCTTCCTTGGACGTCAGAAGGAGGACGGCAGCCGAGAAAGTCGACAACATGGCAGAGATCGGGCTCCATGCCCTTCATATCGAAGATGATCCTTCGCTAAATCCCTGGACCTTCAGAACCTGGTTTATAGGTGAGTTTTTCAAAGTCCATCTCATGCGCCAATGATGCCTGACGATAACGACACCACACTCATTACAGAGGACTAATACTTGGATATCATATAGGCCTAGGACTTTCTGCTCTATCTTCGAGTCTCGCTACGGTATACATGTTCAAGCCTCAAGGCGTGGGCATCTCGACAATCTTTCTCTGTGTTATCAGCTATGTCATTGCACTTGCAATGGAATTTATTCCACGGCGAGGATGGCTTGGTCGTTTTCTCAACCCACATCCGTTTAATAGCAAGGAGCACGCTGCAATACTTATCATGTCTTCGACTGCGGCTCACGCTGCTAAAGCAACACAAGTTCTCGCTGTTCAGAAGCTGTGGTACCATGAATTACCAAACACAGTTATCTGCATTCTGTTGATATTCTCCTCCCAATGTCTGGGTTATGGCATTGCTGGGGTCTTGCGCAAGGCTCTGGTCTATCCCACTAAAGTAAGTATATCTCCTTCTTCATACAGCGATGGCGAATTACTCATGAACAACTTAGTTTGTCCACCCGGGGAGTTTGCCCCTTATGTCCCTTCTCGAAACCCTCCATCGGAAGAGGAAAGAGGTGAGGCCACAGCTGAAGCTCTTCTACTGGTCATTTGCCTGTATGTTTGTTTGGGAGGTCATGCCTCAATACGTCATGCCTCTTTTGACGGGCGTTAGTATATTCTGCCTCGTGAAGCAGAACAGCATGCACTTCACTCGAATATTTGGCGGAGCAAATGGGAACGAGGGACTCGGGCTCTTTTCGCTCTGCTTCGATTTTCAATACATCGGAAGCTCCGCACTTTTCATACCACTCACTGTACGTACTACTTTGCACCTTTCCTAGAGCGGGGATTGCTTGCTAATGATTTCGACAGACTCATGTCAACGCTATAATAGGCATTTGTCTAAACGTGGCAGTGTGTTTAGGAATGTATTATGGAAATGTTTGGAGAGCGAAGGATTTCCCCTTACTGTCCCAACTCTTGTTCTCTCCAAAGTCGAACTCTACGCACTATGTGGTGTTCCAGCAGAACAAGATTCTGGACGCGGATGGTGTCGTCGACGATCTTCAGGTCAAGGGAGAAGGCATACCATATATGGCGGCGAGTTTTGCCCAGTATGTGCTTACAGAGAACCTAGCAATAACGGCGACCATCACACACATGCTTCTCTACAACTGGGATGACTTGAAAACAGCATGGTCTTTCATCTCGCTGTCGAACCTGAGAAAACTGGCCAGGCCTGAAACTTGGATGCCCTGGAAGAAGGTGAATAGGGGTGAGCCGACTGAGAAAGAGGCGGAGAGAGAGGACATTGACCCACACTACCGACTCATGCTTAAATACAAGCCTGCCCCAGACTGGTGGTTCGGCGTCATCTTCCTCGTCGCCACCGTCTGCGGACTCGTATGCATCCAAGCGACCGATTCCGGCATGCAATGGTGGGCCTTTATCATTGCCATCGTGATGGCATGGGTGTTTATCCTCTTCATCGGAGCACAGTCTGCCATCACCGGTTTCGGTGCCCCTGTAACCTCCGTCATCCAGATGATAGGAGCATACATGGAACCCGGAGAGCCCTTGGCTAACATGTACGCCTGGAACTATACCCCCTCCCTGAAGCTCCTACTATGAACGCACTTTCTAACTTACTGGCGAACAGGTACTTTACTCTATTCGGCGCGACTTCTGTCTACCAAGGACTTCTCTTGCTCGCCGATTTCAAGCTGGCCCAATATGCAAAGCTTTCACCACGCTGTACGCTGACAATGCAGCTCGTGGGGACTCTGTTCGGTGGTGTCATCAACTACGCCGTTATGATGAGCATAACAGAGGCCCAGAGAGACATCCTGCTCTCCATCGAAGGAACTCACATCTGGTCTGGCGCTCACCTCCAGAGCTTCAACACCCAAGCCGTCACCTGGGTAAGCCAACCACCCACCCCTTGACCTCAATGTACTGAAATTCGCGTACTGACCAATATCTTCCGCAAAACAGGGCGGTCTTTCAAAATACATGTACTCATGGGGTAGTACCTACCAGTGGGTGCCCATGGGGCTCGTCCTCGGATTTGCAGCGCCGCTACCCCTGTACTTCGCCCATCGTTACATGCCAAAGTATGGCTTCGATAAGGTCAACATACCCATCATCGCGTGGCACATCGGGTATCTGGTCTCGGGCATCAACTCGTCCATAATGATGTATTTCTTAATTGCATTCTGGAGCCAATTTTACTTGCGCAGGTGAGTATACCCCTTATACACATATATCCGACGCCCCTTCGTTGGTTATTGGCGCATGAAGACAACTCCTTTACTAATTTCCTGAGGCCTACTGCAGATACAAGCCAGAGTGGTTTCTCAAGTTCAACTATGTGCTTTGCGCCGGTTTCGAGGGCGGTACTCAAGTCATCATCTTCATTCTCACTTTTGCTTTCCTTGGTGCGAGTGGGAAGCCAGTCACATTTCCAACTTATTGGGGCAACAGGGGCGGCAATGTTGATTTCTGCATGACGGATCCAGCGGCTTGAATCTTGATACCCCATCTAGCATATACACGGTGTTAATGTTTGGCCCTCGTGTATCTTGTTCCAAGATATCATGTTTCTTGTTTGTTCGTTTGTTTAGCGTCTTAAGCGTACCAACAGACTATCTAGCCTCAATGAAAACCGATGTTGATGTTCACTTTGGCCAGTCTATCTCCTCCTTGGTGGCCCAGCGGCCGTTAAGAAACTAAAATCGGCTCCTTCGTCGGCCTGATTGACTGACCGCATGTAGAGTCCCCTGTATCCCCTCATGCCTTCCCTCCCAACCCAATGCGAAGCCAAACCCCCACCACCACCACTAGCTTCACCAAGACCTTGATCCGCTGCTGCTTCTTCTGCCAGTACTGCTTGCTTTCTCCGGAAGATGCGACTCTGGATCTCCTCGTCGCTGAGCTCGACCCGCAGCGATCTACTCTCTACATCGCACGTAATCACATCGCCATCCTCGACAACGCCAAGCACCGAGGCCGGGTCCTCCGACTCGGGCGCCACGTGCAAGACGATGGTCCCGCCCGCGGTCCCGCTCATCCGGCCGTCCGAGATCCGCAGCATATCTTGCACTCTCCTGGCCGCCAGCTTGCGCGGGATGGGCACCATACCGGCCTCCGGCATGCCCGGGTTCCCTACTGGGCCGATCCCCTGTAGTACGAGGACGCTGTGGGCTGTCACGTTGAGGTCCGGGTCATCAATGCGCCGCGCCAAGTCCTCCGTGCCCCGAAATACCACGGCGGGGCCCGAGTGCGAGAGCAGGCGGCGGTCCTTAGATGCGCTGGCCTTGATGACGGCGCCCCTGGTTGCCAGGTTGCCGTGGAGCACTACGAGTGACGACCGCGGGTACAGCGGGGAATTAAAGGGCCGGATACAGCTTACTGGACTGCTGGGAAATAGGGGGAGAGGGGGCCTTATCAGATCCAGCTCCTGTCCCAGGGTTTTGCCTGTCACGGTCAGGGCGTCGAGGTGCAATAAGGGATGCAGCTGGTGGAGTAAAGCGGGCATACCGCCGGCGGCGTGGAAGTCCGTCATGTAGTTGTCACCGCTGGGTTTCAGGTCAACCAGTAGCGGCGTGCGACGGCCGACCTCATCGACCGTATCCAGTGTGATCTGTCCCGCGACGGCCGGGTGCCGGTTCGCGATGGCGAGAAGGTGCACGACGGCGTTGGTGGAGCCGCCGATGGCCTGTAGCACGGTAATGGCGTTGACGAACGATTTCCTTGTCAAAATGGCCTGCGGGGTTAGGTTCTGGTTCTGGGTCAAATAGACGGCGCGGGCTCCAGCGTCCTCGGCGATGCGCAGGCGTGCCGAGGACACAGCGGCGGGCGTAGCGCCCTTCAGGGGCATCATTCCCAAGGCAACTAAGAGGCAGGCCATGGTACTGGCTGTGCCCATCACTCCACAAGTCCCGGCCTGGAAAGACACGTTAGACTTCCCTTGAGCCACCCATTATGATCTTTGTTATGGCCTCTGGACTCCCTAGATCAACTTACAGTAGGGGCCAATTCATCGTTCAGCTCAGCGATCTCTTCCATGTCGATTACCCCGGCGCGATACTTGTACCAACTGTATCTGCAATCAGTGCAAGCCCCTATGCGAACACCGTTATGGCTCCCTGGCATCATTGGGCCCGTCACCAGATGTATAGCCGGCTTGTTTGCAGAGATCGCGCCCATGAGCTGAGCGGGCGTCGTCTTGTCGCAGCCTTAAAGAGCATGAGATTCAGCTATGTGTAAGTAGACCCCTATCTCTGGGGGCAGACGCAGAATATCCAATAAAGTAGGTTGGGTTACTCACCCCCGATCAGCACTACAGCGTCCACCGGCTGCGCCCGGATCATCTCCTCGGTGTCCATACTCATTAAATTGCGCAGAAACATGCTCGTGGGGGAGGCGAAAGACTCGTGCAAACTAATGGTCGGGAAGTCGACCGCCAGTCCGCCCGCGAGGTTTACGCCTCGCTTGGCAGCTTCGAGCAGCTGTGGGCCATTGGCATGACAGGGGTTGAAACCTGATGAGGTATTCACGATCCCTACGATCGGACGAGAGAGGGCATCTTCACTGTATCCCAGCGCCTTTATGAACGCTTTACGTAGGAATAGCGAGAAGTGTGTATCCCCGTATGATGACAGGTTCTGTCGAAGACCCGTGGTGGAAGATAGGGGCTTGGCAAGGTCATAGTCCGAGGTCGCCACCTTGTTTGCTGATGCCGTACTTGGTTCATCCATATTGGGGCTCAAGAGACGCCACCTTACTCAGTGGGTTAGTGGAAATAGTATAGGATGCCCGACCTGTCGGTGATGAAGTCCCAGCATGACGGAGCCGAGAGATGGAGCGGGGGTATTCACTTACAGCCGGATTCCTAGGATCCTACCCCGCCCACCGATACCCCCAACCCGAGGGAGATGCAACTCCAATCTTTCAAATTCGTTGTCATCACCTCGACTAGATCGGACGGGGCTTCATCAGTCTATACACACTCACTTCCTATCCATTGTATCTTTCCTTTCTTTTCCTTTGCTTTTGGCTATTAATAAAGTCAGCCCCGAAATGATCACATTAGGAACGTGACAATCAGCAGGCGCCTTACGTTCCGTCACATTTCAATCTACCTAAGTGACAAACGTGACAAACCCAGACAAGAGGTTTATTACTTTTGGTACCATGATGATGAATATGTACGCGCAATTCGTGTCAAGCTACGTACTTACTAGTGACATTGAACGTAGATGGAATTGATCAAGTTCGGAAGCCCTCGGCCGCTTGCCCGATGCAGTATTGTTCAGACTGTGTAAGACGGATTACTGTATTTTACTTGCTCGAACCTGCTCACAAATAGTAGTCCATGCACGCCAACCCCCTAAATTCTGTATATACTCGACACAACGATGTATCCTGAACAGGGAATCCTTCCTTACTTGGCATACCTAGTATACCTTGGCCCAAGCCAAACGGCTGATGACTTAACTGTATATAAAGATCATGGCGACCGATATTTGCGATCCTGAACCTTTGGGGCTTCAGTCGGTCTTTTTAGGGGATTATCTACTTTAGTATCACACAAAGCTTGCCAAAATGAAGACGTCCGGTTCTAAGTTGTTTCTGCTGCTTCCTTACCTGGTTTACCTGGTGCAGGCTGCACTATACCAGCCCAATGATACAAACTGTAAAGCAATCCAAGAGACTTTCAGCTGCAAGACAACTAACTTGATCGTTTAGCCAAGCCAGTGAAGAACATAGGCGTCGTGCTTTTCCCATCGTTCGATGTGGTAGACGTCTTCGGCTCCCTCGAGCCGCTGAACCTGCTCTCCCTCCAGCGGCAGCTCAATCTCTACATGATCGCCGCTACTCTGGACCCCATCTCGACAGCGCCACGGGCCATGAGCGCATTCAACTCGAGCTTCGGCGAAGTCATCGTGCCGAGCCACACTTTCGACTCGGTCGTGCGGGACCCAACCCTCGACCTGGACATGCTGCTGGTCCCGGGCGGCATCGGCACGCGAGCACCGGACCTAAACGACACGATCCAATTCGTCGCCGACGTGTTCCCACGACTCCAGTACCTGGTCGCGCCTTGCACGGGCGCAGGGATTGCGGCGCGTGCGGGCGTGCTGGACGGCCGGCGGGCAACGACCAACAAGCGCAGCTGGAATGCCACGGTGGCCTTAGGGCCCAAGACGTACTGGGTGGCGCGGGCGCGCTGGGTTCGCGACGGACACGTCTTCACGGGGTCCGGGGTGACGGCGGCCATCGACACCATGTTCGCGTGGATCGGACACGTGTGGGGCGAGGCGACGGCGGCCGACCTGGCGCTGGGGATCGAGTATGAGAGGCACACCGACCCCAGCTGGGACCCGTTTGGCGAGCACTACGGGCTGTCAGATGTGCCGCCGCTGCGATGATCCATACGCCAAGTGAGCCAGCCATAGCAGTGCCAATATTGGTAGTGGGTATGGGTTAATGTGTTAGTCGAGACCATCAAACCTTCTGGGTGGCATAGGAGAAGTGTGAAGCTGAGCTGTGTGACTTTCCGGCCCTCGATATATAAGGCCTCTCACATACTCGATACTCAATGTCCATCACCAAGACCTGTAGCAATCTTGCACAGATTATATAAATTGTCCAGGCTCTTCTGGGAGCAATAATATATATCTCTCTGCTGACTTCCTTCGAAACTAGCTGATGGACGAGATTAAACTAGGGATTCAGCACTAGTGCCGCCCAAAGTTAGGCCAGTCAGGGATGCACAGGGTTGACGTCAGGAAGGTTTCTTCTTGTGCGACGGAGAGCGCGGATGTAACATCCATATCTCCTAATGCCTGCAATTTTTACTTACCTAGTAGTATTCAATCAATTCTTCTACTTCTTCTATGCTTCTATAGTATGTACCTATGCATCTTGGCCCTTGGCCCTTGGCTAGGTAGGTAGGTAGCTTGCTTGCAGTCCCGATGCAAGATCGTTTCTGTATAATCGATCTGGGTACGATGCAAATGACCACCAACACACATGATTCGAAAACAAGTGCTAGTTCAACGTCATTCTTCTGGCGGACAAGAGCGTCGGATAGGTTAGCCAACACACACACGCACACACACACACATCCGGATGAATCCATATGATGTACCTATCTAACGTTAGCTATCTAACTAAGGCGCCAGCGGCTGCACGCACTGAAAGCTTTAGGCGCTAAGATTGGACAGGACCCAGACGGCTGGAGCGGGTGCAAGTGGGACATCAATGGACAATAGTGCTAAGGACCAGACGAAGATGATCGTGGAAATGGAAATAACAAAATGATTTGCCCTGGCCTTCGCCTTCGCCTTCGCATTCGCCCTGGCCTTCGCAGCTTTCTAATCTAACTGTCTAACCTGCTACTGCTAGGTTAGCCGAGTGAGGATTACTACACGTACATACTTTGACAATAAAAGTAGTGGCTATCCATTACTTACGTACTTAAGACTTGAGTAGTTCGGCTTGACTGCTTGTCCCAGTCCGTTGTCACTGGGGGGGTACCTGCAGTATTGTATTGCTCATCATTGCCCGAATTTCCTGGCTTGCTTATTATTCCTGTGTTCGACTAACACCGACGAGCCTGTTAATGCTGCACATGCACACCTTACCTCACTTTTTCTCTTCCCTCCTTCGTCTGTATACTCTGAAACCTTCCTGTTTTGGGTCCATTTCATTCTTTCCTGCTTACCTATAGTTGTCCTATCATTGTTCTATACCTTATCTGTTGCCTACCATGACCAAGTCGACCTCGATTCACCGGGTTCCGTCGGCTGGCGGGGTTGAACACGGATATCCACAAGGTCACCTTGGCCATCTCACCGCATCTGAAGAGCAGGCCCTCAAAGACTTCAAGACCTTCCTCCAAGAGAAGGGAGCTTGGACCCCGGGACCACCACCATCGCACGATGATCCTACGTTACTGTATGCGCCTAGCCCAGCCCTGCTGTAGTCGTCGCTCTGGGGCGACAGAGGGAGAGAAGGGTACAACGACAGGAGAAACTGACACCATTGGGGCACCCTTCTAGGCGATACCTCCGAGCGCGCAAGTGGATTGTCCAAGATGCCTACGGCCAGTTCAGCGAAACCGAAAAGTTCCGAGCCGCCAACGAGATAGACGTGCTCTATGACACCATCGATATCGACGCCTACGAAACCTCCAAGAAGCTTGTAAGCCTTCCGTAACGAAACAAAAAGAAAACAAATGGCCCGAAACAGAATTGCTTACCAAGAACCTTGTAGTATCCCATGCTCACGGGACGACGCGATCGACGGTACGATTTTGACCTTCTAACAGAAAGCTTACGGGCGCTCCCTTCATCTACCAAATACTAACCCGGGCAACTATAGGGGTATTCCAATCTACGTTTACCAAATACGGCACCTCGACTCCAGCACGGTATCCAAGTACGAGAAGTCGAGCGACACCAGCTATAGCAATGCCAAGACGGACGGCACGACCCCCGCGAAGCTCCTGCGTCTTTTTGCTCTGTACGAGAACCTGACACGGTTTGCGCAACCGTTGGCCACCCAGTGCACCGACCGAGACAACGCCGAGACGCCCATCACCTTGAGCACCAACATTGTGGACATTTCCCAAGTTAGTTTGCGCCAGTTCTGGAACCTGAAGGCACACATGCAAGCAGCTAGTTTACTGGCGACAGCGCATTATCCCGAAACCCTCGACCGTACGTTTATGTTTTCTGTTGCCACCTCATTTTCTCGTAGCATATACCGGTACTAATTTGAATGAAATACAGGCATTTTCGTCATAGGCGCCCCCGTTTTCTTCTCGACAGTATGGGGTTGGATTAAGCGCTGGTTCGATCCTGTCACCGTCTCCAAGATCTTCATCCTTGGGCCGACCGATGTGCTACCTGTCTTGACCTCCTTCATTGACATCAAAAACATCCCCAAGGAATATGGCGGCGAGATGGAGTGGAAGTTCTTTGAGGAGCCGAAATTCGACGACGAGGTGAAGAGGCTTATGTCGTGGGAGAACGGCTACACCGCGTTGCCCCCGGGCCCCATGTACTGGCGGCCATACGACGACGGCAAGCGCCTCGAGCTTTTGGCCGTCGGCACCAAGGACAAGAAGCAGCGGAAGGAGCGCGTCGCTACGATTCCCGTAGCCTTCCCAAACCACAAGTTTGGCGAGGACAAAGTTGTGGAACCTGCTGCCCCAGCGGATGCCGCCGTGACTGCTGCCGCGACGACGAATGGAGAAAAGCCCAAGGCAGTAGACGATGCGACTGCTGAGTTGAACAAGCTCTCCATCGCTGAAACTGCGAAGGAAGGCGAGGAAGTCAAGTCTACCGACCTCTCTGAGAAGACTGCAGCAGATGCAGTTCCTTCGAAAGAGACGACCACGGTTCAGTAAATCTGAGCCTACTGTCAGGGCGTGTATAGAGCATACGAATAACTGGGGCCTTTTTCATGGGACATTGAAGAACGAAAGATTTATACCACTGTGTTTCTGGCGGCACGCTGTGCATATAGACGATACAATGTGTGAGATGGGACACGGGCCGCATGTCGGATTGACTACCTTTCTATAGCTTATGCTAATCTTCCAACTCCAAACTCCTCGCTGAATACAAAAACATTTCAAATAGGCCTGACCAAAGCATTCCGCGGTAGCCGTGCTCTAATAACCGCATAATGCCCATTACCGTCTCCGAGCCACGCAGTAATGTGAAAGTGTTGACCGCTTGAGCTCTAACCAGACCGACGTTTCCTCCAGTCCATGATGCCCTTCTCTATTTCCTGCCACGAGACACCGTCGCGCACCAAGCGCATCGTCACGCCCAGGCTCTCGGTCTCACGGTTGCGGTTCTCGTCGTCGAAGAAGAGCATCTCGCTGAAGGGGATGCTGGTGCGCTTGTGGATGGCCTCGAAGTGGCGGATCTTGGAGCTCGGGTAGATCTCGAGCCCGGCGTCGAAGAAGTCGAGCGCGCGGCGCGCCTTGTCCTTGCGGCCGTTGATGGCGGCGGTGAAGGCGACGACGGCGGCTTCCTTTTCCTTGCCGCCGCCGCTGCCGCCGATGCCGCTGAAGATGGAGCCCAGCGAGGGCACGTGCAGCAGCTTGAGCAGCTCGCGGCCCAGGTCGGGGGCCGAGGTCCGGCTCGCGACGGCGATCTTGATGCCCGCGATCGCCAGGCCGTGCAGGACCGAGGGCACGTCGCCGTAGAAGGCGAACGTCTCGCCCACCTTGTCGACGGCGACCGAGTTGTGGCTGCCGGACACCGTCTTCAGGGGCGGGTAGACGTGGGTGTCGACCCAGAAGGGCCAGAGCGTGTAGTCGAGGTCGAAGACGACGAGGCGCGGCAGGGGCCCGCCGTCGGTCAGGATCGAGGGCAGGAGGCGCGGCGGGGGCTGGACCGGGGATGGGCCGCTGTTTCCGTTGATGCTCGGAAGGTCCGTTGTCGAGTTCGAGGCCGTCGACGCCAGGGACGTGTTTGTGCTCGCTTTGGAGAGCTTCTTGATCATGCTGGCGGTGGCAGCGGTGGCAGCAGTGGTGGTAGTGGTGGTGGTGGTGGGGGTGTTGGCGATGAAACCGGCTGGGGCCCGTTCGGGGGCAGCGGTGAATAGTCAGATGGCAGCGATTGCGATCAAGAGAAGGAACAACAGAAAGGTTGCGGAGGTTGCTGGCGAAAGCGAAAGTGGCATCCAGATACGAGACGAGGCTCGGCCCAATATGCAGGTGAGACTAGGGTAGGATTTGATGGTAGATTTACGGTTTGATCTATTGAGCCTCAAGGTTTGCGTTGATGGATGGAGGGGCTGGATCTGGAGGGGAAGGCCAGTGAGCAAGCCATGTTGCGACAGCCCCTGCCTGTGCCCTGCATCTTCCAGTCTTTCAGGGCCTTTTTTTGGGCTGTTTGCCTGTCTGCCTGTCGTCATGGGGGCCCCATTTTAGAACGTTGTGGGCCTGCATTTTACCCATTGAAGTACATGAGATGAGGTACAGGCTAAAGTTTTGTAGCTCGGAGATATTTCCAGCGCCCCAAGACTAAAACGCCCAGTGAACGCTCACCACTTGATCGTCCAATACTTCGATGTTGAATCCTGTTCATAAAGGACTACCCAATGCCATGTATCATACCTATGTAAGTAGATATATTCTACACAGCTAAAGTAATATTTTCTATACTTTAGTAATACAATTGCCTAGCTACTTCCTGCAGAAATTGAAATGACTTTTCATTTGCATCAGTTAAAGCCGAAAATATCGATATGTTAAGGTTAGGAGGTATGCATACTTACCTACCTACTTGGATAACCAATGCGGGGATGGAGGCAGATGGGCAGATGCTCAGGCAGAAGCTCAAGCA
Source organism: Apiospora arundinis (assembly GCA_039105305.1). NCBI lineage: Eukaryota > Fungi > Ascomycota > Sordariomycetes > Amphisphaeriales > Apiosporaceae > Apiospora > Apiospora arundinis. The sequence goes on from JAPCWZ010000004.1 coordinate 2,651,543, forward strand.
AGCAGGGACCATAACTTCTCCAATTCCTGCCGGACTCAGAACTACGTCCGATTCACTTCATACCCTAAATGTCTCGACAAGAGGGTCTTTCTTGACTTGTTTGACCTTGCTGGAGTAGAACGAGTGCTAATTCGGAATTATGGCTTGGCTCGGATTTAGCTGCCATTTTGCCTTTCCCGTTCTCTCCGTTGCTGCACGTACATGTCGGTAAATCAACGTGGCTGGCCAGAGGAGGTGCCTGCGTGCTGCTCAACTTTACAGTACGATCTACAAGTGGGTACACTATTCTCCAATTTCATCCATCTGACGCCCGTTTGAAATGCCGGCTTGTTTGCTCGTACTCCGTAACTCCAACCACTCCTGCATCAAGAGGCTGCCTCGTTGCCTGGTTGCTGCGGGCAGCAGCGGGGAAAAGAGGTTCCTACAAGGGACGGGTGCAACGAGTGCAACGAGGGGCCGGCCCTCTGTGTAGTACTGTGGTAATAGTAGTAGTCTGCGTAAGCTTTTGGTAGAACTGCGACAATGGGCCAGTTTCGCCCGCTCTGCTCATCTGATCACCTTATTTTACCTTCACGCTCTACCGACTCGGCATTTTCTGTGCTCCATGGGCCCCGATAGGTCCAATCAGTAGCTCTGTATCGAGTCTCCATATACTCGATATGGTTAAAACCATAGACCCTTTTGCGGGGGAGATATAGGATGGCCGGCTCAGCTGGCGGACTCCGGGAGTTTTAGCCGTCCTCTTATATATCCATGTTCTGCCAGTTCTCCCCCAAATTCTTGTCCGTTTGATAGACAGAACTCGTTTCCCGCCGCCCTCTATCTCGTATCACCCATATATGAACACTAGTATTACACCGAACTCCAAGACGGCCATCTGATCGCCTATATTCACCCGCCATTTACTTCACCATTCAACTTTAAACTACTTACATACCCCACCATGGCGGCAGAGGCTGCACCTCGGAAGATCATCCTGACCCGGATCTGCCATGCCTACTACAAGTACCAGGACATGGACCGGGCCGTCAAGTGGTTCAACGACTTTGGCTTCACCGAGGAGAAGCGGGTCAACGGCGACGAGAAGATCTACTTCCGCGGCTACGGCACGGAGCCCTGGGTCATGTGCGCCGTGAAGGCGGACCGCGACGAGTTCGCCGGTGTCGGCTACGTCGTCGAGTCCGAGGACGATCTGCGCTACGCTTCCGAGACGTTGCCCAAGGCTACCAAGATCTACGAGCTCGAGGACGCCCCGGGCAAGGGCAAGTGCGTCACCTTCTACGACCCCGTCGACAACTTCCCATTCCATCTGGTCTATGGCCAAGAGCAGACGGGTGTCCTGGAGATTCCGCTCCCCCAGGAGCCTGTGAACTATGTACGTCTGTGTCTATGGCTTACTCCTACCCAATCCAGCTGGGACTGTGAATTAAGGGATGGTTTCATGATCGGCTCGTTTTATACTAACACGGCGTCATTTTCTTCTTCTCTCGTCTAGCCCATGGAGAAGAACCGTCCGAAGAACCACTTCCAGCGCTTCCAGAAGAGGCCGGCTCCGGTGCACAAGCTCGGGCATTGGGGCCACTGTAGTACCAACTACGCCAAGGACTATGAGTTCTACACGACTCGCTTCAACCTTATTGCGAGTGATGTAAGTGCACCTGTGATCTTTTGACGGTTCCGGACTCGCTGACATGTGTGACCTTCCCAGCTCGTGCACGATGAAGCTGGCACCGACATTACCTGTTTCTTGCGGTTGGACCGCGGAAAGGAGCCTGTGGATCACCATTGCTTCTTTTTCTACCAAGGTATAAATCAGAGGATATAGTCCCCCTTTCTACAATGCTGACTTGACACTCCTTAAAGGCCCCAAGTTCCACGTTCATCACACTTCGTATGAGACGCATGACTTCGATACCCAGGTCCTGGGCCACGATTGGCTAAGGGAGAAGGGGTACAAGAACTGCTGGGGCGTTGGCCGACACGTCCTAGGCAGTCAGATATTCGACTACTGGTAAGTAAATGGAGCCCCTTTGAGCTTTATGTTTTATTTATGAGATGTACTGACCCGCGCGTATCAGGTTTGATCCTTCGGGCAATATCATGGAGCACTACGTAGACGGGGACCTGGTGGACGACACCCAACCTCCCCACCGCTCAAAGGCTTCGCCTGATAGTTTGCATGTCTGGGGTAAGCCGCTGCGCCCTTTATTTCTCTCTGTCCATAACCTCGCCTGCTAATCAATGAATATGTAGGACCTGACGTGCCTGGAGACTTCCTAGAGTAACTGACTGTACGAAAATCAAGTGCTATTTCGGTTTCGGGAGTAGTGCTACCACAGGAGAATCTCGGCTGAGACCAGCTTCCACTTCACGCTTCATTCCTGGAGAGAACAGGCGCAAATTGTCTACTTACACCCACGTATAAGATGAATACTCCTTTTTAGCAAGCGTTGGGCGTGATTACATAATTCTATGACGAAAAACAATTCAAGAAATATCTATAATCAACCGTCACAGAAAGTCACAAAAAAAAGGAGAGTTGTAGGGTGGTATACCAAATTGCAATGAGAAAACATCTGAATATTCAATTATGTTCAGGTCTTGCTGCATCTATATACAGTTCAAATACTCCCCACTCCTCGAAATGCTTTTGGGAGAGAGATGTGGGAAATCATATATACAACGAAGCTAAAGCCTGCCAATTCCATCCATCTATCCATTCAACCCGAGATTGAGTTCCCTTTTAGTTGGGGACACACTGGGAGTAGTAATCGTTCTGCTTCTTACAGGTACCCTCGGCGCAGGAGGTGGCACCGCTGAAGCCGTTACCGCCGCACTGAGCGTACAGGGCAGCACCGGAGCCGCCGGTAGCAGGAGCAGCGCCGCCGTTGTTGGCAGGGGCGGCAGTAGTGGTAGGAGCGGCAGCCTCGGCGCTGGTGGCGGCACGGGTCTGGGTGGCGAGGGTGGTAGGGGCCGGGGCGTTACCGCCAGCGGCGGCAGAAGTGGGAGCGGCCGAAGGGGCGGGCGAGGCGGGGGCAGCGGGGGCAGCACCACCGGCACCGCCACCACCGACGGTGAAATCGATGCAGGACTCGTAGGTCTGGTCGATGGAGCGGGCGTCCCAGTAGTGTTGGATGACGCAGTCGCCGGCGGTGGTGCACTTGCCACCGAGGTCGGGGATGGTGATGGAGACGCTCTTCTCGTTGGCGGCCTGGGGCGCCGAGTTGGAGGCGAAGGTGTCGTAGGTCATGAGGGGCGTGCCGATGATGCTGTTGGACTTGGTGTCGACGATGGAGATATTGGCGGTACCCGTGTGGGGGGCGCGCAGGTCAAAGGTGATGGGTACCTTTTGGCCGACAGTGTACGACTGGACGTTGGCCGAGTTGTCGGCGAACTGGAAGCCCTTGCAGAGCCACAGGTTGCAGTCGGCGGTCATGTCCTTGGCCGCGACCTGGAGCTCGCCCTGGATGTTGCCGAAGGGGTCCGAGGACTGCTGGTTCTGGACCTGGGTACCGCACGCGGCGGCCATGGCCTTGCCGGCAGGACGGGGCTTAGGAGAGGAGATGGCGCCGTGGGCCGAGACGAGAGCCGGGGCGGCGAGGGCGACGAAAGTAAGTGCGTACTGCATTTTGGCGGTTGTTGTTGAAGAAGCGGGTGGCTATATAGCAATGTTGACGAATATGACGAAGGTGGGAGGTTGCGGAAAACGGGCTAAACGGTGCACCTGTGCTGTTTGTTGTTGCTGGAAAGGTCTCGAGATAGAGTGTAGAAAGAACGTGGAGGTCACCGACCTGGAAAAGAACGAAAGTATAGTTAAAGCGAAGGAGGAAGAGATCTGAACTGGACTGCTGAGGATCGTAGCAGAAGAATGCGAGAGAGTGACGCGAATCATGGCCTTCTATATACTTTCCTGGACACAACCTACCAAACCCCCTTCTCCCCACCAGATGGACAGAAAGCACTGGCTTCTTCCCAACAGCTACCAACAGCTAGCGGTCCTTCATCTCAAGACTGGATAGGCCCCCACGTCTCTTGGATGGAGATGGCAGAGAAAAAGTCGGCTGACATGGACCGAGAGGGGCCCTTGCTTGGTTCCTGATATTGGGTAACGGTTTCGTCCCATGTCGGGATGGCGTTTTGCCGCAGCATCCTTACCAATGATATGATGAAGGCCGAATCAAATACTGGAGTCGCCGTTGACTCGCAGAGCCTCAAGGTCGCAACCCCCAGCAAGACTCCCCAGCGCAGCGGCTCCTGCGGGTATTCCTGACATGACTTCCCTCAAGGATCCATGTGGTTTTGTGAATCTGCGACGATCTAAGTGGATATACAGGTGCGCTGGGCCAATCCAGTCGCTTGGCTCGCGCCGGCGAGGTGGAACGGGGGAGGTGACGGGGGATCATATCGACCAGGGCGAGCATAGGAGCGTTGGGAGCAGTACCAAGTACTGGGAGCAGGTAGGGCAGGGGCCAGAAAACCAGGGGTTAGCAATCATCTGGAAACACGGAAGTGGGGCCGCGACAGGGGTTTTGTTTTTGAGACGGCAAGTCCAGACGACAACCTCGTTTGGAAATTGCCCAGCAGTGGCCATTTTCGAATTGCCAATTGCCAGGGCCCATGCGGCTCAGAATCGGCCACCACCCAAGCACTACCAAGTACTACCTACCCTGCAAATCTTCGATCAAAAATCCGCAGAAATTTCGTCTGATGTCCCGAACTGCGTAATTTCTCCGCGTCTTTTCAGGCACCATGGACAATGGATCCGGCAAGAATGAGCTTGTCTTGCTTGTCGTCCGTCCGTGGCAGATGCCGTAGATCATGGATTCCCTGGCTATCGCTCTCGGCGCTTGCCTAAACAGGTAGTTTGAACGAGTACGATATCTATGCTACAGCCACTGGGCTGCTCGTAGAGAGGCTCGAGGGTTCTTAGCAACAACTACTCCGTATCTTGACGTAGGTATTGATATCTTCAAGGCGACAGCCCATCGCTAGCAAAACCCCCTCCTGAGCCGTTCTTTCCGCTTTACCTTTCTCTGCGGCTCTGAGAAATCGTACTGGGGTCATTGGAGCGGATAGCGGCTGACCGGTGATTCCGCACACAGCCTAGGCTCATTCAGATATGTCGGCCAACCCACCCGAATGCTGCAGCCAAAGCACGCAACTCCAATGACGAGGGCAAATCAGGAAATCATAGGTGGGTGGTATCCGTTGCGATCTTCGGTGACCATGGAAAATGTTTTTCCACTTCGATCTTGGTGTAACCACTCCGTGGTGGGACTAGCCTGCAGCATCGTGTGGAAAGACGTTGTGGCCCACGAAGCGTATCTCGCCAAGTACATGAATTGAGCCTGCGCCTCGCATCAGATGGAATTGGTCTACTACCTCCTGGACAAATTCTCGGAGGAGGACAATACTGATACGGCTCCCGTCCACCGATTACAATGACAACTCCCTCCTCTTGTCGGCCTGCGCGGGCCTGTCGTGGTACTATGGCCTCGATAGTTGTAAAGGAACCCGGTTATCGTTCTACGTAGGACCGAAAGGCTGGTTCTATGATGCTGTCGGACAGAGGCGCGAGCGTCCAAGATCGTGCGTACTTGCCGTCCAAGTATTTCTAAATACAGCCAAGGGGGATCGCCGTAACCGAGCCGCGGTTACCTCGGCCATCTGCCTCTTCACTGGGTGGCCAATTACGGGTCCCTCGGCCCAAATGGTGCCTCAAATCGGTACAAATCGAGCTTCATGTCGCCAAGGTGGTCAATATCCTGCAGAGATATAGCGACTCGGTGAGCTGCCAGGACTCCTTAGGAAACAAATCTCTGCATCTGCTCAACGCGATGTTCCTCGCCAAACGGGGCGCCGATGCGGACTTGGCCATCATCAACCTCGAGGCACCGGCGCATGCGACGGCGCATATCAAGGACGTCTCACAGGACATAAAAGAGGGCTTCATTTTGTTAGCGGTGGCAATTGGCAATCTCAAATTCTGCGATACGCTTCATACCGCGGGCGAAATGCTGTGTGGAATTCTCAACGGCGAGCTTGACAAGTTAAAGCGGAGGACGGAGGAACTAAGGGGTAGGATTTAGAAAGGGGCCATGAATTCGCGAGGGAGTGGAAATCAAGCAAGGTCGCTTGGTTACTAAATACTAACAAAAACAGCCAAAAGCTCTAATGCTTCGGAGTTGTATATATCTAATGTTTGTTTCCAGGGGACAGGCAGCACGGTGGCCAACTGGCAAATCCACCCGAAATGGTCGGAAACCCCAGGCCCGGCGAGAGCCCATCTGATCATCCCACGACAAATCGTTACTGAATGTAACGCTGTTTATATGTCATAAGGCTTCCTTTTCGTCCGGTATCATTGGCTCGGGGATGTCATCATCCAGGCGTATGTTCACGAGCTGATCCATGTTCGGCAAATACCGACGGAACACTGGTCCAATGGTCCAATTGTCAAGGTTGGCGACGCATGCCTGTTGCACAGTCCTGGTGAGTTTCCAGCGTGGACATGGGTGCAAAACACATGTTGCTAGGCACTGAAACACATACCTTTGCGTGATCTGTGAAGTCCGGCTGGCCAGTTTTCTTATTGTAGCAGACGATGTCGGAAAATTCCATTGCAAAGCTACACCTGTAGGAACACCAGATTAGCCGGGGTATGCATATGTTCACATCATAAGCGCTATGCGATATGAGTTTCAGAGGGCGGCCTGCCTACCTGCAGCCTCGATATGCATCCATCAGCCACACCAGATTCGGATGGGCCTGCATGGACGGCCGAGAAGTGATGGCATCCCGCAGCTTGGGATAGGCAATAGAATCGACAATCTCGACGTGGGGATACAGCAGCTGCTTAACGGTCGGCCGCATCCAATCCGGCATGGCCGCGTACGTCTCGGGGGACGGGTCGATTCGCCACCGCATCAAGACCCAGACGCGCCAGGCGGCGGCGATGGACGTGAGGCTGCGGCTCGTGCCCGTGACGCTGAAGATGAACCGGGCCGCCCACTGCGATAGAAGCGACGAACGGGAGAATTCAGTAGGGCTGACGATGGCCAAGACATTGTGGTGCTCGCCGGTGATCTCGCGCGCCGGTGTGCCCGCCGCAATGAGTTGGCGGGCGATGTCGAGTATTCCCGAGAGCGCACCCTTGGTAGAGTATCCTACAACCACGTTGGTGAGTGGCACTGCAAAAGGTGAAGACTTTTAGCTAAAAAAGGAGTAAGGTGGTAACCACATACCTCCAGAGCGGCAGTTTGCCGGCATGGCGGCCCAAATATTATTGCAAATGTTCGATACCTGCATAGCTTGGACGTTTGCCGGGTAATGGTTCGCTTTCACTCCGCTGGTGAAGGGTAGGTTGCCAAAGTATCGCAGCTAGAGCATGCATGCCTTAGTCATTTTGTGCAAGCAAGTCAGGAAGGGTTTACTATAAGTGAGGCTTACCTGCATTAGAGGCTCTTGCCATATCTCGGTGTCATATTCGATCATGTCTATATCGCCCTCCTCTTCTTCGACATCCCATATCCTACGATCAAACAGCGGTACGAGGAAATTTTGGTCGAGTGCACGTATTGACCAGGTGCTAGGTTTAGGCTTTTGCGGATCCCGGGAAGGCGGCCGTATATCGCGGTCCTGGGAAGAGGTAGACGCCGGGCTTTCGTCCCGGGATTCCTCCCGCAAACGCTTTGCAATCACGCTGACGTCCTTTCCCAACCTTAGATGGGCTAGGATTTCTGCTGCGTCGCCATCGCTTCCGCTCTGGAGAACAGTGAAGACACGCTTGTAGTCTTCCTCGCGCCGCCTCTGGACCTCGAGGTTGGCATGGGCATGTTGCAGAGATATCTGATCGCTGTTAAGGCTGGGGACACATTCTATCTCGCGTAGAGTACAGCGCGTGCATGGCGAGTTGCCATCACACTAAAAAAGATTTCAGTGCATTGTTGGGTGGAATAAATAGGAGGGACCACGGCGCATACCTTGACCTTTTTCGCTTGGCACGGCTTACACTTGATGAGAAGACGAATTCAGCAGAGCTTGGGGTTTTAGATAGAGGTGTGTAAGATGGTCACAACTCACGGCACGCTTGGTTATCTGACGCCGGGGTCTTACGTTGCCCTTCAACTCGGGTTGAGGGGCCAATACCCTGGGGTGGGGACCGCCTCGCGGGGCTATAGGACGCGGAGCATTCGGGTCGTTATGGCCCCAGTTCGATTTGGGCATGGTAGAATGATATTAAAGGATGTCAAGTAGAGACTGGTGTCGTCTACTTACTTTTCCTACGTCGTCAGAAGGTGTGCGACGGGGGTGGTCTGCTTAGGTATAGTCGCGATGTGTTGGGCATGGCGTCGTCGGGATGGATGCTGCAGCTCCCGACGGAAGAGAAGCGAGAGCCGGGGGTGAGTGAGGTAGAAGATTAAGTATACCTGGCTCACGCATGACACGGGATTCCGGGTGAGTCTGGATCTGACGACCAGATGTGCTTTTTCCTCCCCGCCCCCCCTTGTCTTGACCTTCCGCTCCCGCCTCTGCTCGTCCAAGCACCCAATAAGTTGGTCGTAGCCCTATAAGTATAACATGGTGCCATCGGGGTGGACCAAGCCCGGCCGGGTCTGTATAACTTGCATAAGCCCTCTTTGGAACTGGTCAACCCTCTACACCGACCCTTCGTTTGCCTTCATTTGCCTCCGTCATTACACGTCATGCAGATAGGTAGGCCAATCAACCAATGTGCAACCCTTGTCCCTTGTCGTGGTATTTGGCCAATTCCGATGGCGAATTACCATCGTGGGACATGGGTTGCCCGGGGAAAATGCCTTACATATTGCCGGTCCAAACTCGGTAAGACGACTCGGAATTGTGCATAAACCATGTCGAATGACTTGAGGCCTGTTCTGTTTGATTCTAACCTTAGGTGTTATCGACGGCCTGGAATTGGAGAGCAGACCTGGCCCGATCTGGTATTATTTGCGGCTTATCTAACGCATATGCTGTGTCCGCATCTGTGGTCGCGTACTGTATGTATAATCTAAATATTTATTGGTGTCGATGCACACTGATTGGCCATGGCGATGCCAGATATGGAAAACAGGTTGGCGGAGGGTGCTCCGTCTCAAGAGCGAATCAGATGCCAACATGCCACTGCGGCCCGTCTCTGACATGGGGTTTTGTCGATTTCCTTGATATGAAAAAGCATAGAGGGACATGGAGGGACCTGGTGAGTCGGAAGGCGGCCAATAGCAAAGCCCATGCTAAGTATAGTAATCATTCGTCCCATTTCCACTGACTCTCCAGCTCAGACACATCACCCGACTTCGCTCACCGTACGCCAATGCAGGTTTCGAGGCAATGCAGGTTATGGCTTATTAAGTTGTTTGTGCAAAGTATTCAGTATCCCAAGTCTAGTAATAAAAAGTCATTTGATGTGTTGTTGTTGTTGTTGTCATTGTTGTCGTTGTTGTCGTTGTCGCGCTCCTCATATCGGAAGAGGTGCAATGAACAACGAACGACCTACCAAGCTACCTCCAGATACAGTATGTACATGCGTGCATGTGCACGGCATTGAGTACACGCCCATGGCGTTCTAGAACATCAGCCAAGGTACCTATGTAAGTACATGCCCTAGTTATGCATGTTTCAAAAGCAGAGAATAACCCGAATAGCCCTGCGGCTGTCTCGTTTTCGGCACCAAAGTGCGGGCGTAGTCCCACTATGCCTCCGCATGCTCATTCTCATTCTCATTCTCATTTTCATCCTCATCTTCATCCTCATCCTCGTACGCATCTTCCTTCCAGTCGGCCCAGTCACGGATGGTCAGGGGGTTCCACTCGCGGGCTTCAATTTCGCGTGCCTGACCATCGCCGTCCTCCGTCGGCGGATGATCCAGTGGGTTCGCTACCATCTTGACGAGACCGTCGTGGAAGCCTCGGCAGGTAGGCTTGTGCGGTCCTCCCTTGACAAACTTGACAGCTGCACACTGTTTGGACGTGGTTCGGTCAGCTTCTTCTCCTTCCATTCATCATCTCATTCCTTCACCCCTCCCCCCCGTTCTGCACGGTAGCTCTTCTTCAAAACATAAAACATACCGTAAAATTGTAACCCTTGCCTGGAACATATTGCTTAGCCTGGAAGAGGACGTCCTTGCCGATCCACTCCTTGATACCCCGAATGCGCATGAAGCAATAGTCGTCGGCCCGGGGGATGTGGACCTGCGGGCGCAGGTCTCGGAACTCCTCGATCGACCCCTCGTCAATGACGGTTGCCTGGAGGGTGACGTACGAGTGGTGATCGAAGAATTTGAGGCCGACGTCGTGGCCTCGGATGGGCCAATTCTCGACCTTGGACCGGTCGAAGGGGTCCATGTTGCCACACGGCCCCTCGCTGCCCTGCTTGGTGATGGGCTTCGGGCTCTTCATCTTCATCTCGGCCCCCACGCTGGCCAGCAGGCCGAAAAGGGAGAGTAATGTAGTCTGCGCACGCATCGTGGAAAGGAAGTCAAGGAGGGAAAGGCCTGCACAGTGATAAAATAAAAGTCGGGAGGTCGCAGGGAATTGCTGCTCAGATGCCCTCCTCGTGGAGACGAGGTCGAACAAAGGGGGTTTTATTATATCTATAACCGTCAGATGTATACAATCTCGAGCATATTAGAGCTTCTTAACACGAGATGCGTGTTAAGTTCACCGCAACGGTTGAAGTGCAACGACCCTCCTGGTCTGGCCGTCTGGCCGTCTGGCACGTTGTAAATATTTAGTTAGTTAGTTGCATGAGCCCGGTGCCCACGAAGCAGTTGTGGTTTGTAGAATCAATTCACTCATCGTCACGGGGTTGACCTCTACTCTCGCTCGAGTGCATCCCATGTTCTCTTTGGTTGCCTAAGCGTTACGTCAATAAGGGACTCTTACAGGGTAGCAGAGTAGCATGATAGATACAGAACAGATAGACGCAATAAGAATACTAGTCGACTTATTGCTTCTCGTGTTTCAGTTTTACTGCATCGATCTGCATTACATATGCACAGTTTTGATTCTGCGGTAACGGCTACATGTTGGCCCTGCATGTCTCACGGCTCCCGCCCAACAGCTGGCTGCTTCTGATCCGAAATGACTGCATTTTGCTGGCAATAGTTTGTTTGGGTAGCGTGGTTCATGCAGGTCTTGGAGATCTGGCTGCCCGGGCAGTCGAGGTATGGGCATTGGCGTTGGCGTTGGCATTGGCATTGGCATGGGTGTGGGTGTGGATGTGGGTGTGGGAGTGCTCTCATATGAGGTAAATATCACGGATCACGGTACAATTCCCATGGCATGCCCTTGCAGTTAGCGTTGTCCATGGCTACTGTCGGTATATGGGCAGCAGCCCTTTCAAATCCCTGAGACAGATATATTACTACCTGCCGTAAGCGGTAATGACATGCGAGTATTTCCATCTACCAACATGTGCGAATATAAGGTAGCCAGACATTGGAACACGAGGTCGCCAAGGTGGTTGCCAAGCATTAGCGCAGTTCTCTCTGCAAACGGTCCCCTAACATCTCCCCTAGAATCCTGCCCAAATAAAGGAAGCTGCCAGGCAGGTCTCTCGGGGCTCAACATTGAAAGATAGGAGGCCTAATCACATTGCCTAGTACCTAAGGTAGGTACTCGTGTGAACAAACTGGTTAACCTTGTGTAGGTAATCTCGATATGGTGTTACATAGAAACAAATTACTATGAAAACTAAATGAAATTATTCCCATATCAAGGTTGACTGCCCGGACTATTCGTACCACGCTTTGTTTATCAACCTGTCTGGCATCGGAGACGGGCCGTCGATCTGCCCGTCTCTGTCTTGTATACACATGCGCCCGCCGCCCCCGAGTGCTCATCCGTCTTCCTCTACCACCCCCTCCTCTTCGTGTACACCAACCGTCTCCATACTAGCATGTGTTCTCGGATGGACGACAAGGTCCCCCCTCTTGAGCAACAGGTGCATGTCGTGCTGCCGCCGCACGCGCGTCGCGAGCCACGCGAGCGCGCTCTCGTGGACGAACTGGAGCACGTGGCGCGCGTGCTCGTAGGCGACGGCCTCCCACGCCCGGCGCGCGTCCGGCGACACCTCGCTCACCCACGCCGTCGCGAGGTACAGCTCGGTGCGGCCGTCGTCGGTCTCGGCCTCGTACCGGAGCAGCGCGGGCCGGCGGTTGATGACGGTCCCCGTGCCCGCGCTGTACACCTGCAGCATCTGGAGGCGGGGCATGTGCTTGGCGGCGCGCGCGGTGGCTATCAGCAGCGCGTCTGTGATGTCTTCGCGGTTCCCGCGGGGGCGGCGCCAGGCGGCCGTGAGGGTGAGGAAGCGCAGGTTGTCCCATCGAGGTAATGCCGGTATGGCATCGCCCCCGAGAACGTCGCGGCGCCCATGGGGCTGGGAGCCGGGCCAAAAGTCGGCGAGGAAGTGCCTGGCGTCGATCAAGTTGGAGACGGAGAGGTGCTTCAGATGTGCAGTGGAGCGAACCAGTGCTTCTGCAAGGGCAGGCCGCTGGTGGGTATTCCAGGCAGTCCGGACCTGATCCTGGACCCTTTCTTCGTCGCTGCTGTCGTCGTTGTCGTCTCCGTCGAATGAGCTGAAGACCTCGCAGGCCGTTATCGTCTGGACGTGTTTAGGAATCGCCATAGCCAGCTCAAGCCAATCTGTTATCGTGATCTTCGTCAGTAGTGGCCCACAAGAGGCAGTTCTTGTCTTCTTGGCTTCTTCTTCTTCTCACCTTCCTCTTCGTCCGTGCGCCCTGCCCACGGCTCTAGTATCACTGTGTTGACGCGAGGTAGACGTGACAGGATCACTGACAGAGTCTTTGGGTTGATACTGCGGTATGACGCACGCTGCATGGAAAGAACATCGACAACGGGCAATTTCGGGAGCGCCGCACAGGCGCCTAGCTCATCTTTCATGGTGTCCTCGTCCCAGTCGATGCGGCTCAACAGAAACCTGGTCACATAGACGAACTTGTCTCCGACATCGCAGTCGCTATCACAACTGACGACGAAATCCAGTTCCATGGAACGATTACGCCGATGCTGCTTTGTGAAGTCATAGCCAGAGAACATGATATTCAAGGTTCGGAACAGCTGCGTAACCTGGCGGGTGAATTCCTTGCTGTTTTCAGCCATATCCTTGTCCGTCTCGCGCCAGAATCGCAGGCCACGAGGGTAAAGCGGAAGCAGAACACGAAACGATATGTTTCGGATATAACTTCGGCGACTTTCGACCCTGTTGACAATTTTTCCAAAGCGCTCTAGACATTCCGCCCTCAACCGCAAGCGTTGGAAAACGACGGGTTCGAATCTAAGTTGCCAATCTCGGCATACTGATGCTAGCATGGCATACGTGATGCCTAGGGTATCGCAAGACACCTCACTTTCAATCTTGTCCCAGACCAACTTCCAGATATCCGCTGGGAGTTGGTGGCGACAGTGGCCAAGGTCTTCCATTATTGGGATTGATTTATTGTGCGTGTCGACGCGAACCAAGTGGTCAACTTGTACATGTTCTGCAAAATCGAGAGAAATCCATTTTTGCTCTGGTTTGGAGGGGGAAAAGGCGTGCGTGAACGCCCTGTTCTATGATCTGGATTAAATCTTGGTCTGACTGGCTCGTCTCAGAGTTTATTTTCTGTGAAGATAAGGAAAAGAGATGCAATATAAGACGGGGAGATAATGAGTTTAACTTAGATACAGAAATACCTACCAGAATTGTGGTCAGGGGCTTCGTTTGTTCGCAGCATAAGTTAGTTACCTCTCTTTAACTTGGTGCATAGAAACCTTATACTCAAGGATGCAAATAGACAATAGTGAAAATAGCATGGTTTCGGGCCTCACAGGCAGCCTGTAGTGTGCGGTCGGTTTTTCAATTCTAAAGGGGGAAGGGGAATAGAAAGGAGGGGTGAGGAATGGGAAACCTACATAACGTTGCTATTCGAATGAGGCAATAGGTCACAAAAGATCAACACGGGAAGCCTATGCATTGAAAATGCAAGCTTTTATAAACGCCTCTAGACTGGGCAGATACTATAGATATAAGTTTACATACTGCTTGCTTTACTGACTGAAACTCCCAGTCCACAGTTCGAACCACGAGGCCACGACTTATCTTCTCCTCTTCCCACCTCCGCCGCTCTCGTCCGCCTTCCTCTTTTTGCCCTCGGAGCGCCAATAATCCTTGGTCTCCCTCTTCTCGCGCTGTTCCTTCTTGTCGGCGAGAACCGCCATCTTCTTACGGAACTCGACACGCTTCTCCTCTTTCTTGGCATGTCGCTTGGCGATGGTGTCTTTGCGGATGGTTGTAAGTTTCTGCATGAGGTCGCGAGCCTTCTTCTCGTCGCCTCCCAGAACCACGGCACGTTTCTGCGTGTACGTCTTGTGGCGCTGAGCCTTCGTCTGGATGATCTGGGATTTGTAGGGCAGCTCGGCAGCAAGAGCACGGGGCACCCGAAGAGGATTGAAGTGACGCGTTTGCCTTTCAATTGGCTTGTACTTGCTGTCCTTGTTTTGTGGCGTAGCCAGGCCTTGGTCTCGGCGGACCTCACCCGTCAATCGCATGGGCTGCCATCCTCCGAGAAGATTTGTTACAGGGTTATAGTAACGGTGGGGTTTGATAGGGTACCAAGCTCGCATGATAACAAGATCGCTCATCAGGATCTTGTCCTCAAAAGTAGCACGGAACTTGCCATCGTCCTTGCTCAGTGCTTTCTTGATCTGACCACGGATGCCGGAAACCGTCTTGATGGCTACGCCCTCCATCTTGGCCACTTCAAGGGACGAGTTGAACATGTCCTTGATAAAAGCCGTGTTCTTGAAGATCTTGTAAGGGGCACCAGTCAACTTGAGCTTCTTGACGGTTTCAGTCGTCTCGTCGACGCTCAAGATGGTACCTGTGGCAGCGATTCTGAAGCCAGGGTTCTGAGAGGACAGGGTATTGAAAGCTGCGAAACCGGTGTTGGGTGCTATCAGAGGACCCCACCAGGTAGCAAAACAATGCATATGTTCAGGTGTGTACTTCAACAGGCGGTTTCTTGTCCGATTGTCGGATGTGCTATACATAGGTCTGCAAGTATGCGGTTAGCTAGGGCGTCCTAATGCAGAAAGACAAAAAAGAGGTCAGGGGGAGATGGTGCTTACAGAGTCTGGAATCTGCGCCAGCCCAAAGAGATGATGAGAGGATCTCCGGACTTGAGGATCTTCTTATGCCATCTGTGTCTCTTGATTCTCGCCTGGCAGAATCCAAAACGGTCTTCAGTCGGAGTAACTCCACCAATAATGATTGGCATGCGAGCATCAAAGTTGTCGGTGAACTCGGCTGGCACGCCCTCAATTGTTATGGTCACGTACTGGCCAGCGCGATATCCCTCGACACTGACACGCTGCGAGTCATCCAGTGCCTCGAACTCGGCATTGTTGATGTCCAGCTGCTTCTGAATGACAGCCTTCTGCCTGTCATACCATTCGTCTTCGCCGAACTCGTCAGCATCAGCCCCAGCTTCGCGCCGAGCATTCGCCTTATCGTTGGCAAAACCCTCGCGATCTTCTTGTTCGAACCGAAGCTTCAATTCCTCTTTGCGCTTTGCGTTTTGGGCACGCTCCTCGTCAAAGTCTTCCACTGGCTTTGATTCGGCCTTGTGAACCTCGCCAGTTTCAAGATCTTCAAACTCTCCATCGCCCTCACTGTCGTCGTCCCCAAATCCGTCTCCGTCATCGTCACCCTCTCCATCAGCACCGTTAAGGGCCGCAGAAGTGAAGCGCTCTCGAATCAGCTCAATGTTATCTTGCAAGGACCACTTCACAGCAAGCTGCTCGTAGTCGTAGGCAGGTAATGCGCGATCATCCGTCATGTTGTCCTTCTCCTTCTTGCTCTTCTTGAAGAAATCGTCTTCTTCGCCGGCTTCGATGTCATCTTCTTCCTCCTCCTCATCGACCTCGCCTTTCCACCTTTGCAAAACCTCATCAGCAGAAATGGAGGTGTTGTACATCAGCCGTGCAAGATCAGCAGTCCGATATGATGGACGGTTGCCGTACATGCTGGATGCTCTTTTGGTCAGGTTCTCCTTCCATCGGCGTCCTGCTTGGTCTTCGTCGTCGTCGTCGTCCTCCTCCTCCTCGACATCAGAGTCGTCATTCTCGTCCTCGCCTTCGGATTCTGAACCAAGACTTCCCATATCGGAGTCGCTGTCGGCGAAGGCGAAGTCGTCCTCGTTGCCAGTTTTTTCCTTATCTTGCCTGAAAAGCTTGCCCAGCTTCTGTTCACTAAACTCGGCTTCCTCATCAGACCCAGCGTCCTCCTCACCACTGACGAAGCCCTCATCGTCCATAATTTCGTCTTCGTCCTCGTCTCTATCAGCCACCCTGACGGTTCTGTGCTTCTTCCTGCCCGTGTCCTCTTCCTCGGCGACCTTCGAGATCTTTTCGCCGCCACGGAAAAGTTGCACGCCATCGTCAGTTTGGCCGAGAAGTCTCTTCTGATCTTGTAGCGAGATAATAAGCTCTTCGCCTTCGCCTCGTTCGACTCCTTCGGCGTCCTTGTCGAAATTAAATCCCTTGTCGCGCGTAATCCAGATTGCGTCTCCATCAATCTTGAGACCAGACCTGTCGGACATAGGCGCGTGGACTTTCTTGTCTTTCTCATCCAGCCTCCTCCTGCCAGTCTTGCCTGTTATTTTCGCCATCGCCTGTATCATTTGGGGTGTTGGGCATGGATCGGGCAACGCTTGAACTTGGGATACAGTAAAGTCGCCAAGGCCAGGTACAGTAATTCTTTGTCCCTCCGCCGACAGGTTGGTGCCCCTCAGGTAGCCGCTCAAGGCAATTGTTCGGTCGCAGTTCTTGTCTTCCTCCATGGCCGTAGGGTGCGTTACGTCTCGGAACGAGTCAATGACAGAGTAGCAATGCGAGTTTCGCCAGACTAGAGGTCGGGGGTTCTTCATAACCGAAAGGAAACGCGACAAGTTGTGGATCTCGCGGTCGGGGTATCGTCCGTTGATGACTCCAGACAAGTAGAACAGGTGGGCGCCGTTGTAAAGCTCGCTCCAGAGTCGGTGCTTCAGTCGCTTCTTTGCGTCCTTTAGCGCTTGAGGCTTTCGAAACAGATCCAGATGGGTCAGAACACCGAAAACGTTGCCTGGCATACCCGTGGCGCTCAAGACATTGAGGAACTCCATGGTTTCCATTTCGAAGCCGTAGTTACCGTCAATCATCAGCAAGACAATATCGGCGACCTTGGCCGTGTCCACCATAGCTTCTAACGTGTTGGGGCATTCTTGGAAGGTCAATCGTTGTTTCTTGGATGTGACTACGGTGATTGGGCCCTGGGGCTCTTGCAGAGTCTCCTTGGCATATCTGCGAACCAGGGACTTCAGAAGTGTGGTCTTTCCGACGCCGGGGGGCCCAACGATGGAGACAAGACGAGGTGCAGGGGCTTGATCGGGTGTACGGTCGGCGAGGGGGACATGGAAGCTCTTCTCCTTGATGTCCTGTGAGCGAGCGGCCTGTCGCGCAAGCTTGCCCGGGTTCGAAACGGCGAAGGCCTTGGGATTCGTATCTAGAAGTCACAATTCAGTCAGGACAAAGCATCTGGGAAGGCAAAAGAGCTTTGACTAACCTCCGCTATGCTTCTTCTTCTCCTTTGCCTTGCGGTGAGGCTTATGCGACTGGTCCTCCATGATGGCGGCGTTTCTAATGTAAAAAGCACCAGAACCGTTTGCAGTCGTCAAGGATGCGATAATCTACGGCTCTCCATACGGGAGACTACTCTTACAAGCAAAAAAAAGTTCGAGGTGGTTATCTAATCTCTAATCGGAGCTTATCGATTCTACCGATGTGGGGCTAGCGGCAGAGTGGGGCACCGTAGTTCTGTACCTTCGTACTGCGGAGGGCAGGAGGGAGACCGAGACCCCTGACAGCTGCAGCACGAGGGGGGAGGGAGGAGGGGCAGGTGGGTTTGATAAGATAAAACAAGTACAGCAATAGCCATAGTCGCAACGTGAACGCCCAAGACCCCTCATTCGGTTGGTTGATGCAGGTAAACCGTAAGACACAGATCAAACTAGTACGCCTGTGATAGATGCATGGCAATAAACAAGTGTCCCAAAAACTTGGAAACCCAGTACTCGTTCTTCCAGACGGCCTTCTATCGCTCTCTTGTCTCTCTCTCTCTCTCTCTCTGTGTGTGTGTGTATGAGGTCACTGATTGATGGCGGTGGTGTCGTCTCATGTGGTGTGTGTGACCTGCTCGGCTTCAAGAGGAAAGCTTAGGCATAATCTATGGTTAGCGGCATGACGTATGCAGCGTGTGCGTCCACTCCTTTATCTATGACTGGACGTATGTAACTCGCGTAGTTTGGTTAGCTGGCGATGGATGGATGGGGTTGGATCCTCAGTACCCAAGGTAAATAAGGCGGCGGCCTCTTGTTAAATATGCACATGTATCCCATGCTTCCCATGCTTCCTCGACAACTTCTCCCAAGACCATCAATAACTCTCAAGCCCACTCCAAATACAACAACAGTCTTCAACCGTTTCTTCCGCCACTCTACACCAGCCAAAATGCCTACCTACATTGTACGTCTTCCGTAGTGACACCCGCTTCTTTCGTTATGTTCTTCGGCCGTCGTCAAGGTTGCTAACATCTACATCTGCGTCTATAGGTCACCTGCAAGCCTGATGCCTCGGCCGACCAGATCGCCGCCGCGAAGAAGCACGCCGAAGACCAGGGAGGCAAGATCGGACACGAATACAACCTCATCAAGGGATTCTCGTATGTTATAACTTGTTCCTCCCTCTCTATTTTCTCGTCATCTCCAAAGCCCAACGCCCAACGCCCATGCAACATCTCCATTACCCCCTGCCATTCTATCATATCTCTTAACTCAAGCTGACCTTCTTTGCCAATCTTAGTGTCGAGTTCCCCAAGGACTCCATGAGCACCATGGAGAGCCACGAGCATGTTAAGGCCGTTGAGCTCGACCAGGAAGTTAAGACACAATAGAGGGGTTGTTCTAGCGGGGCGTTGGTGTGAGGGTCCAACTCTACCTACCACATGCATTAATAGCCTTTGTATTACCTGAATAAACCGAAACACCACATTCTAACATCTCGAATACCCTCAAGAAAATCATCAGTGCTGCCACGAATTATCTCTCCATATGTTCCTGGTGACTTATTGTCGTCCGAATCACCCAACTAATTGGCCTTTAAGAGATGTCCAAGATGACTCGCACATATCAGTTATTATGAAACATGGTCTCAGACGTATGCAGGCAAGTTGTGTACTTTATGATGCTTTATGACTTAAAACTATATCTCCATATATATATATATATACACTTCCTGAGGCCACTGGAGCTAGATGGCTTACATCTTACTCTTGACGTGAGTAGGATTCGCAAATTTGAGCAGCCATCTATCTGTCGGCAGCTTCTGTGATCTTGACCCACATCTTACTCTGTATACTCATCGTTGTCGACTTCTCTTCCCATGCCTTACCAGGATATACGATCTGAAAGTCAAAGGCTCTCAATAACTGACACGACGATTGAATCAGTCAGTCAGTCAATTTCCCGGAAATATTACCTCGACAACAACAACAACAACAGTAGCCGGAGAAGGGGAACAAAAGGGCTCACTCAGGCAAACCAAAAAAAAGACTTACCTCGAAGAGAACCTTGTTTAGCTCGATCATGGCTAGGCTCTTGCCTGCGCACTGCCACCGCCCGAACCCGAACAGGAGCTCCACCGTGCGAACCATCTGTTTCCTGGCCTCCTCGTCGCCCTCGAGGAAGCGCTCCGGGCGGAAGACGTCCGCGTCCCGGCCGAAAATGTCGGGCCGGCGCACCATGGCGGCGTAGTTGGCGCCGACCACGGTGCCACCGGGCAGCGGGACGCCGCAAAGGGTCGCACCGCCCGGCGGGAGTACCTTGTACGCGCCGTATATCAGGGGTGGGCGCATTCTGAGACCCTCCCACATGACAGCCTGGCGTAAGAGATAAGAGATCAGAGGGGCTACCAAACGAGGCTGGTTCTTCTTTCTTGCTCTACCAGGAGGGTTGTCTGTGCCCACTCCGCAGAGGGGACAGGAGAAAGAAGGCAACGACCAGATGGGTACGGATGGAATTTGCTCACCTGGAAATATGGAAGGCCCTTGGCCTTTTCGTTACTAATCGGGGACGACTTGTCCACACCTGACGCCTCAATGTCTTGTTTCAGGCGCTGGTATACTTTGGGCGATGTCATGACATGTAACAGGGTCGTGCGGATGACGATAGCTGTAGTGTCCGAACCGGCCAGGATCTGGATGAAAGATTCGGCCAGAGTTTCCTGCTGGTTCATTCCGCTGCGCTTGAAGGCCCCCTAAATGATGATGGTGATCTCGTAGTCAGTCAAGCCTGTACGCTCATATGCTTGCAAAACTGGGGGATGATGATGATCTTCATCTAGTTGTAACATACGATCATGTCTTGTCGATCCTTCACGTCGTTCCCGTAACACTCGAGGATGATCTGGCGCGCAATACTACGGGGGTTCACAGTTGGTAAGCACAAACAATACTTTCCAAAATTGGAGAAAAGGGGTCGTCAGACGTACCCTAAAATCCTTCCCACCCCGTACTTGTCCGTCGGCTTGGGGGCGAACAGAGACGCCGTGATCGGAGAAATGAAGAAGCGCCGCAACGGCGGTGTCTCGGCGAGCGCCCCCGCCCCGACCAAGAGCTGTTCCACCGAGTCGATGTAACGATACTCCTCGTCCTTGCCGTCCAGGAAGCCGAACCGCTGTCCGTAGCCGACGTCCGTGATGAGGTCCAGCGTGAAGTGGCGAACCAGGTGTGAGAAGTCGACTTTGACCAGGTCGTCGCCTCCCTTGGAGAGGTAGCGGCGGCGGATGGTGTCAAGCAGGTACCTGGTGGTCCGGTCGACGCCAGCCTCGAAGTCGACGCCGCCGTCACGCCCGCTGTAGGCGGGGGCCACCTTCGCCTTGAGGCGGTCGTGCGGGCCGATCTGCAGTGACGAAAACGTCGTGTCTTGCGCCGCGTCGATCTTGAGCGACAAGTACCACGTATCACGGTGGGCGAGGCTGCGGGCGCCATTGACCTGCCGGAGCGCATCCGGGTCGTCGACGACGACCTGGTTCGGGCCCGTCCGCACAACGGACCCGTACTTCATCAGGTACTGGTGGTCGACGCCCCTGCCCCGGACGACCTTGTACGGACTCCACAGCCAGGATACGGACGCGAACGGAGGACCTGGGACATGGCGAAGCCGCCGCCACGAAACGGTCGCAGACACAAGCCATAATGACAACAGTGCCCCGGCTAGGAGCCAGAAGTATGCCGAAAGGTCCATGGTAGCTATACCCATAGTCTTGGTGCTGAGTGAAATGCCTCTGTGCACTCAAGTCAAGCCAAGTCCAGTCACATTAGAATAGTTGAAGAGAACAAGGCAAGACAGACTGGCCCATGTTTGACTGCGATATGATAAATGAGCACACGCACTCACGCACGTATTTCCTTTCGTAGGGCAAAGATCCGACAAGCGACCGGATACGCCGCGGAGCATATCAACATAATGAGATTAGTCCCATTCTCCCTGTCAAACCTGTGCCCCTGTACTGCACCCCCTCTTCTTGGGGCTCGCGTACTGCAAAGTAGCGGGGGCGACATGGCAATAAGAGAATCCGTTCTCAGGTCCTTCGACCGTCATGTACCAAGGCGGCTACTAATTTGTCACAAACAGCTCTCCAAATGAGACGGTCTCGACATTGCTTGAAATATAGTTGTTTGAATTTCCTGTAGTACAGGTTCGAGAAGATTGCTGGATGATGATGGCTAGTGAAGCCTCGCTATTTTATACACTTCCCCCCTATGGGGGTATTGGGACCTTGTTTCCCAAGAAAAACCCATCCAATGCTGCAATGCAATGCTCCTGTGTCCCTTTGACCTCCGCTATCCTGCAGATGATGCTTGGTAACCCCTCCTTGACGCCGTCGCTCCGTTAAAAAAATTGCAACAAAACACAAACAGGCCATCTATGCAAATGGACGTAATGGACAAAGGAAAAAAGAATAGGACCGATCTATGGTAATACCCAGCCATCTTGACCGCAGTATTCGTCCATGACTTCCACAAACGCATTCACCCGATGCGTCATCCAGCCCGAGGCCATCGTCTCCTCGCCCTCGGCCGCGGGGCGCCGGCGGCCGAGCCTCATCATCTGCGACGTCCGGCACGTCGTCTGACCGGAGAGCGAGTACTGCATGCAGTCCGGCTGGCCGAGGCAGACCTTGTAGCAGTCCCGCATGGTGACGGTAGTGCCTTCGGGATACTCGACGATGTCTTCGGACATGTTGTCCCAACCGTCGCGCCGTGACGTGATGTGCGGCAAGATCCAGTTCTTGAACACGTCTCCATGTCGTAAGAGGGTTCGGTTCTGTTCAGGATATCAGGTCAGCAAATCATGTCTTTGACGAATCACGTATAAAGGGGGTAGGTTAACTTACACCTCGGTTCCACTTGCGCTCAAACATGGACATCTGCACAATGTCCGACGGCGCCATGTGGTGGTAACTGCCGATGTTGTAGCACCAGTCTTGGCTGGTAGGGTCGGAGACGGAGCCAAGGAAGCCGAGTTCGGCGGGGTGGTCGCCGTGAAGGTTGGGGCGGGCGTAGAGCAAGGGGACGCCGGCGTCGGCGAGGGCCTTGCCTAGGACGCAGTCGCCGGCCCAGTGGCTCCCGGTGTAGGCGTCATAAAATTCAAGGTTCTGGTGGCGGTACTCGACGACCATCTCGAGCGCGGCGCGCGACAGCACGAAGCCGGAGCCGCCGTGGGCGAAGGCAACGTCGCCGATGATCATGGGGTTGCCGAGATAGTGAGGCTCGGCCGGGTCGAGGTTGGAGATCCAGTCGAGTATGTTGCGCCAGAAGATGTAGCTGTCCCCTTCGTAGAAGACGTACCAGCTAGTGGCGGCTCCTCCCTGGCGCAGGGCCTTCTCGGCAATGGGCAAGAACTTCCACTTGTCCAGCCTCCAACCCGGGGTGTCGCGACCGGCGATGGTGCTCTCAGTTGCGGCCCACTGGGCATTCTCATCGTCCGAGAAGGCGGACCGGCCGCCCTGCTGCAGACGCTGGTAGTACTCAAAGTCCGGGTGGCTGGTCTTGATGTCGTCGCGGACCTCGTCGAGGGCGTCCTGGACGTGCACGCCGTCGATGATCTCGTCAAAGTCGGAGTAGATGGCGTAGTTGGGAACGCAGCGCAGGCTGGTAGCGAGGTGGGTAGGCACCTGGTCTAGGGCCTCGGTAGCGCCCGTCTTGAAGACGACGAAGACATCGTCCAGGCCTTCGTGATGGCGGCAAGACTCGCCGGATTCCTCCTCGACCAAGACGCGATCGTTGGTTCCGGAAGCGGGCCGGCACCAGCGGATGAGCTGAAAGAAAACAAAGAGACTGAAGAAGAAGATGAATACGGGCGACAGCAGGCGAGATCGCCGCTTGAGTGAATGGGCGTACATGACGATATACTATTACGGGATTCGGATTCGTGAAGGTGCTGGATGTATATCAATGGGCAGCAAGTAGGTATACAACTCCCGGGGAAAAGACGAAGACACAGTCCTCTCTATGCTGGTTGTCTGGGAAGAAGGGGCCCTGACGACTTGATATGTTTCACTACAGATACACAACTAGAAACACACAGTCCCGCCTTGAGCAGAAGAATGAAAATAACGAAAACGAGTTGGTCTCGAACAGGGCGAGGCTCATTGTACAAGTAGTAACACACCAGGTGCCAGGCGTACATTCGGGGACAGTATCGGGGACACCAAGAATAGCGGTTGTGTGCAACCTAGCACCCAGCACCCTACCAAGGGAGTAAGTACTAGCAGTACAGTAGTATGCAGTATTTCTGGGGCACAGCTTACGAATCTACCCCCATGTGCGTACGTCGCCATGGATTCCTGGTTGGTGCCGATCTGTAACCACTGTTACAAAAGAATCGGTTGATACAGAACCTGCACTGCCAACTTTGGTGACAATCGGAAGTACTTGTGGACCGCCAAAAGTGTGCTGATGCAAGTAATGCAGGGGCCAGGGAGGAAACAAATAACAAAATGCTACCCCAAACAGCCAACCAAGAGGGGCTTGGAAGTTGGAACGGGCTCTGGGGGGGCCGAGGCTTGGCTGCTTGGGGCGACTTCGAACAACAGAGCCGATCCCTTGGAACTGGCGAATCGCTTCTACCAGTACCAGTATATAGGAATTGCTTCTTCGGGATTGTTTGGCGCTTAGGGCCCGGATAGCGACAAGTACGACGTACTACTAGTCAGTTCCAACGGCTGAGGCCTGTCTGTCCCTGTCTAGCTGTCAACTAATATACGCCTCAGTAACGTCCGCCCGGTTGGGTTGGCCAGTTGGTAGTAGCTGAACCGTTCCGGGCTCCCAGGCCGTTTCATCTTTAGGCGCCTCATCACTGCTCATTGGTCGGCCGCAGGTAAGTGGCCACCAATAAGCTTTTTACTATTTCTGTATTCAATGGAAGGGATACCCTTCTGTCCGTCGCCCTTCGAGCCTTCAATACCGTACGGAGTAGTAGTAATAATAATAGTAAGAAGGGCAGATGGGAGCCACGGGAGCAGCAAACGCAGAACGCAGAACGCAGAACGCACGCAGTAAGCAGTTGTTGGCCGATTGTGAGACGATGATACCCTGTACTGCCACACTGCCTGCCCAAGCACCAAGGGATGAGAAAACCATGATAAAGCACATGAAACAGGCTCCGCGCGCACTCGTTGTTCTTCTCTTTCTTGTCGGCTGCCATCTGAAACGAGAGATCAGGCCTACGTGACGCGGATATAAGTGGAGACTTCAACTGTTTCGTCATACAGTACAGATTGATCATCTACTACTACCTACCTAAGGTAGACACTTGACCAGACAGACTGGCAGTAAGACTGCACACTGGCAATCTGTCGTCGTATGTTGTCCCCTATTTCTTATTCGGATCATCGGATGGCTTTTGAAGATCGCTTTCTGGCGATTCGTAATGCTGCTTGGCATCACTCCACAGAGGCCATCCACTCTGCTGATCAGCAGCATATCTCAGGCCAGGGCGCAGTTGACTTACTTACATGTTACTACCAGACTCCCTGGCAATGGAAATATATTCCTCCTTGCCGTCAGCATGCTGATTGTATTGTCCGAATATCAAAATATTCGGCACGGCCTGTGTGCGTCGACAGACAAAAGCGCCTACGAAACATCCGCCGTGTGTAATCGTGGTAATGTGCTACCGTATCTTCGGGTCGTCTGGAACGTGATGCAATAACGGGCCCCAACGAGTTCCACACGGAGAGCATGAAAAAGACATCTGGATCTACAATTCCTCCACGGTTCACATTCCAAAATCGATTCTCCCAATTTCCCCGCGGCGCGCGCATCTTTAAACTGTGGGTATTCCATTTCCAACGGCAAATTATCCTCTCTATCCCCTCTACCGAGTACAAACTATCTACATATTGTTCTTACAGTGTTTGCTCGAGGTCTTTCCCCGAGTGTTTGGCCCACGCTTCAAGTCGCTCCGGACTGCAGGTGGCACATAATCGCTTAGCCAGCGCCCTACAGACATCGCCGTCCGTCTGACTGGTGAAACCTTGTGCCGATAGCCAACTCACTCCACCGAACCGCGTCACTAGTGTGTCGCTTCCTCCTTCCACCGTCGTAGCTCTGTAGATGATACGCAGTATTTGTGTGCGAAGATTTGGCCCCATGTAAGGGTTGGAAATGAGTACCATGACCCGTTCAAACACCTTTCTCTTGTGGAAGACGGCCACATCAGCAGTGCTCCGGAGAGAATCTAGCAGGTAGGAAAGGAGCCAGCTCAGCTCAGTGTAATAGGCTTCGTCAGCCGTAGGCCCTTCGTGTAGGATCTCTTGAACCATCGGCACTTTGTCGAGATCCCAAATAGGTCCGCGAGTGAGAAATGTGTTGAGCTTCGGGTACAAGGCATGCGTCGGGCTTTTCAAGATGTCGAGGGCTCGGCAAACAAAGGCCAAGATGGTATTAGGCATCGTGCCTTCACCAATCACCAGCTTGGCTGTCTCGGTCAATTCCGAGAGCAGAAGCCACACCTGTTCGTTCTCTTCGTAGCTTGATTCCTTGACCTTGAGTGCGATCTTGTTCAAGCTGGTCAACGCCTCCCTGCGGATACTAGGGTGCTCAGACGCGAGGAGCCAAATGACCGACGCGGTGTAGCCTTCTTCCACCAGTTCCTCGGGGGTCTTGGATGCCCAGTTCATCACGGCATTGTTGTCCTTGCTAGCCTTGACAGGGACATGAAGCAATTGCTCAAGCTGTTGCTGTTCATCCTGGCCCAACACGCTGTCATTGGCCTCGATCTGGCCGTTCATCGCAGGGACGTCGTCGATTTCCATGTCGTCTGATACGTGGAGGTCCGACAAGAATAGATCCTTGGTTGATGCTACCTTCCCAAATGCCTCTTTGAACCTCTGTAGTACATCCTTGAGTAACACCTCGGGTATGCCTGCATCTCTTGAAAGTCCGAGATAGTCAGACAAGAAAACAGCCATGTTCGTAGGAGACCCCTCCTTAGCCACCGAGGACACCGCAAACGGTAGCTGCTCTACCATAGTCATCATCAAAGGCGAGACGGACAACTCCCCCAACGCCTTTGCTCCAACTGCATGCTTAGACCGCAATTCCATGATGAGTTCTTGGTACTTGATGGGGGATCTAGCACATCTCTCCACACAGTTGTCGAGGAATGCCCATATTTCAGGGTCGATACGTTCTTGCTTCCTGAGGGCTTTCATCAAGGGCTCAATACCTGATCCTTGCGACTGGCCTGTGACAAGGCCGTGCGCTTCAGCAACAAAAAGCAATATCTTGGTCGATTTCGCTGTGAACATCCCCTGCGTGCTCTCAGTGAATAGACGCAACAAAGTCATGAAAGGCGAGTGTTGGAAGTCCTTCCCGTGCGAGAACCATTTCATTCCAGGCGAATACTCAGCGATGGCAGAGATGTTTTCGAGCTCTATTAACCGCAGCGACCGCGTCTTTTCCTCTTCTTCTGACACTTCAAACCTCTTGATAGCAGTGGATAGTGACGAAGAAAAATCGAACTTGGCCGCTAGTGCAACTTGAGGAATCACTTCATGGTATAACAGGAGGCATCGCGTTACAGCGACTCGCTGCAGAAGGTCGTCATCGGATAAAGCACGATAAGCACTCACGATGACGTCTTTCAAGTTTGGCATGCGCCGGCAAAACTCGTCCACGAGTCTTCGGGCAGCATCTTTCCAGAGCGAACCCGATGACAGAGAAGCCTGACGATGCATCTCCAGCACCGCCGCAAGCTTTTCTAGTGACACCACGAGCAGGCGAATCGCGAAAAAGGATATGAGTTTAGAGTTTTGTGTGAGGGTCAAACAGCGGGAGATGGTCTTTGCATCCAAAGGCAGTGGGAGGATATTGCCGAGGACAACTGATGTCGGTGGCGGTAGTTTGGCGTACTCGTTGGGATGGCCAAAGTATGGCGGTATATTCAGGCGTATAGTGTTGAAAAGGAGCGTGGAGTAGCCAATCCAAGTGGCGGATAACTTGGGATCAAACCCAAACGCTCTCTTATTGGTATAATAATTTGCCACAAGCTCAGGGCAGGCTGTAAATATCGCAGTAAGCAGCTCGTTCTGCTTCAGACTTGACCATGGCCGAAGTGTCTGAATGAACTCCGCAAGCAAAGTGTTGCGTACGGGTACCTCATCGTTGAACTTGTCCATCCAAGGCACACTCTCCAAGCCGGGCTCATTGACATCGTCAGGATCCGAGTTGATGGCAGCATTGGAATCGATTCCATCCGGATAATAGCCGCCTTGGGGCCGTATGATACCCGCCGCTGTAGTCGTGCAAGCTGCGATGAGGAAGGTGTGGGCTGCCTCTTGGACCTCTTGGGCTGCATCTGCTGCCGATGGCCCATGATGGTATGTGTAAAGCGAAGATATCCGTATCAGCGATTGGGCATTGAGGAGCCGGATTTTCACGTCTTTCGACAGTTTCGAGTCCAGCACAACAGCGTCTCTTAAAGTATGGAGAATCTCCAGAATAAGGTAGGAGGGGTCTTCTCTGAGTTCTCGCATCAGAGCAGCCACAACATCTTTCTGGTATAGAAGTTCTTTCTTGGCCTCAACCTGGAGATACTTGAGGCAGCTCATGAATACTCTGACGGCATTAGTTCTTATAGAAGGTCTCTGGGGATCCTCAACGCCTTCGCCTAGATAGCGCAGGCCCATATTCCTTGCCAAGGACTTCAGGGTGAAGTTTCTGGCTCGGAACGTCGGCGCAGCAAGGGCACCGCCATCTAGACATATTATCTCCCTGACTAGTCGTAAAGCGGGAGATATAATGAAGTCCCTTCCTTTTTGCGCCGATAGGTTTTTGGCCAGAAGGTCTTGCTGGCGTTTCTGAAGTATGGTACGAGCAATACCCAGACCTGTCGGCACAAGTTCCACATGGTCGGAAATTACCCTCAAGAGCAAGGCAAGAACGACGACGACTGCCGACATGACAATCTCGTTGTCCAACTGTGCCGCCAAGCTCCAAGTCTCCATGATGTCAGGGAGATAGACAGGTACCTCATCCTCAAACTCCCTGGGTTTGGTCAGATCCAGGTATTGGGTCAGAATGTCGTACTTGGCGCCCCTGGTATCTTGTTTGTCGTTGACAATGCCATCAAGGAGTTCCTTGAATGACTGAAGGCCGTGCCGGGAATTGCGCAAGTCTTGCTCGAATGTCAAGAGGTGGTGGAGCTGCCTTGCTGTCTGAATCTCTTCAGAGGTGGGCGCCTCGTGGACAACATTGCGCTTCCTCTTGGGAGGTCTTGTTGTGTCTGTAGGGTCAAGATTGGGTGCATCCCGACCAGGGTTCCTCTTGCGCTTCATCATCTTTGCTAAGCCTAGAGGATCAACAGGATGAGCGTCTCCAAGACTTGGGGCTTCTTTCAGCGTCTGTCCGAGAAGCAGCAGGCCTATGAGAACTCCCAGGAACCCTTGAGGACGACAGAATTTTGGGAGACAGGGTCGATTCGTCGTATATGCAACATGTATTCCTTTGCAACTCGCGCTTCACTCTTC
Source organism: Apiospora arundinis (assembly GCA_039105305.1). NCBI lineage: Eukaryota > Fungi > Ascomycota > Sordariomycetes > Amphisphaeriales > Apiosporaceae > Apiospora > Apiospora arundinis. The sequence goes on from JAPCWZ010000004.1 coordinate 2,680,693, forward strand.
ACATGATGTTTCCGTATCATAGAGAGAGGCTAGCATATTCTCCACTAAAAAAGTTGAAGGCATTATAGAATTCTGCCGGCAAGTCGTTTTTGATTATTTGACCGCCTTCTACTACCGGACTAACCTTAGGTTCTACTGATAGGTACCTACATGCGCTAACAGCGCGAGGTAAAGCTGGGCCCCCACCTTACGTACATTGATGTCTGATCCAACCCCACACATCTGTTAAGCCAAACTCCAAACATCAGCTATCGTGGGATCTTCCACTCCGCCTTCGCGCCTACCGACTCACCAAGCAAGCTTCTGTCATCTCACACCATGTCGTTCGTGCTTCCGCATCTAAAGACGGGGTGGCATGTGGACCAGGTAAGTAAACCCCCAGATCGTCGCCGAGTTGGCTATATTCCCAACTATGCGATTTATCGACTGGAAAAGCCGTGCTAACGCCGAGGGTCCTTGTACAGGCCATCTTGTCGGAAGAGGACCGTCTGGTTCTCATTCGCTTCGGCAGAGATTGGGACCCCGACTGTATGAGGCAGGACGAGATGCTCTACAAGATCGCCAATGCCGTTTCCAACTTTTGCGTCATCTACTTGTGCGACATCGACCAGGTGCCAGACTTCAATCAGATGTATGGTAAGTACAACGACCCCAATACCTTTCCAGTACGTCTGCCTGCGGACCACGAACTCACCAATCCGCGCACCCAATAGAACTGTACGATGCCTGCACCATCATGTTTTTCTTCCGCAACAAACACATCATGGTCGACTGCGGCACCGGAAACAACAACAAGATCAACTGGGTCCTCGAAGATAAACAAGAGCTCATCGACATCACCGAGACCGTCTACAAGGGCGCCAAGAAAGGCCGTGGTTTGGTCGTCAGTCCCAAGGACTACTCTACCCGATATCGATATTAGTACCGTCTTCGCTACTCTTGTTATACAGACCACTTATGGGCGATGGGTTGATTCGACACGAGCTTTTTTCTACATGGGACGCAGTCCAGATAACGACGAGCGGATATACCTTTTTCTTCACAGTCACAACGACAGGGAGCACTCAACGGCTCACGGAAACAGGAGTCGTGCGCCTCGGCTTAGAAATGTTGCGTTTAGGGTTCGTCTCACAAACAACCAGAGTTATTTTATGAACACCAATGATGCTAATACTTTATTCCGAAGATTACGTGTGAATCCCTTCAGGTATTACCCCTATCCTACTGTGATCACTAACCCTCCAGCTCTATTGTACGGATTTCATGACGGCAAGTTGTCCATTGGCCAGTCACTGTCATATGATGCCTTTTCAGTACTCCTAACTGCTTAAGCGGAGCTGCGAATAGATAGGTTTCTCACGATTATGCGATGCAGGCGTCCAACTATGACATGTTAGCAACTTAGATATCGACTCGCGTAGTTCTGCTGACATTGAGCGCTCGCGGTTTTTATCCCTTGTTTTGCTTCCCAGGAAGCACTCTGCGAGTAATTACAGATCTGCCACATTCCAACAGATATGAGACATTCTAATAGATATGAGTTGAGCGTTATACGCATTTACTGTCATTTAGTTGCCCATTCGATGATTGCTATGTGCGCCTTCCACCCACATCGTAGAATGTTGAGGCCGTTTTCTATGACAATATATACACTCACGTGCATACCTACATACAAATATAGACTTTATCTCAGTTCCAATGACATAATGGTCAGAAAGAAAGCCAGCTAGGCCTTCTTGCAACGACCAAACACGCTGCGGCAGCCAGAGAATTTCAATTCTTACTCGTAATTACATAAGACATCTTTTCACCTCAGATGTATTCATTCCTTCTTCGTACAATTAATAAGTGTCATCAAGTTTCGTCTCGCTCGCCCCCTAATTCCTCCGTCTGCCCGCTTCGTCCTCCTATAGAACAATCCTCAATTGCTCACAGCATGTCACCTGGCGAATCGGGTGACTTCACAAGATAGCTGTTGGGCACCTTGGGCACTTGGGGGCTGGAGATCTGGCCGAGCTGCTGCGTGCGGAAGAGATCACGCTGGCGCTCGGCGTCGCGGGAGCGCCCGCCCGTAAGCCGGCGCATATGGCTGCGCGTAGCCTGCTTGACGGGGCGGATCATGGACTCGAGGAAGAAGTTGCCGTTCTCGCTGCCCCCTGACGCGCCACTACTGGCCCCGCCCGCGTGCTGATGACCGCCGCTCCCACCGCCTCCGCCGCTGCCGCCACCACCGCTACCAACACTGCCGCTGCCGCCCAATGTCGCCGCATCATCGCCGTCCGAGAAGACGTCCTCAGTCAGCTCGTCGTCTGACGTGAACGAGTCGCCCATTTGGGGCGTGTAGCTCGCGGGTGCCGAGGGCGACGTGATGGAACGGTTGTGCAAGGGCGGGCGCACAATAGTGGTGGTCATCAGGTTCATCGAGTTCTGGTTGTTGGCGGCGATGCTGAATGCGCCAGGGTTCATGGTGTTGGTACTACCAGGCACGTCACGCGGGGAGAAGCCACCAGGGGGTGGACGGTCGACGAAGCCGTTTTGGAATGACGTGTTGCTGCTCGCCTGGTGAAGGATGGGTAGGATCTGTTCATCGTAGAGCTGAGTGGTGCTTTCGTACCCCTCGGGCGAGAACTCAGTAATTGTGCGCGATGAACGGCCTTCGCTTGGTGGGCTCTGGGACATATCGTCAAAGAAGTCATCCAGACTATCGAGTCTCGTGACCAGGTCTGCGCCCGTCTGGCCATCGTTTCGAACATCATCAGACATCATGGTATCGCTGCGTTCTGGAACTTGGAAGTAGCCATATGGGAAGTCATCGTTGTGAAACTCGACCTCGGGAGTTGGGGTGGGCTCCGTCGGTGTCCCGTTCTCCGCATCAGACTGGCATACATAGAAGGCAGCGTGGATGTTGGCGCGCGTGGTGTCCGTTTTCTTAGCAGGAATAGGGACTGCCCATCCAGATTCTTCAGGTATTCCAAATAGACTCTGGGTCCTCTCATATTCTTTACGTACGGCTTTTGATGACGCCCTTGTCATGCTCATTCGGAGATGATGTTTGTCCATGGAAGAACCTGACATGGTCATAATGCTACCCAGAACCTCTAGGGCTTCCATGCAATATTCGCTCTGAAGCAAACGCAAAAGGGGTGAAATCAGGTCTGAACCATGCCCGGCAATCTCGGGCTTCCTCATTTCCGTTTCAGGGATGATGACGCTCAGAATCCTCATGGTCATGATCTTGACTGGCGGTATGCTGTTGGTCAAGAAGCCCATCAGCATGACTAGCATACTGACATCCAATCGCGGTAGATAGACATCACGAAGGGCATAAAATAGCTGGACGAGGAATTCGTGGGGGCTGCGGTATCCGCAACTCATAAACCCATCTAGAGCAGCACATATGGATTGGAAGCCCTGAGCCTCAGCGACTGCAAACAGGATATCCGCGGTCTGCATGATATCTTCGGGGAGTGTGTCTAAATCTCGTTCCATTGCTTCCAAGAAACGGGGGAAATTGGCAAGGGTCGTAAAGAACAGACGGTCATCCATCCCAATCAAGTGGTCGCTTGGTAACTGCACCAACTTGTCCAGTGTCTTTAGAGTCGGCTCGAGGCATATTGACGATCGCAGCCCCTTGTAGAGCAAGTTCTGTACTCCTTCGAAAGAGCCATCCCACCGCGGGGGTTGCCCCTCAGCCAAAATGCGGCGTACGCTTGGATCATAGAAGTCAAGTTTCTCCAGAAACTCGTTGAGCATCTCCACGGCTTCAAGAAACTCCCGCTCGTTGATAGATTCCAGGCAAGCACATGTGGTCCAGAATAGCTGAGGCAATGCTAGAAGCTTATCCGTATCTAGCTTGACGATGAGTGTCTTCAATGTTGTCAGGATTTCCATGGAGAATGTTTGGATTTCGGAGTCTTCGTCTGCAATGGTGTTGGATAGTCTCGTGAGCATGTCTCCCAGCATGAGCTGGTCCATCGATGTCAAGATACATCGGAAAATTTGGAATGATCGGCAAGCTAAATGCCTTACGGGGCACGAGGTTGCCCATGTCAGGGAGAGACGGCTCCATTGCTCTTTGATTCCAGGAAATGTAATCTCGAATGTTTTCACGACTTGTGCAGTCAGATACTCCATGCTCTGTGGCACGCTATTCTCGCGGTCAACGACTTTCCCATTATTGTCCTCATAGTTCCAGACCACAGCGCGGTCGTGGCGACGGATGGCGTCGATAAGGTTCTCAATGGATTCTTTCGTTTCTTTCGGTGCTGCATCATCCATTTTTGAAATGACCAATTCATGGATAAGGTGAACAAGCATCTCACGGGCTTGCTCCTGAACTAGTGGGGTATAGTGATCCCACAGAACGGTGACGACTTGCAACAGGACAGGCAGGTTGTCGGCAGTGAGCTGGACAGGCGATACCATCAAATCTACCAGCAGGATCAGAGCCAGCTGCCCAAGAGAAAACCCAGCCTGTTTGGTGCCAACTGGAAGAGCCTCGGCAAGGTCTGCACAATATGGTAATTGGTTGACATCCGGGGGTGGTGGCACAGCTTCCCTCTTTTCGTTGGGGACCATTGCCTTGGGTGTAATCTGCATCAACAGAAACTCGACCACTTTTATTCCAGGCGCGCTTGGAGCGCTCGACAGGAAGACCACGATTTGCTTGGCGTATTCAACAAAGTTCTGCTCTCGCCTTTCGAGACACAGAGAAATGATAAAGTCCATGACGAGTCGAACGTTGCCCGGGTGGGGACCAGTTGCCAACGCTTGCCACAATGCTTGGACTTCGTTGTGTAAAGCTGCGCTAGACTTGATTGTGATCTCTAGGAGGTTCGCCAGAAGCACGTACGAACTGGCTACGGGGCCCCCATTGGGATCGATCTTGAGCTCGATCGTTTGGATCCAGGGCAAGATTACAGCTACCACATTACGCTGAGCTCCTGCTTGAAGACTCTTGAAATAGAGGGTGAATTCGGAGAAGATGTGGAAGGCGAGCTCCGGATGTTGCTTTGCAAGCCGTTTTGAAATTTCGAATTGGGCTAATTTGTATACGGCCTTGGTTTTGTCTGATATGCTGATATCAAAATCCTGGATCTTCGAAGTACGTCCGACCTGTTGCCGCTCTTCGAGGGCTCGCAGAACGCGCGCTGATTTGGATCGAATCTCGCTGGCGTCATTACCGAGAGTGAAAAGACACAGCCCCAAGAGTCTCCAGAAAGGCGAAGGGTAGTCAGTGTGTTGGAGAAGAACCTCGGTTACGACGGCGAAATAACTTTCGAGTACTTTGGAGGCATCGGCCAGGTAACATCGTGCGATGCAGTGCTCAAGGAGATATGAGTGTTCGACTTGGTTGAAGACGATGAGGTTCTTCAGAGCACGTCGTCCAATGATGTTCAGACGGTCGCTCCCCGAATTAAAGATCGTTTCGACCCATGCGAGCATGCGTCGTATGTCGAACGACAAGTTCACGCCGCTCTCGGTGGTAACGCTGATGGGGCCGGCGCAAAGCGCTGCCATGGCACTGAGAGCCGCAGTTCTCAGATTTCTTTTCTCAATCTCCATTGCAGCAGACAACGTTCCCCGTTCGCCGACCGACTGCTGGTCGATCATGGATTGTCTCATCGTGTCCTCTCTTTGTCGAATTTGAGGCTGGTTCGGAGAAAAGCCACACCAGTCCTCCATAAGGGCAAATGAGGACTTGCGCGCCTCGAAGGTCAACCACCGTGAAGGGTCTCGGGCCCGGTTGATACCCTCAAACAACTCCTCCATGAGACCACAATAATGACGCCGCAGCTTCTGGAATTCCCAATCCATCTGCACCTCACCATCCATCAGGAACAGCTTGAGGTCCTTCGTATATGCAGTGAGGTTATTTAAGATCCAGTCATCGTTGTAAACTTCAGGCTCTTTGAGGAAATGCGACGTGAGCTTGTAGACATGTGTGAGCTCTGTTCTCAGCAAATCCATCTTGCGGTTTCGACGGGGGCCGCTATTACTGCGTTGGTGAATACGAGCTCGAGCTTCGTCATTGCATCTCGCGACCTGGCCAGCAAGTTCTTCGAGCAGCGTGCGGTATATATTGATGTTGATGGAGCCCATAGCCAGGACGACAGCCTCACGGACCGAAGCTGACGACACCTGTAGTAGAGGAATCAGGTACTTGAACAATATACGAGCCGAGATGATCTTGTCAGAAGACTTTGACCCCTTGCGTGCGTGTTGATTGCTCTGCACGAGACCGGGCTGAGCTGTGCCGGTATCGACTAGTGTTGTGCAAGCAAAGGTTAGATACAGCTTGAATTGTTCAACCAGAATATCAGGTTGTGTCACTGGTGTCCTCGTATTGTAACGAGCGCTTCCAGGGTCAGAGCCGTAGTAGAGCCCCCGGGTGGGTTCTGACATTATCACAATACCCTTGTACATTTGTAGTATTCGATTGCAGACCAGATCACGACCAATTGTGACCGTAAATGGGCACCGGTCATAGGCAATCCTGATCAGGTTGGGAAATATCTTGAACCATAGCGTGGTGTCGTAAGAGACGTCACTTGTGCAAAGCTCAATCAAGGCACCCCGATTGTTGCCGTTCTGCTTGCCGCGTTGCAGGCGGCTCCGTTCCGCCACTGATAGTAGCTCGTCTTTGAAACTCATGACCTGCTCAGAGTCATTTTCGAGAATGTCAATCAGGCGTTGATTCTCCCTTTCGAGCGCATTGTCCTTGCCGAGGGCAGTATCAAACTCCGTAATGAGTCGAAGAACTGTCACCGCAAAATATCTCACCCTCCGGGATTGGGAACACAGAAAGAACAAACCCCGAGCTTCGACATGCTCAACCTCGGCCCAGATGCTTGATAAATCCAGCTTCATCCCCCTTTTGTCAGTGCCGCTGCCTTCGCCAGGGCCGGATGCTGCTTCGCGTGTCTTCTCTCTGATTTCATCTCTCCAGATTTGCAACAGCTCGACGTAGAGTCGCAAGGTGTTCTCAATGTGACCAGGTCCCAGCATACCCCCATCAGACATGGTGGAGTATCGATCATCGAAATTAAAGATGAAGCGGGCAAACCCCATTGTTACTTGATTTGCATGGGATTGTCGAGCTATGGACTTGAGTGATTGCGCAGAAGATTCAGCGATGTTTGTTTGTACATGGGCAGTTCCTGTGCATAAGAGGTTGATGAGAGGGTTAAACGGGATATCGCTAGACAGACAGCGAGGGAGTGCCTGCACAGCAACATGGAGAAGCTCATAGAACGCCTGTTTTTGTTCTGCCGGGCTTTGGTGATCTTCTCGTCGGGTAAAATTGAAGGTTTCGGCAATCGGTGTCTTGGGGCCTGGACTATTGAACTTCTCATCCAGCGCGGCCTGTCCGCCGAATGTATTGTCGCATATTATGGTGATCTTGCCAAGGATCTCTGAGAATTTTTTGTAGTATTCCCTCGCCACGTCGCTTAGTGCGTCAAGCCGGACTAGCTTGGATAGGGAGTCGGTTTGGATTAGTGTCGGTGTCCCATTGAGCGGAAGATGTTGTGTCGAAACAGATGAAGGAGAGCCCGGAGCCGCCTTGTCCATAGCAGGCGGCGGTGTGTACTCGAGCGGGAATGGAGGGCGACCGTCTTCGCCTTTCTCCAGGTCTGATACGACAACTAGAAATGCCCTTATGCCGATGACTATCCTGTCGGGGTCAAGTTGCTCGACCTTGAGGTCTTTGTTGGAGTTGAATAGATCAGCATTGATCAGAGGGAATATAATGTTCTTGAAACAGTACTCCGGATGCTTGTACCCAATTATTCTGATTATCTGGATGAGGGGTCCCGACACAGCTGTGTCGGCAGGTGTGAAAGTTCGCTTCGTAGGTGGTATCACGAGTTTCATAACTTCATCTAGTTTTCGAGCAACGCCAGCGAGGGCGTCGTTACTCCGGTAGAGGTAGGTCCAGAGGAGTCTCGAAATGACCTGGAGGCACAATGGCCGCATGGCACGATCTTTCAGTCGTGGCTGTAGGGGCAAAACAAGCTGCAGCCACTGCGAGCTTGACGTTTCAGGGGGTGAGACGCAGACCAAGGTAGCCGTCAGGGGGAAAGCAAACTGCCAATGACGGGGTTTAACGAACATCTGCGCCAAGCGAGGTGTTGTGTTACTGATGACTTCTCCCCATTTGGGGTGGGCGAAGTGGCTATTGCTTGCTTTGGCAGCGATGGGAAGGAGGAGTGTATCCAAGACTTGGCAAAACGCTGATTTGACCTTTTGGCCATGGGATTTCGCGAAAAGTCGCCCCAGCGAAACTAGAAAATCACACGACTGCTCCCATGCAAGGTCGTTCTCGATATTGATGCGCAGGTGCTTCATACCCCCTAGCACCAACTCCATCTGACCTTCGGGGTCTTTAGCCGTGGTAGGGCTTTTCGCTGCGTATTCCTGAAGCGAGCGATCGAGATCGACGACGAATCTATCTGTAACACTGACGAAGTTGATTTCACTCATGACTCCCAAAAGCTGAGCAAACAGATTCCAGTTGGCCAGCTTCAACGGAGACACAAAAAGCTGTTCAATGTCGGCAATCTTGAGTTGGCCAAAGATGATGCTTTCGAGTTTGTCTTCCATTTCGACCGTGATGGAGTTGAGACTACTTTGACTGATAACCTCCAAGAGAACACGGCAGAGTATATAGATCGACACGATAGAGCGACGTTCGGCCTGGGCCACATACTCTTGCTTCGCTGCAAGTGACGTTGGGCTATTCGCCGCCGCCCCTGCGTCTGAAGCCGATGCGTTCGCAGTGATGACTTGTACCGGCTCGGTATTGCGTCTCAAAAGGGGCGCACTGGTAGGGGCACCTCTAGATTGCTGGAGCTGTTGCCTTGCCTCACTGGCGGATTCGCTCTTGTGCTTCCTCCATAGCATAATCAGATCAATAAGAGGCTTTGGCCTTTGCTTTGCGATATGTCCAAGAGCTACGATGAACTGGTCAAAAGCTGGGTCCGCCCCAGGGCCGCAGATCTGCTCAATCTGTGGCTCAGGGTCGAAGGGAACAGTGATGCACTCGTTTAGCTTCTCTTCGGCAAGCGCAATGAACTTGAGTAGGGGTTAGCATGCTTAGATGGGGCCTATGGACTTGGCTAAACTTACATGTGTAAATAGGACATGCAAGGCGTATTCGCCAACAGTCTTCTGTTCGTTGTGATGTCGCGAAGAGTGTGACGGGTGGTGGGAATGATCCCGTCTCGATCTGCTGTGCATACGCTCTACCCTTCTCTGTGTAAGTGTTCCCGAATTGCTGTCGGTCGCGGACAGGGTCCTCTCTAATGTGGGATGCATGTTGGAGTTCGCAGTTGAGCCCGATAAGGCGGTCGGCGGTCGGGAGGCCATGGTCGCATCCGTCTCCATCCGACCCGTCCCAAGCGATTCCGTTCTATCGGTCAGTAGCCCAACTCCGGCAGCAGCTATCATCTGCGGGCTGAGTGGACTCGAGGACGTGCTGGCCAAACTTCCATTCCTCGAGTGTTGGAACCCATGGACGATGGATGTCTGTCGGTGGTGCCCATACGCCGTCGTCTTCGGGTCTATCACTCTCTCGAGGATGCCTCCAAAACCTTGACGGGAACCAGCTGAAGTCGGAAGCCGCGGCGAGGAGGTCGGGCCGGCGGAGGGTGGCGGGGACTCTGGTATGCCGGCGAGTCCGAGGGACTGGAGCTTATCGAGGGAAGACTCTCGAGAGTGGGCAGCCGAGCGACTGGTGGTCGGCTCTAGGGATAGAGGGAGAGGTCGAATGGTGTTCTCCCAGCTGTCATCCTCGTCGAGGACGTTGAGCCGAGATGTCGAACGAGGAGAGTGCCTCAGTGGATCTTGGCTAAGTTCTGCGAGTGCATGCGACGGAGCTACAAGTACCGACGACGATGTCAGTAACGGCATGGAATACAGCGACTTCACTCTCCAAGCACCTTATCCTAGACGGTCCACCCCTCTCTTGTGAAACCAGACGTTTGTGCAGACGCAGACAGGAAGCTTGTTGGTCGCCAAACGCTGTTCGGCACGCTCAGATTGGGGCGCGACGCCGGCCGCAAGCTTGTGTTTCGACTGATCAAGGTGCACGCTACAAGGGGTACGGATGGGTACGTCCAGGATGGGTTTGATGGAAAGGGCCGTAAGGAATGGGAACCAACACACTCACACCTCATCATCGTCATATCATATATAAATCATTGCTCCATGATCTCTCTTCTTTATGCCAACAGGACCGGAACTGGTGGTGTTTGCTGCATCTAATTTGATGAAATGGCTAGTCGGACAATATAGATGGCTATGATGTAAATTTACTGTACGGTCGCAACGAGGGAGAATTAAATTGAAAAGACCCCCGGGGATCTTCGACAGCGGTATCCATGTCCGTTTTCTTTTCTTCCCTTCTACTACCTCCATACCTACCTACCAACCTACCTACTACTACTAGCGAGTAGCGAGTAGCGAGCAGGTGGCAGGCAGGCATGCAGGCAGACTCGCAGGCGAGTAGGTAGAGGTTGCGCGCTACGCTATGGCATCTTGGAGTCTCGTGCTTCTTCAATCCCTAGCGAACGACTCGCTACTAGCTAATCTTGTCCCGCTGCTCCATCGCAATTTTGGGCCCATTGGGCATGCAAGGTACACCACGATGACCTATCACAGAATGCAGGTGGCATTTAATAGACGGGCAGTCTGCCAGTCAAGCTGCTTGCTCACTCAACGTGCTGCTCGTGTTCGTGTTGTGCTTTCTACCAATTCCGTACCCCAATCAAAAAGAGAGGGAAGAAATTCCGCGATTAACCAGCCAGTTCAGTACATACATACTTATTCAGTACATGTATTCAGTGTGCAGGAGACAGGTCTCACTGATCCTGAAGCTTATTGCATGCAAAGTCATGCAGTTTTGGGGACCTCGAAACTGAGACCAGCCATCCGATTGTGCCATTGCCGCCACATTGGCATTAATGCAATCGATATACATGTAGCAGTAGCAGTAGGCAAGTATTGGTGCGCATACAGCACACATCCTTCCCTTCTACTGCGCTCGGGCATCCCCAAACGAATATTCCGCAATGCCACGGTTTGCGCGGGTACAGGAAAAGAGATAAGGGCGAAGCTCTTCGTTTGTACATGTTGATCTGGAGCTGGGGGTGGGGGTAGATTGGACATTGGATAAGTACTTATGTACTTATGTATGTATGTACGTATGCACACTTCGATTGAGAGGGTCATGCCCATCAAAATTGATACCAGAACCCTATAATAAGTTAGGTAGGTAGTCTTCTTTGGCCAGTAAGCGCTGACATCTTCGCGATACCGGAACTGTGGCAGCATGCTAACAGTGACAGAGGCTGTCAATTCCGGCGCCCGGCATTTGATTTACTTCCTTGGCCGGAGCCACCTACACTTGCTGCTTGCCTAGTGCGATATTTCATATACATTATCTACATACATACATGCATGGCTGCTCGACCTTAGAACATTGGTGCTTCTAAGTTAACATCTTCACCTTTCTTGAAACGTAGGAAATGATTCTGGATTCATGATAAGTCTGCAGTATGAACTTAGGCTTTTAGATAAGGTGGGTTTCAGGTTTCTCCCAGAGACACGATTGAGCAGTGTATTAGGTAGGCAATATACATTTTCGTCATAAGGAAACGCGGGCAGATTCCTACATCTGGGCGGGGCGAGCCTGTATTCACGAATTTCCAACATGGCGCTGACTAGGGCATTCGGGGCTGCCGCTTGACGATTCGGAAGCTTCTTGTATCGAGTAGTTGTCTATATAAACATGTCTAAACCCCGATGGCTAGGTGATATAGTAGTAGTACATATGTATCTTTGATATGGATATCTCGGGCTCGGCCTGTCATTAGGCTAGGTCCCTAATGTATCTGATGCATGGAGAAAACCTTCCAGATGCTCGGGTATCGACAGTCGGAAAGCTTCTGGTTTGGTCGGCTGTGTCCACCACGTTGACTCTTAAGATATTCAATGATGACTACATAGGTAACGTCTATGCAGTACCTACAGTCCATGCATACTGTAACCTGTACATGCCAATTTCACATTTCCTACCTAAGTAGATAATGCAGGAGATGGATGGTGCGTCTATAAAATAAAGTAAGTTGAATTGAACTGAGCTGCATCGCATGAGTTACAGACACTCAAGCACTTCCTGTGATAAGTACCAAACTATCATTATGATGTTATTATTATTGATCGGAGAATCGGGTACGAACGTGAGATCTCTATCTATCCGGTCGGTCCCCGACGGGCGGTAATTCAAGAAGCCGGCGTGGACAATAATCATGGCGGGTCAAGCCGGGCCATCATTGATGTTCTTAGTGCTAGTGTGCTGCAAGTCGTGTGATACAGTGTTTGCTTACTGTACCAACCAATAGCAAGAGAAGTACGGAGGAGACAGTTCATTATGTATTCAATAATCCAACTAGTTGTTCAAGCCGTCATCGTGGGCTTGCATACAGTATGACTGAAAACGAAACACGGGAGACTATGCGATGTACCTATTCTCTAGCAGATATACATTCCGAATATTCCGAATATTCCGTACAAGCTGTACCCGTGGACATGACGCTTCAGAGTCCATACGGAGTAAGCCATTATCATATGCAATAGAACCCTTCCACGGGTTTCTTTTCATTCCACAATCTTACGATCCAATCTGGCCCTCCTCTATTCCCTCTATTCCCTCTACCCAACCCTCTGGTCTTGCTGGAGTGACACTTCGCGGGGTTCTCTACTATTGATGCAACACGGCTACTGAGTGGAGTTGGTCTGGAGTCACTGACTGATAAGTCTGGACAGCGTGGTCAGATCTCGCACCTCGCACTATTCCACTATTCTATCCCGGCGTAAGTACTTACCTACTTACCCTTGACGGGAAACAAAGCAGATGAATTGATTGCCGTCTTAGTCCGTCCCAACCGTGCAGTAAGCGCACACACACACACACCCACCCACGTCCACTCACACTAGATCATACCTGCAAAATCAGTGCTGAAAATCCCCCCCCCCCCAGAAGGTACATACCTGGCTTGTCTGGTCCTGCTTACCTTGGCCCGACTACGGCTACGGGGTGGATTATTTCCCGCCAGGAACTTTCAACAGAGATTGGCTTCGGTTACCCTTTTGTCCCTGCTTACGACCATACTTTCCCAAATTCAACCCGCATTCAATCACTGTCTCCCACCAGCAAACATCTCGGGAGGCTCGCACCGAACGATTGGCTTCGTTCGGGTGATTTCAAGTCGCGTTCTGTGATACTTTCGGGCTGGACTAGGCGATCCAAACCGGTTCAACTTCACTCTCCACCTTGATCGCCCACAGTATACGCCCAGTGCATCGCCACTTTGACCAGCGTGGCCCGCCATTGTAAGCGACAACCTCGCTTTCCTTCTGCTGGCCTCCGAGGCTCCTGTGAAACCAGGCAACATCATCATGGCAACTCAACTCGACACTCTGGACATTATTGTCCTGTCGGTCATCCTGATCGCCACCGCCGCCTACTTTACCAAGGGCAAGCTGTGGGGTGTCACCAAGGACCCTTATGCCAACTCGTTCGCCAACACCAACGGCTTGAAGGCTGGCAAGACAAGAAACATAATCGAGAAGATCGAAGAAGCCGGCAAAAACTGCATTATCTTCTATGGCTCGCAAACCGGTACTGCTGAGGACTACGCCTCGAGACTGGCCAAGGAGGGCAAGAGCCGCTTTGGGCTTGAGACCATGGTAGCCGACCTCGAGGACTATGACTACGACAACCTCGACCAACTCCCGGAAGACAAGGTTGCCTTCTTCGTTCTTGCGACCTACGGTGAAGGCGAACCTACTGATAACGCTGTCGATTTCTACGAATTCATCACTGGCGAAGATGCCTCCTTTTCCGAGTCGGCCGACCCGCCTCTGGGTACCCTGAAATATGTCACATTCGGTCTGGGCAACAACACCTATGAACACTACAACTCTATGGTCCGTAATGTTGACAAGGCTTTGACGAAGCTCGGCGCCCACCGAATTGGCGATGCTGGCGAGGGCGACGACGGCGCCGGAACCATGGAAGAAGATTTCCTGGCCTGGAAGGAACCCATGTGGGCTGCTCTTGCGAAGAAGATGGGACTGGAAGAGCGCGAAGCACAGTATGAGCCTATCTTTGGTATTACCGAGCGCGAAGGGTTGACCAAGGAGTCGCATGAGGTCTACCTTGGCGAACCCAACAAGATGCATCTCGAAGGCTCCGCTCGCGGTCCCTTCAACGCCCACAACCCTTATATTGCCCCTATCGTCGAGTCCCGCGAAATCTTCAACGTCAAGGATCGCAACTGCCTGCATATGGAAGTTGACATCAGTGGCTCGAACTTGTCTTATCAGACCGGTGACCATATCGCTATTTGGCCCACCAACGCCGGACAAGAAGTGGACTATTTCCTGGACATCCTTGGTCTCACCGAGAAGCGAGATGCCGTTATTAGCGTCAAGGCTCTTGAGCCCACAGCCAAAGTTCCCTTCCCGACCCCTACCACTTATGATACTATTGCCCGATACCACATGGAGATTTGTGCTCCCATTTCCCGTCAGTTCGTCGCCACTCTTGCTGCTTTCGCGCCCGACGAGTCTTCCAAGGCGGAAATGACGAAGCTCGGACAGGATAAGGATTACTTCCACGAAAAGGTCAGCAAGTACCACTACAACCTCGCGGGTCTTTTGCGTTCGGTTGGTGGTGGCCAAAAGTGGAACAATGTGCCCTTCTCTGCCTTCATTGAAGGTCTGACCAAGCTGCAACCCCGTTACTACTCCATCTCGTCGTCTTCTGCTGTCCAGCCCAAGAAGATCTCCATCACGGCCGTGGTTGAGTCTCAGCTGATCCCTGGACGCGCCGATCCCTTCCAAGGCGTGGCTACCAACTACCTGCTTGCCCTTAAGGAGAAGCAAAATGGCGAGCCAAACCCGAAGCCCTTCGGTGTGACGTACGAAATCTGCGGTCCTCGGAAGAAGTACGACGGCATTCACGTGCCGGTACACGTGCGTCACTCCAACTTCAAGCTTCCCTCCGACCCTTCTAAGCCTATCATCATGATTGGTCCTGGAACGGGTGTTGCACCCTTCCGAGGCTTCGTGCAGGAGCGTGCGAAGCAAGCCGAGGAGGGCGAGACTGTGGGCAAGACTATACTCTTCTTTGGCTGCCGGAAGCGAAGCGAGGACTTTATGTATGAGTCCGAATGGGAGGTAAGTCAACAAGGGTTCCACCTAATTAAGTCAAATACTCACACTGTAATAGGAACGTAAGAAGGCCCTGGGTGATGCTTTCGAGATGCCGATTGCTTTCTCGAGAGATGGCCCCAAGAAAGTTTACGTCCAACACCTCCTCAAGGAACGCTCGAAGGAGATCAATGAGCTGCTGGAAAAGAAGGCTTACGTCTATGTCTGCGGTGATGCCGCAAACATGGCACGTGAGGTCAACACAGTGCTCGCACAGATTATTTCAGAGCAGCGTGGCATCCCCGAAGCCAAGGCAGAGGAGATCGTGAAGAATATGAGGGCATCCAACCAATACCAGGTACGTAAAACCAAGTGATCCATCCGCGTGGTGTTAACCACTGCTAATATTTGATTCTAGGAGGATGTTTGGTCGTAAAGAAGCTGGCCTGTAGAAGGGCAAGCTTTCGGGCGGTGATTAAAGGGGTTCATGCATGGCTCCGGTGTTACCTGGCTGCTTGATGGATGGACTATGGCCGATTCAACAGCGCTTTTTGGTCATGGGAGGCGCAAATGGATTATGAGATTCCGACACGGCGATATAGACTCGAAGGGGTGAGGGGCTCGTATAAATCTTTCACGTCGATATAGCAGTAGACGATTGTTTTCACGTCTCGTCTCGTAATGGACATGGCAATATTTAGAACGAGTATGCTTTCTTTTACATGATTCATAATTATAGTTATATACCTATCTCTCTCCCATCAAATTGACACTCTATCACTGAAGATTGATCATAACACCAAGTGCCTTTTGTCGGCTTGGAGGGTTGGTACCACACACGCACACCACCGGCACGATGGCGATAAGCGCATGCCACCAAGAAATTCACATCTGCAGCAAGCAGGCAAGGCGTCTGGGGATTTCCGGAACCTGTGCGGGTCACCGTGAAGTAGTAGGTAAATGGCCTAACCTACGAGTTGTGTGGAGAATGCAACTCTGTCTCCCCCACCGCACTATAGGGCTGGTTAGATGCCACAACGGGAAAGGTTTTAGCGGCGGTCGAGGTGGATTAGCGAAATGAGTATTCAATGCTAGACTGGTGAGTTGACAACTTGAACTGTGGTTTTTCGCATCATGGTTGGTGATTGAAACGTGATGGGAGAAATAGAACAAGAGGATGAAAGGAGGGATTAGCAGAGGGGACTCAAAGCCAGGCCTCTATATCATATCCCGACACATTGGATTGGCCATCTAAGGGGAAATCCATAGCGAGGACAAGCATGACAGCGGGAGGGGTCAGTTGATGGAAGATATAAGACAAACGGCGGGATTGCGACCCAATATGTTGAGATCCCGAAAGGAACTTGATGATGGTAATGCTTGCCTGCCATGTCACATGTATATCTATAGCCTACCCCTTTTCGAGGAAACGGCAACGACGTACGGCATGTCTCTGTGGAGGTAACTCTCAGCCGGGCGCAGCTCTAAGCAATTCCGATATTCATAGCACTTCCTCAAGAGACTTCCCTGTCAACATACGGAAAGCCTCCTTGTACTTGGAGCTTGTAGCGTCGGCAATCTCCTTAGGCACCTCAACGCCCTCCTTGGCTTTCAAGCCCTCCTTTGTTAACCTACAGTCTAAGTTAGTTACTGCTATATATAAAGAAGCTAGACCGCCGCCATGAGCGAGCGGTTAGCATCGAGGGCGAGTATGCTATAGGCATGGGAACACAACAAAAGTCAGAGTTGAGATTCTTACCAGTTTCGCAAGTATTGCTTGTCGAAGCTCTCCTGGTCACGGCCAACCCTGTAAAGGCGTTAGTTGAAGACATCGCTGACAAATAGCCCGCAGATGACGGTACTTACTCGTACTTGTCAGCGGGCCAGAAACGCGACGAGTCGGGCGTCAAGACCTCGTCGATCAAGACGATCTCGTCCGTAGCCTTGTCGAGGCCGAACTCGAACTTGACATCAGCAATGATGATGCCGCGGGCGCGGGCGTACTCGGCGCCGGCCCGGTACAGGTCGAGCGCGAGCTTCTCGATGCGGCCGGCGTATTTCTCGCCGACGATCTTGGCTGCCTGCTCGGGCGAGATGTTCTCGTCGTGGGCGCCCATCTCGGCCTTGGTGCTCGGCGTGTACAGTGCCCCTCCTGGGAACGCATCACACTGCTGCAGACCAGCGGGCTGCGGAATGCCATGGACAGTGCCCTTGGTCTCGTATTCTTTCCAGGCGGAGCCGGTTATGTAGCCGCCTGGTTCATTTCCGTCAGCGCATCAGTAAGTAAGTACAGTACGATAAATACTTCTGCTGGCCATCGTACTTGCGATAGGCAGGCGGGCGTTCATACACGGCAGTAGAGATTGTCATAATGAAAACACTTGGGATTGGGTACGTACGAACGATGGCCTCGATGGGGAAGACCTCATATTTGCGGACCTGCATGCTTCGGCCACGGACCAGGTCTATCTCGGCCGGGGTCAGACCGGCGGGCGGGTCCAGGGTGATGAAATGCGTCTGGAGGTCCGGGATCTTTTCCTTGAGCACGGAAAACCAGTGGGCAGTCAACTGGGTCAGTACGGCGCCCTTGTAGGGGATTCCGTTCTCCATAACCACATCGTAGGCCGAGATGCGGTCGGTTGTAGCGAAGAGTAGCGTTGAGTCGTTGACTTCGTACAGGTCTCTGACTTTGCCCCGCGCAACCCTGGGCAACGAGGTGACGTCTATGGACGTGACCACAGGAGGTGACATGATTAAAATATGCGTTTTTGCGTCAAGGGATGTTCTCAATAAGCCGGGAATTGATTGCTCAATCTCAACAACGAGGTAACAGGCTCAAAGATACGGAGCGAGCAACTATATTGATTCCTGCAGTTCAAAGTAGCCAAGAGCAGTCCGTCAAAATATGTTCTGAATGATGGAAGTGGGACCGGTGCCGACGACGGAGCTTTACTGTAGAGGCTCTCGCTAACATACCTACCTCCTACCTACATTACTTAGGTACCTACTTTACCTACAGTATTCGCCTAGGTACATTTTACTTACTTTAGGTACCTAACCTAAGAAACCTTGCCAATAACCGTGCTAGAAGGAAACTAAACTCAATGTGCTGCTGGGTTAGGTGCAGTTTTCTGTTTCTTGGGGCCCCAGCACCAAGTACTCCCGCCAACCCTGCAAGCTCGCTCCATTGAACAAAAAAAAACTTTCAGAAGGCAGGCTTCGACATTCCACTAAGACCGACAAATATTTCCGGTTCTATTTCTCAACGCCCATTCACCGCCCAAATTTCTTCTCACCGCCTTCCACCCTACCTTGCTGCATGAGCATCACCATCGCGACGGCTTTACGATGGGTCGAAAGGTAAGTTCTTCAATCCCATTCTCATGATGACTTTTACTTGATTCTGTTCATGTGAGAGTACATTAAAAGATAAGAGAAAAAGAAGGAGAAGAAGAAGAAGGGAAAAAACCTCTTCGCTTCCGGCATCACTTAGCCATGCCGGATTGCTTCATTAGGTGGACAACAAGTTGCTGACTAGAATCGACTTATATAGCCCAATCCAGTCATCCTCTCGTACTTTGAGAGAGGCGAGAAGCTCAAGGACAACAGTAACAGATATGCGCATACCTGTGTGAAATGTGGCGAGCACTTTGCCAAGGGTCGCATCGACTCTCTCACAAACCATCTGACCAAAAACTGCCCTGCCATCTCGGAAGCTGAGCGAATCAATGCATGTCTGGCCCTCCATGGCATACATGGAAACTCAGCTGCTGCCCGCAATAACAGGGCCAACAACGCCCAGAACAACGCGGCAGCCAATGCACTCGCCTTGAGGCAGGACAACTGGACTGCTCTCGAGACATTGGCCGAAGTATCCCGTCAGATTGATCTCAGTGAGAAGCATGACGATCATGTGCCGCACAACCGCAATCAGCCCGTCGATGCGACTTCGGCACCATTTGCTGACAGTCTGCTTGCTCCCATGGAACATCATGATTTCCAGCAGCTTCACGAGCAGTTCACCATGGAAGGCCAACCCTTGACTTTCGATGGCCACCCACAGACAGAAGGCCAGCCAGGACTAGATGGTACCCAGCATGAAATGCAGCATGGGATGCATCATGACATGCATCACGAGTTGCAACACGAGATTCAACACGAGATGCAGCATGAGATGCAACACGGAATGCAACACGGAATGCAGCACGAGATGCAACATGAAATGCCACACGAGATGCAGCACGAAATACAGCACGAAATACAGCATGAGCACGAGCTCACCACAGAGGAGAAGCTGCAAAATCTCCTGCAGGCGGATGGCGTACCCACCGACTCGAACCTCTCTGTAGCCGTGGCAGCCACTGCTCGACTGAACCCGTCCTTCCTCGATCCTCAATTGCACCAGGTACTGCATAATGAGGCAACTTCGGAGTCCATGGGTAGTACTGAGTGTCCGGTAACATCGGCGCCGGACGAAAACCTGGGAGCTGTCGAATCACTACAGTTTGCACCTGGCCCTGAGGTCAACGAAGAACAGCACCTCCCGGAAGCTTCCTTTCCCCCCGAATCAGATGTCATCATGAGTCCGTCGACAGAGCTGGAGCCGCCTGTTCCCAACGTAGCGACCGCCACATCTGAGGCTCCAGCGGCTCATGTAAATGAGAGTCTATCGGGTGAGGCAGATATGTTAATTGATTTTTCACCGACTCCGGCTACAGATAGCAAACGCCCTGCCACTCCAGGTGATGCTCAGGCCAACCATGTCAACCAGATCAACCAGGTCAATATCACCGAAACCCCATGGGCGGAGCTCACATATATCCCTGAAGGCCTACAGGCACCAGCAATGGTAAGCAGCCAGAGCCAGCAACTTGCGTTTAGCCTCGCCAAAGGTGGTATGCGTATGGAGACAATCAGCCCAAACGGAACACGCTCCAAACATGCACGAGCCCGTTTCGACTCGGAGCGACGGAAAGAAGTGCAGGAGGTCCGTCGCATTGGCGCTTGCATACGGTGCCGAATATTACGAAAGGTATGCTCAAAGGGCACTCCGTGTGACACGTGCAGGAAGGTTCTATCACCTCGGGTCTGGCTCACTGGTTGCGTGCGAACGAAACTGGCCGAACAGCTCGAGCTCTACTCGGCTGGTGTACAGGTTGTTATAGCCCAGAAACGCATCAACGAGTTGAAGAGCGAGTACACCCTGTCCAATAAGGGTGTCGTCATAGAGGCGTCACATTTCAAGGAAACTGGGCACCAGATGGTTCTACAAATGTTGGAAGGCCATTCGACCAAAGATGTCCAGGAACAAAAGGTCGACCCCGAAGCTCCTGGCACGCTGGTTATGATTGATTCCAACAAAGAGGATATCCCGGCCAAAGTAGAGGCGTACATGCGACAGGTGTTGCCTGAGCTTATCAAGCGTGAGCAATCGTCTCATGTACGGGTCACACTCGAGTGTGCTATGCAGGTCGCCGAAGAAAGCAATGACGAGTTGCTGCGAAGATCGCTGGATCTTTGGGGCTTGGTAGAGCTGATGGACCGCGAACGCCAGTGGTCTTTTCTTAGAAAGATGAGCGACGGAAGCGGCGGGATCGTAGAGGTTACCGATGACTCCCACAACGAAATCTTCACAAACATCTGCACACAGCTCACTGCTGGAGCCGAGCGAAAAGCTGCTGCAACGAGCAAGAGCCTTCTCAATGGAATCCAGCGCAACTTGCAGGATGGCAAGACAAAACTTGGGTTCCCCATGTTTCTCACCGCCATGGTTTTCTTGAACTGCGTTGAGAAGACCACATGGGCTTTTAAGGCCTGGGAGGGCGAGAGTATCCGCCAGCAGTGGCCTCTGGAGAAACAGCCCGACCACTTCTACCATCAGGGATATGGACTCTGCGACCTCTTGCGGATGCTCCTGATGATCCGACACACCCTTCCTAGAGCAACAGCGCCTGATTCGGAAACGCCTCTTGTAGCCGATGAACAGCAGGATGAAATAGTGAAGAAGTATTACAGGGATTTGAACGTGACTTGTAAGACCCCCTCACCAAACCCTTGTTACATGGAGCCAACACTGACCTCTTTTAGGTGCCTTCCTGCAGGAACGAAGGGATCATTTCTCCTTTGACCAGTCCGATTCCCGATCGCTCGAGTTCCTCTACTGCTCCAATCTCCTCCTTACCTAAGAAGTTTGTTGCGGTGACGCATTACTCGATGCTCCGGTAACCCGGGGACGATCAGAAAGGGCGGGCTCCGGACATTCGCAGTATTGGGTGACGGTAAATTGGCGGAAAGTTAAGAAGTCTTTGGCTGGTACTGTGGATTAGATGCTTCTTAGACAAAGATACCCCATAGCAAAAGTCTAGGAAGAAAGGCGTTCCAAGGTGTCTTGTGTGTTTACTACCAGCTGCTCTTACAGTATAGCTAGTACAGCGGCCGCGAAATAATGCAATCAAGCAGCTCATCCATGTGTGCTTTGTGGCATACCATCAATGCATACATATACAATTACATGCTTACTGTACATCTGCCTTCATCCGCTTGGAAGTCTACATTATCCTGTAGCGAGACCTTGTATTGAATCAAGGCGACAAAATTCAATTGTTATTGAAGTATTCAACATATTATTTTACTCGCAAAAGTGTCGTATCATTACAAAAATCGGTATAAAGTACACAAAGAACCCCCAGTCTTTGCTTCTCCCACGCAAACCAGAGATCCGGCCAAAGGTATAAAGAGAAAACCGAAGGGCTCTCTGTTAGGTGTGTGTCTCCCTTCCTCTCCCGGCCTCCCTATCCCCCTACTAGGTATTCACACCCAAAAAGAAAATCCCCAAGAACTGCAAACTCCACTTGGGCCACCCCCTTTTTTCCGTTGCACGCAAAAATCATACAAACAAAATCCCCGACCAGAAAACTCCCAAAATTCCACGCTTTGAGTATCGCCGGATTCTGACCTCTTTCCCTATCTCACACTCACTTGTTGTGGGCCAAAATGAAGAGAAGAATAAAGAAACGAAGGGGAAAACAAGAACAGGGAAAAATACAACATGTATGGTCATAGTCCGACACACCAACATGGGCTAAACTCCAATGTATGTAGTAGTGCCCACGCCTGTCTTTCTTTCCTCATGCGTGCTTATTTACTGCCCTTTTCTTCCCGCCACTCTGTTTTCATCAGGGCCCTTATACTAGGAGGGAGACTGTAAAAACGTGAAGGAAACGGCGAAGAGTGGCAAGGGCAGGAACAAGTACCAGCGCAAGGAGAGAGCAAAGGCGAAGAAGGGAAAGAAGGGAAAAAAGAAAAAGAAGCCTCTTCAATGAAGTCGAGAGACCATTTTCGCAAGATGCCCGCCCAGGCGAACATCAGCCAAGCCAGACACCACGCCAGGCACCAAGCCAGCGCCACCGCGGCCCAACAGCAGCCTTGCAACTACTAAGCCACCGCCGCCGGTCCGGTGGATGCAGTCGCGGGTGTCTCCCGCTGGCGCTTGACCACGTAGTAGGTAATGAGGCTCTTCGGGTCGTCCTTGACCCCCTTCATGCACTCCCAGAACTTGTGCTCGCCGACGCGGGCGTGCAGGGCCACGCAGAGCTGGACAGCGTCCATGCGCACACCACTCTCTCGGCTCTCAAGGCAGCGGGCCGCGAGGCCGGCAAGCCCCGCGATCTCGTTCTCGTTGGGCATAAACGCCGGGCGCGTGTCGATGAGCTGCTTGAGCACATGCAGACCCATGCTGAGGCTGCGCGAGCCGGATGCGTCCGTCTCCATTTCGCCTAGGCGGCGCGTCATGGTGACGGCAATCTCGTCGGCATCACCAAGAAGTACCAGCTCGTCGGCCAAGAGCTCCAGGCCGCTCACAATATGAGTGCGTGCTTCATAGGCGGCGCGGGCAGTAAGCAGTGCTTCTAATCCTCTCGAGACGTGGGGTTGGAAGTTGTCACGCAGTTTCTTCAACATAAGTTTGATGGTTGCCAGGACTTGGGCCTTGACATCTTGGACCTTCTCGGTGCTCAGATCTGGGAGAGGCGCTTCTAGATACTGGAACAAACCAACAAGAAGCGCATCGAATCTTTCATCTGTAAAAAGGCCCTTGGGGTCCCGTACCAGAGACTGCAACTTTCGGAATCCGTGAACATCGAGAGTCCGCGACTTAACGCGTGCAGTACCGCTTTCTAGTAGGCGCGTATTCTGGCGGACTTTGTCAGGGCTGACCGGTGGGTCCTCCCCAACGGATTCGACAACGCCGGCGCTCAAAGTCAAGCGGCCCGCGTCCTCATTAACGTGTCTTGCTTCCAGAACATGTCGCTCAGAGTCCCCGTTCGTTGTGGGCCGCGGGGTAGTAGAAGGGGATTGAGCAGTGAAAGGATCCTCGTAGACCTTGAGTGTTTTTGAAGGCGTTTCAGGGAGTGGCTCCTTCGTTTGCTCACTACCATGTATCTCTTCGGACTGAGCAAGTACGGCGGGCTCCGAGTTTTCCACAGGTTCTTGGGATTCTACTGGCTCTGCAGGTTCTATTGACCCCGCAGACTCTTCGTGTGTCGCAGACTCGGCGGGTTCTGCGAGAGCCGGGGACCCAGCGGGCTCAGCAGGCTTGACAGGCTCCGCATATTCTGCGGACTCTTCGTGCATCTCAGGCCGCTCTACCATGACAAACGGCTCCTCTGTGAGTACTGGCCTGGTGTTTTCTTTCAGATCGGCAACGTTTGGTACAACCAGAGAGAACTCTTCATCTGCCTTCGAAGGGCTACTACTGGGATCAAACGCAGCCATGGTAGTATGGGCCTTGACCGGGGTTTGACGTGGTGATGCCGCAGCAGCTGCCTTTCCTGTCGCCGTTGTTGGCCTCGGCGGGCTCATTACACTGGACTCGCTGAGAGTGGGTTGGTGCCCGGGTCTGGGTCTCGGTGCCGTCCTCCTAGGGGACCCCGAGAGCACTTTAGGAGTGACAGCAGCCTTGGATTTGATCTCGCCGGGACTGGACCTCTCAGAAAGTAGACCATCGTTGTTGCGACCGGAATACGGCCCGGCAGTAGCGGGTCGGGGCGCCATTTCTGGCCGTTGCCCCGTCTCGGTCCGTTTTCTTACAGGCCTCGTAGGGGCAGCAGACATGCCTCCATGGCCAGCCGTGGCCTTTGTCCGCGTCTGACTCGTAGACGTAGCAGCGCTGGGCTGGACGGAAGAGCTCGACATTGTGGGCGCTGTTCGCTGCGGAGATATCGTAGCCATTGCAGAGCCTGGGCGTACTGGCAGGTTCTTCACTGCAAGAGCCTTTTTCTGTGCCAACATAGCCTCCCTCAGCGAGGGTTTTGATGAAGTTGTCATTGTGCTCTTCGAGAAGCCCATCCCTGGGCGCGCTGCTACCGGCTCAGCTGCTTTGCTGGATGCGTTGGGGTTGTTAGGGTCCTTTTGTAGAAGCTTCTGCGCCGTAGAATCTAAGTTTTCCATAATTCTGCAAACCAAGTTAGCACGCTGCCTCGATAGTCAGAACGGGGGCCAAGGCCAGCTTACGCTTCTGCTCTCGCAGGCCAAACAGTCGCAAACAGCCAGTATGTCTTACGCATCTGCTCACGAACGCCCGGGTTCGCATCACCTAGGCCCTTCTTGATGCACTTCTCCATAAGCTCAAGACCCCCAGAATGTTCAAGGTGGTGCTTGTGATGCGACTCCTTGTTGATCAGTGTCTTTAGCCAGCCGGCGGTATAGGTCCTGGGTTGTACGTTCTTGTCCTGGCAGGCGCCCCAGACATGTTGCATGATCCTAGCATTGTAGGTGGTTCTACCGAGGATCGTATCAACACAGGCATTGGCCAGCTGTGACATGATCTTCTTGGTCGCGGCACAAAGCTTGATAAAAGTCTGCATTAGTAATTCAACCATGGGATCCATGCCAGGGCCGAAAGTTATGGCGATGTCTTGGACGAGAGCACACCCCTCCTTCGCCAAACTTGTTCGCAGGGTCATGCATGCTTTGATGATGCCATCTAACATGCTTCTACACGAAGCCAGAAACTGGTCGGGGAAGTTTTGAGGCACATTACCGGCAATGAGCTTTCTCAGCTTCGTCATGCTCTCTTCTCGTTTCAGCCAGTTTTGTTCGGTCTCCTTGCCCTCAAACCAGGGATGCATGTCCCTGAAGATATCTTCCAGCTCACGCGAAGTGTTGACGTACGCGGGCTCGACTGGTTCGGGGCGCGTCTCTGGCAAGGGCGTTGTAGGTCTTTCGCTGGACATCGAGGACACACTGGCGGCCAAGTTGCCTCTCGGCCTGACGAGAGGCGCAGAATCTGGTCGTTCCTCGGGCATTGCTCGTTTGGCTGTCGCAGGGCCAGGGGCTAGCTCCTTTACAATGGCCGATTCTATCGCAGGGCGCACCTTGAAGTTCTTGAGCTGCTTCTTCAGATCGGATTTCGCAGCACCCGGGGCATCTCTGCAAGGCACTGGGTCAGCGTTTGGGACATATAAAGAGGTCGCAATTTCTTGGGGCGTACCTGAACAATTCGATAACCGTCATCTTGGCGGTGTCGCGCACCATTCCGTCGGCATCCTCCAACAGCTCCATTAGTGTAGGAACGTACACTCGGAACTGCAAGCCGTGTTCCTTATGCATCTGCAGCAGCCACTGCATGCTTGCCTCCTTGGCCCGGGGATTCTTCCCGACCATAGCGACGTTGCGCACGAATCGCTCGGCCTCTATTGGCGCCGATGCGGACATGGTCGTCATAGCTTGGATGGCCAGAGCTCTAAACTTGTCCTTGGGGTCGCCCAGCTTTTCCACAATCAGCGGCATGGTATTCTTTGCTTCCTTCAGGATATACTTGGGCTCCTGTCGCGACAGGCGCGTAAGTAGATGGTTCAGTGCGGTAAAGCCGGCATTGACCAGAGCTGAGTGCTGAGAGCTAGAGGCCAGTCGCAGGGCCTCGAAAAGCGGCGCGACGCACGTGTCCGGGACGTTGTGTTGCTTGATAGCGGACTTGGCGGCAGTGACTTGTTGGGCTTTCGTATCGACGGAGACATCCTTTTTCAGTATCGCCATCAGGTCGGCGACCTGCTGGTCGGTAAGCTTGTCCGCCATCTTCACCCGTCGCAAGGGTACTGTGAGCTCAGGTCTCTTCAGGCCAAAGGGGTCGGGGTTTCTGCAGGTTGTCGCAGCACAGTCAGTAATCGTTCCGGTGCGCGCCGCATTGGTTTGGCGCAAAGGCCAGAGGGGAAGAAGGGGGTTCGGGCGGCGAAGGATGTGGACTAGGTTGAGCGTCTTTTTGCTTTATCTGGCTATATGGCTAGGGGAAAAGAGAAGAGGTAGAAAAAGAAAAAGGGCGCATTCGTTTGTACGTACTCGAGCTGGGTATAGAGTTGGTGTTCGGTCGGCAAAGTATTGGCTCGTTACATGTAGGCTGTAGGATATGCAATAATGACATTGGTCGAGGAGATGGCAGGGTTGCAGTTGAAGTGGTGATTTGTCAGATGGATCGGGTCAATGGGTGGTGATGGTGGTTGCGAAGGGTAGGCAACGGCGAACGGCGAAAGAGAAAAACAAGAGTAAGGTATGTACCTGAGATGGTGTAGCAGATTTGTTGTCGCGACTCACATCCCAAAGAGTGCGATGATCCAATGATAGGGACGGACAGGTGTTGTGTTTTTTCGGCAGTCCAGTCAATCCAGTCAATCCAGTCGTGCTGTTGCCGATCAACCAGAGCCAGACAGCAGGGAGAGAGATACGACCCTACTGCACCTCGCATGCAGCAAACAGCTTCTGCGGAGACTCTGCCCGGCAGAGGTGGAGTCCGGCCTTTGTCCCAATCCAGAGTGCCCAACGCGATATTGATTCTACCTAACCTAGTAGTAATGTACGGAGCAGGTAGCACTGTATTGATTGGGCCTCCAAGGCCTCTAGCGGTAATTCGTTGTACGCTAGGCACCTAGGGCGGCATACAATCCCTCATGGTCCCCTGTCTTCTGCGTGTCTGCCCTGTAAGTAGGCTAAGCAGCTAAGAAACGGTGCCCTTGCCAACCCAGTCGGTGATCTTAAATAAGCCCAGATACTTGTTTCTTGAGTGAGGGGCAAGCAATGAATGCGGCAGCGCAACAAGAAGATGGATACATGTACCTACATATATTCATGACCGCAAGAGCTCATCAGTCTCAAATAGGTACACTACGCCATGATAGCATTACTGGTGAACGTATGGGTACCTGAGTAACTAAGTATTTAGATAGATATCTTGTCTCGGCAGAGCAGAGTAATATTCCTGATTTCGGTGTAATCATCTATCACCTTTTACCTATTAACATGTTGTGATAGTTAGTATATGCCCGTACATTTTAACCCCCCTAACCATCCTAACCCCCCCATCCCAAGGTTTCATAGCACGCAGCCCCTCCCACCTGGGCACCTATCATACCCTACATCAAACCTCTGACTAGCCCTCCTGATTTGAATGAACGCATGAAGGCGGCGACATAACGACCCGCAGCAGCTACACCTGCACCATCAAGCAACCCCAAGCATCTGACATAGAAACCCCGTCATTTTTTTCGTCCAAACCATATTGCATGCCTCTGCCACCCTTAACCTCCCCTGTTCCTCTGCCCGTATTCATGCCCGGTATGTCCTACCAGCATGATGCCCCTCCGCCCGCCGATGCGGAGCCGACCCCGTTGCCCGTGCCCCCCGGTGGAGGGGCCGTGGCCGACCCCGGAAACTCCTCCTCCTCTACCACCAACAAACCCGCCGACTCTTCTTCATCTTCAGCAACTTCTGCCTCGCCCGCCTCCTTTGACCTCCCCAAGCTCCGCCTGCAGTTCCATGACCTCGGTCACCCGGGATCCAACATATTCCTAAACGCCGTAGGCGCGCCTGCACAAGTATTCAGTACCGCCGTACAGAACGTCCTCTCGCACCTGTACCGCAAATCATCACCATCGCCGTCCCCAAGTCCAGCGACGCAGACGCATCAGCTCCACCCGCCGCCCACGCGGTCCGTGACGCTGATCCTGCGTTCCATGGGCGGCGTCGCCTACACGACGGGACTCGACCTGGACGACGATCATAAGGAGATCCACCTGTCGCTCGAGTACGTAGCCAACATCAACCCGGCGGCGCGGCGCGCCCACGAGATCACGGGCGTCCTGACGCACGAGCTCGTCCACTGCCACCAGTGGAACGGGCAGGGCGCGGCCCCTGGCGGGCTGATCGAGGGCATCGCCGACTGGGTGCGGCTGCAGTGCGGGCTGGCGCCGCCGCATTGGGAAAAAGGCCACCGCGCGGCCAAGTGGGACGCTGGCTACCAGCACACGGCATACTTCCTTGAGTATCTGGAAGGCCGTTTCGGGGAAGGGACGGTGAGAAGGCTCAACGAGAAGTTGCGTGTTGAAAAGTATGAGGAGAAAGCTTTTTGGACCGGGACGCTGGGCCGGCCAGTGGAGCAGCTCTGGAAAGATTACACGAAGACATTAGAGATCACGGGTGATGACGATACTGAC
This sequence comes from Apiospora arundinis, assembly GCA_039105305.1. Classification (NCBI taxonomy): domain Eukaryota; kingdom Fungi; phylum Ascomycota; class Sordariomycetes; order Amphisphaeriales; family Apiosporaceae; genus Apiospora; species Apiospora arundinis. The sequence goes on from JAPCWZ010000004.1 coordinate 2,709,393, forward strand.
CCCCAAGATGGTAAGACAGCTGTGAGTGAAGCTACGCAAACTTGAGTACGGTCGAGATTCTTTGTAGCATCTCCAAGTTCGAGATACTGCAAACCCTCGCTAGCGCCCATTGGGAGTGCCATAGTTTGGTCGTACAATCACTTTGCAGCATAGGAAAAACACACAACGCAAGAAGTTTAGGCCCTGAAGCAATGTCCATATAATCATATATTCAGTAGAAAACCTCCCAACGCCATTAATGCCCAATCCCTAAAGAAACGGTCGCAATTATGCCACAAAACCCCATAACCCTTAAAGACAATCCAACTCCTTGCCCCATTGGCCCCTATGTACATAAGAAGAAGCAGACGGTACGAGTGGACATTAAGGAGGTTACGAATGGACGGGCTGGGGCCCGTCGTTCTCGCTGATTTCGCTACCGACATCAGACCAACTGTTGGGGGTGGCTATGCCTTCGGACTCGCTGACAACATCGTAGTAGCGTGAGTCGACTGAGCGCGCATCGTTGGCCAAGTCCTCTCCAGAGCCAGCCAACGAGTTCGAATCCGTCGGTGTGGGCATACCCTCGCTGACCAACTCGGGCTCGGAGAGCGGTCCAGCAGGCGACTCTGGGAGAGGAGAGTAGAAGCTGGGGTGCGCCGACTGAGCCCAAGCTTGAATGGAGCTGTATGCGTCATCACGGTCTTCGGGGCCTGCAGTCATATATTCGTCCGGACCCAACTGTCGCTCAAGAGTGGCAGTGGAAGCATTCGGTGACTGCTGTGTGGGAGTGGCGGCGTTAATCAGGGCGGGAATGTGCTCAGGCGGTGCGGACAGAGTGGCGCTTCTCGGCGTTTCCTCGCGGGCGACGTGCGAGACACTGTAGATATCGGTATCATTCTCATCCTGTTCGGGGTCCATCAAGCTATTCTCAAGCGCAATGTGCTCATCGATACCGTTCTCGTCGGCAAAAGGGTTCGAGTACGCAGAGTAGTTCAGGTTCCGTGGTGCTTCTCCGCGACGCCTCAGGCCATCGGCTTCATCTCCTCGAATATTGGCTCCGGTGTTGAAGACGAAAGTTCCCTGGTCGCCATTTGCATCTTGCTTCAGAAAATCATCGAAACTGGTCCTGGTCTTGAGAGTTGACTGGGTTGCATCTTTGGGTTGCTGTTCCGCTCTCTTCTGTTCGGCGATCGCATTCCAATACATCAACTCTTCTCGCTGGCGGCGGCGGGTTTCGTCATCTGCGTCGACACCCACCTCGCCTTCTCGAACATCGATGCCCCGCGAGCGAAGGAATCCTTCGGCGTCTTCTGGTCGGTTGAACAGATTCTCACGGTCTTGCGGGCTAATGCTGTCTCCAAGCGAGTGTAGGGCAATTGCAATGCGCCGTCTAACATCTTCGGCCATTCGTCGTAGTTCTGGCGATTCGTAGATAGCGATGCCGGCGGCTATCACAACCGAGGCGGCGATAACGCCGACTGATAGTGCGGCATGGTTAATAGGCGGCATATTGAACTAGGACTTCAAAGAACGAAGGCTAATAATGCGCCAATGTCATGAGGAGAAAAAAGTATGTAAACCCAAAGGCAGACAGTAAATAGCAAAAGAACCAAATGATAAGAAGACAACAAGCAGTGCAATACCTAATCTCAAATACAGGATAGCATAGGCAAACAATGTCAAGCCACGCCACCGCCTCGTGCGTTTTCGCCACCACTCGATGTTGGAGCTTCAGGTGTGCTAAGTGTCGATTTGATAGGCAGCAGTCGAAACGCACCACACTTTGACACATCAACTAGCAGAGCTCAGGTGCCACCATGAGGCCCCAAGGCACCCAAGGGAGGCTGCCAATCATTGTGGGAGAAAAGAGGAGATCACGCAGCAATATTGATGGATGATCGGCTGGGGCGGGGCAATCTTTTGCCGCAAATAGAAACATGAATAAATACATGTAGATAGACGTACCTTTAATGGCCACTGGAGCAGGCATTTTGGCGGCGGGAGGAAAGACACGACTTCGCGACGCCTCTTGAAGGCGGATGGGAGGATGGAATGAGGGAAGATACCTGAGAATAATTAGGAAGGGAAGTGTGTTAATATGTAAGTAGGTAGGTTAAGAAAGGTGCAACCAGAGGCAACCGAATTGGTCAATGGACGGATCAATGTCCTGCAGGGAAGAGAGAAAAATGCCCAGGGAAGGCAGACAGACAGACTCCAGTCGCAGTGAATAAGATCATCGAAAGGCCTGGACGTAGGCACGGTAGGTACTGTACCTACCTACCTACCTACCTACATACTTTACATATGTAATTGAATTACCTACCCACACCGTTATGGTTTTGGCTGAGTTTGGATGATACGGCAGTTGCTCCTCCACTTCTTATTCTAAACGATTATCAGGTTGCCAGCCTGCTTCATGGCGAGTAATAAGCGCCCTTGCGTTCCAGGACGCCACGACGCATCGAAACTCAAAGCCCGCGTGACGTACGCCATCTGGCACCAGGTGAGGCTTATTCTGCGCAAGCCTGAGGTACTTGGATCGGTTTTCCAAGGACATCGTGAAGTTTTGGATTTGTGCAGTTTCACCACTTAAGCACCACACCACTACGCTCGATGACTAGGTAGCTATCGAGACTGGATAGAGAGTGAGTGCTGATCGGATTTCCAACGGCAGGTACATTACCATAAGCCAAATATGCCATACGGAGGCAACTATTGGAACGGTAAGATTGAGGGGTGACGACGACCGTGGCGCGGGGCATTGACCCCACGGTTCCAACTACATCCTAAGGTACAACTAGCTCAACTTGCATATATGGGGTATGCAGGCTTATTGCTATGCACGCACAACCTTGTTACCACGCGAGAGTGCTTTTGAGGGCCAACACGCAGATTGTACTGAATAGGGGTGAGAGTCCATCATGCCACGAAAAGAAGCACGACTATGGCGCTATACGTTACAGTCCCTTACATCTTCTCTTTTGCAGAAGTATAGAATGTATAGGTCATCATTCACAAACAGAAGGACTGCTGGCTTCGTATATGTCAATGGAGCGTCTCGCTTTAATATGCCTACTGAATATGTGGAAGTAGAACGGGTCTCGTAATAAAAGACTCCCGTAGAGTCATCAACCCTCATCAACCCGTTGCCGTCCTTTCAACTTGGCCCTTACGAGGCTTCTTAAAACATGCGAAGGAATTTTTGCTCAGATCCCGGAGCTTCTTCAGCACATCTCGCATCCCGGGCAATTCTCCTTGCAGCCGGGCGCGGGCCGCGTCATCCGTGCGGCTGTCTAACATGCTATAGATCTCACTCTGGAGACCACTGGCGCGTTCCGTCGTGTACTGGCTAAGCGTCTGCGCTACGAACTCAACATCCAGCGTGGCCTGCATAAGCGCGCCCAGATCGTAGCGTGGGGACCGCGCCTTGAAGGCCTCAAGCAGTTCACGCGAAAGCTGCTCCAGGAGGTAGGAGAGCACCTGCGGTGTCAGAGAAGGCGCGGTGGTGGACACTTGCGTATGTACGAGCACCAGCGACAGCAAAGCCTCGTAAATATACGGCTTGACTTCAGCTGGTTTAGGTGAGCTTCCCCAGCTGGGGTCGTCGGAAAGCCCTGTGTGGATTATGCGACGCAGATTCTCAATCGATGGCTTGGTATACGTTTGGAACAGGCGTGCATCGATTTGGCCCAACACGTCCTTGATAGTCTTGGACTCGTCGGTGAGCTTCACTGAAAACGAGTTCTCAAATTGTCCGTTCAGGTTCGGCACGACCTGAGAACGTAAAGACTGTAGGTTGCTGAGAGTCAGAAGCATACGTACGTTCTATTTCACGATGTTAGCTTACGTAGCTTATTCTTGGACTTCAAATGGAAAAGCAAGCGCAACTTACCCGGTCTCCAGCGTCGATACCCTTCATCCCGACGTTGAGAGAAGCCCTCGCGCTCCCAGAGTGAATCGGCGTCTCCAAGTCAGTCGTCCATTCATCGTCGGCTTTCTTGATAGACCTTTCAGCATTTTCCACCATACCACTCAGCGCCTTGTACAGTGTAGTCACGTACTGGCTGCGGACCATCTGTAGCAGCTTCGTCGGTGGAGGCAGAACAATGTCAGCAGTATCGGGCTTGGTCATGGCTTCAGATATGTAAAGTATCTTTTGCATCCCGCTCAACAAAGCTCCCTCGAATGCAGCAAACGTTGTGGGCATGCGGGTCACATCGCCCAACTCCCGAGACCTTTGCCAGTCTTCGACATACTTGATATTCTCGGCGTCCTTGTTCCAAGCAGCACATATAGCAGTGACACACCTCTCCCGGGCTGCGCCAACAAGGGTCTTAAGATGCTCGATCTGCTTCTCATCAATCTGGGTCACTGGCGTGATGCTAGCCATCTCGGATGCGCCAGACCCAATAAAAGCCAGCATCTTTGAGAGATAGTGCACACCACTGACCGAATTGGCGTTGGGTGGCCAAAAAGCAAACTTCTCCCAAGCCTCGCCGCGTCTCGGGGAGGGTGGCGGCAGGTTGTTCGAGTCGAAGTTGAACCTAGGATCCCGGAGTGCGGTGGGCGTCAATGACGCTGACATTGGCGTTCCAGGCGATGGCGGCAATGGCGAGAAAAGGAGCGAGATGTCCTCTGGGGGCGCACCGGCAAAGAACTCGAGGACATGTTGTCGTATCATGTCGACAAGTTCAACTGTGCCCTTCCTAAGATCGAGCGTGCCCTGCTCCGTGAGGCGATGGTGCTCACGAGACTCTCCGTTGAACCCAACGGGAAGAGATGTTTGCGTCTTGCCCTCAATAAAACCATCTACGGTTTGCCAGAATTCTAGAACTTCGCCAAGGATACCTTGTGTTGAGAGTAGCATATTCAAGAACTGAAGCATTTTTTCCCATAATTCGATCACGTCTGGTGAATCAATCCCATCTGGCTTGCTTTCCACGGATTGCCGACCGAGTGCCCGAAGATGGCCTGCCACGCTCTGTGGTGCTGGCTTCTGGCCATTAGCCAGCCGTCGTCTAAGGACCTCAATCTCAACTTTTCCGCGATCTGCTACAGATGAGATCTTGCCCTTCAAGTAGTCAAACCTGCTGAGGAGCCATACCCATATGGGGTTGTCCTCTACGCCGAGCTCCAGGAGTAGGCTAATCAACTCCATGTGTTGGTCTTGGGGTCGACCAGCTTGCACATCTGTTTTTGACACACCATTGAGAGATATGAGCTTCTTCCAGATATCCCGTTTGAATGCCTGTATCTGGTCGTCGACATCGTACCACATGCGAGCAGCCAGTAATATCTGATAGGCTTGACTTTCGCTTGGTGCAGTTGTGCCTAAGTCTTGCACCAGTCGCCTTGCGTCATCTGCGAAGCGGCGTGAGCGTGTGTACTCCTCCACCAATGTCTCGTAATCACGTCGCTTGATGCTGTCAGCGACATTGGAGCTGGCTTCGATATAGTCTCTGAAGCGTTCGATAGAGTACTGGACCGTCTTGAGGTTCTCCTCCTTCTCTCGTCCACCGAGCGCCGGGCCCCATACATCCTCTGCTTTAGCCGAAACATCAAGGAGTGGTGTCTTGATGCCCATTACACCATAGTCGCTTTCTTTCACCAGCGCGTTCTTTTTCCGGGCATCCGCGCCCGGAGATAGGGGTAAGACCAGCTGATTTGGACCCAAAGCAGCCCCACCAATACTATTCCTGAAGCTGCTCCTGCTAGCATGCCTCGAGTGTGCGCGTGCCCGTGTCGGCGACGGCGGCTCAGCACCCCTGTACTTCATTTCCTTGTAGACATTGTCGATGGTGGCTTTGGCTTTGACGAATCGCTCGAAGTTGGACTCGACAAGGACCTTCAGAGACGCTGACTTTAAGTCAATAGATTGGGATAGGCTGTCTAGACCAGACTCGAGCAACCGTGTGTCGTCCAGTGCATGTAGTTGAGAAAGAAATAGCGAAGGCGAAAAGTTGGTCGATGATAACAGAAACTTGGTCCGTAGTCTCGGGTCGTCTTGTACAGGAAGCCCAAACCGTCGTAAGGATGCCACGACGCTGTCGCTGCCTCCTAGGGGATCAGGCTCATCCCGCTGCACCAGACTACCGACGCCGCCTGATACTTCAGAACCAGGTACGATACTCGTTCTATTGCTGACGGCGCGCTCAAGAGCTTGGTATCGTGACTTTCGGCGGTTTAATTTCTGTTTCTTCTGGTCGGCCTCGCTATCCGAAGCGTCGCTGTTGTCCCTATCGGTAGGCCATTCTGCCGGAAATGCGGTCGGTACGCCGTAGAACTCCAACACGTTTCGCTCGAAGTCGGGGGCGGCCATTGCTATGTCATATGCTCAATTAATGGCCCTGGAGACCAAGCATACCTCTCATCAGGGTATCGGCATGAGAGCAGTTGCAGACAGTGGCAACGTTTTGGCGAATTGTATTGTCTTTGAAGTCGGAGACGGAGATGGGCGTCGCAATCGTAACTCATCAATACCTAGGAGGACGGACTCGGTATCCCTGTCTCCCTGGAGGTTTGCGACGGTCCGGCCCCCAAATGTGCCTAAGGCTCCCGCTGCAAAAGAGTGGGTCATATCTTCATGGCTGTTTTAAACGGCGCTGTAGTTACTGTTAAACTCCGTTAGAGTATTGTCCACGTCCAAAACGGGGAATTGAGAGCAGTTGCACCGTTTGCAGCCTGCATCTCTCTTAATTCCACGCCAACGCGTACAGCGTCAATAGTAAACGTGGGCCGGAAAATCTGTTCATAAAGCTTATTTACAAAGAATGCCGATGTTTTATTGAAGCATAAGGGACATACAGCAAAAGCTAGTATTGAAGCTTTCGGAGACGCCTGATGACATAGGTATTTAAGCCGGATTTTAGCCGCCCTCAGACTAGGCTAGAGCAAATTTACATCTGATAGCATAGCCGGGGCCAGCCGTAGTGTGATACCGAAGCTTTTATCCCTCGAAGAAAGCTCTTTGCCTGCAGAATACCAACCAATTTTTTGTATTGCTAGCCTCAACGCCATTCACGCAGTTTGCAGGAGCATTTCGACTTGCTTTATACCCGCTCCTCACAGACAACATTCATATTCACAATGCTGGCCATTCGAAGCGTCTCGGCGCCTATGCGACGCCAATGCGTCCGCGCAGCTCCTCGCGCCGCTGCAACTCTATCTTTCCAGGTGAGACCGACATGTCGATTGGTTTCGACCATCTGCGCCATTGGCAACTAACGTTTCTCTCAATGGCAGAACCGACGATTCTACTCAGACAAGGTCGCCAAGTTCAATGGACAGAAGGATGCCAGTGTACGTCTTTCCCGCCTTTAAACCCTCGCAACGACCGGATTGCGCAATATAAAACAACCCGGGCCACATGTCATGCTGCCTGATCAATCAACACGCACCTCGCACAATAGCATCACAATGAACTACGCGAATCTATGGGACACTTATCTAACGGGAATGGCACATAGGGAAACTTCCCGGTCTCCATCATTGAGGGAGACGGTATTGGTCCTGAGATCTCCCAGGCCGTGAAGGACATCTTCGCTGCTGCCAAGGTTTGTTATTACCAATAGTCTGCGATATGCCAGGATTTTCGACTAAATAGGAATGTAGGCACCTGTCTCTTGGGAGCCCGTTGACGTCACACCTATGCTTATCGATGGCAAGACCACCATTCCCCCGGCCACGATTGAGAGCATCGAGCGCAACAAGGTCGCCCTCAAGGGCCCCCTCGCCGTAAGTATAGCTCTTGCGGAGTTTCGAGATGTAGGCAACGACAGATCCACTAACAAGGTTCCAAACCCCAGACCCCCATTGGTAAGGGCCATGTTTCCCTCAACCTCACCCTGCGACGAACATTCAACCTCTTCGCCAACCTGCGACCTTGCCGATCTGTTGCTGGCTACAAGACCCCTTACGACGGTGTCGACACCGTCCTCATTCGTGAGAACACTGAGGGTGAATACTCCGGAATTGAGCACGTCGTAGTTGATGGTGTCGTCCAGAGCATCAAGCTCATTACCCGCGAGGCCAGCGAGCGTGTTCTGCGGTTCGCTTTCCAGCACGCCACCGAGATTGGTCGCAAGAAGGTTCGCGTCGTCCACAAGGCCACCATCATGAAGATGTCCGATGGTCTGTTCCTCAAGGTCGCCAACGACGTTGCCAAGGATTTCCCCCACATCGAGTTCGATGCTGAGCTGCTCGACAACACCTGCCTGAAGATGGTTACCGACCCTCTGCCCTACAACGACAAGGTTTTGGTCATGCCCAACCTGTACGGTGACATTCTGTCCGACATGTGCGCTGGTCTGATCGGTGGTCTGGGTCTCACCCCCTCGGGCAACATCGGTGACCAGTGCTCCATCTTCGAGGCTGTTCACGGTTCGGCTCCTGATATCGCTGGACAAGGCAAGGCCAACCCCACGGCTCTGCTTCTCAGCTCCATGATGATGTTGCGACACATGGGACTGAACGAGTACGCGAACAGAATCGAGAAGGCTGCTTTTGATACCCTGGCGGAAGGCAAGGCATTGACAGGCGATTTGGGCGGCAAGGCTAGCACCACCGACTATGCCAATGCCATCATCTCCAGACTGTAGATACCACCATCCCATGACGATCATCCTCTTTCCTTCTCTACTTTCCTCCCCTATAATGCATCACAATGATAGCGCAGGGGGTAGTAGTTTTACACAGTAGACTGTACAACAGATGGGACGAATTGGCATGATTGATTGAATAGAAATGAATTCTTGAAAAGCACTGTCTGCAAAAAGGCGTGTGACGTGATAATATTGCCCCGTGGTTTTCTCAGTCTATTGTTGGTATGGAAAGCACGACTCCTAGAGGCCTAAATGGCATATATTTCATATGCCAGGCTGCCTTTGCTGTAGGTAGGTAGCATGCGGAATTTCCGAGCTACATTTGTTGTCAGCTACCTATTACAACAAGCCGCCCAGTTCGTAGTTTGCGGTCGCAAGTTAGCGGAGCCGAAACGGCAGGTCCCGCAGAATCATGGGACGAATTACCTCCATTGTCGGTAACCGGTTGCAATTCTGGGGGACCATCCATCAAACATCCCTTTACGAGACCAGGTACCAAAGATTACTCGGGTCTTTGCTTCACTGTCCCAATCACCACTGCTCTTAATACATTGACGTTATCTATATGCGGACAATGTATACGGCTTACATTACGGAAGGCATGTGTTGGATCATTCCCAGTGTCTACACGACTTCTGTTAGCCAGTTGAGAGGCGACATATTGGCGAACGTTGCTTCTTTCTGAACTTTGGGGAAATGTGGTACACCACTCTTTTCCCTGGAGCCTTGTGTGGGGGAACAGCATGTGAGTCTGGGGACTGCATCGTTAGCTGCAGATGCGAGTGTGCAAAAGGAATTCCTCTGTATACAGCGTGGCATGGGGGTGATTCCCAAATCAAGTTGTTGTTGTTTTTCCCCCAGGCCTCCAAAGCATGCATGGTCAGACGACATAAGCCAGTAAACAATACTTCGAGGATGACAGGAGCAGCCGTATCCGGTTCCCCCCTCCCCCCCAACATTTTTCATGGCGGTGAAAGGGAGTATCTTCCTTACAAGGACTCGGACGCGGCTCTCGGTTATTATAAGGCGCAATTGGGCTCAATGTAAAACACTTCCATACCTGATGTATATTACATACACATATGTAAGTTGGCAGCAAAGACCGACGACGATCACGCCGATGCAAACCAATCGATGGACATATCAACGAAGAATTTTATACGGTGCATGCGCCAAGCGCTTATACTCTCACCTTACAGCATTACAGTGATATGGGGTCCGACACGGAATACATACCAACATATGCACAGTAAGCCATACATATGCCCATGCGCCGGATCACGGCTGTGTATCAGCTCCAAAGGAGGGGGGGGGTGTAATAGTGACGCTCATGAGCTGAAAATAATTGAGGATAGGCCGGTGTAGCTCTGAAATTTAACAATGAGAAATGTTTTAAATCGGCTGGATGGCACAATACAGAAAAGAGATAACGTCAATTTGAAGGACGTCGACAACTACGGCTGCCAGGAGAATACATGGGTAAATATGTACATACCTACCTACCTACCTACCTAACTAGCTAATCAAAAGGTTAAAGAAGACAAGCTTTTGATTGATCACCTCCAACGCCTAGCGCGTGTAACGTAATAAGTCAGCATCGCATGGTGGTGCGTGGTGGCGTGCTGGTGTGGGAATCAATGGAAATCGTTCGGCTTCGCCTTTTCGAGACATCCGAAGAGCGAATTTCGGTCTCGGGCCAGTTCATTCATCATCGCCAAGCGTGTAGATACATACAAGGTATGTAGGCAGGCACCCAATATCGTTGCTCTGAGAAACACATTGATATTCCTAATTTCTACTGCAAGAGACCCAACCGGAACCTACGGAGATGGCCTCGCAATTTGTTCAGATGTGACATGCCAATCAGACGGATGCTATGCCGCCTGGACCCGAGATTGACGCCGGGACTTACTTGGATCGGAAAACCATCTCAAGTCAGACTGCTCTACAAAAGTGAAGAATCATTCTGGAAGCCCTGATGCATAATAAGCTTTGGTCGCATCTATACGCAGGCTTGGCATCAAAGGACGCAGAGAGCCTTACCTTACATGCAGAAATCGAAACAAGACAACGCGGCACACTCGGGAACCAAATAGGCAAGTGTGGTAATCGATGGAGCAATAGATGGGATTCGGATGTCACCCACCATAAAGTGGACAAACCGCGCAGTTTTTGTATACATACACACCTACTTACTTAAGTTTCTCCAGGTGCCAGGCCTCGGCGTGCAGGAAGCAGGGAGTGGATTGGCTGAGCCAGTTTGTTTGCTTCTGTGACGATTCGATGGGGTTCGCGATCGGTGTTCCGAGGCCGTGGGTGGACTTTCGTGGGTGGACTTCAAGCCGGCTGTTATTTCCGACCTTGACATTGCCCACTGACTAATGGTCTTTCTAGAAGCCATCCTACTGTCCCTCATGTATTGTACTAAGTAGGTAAGTAGGTAGTCAGGGAAGTTGGTTGGCACGACGGATATTTCCAGGAAGTTGCTGGCTGCCCCCTACTATTAGCCTGTGCTACCTGCCTATGTCTGTGCTTAATGCTCACGCAAGACGCACAGTAAGTGCCCGATCACGCGAGAATCAACCTCCCGAGGGGCGGATGGCTAGGACCTGGTAAACAATTTACATGGCATTGACAGTCCCGAGGAAGGATTACGTCCTGCATGCTGCATGTAACCTGCGACTGCTACACCTTGCTTGAATCCATAGTTGTGAAGGGCGTGAGAGGATACACCAACTAAAGGAGCACATGAGGGAGGCCGGGCTGGTGTAACTATTCCCAGACGGGAGGAAGTATCGGTCCTACTAGCAATTCCACACTTGCCGCTTCAAATCCGGCCGCCTCGCACACCAGAACACATGTTGCAATACGTTAGGTACTGTACGTACTCCACCTCAGATTGGATACTTTTAAATCGCTCATTCCAACTTTATGTACACTTGCAACTGTACTGGGTGAGTAATGCTGCAGATAAGGGCTTCTCGCGGTTTCTGGGTTGGGGCTTCAGCCTGGGTCCGAGCCGGAGAGAGTGTAAGTGCCACTGCGTAGTGACTGGAGAAAGACAAACAAGCTCCTTCCCACTCTGCTCAGACGTACATATATATTTAGACTTATGTCCTCTCCCTTCGCGTCTCCTGTCTGTCTCGTTGCATTATCCTCCAGATAACATTGTCGTCGTTCAAACCCTCTCGAGTCTACCTACGCCTTCTTGTCCACACCTAGGAAATCCGTCCAACTCTAGAACCAACCTCAGTTCTCAGTGCCACATACATCCAGTCAAGACAACTCTCCAAAATGCCTAGCCACGACATCAAGTCCGTCCTCGAGACTAAGCCCCTCTCCTTCACCTTGAAGACGAGTGGTGGCAAGTGGAAGTGCACTCTGCACTCCAACAGACAAGCTCTGTAGGTCCTCCCCTTGGCCTTTTCCGATGCCCTTTGAAAAAGACTTTCGCTAACCCTTCCACAGTGAGAAGTCTCGCAGTGTCGCTGATCGCTCTCCCATCACCCGCGCCGACTCGGACATGTCTATCTCGTCGGCGACCAGCACTACTTCGTCCCATCAGTAGAGTTGCTTTGCGTCCAATTTTGCCGAACCTTACGACGGCGATGGGGTAGCATAACTCTGTTGCCAATTACCTACTCGGGGAACCCTGAACACCCCAGTCTTGGCATCAAATATGGTAGTGGGTGATTGGGCATATAGCGACATTTATCGCGCCCACCCCCCTGCATACCAACTTTCAATACCCGCTGGCCCCCACGACGGTCGTTGAGCACAGGTGAAAATATGCAGTTGGGAAAGCTTATTAGCGGCGCTACTTGGTTAGGTAGATGGGGTCTTTCTCTCCATCTTCCTGCTTTTTCATGGCCTCCCCATCATCTCATGGCACGAATCAACGCTCGACGAAGGGACACATCTATCAATCAGTCAACTGATATGCATTTTGCGCGACGGAGTTGGAAAATATCCATTTGTTTTTATTACTAAATAGGTTGGGAGGTATGGATCCTCTCCACGAGAGGCGGAATTCACCTTGGCGTTTCCCTGGTTTTTCTTTGCTGCAGCTACGTAGCTACTGGCTTCATGACACCCGTCAGTCTCCTCCAACACGCTGACGCTACACGAATCAATAAACAAGATATGTTCATGAGAGACCACATCTTCTCGAATACATGTAGACATTGTGAACACTCTGGGCATCTCAAACTGCCGTAACGCCGAATTATGTCCTTTGGGTTCGATCCGACTACCTGACAAGTGGACAGCCCATGTTAGCACATCCAGATGAATTAGTGATGCTCCTTGGCTCCTCCTCTCCTCTCCCTTCCTGCCACTGTACCAATGCTTCTTAGTCGTACACCCGCTATCGCATCTGCTCCAACCCGAATGCGGCAACTACAGTCGAGCCAAAAGATCAACAGTAGGCGTACGCGTGGATAAGAGAAGATCCCTCCAAGTCGTTCCCCATATCCCCATTATCTCCAACAAAGCGGAGGTCGGGCCTTTTCAACTGAACACAGGCTTTACCATGGACTTCCCAGTAAACTATCTAAACTATCATGGGCACTAGCCCCACGGGCACAGTCGACGAATTCTGTATGGCCGGTTCCTGGGCTGCCTCGTACTTCACTCTCGCAGCACTAATAATTGTGCGCCTTACTCTTGGTACCGACCTGTCACCTTGCGGTTCCGGACTTCAAGTCTGATCCTATGTGAGAGTCATGAATCTGCATTGTTAGTACATTTTGCTCCCCCTATTTGCTGATATGGCACTGATACAAACCACTCTACTATAATCAGGGACAGCCTTGTTGAGCACTGAACATGGGACGGCCCAGTCCTTACGCGTGTAGTGCCTCTGAATGGAGTTTATATCCTGAACATCCAAACATCAAATAAAATCGGCCCGCCGTAGGCGCTCGTTAATAATTATTTGGAACTCGAAGGCACCCGCGTAGCGCGCTGTATTCGTGGACCAGACCTCCAATGAAATCAATAGCAAGGAGAATCGGCCGATCTTCAATCCCTTAGATTCCCTTCCTAGCTTGCCATGGCCGATTGAGCAGTTGCAGTGCAAACTGCCCCCCTTTCCCTACGAGAGCTCTTGTACTGGGGCGGCAACTAGGGATAGAGCAATACTGAAGTCTGTACCGTGTCGTGATGTCGGGTCTCATCATATCTGATTTGGGACCACGGCAATATCCGAGTACATTTTCTTGACAGACAGAGGGGAAGAAGAGGAAGAAGAGCTGAAATGCGAAAGCTGGAATTCTACTCACTAAAACTGCTCCAACCTTCCAGTCCCTGGGAAATACTACTTCTTATATGCCCTCCTGTACGAACCACTCGAGATACCGCTAGATGCGAGGTGCCGCTGTATTGATTATCAGAGGGGCGGAACACATCCGTATCATCTATCCAGATCATGCCTGTTGACTGTTTCCTACGCGTATCGGTAATCTGCAGCCTTGTCCATACTCTCTTGGGATTGTCAATACTCGAGTGTTCTCGTCAAATTTGGGCATTTCCAAGTCCCTGACAGGTTGACCCGTAGCGGTACTGCCTTGACGTCGTCTCTTGCTCGGTCTTCGATGCCAGGGCGACTTGAAGAAGACGGCTGTCAGAGGATACGACAAAGTTGATCAAGGAAACGCTCGCATTTTGATGAAGCGATTGGTGATAGCGAGAAGAGCTGTCCCAACAGGGGAGTTTGAGTGTCATATGCGAGCGGGTATTTATAAGGCCGCGTCTGTAGGTCTTCAGGGGCACGCTGTGGGGGCAAGTCCTATATCTCGGGTTAAAGCCGCATCAGTTCTCGAATACAATACTATAGTTGAGTCCAATGACCGGCAATAATACAAGACCCGTAAACTACAGAGGATATAGCATATAGTGACCCAATACATACCTCGTGACTAGATATAGGCTGCCCAGTCGACAGTTCTTTCACATCAATAACCAGATAAAGCGCCGGGTATCAAACTTGTGGTTTTCCGGTACACCGTTCGAGTTCCAACCGACCCAACATTTCCTCCCACCTTAGGTGTATAGTTGGTGGTAGTCCCCATCCAAGCGTGAGACGACATGCTGGAGATGCGTATACCCCTATTCCGATTTTATCCCGTACTATCTGAACAGCCAAGGCATGGTATGGCTTGTTAAGTCAAACACCTCGTCGCCATGTGACTCTCGAATGACTTATAGCGCCACTGGATCTATCTCCCCGATATTTAACTAAAGCAACCAGTATGGCAAGTAAGGCACGGCGGAAGGGTTGCATGTAGCTGTATAGCTATTGCTACCCAGGTACAGATCCTACCAACTCATGAATATCGAACTACCGAGGAGCACAAAGACTATATCTCCTCAACACTCTCGCTGCCAGGTAGTATATGCTTCTTTGTATGAACACTTAGTCACGCATACAAGGGTATTACGACATCTTGTGTCAGTTGAGCGAGCCGACGAAATCACATATCAACCAATGCCAAAAGAAATGAGAATTGTAAAATGGCATTGACAGGTAGCTACGGGACGGTCCCTACCTAATACAACTCGTCTCATAAAGGGGTCCAGCACCAAGACACACTGCGACAAAGGATGCAGTACATGTAATTAGCTGGCTATCTGAGAATGCAGTGATTTCGTAACACAGCGTCCAGTTCCCAGACAAAACCGGGCGAATTATATTGGATACATATATTGCCGCTTCTCGAAGAAATCTCACGGCCGCGCCCCCTGATGCAATCTTGGTCGCACATGCATGTCGCACGTTTTCAAAATCAGCTGTAAAGCGCCGCGCATATGCATATACGTTATCTCTACTTGCGACGCGGCGTCTTGCTATATTTCTTCTTCTTCTGGAGTGTAACATGGATCTTGCAATTTCCATAGCAAAGCTGCATGTGCATTCCTTCTTACCTTTGACCCTGGTGCCCCAGGGCCCGAGTTGCAGCTGCAATGTAAATTTAGTATGCATATGTATGCAGGCGGAACGTTTCGCAGAACAAATATGCCAGGTGCACATTGAAGTACAGTTTAGACGCTGGAACGAAGTAAAGAATAAGAAAACAGCTGAAAACATTGCTGGTGAGGCAACAATCGCAGGCCTCGACAATCTTCAAACTCTATTGAAAGACCGATCGTCATAATATCCAAAGTCCAGAGACCTAAGGCAATAAACGAATATGGGCAAATGGACGTTCATATATACGCTTAACAGCCCGTACATCTTTAACGAAATGTCTTGGCGATTTACGAGCGAGACGCATGATCGACAGGCTTGATGACGAGAGTGTGGAGCTTCGCAACCGTTTCTCATATGTGGAGTTGCAGTTAGTAGTAGGGGGCTGCCCCGGATGCTGTTGAGATTAAGACTGAAAATGCCCGACGTATCAATCGGATCGGTAATATCTCTTGTCACCCTACCGGTCTCTTTGGTGTAGGAGGACAATATTCCACAAACATGTAAATAAACAAGTCCAATTGTGCCTGACTAAGGGGAGGAGTCCGTCTGCCTGTGGTGCGCGACGTTCCCATATTCCTGGGATCTTTAGATCATCGACTTGGGTTGGTTTACCTTCTGTGCGTAGTGCAAAAAGCCACAGAAGGGGGGACGGGAGCCCGGGGGTCGGGAGTGACAAGCCAATACTCCGGTACTACCAGTACTACTACTGCTACAATAATACTGAGCCTTGACATCTATCTTACTGTGTGTGACATGCCTACTTACCTTGCCTTGCTCCTAGATAAGCAAACTACGAGTAAGTTGACACGACGTTCTAGACTGCTGTTCCTTGAATCTGCGCATGAGATGACGACTACTGACTGAGTTGAGTGAACTGCGGCTTCTATCTGATGCTAATGTGGTGCTAGCGCCGTTGAGCTCATTTCAAGGAGACGAGATGAATACTTTACTTATCCGATATGTCAGAAGACAGGTTTCATACGACTGAATCAGTTTCTCAATGACAGTTTGCTGCGGCGGGAAGCTCTCTCCGCGACAAAAAAGCTGTGCTGTTGCGGCCAACAGCCGATGCCGACACAGGGCTGATACTCACCTATCCGATACAGCGGCGAGTGGTCTTGGCATATAGCGACACTCGCCTATCCGCCATTGACAGAGTCTTGGTAATTGGAAGTAAGATGGGATCTCCACCTGCATATACTTGCTACGACGGCATCATGTACGAACCAAGAATGCGCATATGCAGGTCGCTGCGGGTCGACGGACTTTTCTCAAATTTGGTCTGCAAATTAGATGGCAATGACGGCAGCAAGCCGGATCGCGCCTTTTCGCCCAGCGTAATGAGACGTTTTGCAAGTCCCGCGATGATTGCCTACGAAGATGAACAGGACTGAGCCACACACCCACCCACATACGGTACAGACGGGTATAGGTTATGCGGTGTACTAATAAGGTTGACAAGGTCGAAATAATAAAATAGGAGTTGTTTCGATGTTCGGCAGAGTAGTGGGACTATCTACATGAAACAGTAGGGGGTCCCTGTTGCTTTTTCGCGGATGCGCCCACTCCTTGTGTTCTTGAGGCATGTCCCTTCCAGCTTCAAGGTTCTCGGCCAGCAGCCAGGCACCAGACACCAGGCACCAGGCACAAAAACCGAAAATGGGACGGAGACAAAGACTCAGGAGAGCGCAGAGTGGCAGATAGGGGGCTGGCAAACCGACAACCTTCCCGAATCGGCGGATTCAAAATTCACGAATTCACCGCACACTTACTACTCCGTACTCCGTACCATGCTAACCTACCGTATTGTCGATTGAGTGACAAGTAGCGGACCCTTTAATTTGGTCTAGTGTGCGCGATGAAGCCACCAAAAACGCCAACGACGCCATATTGGGCTGGCTGCAGCGCCGATCGTAGGGCCCAGATGCAGGGCCTATGTTTGAACAGTTAGAGCGGAGAGCGCGACAGCACAGATCAGAGGGGGGCCCACATTCCGAACAACGACATGATGGAGTAGTATGTCGACCATCAATCACCACCAACAAAGTGTCTTCGTGTTTGTTAGAACCAGCGCTTGCAGCTGAGCTCATCAGCGGGTGGATGGGGCGAAGGATGATACTGCTTCCATGCTTGGTTATGTTTCAATCCACAGTCAGGCTATAAATATCAACCTATACGTAGATGAGCTCAGCCGCTACATATGCGAGCCACGTCTGCGAAGGTTATGTTGGATCGTTTTGTTTCTAGCGGTCAGGGAACGACATACGTGCCTCCCTCGAACTTGGGGTATGGCGGTGAAATTGAGAAAGTGTCACCATCTATCACGGAGAATTCCTGATTCTTGTCTTGTGTTAGGTAAGGTTTAAGCCTGATGTCAGTGTAAAGTAGTGCGTTCAAAGAAAAGAAGAGTGTCGAATTGTTATAAATTATCATCCTGACTGACCACCAGATGGCGACGCCATCATCTAAAAGCAGGGAGGCGCACTTCGCCGCGTTGGATGTGGGGGGAGGAACAATTCCTGAGAGGACTATCTTTAATTACCTACTTCAAGTAGAGATTTCAATAAGGAGTCGGGGTCGGGGTCGGGGTCTTCGACCTTGGACTTAGTATACTAACCGTTGCACACCCACCCCTACTGTTGGGACTTCAAAGTGAAGCAGGATACACGAGCACATTGCGATGTTGTAAGCAGCTGTTGCTTGATACCTGCTTCATGAGCAGTCGACTTGCGAACGCCAGCCCGGGCAGCCTGCCAGCGACTTGACTCAGCACTGCCGTCGCATGGACAGTGGGCAGGGCAACCTGCCAAGTTCCGATAGCACTAGACATGGACGTTGTTGCGGAGTTACAATGTAACGTCTGGAGTTAATAAATATGTACCCTGATCAGTGCCCTGATTCCCTTGGATTTCGTCCGACCAAGTCCATTGGCTCGCTAAGGGGGTTTGCGTTTCAGCCTTTTCTCCCAGGCTGCATCGCGGCTTTCCAACTCGGCCAGCTGCCTCCAACGCCTGGTGTCTGGAGCTGACAGACACGCTGGGATCTGAACCTGTGATATTATTACTGCCTGGCAGGAGTAGGCGGCATTTCTCATCTGTTGTTGTTGAGGGCTATGCTATATTTGCTGGTCGCATATGTCGTATATTCGATGCTGAGTCTGACAAGTGAGGCTGAGCCTCGTTGTGAACACCCTTATTAACATTGGCTCTTAACTCGGGCCGCCCGACTCGATGTTGTGATCAGCTACGCAAGTCCCATGTTCGTGATGATTGCTATACGTAAGGCTATGTTGTTGAAAACTCGGGACGGAATCGCTCGGGCGGAGTATGCTGTATCTACATGACTTACATACCCACGCGTATAAGTCGACAAGCGATCATATCATGTCTTTACGATCCGTGGGTGTTTGTGTGCTACCTTGGCTTACAGCACAGTCTTGAGACTGGCTTAGTTGACCCAGTCTTGTTCTGTCAGGGGCAGCATTGGGTCATGGGCCGGCCATGGGCCAGGGTCAAAAGGTGGCGCTGGGAACTGAAGCGCAACGCTAACCACTGTCGGCTTTAGCCTGCTAGTGCCCCCTCTACTGCCCCCCTCACCCTCACTGAGAGAGTGTGTGAAGTGACCACGCAGCAGCCAGCAGCCAGCAGCCTCGATTGCTACAGGCTGCTGCTGTCATTGGATTTCAATTCAAACCATCAATTGTTCGTGATTGTACAGTTGGCTCGACCCGACTGGCACTGTGCCTTTCTAGACCCCTTCCACTTCCACTTTCAGTTTTCGAGCCTGTTTGGGACTCTCGAACACCACCAGTGACCCCCCCCTTCTTCCCAGGCCCCCCTTATTATTATCACAGTAAAGTAAGTAGAGAAAGTAGTAGGTTAGGTTACTAGGCTTTAGACGCAAGGCAAAAGACGAGACGGGCAAGAGAAGCACAACGACGACATTGGCCGCCGCCCCCCTTCGACAAATACATGCACCTCTCTTTTCTTCCCACACACATCGCCGACAAACCAATCTGTCTCTATTAATTGCATCAAGTGGGAACCTCCCTGTCGCCTTCGGGACCATGATAGTCGAAGCTGTTCGCTAGAAGGCCCGCGCACATTATTCCACTACGTGTCTGTCTCTCCGTGTTTCCTTGTCTCATGTCTATCTGTCTTTGAACAAGCGACAAATATACGGTTGCTGCTCGAGTCTCGGGTGGCCTCTCTTATACACTTCCACCTCCCCCCCCCGATACCAATCGCATCCGCCTCAGCTGCCCTGGCGATTCATTTTCGGGCCTGTTTTTTTTCGTCAACATCAACAACGACGCACAGGCACGACTCCTTCGCAAAACTTTAGGTTGGGATTCGTGGCTGTTCCCTCCTCGGATCGACACCGTGCGTCCGACCATTGGAATTGAAGTTCAGAGGAGACTGAGATCAGATCTTGCCCGGCCCAGGCTTTTTTTGATTTGGCTAAACTTTCGACGGTGCCTTGCCAAAAGGATCCCAAGCTTGCTACCGAGCCGCCAGCCTCAGCCCTCAAATCTCGCGCGCTGTAACTGCTGTTGCATCATCGCCGGTGCGGCGTTGATACTTACCCCTGGGGGCAATTGTTCATGTTCCTGCTCCTGTAGCTGCAACCCGCCTCATCCACCTTGCGATACCGATCAACCAACCAACTCGCCCGGCCGCCTTGGCCTTCGACCTGTCGTATGCGATCACACCGTTGCCAAGTAGCGATCGATTGACCGTAACACCCACCGAGCCGTATACCTTTTCTACCGGCATTGAATATGGACGAATATCTGGAAAGCCAGCTGGAGGGCGAGGAGAACTTCCCCTGCAAAGGCTGTGGTGAGGTAAGGAGAAATAACACCATGGGCAACAACGCCACCGACGATATTCACACTTTCGGGTGCTAATTGTGTTCAAACTTAGATACTCGAGGAGGGCAAAGCGTTTGAGCTGGGTAAGTCCTCCATATACAAGAGCTTCTATACCCATATTCGCACCGAATAGTGCACTCTCTGCCGGTCTTTGACCCACCTCACCCACCTATCCCTTTTCTCTTGAGCAATGACGTCTCTATACAATCCACATGACTTCCAATTCGATGGTGCTGACGATGTTGACATAGCCGGCAACCGATGGCATCTGAACTGCTTCCGCTGTAACACCTGTGGCACGCTTCTCGATTCTGATGCGAACCTGCTGCTTCTCGGAGATGGCTCCCTTATTTGCAACAACTGCACCTACAGCTGCAGCGCGTGTGGCAACAAGATCGAGGATCTTGCCATTCTCACCGGCGACCAAGCATTCTGTGCTACCTGCTTTCGATGTCGAAACTGTAAGAGGAAGATTGAGAATCTGCGGTACGCCAGAACCTCGCAGGGCATATTTTGCATGAGCTGTCATGAATCTTTGATGGCGAGGAGGAGGAAAAAATCGAAAGCAGCAGCCCAAAGCAAAGCGCGAGAAAAAGACGGTTCGCCCATGATAGTAGACAAGAGCCTCCCTGCGCTTCCACCAAACGCCATTCCGAATGGCGCCTTCTCCAATGACCGAGTAGATCCCGAATCCGATAATACTCCAACAGAGCTATCCCCGAGGCCTCGACCGACATATCAACATCAAGATTCATCCGGCTCCAGGAACAGTTCCAGGCCGGCTCGATCGCCCGAGCGGCGGGCAGAGCACTCAAAGGAACCATCGCTGTCTCTCCCATCAACCACCTATCGTAACAATCGCAACTCGGCTTTCATGGGCGGGCATGACCACAACCATGCAACCGGAGATGACCATGATTTCTTCATTCCTGTGGCCTTAGATCCAAGTCCTATTCCCTCTGCGACCCCGCAGTCGACAAGAGATAATTCCGCCCAAGACCATGGCAGGCAGTCGAAAGAAAAGGATTACTTCAGCATATCAAGAGAAGGCCAAAAGCCGGAAAGGAAGGGTGAATCGCAATCATCAACTCCGCATATCGCTTTCCAGGAGAAGGCAAGACAACCATCCTCTGATTACGATAGCCCGCCAGCAAAGGATCTGGGCAGAAAACTGTCCAAGTCGTCTAGGTCTGATAGACGGTCAACGATAACCGATGACCGAACCCGGAAATCGGCCAATGAGAAGGCCCAGACCGAAGGGTTCAAATTGCAGGATGCCCCGAAGAGCAAGAAGGTCAACACCCGCACCAGTCCTCAAACCGGCAGCATGCAGGAATCCAGTGGAGGACGACACAGTGAGAGCCCAGACAGGACAGACAAAGCCTTGACAGATGCAACCCAACTGCTGGCACAGGCGGCCGACCAATCGACAGCGTCTCGTAGCTCCCATGAATCACGGCCCAGAGACGAGGACGAGGTTCGGTCCACAGATTCCTCCCTTGGGCCATCGAGCATGTCTCGACCCATTGCGCGCAAGGAGGTACCACAAGCTGGGCCAAGAATGGGTAATGGTATGTACTCTCCCCGAAAAGCGGAATGCCCGCGACACTTGCAGCTAACATTCGTCCAGGCAACGGTACCCTTGCACCAATGTCAAGATCCAGGGGGCAAGAAGATTATACGCAACCTTCAAGGCCTAGCGCAGAACAGAAGCTGAGTGATACTTATATGGCCCCACGAGCGCCTCCTGCACCTCCTTCGCATGCCGGTGGTAAGGAATCCGTCACTTCTTTGCCGGAAGTAAGCGAAAACAAGACGTCACCCAAGCTCCCGAGATGGAGCTCCGGAGGGGACTTCACTATGGAGGAAGACATGGCGCGCATCCTCGGAACGGATGAGGGCTCGTCGTCCATATTGCGCCGAGTATCGAATGCGGTACGCCATGGAAGAACCAACAGCGCGGAACAAAGCGGCGCGACGGGCCGCATGGGTCATACTCGCAGTGTTAGTGAGTCAACTCGTGCAACTACGTCACCTCACTGGCCCAAAACGCCCATTCTGGAGGATTCATTGAACGGACATGGTCATGATATGTCAAGTCTGTCGACGACGGACAATCCTGCATTGTTGAAACGGCGACTGCGCAATTCGGAAAACCGGGTTGCGGAACTCGAGCGCCAATTTACCAGCGAAAAAGACCTAAAAGTTATCAATCAGAAATTGGAAGAGAAGCGAAAGACGGTTTCGGTACTGGACACACAGACAGAGATTATGATTCGTCAATTAGAAGTGTTGGCTGGCTATGTCGAAAAAGCCAAAGACACGGGGCACCCAGTGGACCTGGGCGACTTGGAGGAGTCGGCCATCAAAGAGTTTGTCCAGAAGCTCGAGAAACTTAAACAATCCATGTCTGCCAGCTTGGAACAGCTTCACACCGAACGCGATGAGCTGGTCGAGGAGAAGAACAGAGCAGTCGCCGAACGAGACCGAGCATTGCTGGAGTTTGAGCAATTGTCTTCCAAGAACGCCCAATTAGCCGACATGAACAACGATCTCACCCACCAAATCCAGGAGCGGTTCAAGAACCATTCGAACCACCAAGACATGCGATCTCCGATGAACGGCCTAGGGATCTACCAACAACACAAGGGTTCGTCGAATCACTCGGTGAGCCTCGACAACAATAGCATACAGACCGGCACTACCTTGATCCCAGACCAGGAGGAGCCCATCGTCGAGCAGGGCCCGACAGTCGTCAACATTCGCAAGGGCAAGGTGCAGAAATTCAGTTGGAAGAAGGGTTCCAAGGCCATGGCCCAGAACATTGCCAAGGGTGTCAACAGGACGGTTGGCGCTCTGCAGCAACCTGAACGTCGTGACAATCAGGGATTGTCCATCGAGAACATTGGCCTACCCTACAACATGACCCATGTTCAAGTCGAGTCTCCCGTGTCTCAGGTCCCGCCGCCTGCCAATGGTCAAAACAGACAACAAGCTGACGCTGCCCGCCAGGGCTTCTTCAACTTCAACAAGAAGACCAACACCATGCCCAAGAACATGGCGGCTACAAATTCCTCACAGCACACTATTGCGGAGGCCGCGTCTGTACTATTCGGCTCCGATCTTTCGGAGCGAGCCGACTTTGAGCGAAGGCAGATTCCCTGTGTTGTCACCCGCTGCATTGAGGAGGTAGAGCTCCGTGGTATGGATACGGAAGGTATCTACCGAAAGACCGGTGGTAACTCTCAGGTGAAAATGGTCCAGGATGGTTTCAACACGACTGAAAACTACGACATTTCCGATCCTGATATCGACATCACTGCTGTCACCAGCGTGCTGAAGCAATACTTCAGAAAGCTCCCGCTTCCTCTTCTAACCTACGAGGTCTACGACCGCGTATTGGAGACAAACTGTATGTACCATCCCGCCATGCCCCAGTCGCTCGCATTTTGAATTTTTACTCATCTAACCTGCCTGACAGCCTTCACGACCAACGAAGAAAAGTATGACCATCTACGGAAGACATTCAACGCCCTACCTCAGAAGCATCGCGATTGTCTTGAGTTCCTCATGTTCCATCTTGCGCGTGTAGCGAAACGTGAACGTGAGAATCTCGTGAGTATTATCCTGCTGTATAAATCAGGAGCTTTTGTTAACGAAAAAAATAGATGTCACCCAAGAACCTTGCAGTCGTCTTTGCGCCTACAATTATGAGGGACAGGACGATTGAGCGCGAGATGACCGATATGCACGCCAAGAACCTCGCTGTTCAATTCATTATTGAAAACAGTCATATTATCTTCTCGGAGGATTAGAAAGTCTGATGACATCATGCCCAACTCGACGACCTTGTACATAACTCATCCTTGGCGACAGGAGCTGTCCCTGGGCGGATTCGCTACCTCGCACCATGGCAATAACAGTAGGAGATCAGGCCCTCCCTCTTTTATGATGGTATCAAACAAGCTTTTCCTATGGACCGCGCCAGGCCAGAAAGAACAACCTTACCTTCAATCATTGGATCCGATTTTATTCTTTTTAGGAGTGCTCTGCGTTACGGCTGTCCTATTTCTGGCACCTGAGGAGATTTAATATCCTTGCGAGCATTACCATTTTCAGTTTTGTTGGAGTTTGCTCGCCTGCGAGAGTGTCACAGAGGGTGTAGTCGTGACCGCGTTTCGGAGCGTTTTTCTACATGTTCTTTTCTTTGTTGGAGTACAAGAATCAGCGGTATTCCTATGATAAGTCATGTTGCGCATTTGGGAAGCGGCGACGGGCACCAGTTTCGCTGGTGGTTGGATGCGAAAGGATAAGCGGATATGAAGATAGTGCAGAGTCACAATGTCGAAGAGAACTACCTACCATACCAAAGCTGATTCGGATTTCGATTCTCTTGGTTGGCATTGATCATTCAATTTCCTTGCTTGCTCATTGCATGTGATAGTTTCTACTACAAATATGTCCACGTGAATATCTAGCCACTAAATCGCCATGCGGTGTACACCTGATCGTTCATGTAGATGAGAAAGTCGTCATCGCCCCAGAGTGACTGCACACCAAGCGACGGTGTGGGATTGGAGCCTTGTCTCCGGACACGATCCTCCGCAAAAGCCTGGTCGGGGTCCAGGGCGAACTTAACGGTACGTCGAAAACGCTTTTGAGAGTCCAGGGACAGCGTTTCCCATGCACCCCAGCATGACTGTAGGGACTTCTCGCGACGACGCGCAACCAAGGGGTGGTCATCTTCGTGTTTCCTCGTCTGCGTCGTAGTATAAAGCGGAATGTGACCATTTGCGTCGTCCTCCCTCCCCTTTTTGGCCATTCCTCCCTCATCGACTTCCTGACTCCTTTGATCTTGACCTTGACGATGACGTGAAGCACAAGGACGGAGCGTCAGTAGCGGGCATTCCTCCCCGCTGGCGGTCGCGGCAGACAGCCGCTCCGTGAGACATCCGTTCCAGAGCCGGAAGGCCTCGAGGCTGCTGTGGTGGTGGCGCTGGCTGTCGTCGTCGTGCACCGCCGCCGTTTCGAAGCAGGGGTACGTGAACGTTTTCGTGTAGACGTTGAAGCAGACGGCTACGAAGCCTGCGTCGCGGCACTGGGGGCAGATGACGGGTGCCCCGGTCCCGCCGGTGGCGGCACCCGTCACGTCGAAGGGCCCGTTGGTCTGCTGACCGCCCAGCCAGACGGGGAGGAGGCTGAAGTCGCCGTGCGCGCTCGTCTTTTCCCAGCGCAGGCCGCCGCGGTGGGTGGCCCAGCGGGACGGGAGAAGACGGTTCGGGTCTTGTTTGGTGGGACTGGTACCTGTAGAAGATGTCGGGGGATCTGCTGGAGTGTGCGGGGATGGAGAGGGGAAGTCGGGGTGGAATGTATCGAGCAGCGTGCCATCGGTGCTGAACTCGTAGACGGTCAAGGACCGGTCCTGCAGGGTGGCGAGGAAGAAGATGTCGCGGCGTGCCGGGTGAAGCACGAAGTCGAGCGTGATCACGTTGTTATTGCTATTGATATCGGCTGCCGCGAAAGTTTGCTGTACTTGTTCCAAATCGTCTTCGTCACCGATGAATGGGGATGGATCCACTGGAGGCGAGGGCTGCTGTATCCGCAGCCCAACGCGGCACGCACGATACGCGACGTCGCGGATGTCGTAGCGGTCCGAGAGCACATGACCGGGAACGTAGCAGTGGGCGCCTGCGATGTCGATCTTGCAGGGCGGCTCTTCTCTCCGATGGTTGTCGTGGAAGCGCGGGCGCCAGAGCCACACCTCGCCGTCCTGCGAAACGATGAGCACCGTGTCGTTCTCGCACAGCGTGCGGGCGATGCGCTGCGGCATCTCCACCGACCGCAATGACTCAGCTGCCGCCGCCCCCGTCCTACCGCCGTCGTCGGCAAAGCTCCACGCATGCAGCGTCCTCCCCCGGGCCATCAGCAGCATGGTGTCGCCGAGGCTCGTCATGTACCCCCTCCGATCTCCGCTATGGCCTGGAAACAGGTAACCGCGGCGCCGGCGGGTGCGGAGGTCGTCCACGATGGCGAAGTAGGGCAGGCTGTAAGCCTCTGGCCACCAGGCGATGCGGCCGTTCGCGTAGGCCACGAAATGGGCCAATCTCGTGTACTCGTGGCCCCCCTCGTCGTTTCCCCCGGTCCCATCCCGCTCCATACCATTAGTCGTGGTGGAAGCAGACGGAGGAAGCGGAGGCGGACATAGATCTGGCACGGCGGCGTACTCGTGCACGGCGCCCTGGGTAATGGGCAAAGCGCGGCTCAAGGGCACGGCGAAGTACTTATCGTCTTCGAGCCGCATGCCGTGGTGCAGAGACGAGAGGAAGCGGCCCTGGCTGCGGCGCCGGTTCCGGGTCAAGAAATGACGAAACGCCGCCCCGCATCGGGAGACTGGCACGGTGAGGCGGAGTTGGGTGGACAAGCCCGGGTACCAGCGGTCTGCGAGGGCAGGCCATATGCTCGGCGACTCCCAGATATGCCTGAGGGAGTGGCTCGTGTGCAGGCATGCAATCACGTCGTCGTGGTTGAGGTATGAGACAATCTGAAGATGGAGCTCTACGGGGAGCCCGCTGATCAGGCTGGGGTACTCTAGTAATGATTGAGAGGAGGTTATCGAAGACGAGGCGCCTGGGCGCCGAAGATGGGATATGAAGGCCTTCATTGTTGCGGCGTGATTAGAACAAAGTCCAGACAGACCAGAGCAACTACCAGTGCATTTATAGGCTACTTTCCGTGATGGTTAGCCGTGTAAGTTGTTGATAAAGACGCTACACTCGAGGGCAGGAGTGAGGTCCGAATACATTGAGCTAAAAGCAGATCTATGGATTCTCAGGCTAAGTGGGGTCATCTCACCTCAAGCAGTGAGAATCATTCCGTAAATAGAAGAACTTGCTGGGTTGAAACGAAATCGTTTCTTATTAAATACCCCTTTTCCTGGATGTCCCTGCCTCCAAACGATAATATGTGCGCAGTTGGACGACACCATGATCATGCTGAGTGCTCGTAGGGATGATTTACGCAGAGCACCGAGGCTACCAGGATTGTTCAAGTATCCATCCAGACGTTCGAAAGTGCGAGGCTGGATCTCGGAGCCCAAGATTGACCTCGCCGTTGAACAAGTCAAGATCAAGCGAAGTCTTGCTGTCGATTCCAGCCTGTAGGCCACTGCAATGAGTCTGAACATAAGTAACCAACAAAATGCTCACTTCCCATCGCCCATCATCCGCTTGGCCTTATCCAGCAGCAGGCCACTCTCCCTTCCTAGCCTGCGCTGGCCATCGCGGCCTGGGGCTCGTGCTTTCTTCATGGCTTTCCTGAACCGGTCTCGTTCCTCTATCTTGCGTTGCCGTTCCTCGGTTCTCCGCTGATACTCTTTCTCCCGCTCCTCGGCGGCCGCTTTCTTCCGCTCCCCCTCCGACTTGGCCTTTTCGAAGTAATCTGGCCTCCGCTGCCTCGGACCACGGGGGCGACGCGGCCTGTCTGCACCCTCGTTGGTCTCAGGGCCGGCTTCAGGCTCGTCGCCATCCAGCATGGCCTGCCGCTCCGGGTGAATCTGTGCTTCGGGCGCCTCTGCTTCGGCGTCGCCTTGCTCCCCACTTGTGGGCTTCGCAGAATTCTGCTCCTCGGCGGCCTTGATCTTTGCATACTGCTTCTTTAGTTTTGCATTTTCGATCAGGCCCTTCTTGACCTTGTCGACTGTTGTCTTTTGTTAGCATCTGTTTGTAGTTGGAGTACATATCGGGGACTTACTTTTCCGCTTCCAGGGGCCATCTGGGAGATTCTCAGGTCCTACGCGGAAGCCCTTCTTGGGCTTCTTTGCTTCCGGTGCACCAGCACCAGCGCCCGCGCCAGCAACGTCATCTTCGAGTGGCCTTTTTGCAGCCATGGTGTATTCTGTGTTCACGTGATCCGCAGCTGTTTTGGATACTGGGTGATGACTGGCGATGTCTACTTGACTTTCACGGTGAAGCGACGCAAGGTCAAACGAAAAAGTGGTTATCGATAAAACAGCCAGGTGGTCGAGTGGAGAAGATTTGGCAGGTGTTGTGCAATTACCCCACTAACATAAAGTGCCTAATGCACCTAAAATCGCCCACCTGGCCATGCTTGGGTCCTTGGGTCCCATGTTGGGACTTGCCTATTCCCCAGGGCCTAGGCTGTTAGGTACCTAATGTTTCCTAGCACCCGGTAGGTAGTGCTGGTGCTGCCGCTGAAGTTGACCGACTCTGTCACCTGTGAGTGAGTGAGTGAGTGAGTGACCCTGCCCCCCATCGGCTACTGTCGTAGCCGTAGCCGTAGTAGTAAGGTAGGATCTACTTATTTCACTTAAGATTAAGACCCTTGATTTTAAGTAGGTACATTACCTACCTCCAAATCTCAAATGACCTGAAGCCAAAGCCAACGCCAACGCCAACTGGCGAAATGAGGTGTTGCTGTGTTGATGATCTTGTGCTTGCTTTGTTTCGAGCTGCATTAGCACATTAGGTCGGGTTATGGGTTACGGGTTACGGGCTTAGGCTTAGGCTTAGGCTTAGGGGCCACTGCCTGACTGCAGCAAACATTGAATGCAGGGTAGCAGGATGCGATGCAGGATGCAGGCCGATTCCCCATGTCTTTCTTTCTAAAACTGGTTCCGTCGGTCCCGCTCGCCCATTCACGTTACGTTACGCCATGCTCGGATCGGATGGTCCCAGAAAAAGAGTCATTCGTTCGTTGCTATCTGTCAATCGATTGATGTCAGATACCCGTAATTCCAAGTGTTTGGCTAAGTATCAATCAATCATTCATTCAATCAACATTGATCTATCACTACTTCTGGTTTCCGCCCAAACGCCTTGCCTGGACCCCTTTGGACAGGCCCCAGCGTACCAGTACGGAGTAGTAGTGAGTGAGTACTGTAAGTACCTAACATGGCCATCCATCCCACTCATTCACTCACTGACTGGAATGAATTGATTGATTGATACTTGTCCAAGTTCGTTACTGCCACTTCCTGTTCGTTCATCTGCATCCGCTCCATCTCGTTTCCTTTGGCTCCAAGGCTCATATATACCTACCTAACAGCCGAGCATCTCTTCCTGCCCACTCTTGAAACGAACATTTTTTTTGCCTCGTTCTTTTCAGTTCTGAAACTGCGCCCGCCGCCTGTGGCTTTGGACATCTGGTGTATGAATCTAAGATTAGGACCTCCGTCTAAACCTTCTGAAGCTCGGCCAGCATCCTAAGCCAGAAGTCGAGTCAGCGGCTACGACACCCGCCAACGTTCCTTACCCTTCCTTACGTGAAAGACAACACGACGAGCACCAACAAAGAAAAAGAAATGCACCCTAATACACCTTGAACGCCATGATAGAATTTGACTCATGACCCTTCTGTTTACGGCCTTTGTCCTTATCGCTTCCGATCTGTGATTTGAAATGCCCATCTTCCAGGAAGACTCGGAGCACCAAGAGGTCCCCGTAGAGAGAGCTGCAATGGCGTCATCGCCCAGTTCTCTCGACTCCGAGGCACTTCATCTGCGTGGCAGACAAATTCTGGCCAGGAAAACGTCCGAAGAGAGCATACGGACTGAGCTATGCGAAGGGCCAATTCCGGACAGTCCAAGGCCCACTACGCCTGAGAAGACTTCAGAAGGCGAAGATCCAGCGCCCTGTAGCGACCGCGCAGAGCTGATAGAGCGGCTGAAGAGAGGCGAAAGTCCAACTTGGGTTGCAAATCGACACGTGGGCAATCTCCTCCACCGGATGGTAAGGTAGCCGGCTAATTCATTCTCAGTTTGAGTCCATATGGCATCGTGAACCTATTACGCCTTCGAGAAGCCCGATACCGCCAACCAACTCGCCCTCTCTGCTACCACCCCCCACGATAACGCCAGAGAAACGCGACCATGGTTCTGATGACGAAAAGCGCTTGCAGGAGGGCCTGAGTATAGAGAGACCCCGGTCTGCTCTGCACAGTGGCGATTTTACGCAAGATGAATCGTCCACGCAGGCTAGAAGTAGAGGTGGTGTTCTGGCCCAGAATGATAGCGCAGTGCACCATGGTGGTGAGCATTCGTGGCTGGCCACCTCACCTCCGCGTGATTTCCCGCCCTTCCATTTTGGGATCCGACATGCTGGAGCAGAGTTCTCAAACGACACACGGGTTTCTTCACCGCTGTCGTCGTCTCTATCAAAAAGCTTCGTATATAAGCCGCCAACGAGCCCCTTGGTGCAGACCGAAGTCAACGAGGATCTTGGTCTGACCTCCCCTATGGAAGGCATTGAGATCGGTGCCAGAAACCCTCGCCGCCATACCCTCATGTCCACCCATAGTGGCGCTTATGGCTTCCCTTCGCATGGTCAGGTCGCAAGACAGGCCCCTTCGTTACGACACGAGAGAACGTATCCTTACCAGGCACATCAGCCCCGGCGATCTCTCACTTCGACGCCCAACCTCTCGATCACTGGTACATCTCCACAGACGCCAGGACTCCTCCGATCAAGGCTACCTTCTTTCAGTTCCGATACTTCTCCCTTACAGCATGCTTCCATGGTGGGTTCCTATGAAGAAAGTATACTACGAGGGCGAATGTCTACAACCCCATCCAAGCCTCTCGACTTTGTTGCCCAGATTGGGGTATTGGGCCTTGGCAAGTGCAAATCCAGTCTCAGGTGTCCGCCGCACGTGACATTACCTTTCCCAGCCGTTTTCTACAGTTATGCCACATCGTCACACGGAAGATCCAAAGAAGACGATGGGCCTAGTCCGTATGTAGGCCAAGTAGATCTTGAAAACGGGTTGTCGAACCCAGAAGAAGACGCTCGGGCGAAGCGGAAAGCACATAACAGGGCACGTATGGCAGAGGAAGACGCCCTTAACTTGCATGATGGTTCGAACCCAGAGCCACGTAGCTCACAGCGACCCAAACGCACATCTAGCTCACCGCGAGCGCCGCCTGGTGGAAGCTATCGAATTCCCGAGAAGGGGCAGATCCAAATCATCATAAAGAACCCGAATAAAACAGCCGTCAAGCTGTTTCTTGTTCCTTATGATCTAGCGGGCATGGAGCCAGGCACAAAAACGTTTATTCGGCAACGCAGCTACTCAACCGGTCCCATAATCGACCATCTTCCGGGAACAGAGGCTATAGGAGCTGGAGACAGGCCCATCTTGCGTTATCTAGTGCATTTGCACATCTGCAGCCCCTCAAAAGGTCGATACTACCTATACAAAACCATCCGTGTCGTCTTCGCAAACCGGGTGCCGGACGGTAAGGAAAGACTACGCAATGAGATAAGTCTGCCAGATCCGAAGTTTACGACTTACAAGCCAATACGTGTGATGCACCCGCCAAGCTCTCTCGGAATCGGTCCTGGAGCAAGCTTGGCCGCCGAGAAGGCCTTCAGGAGGCGGAGTTCGGGCTTTTATATTGGTGCCTCCAGTCATGGCCTCGATTCCACAGATGGCATATCTGGGGCAGCCATGAAGACGATACACCAGGATTTCTCGCTCGATTCCGCTATCAGTAAGACGGCGGTAGAACCAGTTCCTCTGAGAGTTCTGGGGAGATCATCCCAAAGTAACCTGCCGTGTACTCAAGATAGTCAACCCTCGAGACAGAACTCGACTGAAGCCTCGAGCCTTGGTAACGTGGATAGCCAGATTAGTCGATACGACAAATTGAGGAAGGGGGATGTAGGATATGGGGGCAATGCCTTTTCGAGCCTGATTAATGGCAACCCTGGGGTAGCAGAGGGTCTGCTCTCGCAGAGACTGCGAACTCTTGGGGTACAAGCCCAAACTCAACATCAAGCTCAAGATCAGCAGCATAGCTAGGCCCAGGAATAACTGCGAGTCTTTTCCCGCTTCTTCGAAAGGCACATGCAGTATTTTTGCATATAGGGTCAGTCTAAGGCGTTTTCATTTCTTAAAGTGCTGCCTTGTTTATGGGATAAACTGGAAACTCATAGGAATGGATAAGGGGCGCATTTCATTGGGTTTCAGTCTGGTGTTGGGTTTTATGGTCATTATTCCCGACTGTCATTCGCCTCTCATTATTTTATGTCCTCAGGACAAGCAATACTCAGTTTAGCACATAACAGGAAAGAGACTGTACATAGCAAAATATCAATATATATTAGGATTTAACCTGCTCGGTTTGGTACTTCAGCCAACAGTATAGGAATGTGGAACACGGGCTCAGGCTACACATAATGCAGCTCCAGAGGGATTAAGCAACTATGTACTTGTCAGAGTCTTGTAGCTGACAAGTAATTATAGAACGGGCTGCTGGTATTCTCGCCCGCAATTGCCCAGGATCGTAGTTTGACCATCTTGGCCGTGGTGTTTGTTGTCAAAATACACAACGAGCAGTAGTTAAACCTCCTGGCAATCGTCCGCAGTGGCCATTGAGGAAGGAAGAACATCGGGTAGTTTATCGTAGACATTGTACGAGGACACAGGCTTTTTACATTGTTGGCTCCAACCGACGCCCTGCTAGAGCGGCCACACGTAGCTGCAGACGGCATCGCCGCTCCCGTACCGGCGGCTCACGTCCTGGGTCTGTGTTGAGATGACGAGGCGGGAGCTGTTGGCCATTAAGCAGCCCTTGGAGTGCAAGAAACGAAAGGGATGATCATTAGTATATATACATTTGCATCCATGGCGTAATTAGGCGTGGAAGCCGCGGAGGCCTTCGTGCTTTTGTTTCCAGGGGAAATCACAGGATATCTAGAGTCAGTCGTATAGTCTGTAACATGGCCGTACATCGGAAGGGCTGGGTAATACAATGTCTAGCCACCGCATTGTCCCGAGCGATCGTTGCTGGATGACGCTTCGCGGTATTCGTTGAATATATGTCCGTGGTTTCGTTTGCCCCAATTTCGGTGATTCCAACGTTTTGCAATCTGCCATTTCCAGCACACGTGTTCATATCCGTTGACCGAGTTTGCGCAGTATAATGCTGATAATATAGGGTATCAAGATCGCAACCGTTTCAAACAAATCGCTCATGCAACTAGCAAATGCAACCCCCCTTCATAAAACCCATCAAAGCAAACATAAGCCTAGCGAATCGGTAGGGCATCTCGCTTGTCCTTATATGGCATCTTGTTCTGCTCCTGTAGACGCCGGCTCTTTTACACCCGCTTGACCCATCCAGGGACATCTTCTCCTTCCTTGAGACCCATAGCCAGGATTTCAGCTGGTGGGGGCCAGCCGGCTGCAACAGCACCCTTTTGCTTCGCACCGATAATGGCAAAGCGGCCCTGAGAATGCGCTATGAAGCCATGAAGTAGCCCCTGCGCCACGAGCGACGCTACAAAGTTCTCGATATGGTCCTCGGTGATGGGCATGTTGCCCCATACGAGTCCCTCGTTAGGACGCAGTTTCTTTGGCCCCCCTGGCGGCGGCGCTAGCGTGCTGTGCTCGTCCGAGCCTGCAGCCGAATTCGACACGGCCTTGAGGAACATCGAGTTGATATGTGGCTGCCGCGGTTTGCGGCCTGGATGGGCCGGCAGGTAGCCCTCGAGACGTTTCTGTACAAATGTGGCTGTTGTGAGAAGATGGGACAACTCCAAAGTGGCCGCCTTGCGAGAATCCGCTTCCGTGGGCGCAATATACGTAAGAAGAAACGTCCGTCGCGAGAATGCTCGCCAAACCAGGGGGCGCAACCGGAAAAGAAGGGTCAAGAAGATACCACGCCGGTAGAGCCATTTTTCATTGGCATCCAGAGCTGCTTGAAACCGGAGGTGGTTCCCCGTCCGCATAGCTTCGACGAACGGCATGAATATGGGCGCCAACGACTGTGCCTCTGGCCGCTGCAGGAGTTGCGGCGAGGGTATCCGGCCGAGTAGCAGGTTGCAAGGTACGAGATAGGTGAGGACGAGCAACCTGTGGTTTTGAAACCGTTGAGGCGTCTCGAGGTACGCCTCTTGTAGACATTGCGCTGCCCGGCTGAAGTGATTGTTAATGAAGTGGAATCGACCGAGGTAGTAAAGAAATGTGACGCGCTGCGCCGCCGGGTAGAATGCCAACGGTGGGGCTTTCGCTGTGATGTTTGTGAAGAGCTGCTTTGCCAAGTGTGTTTTCCGAGCCTACAAAGAACAGTCAGCCGCCATGCTTGCAGTAGATGCAAGGCTATTCGAGGTACTCACAGCAAACAGCAACTTCAAGGTCACATTGGCAAATATATACACTCCCGTCTTCTTCCCCTTGGGTTGTTCATGGCGCTGACTTGACCTATCAGTCAGGCACGCAGTGAAGACCTTTTGTATAATCTCGGCCGTCGTCTCGACGATGGACTTCTGCTCCCCTTCACCATCGTCTACCGTTTGCAAATTCCGGGTAAGGTCGGGGCGCTTATTAAGCGTCATCGACAACTTGGACAGGGAAGCGCATAGGGATATGCTCGTCTGCAGCATAATCGTACCGTAGGTCGGGTTGTTAAGCGCGGTCGTACAGGAGCTGTGAAATAGGGAGTCGATATCAGCACTTGCGCACAATGGCATTTTTTTTGGCGGTAAGTCCAAAAGACTCTTTTCCCTTACTTTGTCAGAGCGGTAAGCAGCTGATGAGCGCCCAGGAGATCTTCGAAGTCCACATCGCGCCAGTACTCGAGGTAGTCCTTCATGAAGGAAACAAAGCCTGGCCAGGCCGTCCCTTCGTCGTCGGATACATTGTCGTCTTCGGGGAGGCACTTCTCGACCATCTTGGTCAGCGACGCGCTGTTGCGGTAGCCCTTTTTGAGCTCGTCGGCGAGCTTGTGGTACTGGTCTGGCAGCGGCGGTTCGACCAGCAGCCAGCCGCGCAGCTCGTTGCCATTGCGGTTCTTAAGAAATTTGCGGATCTCGCTCAAGAACTGCACAGTAAGAGACATAGCGGCGATTCGGAGGCGCTCGCCGCGCTTCTCCCTCTCCTTGGCCCCTCTCGTTCCCGACAGTGATTTATTCCGGCGTACCTAGCGTCGGTGCATGAGTGAGGACGACGAGGGCTGCGACGAATCTGTTGGAGCTTTGTGTGTTGTTGGTAGAGCGGGTTTGTACGTTATGATCGAAGAAGTGCCGTGAATTCGGTTGAGACGACTGACTTGGCTGAAATCGAATCGGTATGTGTATGGTAGTGTGAGGTGTAAGTGTGTTGGGTGCAGCATGAAGCAAGAACAAGGATAAATCGAATTCGGATCTCGAAGCAGTAGCTCGAAGAGCTGAGCTGCGGCGGTACAGCAGGCAAGCTAAGCTAGTGGAAGTGGGGACTTGAGTGCCTCCAGGGCCTAAAACGGTACCTACAGCACTGCAGTAGCAGTAGAGACTGGCAGACTGGCGCCCTAATAATGCGACATGTGTGTTTAGACGTGTTGTATTTTGACATGGGAACTTATAGGGACATAGAGCTAGCTCTTTACACTTTATCATCCATCCCTATCCGCACTTCACCACCTACATGTAGGTAGCCATATTTTTTCTCTCATCGGGTAATATATTTACTTGTAATCTGTGCATCGGCCTTAAACAGATTCAATGCGCTGTACCACCAGAGCAGTGGCAGCGCCGCCTCCGTTGCAAATGGCAGCAACGCCGTACTCGCCAGGCTTGAGCTGGTGAAGCAATGTCGTAAGAATGCGCGAGCCAGAGCTTCCAAGCGCGTGGCCCAATGAGATGGCACCTCCCAGGGGGTTGACTCGGGCGTTCTCGAGACCAAGTATCTATAGATAGGAACAATTAGCGTCACATTCACAAACAGTGGCTCCTTTGTATGCTTGGTATAACTGCTTACTTTCTCGTTGGCCTTGATGACGGCTGCGAAGGCCTCATTGAACTCCCAGACTGCGACCTGGTCTTTGGTGATGCCTGCCCTCTCAAGGGCAATGGGGACGGCCTTGGCAGGTGCAATCGGGAAGTCAACAGGGTCAATTGCTGCATCTGCTGAGCCGCATATCCGTGCCAGCACTCTAGACCCAGAGCCATATTGTTGCGCAATGGCCTTGCTGCCCAGGACCAGGGCACTCGCACCGTCATTGAAGGTTGATGAGTTTGCCGCTGTGACGGTGCCGGTACCGTCCCGAATAAAAGCCGGCTTTAGTGTAGGCACCTTGTCCAATTTGACATCGAGATATCCCTCGTCCGTATCAATGATGGTATCGCCCTTCCGCCCCTTGACCGTGACCGGCGCAATTTCGTCGGCAAAGGCCTTGGTCTTCCACGCGGCCTGCGCGCGCTCGTAGGACTGGATCGCATACGCATCCTGCATCTCGCGCGTGATTTCGTGCTTCTTGGCCGTGGTCTCGGCACAAATTCCCATGTGAAACTGGTCGTATACGTCGGTCAAGCCGTCCTTGATCAGGCCGTCCTCCATTTTGACATTGCCAAACGCGGGCAGACCGCTGGAGCGGGGCACGTAGTAGGGCACCTGCGACATGTTCTCCATGCCGCCGGCAATCTGGGCCTCGGCAAGGCCCAGTTGGATATTTTGCGCCGCAAAGACAACCGCCTTCAGGCCCGAGGCACACACCTTATTGATGGTGATGGCCTCCACGCTCGAGGGCAGGCCGGCAAAGATGGAGGCCTGGCGAGCAGGCGCCTGTCCTATATTCCCCTGGAGCACATTGCCCATGTAAACGTCGGTGATCTTCTCGGCCGGGACTTTGGACTTCTCAAGGGCAGACTTGATAGCCACTGCACCCAATTTTGGTGCTGGCACTGTCAGGAAGGAACCATTGAACTACGTCATCTGTTAAACTCTGACACTCGGCAAATACGGTAGAACAACGAACCTTTGCTGTGGGTGTCCGAGCAGCACTGAGGATGTAAGCATCGCGAATCTCTTTCCGTAGAGCTGCTTGCGCTGTAAAGTGTCTTATTGCCGAGGGATACCGAGCGGCTGAGCGGAGGCAAGTCCGCGTGGCGGGTCTTGCGACAGACAAGACCATGTTGATAACGACCGGTACTGTAGTGTAATTGAGAGTAATGAGAGCGAGTTGGGGGGTGTTTCGAGGGGAAAAGACGGGGTAGAAAAGGCAGCAAATCACGACATGGACGAGAAGAAAGAAGACACGGAAAGCAAAGGGAGGAGCTTCTTCGACTTAAGCCGTGGACATGGATCAGCTTCACATTCACGTTCCCCGGCTTGAGTCGGCCCCGCGCACCCGATGGGAGTAAGTTGGGGTAGCTCGCCTCAAGTACCACGCTAACCCACCCAGTCGCATCCCGCATCCCTCATCCCCCGGCATATTTTCATGTGAGACGGACGGCAGAGACAATTGCCTAGGTATTGGCATGTTGCCTTAGTTTATTTAAAGCAGTGTTAGAACTCTACTTGTTCTATCACGACAGAGCGCAGCAGCACAACTGTGAGTATACCACCTATATAGCTGGGATCCTCGGAACAGCGTTATTCAGAAATAAGGAAAAGACACAGGCGTATCGCATATCCCATTCGTCATCCCACCGGTTATAAGGCCGCCCCTTCTCCTGTCATCAAGAAAATACCACAATAAGTGATGAGAGTGACCCTTTGACGACTCCTATCGCGCCTAGTCTTTATGCATAGAAATCCAACATTCTGGCCTCCCGTCGTTTCCCATCGTAATGTGTCTAACCTCCGCTGATCTTCCACGTCGGCACAAGCCAGATGCTCATCCGACAAAAGAGACTACCAAACGGGGGTATAGGGTATAATGTCCGCCTCAACGTTCTGGTCTATCGTTTGCTCTACCTCGTCCATTTCACATCTAGCGGAACAAGTGAAACGGGAAACAGCCTAGTACCACGACAAAGCCTGGACGAGAAAGCCCTGTCGCTGATCCGTACTAGCACTGCCTCGATGATGGGAACCAATCTCCTCGTGACTGTTCCTAGGACTTCTGGAAGAACCAGCTGCTGCGCTTGCCAGCACCGCTTTCGTTCTGCAGGTTGGCGATGGTAGGGACCGGGGCAGGGGCACTGGAGTCGCCTCCACCGCGCAGAGGCTTCGCGATGCGGCTACCGAAGCTGAAGCCACCATTGCCGGTGGGTGAACTGAGGCCACGGGTCGAGCCTGCCTTGGCGGCTTCCAGACGCTCCTTGACAGCCGTGAGCTGAGACTCGAACCTAGAATCGTTGTTAGTACCGCGTGGAACAAAGGGGCTGGGGGCCTGTAAGTACCTGTGGTTCGCCGCCGTCAGCTTCTCCTGGCTGTCTTGTAGCAAGCTCTCCAAGCTTTGAATACGCTCGTTTCTTGCGATAAGCTTGCGCTCAGCAATCGCAACCTCCTTCTTGAGTGCACCATTCTGCTCCACGAGCTGGCGCTGCACCTGGGTGAGCTGCTCAAGGTTGCGTTCAAGGAAGGCCATTTTCTTTTGCTGGGCCCGGTTGTTGGACGACCGCAGGACGTTATTGTACTGCTCGCGAGTCTCGTCTAGGCTGATCTCCAACTCCACAACGCGCTCGCAGCGGTTCTGCAAGTCCCGCATCAGGCTCTTCTTCATGACATCGAACTCGGCGATTTGCTGCTGAACAGTCTTGCCGTTTGCCAGGCCAGGAGTGGGGGTTGTGCCCGCCTTGACGCGACCCTGGAGGTCTTCGATGAGCGTCTTCATGCGCGAGTTCTCCGCAACCTTTTGCGCGATGTCGGCCTTGAGCTCGTCTACTAATTCCATTTGGGTAGTCTGCTTGCTGGAATAAGCGTCCTTCAGGCGCTCCTTGACTTCCTCTGCATCTGCCTCGCTCAGGTTTCGCGACAGGAGGTCCTCATATTCTTGTTGCAGAGACTGCAACTTGGTCTCCAGCTCCATCCTCCGACGTGCCTCAGAGTCGCTGGACATGCCACTGTAAAGAGACAGCTCGGCTTGTCTGACGATTCCTTGGGTCTCAACGAGTTTGGCCTTGATGTCCTGTAGGTCATCTGGTGGTATCGGGTCACCCGTTGAGCTGAGCTCGTACAGCGTCTCGATCTGTTTGATAGCGTCCGCGATAGACTTCTCGTTCTCGCTGAAGACATCACCCCCGAGATCGAAACCGGCCATCATCTTGGCCATTTTCTCCGCCTTCTTCTTCTCCTTTTCATCAAGGACGGCGGTTGTCTCCTTGGCACTCATCTTGACATCCAGGAGCTGCTGCTTGACCTCGTCCAGTTCCGTGGTGAGCTCCCCATTGGCCTCTTTCAAAGCGTCCATGGTAATCTGGGCCTCCTTGCTCTCAAACGTCAAGCGCTCGAGTTGCATTTTGGCCTCATTGACTTCGGTCGTGAGCTTCTCGTTCTCCTTGCCCAGCTTGCTGTCGTGCTCCTTCAAGAAGGTGAGCTCCTCCTTTGATTCGGCAAGGGTCTTCTCGGCGTTGACGACTTGAGATTCCTTCTCCGATAGTTGATCTTGAAGCTCGTTTTCTCTTCGAAGGAACTCCTCTCTCTCGTCCTTATCCAGAGGGATACTAGGAGTGCCGGATCGTTCAGTCAGGGCAGGTGTCTCCGCCCGGCTATCAGCCACCAAACGGGATGGCGTTGATGGCCTGGCTGCCTTTGCGGCATCGGCCTTGGTAACCATCACGCCATCAGTCGAAAAAGCCGGCGTCCATTTGTCCTTGGGAACGGCGTCACCGGCACGCCAAAGCTGCACCTCGCCCTCCAGGTTTGAGATATAATTTTCGAACGTGGAGATACTCATTTGTGCCTTCTTTAGCATAGCCTTGAGTTCCGCTGGGCTGAGTTCGGCGTTGACCTTGGCCTTGTTCTTGATCGACTTGGCTCTCATACCGAACCGTAAGGTGCTCAACGTTTCGGCATCGTTGTAACTACTGGGCGAACAATTGATGATCAAAGTTGTCCGACTGTTTCCACCCAGGGATTCTTGCAAGATACGCGTCAACTTAGAGTCTCGGTAAGGAACGTGAGAAGATTTTCCGTCGGTCAAGGCGTTGATGACCATACCAAGAGCACTCAAACTCTTGTTGATCTTCTTTGCCTCTTCTAGCGTCTGCCCGCTGGCGCCGGTCTTGCCAACCTTTTCGCTACCAGCCAAATCCACCAAGAAAAGCTGACCACTTTTGGCCGAGCCGGTCTCGACGTTCTTCTGGGTGATGGTGATGACGAATATAGAGTGCGATCGCGACGATTCTTGGTTCATATTGGTCGCGGCGACTGCTCGAGCGTTTCCTCCCCTCCTCATAACCTCGAAGACTTCTTGTACACTCGAGACGTAGATCTCGAGGAGACCTTTGACATATACACCTCTGTTCTTCTCTTCGTGTACCGGTAGGTTGTCGTTCTGGGGTTGAAGCAAATCTCGAATGCGCTCCATGTAAATCTCCATATAGCTGACTCGGACGGTGTACTCGATGGTTCCGGGGCTGGCCATGATGCTGCTGAATATTTGCTCCACGATACGCGGTGTGATACCCTTTCCTTCCTCATCTTCTATACTGGTTCCCATCATGGTGTAGGACTTTCCGGCACCGGTCTGTCCGTAGGCGAAGACGGTTCCATTGTAGCCGTTAAGGATGTCGTCTACAGTTGGTTTGATGGAGTAATCGAATACAGTAGACTGCTGTGATTGCATATCAAAGACGCGATCGAAGGTGAAGCCGCCAGCTGCCTCGGCAGACTACATAGACCGTGGTTAGCATGGATGCGCATCGCCTTCCGCCTCCGCTTGGGCTGCAGTCGGGTACCTACGTTCAGTTTACAGGTGTCGTCGCCATCGAAAGTAACTATAGGCTGGCCACCCGAGGCCAACTCAACCTTATTTTGAGGTCGAAATCGGGCGACGACCTTGATCGTGTTTGGGGCCGACATGGTGGGCGGCGCCAAAAGAGGATATCTTTGGTGGTGTTGTTGTACGAAGCCAATATTGAAAATCACTAATCAGCGGTGCAGATGACGACGATAAGGGGGGGGGCTCTCGGTGCCCTCAAAATCATGTCAAGAGCGGCAGATAAGGTCGATGCAAGTTGCGGCTCGCTGCAGCTTGCTCGGTAGGAGAACAGGAAGTGGAATCAAGAAAGACCTATCTCGGCCGACAAGATCGGCGGATAGGTCATAAAAATATGACAATATGCTGTTGTTGTTTTTCTCCCAGCACAGAGGTTGTGGAGGTGCGGTGCAGCCGTTACGTCGCGTTTCCCGTGCCCGTGTTGGAGAAGGGGAACGTCGTAAAGCGTAAAGGGGACGAGATGGGATGTTGCGGTGCAGAGCAGAGCAGAGCAAAAGGAAAACAGGGTTCACACGGGATCAGTCACACCTTGGACCTTGGGCGGACAAGTGTCTGGGCCGGCTCTGTTTGACATCGGGGATACGGTTTCTACTTGCTTCAATAGGCGGTGCCTTGTCGGTCTGTGCCTGAGTGCCTGGATTGGCTGGGCATGGGTCCCCTACTTTTTTGCTTTACTCATGGACCATCACGCTATTGCGCTATGAGGGGTTCAGGGGGGGTTCAGTGTGAAATCTTGACCAAAGAGAGGGGGGGTTTGGGGGGGTTTGTTGTGTTTACAGCGGGCTGCAGCGGGCTGCTTGCTGTAACAACTGTCGATTAGCGAAGGGTGTCAAGTGGTTAGCAGCAGTCTAGTGGGGTCGCGGTACAAGTGTGCAAGTCAAGTCATAAGCACTGCATTTACATGCAATTACCTAAAGTGCATGTCGCTGATGTAAATAACAATAACATTGACTCGCTGCCCGGTAACTCCCAGTAGCTATGATGCTCATTTGCCGCATTCATGCGGTCGCAAATATGTGCATATATGTCTGGTCGGAATCCCACTCGAACCGAATCGAATCGAGTGATGACTGACTTGCTGGCGCAAGCACCGACACTGTTCGCCTCTTTAGCAATTACCGGAAGGGACAATAGTTGCCTTCCCATATCCACTTGCATCAAATGTATGTACATACATGTAGCTGGACAACAATTGACAATGGATGTTTGCGGTGCAGTCCAAACCAAACATAAGATTGGGCTCCGTACACCATATTTATCCCATACCTGCATGTTCACTTTGAGCAAAATGGCTACTTGCTGGACTGGGTGTAACTAAATGACAATGTTCATTGAAAACTCCGGAAGCTATGCCATGTGCCAGACCAGTAAGGACTACCTCAAGACCCTATGAAGATGCAGAAATCATGCGACCTTGAAGAGACCGTGACAAGAAAACATCATTCACCCGGAATCACGCCTACCCCTAACCGACGCCTGCCGTAACGCCTGAAGCAAAACCTCACCGCCATAAGTGCAAAGTCCTCAGGGTCGCGTTCTCAGCCGGAGTCATGTCCAAAAAGAAGAGAACAGAGGGAGCTTGCCAGCGATATCGACTTGCCGATGTTGGCCGTATTACTTCTTGAACCCGTAGCCAGACATTTGGCGACTAGACTATTGCAATTTTCGAGACGTAAACCCTCAATCTTCCCAGCTTTTCTCGACGGTTTCCCGAACTCTCTTCGTGTATTCCTTGCGGTTATCTTTGTAGAGATTTGAAGCCTCGACGTTGGCAGGGGAGCCAGTGTTCGGGTCGTTCAAAAGACTATTTGGTCAAGTCGTAAGTTAGATGTCGGGTCTTGTAAACGATGGCCTGCATGTTCGTCATCTTACCTCTGAATGCTGGTCAGCACAGCTGCGACGTCGTACGTGGGGCTCCATCG
The DNA here is from genome assembly GCA_039105305.1 of Apiospora arundinis. Classification (NCBI taxonomy): domain Eukaryota; kingdom Fungi; phylum Ascomycota; class Sordariomycetes; order Amphisphaeriales; family Apiosporaceae; genus Apiospora; species Apiospora arundinis. The sequence goes on from JAPCWZ010000004.1 coordinate 2,752,399, forward strand.
GTTCTGCAGGATGTCGAGGCACAGTTCGCCCGTGGCATAGACGTTGGGGTGGAACATCTGGCTGATGAACTTGACGGCGGGCGGCTTGTTGGGGTACTGCTCTTCGAAGTGCATCACGAGTCGGAATGTTCCATCTTCGAAAGGAGTATCCGCAGGTCCTATTATGACGGCATTCCTGCGAATCCGAAGTTAGTTCTGTAGGTGGTTCGGTGGCCGAATGTTCGTCAATAGTAGCATACCAGGTCATGACATTATCGGGAACGGGGGATGCAGACACGCCAGCGGGGGGGTCGGTTTGCATACGCTGTATTTAATGTCAGCGACAGTCCTCTTCCTTGGACAAGGCGTGAAGTAGAAGGTACAGTACCTTGAAGTCTCGCATCAAACGACGGCGAGCGGCTGTAGACATGGTGGCGAGTTATTGTTGGCGGTTGATGAAGGGGGAACTGCCTGAGAGAGACAAGGCGCAGAAGCGGACGGTATGGTTCTCGTAGCTAGAGAAGATACTGTATGCAAAGGAATGGGGATTGTTTCTGAGTCTTGAAGGGTTGATTCACGTCTCCTGGAATAAAAGAAGCTTTGGGGGACTCAGTCGGTCAGTGGTGGTCACGCAACCGACCTGCGACACCGATAAGCACAATGCCCCACGTGATGCAATCACTCAGGGTGGTATCGTTAATGTTGCTTTAATGCGGGGGAGCTGGGAGTCTACCTGCTGTAAGTACGCCCCAGGTGGCGGTTTGGTTTCGGTTGCGTTTTACTCTACAATGATTGCAGCTCTGGCATTGGTGTTTTTAAAGGAGACAAACTCGTATATTAAAGCAGCTGCATCAATTTATATTCAATTGGACCTTTGCTTGCCATGCTTACTGAACAAAGGACTTGTATCTCCCCGTCGGATGATCAACTTTTGGGGCATGTAGTAGCATTGGATAACTTCATCTTGAAGGAAACAATCTGTAGGTGCTGCCTACAGTAAGTTTCAATTACGGAATCTCAAGTGCAAAGCATGTAGTTCGTCGTAGAGGAAGTCAATGAAGCCACTGTTATTGATAAAGTCGTTACATTCAAGATCTGGATTTGTCCGAATCGAACAACCCCGAATAATCAAGAGAAATGGGTATCACGCCTTGTTCCCTAATAACTCCAACCAAGCCCAGCCATATAAGTCCCAGAAGCGCCTGAATATGACAACCCAAAAAGCATAAATCCCAGTCATGGCTACATGTAATATTCCACCAAATCTCAAGTCGTACACATGGCCAAACACATTTATGCCATCCTTCCAATAACCCCCAGGTCAGTATTCCAGCAACCCATACTCGACAGTTTTCGTCGAGCTTGTGGTCTTTTGTAGAGCTCTGTAGAAGAGTGGTTCCTTCCTCCTGGAGTGATCAAGATCAACTCTTCGGGCCCACCAAGAAACCGACTTGGCTTAACCTTCGAGACTGACGAGCTAGTCGTAATCAACCGGCTTCCATTCTCATCTAAACAATAACAGCTACAGCCGCATTGGTATTGCTTAGAACAGTTTGAGGTTGGTCCTTTGCTGGAGTCGAGTGCCGTTGAGCATCGCTCGTGATCTCTTTGGCCTGGTCTGTAGGCGGCGGAAGGCTTCCTGGATATGCCTCGACTCAACTGGTGCCCTGCCTTCACTTGGTGGGTCGAATAACCCTTGCGCCAACTTGCGCTTCTTGCTACCCGTGCTCTCGCCTCCGCTGCGTTCCTTCCAATTGTCTTCTTGGTCTTTGATTTTGAGGGCTTCTTCGGTAAGGGTCTGGACCATCTCGAAGGTCAAGAAACCCAGGATATCGACGATATCATCTGAGGGTTTGCTGTCCGTCACGATGCCGAAGCCGGCCCATTCTCTGAAGCGCTTGCCCTTCCGGTAGGTAAATGACGCTTGACGGTATTCGGACCAGGTAACATACTCCTCCCTGGTCATTGCTTTGGTACGCTCGTCAGCCTTGCGGAGACGCTGGAGAGTGATAATGTTCATCTCTTCCTCCTCCTCGTCTTCCTCGTCGTCCCGCTCGGGGACCTCCTGGCTGTAGAAGCTGGAAGGCTCCCAAGGTAGCTTCACCTTAGCCTTCTTGTTCTTCTTGGTGGCTTCTTCGACGGCGGGACCAGCAACGACGCCGGCACCAGCCGGGTCATCGGCCACGCCCATCTCCACGTCGCCGCCCTTCTCGTCTGAATCACGAGCGTTTTTTCGTACATCTTTCCAGCTGAGAAATGTACGTAGCCGTGAGACCTTGGGAGCATCGTCGCGGATCTGGAAAATAAGATCGTTAATGGTGATAGCACGAGCGCCCCGACGCGCTGCCAGCTCTGTGCAGGCTCGCAGCATTTCAATGACTTGCTGGCGAACGATCTCTTCGATCATAGCAGTGGTCTCAACTGATGGTTCGCCAGCTTCGCCTGAGACATACATCATCTGCTGGATCTCCTGGCGGTACTTATGCTGCTTTGAGTCCGCCATGTTGAGCTCTGTTAGCCGATGTCACAGAGACGTAGGCGTCGGCTATATGGTTTTGTTTTGCTTTGAAGAAGGGAGTGGATAATTTGAATGAGCTGTGATAGCCTATGCTGGATAGTCTTGAGTAATCCCAATTCTCAGTTTGTTGTAGATTGATAATGCTTTCAGTTGGTGTCGGACAGGCAAGAATGAGGTTTCAAGCCAGATGAGTGATGACGGGATGTATTGAGCAAAGCAAAAGCCCGAGAAATAAATACATGTAGAACGAAGAAGGGCAGGGGCTACTCAAAAAGGCAGCGAGATTTCGACCTAAATAGAATTATGCTAGAAGATATAGAGTTTATGATAGTTCCATTGAAGGGGACGATTCAAGGTGGGACGTAGGTAAAGTTGGATTGTTGGCTTCATCGTCACAAAGAAAGCGAGATTCCCAGAGTCACTTTAATAAGTTTTGGACGCGCCTGCCCGGCCAGGCACATGTCCCCACTTTATAGAGATAGTGGCTGGTTAAGGCTGATGCTCGCTGCAAGACATTGTGGCTGGTGTCATACAGGCTCTGACTACAGTGCAACGTAGCCTATCTTCTACTCAAAGGGCACTCGACATCTTGAATGTCTAGATCGCATTGATTCTTCACAAGTATATGGGACTATTACTATTGAGCCATGCGCCCACTGGTTTTACATGAAGTAGCCATAAAAAGATTATAATCACACCTCTACATCTTGGGACTTCCACCCTTCTTATTTCAACACAGCCCCATTAGAAAAAACACTGTCATTTTACTGGTAGATAACCCTTAGACTTTGCTATATTATACACTTGATCTCTGAGAGCAAAAGCTTCTCTCTATCAATTTCGGGGGAAGAGGGGGGCTCCCACTTCCATCACTGGCCAAATTCGTATGGAGCATATTCCTGAAGTCGGCTTTTGCTACCTATTTGTTTTCGAGTGAATACAAGGGGTAGTTAAGTTTCCTGGGCTGATGAATATATTGAATTCAGCATCTCTTTCAACGTACAGACAGATGAAGACAACTTTCTTACAGTTACGCAATATGTATGAATTCAAATTAATGGTCTATCGGCGTATGTGCTGATTGTCCTTGGCGTATTGCATTGAAGTGTTTATTTGGCTTGCTTGCAATTGATATTTCCTTGACTAACCCACAGAGAAGGTCATCGAAGACATGTCCATAGGTCTCGTATGAACAGACCAACAGTAAGCAAGCGGCCAGTCGATCGTTATCATATGCCCTCCCAGGCTTGGAAGCCATTGCCTCTCCAGCCCCATGCCACAACATAATGGTTCGCAAGTAGATTCCACTCTTCAACCTCGTCAAGGCCTTCGAGCTCATCAACCCTCTCTTTTTCCTCAGGCGAGATCCATGTCCTCCAGATAGCCTCGACAGTCATAGCTTTGGAAGTCTGAAACCCGGCCTCTTTTAGCCGCGTCTCCTGGTCTGCGGGCTCATGGTACATCTCTAGCGTTGGCATATGAATCCTTCGAGCTGCGAGATTGGCCACCATCTGCTTACCAAAGGGGTCCTCGGGCTTAATGGGTTCATAGATTATAATAGAAAGGTCAGATATCTGCTTGGTGAATTGCTTTATGATGTCCTTTCCCTGGCTCGTTTGAAGATAGCACAGGCAACACTCCGATACAAGAAGCGTGGGAACATCTAGCTGCAGACCTGGCAGAATGGGAGATGTGGCCTGAGCGAGGTCACGCAGATCTATCCCATGACACCAGTACTCGCAATTCTTCGGCAGACGGGTGCTGCTCCAAGACGAAGACGGAGGAGCATCGAATTCAGCTTGTTGAGGGTCAGGGACAATGGTGTTCCGCAATGCTGGTGTGCTCTGCACAACCTGCCGCTTTTTGGAAGATATCATGGGAAAATCTACCTCGTGATAGATGAGTCCCGTCACATTGTTGCGTGAGAGCAGTCGGAAACAGCGAGTATCTGTCCCCGCCCCAAGCGAGACAATCTGCTTTTTATTCGCTTCAGAGCCCAAATCAGATGACAAGAAAGCGTCGATAAGTCGATCCAAAGCCATGGTTCGCGTATAAGTGCCTGTCTTCAGCCTTAGCACTCGCCGCGGCAGATGTTTGAAGAGACCACTGCTTGTTCCCTGGTCGCCTTCATCTCACCTCGATTGATTATGGGCAATCTCCGTGTTGCCGGGCCCATCTGGCTCTGTACAAAGTACTGTGCATATGGGTCTTTTAGGTAGCCCATATCTACAGCACTCAGGCGTGAGACTGAAGCATCAGTGTCGGTGCCCTGGATCGTGGTGTCGTGGCTTGGTCCTGGTGCAGCACCACCCCCGGAGGGACCCCCACGACGACTTCCCCGTCCACGCCCACCACCCCTGGAACCCCGGAGGGACAGGAGATTAGGTATGGAAGGTGCTGCCATTTTATCGCGATCGAAAGACATGGGCTGGTTGTAGATGGGCTAAAAAAAGATGTAGTTTTGCGAGTGTCGTAGAGTATGTGTCCCTGGAGTGACGCAGACCCCCGCTATGTTAGAAGTCGATCAGCGAACAGCTGCAGGTGGGGTCATATCTGCAAAAGGACAGAGCAGCTTGTAGCTGCATTCGACGTGCTATTTCCGGACTTATTGCCCGTACCTACAGTACATGTACCAAGTGCTTGTTTACGCCTGAGACACAATCACGACAAGCATGTATCAGCCTTGCAAGATGTCCATGATTGGCGCGCTGGGAAAGAAGTATTACTTTTAGAAGTCTAACAACGATACTTATTTAGGGGTGATCAGTGCTTTGCCTGAACTCGCTACCTCAACCCGTCCTCTTTGCTGACGCAAGCTTCGCGAAGCGGCGTTGCTCTTGGGGATGACCTCGGGTGACGGCACAGAGCATATTTAGTACATTTTGTAATGGTACAAAGGCCACAGGTCACAGGTCACAGGTGGCATTGAAGATGACACCGTATTCGTAAAATGCAGGATGTTCAGCATCAGTCAATATGCCCTGTAATAGACTTTATACATGTGTTTTTCAAATCGTACTGCCTATCCGTTGACATTCGTCGAACAACTTCATCATGTACACAATTTTGCACCTTACTGCAAGCCAAGTCGGACAAAATATGTAGGTAGGTAGTGTCTAACAGACCCGACCCCAAGGAATCTTTAGCCTGGCAGCCTGGTGGAGTTGGATTTGCAGCCTGTATGACGGTAGGACTTGAATTCAGGCCCAGTAGGGGGCGGCTAGCAAGTCCGTTAGCCTACGGGCGCTTTCCATAGCGTGGCGCAGCGTATCCCAGCGTGTGTAAGTGCTGCCTAATACTGCATCCATTCTTTACAGGCAGGCAGGCAGGCAGGCAGGGCCTAGGGGAGCAGGGGAGCATGATCGATTCCCAATTACTCATACCTTTGGCTTGTTCTCGCCCACCTCTTAAAACCAGTCGGCTGCCTCTTCCGTTGTTTGTCTCAGCTTTTTCTGGTTCTTTATTCTGTCCAGTCCAATTCGCCTTTTGCTGGTTAACAATTCGACTTTTTCCCATCTTCGCAAATCCGAGTGTTTGTTTACGCGAAATCCCCTGCAGATTCGGTTATCATGTATAAAGACGTTGCTGCAGCCGTCTACAAGCGTGCTGCTGTCGCCTATCAAGATGGCGACGGGCCGGCTCGTCAACTGCCAGGCTGGTCCTGGCCGTTGATATTCATCGACTTCCTCATCTTCATTCCACTCTTCATCTATGTCGGGTACACTATGAACAACCTGTATCCAGTGCTTGCCATGATCGAAGACCCGGCTCCACCTGCTTACGACCCAGTATCGCTCAACGAAGACGACCAATCTGTAGTCGACGATTCGGCTCCCGTCGCTGACGAGGCTGCTCGTGCATCCCCCCAAACGGTCCAGATTACCGCCAGCTTCCGCAACATCCACCGCACATTGATTGGTGTTGGCGGCTGGCGCTCTAACTTCCGTGGTCTCGCCTGCTGGATCGCTCTGACGATCAGCACTCTATTTGTGTACAACGTTGTCAGCGTGCTCCCCATCTTGAACCACTTCAAGTCTATCGCTGCCCTGATCTCAGCTGTCGCTCTGGTCCAACTCTATGCCGCCTGGACACACATCGTCATCTCGGCACCCTCCGAGAAGCACTTCTGGCAACGTCTGCCTGAGTTCAAGCAAACTTTCCGCGCCTGCGCCTTGCCAACCGCCGTGTACTTTGTTTCCCTCGAAATTCAGCAGAGCTTCCCGAAGTTCCTTGCTCGTCTCATGGCCATGACCATGTGGAACATGAAGAAACCGGGAGAGGTCCCCGAGCCGACGGCTAGTGATGTGTGGAAAGGCCTGGTCGTCATGGTCGTCATGTTGCTCCTCACTATTTTCCTGACGATCCCGGCACATGTTGTGCTCACCCGCGTTCAGGCATCTCTCCTGCCAGAGGAAGATGAGACGATCATTCCATTTGACCGCTCCTTCCAGGGCACCCTTGAGCCCGCCATAGTGGGCGGCCATGGGTTTGTCAGCATGAAGGATGCCTGGAACACCTTCTCGCGTGCTTCTTGGGAACGACTTGTCAAATTGTACCTCAAGATCTTTGGTGTTGGTATTGCCCTCAACTTTGCGTTTTGGCTCTTTTTCGCCCCTCAGATTGTCTTCATGATGAAGGCTAGCAAGCCAGCTCAAAACTGAGCAATGGAAACCCTAGACAGGCTACTATGACTCTCCCCCTATTCCAACATGGGTTCATGTTGGTGAAATATCGGAACATCGGTTGCAACTGATTCTTGTCGCCATCGAGATGAGGTATTGTTTTCAACAGTGTTAGAGATATAAGTGCAAATGGTTGGTTCAAGGAGATGAACTACAATTGGCCATGGTTAAAGGCATTGGATCAATGTATAGTTTTGTTGTTATGGAACAGCTACTAGCGATTCGTTTATGCACCGTATCGTCAAATAATGCAAGAATACAAATGTCTTCTACAGTGCTAATAATTGATACGTTGTATCTCTATTACTATTAGCTTGTGAAGTGTGTTGCTTGTCTTAAATCTCAGTCGACTTGAAATCAACCAGAGACCCTGGAGGGTGACGTAGAGGGCCCTAAAGTACGGAGACCGACCCTGAAGATTAACCTACATGTACTTACATAGATAGAGGCTGGAACGGCATTGACACTTGAGGCTTACCATTTACCCCACATTAGCATAGCTCAGGTGGAGCTGTTGGACCCGACGATCATACCAAACAGCAGCCGCGGGGCAATCGATCTCCAATCCTAAACCGCTCTATCAACTTCCCCGAAACTTGACCAGACCAGAAGACCGGATTACAGAAAGCCCCGGGACTCACCCCGTAATCTGATTCATCATGGCGCCCTCGGCGACACTGCTGGTATGTGAACCATAATTATCGCTATGCGACAGACAGGGCTGCGCTCTAGTAGCTAACATCATAGGATTAGACAAGGATCAAAGTCCAGCTCAAACTTGCGATCGCAAGATTGCGCATGGTGCAGAAACGAGACGAAGCTCTTTCCAAAGCCGCGCGGCGCACCATGGCTCAGTTGTTAGAGACAGGCAAGGTTGATTCGGCCAGAATCCGCGTCGAGAACATCATCCGCACCGATATCATCACGGAACTCCACGAGATCCTCGAACTATATTGCGAGCTGCTGATCGCGCGTGCTGGACTATTAGAGGCGCCACAGTGCGACCCTGGGTTAGAAGAGGCTGTGAAGAGCATAATCTATGCGGCACCAAAGACGGAAATCAAGGAACTCCAGGCAGTCCGGCTGCTGTTTGGCGAGAAGTTCGGCAAGGAGTTCGTCTTCACCGCGACAGAGAACTCGGACGACAAAGTATCGGAAAAGGTGGTGAAGAAGCTCAGCGTGACGCCGCCAAGAGAAGAGCTAGTCACCGGGTACCTGGAGGAGATAGCAAGGGCATACGGCGTGGACTGGCCGAAGCGCCCTGCGAACCTGGGTGACCCCCCGGACTTCGTCGACGATGATGTGAACGACAGCCCCAGCGGAGGCCAGGCACAGAAGATTGTAGAGCCCAGCATACCGGCCGACAGCAAGGCGGCACAGGAAAGAGAAGACCTCAGCCGAGCCACACCACCGCGCACCCTAGGTCCGCAAAGTCCCCTTCACGTCAACCCCCCCAGTCCGTCTACTGAGAACCCCCGACCCAAAATCACCCTCAACTCGGCGGAACTTGGGCCTAGCAAGAAGATGCTCGATGCTGGCATCTCTAGCAAGAAGGCCGAGAGAAAGGGGGGACTGGGGGATGATGTACCCAGTGTAGACGATCTTGCAGCTCGTTTTGCAGCATTGAAACGCTAGGGAGAGCGGATATGCTGTTTTTATACGTATTTGTACTTGTTGATATTATGAACGGCGCTCGCGGAGTTTTTGTGATTATCCTTAACTTCTGATTCAGAACAGCCTGGAGACTGCTGGGTTTCGAGGGCTTCAATTGAACTTCTGTAGCCAAATAAGTGCCATCTGATTTTGAGGCCTACGAATACACGCATCTAAGTACTGTGAGGCGGGAAGCTGCAGTGAGGTCTCTTTTGAGCATTTAGTCTTACAAACGGCAATAATTCGCAACTCATTTCCACAACACAAATCTGTCTTGCCCTTGTATTGGGCATCGAATACGTTCACCGGCTCTGTGAATAATCAGTGACCAAAAGGTTAGTTTCTCTGCTTGCTTGAGCCACTATGACCGACCAAGGTGTATCGGGCAGTCAAGCAGGTGTGCAATCTACCATCTTAAGAGGGTCTGAAGGAAAGTTGATAGATGGCAGGTTCAAAACAGCAGAAGGGGTCTCTTCCGTTTCCGTGAAGTAAGATTCTACTCAACAACGGCGTTGACTGATTTGACAGCACTTCTCCAGTCAAGACCAAGACGCTTGACTCCTACAAAGTGATATTGGGAAAGCAATTCGGCTTCTCTCGACTGCATGAGGAATTCCCAACTTCTCCTGTGGCCTCCATTCCCCCATCTTGATCTACTTTGGACGGCATCTATGATTTGATGATGTGGGACTAGTCACTTACTGGTCACATTGCGCATAGGGGGGAAGGTGCAGCCTTCAACCCAATCTTTTGGCGACTTCCATCAATTCGTTTTGTTACCCTTCTCTATTTGCATAGATATGAACTGCTTTGGCAGACCTGGACACTTTCAGTTACAGTAAGTCCATTGGCTACTCGTTTCAAGCCCGAACATCAACATTCATGGTCACCAGAATAACCAAACGTGTGTCAGTAGGGAATCCTCCTAATCTCGAACCTCAATATTTCTCTTATCGACTAGTGCGTTTCGGTTACAACATAGCCATGGATTCAGGCCAATTCACAGGAATTTCCCTCGTCCAACTTGAAGGCGTGGTTGACGTTCACGATCAGACCAATGACCACAAACAGCAAGTACTTGAGAAGTATTTGGAATGGCTTCATCAGCAAGTTCTAAAGATCATATTTGAGCAAGTGGATTCTCTCATCAATGCTTGGATTCAGTCCCTCAGAAACCGGGGGATCGAGGATAACATCATCTACGATTCGTTCAAAGACTGGCAGTCTTTGGTTGGCCAGAAAGATCCCTCAAGTCGCCGTAGGTATTTGATGGTCGAAGATGAGATACTTCGAGTCCTCCGACATGGGCCTGAGAATCACGTCCACAACTCTCGATCCCATCTAATTGATACCAACGACCACTCCAAGCCAGTCCCAGAGGTCTCCCCACCATCTAGCACCGAGGAATGGACCAGGTTTGGTGGCTGGAAAAGGACCGGTGCCAATGACACCCCAGTTGTAAACAAGAAACGTGCGAGGCCATCTCAGAGTCCAGTTCGAGGCTTACAGCCTGCAAAGGGCTCACCACTGATGAACGAAAGAGGTAAGTTGTTATTTCCTAAGAACGCTACTTTGCATTAAAGTCCAACTGTTATCTGTCGATCCGAGCACTCTAGAGCAAAGACATATGCGTCTGCGTAACCGGACGATACCTATCTATATCGCTCAGTCCAGAGCACCTCCAAATGAATCCCAGCGACAACTCAAAGGAGAACCTCTCGAAAACTAAAGTGAAGCAACTAGTGGGATCCAAGTCGGATGCGAAGAAGAACAACAAGTCGCGATCAAAGGAGCACACTTATATATGCAAACGATGTCACACGTCAGGTCAGTTACCCATAGGCTCTTGCCAAATGTTTCTATTGACTTTTAGAAAGGCCATCTAGTTCAGGAATGCCCGACCAATCTAGATCCTAGCTATGATACAGCACCAGACCCTGGATATCTATGCAACTTTTGTGGCAAGTTGGGGGTTCATCTCGGAACACTCTGCCCTCATAACAACGAGAAGTGGTCACTTACCACCAAGCGAAAGGAGCATGTCACCAAAAGCATATCCGAGCACCCCGAGATTCGAAATACCCGTAGAGAACGGTCAAATATTCAACTTAGACTGCCAATCCGCCAGCATTCCGATAGCTACCGCCCCCAAAGCTCTTCTCGAGATCGTGACGAGGTTGCAGATAGATACCGGCCCAGTTATAGAGATAGATCACTATCACCTTTTCGCGAACCATCTACCCTTCTGGCCACTCCTGTGAACGAGACCAGACGAAGCGCGAAGAGGGGGGCTAGGACCAGGAATAGAAACAAGGGCAGGGATCGGGATAGCTACCAGCCTAGCGAGGCCAGTCATCGCGATCGTCGCTCAAGGTCTCCCATGCCTGACAGAGGAGGCCACACTGTGAGGCTTCGCAACCCAGACACAGAGGGCAGGCTTTCCTACGATGACGAGGATCTATTCATGCAAAATACTCAGGCAATGGCCTTTGAAGCGGATGGCTCAAACCACAGCAACATGCCAGAATACACGTCGCAGGAGGATGTGACCATGGCCAGTCCTGGCACTCCATCTAGTTTCAACCAAGAGGCCGACATGTCAGCTGCTGTCCAAGCATTCGACTTTCTTCGTTTGTTTAGCACACAGCTGGAAGAATACGACGACATAGAAGAAGTCTGTGGTCCAGAAACGAACAGTATGTTGTATGAAATCGTTGATACCGTTCAAACTTGCGACCCGACTTTTGCTGTTCATTCAGACGGCAACCAATACCGACTGCTCACAAATCCACCCTATAGCGAAACGGTCATAAACCTGTTTCCCCAAAGGACTGTTCTAATCGTGAACCCCTGTCTGCCAAGAGCAACAGCCGCCGACATGACGGAGTACCTAGATCGCAAAGGTTCGAATACCAAAGGTAAGGTGCTAAACCAGTCAACTCATGTGCTTTCCAGAAGTACTAACAACAACAAGCCGAGGTTGAAGAACCTATGCAGGTAGATGTTTGAAAATCCTACTGTTGCTGTCTTCCTGCCGAATTTGTTCCGTTACGAGGCAGTCGCAGTACGCATTGCGCAGGCAGAGTAGGCTCAGAAGATGCTTTTCGCACACTCGCTGACAGCGCGATGATCGATAGCAGAAGTGGGACAGACTTTAACGAGCCACGAGAGAGCTGGTAGGACAGCAACTTGCGAGATAACTCGGTGTACGGGCTATTGGTCGAGGCCCAGCATAATCTTGACATCGCGCAGGAACAACTGAGAAGTTGTTGTAATCGAAGAACACTTGCTTAGTCCCTCAATAGCAACCGTTGATCTACGAGGAATAACATGACAGTTGCTATCTTATTCGTGTATCTGCAATATTTGCAGGTAGCGTGAATCAAGCTAGAAACCACTCCATGCTATATCCCGCTATTTGAGTACCGATTTCGCCCGTGAAGCAAATGACTCATCTGTCTGGCGGTTGGTGGAATTTGTATGCCTTCATATATACCAAGTGTTTTGATTATTTGCAAACAAGAGTGCCATGGCCCAAATCCCCTTGACTGAGAAAGCGTAACTTCTAGTATGACTTAGCCGTTATACCACTTATGCTTGTAACAGTTTTCGTATTATTAATCTAGTGATGTAATACAGTATAATCTAGTGGGAGCAGTGCTTTCGATGTTAGGGGGATATCCTATCAACAGACCATTTACAGGGGTGAGATGAACCTACTTTGGAAAGTTGTTTAAGGGGCACCTTATAATCATTTACAAGGGCCGGAGCTACATAAAATGGCCAGTCAGGTGGGCAGTTCTCAATTATCCTAATGTTCCCAATGATGGGAGGTATACTTATAGTAATAAAATTAATGCACTGGTAAGATACGATGATAACAATGCCATAAACCAGGATCGAAAGAGCATGCGAATTCCAAGCACATTTTCTGGCGTGTTTTAATCTGGAGGGCTGTGGCATTGAAATCTGCCGGTCCTATCCAGGGCAATTGAACAGACCACTGCACGTGGGAGAGTCGGAAACCAGGGTGAGTCGTCTGCTCACCATACTGGATTGTGAAGTATGTACCCACGATACCCAGATTATGCCCCAATCTTCAGACTTCCAGACAGAATCTCTCCTCGATACCAGTAACGCCAAACGCCATGCCAATGAGTTTCACCCCCTTATAGAGTGGTTCTGTGCAATGAACCAGGTCGATGGAAGATTATCACATCCTCAAGGGTCACAATATGACGAGGATGTGCAGCCATTTGTTTGTACTCTGCCCCCTTCCTACGAACAGCAAGCCATACTTCTTATTTTCTTGTTCTTTTCGAAGTCTCCTTCATTCCAGTTTGTCCAGGTGTTCGAGACGAGTAAGCACAACCTGTTTGCTCGTCTCTTCAATCTCGCCGGCGAGGAAGACCTCGTCGAGGATGGCGTAGACCTTGTAGAAGTTGAAGACGAGGTCGAGCTCGCAGACGTTGCCGAAGAAGGCGTCGAGGACCTCGACGAAGAAGTGGATGGCCTCGAGGTAGGCCAGCTCGTTGTCGTTGGTGTCGACGCAGGCGCAGAAGAAGAGGCCAGCGTACCGCCGGTAGACGATCTTGTGATTCCGGAACTCGACGAAGTTGCTCTGGTACTTTTGGTCGCGCGGGGCGACTAGGCGGTGGACCTGTTCTCGGTTGGGCGCTTTTGTTAGTGATGCTGCGTGTTTTTGGCGGCGACGATGGAATGAGAGCAGAGCGGAACATATTGGGAGGTACGCACCTCGCCTTTAAGCTTGACTTTCTCGTCATCGCTGTACGGGGAGTACCATTTCGCCAGGCGCGTCTTGCCTCTGCGCTCGCACTCTTGTTAGCTGTTGCGCCAAAGTGAATTTGCAATTGGGGGGAGCCTGTTCTATTACTGTCGGTTCTGGACTAATATGAAGGAGAGCATCTTCGCTGCAATCCCTGGCCGTGTTCTCTCTCCTTTGCTCGGAGAGTCGCTGCTGTTGCCGAGGCGGGATGATGTACAAGCTTCAAAAAGTTGGGGGACGGGATTCCTCGAGAAAGGAGAGAACCAGGATCCTGAACCCCGGTTACGTTGCGCAATTCCATAGTGGGGGATTACCCTTACGGGTCTTACCTAAGAAGCACCTGCGCTATGGATTTACCCAAGCTAAGGGACTTCCACATACTGACTGACCCCTTACGCTTGTCATCCCACCATAAGTCAGAGAGTACGAACATTTGAAGGAAACAGTGCATTGCTTGGATCCTGAACCCAGGGGATCAACATGAACTAATTGCCAATAAGTAATATAAACTATAAAATAGAGCTTCTATTAAAAATAATCAAAGGTAAGAATATTAAATAAGTTTAATGAAAGCTCACTAGCTTAGTAGTACTGATGTGTGTACATGTATGAATGGCTATGTAACTTTGAATATAGCTCTCATAATCATTTTCTCCTCGTATTGATACACATATCTAGAGATGAGAACTGTCTATTCAGATATCTACCTTCCGTTTACCCTCACTACTAACTACTTCGAAGAGATAAGTCAAAAATCAAAGGTTTCGCCTACCAACCCCTCCGTCTTCTTCCAACACTTTTCCGCAAGCTCGGGATCGGTAGCCCATGGCTTAGCCAAGGCCGGGCCGGTGGTCAAGGTGCAATCCTCCAGGTAGTACCCCTCGCGATTCACCAGGTCGGGATCCAGAGCCGCAACGAGTGTGGTCGAACAGCCCTGCTGCAGAGTCTTGAAGGGGGACTGCTGCAGGTAGTCGGCGATGGACAGGCCGTGGACGACACGGCAGATCTTGTCGAACATTTCCATCATGTGCGCTTCGCCCCCCGCTTTGACGTGGTCCTGCAGGTTCGTCGCGATGCCACCCGGGTGTAGGGCGTAGGTGCGGATGCCTCGGGGCGCCAGACGACGGTTCAGCGCAATCCCGTACAGCATCTCGGCCGACTTGGCCGAGGAGTAACCATCGTATTCGGTGTAGGTGCCCTCCACGGCGAAGTTGGGGTCGTCGAGGTTAAAGGGGCGGTATCGGTGGGCTGTACTGCTCACAAGCACGATCCGGGCGCCCGCCGCCGCTTGGACCTTGGGCATGATCTTGTTGGTCAGCACAAAGTGGCCGGTCAGGCTTGCAGCCAGCTGCAGCTCGATGCCGTCCTCGGTCCGCGTATAGGGGCAGGCCATGATGCCAGCGTTGTTGATGACGACGTCGATCCGGGGGATCTCGTCGTCACCGAGGATGGTCGCAGCCGCTTTCCTCACGCTCTTCAGCGAGGCCAAGTCTGTCTCGATCCACTTCACTTTGATGTTTGCGTCGATCTCCTTGATCTTGTCGATGGCGTCTTGGACTTTGGCCATGGTTCGTCCAATGAGGATGATCATAGCCGGTGATCCGTGAGCGAGGCTGATGACCGTCTCAGAACCGATGCCACCTTTGCTTGGCCCTGTCAACAGGACTGTGAGGATCTGTTAGTATAGTGTCTCGTTGTCTGGGCTATGGTCGAAAAAGCTTACAGATTCTTCCCTTGACTTGGTCAGCAAAGTGACGGACCACCGTGATGCCATCAGTAGTAGCTCCAAACGTAGTCGCCATGTTGTTTTAATGATATGTGGTGCTTGGATGGGATATCTTAGGTATGATAGAACGCTCCTTGTGTGCCTACTTAGTTATACATGATACAATCTCATATGTAACCCAACCTGAGCAGCAACAAACTATCTTTTATACTAAAGTGGCCATTGACATAGCCACCTCTTCAGCATCTTAATCCCTCTAAGGCCGAGCCCTGCATTGTCCGTCACCCAATCGTCTTGACCAAATTCGTACAATTCTTTACTACTACAACACTGGGACAGCATCTGCAGCCTACGCGGGCGGGTTACGACTACATCTTAGGATGCCTGCTATCATTATAATGGCTATGGAGGCCGGCGATAATATGCTTAATCGCCGTGACCTGCATGAAGTGTGGTCGATAAACCCAGAAGTATAAGAGTATAGCTGGGGCGCTGATTCATCACAGGTGCCACTCGGGGCAACATCTACTAGATTGTCATCCTAACAAACTCAGCATTGATCATGCGGCTGAGTTGGCCTCCTGCAGGGACCGTAGTCAGGTAGTCGCTGCCGGCCGGCTTGGCTTGTGGTACGTCTTGTTGCCGTTTAAGTCCGCTAGGTGCATAAGTGGCCTCTCGTCAATACTTACTTAGCAATCATGTAAGATCGCAATACACTGTAAGCGCTACATTGATGTGTTAACGAAAAGAAGGACTGCAGGCGCGGTTGCAGGTGCTTCCTTACTTCATTCAATGTTCTAACCTAAGGTTATGTCCAACATTGAATGTTATTAATGAATGCTCAGTGCTGTTGCCCTGCAGGTACCCAGCGGAAAATTGGCGTTCTGGCCCGAGCGCGGCCTGCCACCTGCATTCATTGGATGAGCTACTGGCTGTACCGGCTTCTCGTGCTTCTAGTCTCCCGTCTTCGCTATTGGAACCTTCGACCATCCTCATCACCATTTCTATCAACAACACTATGGCTGCGGGACCCGGTACTAGCGAGGCTTACCCCTTTACCCTAGCTGCCGGCAGCAGCGACGGCAAGCCCTGGGCAGACGGTGACTTCAACGCAGGTCACCAGAAGCTCCCGGAAGATGATAAACGCTACGTCGCCTGGTTATTCAGGCTCGGCGCCCTCCTCCGGGATCAGTTTCTGCCCGGCCCTGAGCACCAAGGTATGGATGGCATTGCTTAGTAGATACCGAGGGACATATGAGCTAATCGCCTCAGATCGGACCTATTTCCTCGACAAACTGCCGGATCACTACCATATACGGTATAAGACAGGTATGTTTGGCTGACCACGCCTCAAAGCCTGCCGCTGACCACTCCGTGTAGCGCATAATCGTCTAGATTACTATCTATATGGCTACCCTCATGGCAACAAACCTAAGGCTTTTCGATCACCTAATGACTTTTTCCCACGTAAGTATCATACTTGGTGTGCTATCTTCCCCCGAAACATCGTCATGCTTTCACACCACGAGAAAAGTCATGTGAGTCGCGGAATTGGCTTTTTCTAACATTATCAGATCTCATATGGATCGTGGGCGGTAGTAAAGATAAGGCCCTGTGCTCTTGTCAGCTCTGCAATCCTGACCAGGCAAAGCCGTCATGGTGGCCGCAGCCCGCCCCTGTTCTTGCTGCACCGCCAGCTCCCTCGTCTACAGCGGCTCCTAAGAGCTCATCTATATCTACTGGAGCTACAGCAACCTCGGCTACGCCGATGAGTAGAACCGCCTCTGCTTCATCTGCGGTTTCTAAGACAGCCCCAGTTTCGAAGCAAGTTCAGCAACCAATGAATGCGGTCGCGCCTGTCCAGACCAATACCATCCCAGGACCTGTGGCAGCAGATCCCTCTGTTCATTCACAGCCCTCTGCCGTCGTTGGAAACCAGGCGGTGGCCACCCCTCAACCAGATGATAAAGCCGTGTTTCGAGAGGGCGAGGCTGTGTGGTTCTTAACAAACCCCACATGGCGTTTAGGTATAGTACTGGAGAAACTTGCACCGGAGACTCAAGACGGCAGATTGCGGTATATGATAAAACAGCTAGCACACTCACTTCTGCAGCTGGAAACTCACCTGAGACCCGAGAACGAGATGCGGCCCTTCCTTGCTTTCAGCGTCCCTGCCGTCAATCTTCCTGAATTACAGAATACTTGGGTACGGAACGCACCGTGGAGCCAAATCGTTGCCAGATATGCCGGAGACAATCCTTCCAGACAGGAGCTTGTTGGCGTGGAAGGTTCAAAGAAAGCTTTGATCGAGATTGACCACTCGTATTCACTGTTCAACGTCCTATCAGACTCCAGGGCCAGCGGCGGCAAACTGGTCGTTCAAGGCATTTTCCTTGGCGCAGAGAGAATCAATGTTGGCGAGGCCGTTCGAATTCGACTCACCGCGCAAGAGATGAACCCGGCATGGCCCAAGAACATGCCTATATTGATGGTTCTTAAAGAGATTTACGTTGCCAAGAGTGGTGAGACTGACGGTCTTTTCTTCAATGGTGATATCTACCGCCTAGAAGAGATCTCCCGTCAGCAAGTAGTCGTGCCACAGACTCAAATACCCCTTTCCATGATCAAGGAGAAGGCTTTCCGTGACTCGGTCAGAGCAGCAGCTGGTACTCACTTCCAATGGGTGCCCGTATTGCAAAATGTAACCAAGGACGAAACAGTGATCAGAGGCAGATTCTACGAAACCTCACGATTGATGGCTATTCTTGATCAGAATAAGTTCGACGCGGCTCTGGCAAAAGGGGAGGTGGAAGATGTCCAGGCATATCTGAACAACCGTGCAGACTCTAAGGGAGTCTACGTTGGGCGGAAGAAGAACCGGCTTGAAATGCTAGCCGGTGCAGTTCCCAACGACTTCGTCCTGTCCCTGCCTGCCACCATCCATGAGACTAATTGAGATGTTGATTCCGCAGAGATTGCCTTTAGCATGGCAATGAGAACGTTCTGATATAATAACTTAACGAGTTTATGAAGAATTACCGAACTACCCTAGGATTGTAAAATAGCAATGTCCTGGTAGTAGCTTACAGCATCAGCTTGAGTAATGAAAGCCTTTACCCCTACCGGCGTTAATGGTCAGTAACATGCGTTGGCGGTCCTCATATTCGATCGTAATCACAATCTATGTCTGAGATAGTCCCCAGTACATGAATTTCCTCTTGATTTAGTGTACTCTGATAACATTAGTCTTGGTATTGATCCCTGTGTCTTATTGATCTATCTACAAGTCCGCCCCTATAGGCGACCACCGCCCAGCATCTACGTCCTCTCGAATACGCTTCACCACCTCGGGCGCCAGCGGCTTGAAGAACATCGCTTTCTGGAGCCATGCTTCTTCATCTGGCGTCGACACTCGACCCAGCACACTGTTCCGGTAGGGATAGCGTCCATATTTCTCCAAGATGGGGTAATGTACATCGAGAATGGCGCAGATCCAGAAGCATCCCTCGGCCACTCCGCTTTTGCCGTCCTCCCCTCTCGGTGGCAGTCGGCGCGTTTCCAGCATGCGTGGAAACCCATAGAGGTCCCACCGCGACTCGTCCGGCAGATCCCGATATGGGTCGCGGGTACTGCCCCCGCACTCGCTCTCAACGAGAGCGCGCAGCTCCTCCGTCATGGCCACGGCCTCGCGCGCCAAGGCCTCGTGGTGCACGATAGGGGCAGCGAAGAACATCCGTACCCACACGAAATAATCGAGCGAGACCCCGATGTCCCTCCACCGCGCCCAGCTGTGCGGCGACTGCTCCTTGGGGATGGCCCGGAGCTGATGTGCGAGCGCGACCGCCAGTTCGCCAAAGTAGCCGTGGACCCAACGGTCGTCTAGGGGCCCGGAGAGGAGTTCTCGGGGCGCCTGGTCTAGAACTAGCTGGAGGCCGAGAGCCTGCTCCGGGAACGATGGGTCCTCTGGGCGTGGCAGGAGGGAGTCGACGATGTCTGGCATGCTGATCTTGGCGAGACCACCCATGGAGGCCAGAATTTTCAGCGCCGAGAGCGTCTTCTGGTGCAGGAGGGCTTCTTCCTCTGCCGTGATGAGACGGTGCGGCGTGTTGCGGAGGGTACCGCCGAAGAAGGTCCAGTCGATTGCTTCGCTGAAGTCGATAGCGGCATGCTTATCCCAGGGTAGCTTCTCGGCGATGGTCAAGCGGAGGATCTCCGGGGTGAGGAGGGCCTTGAGGTCTGATGCGGCTGATGTCATGGTGATTGCGGTTTGGAGAGATCGCTTTGCTCTACGTGTATATGTTGCGGCTGGTCCGAAGTAAAGGGCTCACTCAGATGGGGTTTATACGAATGGGATTAGCCGGCGGTCGTTCGCTTCATGGAGAAGGTGAGATATTAGTACTTCAACGCACCCATGCATCAAGATTACTGACCTATAATGTTTCTGGCAATAAATCCGTATGCTGAAGAGATGAGTAGTATGAATCAGCTGATTTGCTGATGTTCGTTCATACTTGTGAAGCCCTCAAAAATGTGATGATTGGTTGGTCGTCTCGCGCTCGAAATGGAAATAACATGCATACGCCTGGAATAGTTTATACCTCGGTTTGATCGAAGACTGGAGAAACGAGTTCAGATTCCCAGGGCTGAATGAGGCAGCAATGAGATGGGTATGCTATCTGCTGTTGGCATTGCAGTGTGTATTTTATTATATTTCAAGGAGCGCCACTTGTGTTACTATCATAATTTCGACACTCGGCATTTGGAGGTTGACGTTCACGGTGGTGATATCCAGACTGTTCCCGATGCTATGTCCGACGTTGATAGACGTCTAACCTTAGGTTACTATGTTACCAAGTCTGTCAACGTGCATCCTGCATCCTGACCAACCCTGACTCACAAGCTACAATGTACAACAACTGCGTTGGGTTCCCTGGCCAAAGCGCCTCCTGTCTGGGTGACTGGCATGCGGCATGGATATGGGTTTGAAACGCAGCATGGAGGGCTGGGTGGTGCGGACGTCAAGGACGTTAAAGCCTAGGTGCAAGTACTAACCTAGGGTATTCCGTATGCGCGGAGGAAATAAGTCGCCTGGCCGCCTTCTGGCACGACTCACGAGTCCTAGATCGTATTACAAGTGATACAACAGAGGAGGCCTTCATCATTCTTGTAAATACCTAGGTAGGACTCGGCAAGTTGCTACGGGTGAGTTGTTGACAGGACAAGACGATCAGTAGTATTTATAGGT
Organism: Apiospora arundinis; assembly: GCA_039105305.1. NCBI lineage: Eukaryota > Fungi > Ascomycota > Sordariomycetes > Amphisphaeriales > Apiosporaceae > Apiospora > Apiospora arundinis. The sequence continues at coordinate 2,772,988 of JAPCWZ010000004.1, forward strand.
CGATTCACAGCCATTAGGTTAAGTATGTAGGTAGCTACATGTAGAAAACAATCAATACCTTGCTGGTAGCTCACATTCGACTTAACATGAGGCATCGTTTTCATCAACCTTCGCTAAGCAGCGGTATGTTGCGATTTGTTGATCAGGGCAGCTGCTGAGATTGGGCATGATCCTCAATGCAGCAGTCGGGCAGGAGACAGCATCTATCATCTCAAGTCTTGAAACTACTTCCATACAGACGTTGCGCGTCGGCTTTTTCCTTCTTCCTCTTCTATTCTTTAAAGAAGTAATTCCCATTGGGAGTGTGCCTTTGTTTCTCCTCCCCGCTCCTCATGTCACACCTGCAATTAAACCCCCCCTCTAACGTTAACCACTGCAGTACCCAAAAAGAGGAACAGGCATCCCCGGGACAAGACGAGAGCTCTCCTAGGTACCTACCTCCAGCTAGAGCCGAATCCACCTCCCTCCCTGCCACCAAGGAGGGGCTTCCTTTGCCGAGTTCCCTTTTGGAATCACGCTCTCCAATGCGAATTGTCCTGGTAATCTGAGTGAGGTTTGCTAAAGGCAACAGTCGGTTGGTTCGCATGGAACATTTGTAAATCGAAAGTCAGGTATATTGCATGCAGCATGTAAGTCGGTCTGTCGTTTTCCTTTGTCTACTTGCATCCTTAAAAATTACAATTCATCCAGGTTGTGTCAGACTGACCTTGTAGCAAGAAACATCCACGACACAAAGCTGGCGCCCCCGCGTAGCTTATCACCAGCATCCATCGCCTACCGGATTCCGAATTCCACCTCATACTTCGAATGCTAAAGGCCGACGGCACATGGCAAGACATAACATTTGAAGCCTTGAGTTCAATCAGGGAATTCCAAGCTGCCACCACGCTACAGCACCACTCGATTCTTCTATCCTTCTCACCGAGCGAACTTACTAGTACGTACGTACATCATACCTACATGCTTGTCGTGGAAGGTGAGTCCGTCTGTGCTTCATGTTTCTTTCTGTGTCTGCTCCCCTGCTCCCCTACTCCCCTATCCCCCCCTCTCGCTTTGGGCATATTTCGCACCAGACAGCCAGACTTGCTCACCCCATCTGCCCATCCATCCTGGCCATCCAAATCCGGGCACCCACAACAAGAAAAACCCCGCCATATCTCGTCATCGGCATCGCATCCTCCTACTGTACACACAACATTCACTCGCATACACCACCCATCGCTGCACACACCCTTACCTTACATCCTCTCATATACGGTGCTCATCCTCGCACCACTCCTCCTCGAACCCCGGCCCAACAATCCCGGCCTATTGTCTTGGGGGGGCTAATGTAGCCCAGCCGCCTTGGGGGGATTGCATTTCTATCTGTTTCTCTACCACCTTATTGCGACCGCAGCCACTAAACTGCTTTGTCTTCCCCCCCACTAACGTTACGGCCCGTAAGGTCAAGGTCCTCCTTCTGCCTTCTCGGAAACAGAAGACTTCCACTTTTTGCAATCCATTAGTCTGCCAATCCTTTGGTCGCTTGATCTTGATGATCATTTGGTTACAATATCGATACAAGTAGCCGGTCCATTCGGCAGCCATTCTCTCTAGAGCCTCCCTCGCCTCTGCTCAACCAACAAAGATCGCACAGTCCCACAAAGCCTGGCCCCGCGCGTGACGACGCGCAACCCGCCGCCAGCATGAACGAAGAAGAACAGATGTCCCAGATCTACAAGAAGATCGAGCGCGAGAAAGCCTTGCTTTCTGCCGCTAACTCGATGCTTCAGCAGACGAGCAACGAAGATGTCCGATCCCGTATCAACAGCCAGATACGAGATGCCCGAAGAAACATTTCCTTCTTCGAGGATAAGATGCGAGACCTCCAAGTAAAACGCTTGGGACATGGTGTAGATAATATGAGCCTCAGCTCCGGTTCGACAGCAGTCGGTTCGCTGCGACCTAAGAGCGGCTCGGATCTACTGAACGACAGTGAAGGGCCACCCACACCGCCGCCCAAGGATGCCAGTGGTGGCTACATGGGGCAAAGCGGTGATCGTGGATCCTACGGCTCGACTCAGTACAGCCAGATTGGAGGCCACGGCGATATCATGCCTCCTCGGCATCCTTTTGCGCCTCCAGGCCCCGGCTCTGGCATGCCCAAATCCCGACCCAACTTCACAAAGCTCGATCTTATCAAATACGACACCCCCTATCTGGGCCCGCGCATTCAGCTCATGCTCAGTCAGATTCAGTTCAAGTTAAACGTCGAAGAGCAGTACCTAAAGGGAATCGAGAAAATGGTGCAGCTATATGGCATGGATGGTGACAGGAAGAGCAAGGCAGACGCTGCTGCCAAGCGCGTCGAGAGTAAACAGAAGATCCAGCTCTTGAAGCAAGCACTCAAGAGATACGAGGAACTTCACATCGACGATATGGAATCTGGCGATGCGCAGGATGGTATGTATCCTCCCTCTTTCGATTGGTGTGGCTTACGTCAACTAACACACATCTAGATGATAGCATTAACACGCCTAACTTGAGAAAGCCTCTTACTGGTCAATTATCGTTCAGAGTTATCCAAGTCAGAGACGTAGACCATGCTAGTACCGCGCGGTTCTCTCGTGGCCCCGAGACATTTGTTGCTGTCAAGGTCGAAGACAACATTGTCGCACGTACCAAGGTTGCACGTAATGATAGATGGGAAGGTGAATACCACAACATTGAGGTCAGGGAAGCCAACGAGATCGAGCTTACTGTGTACGACAAACCTGGCGAACACGCTCTCCCCATTGGTATGCTATGGGTGCGGATTTCCGACATCATCGAGGAGATGCGCCGCAAACGAATCGAGGCCGAGGTTAACAACTCAGGATGGGTTTCTGCGAACCAGATAGGGAACTCGGGTGCACCACCTGCCCAATTCCCAATGAACCCACAGCAGCCTCAATTCAGCCCGCCCCCTGGGTCTCCTGGCTTCCAGAGTCCGCCAGCACAGGCATCGTTTGGCCCTCAGGCCGCCCCGCAGATTGCCAACCAGCCGATTGATGCCTGGTTTGCCCTTGAGCCCTCTGGTGGGATTCATCTTCAGGTCAACTTCACCAAGATGAACAAGGACCGGAGACCCGTAGACCTTCAAGGACTTGGTCGTAAAGGAGCCGTTCGCCAGAGAAAAGAAGAGGTCCATGAGATGTACGGCCACAAGTTTGTCCAGCACCAGTTTTACAACATCATGCGTTGCGCGCTATGCGGCGACTTCCTCAAATATTCCGCCGGTATGCAATGTGAGGACTGCAAGTACACCTGCCATACGAAATGTTACAGCAGCGTTGTCACAAAGTGCATTAGCAAGTCCAATGCCGAGACGGATCCGGACGAAGAGAAAATCAACCACCGTATTCCTCACAGGTTCACGGCATTCTCCAACGTCACTGCCAACTGGTGCTGTCACTGCGGTTATATGCTTCCATTTGGCAAAAAGAATTGTCGGAAGTGTTCAGGTAAGAAGAAAGTGTTTTGTCTTGACTGGTTGCAGATGCTAATCCCTGTGCAGAGTGCAATTCTACAGCTCACGCTGCATGCGTGCATTTGGTACCTGACTTCTGTGGCATGAGTATGGCTGTGGCCAACCAAATTCTCGAGGGTATTCGAACCCAGAAACAGCGACAGTCGAAGGTGGGCTCGTTGAGCGAGAAAACTTTGCGACAGGGGAAGATGAGCCCGTCAAGCGAAGGCCCGACCTCTCCATTTGGTGCTCCCTCCTACCAGCCAAGTATTGCTTCGCAGGCATCCCAGGACGCAACCAACGCAGCCAAGGCTATGTATGGTGGTCAAACCTCGCCGCAAAGGCCCTACCAGCCGGAGCGCACTTCAACAGGCGGATCTCTGGCTGCCGCCGCTGCCGCCTCGGCCGCTATGAGCGGTACGATGGCTTCCCAAGGCACGCGACCTTCTCCTTCACAGTACTCAGACCCATCCGCTGGCCGGACTGGAACCTACGGCAGTGGTGGTCCGGTGGATCCCTACGAAGATCCGTATGCTCAGAGTCAGGGATATGGGGCTCCTCAGCAACCTCAGCAGCCCAAGTATAACCCGCAGGCATATGCCAATGTTGATAATTACTCCAGCCAGCAACAGGTGCAACAGCCGCAACAGGCTCGTCCTGTCCAGCAGCAACTGCCCCCGCAGCAAGCCCAGCAGCCGATGTATCAACAGAACTCCCCCGTCATTCCGAAGCCATCTGCAATCGAGCCTGTGACCTCCTCTGTCTCTACCGCAGGGGCGCCTGGTTCGTCTAAGAAGCCGCTGCCTTTAGCAACAGACCCGGGAACCGGCCAACGAATCGGATTGGATCATTTCAACTTCCTAGCTGTGCTTGGAAAGGGTAACTTCGGAAAGGTCATGTTGGCGGAGACCAAGAAGTCTAGGCGCCTGTTCGCCATTAAGGTCCTCAAGAAGGAGTTCATCATTGAAAATGACGAAGTGGAAAGTATACGTTCGGAGAAGAGAGTCTTCCTGGTTGCCAACCGCGAGCGACACCCTTTCCTGACGAATCTTCATGCCTGCTTCCAGACAGAAACTCGTGTCTACTTCGTTATGGAATACATTAGTGGTGGTGATTTGATGTTGCACATTCAGCGTGGCAAATTCGGGCCAAAGCGCGCACAGTTCTACGCCGCCGAGGTCTGTTTGGCACTGAAATACTTCCATGAAAATGGCGTCATCTACCGTGATCTCAAACTCGACAACATACTATTGACGCTGGATGGCCACATCAAGATCGCTGATTACGGTCTCTGCAAGGAAGACATGTGGTACGGCTCTACTACTAGTACATTCTGCGGTACACCCGAGTTTATGGCTCCTGAAGTAAGTTTTGGTTGAGAGAACTGTTGAGGCTGCCCTGGTACTAACGTGCACTGTAGATCCTGTTAGATAAGAAATACGGTCGTGCCGTCGACTGGTGGGCATTCGGAGTGTTGATCTACCAAATGCTCCTGCAGCAGTCTCCGTTCCGCGGTGAGGACGAGGACGAGATCTACGATGCTATCTTGGCAGATGAGCCGCTGTATCCTATTCACATGCCGCGAGACTCTGTGTCGATTCTGCAAAAGCTGCTGACAAGAGAGCCGGATCAACGTCTTGGAAGCGGGCCTACGGATGCCCAGGAGATTATGAACCAACCATTCTTCCGCAACATCAACTGGGATGACATCTACCACAAGCGAGAGACGCCACCATTCATGCCGCAAATCAAGAATGCGACAGATACTAGCAACTTCGACTCGGAGTTTACTAGTGTTACACCAGTGCTCACTCCCGTGCAGTCGGGTAAGTTGCGCACCCTTTTCAAACCAACTCTGGTTTGGTTCGATACGCAGACGCTAACCCATCCATCCTTATAGTGCTTTCACAAGCTATGCAAGAGGAATTCCGTGGTTTCTCATACACGTCTGATTTTGAGTAAGCGGCCGGTGGTCGTTGATACCCACCATTAAGTCTCGAGGCAGCACATGGCGGCTCTTGTCTGGTTCTCAACAGCTGCCTGGCTATCTTGATACCACCGCCAGCAGCTGGGATGCCGGAAAGTGTTGAGCAACCCTGGACCTAATCACATTTTGTCGTTCGCTCTTCTACCATGATCTATGAAAAAGCGTCTGTTGTTTTGAGTTAGTACGACCAGGTGGGAAAATAAGCGAGGAGAATGTGCTGAATCAAGGAAGACTCTTTAGAAGAGTCGGTAGTAAGAGTATAAAAGGTAGCGGTTTAGAGAGTAGTCATCTGGAAGCGGAAGCGCCACTTTATCATTTTTGTGAGATGGGAGGCCCGCGGTGGTCTGGCGTGCATATATATGCATAGGGCACGAGAAGAGGAAAGGGGGCCCTGTCTGGAAATGCTTTGTCTGGTCAAGGACGCGATGCAGTTGCCCCCCTCATTCTAGCCCCCAGGCCCCAAGACCATCATCGCCATCGTTTCCAGATAGAAAGCAAAAATCCGATAGCGGCCAATGTCTAATGGATTATGATTACCAATACAACCTTTTATTTGATGTAAATTTGTTTCTTTCAAGCTCTTGGTGTAGCAAGACTCGGTGTAGTTAGTTCACAGAGCATAGTATTAATATCTGGCACATCACCACCCAGTGGCTTGTTGAGACACCATCCTGATATACATGAGTTTCTGTCTATGTCGGCTTTAGGGTTGTCATTGTGTATTTACATCTCCATGTTTTACAGTTTTATTCTCTTCAAACATTATATATACATGTGGTTTTTCTCTTTGGAAGACAATGGAGAGAGGAGATGGCTCTCTCGTCTCGGATGAAAGGGGCCCCCTTTTGTTTTCAGGTTCTCCTCATGAAGAAAACGGCTACGGTACCGGCTACCGCGGCACCAGCCGCAACGCCTTCTAATGCTACTAATGATACATCGCGCATGCGTATGGCGACCTTGCGATCGCTCACCAGATCGCGGGCGGCTTCTTTCCAAGATGATGGTGTCATTATCGTTTCGCGCCAAGATGCCGACGGCGTGGCAGATTGTGCGGGGTCGATTTCGACGGGGATCCCTTCCGCCATCACAACAGGATCGGTGCTGGTGGCCACGTCTGCTGTTTCCGCCGGGACAGCAGCAGTGGGCTCCTCCCTGGGCGCCACCACCGCGGCAAACGCGGCAGGAATTTGTCTCTCCTCCTCCTTCTCAAAGTCGCGGGCGATGCGCTCCTCCTCAAGGGCCTCGCGGACCTTCTGCTCGAAGCCCCGGACAAGGCGGGCGCGGCGCCAGGGCTCGGCTCCGAACTGGAAGACGAGGAAGAGTAAGACGTTGACGCCCATGAGGCCCCAGGTGCCCCAGGTACTCATGCGGCGGATCTTGTCGGACCAGATCTGTTCCTCGTGGTAGCGGGCCAGGATGCCGGAGCTGAGGTCGCGGTTAAGGCGCTCCGTCTCGCGCTCGGCCTCCTCGAGCTCGCGAGCGCTGTCGGCCACGCCCGTCTCGAGCTCGTAGTCGGAGCGGTACAGGCTGGTGAAGCGCTCGAAGTCGGCCGGGGTCCAGGTCTTTTGGCGGGCCAGCAGGGTCGTGACTTCACGCTGCGTCGCCGACCGCTCCGACACACGCGACTTGTACGTATTGCGGGCCTCGTGCAGGTGCTCCTGGGCGGCGGCCAGCGATTCCTCGAGATCGGCGATACGCGATTTCAGTGTCTCGATGCCAGTGTAGCCGGTCAGGACGTTGACGCGCTGCGAGGCTTTGAACAGGGAGGACTGGAAGCGGTCCATGAAGGTCGCGAACTTGTCGGCCATGGGAGATTTCGTCGCTTTTTGCGAGGGCAGAGATGGGTCGGTCGTAATGGTGCTGGAGGAGGAGGAGGAGACGGGGGACTTTTCCGAAGAAGATGTGCCATCTTTGGAGAAGGAGGAGGCATTGGGCGCAGAGTTGGAAGAAGTCGGAGATGTATCCGAAGACGGAGTGCGAGATGGTGAGGATGATGCAGTTCGCGGCGGGGGCGGTTGGTTGACATTGCTGGGGTCGAGATGGGAGAAGTCGTGAGGTATTCTATCAGCATCGTGAGGGGGCTTGGAATCGGAAGAAGACCATCGCAATTGGCGGATGGATCTGGGAGTGAAAGTGTGGTCGTCGAGGGCGAGCTTGAGCCTCCTCGTGGTGGACACGGCGGTTATAGTTGACGATTGCTCATGCAGCAAGCGTGTGCTCATCCCGAGTATGGGCCGCCATACTCGAGAAGGCGGCATGTTCCAATTGGGGGATTGAGGTGTTGAGGTAATCGAAGCAGTTTCTCAAGACCTCGTACCTAGGTGCTTGAGGCTTGCTCGAAGCTGAGGGCCGGGGGTTCGATGCTGCTGCTGCTGCTGGCGGTTTGCAGACTGTAAAAAACCCAAGGTCCCGAGGCCTAACGGTCCGTGGTGGTGGTGGTAGGGGCAGGCAGTAGCAGGGGCAGTGGCAGTAGTCTGGTAGTGGCCTGTTCCGTCATCGCCGATAAGATCCGTCAACTGCTTAGATACCCGGTCGGCTGTCGATTTTTCACCGCCTGCCCCTCTTGCCCTCCAAGACACATTGAGGTTAATAATAGTAGTACTGAAGGATTGACTTCCAAACATAATGTGCCACCCCACTTGGTCTCAGTGACGGATGGAGGGGTAACAGGGAAGCTCGATCGCATAGCACATGCAGTAAACTGGTAAGCATACTGGCTGGCTTTCTCTTACACTGGCCTAATCGGCGCGACTGCCACTGGTCAGTGGCATTCCGTGTTTTTTTTAGTACTTACCTCCCTACCTAACCTTAGTAAGTACCTGTAAGATGTACATGAAGGTGAAAATGGCCTTCATCCCACTAATTGATCTTTTAACGGGTTTGTTCTGGTTTGCTGGGCCGGCACACCCCAAGTGAATAAGCACTGACTTGGACTTGGAGGTGTTCTGAGTCGCGATAAGTTTTCCAAAGGTTCATTCATACCCTTCCACTCCCACTCCAATTCTTCCACTTCTTCTTCTTCTTCTTCTTCTTCTTCTTCTTCTTCTTCTCCTGTCCATTGCCCAAAGACTCCCCCTGACATCCTAGACGTCTTTCATACCTTGTCACCCGCATCCAGGTACACTCGTTTCACCGACTCCATCTGATTTATACTGCGACCGTTCTGCGTGACGTCATTCTATAGTCTTTCTAGAGAGCTATATATTTCACCCAACCCTTGGGTAGTTGTCGGTTCATCTGTCTTCCTCATACAGCATTGACGGGCCTGGAATAGATATCCTACGTCTACACACATACATCTCAGCCACCATGGGCTCAACCACACAGACCAACCTGCCTGCCCTGGCGACAAACCCCAAGGCCATCTTCTTCACCGACTTTGATGGCACCATCACGCTGCAGGACAGCAATGACTACATGGTAGACAACCTGGGCTTCGGCACCGCTCTGCGCCGCAAGGGTATGGACGACGTGCTCGACGGCAAGCGCACCTTTGCCGACTCCTTCAAGGAGATGCTCGACAGCGTCAACACCCCCTTCGATGAGTGCCTACGCATCCTGACCGCCAACATCAAGCTGGACCCGGCCTTCAAGGAGTTCTTCGACTGGTGCCGCGCCAACAACGTCCCAGTCGTCGTCCTCTCGGGCGGTATGCAGCCCGTCATCCGCACCCTGCTGGCGCATCTGGTTGGCGAGGATGCCGTCAAGCACATGCAAATTGTCAGCAACGACGTGATACCGAGTCCCGGCCACACCGACATCAACGAGGAGGGCGGCTGGACCATCACCTACCACGACGAGAGCGAGCACGGCCACGACAAGAGTCTCGAGATCCGCCCCTACGCCGCCCTCAAGGAGCGCCCCGTCATGTTCTACGCCGGTGACGGTGTGTCGGATCTTTCGGCCGCCAAGGAGACGGATTTGCTGTTCGCTAGGGCCGGCCGGGGTAAGTCATCAATCATCGGCCCTTTATCGGGTGTTTTATGAAGAATAAATATGCCATGCACAAAAACTGGTTTGCTAACTTCTTTTCCTCACCAAACAGACCTTGTTATCTACTGCGAGCGGGAGAAGGTGCCTTTCACTGTCTTCCACAGCTTTTCGGACATCCACAAGATTGTCCAGAGCGTCGTGGAGGGCAAGCAGACCGTCCAAGAGGCTGCCACTGGTCGCGACTAAAGTACAAAAGTACTAACTTATACACATACTCCTTTCAAGATGATATCTCTTTAAAGATGTGCATTAGATTTGGGGGCACATTACAGGACATTTACAACTCATGCAAATTAGACATGGTAGAAATGATATAGACGAATAGACTGGGCGTGCGCAAAGGTTGCGCTACGAAACCACCTCAACGAGATACAACGGCAAATCTTACTGCTATCTTTTTCGCGCTGAATTGTATAGTCCGAGAGAGGGGATTACAGCACTCGTTAACATTACTATGGATGCCAGGAATTTCTGACTTATTTCCAGTACCTACCACCTTGATACAAGACCGCAATTAAGGGCCGGGGTCAAGGGGGGAGTCACCGTGCCCTTCATGTGTGCCGGCGTCGGCATGCCGCAGTTGAAAAAAGAAGACCCACACACGATTATGATATCGTCCGTCCAGTGCCACCACGACAATACTGATACTCAACGTCGGCCTTATCTCTTCATACCCAAACGATGCCGGACACGCAAGAAAATCCCTCGATTTTATCTGGGCTATAGATCTGGATCGTGTGGTTATGGCACGATGTGTCCTGGACAAGTTGACCCACAGAGACATGGCGTTTCCAAAGAGACGCCGAATAATTGACCGGAAAGGGGATACTCATGTGTTTTAGAGCCTCGAGCGTCGCATACAAGAACATGGAGACCGAACACCGCACAAACCCTGGACAATTCCACCGTCTTTTTTTGGGCATCTATACTATATACCGCCGGATCTCTATTTATCTATCTATCCGGGCGTTCGACTATAGTAGCCAGTTCTCAATTTTTTGATACTCCTGCCCGTGAACAAAGTATTAGCCGAAGGAAAGCCAAAGTCATCAACCATGGCCTCCAAACACAACATCTCCCTACACACCATGATCACCAAGTCCATGAGCGCGTACAAGAAGAAGTCCCACAAGATCGCGTCCCCGCTCTACACCCAGGAAATCTACTCGGTCCTCTTCCGGACGGCGGGGATGCCATACCAGCAGACCGTCATGGCGGCGAAGAGGGCGATGGCGATGGGGTGCAAGACGAAGGTGCCCGCGACCTGCGCCAGCATGCCCGTGGTGAAGGGGGCCACGGCCCCGCCGGAGCTGCCGAACGCGCTGATGACGCCCAGGCCGCTGACCTGCTCGCGCCGGCTCAGCGACTTGGTGAAGACCGAGGCCGCGCAGGGGTAGACGGGGCCCAGCAGCAGCCCGACGACGGCGAGCGCCACCGATTCCCCGATGACGTTGGGCACCCACCACACCAGCGCCTCGAAGACGGCCGAGCCCGCCACGAGGACGTACACGAACGTCTTCTCGCTCAGGCCCACGCGGCTCGCCAGGGGCGACAACAGGAACCGCCCCAGCGTGATGCCCGCCCAGAAACCGGCCGTCACATACCCGATGGACGACGGGTCCACGCCGCTCGATGGCCGCTCGGTCATCAGGAACGAGATGACCCAGCCCGAGATGGACACTTCAGCTCCCTGGTACGCGAAAATGAAGAGGGCGCCCAGGACCACCACTTTGGACTTGAAGGCGGCAAACATGGCGCTGCTGCTGTCGACTGCCGGCGCCGGCGTGGCCACGGTCGGGGTAGTGGTGGCAGTCGTTACGGGCAGAGCAGAAACATCGTCCCGCTCGTATGCCCAGAACGCCCACGTCGCAAAGAAGAGGTTGACGACAGCCAGGGACAGAGTGAGGAAGTAGTAGCGCGACCAGATAGTATGCCCAACGGTCACAATTGTGGTGGCAATGATGGGCCCGACAGTACCCCCTATTCCGTAGCTACCGTGCATGGCGCCCAGCATTGCGGTTCCATGGCCTGCAATGATTGTGTCAGCCCCACCAGATATAATGAAATACGATTTTACAAAATAAGACCTTCCAATTATAGTGAATGTACCAGCAAATGATAGGGCACCAGAGAGAATACGCTGATGGGGGCCGAGGGTCTCGCGCAGCCATGAAAGACAGAAAATGATGGAAAAAAAGGGGGGGGACTTACGCAAGTTACCACAAAACACATTCCCAATAGCTAAACTCATGGCATAGCCGAACCCAATGAAGAAGAACGAAATCACAACCAGCGGGAAAGGCGCGGTGCAGACCATCGGGATGTATCCGCAGGCCATCAACACCTGGCTAAGGGCCAGGGTCTTGGCCCGACCCAGCCAGGCCCGGATCTTGTCGATGAAGGGTGCGGCCATGATGAAGCCGAGGGCGTTGCCGATGAAGATGAGCGACACGACGGCGTAGCCGATATTATAGTGCCTAGATGGACGTGTTTTCAGCAAATTGACATCGAGAGCGAAGGTAACGATAATGCACAGTGTATTTTGAGGGGTTGGGGTTTCCGTCAGAACTCATGAGAAGACCACTTACTTCTCCATGTACGGAATCAACGCACCGGGCGCGGCGTCGTTGAGCCCGCCCAGGAGCTGCATCAGGCAGATGGACATCATCCGGTATCGATTCATGGGCGGGTCAGAAAGGCTCTGCATAGCCTCGACGGCATCGACTCCACCTGCCGCCGCTCCGTTGCTTCCATCTGAGATGCTGGTCGGGGACGTGGGAGGAGAAGAAGGCGGACCAGACCTGCCGCCATCATCGACCATGTCGCCGGCGTTCGATATCGGCGCCGGCACCGCTTTACCATCCCGAGAATCAATGGGCCTCGGTATCGGCCCTGAGGAATGGTTGCGATGGCTTCGCGGTCTGGTTGTTTGCAGCTCGATGTCGTCGCCCTGCTGCTGTGGCTTGGCGTGATACGTGCGCGAGACGGCCCGTTTGGGTGCGGCCGGGAACGCGGGAGCGGACTCCTCCACATGGACCAGTGCCCCGAACATGGGCGAGTCCATCGTGACTGTATACAGATGCGATACTAACTACTGTTTACGCTGAGTTGGGTCGGAAGGGGCGCGAGAAGTGCTGGCCAACCAGAAATCAATCAATCAATCGATGGCTACGGGACGGCTGGATGTTATAAATAGTATAGCAGTCAACCATGTATTGGGCCAAAGTCGCAACGGCTTTCCCTCCCTCTTGATGCCAGAAACGAGAAGATTTGTAATCAGTTAGCTCTGTAATCCGCCAGTGGGTGAGGCTCACCGGTGAACCTTGGCTTTTGCCTTTTGTGCTTGGCAGCGGGGGATAGTATAGCCAGCCATATTACTCAGGGAGGTAGGGAGGCTTTTCTTCCGATCATGAGCAGGGGCGAAGCGTACAGTACACTACACACTACTAGGTAAAGGTGGTACAATCTACGGGGAAACTGTCGCGGAAACCACAGTGGCCAACCAGCCCCTGGGACGCGATGGTAGTGGCAAGGCAGAGTGGGTGGAAGAACTCAAGGGGGAGGGAAGCGAAGCGGGTATGGGGGCTCCTAAGTTCCCCGCATTTTAATGGTCGATGGCGTGGGGGACGACGGAATGGATCTCCGTGATAAACTCCGCCTGGCTCCGGCGATTGGGTTTACTATCTGTTTAACCTCAGGTACTATGCAATGTAGCAGATCAGACACTGACAATCAATGGTGTAGCAGCCATGCGTGGAAGCTCGAATCTATTGTCGTCGGAAACATCATTAAAGGTATATACCTCTCTTATGACAGGATCGATGTCTTTGGCGTACTATGGTAGGTATCGATCCAAATTCCAAAATCAAGAGTGATAAGAAGGGCAAATATGTCTTGACGACTATCACTTACCCCGGCAAGACCAAGCCAGAATAAACATCAGCAGGCCTTCCGTATGAAATATATCAAGATCATTGCTATTAGTTCTTCTCTTGTTGGAAGTACGTGTAAACTTAAGATCAAGGCTCAATGGGAGAACTTATGGATCGGAAGAACTCCGGTAGATCCCGAACTCATTGTAGCTGCCAAAAATTGCTCTATCCATGGATCCTCAGATCCCCATCAGCGCGCACTTTTCCCCATACCGCTATCTCGAACTGAACTGAACTGAACCCTGCATATCAAGCCCAAAATCAGGACTCGGATTTGAAAATGGGTAGGCCTAAGCGTAATATTCAGGCCGCGGCCGAGGAGTCCATGACTCCCCCAGACGCACTCAGCGAGAACCAAACTCTGGCACGTGTCATCAAGGCCGAAGGAAACAACCTGTACAGCTGTCTCTTGCCCAACCAAAAGACCGTAGTAGTGGAACTTGCCGATCGGTTCCGAAACACCATATGGATCAAGCGCGGCGGTTACGCCCTGGTTGAGCTGTACCCTGCCCCCGAGCCCAAGAGCAGGGTCGAGGGCGAAATCACCAACGTCGTCCGCGACGAGAAAGCGTGGCGCAAGCAGGGCTACTGGTACTTTCAAATTCCGTTCCTATCATCCTGGAGTCGTGTAGACTAATCCGACCTCAGGCCCAAGGAGTTCGCAAAGAAAACTTACGACGACGAGAGTGAAGATGAGTCCAATGTCGGCAAGATGCCCCCATCTGATTCCGAGGATGAAGACTGAGTCGCCCATTATGCACTCACATCACGTCTTCTTCGCTCTCGACAGTCTTCGTGGCACAGGCTCAAAGTCCCTGTTTGCAGCAAACCATGACGCAAATGCAGTAACAGCCATTGCAGCAACTACAACACCAGAACTGACAGGCGTGCTGGGGAAGACATTCCATGCCCACTCTTGGACTGCCCATAGACCATATTGGACTATGGGGTGAGCACCACTTCGCCATAGGAGGTATGGGGTGGCCCAAGCGAGATACGCATAGAACTGATAATGGAGGGACCGCGCGAAAAGGAGTCCGATAATGTTGGCCGAAAGTATGGTGGTCGTGATGTACTGCGCAGTGACACCCGAAGCCACCATCGGTTCCTCCTGGGCGCTGAAGGGCGATTGAAACTGCAAGATAGGGGTTATGATCGCAACCAGAGATTTGCGTGAGGGCTTCAGCCACTTCGTGACTGCGAAGGCAGCCAAGACTGCGACATGTAGACCTAGAAGAACAAGAGAGAAGGGTCGACTGAGAAACATTTCTTCGCCGACAAAACGCCAATTGACAGTCCACTTGAAAAAGAACTGCCTCGACAGCTCAAAAGCTCGTGACAAGTAACCTCTCGCATTTTCCCTCAAAAAGGGAGCGCCAAGGACGACTTGGACCTGGGCCATTATCGCAGCCGACCTGAGAGCTCCGGCGAAGCCCCGACCTTGGAGTAGGATGACACCCACCGCGGGCAGAATCAGCAGTAGAGACATCTTGGTTCCCAGACCCCATGTGAAAGCTAGGCAGCCAAGAGTCCATGCCTTGCGTTGGAAACAAAAGATAGTGGCCCAAAAGAAGAAGACCGCAAAACAGTCATTGAAACAACGTAGAACGAATATACTATGCAGCCGTTTGGACGCGATCAACAGAGGGAAGACATAGGGAGGGACCTATTGAGATCAGCTACTAGGCTCCTTGGCCCTCCTAGGAAGTTGGGCAGCTTTGTATCAGGGCCGGACCTACCTTGGCTTTCCAGTAGCACATCATGACAATTGCCAGTGTGGCCATGTATAGACCCGCAAATATTTCTTGTGCGAAAACAATGTCCTTTCCTTGGTCGGTGATGTTGTAAAGCGCGGTATAGGTGTATACGTGGGCGGCCGGGTAGACGAGAGGGCCGGTGCCGCCCTTGATGAGGGTGTAATCGCGTTCGCCTGACACATACTGGGCGACCTGCTCCATGTACGCCTTCCAATCAATTTCGGTGTCTATGAAAGCATCATCTGTTAGCAATGCATTTCATAGGGAGAATGTCTAGTATCCTTGTGAGAAGGGGTTTGGCAGTGCAGCTTACAGGGGACCTTCCAGATGATCAGGGCACACAGCACAGCATCCATAAGGAACAGGCCAAACGGTACCACTTTGGAGAGGACATGACGACGGTTTGCAATGTCTGACACCAGATTGAGGGCTTGCACAACGAGTCCTGGCTGGTGGTCTGCCATGATGGTGGTGTTCGGGGCAATTGCGCTACGCGTCGAACCGCGTCGGTGAATTGGATGACGTTCAGTTAGAGCCAGATTGAGACAGCACTCAAGCTGAAATGTCAAGGGTTTGGTCGTAAGCTGGGGGGTAGCAGGGTGGGGGGCTCTGATTCGGGGATTTAGCACATGCATGCACGCTAAACTTAGATGGCAGCCGTTGGAGCTTCAGGCGAGAGGCCGCTAAACCTCCAGTGTAGTTCATTCCCTAATCTCGTTGCCTTAATATTTCAACAACCACATCTTCGTTCTGAGTCGTCGTACCTTGAGCCTGTTGGGCATAGTTTTACAATTATACCGTCACGTAGGGGTTCATTCGAACACATAATCAAACTTATTTTCTATTCATCATTATGTCTGCATTCAAGATATATGCGTCCTCTTCTGTTCCCTATAGCTTGGCTTGGGTCAAAGCCTCGGCAGCCAACTCAACCACACGCTCAGCACATCCATAAGAACCCTGGTATCCCCAGCCCGCATGGCCGTAGTTGTGCACAACCCAGGTGCCGTCTATCCTCTCCTTCTCAAGTCGCACTCCGCCATTTCGATATGGACGGAGCCCAACACCGTGGCGAACGACGTCCAGTCCCTGCACGCCCTTGCCGTCGGCCAGCTCTGGTACCATCTCCACCGCACGCTTCATAATGCGCATGGCTATGTTCGGGTCGGGCTGGCTTTCCCATTGGCCCTTCTGGTACGTGCCGCCCAGGATGGTGCCGCCTCCTGCAGCGCGCATCATGACGTAGAAGACCTCATCCTCGGCATCGTCGGTGCCCGACTTAGTAACCATGTAGGGAGCCTCGTTCCGGACCACCACGATCTGACCCCGGACAGGCATCACATCCCGATCCAGGACACCCCCGAGACGCGAAGCCATCAACCCCGTCGTGTTGACGACAAGGTCAACCTTGGAGCCTGTTTGACTCAACGTAACAGCCTCCGAGATGTGCTTGAGGACTCCGCGCTTGAACACTACGCCGTTGGCCCGGCACTTGCCGACGAGCCATGGCAGGTAGAGCATGGTGTTGATGCAGACAGATGTGAATTCGGCGCCCGAGGCCACATCCCTTGGGAGCTCGTCCTTGGAAAGCTCGCGGAAATCGTCAAACAGTGTCTTATACCAAGGGTCCTCGAGGAACAGACCGTCGAAGGCGTAGCCCCCGTTGCGTAGCTTCTCGAGATCCTTCTCTCTGCGGTACACCCGCGACTCTTGTGTTTGGAAGATGTCGTGTTAGCATGTTTAGTGACGAAGATGACTGATATGGCTTGAACACATACTCATTTTATGAATGCCGGCCTCGGGCACCTCCTCGGCTAGTTTCTTCAACTCGGGCCACGTCTGCCGTTCCCATCGGCTCGAAGCCTTGGTGGCCATGCTTGGTCTCATCAGCGCTGGGGCCGAGCCACACGGATCGGGACGTTTTTACTTACGGCAGTACGTTTGCGCCGGCCCATGGAGATGCGTATTCTATATCATAGTCTCCGGGCATGTGTTTGGCAACAACTGTGATGGTGTTGGCAGCATCTTTGGACAGCAGGTAGGCTGAGGTCAAGCCCGATACTCCGGCACTTTGACAAATCGGTGTCAGTCTTGGCTATCCAGGTGCTTGCGGACTGGCTCAACATACCCAACCACAACTATGTTCGGCATTGTCACTTGTCTCGGTTGGCCTTGATTACACGGTAAACAGTGAATGCTCAGAGAACCAACGGGTAAAGAATATATTTCGCCCGTTGTAAAAGCACCAAATTTTCCCAACGAGTGCGGATGGAAGCTCAAATATATTACTCTCTCAACTAAGAAGAGATATGTGAACCTGTATTCCGTCTACTTAACACCTGAGATAGCGGACATGCTAGAAAGCAGCCCGGCTATCGTCATGGCATAAAGGGCGAAGGGCGTTGGTCCATTGGCCAATCGGCTTTCATCGGCGGTGGGGCCCTTCGCTCTATCAATACCCGAGCCGACCAGACCCCATCGGAACATTCCCGGTTTGATAAGCCCATAATGTTTGTTTCCGTTACAGCTGATGCGCTGCAACAGTGACATATAGTTTGGTACAATCTGTTCTATCGTGGCATGACTCACAAAGTACTGGTTTTCCTTAATCGTCACGCCGTATCTTGTCCCAGGCCGTTAATGAATAACCGAACCGCAACCTAAGCAATCGTCCCCGATAAATGAGGACGATCTAAGCTGAGTCATCATGTTCTCTCCCAATGGTGTCTGTCCTTCCCGTCCTGTCTGTAACCAGATAAGGGGTGTGAGAAAGATATATATGTTGAGCCCCAAGCTTGAGCACTGAAATATCATGTTGTGATAGGTATGTGTCTAGCATATTTCAGGCTTTACCTGTATCCTAGTAATGGGACAGCATCTGCCACAGTGCAGGCTTAATCAATAATATGTATAAGTAAAGACTCACTAGGTACGACTTCCAGATTAGCTGCCTGTTAGTTAATTTCATTTCAGACTTGCGTATACTCATGACCTCCGAATTATAAACACCTTTATTCGGTGATTGGACAAGTTATAGAAATGGGCGGTGGTCAGGAAAAGCCTGTATACGCCAAGATGTATAGCTATACCATCAAGAGATATTACCTCGTGCATACAAGTCAATCTATAAGAGGCAACGTTCCGTCGCTTCGGTTCCATATTCGGTTTCAACATCATCACTGAGGCCCTAGCCGATCATCTCTACACTGCAGCTCAACATGCCAAACAAACCAGACACGATCATGATAAAACACACACATACTAGGTACACACAATGTCTGCCAAAAAGCTCTAAATCTCCGAGGGAAGCCAGACTCTCTGACTAGCTTATGCCAATGGGTCATGTGCTGCCTCCTTCGGCGTGGCACGAGTTGCCCCCAAACAGGGTGTGTATATCCCGACGCCCTCGTGTGTCTTCAACAACAGTGACAACAGCCCCCTTTCCGGTTTCGATAAGTAGGCCCATAGCTACCCCTACTACCTGATGAAGAACAACTGCTCCTTTTGCTAAGTCAAGACAGATATAGACTACGTTCATTATCTAGTCATGTACGATTCGCTGTTTCAACGGCCAGTTTTCGTGTGACTATTAGGTCCATCCAAACTGACTAGAGCACTGAACATGGTGAATATCTACGGACTGGCCTCTGCTCGAACCAGCCCCTATCCTCCTTTAAGACACACTCTCGCTTGCTTCTTTCTGCTTGTCTTCCCTCATCAAGGGACGAAAACACGGCGGCGACGGTTAAAGAGGAGCTCACCAAGCACACTGCGGAGCTGGAGATGCGAACGTATAACTACACAGCACAGGAAAAGGGCAAGCTCCAGATGTACAGAAAAGTGCGTGTTAGGGTGCTGCGAATAAACCGAGGACCCAAGGCCCTGGGATGGCCGCTTTGGGGGGATACTTGATAGCATGCGTGTGAAAGCGCGTATGATCACGGCCATCAAGGCCAGGAGAGCAAGACGCGAAAGATTTACGGCATTGTTTATGCTAGTATTCCCCGCAAGCTGAATCAGGCACAATGCAATGCCATAATCACAGACATAGAGTCCCTTATTCCTTATCATACGCTCGAAATTACATATCCATCATATGAGGCTTTGACTCGCAGACACTGGTCAAGGCCGACGGCAATATGGATATGAAAGAGAAATCGACATTGTTTCGCAAGATCACCACACAGGCTGCGGGCTGCGACTGTAGTGTCTAGACTCGGCTGGTCTGGTAACCCTGGACATGTTTAAGTTGGAAGATGGGGGGTTAGTCCAAGGAATTGTGAGATGGAGCCGTTTCTTATTACTGTACCTCTCTTTTCTCCTTCTTCCTCCGATCCCAAGATATCCCCAAGCAACCTGACCCCCTCTCTATCTTCTAATGGACCATAGCGAGCTGACTATAGTCTACTCCTCTCACCACGGCCCCCTATATGGGTCAAGTCGAAGACCCTGTTCGTCGGCCCGCCCAAAGACATCACCATCTCAAATAACACCAAGACCAATCAAGAAGAGCATGGAAAGGGCACGTGAGAGCTCGTCAAAAGCGTCACAATCCTCGGGTTGTCAGTCACGGAAGCTTGAACAACTGATTCCTCTTCATGGAGAAGGAATACCAGCGAACCATCGTTCAACGATGGACTCAGGTCTTTACGTCCACACTGACAGACAGTTATATGCTCAATACTTTCGGTCGCCTGCCTCGCCTCGCCTGGCTTTCGGATACGAAACCACACTTCCTCTAAACCATTTCCCTCCATCTGAACAGTAAATGGCCAGCTGATGCTAGACTGTCTTGTTGTTACCTGAACACCTTGTTGTCGGGCGTTCTTGGCAGTGTCATCAAGTCCCCCTTTTAGAAGAACCCAGGGCAATTCCTTTTTCTGCCTTAATGAATATGTGGGTGGTGCTATTTCAGCCTGGGAGGCTACTGCATGTGCGCAATTACCTGCGTTTTGGCTCGAGCGACGTTACAAAGAAGGAATCTCTCCTCGGATCCTCTCCCTGAGACATAGGCACACCACCTGAGCGACAGTCCAACGACTAATAATAAACGGGATCTCAGATATGATTTTAGAATACTTTCAGCTGAAAACCAGCACCGCGGTATGCGCATGCCGATCTTTTTTAGATATGAATTTGGCAGATAGGAGGATTGGGGTTGAAGTTTCAGGAAGGGCACAGTACATGACCAATAGCTTTATGAACATCGGTAAACGATGCAATGATGCAATACAGATGATTTTACATGTCGAATATGACCTCTTCCAACCCAATCAATGGTCTGGGCAAGGATGTCAGCAAAGGCCAAGGGGCTAGTTGCGTTTCCGTGTCCGGATCATCTTGCGAGGCCATAGGCGTCAGAGTTGCATTCACCCACAAGCAAACGTAAGCAATCTATTCTGGTGAGATGGCCGAGATGTCCAGATGCCTAGATGCTAAGGTTAGGCTTTAGCAAGCAAGCAAACGACACGCTTTGCTGGCACTTCGCACGCGATCCCAGGAGAACCGGTGGTGGCCCTGGCGAGCTCATTGGCCCGTCATTCTTTATCCGACACATTCAATGAGCAACGAGCCAAAAGAAGGAAATGCCATGCAGATGCCGCCCAGCTGACCGACTAGTTTTCCCCAGCCCAGCCCGCGTTTTCATTGGCGATGGAGCAAAATCCAGTGCAGCGGCACGGGCTGAATAAGCAATTAGACTCTGTATCTTTCCCCTCCCCCTCTCTTCCTCCTGCAGACAGCCCAGGTCAGAAGTAATTGTGTGTAACGCTGACGATCCGGTTCGACGGTACCGATCGTCCAGGCAGCTAGGCAATGCAACTCGGCGGCAGAAAAAGAAACCGGTGTAACGAGTGACAACAATTCAATTTTATCGAATCCTTCTTGCTTTTTGGGGGGGGACCTGGACCGTTTTCTGACAATGTGTGTTATATACTCGATATGTGAGTTGTGCCCGGTAAAGTCGTTTAGAATAAGAGGAGCATTTAGTTTGTCGGTCAAGGGGGAGGAGGGATGGAAGAACGTAGCGGTTTCGTCATGCCGTTGCTTCTTTCTTCAGCGGAAGGCAATTTTGGGTTCTCGGGTCGCTTGGGGTTTCCGGCGAACTGGTACGTGGCGAACTGGTGCTGTGTTTGTTTCTTGACCGCCGGATTTACCAAGGGAGTGGAACGCTTTATTATGCTTGTCTCACAACAATAATACCTATAAAAAAACCCTCCCACTTGTATGGGTATCAGCCAGGACGATGCCCATTGCCGGGACGCATGATGATTGGATTGGATTGGATTGGCTATGACTACAAGGAACGAGAATGCTGAACGCTGGCTGGCTGGCTTGCCAAATGTTAGTTTGGATCGCATCCATTGAATCAGGAGCAGGCGATCTGGTTTGGTGTACCGGGGCCACATTCTAGGGGCCAGAATACTTCATGTACTAGCGACCGAGTCGAGGCGCCTCAACCCTCAACAACCTCTCAGGTTTTCGTTTAGCTCGATGCGTTGGATTTTAGGAAATAACTCTCCGACCTGTCAAAAAACTCTCCGCTTATGAATGATCTGATGCTATTCTGGATTTTGGTGGCGGGCCATCTATCTTACTTACATGCTTGTGGCTGCTTTAGCTCCGTGATAACGGGGTTGTTCCGTGACCGCCGACTTCAGAAGCACCATGCCGTAGCATGACGCGGTAAGGATCCGTCAAAGGTTTAAAAGCTGAGGTATATGTAGGTAACTACTTAGCCTGGAAGGTCCTACCTACTACGTCGTACACTCCCACACTCCTTCACTCCTACACGCATGCAATGCAAGGAACGACGACGGGCTGACTTGACTGGGCTGACTCGCGCGGCCTGGATGTCGCAGATGCCCAGAGAATCAATCCACGACAACCCGAGAAGCCGGGAAGAGAATGGGGGCCATTATTTTATTTCCAAGTATGTATGTATCATTAGTAGCTAAGCAACTAAGGTAGGCAACTAGTAGTAAGGTATGTCGTGGTAGTCCGTCTCTCGAAGTGCGTGCATGCATTGCCTTCACCACAATCGTGTGTTGGCTGTCCCATCGTGAGTCGATATTGGACATTACCGAAAGTACTAGGCTGCTAGGTTAGTACTGTACTGCTGTACAACAATGGCAATGGGCTCGGAGTGCCTAGATTGGGTACAGCCGCCCGGCTACCTACAACCTTGGGTTGGCAGGGATCAGGCGTTCCAGCGCTTCGGATACGATACGCATTACCATCTCCGGTGGTGAGATGAGCGCATTCCAAATCCCGACCGTTTGTTTGGGAAAGGACCAAGTGCGAGTCGGGCGAAACTACAGAGTACCTAGGTTACCGAGTTGAACAAAAAGAATATTATCTTCATTTCTTTTTTCACTTCTCTCATATTCTGCTCAGCTGCTACTTGTACAGATTATTGTTATCGATAAACAGCCACACAGGCATACCTACATGATATCTGGTGGTGGCCTGCCACCCTGCCACCCTGCCTTTCCAGAGGCAGCTTGGCCGTCGACTTTCTTCTCATCTCCAAATTTTAGCAAAAGTGCCCGGCCTCCACACCATTATTTCCGAAATGGTTCGAGAAAGAGGTCATAGTGCTTCGGGTCTTGGCGCGCTGCCCCAGTCGGCTCTCGCTTTTTGGTGGACGAGGGTTGCGCTGCAAGTGGGTGTACCGTGATCTCGGCTGCTGACGGATTTGCGAGAACATGAGATCGCTGGCTTGGAAGGACCTTGTCATTGGCTTGCCATGGTCGGCGGTGATCAGGAACATGCTCCCGAGATATTTAGACAAATCAGAAGTCGAGGATCACTAACGCACACCTCGACTGACTGACTGTCGGTCGGCCCAACACGCTTTATTCGATACGACGATGTGCGTGTGTATGTAAAGTAGGTATGTATGTAGTGGCCGTATTCCGAAGAGGAAATGCGACGGCGCCAACAAGACAGTGTCTGCCACGTTGGCAGAGCAGCTTGCAGCTAACGTCCCGTCGAGACGCTCATGAGCAGACACGGACAGTCGTCTCCCTTAGCGACGCGACAGCATGAACAAGACTATACTAGACTGCATAGTAGACACTTATGTTATTATAGGATAAGATAAGTAGGTATGTAAGGGAAAGTCTGCATACCCAGTTTCAGTACTAGTATAGTATGGTTGCTCTGCTTACTAGTGCAGTAGTTTTAGTAGTATAGCTGATGCCACCCGCATGACACGTCTGTGTCTCGGTTGGCTAGTTTCCATCTGCTTGGATCTATTGCGGTAAGTCGGTATGCACATGTAATACCTAAGGGTCAAGTAGGTAATAGTAATAGTAGTAACATGACCCAGCTGCGAATCTGCAAAACAATAAGCGACGGCGCCATGGCTGGGTGGCTTAAGCCTTTCCCTCCATGAGGCTGCGTGTGAAGGTCGTGACGGTCGGTCTCCCGAACTCGATCCGAATCCCTCGGATTTAGAAATGTATTGCTATTATTCATGAACCATAGCAGAGAATACAGTGCTGACGGCAGCCCCCACCACCCTGTATCGTTATTTTGTAACGTTCTCCTGGGGAGATGAGCCTATTGAACTATGGAACTCGCCAGCCATCCTTGCTGTTGCAACACCATCAGGGGGTCATCGGAGAGAGCTCGGACATCAGAAATGCCCGCCCTGGGGCTACAAGATGCCAGTGGGCACGCTAAATCAATAATGGGCTGATCTGATGGATGGTAGCTGGAATGACAAGGTAGGGGGTACCTGTCGTGAGTGAGCCAGGTATGCCTGTTCTGTTTGAACAGTGGCGCATGTGAAACAAAAAAAGGTGCTGGCAGCCCATTGGGATCTCATGTGGGATGAGAACACATGTGGTTATGTAGCCTAAGAAGTACTCTGCCGTTTTCTTTGCCTATTAAGTGGCTAGCCACATGCGATATATATATCTACACACGTAGGAGCAATATCCACGATGGAGCATGGAGATAGTGCCTAGTATACAAGTATGCATCTCAGCCGCTCTCAGGTACTTAAGTACGTTATATTGTTAATGCGCCGGATTGCTGAGGATTTGAGTTTGGGCCCGTTGAGATCAATGGGAGGAGTTCCGTGGACTTGGTAAGTAGCGCGGGGAGGGCGGCTTCTGGGGGGTCGCGGCATCGATTACCTTTGGGACCCAGGGACCGACCATCAAGGCAACTTTGAAGTGGAAAGCCAGGCGCCCAATCCATTCCGACTCTCTGACTCGTGCAGACCAGTCTTGTCCATGTGTGTCATGTATGTGTCTGATTCACGCACCTCGCGAGTCGCGAGTCGCAACTTGACTTTGGCAAAGCCCCTCCAGAATAGTAGTACAAGAGGGGACTCCATACTAGCAGCCCTATTTGCATGTATAGTAGCTAGTTGCTCGCAGCAGATGGTGAGGTGCGGTCTTTTGCGGACGCTCTCGAAGGGCCACTCCAGTTTTAAATACTAGGTATTCTGGTTACGTTTCGTGATCGCCGCTCGTGAATGTCGGTCTTTGGGTCACCACTCTATACTTGCTACAAAGCCAAGATGTATTGATGGGCAGAATCCCACCATTCCGGAAGACGCTGCCTCGAGACCCGCCCCTCATATGCACGTCTCCACACACCCCAGCAGGCGTCAAGACTCTCACTGGACTCTCACTGGACTCTCTCTCCAAGAAACCTTCAAGGCTTGGAGCTTGGTTGGGCAGGCTCCCAGGATCCCAGACTCCCAGACTCCCAGGATCCCAGGCCGGTACCCAGGCTTGCCAGGCTCCCAGGCCTTTCCAGGCTCCGTTTGGGTGTTCGGCTACTTGACACCCTGTAGCCTGTCACCCTGTTGCGGGCAGAGGTCCCCAAACGAGCATTAGACGGGAACCAGGGTTCACTGGAGCTGTTGTTAAGTTAGGTTAGGTTAGGTCATGTTAGGTACTTTGGGAAGGTCGAGAAACTAGCCACATGCATAGATTAGGTAGGAGGTAGGAGGTAGGAGAGCAAGTACAGTAGTCTCTCGGTAGCAACCAGGAAAAGAAAAAGAAAAGCAAAAGAGCAGGAGAAAATAATAATAAGGCATCCTTTTACTACATACATACATACATACATACATACATACATGCCACACACACACACCTCATAACCTACCTAACCTACATGCTGCTACTGCACGTACGTACGGCTTTTTAGTACAACTCGAGGCCCCGTCCACCCAACCTGTCGGTTTTCTTTTGCTTCCTTTCCCACTTCTCCTCATTCCCAATGACCCTCGATCCTTCTGGCCTGGACTTGTCGCGGGGCAGCAATTGATCAATTGTTGATCACCGACTTCTATGTCTCACAATTCCCTGGCAACATTTCTCTTTTCCTTTTCGCCTTCGCAAGCTCCAAACCGCCGTTGGTCTTTGATATAAACCACTCTTCTCGGCATTTCTTCAATTTTAGTGGATATACCACTATTGCGCGAAAGGAGAGGCGATACAATACCATACCATACAATACAATACAACAGCCAGTAAATGACATATCAGCCACTGCCCGTACTACTCGCGCTGCTACCCTTATTTACATTCACTTCGACGACACTGGATACCGCCACCGACTAATTGGTCCCTGCAACCATTCGCACGCTTCGTTACGCAAATCAGCATTTTTCAACGGTCACGCCGTAGTCTGGGGTCTTTACTACTACTGCTGCAGCATATCTGGATTATGCAATAGCAATTTGGTTCGGTGCACCCACTGGATGTATGTGACGGCTGTCATAATTTGGTCAGATCAGGTCTACAACAACGCCTCTCCTAGACTTTTGCTATTGACCTCGGACATCTTCAACGGTGGAGCGTGACGGACTTGGGACTTTTCTCGGCACGACAAGGACAACGCCATGAGTTCTCCCGCACTGGAATCGTCAGCGCAGTCGGAGGGGAATAGAGGGAAGGATAGGAAAGGCTTGAGCAAAGTCCTTCGTGGCCTTTCGCGCATGAGAACAATTCTCAAGAGGCCTAGCGAGCAACCACACAAATCATCACCCACCGATCCTCGGATAAGAAAAGAAGCGACTGTGGTTCCGTTGGCAAGGTATGTACAATAGTGCCTCAACGCTGCGCCTGCGGCCATGTTTCGGAAAGCCTCTAACACATCGCATTAGCTCCGCTGCACCCAGTGCACCCCCTAAGACGGCTGGATCTGAGAACGCCACCAGGATACCTCGCTCTCAAGTTTACGATGAGCGTGCGAGGCGGCTCGGTGACAGGTTTGGCCTAGAAGTAAAGCCTGCCGAATGGAATGCGGCCCGGGGCGATGTCCTTCGGGTGGAGAAGCCAGTACGGATTCGAATCCACAGGACATGCCACAAGTGCCAAGCGACCTTCGGCCCGGGCAACTCATGCCCTGGATGCCAACACCGCCGCTGCGAACAGTGTACCCGCAGTCCGCCCAAACGGACTGAGGAGGAGAAGACGGCTAGTCGACAAAGACGCGGCGCTGTGGCTACGGCTCAGAAGAGCCAAGACCTGGCACCAATCATTCCGCATTACGGATTAGAGGACCCTATCATACTGACTCGTCCAAGTCGAAAGCCTGGCGGACAAGACCAAGTTCACAAGAAGCACCGCATGCGGATCAGGAGGTATTGCCACGAGTGCCAATCATTATTCAAGGCTCCTTCCCGCATATGTGAGCAGTGCGGCCATAAGCGCTGTGGCGACTGTGAACGAGTGCCGTGAGTTCCACCATACCACTACAGACCAAATACGCATACTAACTGTTTCCCCTTTCCAGTCTGAAACAGAAAAAATACCCCCAGGGATATCCGAATGATGAGCCCGGCGCGAATTGGTCACCCAGGCATAAATGCCACGAATGTAATACGAAGTTCCCTGCTGATGCCCTGGAGGCTACCGAGTGCACCAATTGCTCTCACCAGCTCTGCCCAAGTTGCCCACTATTGGCGCCGAAAAGGGGCATAACTGGCCCAGCTCCAGACGAACTGAAACTCCTCCAGGAGCGCCTGGCACAACTTTCCGTCGAATAACTACCTTGACCGGGGTGTCCCTTGTGCTTATCTGGAGTTGTTGGGAATTAGCAGGAGCGTGCTACTGACATTTTTCTTTTCTTGATACCCTATACTTATCGTACTTCCCATATGACACATTATACACAATCAGATTCAATCTAAGATATATATTCATTTGTTTACTTGTCGCTGGCAACTTTTCAAGCTCAAAGTTGTATCACTTGAAAGCGCGTAATTTGAGTGACAGGCAGCGCAATGCTACAGGAGTTTGACTAACCCGTGTCCTAGTGACAGCTGCCACAGTAGCTGAAGGAGAGCGGCGTGCTTTTTGTGATACCTCAAAACACGCAATCATCAATACGTGGACAAGCACCTCGTACATGGTGGTGTAAGCAACCCAGCCAATGAAAATGGATAATCCGGTGACACGCAGAGATTACCGGCCTCACAGCCCAAATAAATCAAGAACAATGCAGCCAGCCATGTGCGTGACGAGCTACCGGGTTGGGATCTTAAGGCCTAGAACGGCGGGGAATGACATACAGTAAAGTGTGGAGGACGAAAAAGAACCCGAACCGCTCTGTTGGTATCTTACCTCCAAATGAAGTGTTTATCGTCTACCCATGCCTTACCTTACGGTTGGGCCAACAAGCGAGACACCAACAACGCCAACATCGCCGCCCTCGACCCTCTCCACTCCTTGTCCCTTTTTCTTTCACTCGGGACTGAGTTCAAATGGAATGCTTACTTATCTGGCGGTGTACATGTATCGTAGCTCTAGTTCTGATTAGCCAAAAAAGACTATATGCTCGTACACATTCTGCATATGTATAGAGTACAAGCTTAGGTCGCTTCTCCCTATGCGACGAAGAGTCCCAGCCCCCAATAAGACCTGCCTGGCCTGTGTCCGCTGGAGGACTAAGTATATAGATCTATCGCCGACATAGAGCTTGTTGGGCAGCCAGTCGCGCAATCTAATCTTCACCATGAATCGCCTTCCATTATCCGGCTGAAACGGCTTTCGCGACCCATTTCGCACAACACGTGGTAATACACGTTTTCTTAGTATGTGTGTGTTTGGATAGCCCGGCTATGGGTTTACTTATAATCACCCAACTGATGCGAAGCTATAGAATCGCCGGCGTGATTGCTAGACCACCATAAGATGTAGATCACCGCTATGTCATCTACTGCCTTCATGCACACTTTATAATATGTTAACCTTAAGCCCCTGGCTGCCTGACCATTCTGCCCACATCCTTGTTGAAGCTAATCCCGACAAGTCGACAAGTCGGGGGTGAAAAGAAACCGCCAGGGTTTTTGCTTTCTTTTGACCGCCAGATATCTCACTGAGCGAAGCTGAACTATTAACCACCTAGCGTCATATGCTGTCTGGAGACAAGTACGCCCCGGCCCACATTCCACGGGGTTAGCGGTGGTGTGAGACGGGGGCGGACTTATCTACTGTAAGTATAGTAAAATCAGGCTTGGTCTTGTCTCTGAAAGCCTGGTTTGGCTGGCGCTTGGTGATTCGTGTGGGCGGAATTGGCGCCGCAGCTGGGGGAAAAAAGGGCTGGAGAAACTAATGTTAGAAGGCCAGAAGAAGGGGAGACACGGCTACGAAAGGCAGTAAGTAACCTACTAGTGAATACTAGAGGGCCGCCACGGAAAGCGGCTGACTATCAAGCCACACGCGACGGCAGCACGGCACATATAGCGTCAGAAACATTAACTAGTGCGATGAAGATATACATCGATATATATATAGCAAAGAGGAGATACCTGCACGCCATACTAGCCAAAGCTGTTAGTTGGGTTGATCAGCCTCACCTGATTTTCACTGAATCTACGAAAGAGGCATGACCTGGAACTATGAGAGGCCAGAAACTTGGTTAGTAACGATGCGGCTCCGTACCCCCACTACGAAACAGATCAGTGCTTGTTGTGTTGATGCCATCCCCAAATTCGTATAGAAGCTATTAAAAGGTCCGTAGGTGGCCCGGTTCATGGCCCTTTTGTCTGATCAGGGTGGATCAGTCCCAGATACCTTCCATAATAACCATGAGTGGTACTGTAAGTCATGCTTGCTAGTAAGGACTAAAAGATTGTAGACTTCCTGGTCATATTGTTTGCCTACTCACATGGATCAGGTATGGTGATGGCGTTCCTACTTCTCAGAGGGGTACACATTTTACCGAGAGAGGAGATCCAATAATCATAACCACCAGACATTCTGGAACCGATCCATAGTGGTGACGGTGACTGCTACGTTTGAGGCAATATCGTAACATCCCACCAATAGGAACGCGCGGTAGTACATTACGGCATCTCTCCTGTCCAGGTTGGCAGCTGAGCCAGCAACCCTCGTGATCAGTATCAGGAAGACTACCCTGGCCGTGAATATGAGCAGAGCGCTTCGTCCGACATCAATGCTGTCTGCCTTTAGCCTTTATATCTGAGCTAGATCGCAGCAGAACAAAGTGGCGAACTGCCTGTCTTCAGATCCAGGGGAGGAATTTGCCGTCTACTCCTGGCGCGTGAGAGCTCGCACCCTTTGATGGATGGAAGGGAACTCCTTCTAAACCCGAGGGTTGTCGCTGGCTCTAAGGCCAGCTCAAACCGAGAGACTGCATCTGCCGTGCTGCGATGCTTCCTAGTTATTCATCTACTGAACAGGCGCCGGATGCGTTTAATGAAGTGCATACACCCCGGGAATCGCCCTTCTTGGGATGCCTCTGCCCATCAATCAATACCCAACCATTGTCGACGAGGTTCGCGAAAAGTGGTAGGATGAGTGTATATACGAGCTACCCCTATTACGTCATTACGCCTCGTCTGCTTGGAATAGGGGTAGCTCGTATTTGTCCCAAGTGTGTGAAGGCCACCTCGTTTTATGAGACAAAAACAACATTTTGAGTTGAAGAGGTAGGCATATGGTAGGTACCTAGGCAGGCACATGTTGTCATGAGTTTTGGTTTGGCAACTGCACTCCAGCCAGCCAGTCAGTTAGTCAAGTCAGTCAATCAGTCAGTCAGCCAACGCCCCACTTTCACAACTTAGATTACCTAACTTTTTAGCCGTAGCGCAACGTCGCGTGTCAAGGTCGCGTCGGGGCCTCAATGCTGCATAATTGATCAACTCAATTGAGTTACTGAGTTGCTGGGTTGCTGGGTTGCTGGGTTGCGTAGCTAACGCCTGACAACTTTACCAACTTTACCTAAGCAAAAGGGCCTTTTACCATCAGTCAACTTGCAACCAAGGTAGCTGCACACAACGTCATCTACGATAGAGAATACCACAAAATATCACATTCCGCCCTTGACATGATCACTTTACTGGTAGAGCCTTAAACTTACCAGTCGGCCCTTTCGCCGGAAGCGAACAACACACCTCCCGATGGCCCCTGAGCCCGTCTCGACTCGCCGCAAGAGGACGAGGCCTCAAGATGTCCAGGACGAGGCCGGTTCAACTGCTCCCTCAACCGACTCCGAGCTAGCCGTAAAGAAACGAAAGCTGAATGGACCCGAGACAACATCTTCCTCAGCGCCCGAAGAGCCGCCTGCTGCTCCCACAACCACACGATCGTCCGCGCGCGGGACGAGTCAACGCGCCAGTGCTAGAACTGCTGGCGTTACCAAGCAACCAAAGAATGGAGCAGTCACAAACCCTGGGGTCAAATCTATAACACCCGCAGTCAAAGCTGCAAAGGTCCCAAAGTCGCAACCGCAGCCACCGAAAGCTCGCACAGCCGTCAAAGCACGAGCAATCGACCCCCAACGGAGCGCAAAGACTATTTACGATGTGCCGGACTCGGGCGACGAGCTAGAGCTACAATCTACCGAGGAGAAGAATGGGAAGAGCAGCAGAAGTGCTTCTCGCACAAGTAAACAAGCAAACGGGGTGTCTAAGGGGGGGCCTGGCTCGGGGAGGCCAGTCCCCTCCAAAGGCAAGAGCACCGTCACGGAGGACGAGCCCGAAGGCAAACAACAACCGACGAAAAGGGTCCGTAGCAGACCGGCCAAGATTACCCAGGCGGAGGAGGATGACGAATCCGACCGAATAGGCGATATCGGGGCCCCTGTTGTCAAAACGTCTACGACCATCAAGCCAGCTGCCAAGAAGCCGACCGTAAAAGCAGCCGTTAAGCCAGCCGTCAAAGCGGCAGTGAAGCCTGTCGTTAAAGCAGCAGCAAAGCCGGCCGCTAAGCCAGCAGTCAAGCCAGTTGCCCTGAAGAACGTTAAGCCGGCCGTCAAACAATCTGTGTTGAACAAAAGCCAAGCATGGCTTCAAGACTCGCCTTCTAAAGGTTCACCTGCACCCAAAGGCATCCTGACACCCCGCCACAAGAAGGCCAGTCGGCCACGGAAAAATGTTGCCTTTGATAGCGGGAGCAAAAAGCCTACCGAGGAGGTATTCTTCGAGGACCTGCCGTCCACCATAAAGGCATCACGCCTTAAAGCTTCCAACGAGCCGAAAGATAAAGAGGAATCGGAGGATGACGAGGAACAATCCGCCGAGGATAACGAAATTTGCGTGATCTGCTCCAAGCCAGACTCGGAAGCGCCCAACGAGATACTCTTTTGCGAACACTGTGACAAGGGCTTTCACCAGAAATGCTACGGAATTCCAGTTATACCAGAAGATGACTGGTTCTGCAAGGACTGTCTCCAAGAAGATGTTTTGCCAGGTAACCAGGATTCCGTGCAGGTTTCAGTAGTATCCCGCGTCGCTACGGAGTGCCCTGACATCCCTAACTTTGATCGCCATCTCAAGTCCATGCAAAGAGTGTTATTAGATCGATGCTCTGGCAGTCGACGAGTTCGATTAAAGGGCCAAGATGAGGCATACGACAAGACGTACCAACTTGTTGAGCAGACAGTCTTGGCAGGCGAGGGCAACTCCATGATGATCATAGGGGCACGAGGTTGCGGGAAAACACTGGTGAGCTACTTTCCCCTTGTGCGTACGATGGGACTTTGCTAACAGTACGTCGCAGCTTGTCGAGACTATTGTGGCCGACTTAGCCGCCGAGAACACGGAGAGTTTTCATGTCATCCGTCTTAGCGGGTTCATCCACACAGATGACAAATTAGCTCTTAAAGAGATATGGCGCCAACTGGGTAAAGAAATGGAGGTTGAGGATGACCTAAACAAGACCAGCAACTACGCCGATACTCTGGCCTCACTGCTCGCTCTCCTGTCTCATCCTTCCGAGATCACGGGCACCGACGAGGGCGTGACGTCCAAATCTGTCGTCTTTGTGATTGACGAATTTGATTTGTTTGCAACTCATGCTCGCCAGACTCTTCTGTACAACCTGTTCGATATAGCACAGGCAAGGAAGGCTCCTATCGCAGTTCTTGGACTGACAACGAGGATCGACGTTGTGGAGAGTCTTGAGAAAAGAGTTAAGAGTCGATTCAGTCATCGTTATGTTCATTTATCGTTGCCAAAGAGTGTGCCCGCCTACTGGGATATTTGTAGGCAAGGCCTGGTTATCGAGGAAGAGGATTTGGAGTCGGAAGGGCTCGACGTGAAG
Source organism: Apiospora arundinis (assembly GCA_039105305.1). Classification (NCBI taxonomy): domain Eukaryota; kingdom Fungi; phylum Ascomycota; class Sordariomycetes; order Amphisphaeriales; family Apiosporaceae; genus Apiospora; species Apiospora arundinis. Next base: position 2,805,681 of record JAPCWZ010000004.1, read on the forward strand.
CTGGAGGGCTTCGAAGAGTTCCGTCGTTGGTGGGAGGCCAGAATTGAGGTAAGCTTATTTTTACAAGTTGCTGTGCGTACACGCTAACTTACACGACCCTCCCAGGTACTGCGCGAGACGCCGAGTTTCCAGGACCACCTCGACTACCACTTCTACACGTCCAAAACAGCGGCAGCATTGTTCACGTCCCTGATCATGCCGCTTTCGACATTGTCGCCCTCGTGTCTTGATCTGAAGATGTCGAGCACGAACCTAGAGCGTATTTCGCTGGAGGCTCCTGACTCGAAGCAACACCTGATGGCTGCTCTCTCCGACCTTGAACTGGCAATGCTTATCGCGGCTGCTCGTTTGGACATAGTGGCTCACACAGACACGGTGAATTTCGCCATGGCATACGATGAATACAGCTCCCAGATGGGCAAACAGAGAGTGCAGTCAGCCGGTTCGGGAATGCTGGCTCTTGGCGCTGGGGGCCGAGTTTGGGGGCGAGGGATCGCCGGCCTGGCGTGGGAGAGACTAGCATCGCTTGGGCTGCTGATTCCTGCGGGCATCGGAGGTCGAAGCAATTCTGCCCATGGTGGTCTTGAGGGCAAGATGTTTAAACTAGACGTGGTGTTAGAAGAGATCCCGGGAGCGGTCGAGCTTCCCGGGTTCCTGACCAAGTGGTGTACGCAGATCTGATCGACGATGTATAGTATTATGACTACCTAGGTACTTTACTTTATCTTATGACAAGCGTTGCGCAAGACGCTTCCAAGGTTAGGACAAATGGACGTATCATAGGCCTCTTAAGCAACATCATGGTTAGTTGCGACTCGAATACACTGCATATATCGTTTACTGGATTCGGAAAAGTTGGTGGTTGGCCGGGATGTTGCGCTGAGGACAGAAGGGACACAGACGCACACATGCACACACAGCTGACCAAGGGATGCGATGCGGAATGGTCACGGCAGCCTGTCCCGTTCCCGCCTCCACAGGCTTACTTACAGTGACAGGCACCTGAATGGACGAATGCATGACCCGATACATTGAAATATCAATCAATCAATCAACCAACCAATCAATCAATACAGAACTGAGGCGGTGGTCATTCATCACATGGCACCTTGAGTAGATTGATAAATTAGCCCGACGATTCGTCCAAGAAATAGGGAAGACTACTGACTACCTCTGCCCAAAGGATCGACGCAGGGATCTCGGATGTTAGTGAATTACGGCTACTACTAGCACCTCTAATTCTAATAAAAGCTACTGCCGCCACCATCTAGATTCACCTGCTTACTACCTTGCTGCCTTAGCTACAAGCCATGTCCATATTCTTCGACATCCTCTCTTTGCTCTCGTGTGGCATCGGTTCTGATTTGCGTACAAGTAGACGAATGGCTGCGAGTCTCGACCATCATCGCCATTTGGTCCACTTACATAAAACTCATCTCGTTTGAATGAATACTGACTTATAGTTGGTTGCGCTGAAACAACACTAACGTCCAAGCTTCTCTCGGCCTTCATATCCGGCGACTCTATCCCTATTATTATTATTATTATTATTATTGTTTATATCTGTTTATATTGCTTCGTCATCAGATCCACTTTCACCCGGGTTCGTCAGTGATTGTTTTGTTTCTCCTGATTCTAGGTTGCTTGACATTCCGTCTCGCTGCCCGAAGAAGAAGAAACCAGATTTTCCCCCAATGTCGAAGCGCACCACATTTACCAACGTGACGCCGCTCCCGGCGGGCGTCTCGCGCGAGGCGGCCCTGGGCTTCCTACACGACCACGAGGCCATGATCGACCTGAACCCGCTCGTCATCGAGCGGCACCGGCTGGCCGAGCCCCCGGCCTATGCGCCCGACGACGAGCGCGCCGAGTCCGGCTCCGGCTGCACCTGGTGGAGCATGACCGACATGATCACCTACCTCCCCGGCATCAAGGGCGAGCTGACCTACGCCGCCGCCTTCCTCGACCTCCGCCACGGCCTGCAAACCCATGTCTACGCGCCCATGGGCACCGACATCCGCAACCGCTGGACCCTCGGCGGCACTCTCCCCGGCGAGCCTGCCGAGCCCGTCGAGTTGGGCCTCGGCGCGCCCCGCCAGGGCTTGTACATTCGCGAGGTATGTTTTCTTGTTTTCTTCATCTCCTTCATCTTCGCTCTCCAAGCTGGTCCTGGCCTGTGTCAATTATTAAATTTTGTTCCCTCCCAACGTCAACTCATCTCCTCGTAACATTTCTACTCATATATACATCGAAACACTTGGGATCAATGCGCTGACGTCATCCTGCCTATTTCTGTTGCGCCAATCAGGACGTCGAGCTGCGGTGCAACTTTCTGATGGCCGGTTTCGTCCGAAAGACACTATCCAAGGCCCACACCAAGGTGATTGAGAACATCGCCGAGAGAGCCAAAGCGCAGACGGGGCCCCAGAACCCCGACAGCCCAAACGCCGGTAACGGTATAGACGACGGCGTCTATGGGCAAGGCGGCGATTATGAAAGTCAAACAGCCGCAGCCATCGCCACTCGGCGGCAGCGGCGCCTGAACAACGCCGCCAACAACCTCCCGCCCGTGTACGGTCATCGCGCGGCGGCCAGCGAGACCAACTTGAGCCCCATCAGCCCATCGTCGCCGGAGCCGCTCAGCCCCTCGCGGGCCTCGGGACAATACTTCCACACACACCAGGACAGCTGGTCCTCGGCGAACGGCGGCTGGCCGCTGCACCCGCCGCAACGACCGCAGCCGAGGAGGGGGTCACACCCCGCCGGGACGGCGGCGACAGTAATGAGCCGGAGCCCGCTCAATGACGGCGGCGATGGCGCTTCTTTCGGGCAACAGCGCAACCAGGGACAGAACCAACCGCACCAGCCGCACATTGCAGAGCTTCAATAACAAGAGAGTGGGTGTGGTCACCTTAACGGCGAGGGACGGCTGTATCAAGGCCAAGGATGTTGTATGTGGTGGGAAGCAGGGTGATGCGAGACATGGTGGCAGGAAAGACAAAAAGACATCATTATACCCCGTACTTGTAGAGAGAAGAAGTACGAGCCAGAATCACGCAATGGCTACCAAGCTACAAGGAGTAGATCGACGTGAACCCTTACACTTTACTGACCCCGGTTCGGGCACTTACAACCTGTAAGAGGCACACCGGGCTTATCCGGCGGAGTTCTTGGGTGACCACCCAACCCTCTTTCTTTCATTGAGAGAGAAAAAAGGTTATTTAATTATATATCTCGAAGCAAATAAACTCTATTGTGCCAAACCTATTACCCAGAAAACACCAGTATTAAAAGAGTAAAATCCCCCCCACGGTCATTGCCATATAGTCATAAGTCCGTCTTCATATGAGCACCCGTAACATGGCTACCGCGCGTGAATCATGACCACCCTTCCTTCCTTCCGTGATTCATAATATTGCCTTCATTAGCCATCGGCATCAACCAGCCCATTAACGTCGTAATATCCCTGGCCCGTGTCTTCATCGTAGCAACCATGAAGCCCCCTACATGTTGAGCACCATGCACATGGGAGGAGAAGAAGAGAAAGAAGAAGAAGAAGAAGAAACAAAAAGCGGGCTCCTTCCCTTCCCCTTTACAGCCTGCCCAGGGCAAAGATGCCAACCACGGCAATAGCGACACCCGCCAAGCTCTTCTTCTGCTGGGCATCAGGGGCCCCGGCAGTCAGGGGTGAGGTGGGCATGGCCGTGGGCGACGAGGGAGTCGCCATCCTGCTGCTGCTGCTGCCGCCCATGGGCATGTCGGGCGTGCCGTTGGCGTTGTTCATACCCGGTGGCACTACGGCACCGCCGGTGGGGCTGCTGCTGCTGCCGCCGTTGTTGTTGTTGTTCACGGGGCCGCTACCGCCTGTAGGTGCAGCGAGAGGGCAGAGCGACGAGGTCAATGTCGGCTTGTTCTGAGTGGCGCGATAAGGACAATATGGTTAGCCTTCTTCCTCCTTTATTGAAACGATGTGGGTGGGCGCTGTTAGTTAAACAACATACCGTGGTGATAGTGCAAGGGCAGTTAGTAACAGTGAGAGTCTGGCCCTGCGTGACGGGATAGACGCAGCCGTTGAAAGTGTAGGTGGTGGCCGTCGGACAGACGGTGATGAGCTGGTTCACGACAGTGGTGGCCACTACGGTGGTGTTGTAGTAGGTCCAGACCGAGCTGGCAGGAGGCCTGCTCATCATGCTGCTGCTGCCGGCCCCGCTAGCCGAACCGGTAGACGGTGCCGCAGTAGTAGAGGGGGTGGGGGGAGCAGTGGATGAGCCGCTCACCATCATGCTGCTCATGCTGCTCGATGCCGCGGCGGACGAAGACGGGGCAGCAGAGCCGCTGGCCGAGGACTGAGCGGCAGCCAGGCCCGAGAGGAAGGGCAGCAGGAGGAGGTTGCGAGTCTGCATTTTGATCGTTTTGTAGTATTATGCAACTCTCGTAGTTATGGTTTTCTTCTCGTTGTTGATAGTTTATAGTGGCAAGCACAATTCCGAAAACAAGGAGCGCAGTTGGAAGAGAACGAGTGACTGATGAGGGTTTGGGGAATGAAGGACAGACAGGGGATGAATTGATAGAGACCGTGTGGAACACAGAATGAATAGTTGACAGACATGTGCCGGAAAGGCGCCCTTAAAACGATCTTGGCTGACCCAAGGGGTGAAAAGGGGGACGAACCAGAGAATCCGTAATAAGACACTCAAAAGGCCCAGCTGAATTGCGATGGACATAATAACAAACAACAACTACTTGTAGCCACTTCGAGGAATGTCACAGCCTCCCTTAAGCCCCTGTCTGAAATGCATGCCGCAGCAAGAAGAGCAGCCACATCACATTCTCGGCGATGATTTCACGTTGCTGAGTAGAATTTGGATTTTTCAATTCAAGGGCCAGAAGCCGGCACCATGAGAAGCTGTATATACAGATTTGTCAAGAGCTCCGAGGGACAATCTCCTGTTGTAGGCCCTGCCATCTCTTCCTGCGCCGTCATGCCAACATACGAGTTGGACGTTGGCTACCTTCATTTCTATACGTCCTCTCTAAGTCTGGACCTAACTGGACCCGACTGCATGGATCCAGATTGACAATCGAACCAATACTGGGTATCGGGCGTGTGGCTGGATCCCCGTCGAGCATTTGCCCGGTTGTCGGGTGTCCATGCCTCCTCATATCCTCTTGAGTCCCAAGCTCTTGCTCGTCGTCGTCTACTGCATTCAACGTCGCCTACTCGCTACTTAGAAGGCTGGCCAGTCACGACAAGGCTTGGTGCCGGCCGTGACAGCCTCCGTCAGATCCCCCCATTCAACTGGGATCTTCTTCTCCATACAACAACATGGGGCGGAGCAAGTTGAGCCGACGGACGCGAATCTCTGCTGCTTCAAACGCCGATGCAGGGGTCTCTATTGCTGATATATCCTTTGAACGCCAGTGTCCAGAAAGCAACATAAGAATATTTGGTTGAAGGATAGATGAGAATAAATCAAGGGTTGGTTGTATTAATGGTGAAGAAAGCGTCGGCGTATGCTCTCAATATCGATATCCCATAAAAAAGTAAGTACCATACGCTCGATGCAAGACCTCGACTGGGATAATCGGCATCTCGTTCCGCCAGTCAACTACATTGCGAGCCTGAGCGGTAGCATTGGTGCTCAGACTCTGCAGCAGAGCATGGGTCATATTGCGCTGGGCTGGGTCGGGTAACAATCGTCTCGGATAGGCGCTTTAAGCTGGGGCCAAATCGACCTCTTTACTTCCGGTTCGATCGGCTTTGACTTCGCTCCGGAAGGCGAGAACCACCGCTAGCACCAGGAGCTTGGTCGAAGTCGTAGTTCTTGAGGGTGTTTTCGTACTTGGCGTTGCGCAGGAACTTAGGCACCGAATCCTGCAAATGGACAGTTAGTATGAATAACATTGGAAGCGATGCTGGGTAGAGGACGGGTGGGATATCACTTACGCTTGCCATCAACTTGAATACAGCGTTTTGAGCGTCCTCGAAAAGAGCCGTCACCTCATGTAGCGTGTCGATCATGGCCACGTCTTGACCGACTGCCTTGGTCATGCGGGTTGCCAAGTTGTTTCGAAGCTGGTGGTCGATGTTAAGCTCACACGGAGAACCGGGTGCTAAGAAGGCATTGTAGATGCCGTACGCCTGGGCCATAATCTCTTTAATGCCGTCCATGGAAGTAGCGTTCGGGTTCTTCTGGGCGATTCTAATGGCGGCTCGGCACCCACGTACGAACTCGTCCACTTCCAGATAGAACGACAGGTTTTCCTCGCAGTGGGTTTCCCGAAGGTTCTCGCGGAACAGAAGTCTCAAAGCAGCATCACTCAGGATCTTGTCGAGCCTCTGGGTGTTCGAGTCACGTGCAATACCCGGACGCGACGCCACGATACCCTCGCTCTCCGATGAGCGACCCCGAGCTCCAGCACCATTGACTACGTCTCTTCCTCGGTTAGTCAGTTGGTATATCGCATTCTTAGTGGGTTGGAACATTGCGGCCGAGGGAGACGATGCCATGAACTGTCGATCTTGCTGGATAACCTCCATAAGGTCGTATTCGACAAATAAAGAGGCCATCTCGTGGCACTCGCGGCGATCAACGGTTGTGCAACAATCCATCAACCAGTCGGAGCAGGCCTTGCCAGTGAATGTATCCTTGTACGTCTTGCCTGCGATCTTGCGCTCTCCTGCAATCTTAACGCCTGTGAGGCCGTCCTTGTAATCGCTCAACGAGTCGGAGTCGGCGGAACTAACGCTCGACTTGATGTTCAGACCGTTGGCTCCAATGAACCTGCGGAAAACAACCTCCATGGTACCACGGTCCATAACAATCTTGTCTGATTGAGGGTCCCTCTCCAGTATCACCAAGGAGCTGACGCCTGTAGCAACCAAATCGCCAATCTGTCGCTGTTGTATTCCGTTTCTGCTGCAGAAGCGATCAAGTACGCAAACACCCTTGGGCGTCAATTGCCAAACGGAGCCCTTCATGGTGTAGACCTGTTGCAATTTGCCGTCTGCGGACTGGATGAACCTCGCGTCGACAAATCGCTGGCATATAGATCGGGCCATGTCCTTGGCCATGGAGAAGGTCGTGGTTGTTGTCGTCGTAACAATGCGGGACGGATCTTTCGGGTCAGGCATTCGGTTGGACTGGGAGAATTTGAGAGAGCCGAGGTTGTTGATGGCATCCTCGGACAGGAAAGTATGCTCAATCCGCGTTAACCGCACGCGGTGAGCGGACAAAGGTAGCAAACTGACGATGAGGGTTGAGAAGAGGTCCTTGAAGTCGCGAGTGAAAGGTCGGTCGTCGTCCGTCATACGGAGCAACCTTGAGCTTGTTTGATGCATCTTGTTTTTGGCTCCGGTAAATCGAATGGGTGGTGGTGTATTAGGGTCCGCCTCTGAATACGGCCTCGATATGGGATCTCCCAATTGAGGCACCTTGCTCGAACGCTTCGCGTCAAGGAGCGGGCTGGACGAGGCCGGAGAAGTTGTTGCAGACTGGAAGCGGGAAAGTTTTTCCTGGCTAGCCTGCTCAGTGCTGCTCGCGCCGTTGCTGCCAAAGCTGAACGACGAGTCGAGGGAAACGGACAATCGCGAGAGTCCACCCAAAGTAGAGGCGGAGCGACGAGGTCTGATGGTACCAGCGGGCTCTGCGGAAAGCGAAACCGGTGAGGAAGGAGTGTGGTTGTGGTGGGATTTCGGGCCAATGGTCCTCTCTAAGGCAGCAGAAGCCAATGAAAAGAATCCTCCACCCGAAGACCGCGGCGACCTAGGTAGTGACAAAGTCGAGGAAGCTGAGCTGGCGGATGACGAGGTCAATTGATGTTGACGGGCAGCGTTGTGGTCAATAAGGGAAAACTTTGAGTTGGTAGCAGCAGCGGTAACAGCGACAGGCTCGGGAGCGTGGTTGTTACGGTTGTGCGACGGTAGTGGTTTGTTAGTCGGGTCTTCACTGAGATCTGACACAGGCTGCAAGTTGGGCGGTTTTGCAGAGGTGGTTTTGGTATTATTAGCGTCAATGCTACTGTGACCAAAGGCAGATGCGGCTGCTACGGGCGGTGCAGTTGTAGTTGTAGTAGTAGTTGTTGTGTTCGTTGTCGCTGTGACCGATGACGATCCAGTGGTGGTGGAAGAAGGTGGTGGTGGTGGATGTGTGTGTGATGTTATTTCTGGTTCTGCCTCTGCTGTTGGTGGCGGCGGTGGTGGGTGTCCTAGAGGTTCCTTAACCGATCCAGACAGAGCAGCCATCTACCATTATTAGGGGAATAGAAAGAAAAAAAAAGAGAGGAACTAATAAGAGTAGTGTGATATTGTAGGTCAGAGTAATAGTAGATTTTAGTTGGCAGAAGCGGTCAAATGAAACAAGGTGGCCCATCGACTTGATTCAAAACTGCGCACTAAATAAAAGCAAGAGCGAACGGGACGAGGAAGGACAAGAGAAAGAGAGGGGTGTGGGAATGGGGGGGTCGCCGCTATGAAAGGGGAGGGGGGGCGTGTGCGGTTTGTCCTATTCCAGCGCGCCCAGGGCCGCAACTACTAGTAGCAACAGCAATAAGAAACGGACGATTCTACTTGTATTCTGCTGAGTAGGTAGCAACCAGCTAGGGGAATGGAGTGTACCTAGTTACTGGCAAGCTTGGAACAATGGATGGAATGGAAATGGAAATCGAACTACGATAGAAAAATTTCCCATGGTTGTGTTGGATGGACTGACAGACTGTATTCTTTTTTTTTCTCCTACTGGGCAGTACTGGACGTAGTTGGCGATGGGATGCCTGTGCTGACGTTCCTGCTAGCTACTGTAATACTGGAGGACCCAAGAGGGACTATTACTAACTCCTCCTACTCCTCCCCCTCCTCCTCTTGGGTTTTGCTCCTTTCGGGTCGTACGTGCGCGCGCAGACTGGACGGGGACTGTGCCTGCTGCTGCTGCTACTACTACTACTACTACTACAAGTACAAGGCTAGGCCGGACCAGAACAGAACAGAACAGAATAATACAACACGCGTATTATAGCCGGGCACCCAGCACCCAGCACCCAGCACAGAACGTGTGAAGTCAAGTGAAGTGACGAGGTGCGATGCGAGTGCCGCAGTTGATCATGTACCGTAACGGAACTTCGTATAGAAAGACGGATTGCCACGACGGTACGGAGTACCTCCAACTTACTTACATGCTTGTACATACTGCCTACCACCTGCTGCTACTACCCATCCATTCATCCATCCATCCATCCATCCACCCACCACGTACTTACATTACATTGTAGATAGATTAGGTGGGTGGATGCCATAAGGTCCCATGTGGGTTGGGTTGCAGAAGGGGGACACGCAAAGAGAAGAAAAAACGAGAAATGCCTGCAGCGCACGCAGAAAGTGGATGGGCCATGTGGGTTGGATGCATGGGTGTGGCATGGCGGCATGGCATGGCTTTTGGAGTGGGCATGGGCATGGCCTAGCGCCTTCAATGTTCTTTTTTCCTTTTCTCTGCACTGTCCACCGCCCACCGTCCATCGTCCACTGGCCACTGTCCACTCTCTTCGCTTGTCTGTCTTCGTCCATGCCATGGCCTTCTCCGCCCGTGTCGTTACTGTCGTCGTTGTAGTTACTGATACTGTCTTTGCTGGGGAATCTGCCGCCGCCCTCAGCAAACCCCTTCCTTCGGCAAAGACGACGAGGACAGACAGCAGTTGTGGCACGCACGGTCAGACAGTCAGCGAGCTGGCTTAGTAGCCATAGCTACCTACTTTATATACATACATACCTACTTACTGTACGTAGAAGCATCACAGATTGGACCTCCGTACTCCGTACTCCGTACACGTCAGATAATATACTCTGGCTACTCCGTACATGTAGTCGTATCTGCTCTAACCTTAGCAGAATGTCTATATTCGGGCATTTTGTAGGGAATAGCGGGCCCCCGCTGAATAACGCATGAAAACAAATGTCAAGCAAGACTCAAGAAACTCTCCGGTGGGCGGTGGATGCTTCTCGCTCGTTCGCTCGTTCGCCGCTCGCCGTCTGGCCGCCGCACCGCTACCGCTACCGCTACCGCTGTCTGTCCCTTCCTCTGCTGCTTCTTCGCGCCGTACTTTAACTACTTACACTACATACCTACTCGCACAAAGGCATCTGTCGTTTTTCACTCACTACACTACCTACTCCGCACCTAAACTGCAGTACATATGTACTTGTACTCACATACGCTCTCTCTCCCCTGTTTGCTGTCTGTTGTACCCTGTCCCCTGAGTGGATCAACTGACAAGAAAAAAAAACCCTTTCTATGGCCCTGGGGGTTTCATTTCACTCTCGTATGTTAGTCATCAGTCTAATTGTCTTCCAGGCCTGCCCAATACGTTTTACTGCATGCAATGCAAAGCACACTGCAGCACTCATTTGGCCCATTTCAATCGGCTTGGGTCGTCGTCTCATGAAAAGCTTTCGGTGTTGCGAGGGTGCTACCGAGCTGGGCCTGACCGGACTGAACGGACTGAACGGCCTACCTGGTGACCGAACCTATTCATGGACTCCGTAGTACTACTGACTATTGGGAAGAATGTTCATATCTCACAATTGCGCCATCGGTGAATCTCAACGGGTGGATTGCACATTCTGGCACAGTCAGACTACTATATCACTCTCACCCATCCGATAAAAACCCCGGTAGACCGCTTGATGAGGAGAACGCTACGGTGCGAAGTGCGAGATGGATACACAGGCACATGACCCTCTCCCCTCACTCATTGGTTGGCTGAGCAGCCCAGCCTCTCGCAAAAAAACGCCTCCCACCAACGTCCTCCTGGTTTCGCGTGGCTATGATGGGATCTTAGTGGGAGCATGCCCATGTGCCATGTGTCCGGTCAGATCTTCATGCAGCATTGATTGTGGCAGCCAAGCGTTCCTCGATTGGTCCACCCCACTGGACGACTTGTGTGTAACATTCCATTAGTACTCGTCACAAATCATCTTTCGTCCCTCTTCCACACCCTCCAAAGCCCCCCCCTCTTCCCGAGAACCGAGAGTCTTGGACGCTTCCAATTCCGCCCCCTTAAGAAAAGCCCTAGAGCCCAACGAACCCCTATTAAAGTACGTATGGGACCTGCTCACATACTAAGTAAACCCGTCGACTATTTCAAGCGACCGATGAATTAGTGAGACCAAGATTCTTGGTCATGGCAGTCCATTACTACTAGAAATACGCTTGAAGGGTTAGCTGTACCGAATAGTTGGTAAATAGTAGTATTTACGCCCTACCAAACATGGCCGTACATTCCCTGATATCTCTGACAGTGGATCTGTAGGCATGGCAATGCCCCGAAAAGCATATGAATGTCACTCGAAACTTCAATCAAAGCGTAGGTCAAGTATGAAGTCATGAAGTACCATGGGCATGTTCCACTCAAGGTTGATATACCTACATGTCAATTAATCACTTGGTGGCACATTTTCTGTTTACTATACAGCGGACTGCCTATGTTCTCTGTGTCTTACCAATTTGCCGGGCCTGTCAATCCGTGAAACGTCTGATACTGCGCAAGTCACTATTGCATTAGTCTCTTCTTTTACAGAAGCAAAATTGTTCATGATTGTCGTTGCTATCGCCACTTGGCATGCACACATCTTGCGTAGTACCTTTGCCGGAAGGGCAGTTGAGTAGAGAAGCCAGTGTGCTTTTCAAAAGATGCAAGATGCAAGATGCATGCAAATAAGTTCCACGCACTGCGCTGACCCCCCACCGCCTATGCGACGGCGGGTGTTAGGTACTTTCAGGCATTCTCACTGTCCTCTAACCACGATCAACAAACGACGTATCTTTTGGAATGTCAGCTTGGACAGATCAGCGCGTGGCCGGCAGGGATCTCGTCCAAAGGTCAAACTGGTTCCGGTATAGCTTCATACTTGATACCCCAAGGCAGTTGGCCATCTCACCAACTAACATTCTAAGACAAGTGGGCAGTGCGCTGGCGGGCAGGCATGCAGAGCTTGGCGGATGCTAGCTAAAGATACCGTACAGGTAGTTTGTACGACCAACCGACAGATAGAGACCGCTTGGGATTCGGGAGATTGCACACGTTATTCATGACGCGCGTTCGGCTTTGCTGTTATACAGGAAAGAAGAAGAAAAGAGGAAACGCACTGTTCCGGGTAAGGATAGAGAGATAGTAGTAGGTGTGATCCTCAACGACTTTGCGGATCGTATACTCTGGTACGTCAACTATAAACAACTGGTCTCGGTGGTTATTCGTAGGTGCCCACCACCTAGCCACTGCCAGACTGCATCGGTACTGCCTACTGTAGTTTCGAAGACCCTTGTTGAGGCAACTGCTGCCTGACTTGTGGCGCCTAACATGCATTCGGATTGGCTTTTGCCTAAGCGCTACAACATGCAAGGAGAGTGTAGTGACATGAACCTACCGAGAGCCCCGAAGGACCCGGGCTGCCGACCGACTACAATTACAAGCCCCCAGGCCCCAAGAGCAATCCAGACTCATAAGGCCGCCATATCAAAGGTAGGGGTCCTCAAGACGGACTGAAGTGAAGCTAAGCATGTGCTCGCGGGCCTTTGATATGTACTTCTCCTCCTCGCTCCCCGTGATACGAAACCACAACTGTACCTAATTCATCGCGAGTCTGGATGACACATCACAAAAAGGAGGATTGATGACTTTGGTACAACGCCTCGTGGCAGCTCATTTCGACAACTAGAAACATCTCACAGTTCCAGCCTATTGGGTTATTCTCCGCTTCCGGCAACGTCTCGCCTGCGTACCTTGACCTCTCCAGTTCTTTTTGATGCTTTTGCCTCCGTATTTTTTGCTTTTGTTTTTTTTTCTCCCCCAATAAAAAACAAGTTGAATCGTCATATTCTTTCCTTGATTTTACCCCCTTTGTTGGCTGGGGTGCATCCAATCTATCACAGACACCCGTTGGGGTCTCATCCTGGATAAAACATGGCGGGAGACAGGGTCTCCTCGTGGCCAGCCCAGCCCGCCACCCCTAGGATGAATTGACTTTAATAGAATAGTTCCGGAACGTCGTTCGTTGGCTGCATCTCGCATAATCACCAATAGCCTGAAACTTTGAGCCCCCGGATCATCCATCACGACATGCGTCTCCAAGGTTTCTAGAATGCCTCCGTGTTCCTCTCATCTCGTTTCCTTACAGTCTGAGACTCTAGAAGTGTTGTTGTGCTTTTTTTACTTTCTGCGAAATGGGTTGTTGGATCAATACTTCTACGTATATGCCCCCTGTATATTGCGTTCATGGGGTTGGGGTGATTTGCCTATCCCAGCTATATTGGAGTTTATTTTTACTTTGGCGTTGTGACAAGACGGAAGCATCAATTGTCAGTGCAAATGCGATACGCCCCTTTGGTGTTGCCCCTATGCCCTACGCGTATGCTCCTGTCATAGGTGCACACCGTACTCCGTACTGTCAATTTACCCATTGTCAACGCGCAGGCGTCAAGGAGGGACCCCGGTCCCGTTATGGGCACAAAGCGGCTGGGTTTCAGAGGCTCGATGTAAAAGAGGACAAATACTCTGCTTTTTGGAAGAGATTGGATGGCGTCTGCCGCCTCCGATGTGTCATCCTCCGTTTCGAACCTTGAATTTTCAGCGCTAAGTATATATGTATATACTCGTCGTGCGCGCGCACCAAGTTCGAATTTCTTCCTTCAGGATTTACCTGGTACGGTCTAAAAATGAATGCCACAATCTATTGGAATCCATGGAATCTCACGTCTCGGGAATGGGAATGGACGTGGGGGGCACGGCAAAGCCGAAGGGCCAAGCCGACGACGCCTCGCGTCAGTTCAGGGTTCATGATACCCTTGCGCCGCAGCTGAAAAGCTGAAAGGTTACGCCTTGCGCATTAGAAACCGTAGAACATGCGGTGGAAGAAATGGATGGAGCCCACGTACATAATCTTGGATGTTTCCTGGGCCATCCTGGACCATCCTGGGCCGTACTGGGATCTCTGAGCAAAGCGGTACGGCAGTTGAGTAAGCTTTCCTTCCACGCGCCGACCAAGGATTCTCCTCAAGGCCTTGAAACTCAGAGAGCAGCGCCTTGGGATGATGTGTTTATGGCTTTTCGGAGCTGAGTCTGCAGGGATCTATCACGCTCTGACTGGGTTTGTCAACCCGGTATCGCCGCCTTCCCAGCTGCCAGCCACCTTTTTCAAATCCTCAATCAATCCCATCTCGCGCAACGGCCCGGGGCGTGTGTAGAGTGAGTACGCTGTAGATATCTACGTAACTATGGAACATGGAAGGCCCAGCGCAGAGACACAGAGGGTAGGTACTGTACGGCAAGGACAGGCTTTGATACCGTGGTGTTACAAGGATCCATTGTCTACATAGAATGTATCAGCCAGCGCGGCTAGATATTGCATATGTTGCTTATTCCAACTCAGCTGCTACCATTACCTCACACTCGGTACATTGGGTGAAGAAAGGAGCAAGTAGGATCACGCGAAGTCAAGAATAAACCCCTGTAAATACATGTAGGTAGAGAATAGAACCCACGTGGACGTGACAGCAGAGAAACCCCGCCAGAAGCAGATGTTTACACAACGATGCTGACAAAACATGTCCGCAACCACATCGTACATGCATCATCTGCAAGTAAGAGTCCCAATGCCTGCCCAACATCCAGCGAGGAAGCTTTCGTTATACACAGGTAGGTTCACCGTTGGACAAGATGGCCGAGGGTCCTTGTCGTCGTAAGATTTCCGTCTGTTCGAGACCTCATGGGTGGAACTGGGACGTCTAATACGATGAGGCCACCGCCTGGTAGGAAAAACGGGCTATTGAATAATCCGGACTATGCCGATGATGATAATAATGATGATGCAGCCTCAACCACAACCAGCCAACCTTGGGGGCCAGAGCCAGGGCCAGAGGCCCAGAGCCGGCTCAAGCTCCAGCTCCAACCTCGTCCACAAATCCTCAGCACCCAGCACCCAGCACCCAGCACCCAGCACCGTCACTAGGACCTAATCGTCACAAAGAGACGGGCAGGCAAGCGCTACGTCGTCGGATGGTGGACGCATTTAGCATCGCAACGGCCCCGCGCTAGCGTTCCACATAGTCGGCCGCATCTTCCTTGAGCTCCTACGGCTTCGCCGTCGCACTAACACGTTTCTCATGCCAGTACGCCGTACGGAGGAGTCGAGGTCTCCATAACATCAATCGTTTGTGTGGGCACAAGAGGCTGGACTAAACAGCAGCCCCAATCTGTTTGGATCGTCAACTCGGCTATTGTCTGTACTTGGACGCCTAGCTCGAGTCTGTCCCAATTCAGAGGTCGATCATTCTCGGAGACAGCGAGCGGTTGCGATGGCAAAGCTGTGAAGCAAGTAGCCCTAGAGGTTACAGTAAGGTTACACAGCTAAGTGGTCAATCGACACTCAAATTCCATGCTCTCTTTGGCTGTATACAAGTACATTCTACTCATCTACATACTTTGACTCTATATTCAAACATCTGGTGTATGTGCATTTGATAAGGCGCAGCATATATCGAAATTGATTGATACGTCATTTGGTTCGTAGGGCATTCAAAACCCAGACTTACCTACATGTAGCACATAGCACCTAGCATACTCCCCGAGATGCTAATCTAGTCTACATACAGTAATTGTATCCACCGAGAGGAAGTTGAGGCTGCTGTTATCGTTATACTTCGATGTTGCCATGTCTGAGGTCTGTTTTTACCTAGCCGAGGAAGAAACATGAACTCGACCTTTGGTTCAACGCAAACGTATGTAGCGCACTAACAATGGCATGCATGGCCTGCCACCTGCATACCACTACCTACCAGCCTACTGTACTGCTTTCGTTAGCCATTGGCCCACTGCCTACCCATTCTTGGTACACTATCTGTCTATCAAATCATGAAGATCCCACCCCAAGTTCGCTCGAGACGATGATGTAGCATTAGCCACGGGGTCCTGGTTCACCCATGTGCCCACCTGCAGAAAACACATGGGGTCTGCCTTAAGTCCTATCCAAAAGCAGACCATTCCCACGCAAATCGTACGATGCCATCACTTTGCACCGACTTTACCCCTCAGCAAAACCTTCACCATATGTTGGTACTCTCAATTGCCGCTCTGTCTCCTCTCGCGACCAGCAATTGTCGTACAAGCATAACCCCTAACGTCGGCTTCTCCAACCGTGGCCTCGGACTAGGTAGGCTAATCTACTTGCGAGTACGGAGTCGACGGCATTTCTCGGATTCTAGAAGGTACGGGCAGAAAAGGTTTGATCGTCGTGCCGTGTGGAAAATCGACCGCCCGTTGGTGGTTGGTGATTGGTGGCGGCGGCGATGCCATCAAACTGCCTGATAGTGCAGAGAGTCACAGCATGCAACGCCCGATGGCGTCGACTGTTACGGTAACCATGTTTCCTGTAGCCTGGCGGCCTGTCACTGAAGGGCTAGCCTTACCGGTAAGGAAAAAGGAAAAGGGGAGGCCAGACCTTCGTTTAAAGTACAATATATGCTTACCCCTCCACAGGCAATGGGCGTCTAATATAGTAGGAAGGCATGAAACCGGAGTCGGCAAGACCAAGGCATGGTGGCTCTATACAGCGATAACTATTATACTATTGCTGATAATTTTGCTCATACAGTACAAAGTGGCAATATGGCGTTTGGGCATATACCTGTTGGCGATCTTCCTCAGTGAGTTGAAGAGAGTTGCAGTGAGTTGAAGCGAGACTGCCTGCCTGCGAGCCTCGGCAGGTAGGCCGCACTTGGCCAGATGCTGGTCTCCAGTCTAACGTCTAACTCGCCAGAAAGAAGAAAACGTGGAAATGCTACTAAGAAAATAGCTGCATGGCATAGCGCTAGCCTTCGGTGATAATTGGCAAACAAATCCAGATTTTCGCTTTTTCCCGTTCACCGCCTAACCCAAGGCCACTCCAAGGGCCCCACGCACCACGCGAAGTTCGCAAAGGGAATCCCGAATTTCAATCGCCGAGGACAAGCGTGTGCGTGAGGCTTCGACTACTAATGATAGTACGGTGGTAATGGTAATATGTAGCGCAGTGATACAGTCAGTCACTGGTATGGTACGGAGTATCTATTGGCCATCCATTTGCACAGGAGTCATTAGACTAAACACCCCCCTCACTGGCTGACTCACCTGACTGGGCATTCATTCGGCATTGGCAACTAGCTGGGCATTCATTCATTGGTTGGTTGAGCTGAGGCTACATTAGGTATACCTAGAGGAGACAGCTAGACAGGCAGGCAGGCAGAGAGAGCCCGAGAACTAAAGAGCCAGAGAGCACAGAGAGCACAGAGAGTGTGCACAGAGAGCCTGGCAGACAAAGAAAGCGGTGGCAGAGCGGATTGGCCATTTGGGTCAACTGGTTGGTCGGTTGGCTAGAAATGGGATGGATTGGATGGATTGGATGGATTGGATGGATGGTCGGCTGGCTGGCACGCTGGCTGGCTTGCTGGCTGGCTGGCCACTGGCCACACCCACGACGGGACGGGTCAAGAATGCAGATCATAACGCCATCATGAACATGGTTGTGCTCCCACGTGGCAGCAAACCCCGCCAAGCTGAACAGTCCGCGCCGTTTTCTGCGTCCGTCTCTTACTGCTTCCAGTAAGTAGTGGTGCTTGGTCGCTAGCTGAGCGCGTGCGCATCTCAACATTAGTTTGGCTCTTTGGGGGTTAACAAACAAATATTGATGCACAGTGTGAGGCGATCGCATATCCGAGCCGAATCGCCATTGTTCTTATCTGTATGTACGTAAAGTACGTAACATTTTGGGGAGGTGCCTATTTTACTAGATTCGTCAACCGACGTCTTTGCTCCCTGCCATCTGCCATGGTCAACCCCCATTCGATGGCGAAGTTGTCGGTGTGATGCAGCTCTTTTTAGCAAGGAGGCATGGCGATCTACCAGACCAGGGCCCAGGCGGCCCAGGCAGCCAGGGCAGGAAACAGAACCTACCAAAGCACACCCGGAGCTTTCGATTTCAACGGGCGGGAGCGAATGAAGCTTGACGCCAACAGCATCTGGTGGTGTGGTGCACGCCATATGCACGATCTGGTGGTAGATTCAAGCAGCAATCGTCTTTAATGTTGGTGATACAATAGTAGGCTGAGGCTTAGGGGAGGGCTAGTCATCGTCTCCAGCGGCTGTGATATCTCTAATGCGCGATCCGTTCATCCGAGAGCGCCGGCTCTGTTTTTTTTCGGCCGACGACCTGCGTTTCCGTTAGGGGGCCTGCAACGACGGCAACGCTACCAGATACCAGACCGGTTTACCCCTATTTTTAATACAGATTCGTTCGTAGATCAGAGTCCCTTTCGAGGCCGACCGACCACACCCGGATGATGCGCTTGCAGCATCTAAGTTAGTACCCACATCGCACAACTCCATGCTGCCTCACGCTGTGCCTGTGGGCGAGCGAGACAACGACGGAGCCTTC
Source organism: Apiospora arundinis (assembly GCA_039105305.1). Classification (NCBI taxonomy): domain Eukaryota; kingdom Fungi; phylum Ascomycota; class Sordariomycetes; order Amphisphaeriales; family Apiosporaceae; genus Apiospora; species Apiospora arundinis. The sequence goes on from JAPCWZ010000004.1 coordinate 2,824,135, forward strand.
GTCCTGTAGTACTACCTACCACCCGCCACCTGCCACCTGCCACCTGCCGGTTTATCAATCTTCTCTCCTCTCGCAGCCTACTTGTACGACGTGCTCTTGGCCGTATTTTACTTCTTCCGGCCTCGTCTAGCTTTGTTTGGGAAAATGAGATAATGCGATGTTCCGCATGGCTCTTGTCTGACTCGTGTGACTTCGGTACCTGGCTGCTGCTCGCCTGGCCGAGTCTAGATATTACTCGATTGCAAAGGAGATTTGCATGACCAGGGGGGACCTTTTCGGAAGTGATTGATCATAATCAACTGTGGCACAGTATATGGCCTTGACGCACGAGTACAAACTGTTTGATAGTACAAAAGGCTCTGTAGAGAAGTCGGTATTTGGTTCATGTCACGTTTGGTCGTGTTGTATGAGCTGAGCTGATATAGGAGATAAACGAGTGACGAGCCGCGACAACATTTTCTTGCCTACTACCGGTCTCGTTGCCTCACGATGCGCTTTCTCTCTCAAGGTTCACGCAATGTGCTAGCTGAGCAACTTGATAATGCGTCTCCTAGACCGGGGGGCGTGGGTGTCTCGGCTTTTTGTGACGCACAACCACGTGTCGTCGTCGGAAGGCAGTTGCCAAAAAGGAATGTAAAAGGTAAGACCAGAAACCGGACGGGGCAAGGCCACACCCACGTTGGGCCCTTGCCGTCCGATCTGTTCGAGTCAAACCAGCCGCCGGGGAATGAAGAGTCGAGAGCCTATCTCAGGTACTAACCCGGTAGCACTTGTACTATGTACGCTTCAAACGCCGGTGGGAAACAAGTATTTGATGTCATCGACTCTCGAGGTGAAACATTTCGTCTTATTTGCCTTGTGCACAAGGTTTGCACTACACTCGTCCGGGTTATGCGAGTACATATGTACTTGCGCGTGTTTGATGCTTTTGATATCAGCTCAGAGGTGACAATGGGCTGGTTTCCCGGGCTCCTTTCCGCTGCTGTTCCCCGACAAGCAGCATGGTCACATCCCAAGAGGTGATCGGTCTGCAGTGAACTATGAACCGTCGAAGACAGTGGCACAGTCCTACTGCCGGAGCACCCACAACCATTTGATCTACCGGTAGACCAGCAAGGAATACATTACATAACCCAGACAAAACATTGCTGTCCCGGCTTGTTGATCCCTATGGAAGTCCCTGGAGACAGGCAGCACTATCGGGGGTGTCTCGTGACCGCCAAAATGCGTCTCCTTAAATTTGTAGGTCTTGATAGAGACCGGTACCCTCGCTCGTTGGACGACAGTCGATTCAAGGGATTGGCTGCTCGGGAAGAATTCTTGCCACATAGCAGCTGTTATATCCCATCCGTCTCTCTCCGTGCTGTGCTGGATAGAGCCGTCATCTGTCGTTTGCGTTTGCGAGTAATGGACCCAATCCATGGGTAAGCCGATGAGTAACATCCGAGCTCATGCTTGGAGGGTGACCCTCGGTGAGACTGTTGGTAGGAACAAGATTCTACCTTGATGGCCAGGCATGTTAAGCATATGTATAGTAGAGTCGATTCTCGCGACGCGCCCCTATTGGTGGTGAATCCATACTTTGAGTTCCTTGGTCATGGAGAAGAGTTCCTTGATCCCGAATTTGGCAGCGAAATGTCATCGGCAGCAGGAGGGACCTTCGGAAGACTCAGACTGTCCAAGCGAGTCTTCTTCCGATCCCACTTAGGGGCACCAGACCCCCAGATTCAACTAATACATCCGTCCAGTACTCACCCTCTTGGACGAAATTAAGCGCGTTAGCAATCGGCTGAATTGCCATGTCGGGTCCGGCAGAAACCGGTGGGTGGTGCTTCCTCCACGGAGAAGCAAAGTGAAGGGTGAGTACTGACTAGTTGGGTGTGGCTATGGTAAGGCTGTACATATCTAGTTTACATAGTTGTGTACGCATCTACATACTCTGTCGTCACTAATTAGGGCACTGGTCCTCTGGGCTGCCCTCAAGAATGTGATAGAGCATGGCACTAGAAGCTCCGCAATCATCACATACAGTGAGTGGGATGGGATTCGTCTGGCCGCTACCTTTGCCATGGTAATATGTACAAAGTATCCTTGACTCTCCATGTTGCTGTCCCAACACGACCGAGTCCTTGGTCACTTCGAACTGAAACTCAGCCTTGAGCATAGCTGATACACCATCCGACGGGTGCCTCCTTTGACATAATCGTTGGATCAGACGAGCAGATATCTCTTCATCAAGCTGGAGAGACTGCTGAATGACTTGGTTATCAGGCGGCTTGCCCCTTTTGTGTTCGTCCAGACCGGTCTTGATATACTCTAGGGCCAGACGATACCCCAAGCGCGGCAATGTCAGATTATCTAACCATTGAACTTGGGGCTGGACCCAAAACGCGATGCCCCCCCGTTCAGCCGGAGTCATGAGAGGCCAGAATTATTCGTAAGTATCAAAGGCCCTTGACTAACATGATCGATCGGCTACTGAAAAGTCGCCGGCGTGAGTATACACGTCGCAGTTGTAGAGGCAATCAAGGATACGCGTCAGCAGAACCTACTTGGAAGATAAGAACAGGGAGACACAGGTTTCTGCTAATACTCTGCCTCACCTCCATTCGGCCCCTTCGTAACTCAAGGGTATGATTCAATTACTTCACACCGCCTGTGTGGACTGCACTTTCGCAAGGGCCAACCTTATTAAAGCAATATCAATCAAGGGCACTGGGTGGATCGTGAGCCACGGACAAGAGCTGACTTAATCATACGTCTGGCCAAGGCAGCTGATGCTTTAGTGAGACGAAGTCCATTGAATATAGCGGCGATATATCAGAATTAATACACGGCTTGAGTGCTAACTGCCCTACGATGCCCTGCTCCTGTAGCTCCTGCTGGATGAATATCCAGGTGCGCTCGGAGCCGTCTCCGAGTGAGAGGAAGGAGCAAGACATGGCCGAAAAAGGGGGGGGGGATATATGTGCTGTAGTAAGTGTAAGCCTGTCGTATTGGCACCTGCGGGGCGACGGTGACGATCTGGAAGAGTTGTCCCGAGCCTCGAAGGGCTTTAGACCGTAAGGAATAATTGGAGCTGGCAGTACTACTGTGTGGGATGGCGCATAGCTATACAACTACTGCACATTCTTATCTACCATTCGAGGATGGCAATGGCAATGATGTGATCAAGGACAGGAACAATTTCTTGATCGGTCGATGTCGAAGTCAGAAAATACCCTTGAGAAAGAATGGACGACCAGAGAAATGAGGAGTGGCAGGAGACGATTTCAACGATGCAGTATCATTTGCTTAGTATCTTGCTCCCCGGATATTTGTCAAGAGGATATCGCTCTCCTTTCTATTCATATAATGTGCCTGGGCGGACTCGTTGACGAGCCACAGCACATCACGATCAGTGTAGATAACTATACATGGTCAGAAGACGTAGGACTGTCGCCCTTGAATTTCAACCCTACTTGGCGTCTGCTCTCTATGCCCTTTTCTCTTATTGATACAAATTTGGCTTCCTATTTACGAAGCTTCTGTCAGACGCCGCCTCCACTCTCATCTTGTCAGACACCCCGGCCTCCACATGCCACGCTCATGATCATTATATCGCGGTGGGAGCCTGGTCCTTTTTCCATCCCTTGCTTCGCATACTGGTCTCGATCGCCCTCCAGATCTGCTCGACTACCTCCCGGTCGCGCCATCGGCTCGCATCGGTGCCCGTGGGGTTGACTCCCTTCCAGCGATCGATGCCCACGTTGAGGACGCGATGGCCCCAGGACTGGATGTTCTCCGGGGGCTGGTCGCCGCGCCAGCCCACATAGATGCCCGGGATGTGGCGGAAGAGGTCATGGGGGTTCGACCAGCGGTACTGCTTAAATTGCCAGGGCTGACCCGTCGTGAAGACGGCCACAACGCGGTTCCAGTACTCCTCCTTGAACTTCTCCGGGCCCTCGACCAAAATGAAGCGCATCGGGCGGTTCGGGTCAATGTCCTTGCAGTGACGGTTGATGTGCAGCATGGACGCGCTCGACGTGGAGCCCGCATTTGCGCTGTCAGCGGGCATGAACTGGCCGCCCTCGAGGAACGACTTGATGTTGGACATGCGGAGGAGAGAGGAGGCTGAGGGTGATAGGAGGATGATGGGGTCGGGGCGCTTGCTCTTCGGGTTGAGCGCGAGCGACGGATTGGAGGAGATGTTTGTCGTAGATGGTCTCTTAGACATGAAAGGTGCTGCTAGCTTGCGAACATGAGAGAAGTCCTGTTGTAGAATCAATGGCGGTCAGTATGTGTACAGCACGATGCATGGGGCAAAAATGGCCACCCCAAGACTCACGGTGGGTTTGATTCCTCTCAGTGCCGCGTTGCGGTCGCCCATTTTCCGCTCGCTGTTGTATATCACGGCCAGCCGTGGATCCAGTGTGCCCTTGCCTGATCTTCCCAGAGTACCCCCGATGGCAGGAGCCTGCGCGCCCTTAGATGCTAACGCTGCCGCCGCATTGGAGGCAATGCCATCCTTATCGCCAGCGAGCGGCTTGATGTACTCGCTTTCCTCGCTCGCGCCTTCCAGCCAGGTGATCAGGTCTAACCGCTCGACGAAAGCCAAGTTCTGAACCTTCTTCCCGCTCGTGAGCTCTTCGTTGAGCTGCGATACGGACGCAGTGTACTCGGGGATGGCGACTTCGCGCTTGAGCCAGGCCAGGTAGATGCTGCGCAGGTCGACGGGGGTGTCGTTGGATACGAAACGCGTCGCTGTGTCTATGGGTAGCGATATCCGTGACGGGGTTGTGAAAGTGAGCTTGGTGGCTTTAGAAAGGTCGACTTCGGAGCCGTCGTCAAGTGTTGCGGTGATCGCGCTGCCAGACGCGAACGACTGTCGCAGGAGGAGCAACGGGTCCATATCTGTGGTCGCCATGGCGTCCAATATCAACCGAAGCTACTTTGACGCGCAAATATGATGTTTTCTTCGATTTTAGTCGGAATTGGCAATGGTAGAGGTTGGTTTCAAGGTTGAGATGATGCGCGAGCTTTGGTTGTTGAGCAAGTGAAGCTCCAGAAATGCAGCCTTGTTGCACAGCCACACGTTTTTATGACCTCTCACACGAGGCTGTTCAATTCAACCACCTCATGCGAAAACCATATTGCCAATGATACTAATGCAACCATGATGAGAACCATGATATTGTCGATCATTAACTACTTAACAATGCAGCAATAAATTTGGGTAAGACGGAAGCACTGAATTCGGCAGTACTCAATAAGTGAGGTGAATAGGTTCTTGGGGGGAAAAACCCCCCCAAATGCAGAGATCAAAGCATTTCAAGAATTTCGCCTGCTTTCTATGCGTGTATACCTCACTATAAACCGCTTGAAATACAAAGCTGTGTTGCTTTTCCATTACCCTCTGTTTAATGTGTTGCCGCTGCCTTTCGGATTGGCTTCGACGTACTCATCCCACTCACGGGCCTTCATTGTCTCGGCATCCGCTTTCTCGTAGTTGTCTTCATCTGGAGTTGCCTGTCGACCACTAGCTTCGCCACCACCCTTGATTATACCACCACGCTTCCTCTCTTCCTCCAGGTACTGATCAATGCTCATTGTAGGCAGATTGTGGCCAGATCGGAAAACCCCTTGCTGCACGTCTTGCCTTCCGCTTGTGAGTGTGAAGGGCCGCAGCGGTTTTCCGTCCTGGCTCAAGAGCGGTCCCGATGACTGCATGTTCTGGAAGGGTCTGTCTAGACGGCCAGAATAGTCATCTACTTCTGTTGGCGACCGGCGTCGTCTCTCGTCCTCCTCCACGGTTGTTGTCGTTGGGATGAGAGGCACCGGGGCCTGGGCTAGGACATCCATCTCGCGACTGATGCCTTCCAACGCCTGAAACGTCATATAGGCGCAGTAGGATATATTAGCAAGATATAGCTCTCTGACAGCCTCCTCATCGCCGCCATCCTCGAGGTAGCGAGGCGAATGCCTCATATAGTCGAGTTTCTGCTTCATCTCCTTCTCGTGCTTGAAGTTCGCGATCTTAGCATTGCGCCTGGCTGCGGGATCTGTAGTGGAGATTGTGGAGAAGCGCTCCGGGTCCTCTTGGTACAGGGAGAACATCTTCTGATCTGATGGAGAGAGCAACGCATAATTGTCGAGAAGGTGTAAGAATTGCTCATATGCCTCTCTTGTTGTCCTCAAAGCCGCCCTACGCTCGAGAGGGGTAGCGACAGAGATTTTCTGCAACAGTTCGGCTATCCGGAAGCTGACCAGCAGGTAGGGCAGATCTGATGTGTTGATATCCTCAATACTCTCATTGTTGCTGAAAAGAGAAACTTGGCTGATGTATTGCAAGCATTCCTGGTAAGCTTTCAGGGCAAATTCCAGATCTTCGCGGTAAGTTGGGTGGCTTGCTTCAAAAGCACCATCTAATGATGCTTTTTTGGACTCAGCAGCCCGGAAGACCGATTTCAGTGTCTTTGGCTCATCCATATCTAAGCCAATAGTAGAGAGGGTTATCTATGGGAAAACCAGGCGTCGACAGTAATGAGCAGATGAGTTGAGCCGCAGGGTTGTCTGTATCAGAGCAGGCCGGGGGAGGAAGGATGAGATTCTCTTCTTTTTAAAACCACTAAAATATGAAAATTGAAGGGGGCGAGAAAGAAAAAGAATGGTATGGCAGATAGTATGCACCTCAAACAATGATAACCCCCCGGGTGATCAGGTTGATCTCTTTGGGTGGCAATATTGGGATCTGTCGCATGCACGAGGACATACGTAATGACTTGAATCTCTGTCTTTGCAGCAACAAATCAAGCATCAATGCAATCAATGGAGGGGCAATATTGTATCCTTGAGGTTAGCAGGAGATCTTGCACCATAGGCCGCGCCTAGCCCAACACCCCTCGTTTTTTCCCGCCTCGGTGAGTACATAAAGGACGGTACAGTACATTAAGCAAGTACTGTTTTCCCTGCAATAATTTGATAGAAGCAAGGACCCTGCATAATTAAGCGGGTATCGATGTTTCAACTGCTACCTGACCTGCTAACCTTATATCGATATAAGAATGGCATATGTACATATCTGATGAACCATCACCAAATAACTTCCAATGCTAATCTTTATATTTCCTTGTGCCTCAAACAAGGAAAGTCGGGTAGTCAGACTTGGATCACGCTGAACATTTCTTCTCAAGATCTATGTAGCTATTGTTCACCATGCTCCCATAACATTGGAGACAATGTCGATAATGTTTGCTTTAGCTGAAGCTGTATGCAGGGTCGAAAATGGCCATTGGAAGAACAATGTATGGCCGTTTGTTTCGTTTGCCCAAGTGCCTGCCCTCAGAGTTCTCCCGCCTGTTTGCATGCGACGACAATCATGTGCCTACCTGATTTATTTGTAGCTCCCAAGAAGCCCTTTAGACTGTACCGATTTGGGACCGCTACTGGGTTCTACCTACCTACCTCTTTGGTTCACATTATTTGAGGCATTCAATGCATGTCTTGTGGTAAGCTCACCGCAGCAAAGGTTGTGCCATTCTAGTATTCACCTTCCTTGACAACAACTGTTTTCCCCTGCTGAGTCGCATAAAGAAGGTTCCTTTCTATGCTTCAATGTGTCTTTCAGGCCTGAGTCTTACTCTCATACTCGAACCGAACCGAGTCACGTCATACCACTGTCTCGGACAGTAGTGCTGCCTTGATGCCATCCCAATCCTGACCACGGCACCAAGATGGGCTCAGAACAGCAAGAACACAAACTGCAAATCGCATCTGACCCCGGCGCCTTGCTGGCGATGGATGATGATGTGATCTCGCACAGCAGCAAACCACATGCAGAAGATGAGAGCGACCCGGAAGATCTCAGCGATGCCGATTCCAGGAACGACCAGCCTGAAGCGCTCAAGAGAAAATCCTTACGTCTTGCTGCTCAGCAGAGCCTCAACGAGTATAAGAGAGAGCAGCAAAAGCAGGAAATAGATGCCGACAGTCGCTCCAAATCTGCAATAGATGAAAAAAATGCCCCGAGAGAGATAAACAGCCCGCGGGAGTACCAAGTCGAGCTCTTCGAAAGAGCAAAAGAGAAGAATACCATTGCAGTGCTTAGTACAGGCTCCGGAAAGACGGCGATTGCAGCACTTCTACTACGGCACACCATTGAACAAGAAATCAATGACCGTGATAGCGGCAAAGACCCACGATTAGCCTTCTTCCTCGTCGATAAGGTCTCGCTCGTCGCTCAACAATCTGCCTTCCTACGCAGAAACCTCGATTACTCGATTGGGGACGTGTCGGGCGAGCAGCTGGGCGGCGCAGGAATGAAGCGAGACTATTACCAGAATATTCTCTCGTCTAAAGAAGTTATCGTTTGCACTGCAGCAATCCTTCTTGACTGTCTCCACCATTCCTATCTCAGTATTGACCAGATCAATCTGTTGATATTCGATGAAGCCCACCATGCTAAGAAGAACCACCCCTATTCGGTCATCATCAAGGACTTCTATGCAGATGCCGAGAAGCGCAATAGCCAGCGGCCGCGCATCTTTGGAATGACGGCATCACCAGTCGACGTGAAGAAGGGCGATATATTGACTGGCGCTCTCGAGTTGGAAGGCTTGCTGCACAGTGAGATTGCAACTGTTGCAAACCCGGGGGCTTTCCGAGAGCATCTACAAAAGACGAACATCGAGAAACTTGTCCAGTACAATCTTGCCCCAGCCGCGTTTGAAACGGCGCTCTGGTCGAGACTCAACAGTCTGATTGGACACAACAACCACTTCAAGAGATTGTTTGATTTCGCCAAGTGGTGTACCCGAGAACTTGGTCCATGGTGTGCTGATCGAGCTTGGCATCTATGCTTCACTCGAGAGGAACTGCTGAAAGCCAAAGCCAGGACTGAAGCGTACATCATGAAGAGGGCTGCAGGCGTGCATAGCGAGGATAAACTGGTCTCCCTGATTGATAACGAGGTGCATGCTGTGCAGTTGGCATATGAAGTATTGTTAACACATACAGAGAAGGAAGCGCGCCCGTCTTATGGCTTGGTATCTGACAAGGTACTGAAGCTGTCTTCTATTCTGACCAAGGAATTCACGCCTAGGGAAGACAAATGCATCATTTTCGTCGACCGGCGTCTTACTGCAGTCCTACTCAGCGATTTGCTCGGGCAGCCAGGAATGGGACTTAAACATATCCGGCCAAGTGTACTGCTAGGAGCAGGCTTGGTAGAAGCTGGAGAGCAACTAGGTATGTCACGCAAGGAGCAGGAGGCAGCAATAAGACAATTCAAGTCTGCGGAGCTCAACTGCCTTGTGGCAACAAACATTGCCGAAGAGGGCTTAGATATCCCAAACTGTAACATGGTTATCCGGTTCGATCTTTATAACACCATGATACAGTACATACAATCAAAAGGCAGGGCTCGCATGGAAAATTCGCGATTTTACCACATGCTGGAGCGTGACAACGAGGACCATGCCCAGAGGTATGTCAATATCAAGGCGAATGAGAAAGCACTTGGCGAACTGTCCGCCGTACTGCCGGATTGCCGTCGACTCGTGGGCAATGATTATAATATGGACTACTACTTGAGGAAAGAGGTCAAGAAGTCTTACACAGACAAAGAAACGGGGGCGAAGTTGACGTACAAGAGCAGCCTGGGTGTGCTGGCTGACTTTGTCTCTTCTTTGGAGAATGCGTCCGAAAGCTCCCTGCATGCGGATTACGTGGTCAAGAGTGTCGGGAAGGAATTCCAGTGCGAAGTTATCCTGCCCGACCATGCGCCCATCAAGACCGCCATGGGCGACCGTGCTGCCTCCAAGCAAGTCGCAAAATGTTCCGCCGCATTCAACGCTTGTGTTCGGTTGAAGAAAGACGGCTTTCTCGATAAGTGGCTGCAAAGTACCTTTAAGAAGCATTTACCGAAGATGAGGAACGCAAGACTTGCTCTCAGCTCCAAGAAGCGCCACGAATATCCAATGAAGATGAAGCCGGATATCTGGTCGCAGCGGGGAATCCCTACGGGGCTATACGCTACAGTACTTCGGCTGACTGATCCGCAAGCAATGGGTCGATCTTCCAGACCCTTGGCTATTCTGACACGAGCACCATTGCCCCTTGTTGCTGGTTTCCAGATCTTTTTCGGGGACAGCAAGAGTTCTGGGGTGCAGTGTGTGCCGCTGGATAGATCCATGATGGTGTCACTGGATGAGACTAACGCCCTAACCACTTTCACCTTGCGTGTGTTCGAGGACGTCTTTAGCAAGCAATACAAACACGAACCCGAAAAGTTGCCATTCTACTTGGCCCCTTTAACTCACAGCCATGATACCAATGTGGAACAGGATTTCGAGCATGTCCGGACATTGATTGACTGGGATTCTCTTACAGCGCTTCAGGGTTTCCAAGCTGAGGAAAACGGCATCTCAGCAACGAACAACTACAAAGATTGTTTTGTGACTGATCCCCACGATGGCTCTCGGAAGTTCTACACAATCGGTCGTGTTGAGGACATGAAGCCAAGTGACCCACAGCTTCCGAGTGCACCCAAAGGGGCAAACCGAAGTAAAGGCCGGAGGCAGGCACCCAACGATATCTGGAACTACAGCATTAGCTTGTGGTCCAGGTCAAGAGCCAATTTCGAACGACGTGATGACCTCGCTGTGGTCGAGGCCGAGTACATACCTCTACGTCGTAATCTTCTTGACGAGTTCGAGAAGCCGTCGGACACGGAGAACCGTTGCTATATCTGTTTCCAGACCCTACAAATATCGCCACTGTCTACGGATATTGTGTCTATGGCGTATAACTTGCCAGCTATCATTCACCGAATGGAATCCAACCTAATAGCACTAGAAGCATGCGAGGCGTTGGGTCTTCAAGTCCGGCCCGACTTGGCTCTCGAGGCAATGACTAAAGACAGCGATAATACTGAGGAGCACGCGGAACAAAAGATAAATTTCCAGAGGGGTATGGGCAACAATTATGAGCGACTAGAACTGCTGGGCGACTCGTTCCTGAAGATGAGTACTACCATAGCTCTTTTTGCGCGAAAGGCAGACGCCAACGAGTTTCAATACCACGTTGACCGCATGGTCATGATTTGCAACACGAATCTGTTCAACCATGCTCTGGAGTTGAAGCTCGAGGAATCTATTCGATCAAAGTCCTTCAACCGGCGAATTTGGTACCCCGACGGCCTCGAGCTACTCAAGGGAAAGCAGAATGAGAGCATCATGGGCAGAAAGGGCATGGGAAGAGGTGTCCATGTGCTTGCCGACAAGACCATCGCTGATGTTTGCGAGGCCCTCATTGGCGCCGCTTATCTGTCGACTTACAGCCAAGGAGATTTCGATATGGCCGTAAAAGCTGTGACCAAATTCACCAGTAACGAGCAACATACAATGATGAAGTTTGACGACTTCTTAGCTGGCTTCGTGGTACCAGATTGGCAGAAGGCTAGTCCTACTGCTGTCCACGTTCACCTTGCCGAGCAAATCGAACAGCGTCTCGGCTATCGTTTCCGGTATCCTCGACTGCTCCGTTCCGCCTTCACACACCCGTCATACAGTTTCATGTATGAGAATATTCCCCATTACCAGCGCCTCGAATTTCTAGGAGACGCGCTGTACGATATGGTATGCGTTGACTATCTGTTCCACCGGTTCACCAGCGCCGATCCGCAGTGGCTCACCGAGCACAAGATGGCCATGGTTTCGAACCAGTTCCTGGGCTGTCTTTGCGTGTCGCTAGGCCTCAACAAGCATCTGGTATCAATGACGGGCGGACTGCCCCAACAAATCGCCGACTACGTTGGTGCCATTACCGACGCGCGCGAGGCGGCCGAGACCGAAGCGCTCGAAGCCGGGCTTCCCCGCGACGCCTTCGCGCGTAACTACTGGGTAGATGTCAGCGCACCTCCCAAATGCCTGCCCGACATCGTTGAGGCCTACATCGGCGCCCTGTTCGTGGACAGCGGCTTTCGTTACGCCGAGGTGCAGGCCTTCTTCGAGAAGGAAGTGCGTCCCTACTTTGAGAATATGCACATCTACGACACGTACGCCAACAAACAGCCCTCAACGGCCCTCGAGCACAAGGTGAAGCGCGATTTCGGCTGCGACCAACTGCTCATGCTGCCGCTGCGCGGTGACGGCGATGAGGACGGCGGCCTCGGCGAGGAAGGCTTCGAGTTCGGCGTCACCATCCACAGCCGCGTCGTCACCACGGCTTCAGCGGCTAGTCTGCGCTATGCCAAGGTGGCTGCGGCGAAGAAAGCTTTGGCTTCTCTTCAGCAGCTGGACCTTGCGCAGTTTAAGAAAAAGTACTTTTGCAATTGCAAACGGAAGGTGGATTCGGATACGGCTTCGTCTACGACTGCTGCTACTGCTTGAATCCTCGAGTGTTATCGAGGGTTCGCCAAAAGGGACGAGTGTTTGGGCACGAAAATAGACAGAGAACGTAGTGCCAAGGATTTGCTACTGAATGTGCGATATAGCAACCAATGAATCGTAACGAAACTTACTGAACTAAATTCCCTTGGTTGACTGTCCATATGTATTTGTTCATATTCTTGCGAACTGTATCGTAGTTCGTCATTTGTAGACTTGTTTATCCTTTGAGAGGAAAACGAAACCCCCTGGAGAGTAGTAGGATAATATGTTTCAATCGTATTATGCTACCAAATACAAGGGAGTCAGGTCTCTTTTGTGCAACTGGCCTGCACAATCCAGTTGCACCTATCCCTTTCTTTCCCTGAAAACCGTACATACAACAGACAGTACAGAGGGAACAAGAGCTAACCTCGGCTCCTCGGGGTCTCACTGGACCTTCAATCATGATCTCGACACGTGTAAGTGAAATGGGGTATTAATAATACTGAGAATGGTCCTTTCTTTGAACTCCATGCCATAAAACGCACCCGTCACACATCCTGAGACACCTGAATATTCCAAGACCAGACAAAGAAAAGAGAAAAGGTAAGGAAAAGGGGGGGGAGAGACGTGAATAGGGCTGTCCACCACACATGATGGGATATGATCGTAGCACGTAAATGTCCGCCCTTAAATATCCTTCAAAGCCCTTAAATGGCTACAGTGGAGGATACATACAAATGCAAGTAAGTAGAGGGTATTTGCAAGGAGAATAAGCCCACCCGCCCCGTCAACCGTTTGGTAACAGTTGTTGCCCTGGCAAAACCCATCTATGCCAAACGCCGGCTTTTTGTTGTGACATGTGAACGTTGTAGGAAAGGGGGAGACACAAGGCAAAATAAAACAAAGAACAAGCCGTCACTCGATATCAGCATCAGAGCCAGGAGACACACGAGGATACCCAGAGCGAACAGCCTCCGCCCCTCGGCTGCCAAAGGATTCTTTCCTTCTTCGAACTGTGGCACCGCTCATACGATTAAGTATCTTAGCTTCCCTCCGGAGCCTTGCCGCAGTTTCAAGGACCTTCTTACTCAAGTCCTCCTCTTCTTCAATCACGTCGCTTTGGCTGCTGGCCCAACGCGAAGCCCGTGGCGGTTGTCGATTAGGTGTGTTTCCTCTGCTGAATGGAATGTCGAACGAAAGTTCGTCTTCCGTCTCCTCATCTTCAGACATGTAATCGTGTCCATTGTCATCGCCGAAATCGGCGTGGCCATATTTAGTATTTTTAGTTTGGAAACGCAAATCATGGGTTTTGGAGGCAGCCCACGATGTCGTGATAGGACTGGTGGGCAAGGAGAGAAAGTCGCTGTTGTAGTCCGGTATGGTGGCACCGAACGCTTGGTGCCCTCTTAAAGAACACCTCGAACTTCTCGACGAAATGATGTGGTGAGGTTTCTCGAAGGAAGCGGTCAGGTCTAACGGGTTTGGCAACCCCGGCAGTTCGCCGGCATCAAAGCCGTACCCTGAAGGGTTGAATATGAGGTCCTCTTCGCCCTCTCCTCTAGGATGGCGTGGGGAGAAATCGTCGTCGTCGGATGAAAGTTCGTCGTCGATATTAAAGTTGGTGGAAGGCTCAAAGCCAGAATGGGGGGATATAGGAGAAAGAGCAGGTACTGATGGTTGGCTGTAGTTTTCGGAAGCAGTGTGATAAGCGGCAGAACCGAATGTTTCTCGGCTTGAATTGACACCTTTGATGTAGGGCATGAGATCGACGGATGTGTTGGCGGTGTGTCGCGAGTGCGGTCTGAATGGATTTGAGCTCAAACTCGACAGAGTGGCTGTGGTGGAGTCCATCGACCATTGACGTATACTGCTGGTGCGCTCTGGTATAGACTCTTCTATATCCAGTTTTCTTGCTCCCGAGCCTGAAGTCGATGCGAGGCTGAGTGTTCGGCTTTTGCCATGTAAACTGAAGCTATCGTTGCTGTCCTGGTGTATGTGAGAAGAAGTTAAGCCTATAGCCGAGGGTTAGTACGAATCCCACACCACAGTGGAAACGGCAGCATGAAAACAAGAAAAGCACTGACAAGGTGAACGCTTCGCCTGCAACTGCGCAGAGGCGTGCGAGGTGGTGTCATGGAGATCAGAGGTACTTCCCAAGTCGCGTTTTGAACGGCCGGGCTCCAGTATAGGATTATGAAATCCAGATTGTGATATGTCAGGTGGGTTTCGTTGCAGCGGCGATTGGATGCTGAGTATACTAATCCTTTTGGATGGCGATTGCCCAGAAACTGATACAATATTATGGGAAGCCGTATCTCGCCCTGCCGAGTGTAGCGACTTCGGTCGACTTCCATCAACAACTTGAGGGTAAACCACACTGATCCGCCGAGCGACCCCGTAATCCGCCTCGTCGCTGTTGCACTCTGAAAGTACGAATGAGTCTCTATGGTTTTTGACCAACACCGACCGTCGGTTGCTACCGTATGACTTGATCGACTTCTCGTCGGTGAATTGAGCAGAATCCGAGTGTTTACCTCTGTCCTGAAGCTCCGGTGGGAAGCTGCTGGCATCTGGGTCTCTTGTATGCTGCTTTGATACGGTCGAACCAGATCGAGATCTAGTGGCCGGGGAGGATGACACAATATAGCCTGGCATAGACTTCCTCCTTGATGCCTTATTTGCTTTAGGCTCCTCGCTCTTCTTTGTTTTCGAGGTGCGATATTCCGGGGGGATAGAAGGTATCACGGAGGACGTCCTTTCCGGGAAAGATCCAACGTCGCTCGACGTGAAGGACTTGGTGCGCAGAGTGGCGCCGATGGAGTGTCGTTTCTTTGCACGAGCCCGCAGGTCTGCATCGGATCCTTTGGTGCTCGCTGAGGATGGCAGAGGACCTGGCCTTGATGGTGCCTCATAGAAGGCGCGTATCACGGGATTGTCCAGGTTGAAACCGTTCTCCCGGATGTTTCGATCGGCGACGTCTTCGCCGTATATTTTACCCCCAGCCGCTTGCAATCTTTGGTGAAAGTTGATAGGAGAAATAGTCGACTGCGCATCCAGCAAGTCAACGAATCCCCTTGTCATGCCAGAATCACCACTGCGAATAGAAGCCGACCGTTCGTGGAACAGAGGCGGTGGCTTGGTGAAGACATGCTGTTCGTGCTCTTTGGACGGCAACCTATACGGAGGCTTTGGGTGACCTTCTTCGGTATTCTTTTGAGGTAGCCTATACGGGGGACCTTTAGCAGGAGACTCGAGAGTTCTAGCGGGAGGCTCATGTCGAAAAGAGCCAGACATTCCTCGGAACGAATCTAGACTCCCACGCGACTCCTGATTGGGTGCAGTCCGCGGCCGTTCGCTATTTTCGTCTCGAATTCTGGGCACAATCGGGGCTGGCGAGAAACTATCCAGAAATGGCTCTTCCACTTTAGCGAGAGGACGTTGGGTTTTTTGCAAACTTTCCAGAATGTTAGGACCATTGCCAGCAACCGGATACGCGCCTACGCTCAGTTAGCAAATGTGAACTATGGATTTTACGTACAACCCCGTTAGGGTCCTAGGCAAGCATGCATACCTCTTATAGGCGGGAGGGCGGCCACTGTCGCATTGTAGGGTTGGGCCTTGAGCAAGGCGAGTTCTCTTTGGTCATGCGAGGCCTTCCTCGACAAGAAGCTGAATATGCCCATATTCACAATCCAAACGGGTGATCCATGCGTCTCGACTTTGATTTTGCTGTCATACGCCGAGCCGCCAAGATCCGGAAGGTTCAACCGAGGAATTGGCGGGGCCCGACAGTGAAGTAGTAGATGGTCTACCAGTCCAGTCCGTCTCAATGTCCGACGTATCCAGACATGGATTCAACCGAGGCCCTCATATGGGGGAGAGAGAAAAGAGAGAGAGAGAGAGAGAGAGAGAGAGAGAGAGAGAGAGAGAGAGAGAGAGAGCGAGAGGGAGAGGGAGAGAAAGAGACAAGTTTCGCAGCACCAGAGGACGAGTTCGCGTTGACGTGTATAGAGGATATGAGAGAAGCAGAAGATGACGGAGGGGAGACCAGGGGCTGGAAATGGAGAAAATCAAGAGAGAAAGCGAGCTGGGCAGGGATTCATACAAATGCGTAGTTGGATAGTAGTCAAGTAGTCAAGTAGTCAAGTAGTCAGGTAGTCAGGTCGTCAGGTAGTGGTACCTATCAACAGTCGAGACGGCGATCCGGCAACTAAGCTGAAGGTAAATGCAGTAGCGTCGTTACCCAGATAGATACTGTAGTGCACCTGATACTCTGATACACTAGGACCCCTCGGTACCTTGCGTTTACTGTAG
Organism: Apiospora arundinis; assembly: GCA_039105305.1. Classification (NCBI taxonomy): domain Eukaryota; kingdom Fungi; phylum Ascomycota; class Sordariomycetes; order Amphisphaeriales; family Apiosporaceae; genus Apiospora; species Apiospora arundinis. The sequence continues at coordinate 2,840,799 of JAPCWZ010000004.1, forward strand.
CATGCTCTATATATGTAGGTACCCTTTGGCCGGGTATCAGATCAATGAGGTGGGATGGATGGATGGGTGGTGGGTGGAGTGTGTTTGCGAAACAAATGAATCACGGGGAAACGATTCCAACGCGCATGGGCGGTGGGCTGTTATGTGTGAGTGAGTGTTATTAGTGTGCTACACCTGCAACTGCAGGTGCAAGTGCAACCACAACTCGATGGAAGATGGAAGGTGGAAGGTCATGTATCCGTACTTGACATAGCTTTGGGTCCGGCAGCGCGGTAGGTTGGTGGGACTTGGACTTAGCGTCAGTGTCTGCTCATGGCTTTGGTAAATACAGTCAGATCAATATAATAACTACCACTACTACTATCACTACCACTACATAAGCATAGTGGCCATGTTATAGTGACCTCTAGTGCGATTGATTGTCGACCTCGACTTTTCTAGCCTCTTCCCTTCCACTCATGGATACATGGCATTTCATCTTGATGGGGGTGTGTCTTTTTCTTCTTTCGTTGTTGGGTCGTGATTCAACCCTGGCGCCCCCTGCTTCTACCCCCGCTTCTACCCCTGGTCGTGCCGCCGTCGGGACACACAAGACACAAGGGGGTTGACAGCCTAGGGATTTCCATCCGATACATCAGAACCAGCAACGAGCAACCAGCAACCAGCAACCAGCATGGTGAGATGAATGTGCTGGACTGAGTTCAGCAAACGTTTCCAATCCAGCCCAATCTCATCCGACCTATGCTGGTTGGTATCTATCAACAAACTTTGATCAGACGGCTGGCTGCTTACATGCACGGCTAGTTGTCGCTGGAAATATCTCGGGATGGAAAGCCACCCAGCCAACATAGCCCCTCGCATTCTCGGGCAGCATGGGCCATGATTTGCCATTGCACATGACGGTCAAGGTGGTGGTGGACGTGGAGGGGGCAATCGTCAAAGTGTTCTTCGTATTTACTTTTTTGCTCATTCCGCCTGAAATGGAGGTGGTGGGTGGAATTCAGGCACCGTCTGCCCGTCGCGGCGCAAAATGAAAGTGAAGCAAGATTGGGACATACAACATGCACGCATTAGGGGCCACTTGACCTGATGTGGCAGTGACCAGGTGTATCTCTAGCAGGGACTTGGACTCGGCTGGACTGGTTTCTTTTTCCATTGTGAAAGGTTCGAGAGAGAGATCTCAGCCATTGAAGGTAAGCCAGAAGCAAAACGTGGTTTTGCTTTATGCGACTGCCTGCCAATGACGGCCTGTAGGCCTGAAATGCCCGTTGAAGATCCGTAGAGGAACAGAGGAAAAAAAGGAATTGCACGCTCTAATGTACATTAATTGAATCGGCCAGGTTGCTAGGGGAGTCGTCGATTGATCAGAGACAAGGATGCTTGATCTCCGATTTAACCAAGATTTCGGTTTCTTAAGTGCCCCTCTTATCACCGGGTTGTTTTCCCTTTCTACAGCCCTAGTCTTGCGCATGCTGTTGTTTCCTTCGCGCGCCTTGCGACAAGAATGAGGTGATGGTAGTTTGGGGGAAGACATCAGAACTGGCCACTGGTAATCCTGCACAGGGAGGGAAAGAAGAGGCTTGCTGCTTGATGACGACTCATGGATCATGTCCGATACGGCCATTCCCGCCTTTAACCACATTATCACCCCAACGCATCGAACAAGACCAGCAGCCAAAAAATTGCAACCATCAAGAACCAAACAATGCCTGCTAGCTGATGGTCCCCTGAACTAGTCGTCTTAGCGACCAACTACTCGGGTTTTGCGAGAAAGTAAGGACCGGCAGAATCGACCTTGGGCAAATTCAAACCACAGCGCTGTAGTCGTATTAATCGATCCATTCTCACCTCCAGCTTCTACTTAAGGTAGTGCTACTCTAAAATTGACGTGGGAACAGCAGGTGGCCCAAGAGCCTGGGACGGAACGGATGAAAGCAAAGTTTAATTATGAGATGAGGTGATCAGCATCAACACCAAAGGATGACCTGGCATCAAATCCATCGTGATTACCTACTACGGGCGAGCTCCTTTCCTTGTTCGTTATCTCTATCCTTGTCCCAGCAGACTTTTGCCCGCCCCCTTACCTTGCGACTCGCAACGTTAGGCAAGTTACGGCATTGCATCGCATCCAGCATGGCCAAGGAAAAAGCTGAATCCCTGAGTGACACTGACCTTCTGTTCGTGCAACGTGACGTGAGATGTTCGGCCCCGGCAGAACATGTAGACAGGCCAGAAAGCGACTGGCTCTTCTTGTCCTCAATTGCTTTGCTTCGCTGACATTACCTACATCTCAGCAGAAGGAGGCTAGGAGGGATTAGGCCAATGGATAGATAGAGTGATGGCGGCACTTTCAGTGTGGGCACTCGGCATCACATCATCACCACAGCGATTGCACTTAAGTAGGTACATGGTGGGTAGATCTGTAGATATATGTACCTAGTGTTTATATAAATGATGAAGTGGTTCTGGGAGGGACCCTTTCTGGGGTCCTTGACCCGACGCCTTGACATGCACAGCGAACAGGTCCCACGTGGACTGTCACCTGCGGAGCCTTCATGTCAAGTTTAGCGTTTGCATTGAATCTGCCATCGTGGCTGAAGAATTTCCAACTTTTGTACAACAGCCGTAATCTCGTTTCCCCCAACCTATTGAATCCAAGTACCACTACTAACTTATGTACCTAGGTAGGTAAGTAATGATGTATCCGGGAGAGGGAGAGACGGGAGTGATATTGACCTTCATTACCCTATCAAGGAGTCTTGCTTACGTTCGAAGGCAACAGGCCGAGAGTGACCTCGTTAGTACCTGCAGCCATGAGACACATGTGCAATACACAAGCATGCTTGTTTCCGTTTATTTATTTTAAATTTGTTCTATCACAAGTGACGACGGGGCAGGTTTCTGTGGTCAAAGAGCAAGAAGGAAGAAGGGACCCTGGGGCCCAAGCACTGGGACTTTCCTGTCATTCATTTATTTACTACATGAAAGTCCGTCGTTGATTGCGTGGCTGAATTTGAATTATACCGGAGCGGCTACAACCTCGTTCGCTTTTACAGTGTAACTGGAATGCTCTTTGGAAACATCAACATCTGTGATATTGCTGCTGGTAAACATCAACCAAAGTGTATATACAGTTCGCAATTTCAGGCCGTGTTTGATCTTCCGCTTTGACTTTGACTTTGGTGCTGTCCCTGCTCACGAGTATACGTACCTACTGTATGGTACTACTTTCAAGTGTTTGGACCCCGTTGGCCCCTCTCCCCTCCCTATCCGTCCCGAGGCAAGGGCAAGGACAGCTGACACCAACCTGCTTACTTGTCAACCTGCGACTTCCCCTCCACACTCACTCACTCCGCATCCGCATCCACATCCACATCCACATCCACACCCACGCAGTCTCCAGTATCCCCGTATCCCCGCCCTTTCCGAGACGACGGATGACCTGACATTGATGATTACTTATTTACTATTGAGGTGTCTACTTACAAGTTCCTGGGTGAGGTCAACGGAGCCTGTTTTATAGACAGTGTTTACTCTGGATATCAATATCGATCACCCCAGGGAGACGCGGGAAGGAAAGAAACATAGGCAGTATTCGTACTGAAACAAAATGTCAAGTCAATGGATTATCCAGGTTTAGACGAATGCTCTCCTCTTCTGCTCATTTACGTGTATTGGCAGTGATTCAGGGTACGTCAAAGTCGATAGTGCTCGGGTTATACCTAGGCCATCTACGGGCGCTTTCTTCGTAGGTCGTGCCGGTATTACAAAGGTATGTTCCCAATAATGAAGCTCAGACTGGGAACTACCCCTTACACAACGACTCTGGACAGCATTAAGACGCCAATCAACTGCCAACTCTATCTGGCCTCGAGCGTGCACTTGCCCAAACGAGGCCAACGTAGATTACACTTCTCCAATGGAACGTAGTGTGCTTGCCTGAATAGATGGCAGGAGCGTATGACACAATTGGAAAGAGACCGCCAGGCCTCCCAGGTGCGAGTTGACCAAAACGAGCAAATTTGGCAAGAACATACATAGGTAGGTAGTGGCTATTTTGTCCAACGTTGGCACTCAACGCGACCCGCTCGAGTTTACACTGACATCTCATCTTTATACACATCTATCACCTACCGAAACTTGCGGCTCGTATGTCAAGACGCCTCTCTCTCTCGTGCAGTCCACTTCTACCTGTCACCCCACTGAAAACATTCCTCGACTTGTACCTTTATTGATTGTATATATTCTCGACGCCTTCAAACTCTCCTTTATTCTGTGGACTATTAGGTCCAGCTTTCTCCTGCTGTAGCTGACTCTACGAGAAGAGCTGAAGCGACAATGGCATCATGGCTCTCCAGGATGACTCCTACCGAGCGCCGTGAAGATCCTCTGAAGAAACTTGGCGAAGTATCTCAAGAGAAGCTTGGTGAAGTCTCTCAAGGGAAACCCCAGCTGGAGCAGGGCTTCCTATCTGACAAGCTGAATCTTGCTAAGAAGCAAGCCCAGATCATGTCTGCCAACGACAGTGAGGAAAACAGCGAGAAAGAAACGCAACAAGAGCACCTCGTACGCCACATCAACCAACTCACCAAATCGGGGTCCCCTGAGCCACACGCCGAGGAAGATGGCAAGAGCAAAGGCAATGGCAAGGCTGCCGCTTGTGACTGGAAGGGCGATCCTGCTGAGCCGCAGTACGACGACCTCGCCTCTCAGCACCACATCCCCGATCATGCGGAGCTCTGTGACTAGAGACCGGACCCGCCAGAGATGGAGTATGATGACCTAGCACATGAGCCAGCGGCCAAGTCTCAGAAGTCAGAGGGCCATACCACCCAGGAACGCACGGGAGGAAACCCCAAAGACTCGGCTCATCACCAGTCCGAAGAACACCAAAACATCGTGCCAATCATTACCAAAGACACCACATTGAAGCCAACGCAGGGCCCTGCGCAGGGGCCGGCTGGAGTATCTGCCCCGAGGCCTACCCCGACGTCCGACAAGGGGTCTGCCAAGAAGTCTTCTAAGGAGTCCACTAAGGAGTCTGCCAAGGGGTCTGTTAAGAAATCTGCCAACAAGACTACAAAAGAGTATTCCGAGAAGCCCGGCAAAGACGGCTCCAAAACCGATGGCAAGAAAACCGACAAAGAGTCGACTAAGAGCAATGGACGCTCTCCTGGAGGGTCATCTACCAAGGGTGCATCCAAGACACAACCCAGCCCAAGGAAAAGTCAAGATGGCGTTTTACGTCCTCAGCACCCTCTCCAAAGGTCGGGTTCGAAACGATCAGGTCATTCCAAACAAGCAACGGCCGAAGATGCCAACTCGGACGAGTCAACACAAGGGAAAGAGTCAAAGCCTGAGCCAAATGGCAACAAGCAGCACCATGTTTGCAAACCTTTCCACGAGCATACCTCACCAGTGTCCCCAAGTAGTGACAGTCAGGGCAATCTTGGCAAATTGGATCCTGAGCCCATATCAGCAGAGTCCGAGCATACTCATGGACAGGGGAAGAAGGACCCCCAACACATCGGACAAAATAAGGTTGTTGCTGAGGTCCACCCGGCTGGCTGTGACATGCATCCAGACGTCAAGGAAGAACACCTTGTTACTGACAATCCGCGGCTCGGCAAGATGATGGCTGTTTACCAAAAGATTGAGGACAAGATCAAGTCGAAGGAAGACAAGGAGGAGAGGGCAAAGAGGAAGCAGGAGGAAAAGGAAAAGAAGGCCCGCGAAAAGAAGGAACGCAGAGAGAAGCGGGCTCTTGAGAAGCAGGAGAGAAAGGCCCAAAGGGCAAGACGGAGAGAGGAGGCTCAGGCAACTCAAACGGACACAGAGTGGAAGACTGAAGATGAGCCCACAATCCCGGCAATGCCAGCCGCTGGGGCGGCGCCCGCACCTACTCACGATCACGAATAAGTGCTAACATAGCATTGATTAACAAGTAGCCATTCACCTGGTACTTACTCACCGTACGCTCACCTACACAGATGACCTAGATAGATCCAACCAAACATATTACAAGAATCGATACACTGACTATTGCCTCCCATTCGAACAACCACATCAAAGGCTCGAAATTATTGTGTTTCTACAGCATCTGCCGCAACTTACTTGCGAACAGTTCTTTGTTCCTTCCGGTAATCCTCAGTATTCCGGGTGTCTAGCCTTTTGCCTCCGACTGACTGGCTCAAGTCCCGCAACAACCTGGACATCGTTCTTTGAAAATTGGGCTCCAAGAGTCCTTTCTCTACACTGGCCATGCCATTGTCATCAGACTTGAAACCCCCTTCCTCATCTTCCTGATGATAATTGTCTTCGTCTCCTGTTCTTGTATTGTAAACGCGCGCCCGTACGGGCAACCGTCGGGTAAGATGTTTTTCGCCATCGCCACCATCACCACCACCGCCACGAGACGCCCACGATCCTGCTCTTGGCTCGTCCGCCACCTCGAGCGTGGTCCAGCCGCCGTCGCGGTAGTGGTCGACGTGCGGGTTGAGCAGCCCCAGGACGCGCGTCAGCTCGTGCGACCACGCTACCGAGAGGGCGTAGTTGTCCATGCCCAGCGGGGCGCACGTCTCGACGCTGGCGAGACCGGGTCGGTCGTGCTTCTCGACGGTGCGCGTGTACCACACGGGGCCACCGGGGCCGGAGCCTGACGACGGCACGCCGATCTGCCGAACCGGCATGGTTTTGCCGATTTGGACAAGATCAGCCCGCCTGAGGCGGTGTTTGGGGTTGTATCCCATGGGTCTCGCGACTAGTTCGGTTGCGATGCTGGTGGTATCATCGTCCGAATTTAGAGATATGTCGTCGGCGGTCTTGTTATTCTCGTTTCTAGTTGCTGCCTGGCCGCTGCTAGATGTCGACGAAGACAATGATGGGTTCTCCTCTTCAGTGAGAAGTTGGGTCTCCTTGGGCGATCCTACGTTCAGCATCATGCCGGCGGTAACAATGGCCGACGCCTTGTCGACGTGGGGCCATATCGCAGCGATCTGACGATCTTTGCCGTCCACATCATCGCGACCCTTCCTTCTCCTCACCCACAGGCCGGAATAGGTCGGGTCGGCCCAGGCTTTGATGCCGAACTGGGAGTCTAGTATGTTGATGGTGGTCTCGGCCAGTATGCGAGCCCACAAGTATATGTCATTGGGCGGCGGCGTATCTTCGCCGCCATAGCCTTCGTCCTCGCGCCGTCCTCGACCTTGAAATGGGAGTCGGATACTGCGCGGCTGCTCCATGTCGGCGACGGTCCAGAGCATGAGACGCCCGGGCCCGCTGAAGGGGGGCATGCGGCTGTCGAGGGGCGCGTGCACCTCGGTCTCGTAGACATGATCGTATGGATCTGCAGGAGCCGTATTGGACGATGCCAACGTCGTGTATTTTCTTTTGGTAGCGCTGCCGTTTTCTTTATCTTTAGGTGAGGTTGCAATGGCAAACTCGTCCGCCATCGTCAATCCCTCCGCGGGCAGCCTGGGAAACTCCAGCCGGAGTCGGCTCAGGACGCCGCCCTTCCGGACGGCCTCGTCCAGCGGCGACTGCTTGGGGAGGAAATAGGTGGGCCGCGGCGTGAAGGCGATGACGGCCGGGGGCAGCAGCGACCGCTCCAGCAGCTGCTGGATAGTCTTGGGCAGCTTGGGCTCACTTCCGACGTTGAGGCTGGCATTCGTGGCAGGCAGCGTCTTCGCGACCTTCCTTTTCTTGCGCACCTCTAGAATCTGCCCCTTGAGCAGCTTCTCGACCCGGCTGGCGACATAGACGGACGGGTAATGCGGAGGGGCGTCCGCGAGCCAGATGTGCCGGAGCCGGTCAGTGAGGGCCAGACGGCTGGCAAGCTTAGCGACTCTGGCTTTCTTGGCCTCAAACGGCTTGGTCACCTGGGATATAGCCATAACTATAACATCAAACCATTGTGGGATCTTGGGATAATCGGTTTCCAGCAGAGAGTTTGCAGTGGCTCGCAGTTTGACCACCCATTCATTGAGCTTTCCGGCCGTGATTCTTCGATACTACGGAGTTTACAGCAAGTTATACATGTAGGAAATATGAGGAGAGTGGGGCTGAAGTGTGGCCCGCCTATGTATTGATTTGCCTGGCCACTCAATCCTGTTACCTCTGTTACCCCCGACCTTCAAGTTACCTGGCGAGCTAAAGTGCAACCCTATCGCCAACAGTCAAATAGTGTTTCGTCGAAGTAAAGTCAGTATTCGCTGGTGAGCCCGCCCAAATCATACCGAGGGTCGATTGAACCCAACTTCCACTCCAGCTCATTAAGAATATCCCTTCCACCAACGCCAAAAATGCGATTGCTACGCCACACACAAATGTGACATCAGTTGTCGAGGGAACCGGCTAAAGCCACACAGCTGAAGCGCATATCGGCGCCCTCCCTTTCCAGGAACTTAAGCGGTCCCCATAGAAGCGCATCGTGACAGAGCACGTCGTTCTGATCTTCATCCTCCTTTTTAACCAGCTTGCCTCTGGGAATCGGTCCTTTGCGACGTCCATCCAGCTCCCATAGCATGTCGTCCTCTGTCTTTACGAAGCAGACATAGTGTAGATCCACGTCGTCTTGGGCGTCTGGTGCAGCAGTGTCGCCTTGGCTAGCTGCCTCGTGATGTGCGGAAGCGAGGGCTTGGGTCTGCTCGATAAGTTTTGATCTCTCCGCAGGCGGAAGAGGCTCCGCGGCTTTGATCAGTTTGTCCAACTCGGTGCCAGGTTCTTCCACAGAGTTATGAGTGGTCAGCGAGGCTTCTCAATTGTACATTGCAATGCCCATCATATAGGCGGAGTGTGTACACAGGACAGGACAGGACAGGGCAGGATGGCTTGCTTACCAACAAAATTCCGAGCGGGCCCGTTGCTGACAGCATGGAGCAAGCCCATCATGCCACAAGCATTGCGGATTGTCTGCTTGAACCATAGCACTGGTTCCTGGTCGCCTTTGCCGGTGTACTCGGGTGTGGGCGCATCCTCGGCCATGCGCTGCGACTCATAGACGGCCGAGACAGGAAAGACGAGAAGGAGGGCCAAAGCGGGCCGGGGAATGAACTGTAGCATCTCCTTGTCGGAAATAGAAAAGACATCGTGGCACTGTAGGGCGGTGCTGAGACCGAGCTTGTGCAGCAAGGTCGTCATCAGCTCGGGGTTCGCCTCGAGGGGAATGAAGGCCGGCGTGGCTCCCGTCGGAGGGTCCGGATGAGTCTGGGTGGCGGAGGCCATGATGGGGAGTTATGCCTCGTGTCTCGGGTACAACTATGCAAAGCAGTTAAAAGACGCAAAGAAAAGGCACATGTAGCGGATTTATTGATCTGAAATCGAGCAATGTTTTGGTGATGTGCAAGGTGGTTTGCAGGTGAGGGATTGAACGGGACACCCACGTCCAAGCCAAGCCGGCCAGCAACCTGAACCCCGCCAACTCAGACAGCTTATCCTTGAAGGCAGCAGGACCAGCAGCATCTTTAGGCGAGGAGCTATGACGCAGCTTTAGAGGTATGAAAGGCAGGTACCACTCAGGCAATTTGTGACATAGATCTACTACCGTGCCGTCCTCAGGCTTTATTTACATGTAGAGAGCAACAACCAGGTGTGTCCGATAAAGGACTTTTCACCAATTTACAATTCATGGCCTAAGCTGGCAGTTCAGCCATCAGTCGTATCTCGTTCCATCATCCATTGATACGGGTCGTTGCTGCTCCCCTCTTCTAGTGCGGCAACTTATACGCTAATCGATTGACCAGGTGCCTGGGGCCAGTGCTGAATTAGCGGGCCATGTACCGCAATTATGCTACTTAGGTGCCTTCATAGCCTTGCTGCTCAAAGTACGTAGGCCTACAGAAACTTGCCCATATTCGGAGTATACTTCATGTTACAACTCTCAGTACCGCTCTCTATAACTGTGAAGATCGCCTCATCAATCACTTCGCATCTGCTATGTACATATACCCACATTTGCCTGGCCCGGGGAGTTTCGCGGGGGTCGGACGTCAAGTCGGGCCAATCAATGGGGTGCACCAGCCATGTCTGTACCCTTATAGGAAATAAAATGCATGCCTTGCATTCTGGGTTGTTGCATCTGATTCACCCAAGACATCGACTCGGCGCCAGGGCATTCTTTCTTATCCTACGCTCATTCTGTATTCTAACTTTGCAACATGCCTCGAGGAGCCATATGCGCAGCGAGGGTCAACCGAAATATAACACTCGTCATGCCACGGCTGTTCGAGGCAGGCACAGCTGAAGTTCCGTTGCATGTCAGCACCGTTGTGAGCCATACACCAACAAACATCCTATAGCCACTATGCGGCTCTGGAAGCTGTTGGGCTTGACGGCACGTTAGCGCTTCCAGATAATGGTTCAATGAGCACGTGGCGTCGTATTTGGCATATAGCCAAAATCAACGACCCCCACGCGCTCGTACGTTCCGTTCCGTAGCTACACTAGAGGCATCTCAAGTTCTGACGGGCGACTTAGGCAATAGAGGTTTGGTTACATGCTTTGTGCTTAGGGCTCTCGAGGAATCTGGCACCCAGGTGGGCATGTGTATCGACGGACTGAATCAGCCGCCCACTCAACACGTCAACTGCCTGGCCCAACTTATTCAATATGAGGACAAAGACACCCGTTGCGCTGCAGTCATACTATAGCTAACTGCGACCTCATCATCCACTGTCCTGTCAGCACCAAAGATACCGAGGGGCCTTCTGCATTCCAGGATGAGCTGAGCATTCCTCGCCATAAAGACATGGCTAAAAGCACGCGCGCAGCCGAGTTAGCCATCGAGAAAGGTACAGACAAGCAGATACAATGTCCGGGTGATATTTACAATCAAGACCGACGCCGGGTATGTGACTGATGTCATGACCCAGACTTCAGTTCCCGGATGCCGATGCGAAATAATGGCTCGCTCTCTAGTCGATGCCGACTTTCGATCGGGAGCATAGCAGAAATAACCCAAGAACTACGCCGAAAAAGTTACCGAGGGCGCGCAGATCGACGGTCTGGACATACTCCCGAAGCGCCGCGCGCATATTCCGGAAAGCAGTCACAAAAGTGGTTGGGCCCAGTAGATGGGTACCCAAGTTGACTGCCTTCCCTTCAGATTTGCACAGCGATCAATACACCCTGGGGGGCACGATCTAGGGAGGATATCTGTCTATACTGCGTAAGGACAAACACGATCCTTTTGGTCTCCTTCAGACGTATCTATCGGGCGAGATTCTAATCCTTAAGCTCAAGGCCATCACGAGGAATCACTCGGGGAAAATCCCACCATCTGGAGGGTTTTCAACTGCCCCAAAAGGATACGCAAGAACGGTCCACTGCCCATTCCACATAATGGCCGGCATCTGACCGGGGCCATTCCATGGGAAGTGGTTCTTTGGAAGTGCAGAAACTTTGCAACTTTATGTTCATGATTACTATAACGTTTCTTCGCTAAACAATTCAGACCAAAGAGGTTGGGTTTCTTTAAGTTCAGGGGCAACTTCCAATGTTGTCGACTTACTCATGGTCGCATACTAAGTATTATAAGAAACTAGGTGAATTATGATTATCATCCGAGGATATCAGGTTGTCCATCCCATCATTACTTATTATTCCGTCAACTTCTCATTTGTCATGGTGCTCTTGGCGTTCAACCTATCTGCGTACGGGTCGATCTTGGCCGTAGCAAACTTCCTCGCCGGCACCCCATGTTCAAATAGCAGGTCCAGCTCCGCATATGTGCGGTCTTTGGGCTCGGGTAGACGGAAGAAGACCCATACCGTGCTGATCAGACAGGTGCCAGCCCAGAAATAAGCCGCCTTGGCGCCCCAGTTCCAGGCCGTGGAGCTGAGTTGGTAGTTTGTCATGACGTTGACAAAGATGTTGCTGGCATTGTAGCCGGCGCGGGCCAGCACGATGGTCTTGGCCTTGAGGCGGGTGCTCGACAGCTCCGAGATGAGCGAGTACGTGACAGGGCCGACGGTGAAGTCGTAGACGAAAGTGAAGAGGATGAGCATGCCGCCGATGGCCCAGACGGAGGCCTTGGTGCCCGAGAAAGCGAGGGAGCCCACGATGGCCAGGATGAGGAACTGGGCGCACAGGCCGCTGAAGTGGATGCGACGGCGGCCCACGCGCGCCATCAGGAACCAGGAGCCGGCCGTGCCGACCATGCCAAGGGCGTACTGACCCATCGACAGCGAAAAGGAATTGGACGCGTCCATGCCGGCCTGGGTCAGGAAATAGCTAAAGTAACCCATCAAATTCTGCCCACCAAGTGTCTGCACGAGCCATATGCCGACAACAATCTCTGTCCTCTGCAGATCGACGCCCTTGAAGCAGTCACGGAATGTGATACCGGCGCGGAGATCCTTCTCCAAAGCATTGGTATGCTCGATCATGGCAATGGTCTCGTCCACATTGAACTTTTCATCCTTGGGACTCGTAAGGCGCAAGAGACTGGCCTTGGCGGCATCACGATTGCCATGTCGAACGTGCCACCAGGGGCTTTCCGGAGCAAAGACAAGCCCAACGAGGATGGGGATGGGCCATACCCACTGGACTCCGAACGGGATCCTGTAGGCCCACTCATCTGTACGGCCCACCGAACCCTTGTTCACGGCGGCGGCAAAGAATTGCCCGATGACCCAGCACATGTTAATAAAGGTTGTGAGGTAAGGGCGCAGCACCACTGGAGCGACTTCCGAGGCGTAGGCCGGTGTGACAGACTGGAAAGCGCCCCACGGTATCCCTGGTCATCTGATGTTGGCTCCACGCGTTCACATTATTGTACGATGCAACAAGGGAAAAAACTTACCACACAGCACTTCTCCCACCACCAGCACTTGCACGTTTGGAGCAAAGAACAGCACAAATATGAAGAGGATCATAAGAGCCAGGTTGAACATTGTCGTTAATTTGTACCCATATCGATCGGCCGTCCAGCCTGCCAAAATCAAGCCAATGATCTCGCCAGCTCGGGCGCCGTTAGACAGCCCTGATTGCCATGCGGCCGATAAGGCGTATTTGCCCGTCTTCTCGCTGTAGGTCCCGTACTTTTTGTTGAAGGGGGGTGAGGCGTAGAGCGCGCTCAACAGGGCCAAATCGTAGCCCTCCATGATGAGGGTCGACGAGAGAAGGACGGACCACCCGATGGCCTTTGGATAGAGCTTCATCGCCGTCCACAAGCTCATCTGCTGCTCGGCGTCGGCCGCATGCTTGGCTTCCGACGCCAGCATGGTGGTGCTCGAACTGGCCATGCCTTTGGAGTCGTCTGCCACGCCATGGCCTCCATTCTCGGGCTGTGGCTGGGTGCTGCTAGCGGTGGACATGACGCCCGAGGAGGTGCGGTTTCCCTGCGCTCTTGGGTAGGGTCGTAACGAAGGAAGAAAGCAGTTAGACATGCACCGGGCGTGAGATAGCTTCCCTCAGACTAGATCCCCGAGAGCTAGAGCAACGGCATCGGGCCTATTTGTAGTCATCAGGGCAGGATATTTGACTCGGTAATAAGGGAATCCCAGGTGTATATTTGTGCAACTTGTGAGCGTATGGCCAGATGTGGGAAGGTGTATTAGCCGCCGAAGGGCCGCGAAAATGCCCCTAAAGGGCCGGCCCAGGCTTGATTAGCACCCTCCGCATTCCTTGCATTGCGGGGACTGAATCTGGGGTCGGGTTGTTGTTGGTTTTGTTTATTGAACTTTCTTGGATTTCTTGGATTTCTTGGGGTGGTAATGAGCTCGTGCGAGGTTGCGCTGGACAGGGGGCTCGGAGTTTTGCTGATGTCATTGGCCACTGGGGGTTCAGGCTGTCGGAGTCGGGGTTATGCGGAGTTGTGCCCTCTTTATCCAGTCGAAACATCTTGGCGAAGGTGAGGCTCAATTGACCGAATCGTTAAATTGGAACTGGTTCGCAACAACACAATGTTCACGGCTCGAATAGGTCATCATTACTCGAACTATATCCTGCGTCCAACAACACCTTCTTCGCGTCGCGCTTCCAAGACGAGAGAACCAGGCCTTGGAGGGTCGACGGTCAAGCAAAGCTCGAGCAGCAGCCATTCAACGTCTGGCCGCCTGCCTGCCTGCTAGCAGCAACCCCCCTCGCTTGGATGTAGGTGACGTCAAAAAGGACCGAAAAGCCCAGCGGTGGAATTATGTCCCAGAGACTCGCAGACACTGTGACTGGTCGCAGCGGTACCTGCAATGGCTACCACCACACCACAGAGCAGAACGGTATTCGCCTTCTCGGCAAGGAGCCGTGGTGGAAATCCGCCGTCTTTTACCAGGTTTATCCGGCCTCATTCAAGGACTCGAATGGGGACGGATGGGGAGATATCCCAGGCCTTATCTCGGAGCTCGACTACCTTGTCGATCTAGGGGTCGACTGCGTGTGGCTGTCGCCCGTCTTCGACAGCCCACAAAAAGACATGGGCTACGATGTATCAGACTATCAGGCCATCTACCCGCCTTACGGTACTGTCGAGGATGTTGAAACTTTGACTCGGCAGTGCCATGAGCGAGGCCTCAAGTTAATCCTCGATCTGGTCGTGAACCACACCAGCGTAGAGCATGCGTGGTTCAAAGAATCACGGTCTAGCAAGGATAACCCAAAGCGTGATTGGTACATATGGAAACCTGCACGCTATGATGCTCTAGGGCAGAGATTAGCCCCTACTAACTGGCGAGGTTACTTTGCTTGTCCAACATGGACTTGGGACGAGTTGACCCAGGAGTACTATCTACATCTCTATGCGCCTGACCAGCCTGACCTCAACTGGGAAAATGACGAGTGTCGCGAGGCCATCTACCAAGATACTATGCGCTTCTGGCTGGACAAAGGGGTGGATGGGTTCCGGATCGATACTGTGAATAAGTACTCGAAACGCACCGAATATGTCGATGCACCCGTAACAGATCCGAGGTGGGAAAGCCAGCCTGCTCCGGAGATGTGGTGAGTTGCCAATCTGCGTGTGGGCCGAGAGTCAGTCGTTACCAAGCAACTGACAGAAATGATACTTGTAGGTGTAATGGACCGCGTATCCATGAGTTTATTCATGAAATGAACCGCAAGGCTCTTGCCCCGTATGGAGCCGTCAGCGTTGGCGAGCTCTCCAACATGGCAGGGCCGTCAGATGTCCTGCCCTACGTAAGTGCTGCGGCACAGGAGCTCGACATGGTGTTCGAGTTCAGCATGATCCGCTTGGGCACAGGTGGAGGCTTTGGGCCCAAGTATATCTACCAGCCATACGCGCTTTCGAAGCTCAAGGACCATGTGGCGCAATTCCAGACCTTCATCGAAGGCACTGATGGCTGGACGACGGTATTTTGCGAGAACCATGATAACGGGCGTGCCGTGAATCGATTTGGGAATGTTAGCACCCCCGAGCTCTGGGCTGCTAGCGCAAAGACGCTCGCATTGTGGCAAGCGACGCTCACGGGGACTCTCTTCTTGTATCAGGGGCAGGAGATCGGCATGGTCAACATGCCACGTGATTGGGGCATAGACGAATACAAAGACGTGGAGAGCCGAAGTTTCCATGAAGATGCAGTGCGCAGTGGAGACAAACAACGGCTGGCCGACACAATGCATGGCCTACAGATTCTGGGGAGAGACCACGCCAGATTGCCGTTCCAATGGGATGGACAAGCGAAGAACGCTGGGTTCACCACGTCCGACCACCCCTGGATGAGAGTGCACGATGGATTCCCCGAGATTAACGTGCGGAAGCAGAGCGGCGACCCAGAAAGTGTGATGGAGTTCTGGAAGAAAGCGCTGAAGTTGAGAAAACAGCACGCAGACGTCTTCGTTTTTGGTGCTTTCCGACACCTGGAGGAGCAGGACGAGAAGCGGTTCGTGTACATGAAGGAATGCAACGTCCCGGGGGCTGAGCAAGGGCACCCCTCGGCGACTAAGAAGAGAGCGTTGGTGGTGATGAACTGGTCCGATCAAGTACAGAAACAAGTGGACGTACTCCATCTCCTGGACTGTGGGGAGAAGCAGGCAAGACTCCTCATCACCACAGCTGCTGCTAAGGAGAGTCAGCTACATCTGGGGGATGATCTGCAGGCATGGGAAGGAAGGGTATACGCCAATTTTTGAGCGAGAGGTCTAGACTTCCAGATTGGTCTAGAGGGGTGTGGATAGAGATGGGAAATTCCGTCATCCCTTCATTGGAACATCATATCAACCCGATACATACACATACGTACATAAGTCATCGGTTTCAAGTACATACCTACATATTTTTCTCTTCTGCATATTTTATATATACGTACACGCAAATATACATACATAACTTTTTAAGCTATCTTGACATAAGTCACTCACTCGCTCATGTAGAAGAAGATGCTTACTTAGGTACCGACTTACACACTAATATAGATTTATATACTTATTCGTATGAGAGATAAACAAGTCCAAGCAAAGCAAAGAAACATGAAAAAATAAAAAAAATAGAAAAGTACATAGTTGCTTACTTTATTCGAGCCAGTCAATCGATGGTTTGAAGTTCAGCACCTGGCACGCATGTGAGGCACGCTCATGATTCCTTGATTTTCCTTCCCACTCACTCACCCCAGTTTCCTTTCGGGCCGAAGAAGCACGTTCTGGGTGTGGTACCAGGTGTGTGCGTGCGAGAGCCGCAGGCAGGCAAGCCTAGCCTACTACTGCTGCTGCTGCTGCTGCTGCTGCTGCTGCTGCTGCTGCTGCTACGATCTACGGTCTATTTGCTACCTGGTCGGTCCCTGCCTTTCCCTCCTTCCCTCCATGTTACCCCAGATCAAAACCTTCTGTCAATTTAGTACCTGGCATGTCACTATTATAGTCCCGGATGCATTATAAGGTGAAATTGCATTACTAACCCCGCAAATAATGACCCGGATTGCCCAAATAAAGCACCCAAACCCGAGCGTTGTGCGTGCATCATATTTCGATTGACCAGGACGCAACATCATCGATTCCACCACGTACTGCTTACTTACTTGGGATGCCAGAGGGAAGCCACGACGTATTGCGGTAGCTACGTAAGTAGGACAACAGAGGACATGTTTTCGGGGCTACCGTCATGTCTTTTTTCTTCTCTCTTCTCCGGCCCCAGCAAAAGCCAAAGTCAAAGCCATAGCCATAGCCATAGCCGCCACGATTCCTCCCTCTCGGTTTCGGTTGTTGCCAATACTTAAATTAAGTATGTCGGATTGCACAAGAGGGAGCGGGAGCGGCAACGGGGATTCGCCAACGGATCCACATTCATATGCCTCGGAATCCTCGCCTCCTGCCGTTGACGACGACAGCCAGGCACTCTCCCACCACAAGAAACAACGAGCTTCCAAGCGAGCAAAACGAGCACAGGTCTCGCGTGCCTGTCTTCGCTGTCGACGCTTGCAAAAGGGATGCAGCGAGTCGCGCCCTTGCCAGCGCTGCGTCAAAGTTGGCTTGGGAGACCAATGTGTTGCCGCGGCTGGCAAGGCCCAATCGGCCAAGCTCCATCTTCCCGACCCAGACGACAGTTCGGCTACCAGTCCACCCCAGCTCTCCCCTGTCGCCGGTCTTCCCATTATTTCCTCTTTGGACCTGCCCATATCACCACAGGCTTTCACCAGCTTCCCCCGCGAGTCTTTCCAGAGGCATCGGAATCTGCTGCCCAGCTATGTCGTCGATCATTGCGTCGACCGCTTTTTTGCTCGGCTCTGTCCAACCATACCTATCCTCTCCCACAGCTACGTCGAGTCTCTCCGGAAGAGGACCACCGAATCCTCCGAGTCTGGTGTGGAAGCCTATTGCGTCCTGGTGGGAATGTGCGCCATGGTATTCATTCAAGTCGAAGAGCCTGGCAGCCGGCGGTTTTCCCATGTTGTTGGCGTCGACACCAACGCTGCCTACGGATGGACACTTTTAGAAGAGGCCCTCGCAGCTCACCGTAACCTGGCGCGGCGTTCCAACCCCACCCTTGAGCATGTGCTGTTCACGTTCTTCATATACGCATGCCATGCCGCCCTTCTTCATCATAGCCAGGCATTCTTCTTCCTGCGCGAAACCACCACCCTTTTCCTTCTGCTGGACCTGGACACGTTTCAGGACCCTTGTCGAACAATCGCTGGGAGACTCTTCTGGGTCCTGGTTGTCTCGGAGCGTTCCCATGCCATCAGATACCGGCGTCCCATCACGCTGCAAATTACCCCATCGTCACCCCCCGCGGACTCTTCTATCCTCGGAATTCACGACCCGCAGGCTCTTGCAGGGTTTCAGTGTCTAATTGCCCTGTTCCGCCCCTTGGATTCGTCGTTTATAGCGACCTATAACGGCGAGAATCTGTCGAGTCCCCATTCCCCCGGCGCCCTGGACGACATTGAGATCAAGATATGCGGTGCTCTGAGCTTGACACCCCCTTCAGCACTACAAGATACCCAGATTGCGAATCTTGGAGTCACACAACTGTGGTTACGCGCTATCTTGTGGCAAGTCCGTCTTCGCTTAGGTCATCTTTCGGAAGATCTTGCAGGTACTGAGTTGGTACCGGCCAACTATACCTACCAGTATCCACTGGACATAGCCCGAGATGTTGTTGCAAGTATCAGGGGTCTTGATCTGGAATGCCTCGCCGTCCATGGAGGCGGGTTTACCGAGAAGCTTTTTGATGTCACCTCGGCAGCCATCAACGTCGTGGCCCGTATCCCGGTAGACTCAGATCGACAGGATGCAGTAGAGCACATACGGTATCTGAGGCATCGTATCCATCGGCTACCTGGAGGCAACCGAATATACTCCAAGCTGCTCGACAAACATTTGTTGACTGCTTTGCCAGGCCTTGATACACTGGATATCGATTCATTCAGCAGTGACGGATGAAAGCGAGGGATATGAAAGAGAAAGAACTGAGAGATGCCATCTTATTCGAACATCTCATGTGCTCTTTGTCAAGGTACCCCCGAAATCGAGTATTATGCGGGATTGATATCCTCCTGCCTACCTAGCGATCAGGATATGAGATACATATCGATCATTCAATTGAGGCTCGCCGCCTGGCATCCGTGTCGGACATGTGATGCTGCAGTATCATTCAATACTGCTATGCAAACTTGATTTGAGCTGTTCGAACACACACCACGTCCAATTCCAATGTCATTGGAGTTGCTAGTGCACAGAGACGAATATGTCGACGAAAGTGTTCGCGCAGCCAAGGCGTCGAGGTAGAGCTGGTTGCCTGACGGCAGCACTAAAGGCGGGTGGCGCTCATTATTCCAACCTTGCCATGATGTAGGTTGAACTTTCCACGCCTGAAAGCAATGTGGCTGGCTACACCATTTCAGAGGTCTAACTCGTGGCGAAATTGTTCTAGCTCGTTTCATATGTAGCTGGCGTCATGGAAATACGATCTTTATTGTGTCGTTGTGCAAACCATCACTGCAGGATGCCATGTCCTTACACTCATTCAATGCCCAACTTACAATTAGCGCTACAAATGAGCAGGTATTCGTTGGCCGGGTTAGATCTATGCCTTACTTCTGCCCCGTGCTACAACCCCAGCACAAGACCAGAGCGAACATACGGGAGAAATACTGCATTGTAGCCCTGAAGATGCCACGGTTTCATATACAGTTTCGCATGATGTCGAACCCATCAATTCGTCGAATCTTATAATGTTTATACAATTAGACTCTTGGAGATACATATTCAGATGAATCTATCGCGTCCGCCTCTACATCTTCAACGGATATCTCTTTCGGATCTTCGTCCCGAATCTCCCGATCAAGACCGGGATGGGGATCATGGCCACGCAGATGAACCCCAGCACGCTATTGCCCCAACCCAGACCCAAATGGTCGAACAGATCAGTACCTGCAAGCGGCAGGAAGGCGGCCACGAGACTGCGGAGCACAGCAAATGCTGCAAGACTGCTGGCCGCGTACACGGGGTAAGCATCAATGATGTAGGCCTGGGCGGCCATGTAGATACCGAACATGCCGACACCGAGAGGCGCGAGCCCGAGGATGGGTACGATCCAGTGTGTTTTGTACTGGGCGGACCAGCCGTACCAGAAGAAGGTGATAGGCGTGACGAGGGCGTACCACATCATGATGGGAAGGCGCATCTCGGGCTCGTAGACGCCGCCGTTGAGCTTGGTCCGGCTCACGACGGCCCGGTCCGACCACAACGAGAACGTGATGAGCCCCACGGCGTACCCCAGGCCCATGGCCAGGAACGGTAGGCCGGACACGCCGTTGCCCCAGCCGTACTGGCCCGCGAAGACGGGCGACACCGTGTTGTACATGAGGTAGATGGTCCCGTAGACGAAGGAGATGTACAGCGACAGGATGGCGATCATGGGACACAGAAAGAGGAACTTGAGGGGCCGCGTGAGGCCCTGCCGGATAACGCCCCACGCGGACAACTCGCGGCTCTGCTCAGTCTCGTAGCAGGACACGAGATCGGGCCGCCCGAGCTCCTTGCGAAGAGTGGCCACTTTGCGCCGGATCAGAACCCAGCTGTTGGTCTCGGGTAGCATGATAATGAGCAAGATGGTTGCCAAGGTGGACGGTATCATGACGATCCAGGATGTCCACCTCCAGCCGATTGTACTGGCGATGAAGGCGCCGATCACGGGCCCTAGCGACGGTCCCTTGATTACAAACAGCGACGTTAGCTTGGTGAATTTCTTGAATAAGTAGGTAGCAAGAAAATTTCATGTGTCCAGTTACTAGCCAACAAGTGAAAGAAATCATCACTTACCATGGTAGGACCAATTGTCCAGATGGAAATAGCGAAGCCGCGCCTTTCGACGGGGAAGACGTCGGCGATGACGCTCCCGCCCAAAGTCAGCGTGGCGCTCCCACCGATGCCGTTGAGGAGCCGGAAGATGACGAGGGATGGGAGGTTGGGCGCCAGGGCGGTGCCGATAAACCATATACAGAAGAAGACGTTGGAGCACGATAGGACGATGAAGCGCCCATAAATCTCGGACAGGGGCGAGAGGAACAGGGGGCCGATGGCGTAGCCCAACAGGTAGATGCTCACGGGCATGGCGCCCAGCGTGGCGCTCGTGACGCCGAACTCGGCGCTGTAGAGCTTGATGCCCGGCGCCAGGATGGACGAGGCCAGGGGCGTCATGAAGGTGACGAGCGAGAGCAGGCAGATGATCCAGTATTGCCGGCTCCGCGAGAAGTTCTGCGGGTGCTTGGGGTCGTCTTGGCCGTCCCACCCGACGACGCCGCGGGCGAGGTCGGTCTCGGGGAGCAGGGGTGGGGGCAGCTCGTCCTCCGTCTTGCTCTTCCTGCTGGCCGCCCGGCTGATGATGCGCGAGAGCCTACTGCGCCGGCTTGCTTGGCTTCTGAGCGAAGACACCCGCGTGATCTCGTCATACTGCTTATGAAGAAAGATAAAAGGTCAGGGGTCAAATTCCAATGAAGACGAAAGATGCTTCAAACCGGGGCATGGAAGAAGCGGAACCTTACCGGGCCGACGTCCGCGTTCTCTGAATAGATGGAGGCATTGCTCTCCTGGTCAGCTACTTCGACGCGCTTCTCGTCTGACTTCTCGTCGATACTCGAGCGCTGCATCGAGGCCGACTCGTTGGCCGAACCCATGCCAGAGCCATCGGCAGCCCCTGATGCGCCGGAATGGCCTCCGGCTTTCTCGATGTCAGTATGTCGAGGCATGTTTTGGTAGCGCTTTCTTTTGATACATGTGCAACTGTTGGCTGAGAATAGTGTCAGCCAAGGGCGGCAGTATATATATAGCCCAGCTCAGAATTATGCAATATCTCCGGGGGTCGAAGTAGCCCTGGATCTATACGGATGTTGCGGGCTCGGCGCTGAGTATAGTATAGGAGCAGCGACAAAGATGGCTGTTGACTCGGTACCAAATGCGCTGAGAGAAGGAAGAGAATGGAGAAGTAATGGCATAATACATACTATTAGGATTTGTAGGCCGAAAGGCCGAAGGGCCGAAGGCGAAGGGCAGGGGAGGCAAGGATGATGGACAACGGGCTACATGATGACTCTCCCGTGTATGGTGTAGGGGGGTTGATGACGGGCGGCACAAGGAGGCCCAAACCGGGAATTAATCAGCGTGGTGGTGAAGTTTCGCGCAAAGGCAAAGGGGGTATGGACGCTATTGGCTGGTCTTGGGGCGGGAGCATACGGCAAGAGGTGCCCGAGGCGGAAGTTATGAATTACGGTGGTGCAAGACCTGGGGATCACCAAGGAATCTAGGTTAGGGAATTATGCAACCATGCCATGCCATCTCATATCTCATCCATGCGTCTCACGGAACCAACCCAACCCAGCGGTAGCGAAGATGCAGCTTAGCTTAGGCTTACCAGAAACCAACATGGTGAATGGAAGTGCTGATCCATGCCAGATTCATGTGAGGTAGCGGTAGCGGTAGCGGTAGTGGTAATGGTATTAGGAGTAGTGAGTGACGGAGGTATATCTATGTCAACCGACACAATAGTCAGTCAATGGATGATGAGTGAAGGCTACTTTATCTTTGCTATTTATGTCTTGTTAACCAACGCTCGGAGAGTGTCTCCGACTGCCTTACCTATAAGTACGGCCGCTAAGACCACCTGCAAGACCAACCCCGCGGATGGTCCGCCCCTCATCATCATCATCACCATTTGATCCATTGTCTATTATCCTGGCAAGAGCAATAAGCTTAGCACTCAACAGCTCCCCACATATAGCGCTAGTGAACGCTAGATCACGCTAAACATCGGAGTTCCCACTATCCCAGGCTTAGCATGGCAGCATCCCTGTAACAATCGGCAGGCGCGTTCTGCCTCTAAGGACACGCATCGCATAGCATAGACCAAAAAAAAGTAGAGCTTCACAACCAACGTGCGTGGCATTCATGTGAATGGTTGGTCAGTTGGTCGAGAATATTGAGAATATCCTCATCTCCAACTACACTTTCCGACAAAAAGCATGTTGTTATCTTCATAGGCGCCGATTCAACAGAACAAGGCATGAAGCACGTCTGACCTCGGCGATACTGCAACGTGTCGTCGCCCATCCACCAATCGACATCCTCGAAACCCCCGATCGGCGACCTCCTCCAGTCCGCCTCGTCGCATCCTCGTCGCATCGCCTGCTGGCTGGCTGGCTGACTGACTGCCAACCCACCACCACCACCACCACTACCAGCACTGCGCCCGCCAACATGTCGAGCCAACTCTCTCGGTCCGAGACCCTGAGCCTCGCCGCCCTGTCCCTCGCCTGCGCAACCATCTTGGCGAACACCTTTTCCGGCGAAGGAGCCGGCGCCCTGATCGCATCCCTGGCCCTCAGCGGCCTGGGCTTCGCCGCCAGCTACGCCATGATCCGTTGGCTGGGCCCGACCTTCCGGAAGGCCGGCCTGCAGGGCAGGGACATGGCCAAGGTCAACAATCGAGACATGCTTCCCGAGTGCATGGGCGCCGTCTGCGCCGTCGTCTACCTACTCATCATCATCGTCTTCATCCCCTTTCCTTTCTACAAGGACATCGTGCTCGCTACTAGTGGTGGCGGAAACCGCGATGTTGTCATGAATCTCGACTACGTCCAGAAGGGTCGCCTGCTACACAAATTCCCCCATACCAAGGTACGTCCCCGTCACTCACCACCTTAGTGTGGCATATATTCGCTCTATGCCATGGCGCATCGTATACTTCACCCACTTCGTGATGCTAAACGCCATTCTATAGCTTGCCTCCTATCTTGCAGCCATCATCTCTCTGCAATTCATCACCATCCTCGGTATCGGCGACGATCTCTTCGACATCCGCTGGCGGCACAAGTTCTTCATCCCGGCCTTCGCTTCGATTCCTCTCTTGGTCGTTTACTTTATCGACTTCGGCGTTACCTCGATCGTGCTCCCCACCTTCCTCCAGCCTTACGCCGGCCGCGAGTTGCTCGACCTTGGGTTCCTCTACTATGCCTACATGGCCGCCTTCTGCATCTTCAGTCCGAATAGTATCAATATCCTGGCTGGTATCAATGGCATCGAGGTCTCGCAGTCCATCGTCATCGCCCTCCTGTTGGCCTTCAACGACGTGCTCTACCTGATCACTCCGTACCCGCATCCCGCCACCGACTCGCATCTGTTCTCGCTCTACTTCCTGCTGCCCTTCCTGGGCGTCTCCTTTGCGCTCTGGATGCAAAACAAGTACCCAGCGCGCGTGTTTGTGGGCGACACATACTGCTACTTTGCCGGCATGGTCTTCGTCATGGTCTCCATCCTGGGCCACTTCTCCAAGACCCTGATCCTGCTGTTGATCCCCCAGATCTTCAACTTTCTCTACAGCGTACCCCAGCTCTTTGGATTGATCCCCTGTCCGCGCCACCGCCTGCCGCATTTCAACGCGCGATCCGGGCTCCTCGAGCCGAGCGTCACCAAGTGGGAGGACAAGCAGCCGAAACCGCCCGTCAGGTCCGTCTTGGAGCTTCTGGCCTCGCTGAAGCTGCTGCGCGTCACCAAGGACAAGGACACGGGCCGGATATTGGAGACCAGCAACTTCACAATCTTGAACTTATGGCTCGTCTGGCGCGGCCCGCTGCGGGAAGATAGGCTCGCATGGGAAATCACCGCGATGCAAGTGGCAGTAGGCCTATTCGGCTTGTTTGTCCGACACAAGCTTGCCCTGCTGGTTTTCAGGGCGGATAACTGGGACCTTGGAAGCGCTGTATAGGAACGCAGCGTCCTATTCTAGTGTCTCAATCTGCCTTTTGCGAGGCGCGAAAATGCGCCATGGAAGAAGCTGAGCCTCCATCCCACTTCGCTGGACGGTACCTGCCTACTAATCTTCTGCTTTTGATGATGGATGGTTACATTATTCTGGGAGAGTTTAATTGTACATAGGACAGGCAACCCGGAATTCGGGGAGAAGATACGGAGATGATACCCTTTTCTTGCCTCTCAAAGGCACTTGGCGATTTTGTCGTGTGTATAGAGGGATCTCCCCCTCAGATAAATAGAGGGACATAGTAGAAGTACATGGACCTAAATCAGAACCAGAATACTGACATACGCACTATACATTCCATCATGGGATGACTTCATTTTTTCTAGCACGCTCGTATTTTTTGCCAACCCTGTTGGGAATCCCCCATGGTTTATCTAATGTAGTTACATGTGGTGTAAGCACCCAGGTTGCCCGCAGTTACAACTGCAGAAATTATAACAGCCAAAAGCGCACTCTACAACAATAGTTCACAAATGGGATTGGAAGTGAAAAAAGACATTGTAAACTTAATACTCTTTCTTTGTTGCATTTATTCCCAGCGCGAGCCTCTTAAGAGCTGCGCATCAGGGGGTGCCGAGTGGGTGGATACTGTAAAGCTAATAGCTGGCTGGCTCATCTTGAGTGACGATTTCTCTCTCTCACTCATCTTCCTCCCCTTTCTGATTGCGTAGAGAAAGGAAGAAAAAAAGAAAGAAAACAGAGGGTAGCTGATTAACCCACCCCTCATCTCTGCATCCTTTTCTTACCTCGTCTCCAGTATTATCGTACAAGATTTGTCTTCAGCCCCGGGCATGTATGGAAACGCTTCTTGTTCCGTTTGACCTTTCTTTCCATAAACTCCCATCATCTGTCTCTCGCCTATGGAAGAGAGAAGAAAAACAAACAGAAAAACCAAGCTTTTCATCGCCCACACTTCAACTATCCGCCACGTCAACTCCAAGAGGCCATGCCGAGCCAAGCACAGTCGTGCTTATGAAACGCTAAAAGAAAAGGAAAGAAAAGCCCGGCAGTGATAGAAGTTTCCACGTGAAAATTGTTTTTAAAACCCCCATAATGACCCTCTGGTGGGATCCCATGAACCAACCCCCTGGTCATGACCGTTATAGTGACCGATAACCCCCCAAACGCCGCGCAGCATACAGATGAACATCATAAAACGCCATCAACCAGCCTGTAAAACTTCGGATCCGTCCAAATCTGATTCAGGATTACGAGTAAATCCGTGGTTTGGACTCATATGCTATTGAACACGCCGTGGTTCAACTTGAAACTCTGGCTGGCACATCTGACAACCCATCTCTATATGTTACATAGAAACTCCTATTATTGGCTTCAACGCAATAGTGTGCGAAGATTTCATTGCGCCTCGGTAGGCTTGTCGGCAGTGGGGCAATCCGACATGATCACGTCGGTGCTCAAAGGCGATTTTGAGCCTTCGGATACCGTGGGTGGCCTAAGCGAGGTTTCCGTCGGTTTCGCTGCCGCTGCCGCAGCCGCTGCTTTATTCATCCGGCTCTTGGTGTAGTCGCTCAGGCTAAGCTTCTTCTTCACGGGGCTCGGGTGTGCAGCGATACCGTTGAGGGACGCTTGGCCGAAAGGATTCGGTAAACCGCTCGCGAATGGTGATTGTACAGTACTCCCTGAAGCTGACGCGGGAGTTGCGGGCGAGGCGGACGCGCCGGATGCAGGGAACATGGAAGGCGGTGGCATTTGGACTCGCAAATCGGGTGATTTGGTTTTCGCTGCAAGAACAACATTTGGTGTCGTCGGAACCGGGGACGGCCTTGTATCTGTGGGGGACATCGGCGGCGCATCAACCATAGCACTGTCGGCAACAACTTCCTCATGACACACGGCGACTGGCATACTGATGTCTTTCGCAACTTCGGGAGAAGGGAATTTTGCGGCTTGCTTCAACGATGGAGAATCAAGGTCCATTTTCACCATTGCCGACGTTACGGAAGTAGGAGACGCCGTTAAACTTCCTCGGCGCTCTTCCTCATCTGCGCGGAGCCGGTGACGACTTTCGAGCAGGCGCTTGGATAAAGACACAATTCGCTTCTTGGGTTTAGGAACTTCGCGCTGCGGGCTGAACCATTCTCCGTCCACATGATCTGTTTGTACCGAAGCGTCGCGATACTCAGGCCGCGGACCTTCAGAGGAACGCCCCGATTGAGCCGGCCAAGGATGTGTCGAGGACTGTGGCCTGCCACGGGGTATTGTGTTTGGTGAGACGGAGCTCGATGGCGAACCTGACATGCTACGATTAGTGCCAGCGTCAACGTATCGACGCTCATTAGGACCATTGGGACCCTGGCTGTGTGATTTGCTACTTCTGGCTTTGGGCAGTCCAGATGAGTTGCCATCTGATGTACGCTTCTTCTTCCGAGGAGGTTGCTGTTGCTCCATTCGACGAAAAGAATCTTCAACCATAGCGACTTTCCGTTTGTCTCTGTCAGTCGGTTCTGTGAGTATGCCCAAGGTGTCGAATGAGCCTTGTCGTGCGGGAGTCATGTCCCGGCTTGGAGGCTTGCTGCGGGAGGATCCTGAGTCATTATCGCACCCGTCGTCCAGATGTCCCTCACTAGGGGCGCGGCTGTTTGCAGGGTTTCCGGTGCTGGTGGGGGAAACAGCGTGTGTCTTAGGTTTGCGTGGCTTTTTCTTACTCCCGGATACAGACTGAGAGTGTGACCTGGTTATAAAAGTGCGGTGAAAACGAGCAAACGCACATTCAGAACCAAGGTCGCACGCACAACCCCCATATTCGGAAAGAATTTGGTACAACCACGATGCGATATGCTGGTAGTATTCCATTTGATTTGGATCAAACTCGGGCTGGTGATGTGTTTCTTCGTCGCGCAGACCGAGGAGTCGTAGCATGCGAACGCTATCAGGCTTAGGAAGGCGGAAGTCCCAAGGTATTGTTATCTGTTCGTTCGGTGCAATGTTGCGGTCGCTGACTAGCCAGAAATGGTATTCGGATCCTCCGGACAAATACGTATCTAACACGGCGTTGGGTTTGCAGCTCCTCCGCACATAACGGGCAAGCGAACCTTCTTTGCGCGTGTCAATGTAGAGGGGGAGATCAGGATGGAAGAAGACGAACGGAAGTGGCGAGCTGAGTTCCGCCCACCGATTACCCGGGTCTTCACAATAATCCTTCTGTATGCCAATTTGACCATTGAGCTCGACCAAGGGAACATCCTTATCAATGGGATGAGAGGGTGCTTTGAGAAAACGCCAATGTAGAACAGTATCGGGCGCAACTATGTGCTTCTTCTTCTCGACGACAGGTGTGATTTTGAGGGTGTCTATGTTGCTGGGAAGGGTTTGGAAAACCTCGCCGTATTCGCAACCGGTTTCATGTCGTAATTTGTCGTGATCGCGCGTCCACAACGAGAGAGCATTCGAAATGGGCAAACTGGCGAAAGAGTTCGTCTGCACAATTTGCATACCACGGTCGTCATTGTATAAGGACAGAAAGCCACTGGAGTATTCATGGATTTCGAAATCGGCTGGAAGATCCGGTGGCGTATTAGCAGGGCTTGGTGGATGCCCATGAGGATTTACATTCTTCTGGGTTTCCGAAGGGCTGCGCTTCGGAGCCTGTGAACTGATCGAATGATTTGGCCGATGCGTGCTCTTGGATTTCTTGTGATGTGATTCGTGGGGTTGTTTGAGAGTGGAATCAGAACCGCTATGGCCATTCAGTTGAAGATCGGTCGGCTTCGATCTCTTCTTGTGGGTCTTGGACGGGGGTCGCTTGGTTTTCCTCTCGGGGACTTCTTCAGTATTGACCTTGGTCCGCCGTTGCCTCTGACGCTCATGGGCATGCTGAGGGTTAAGAGGGCGAGGTTTGCAATCGGCACAGGAATGAGCGAAGTCCTCTGCATACGCGTCCTCGATGTTAAGTGGGTAGAAACATTCGATGTGTTGCCAGGTATCGCATGTTTCGCAGTATATCGTGTTCCCGTCATCGTCAGCAAAACCGCATATACACTTGATGGTGTACGGTTCTTCCTCAACCGTCTCGGCCTTGCTGGGCACATGGTGTAACAAGGCCGGAGTTGACTTGGGACTGAGGATGGTGGTCTGACTCGGGGCCACGATATGGGTTTGTAACAAATGGAGCTTTTCTGTCATAATCTAACAGGACACCTCGCGAGGTGAAGGAGTCGCGAGGGTGTCAGGGTTGTTGGAGAGGAGGGAAGCCTATTGGAGAAGTCGGATTGTCATGACGAAACCCGTCGTGTAGCGGCGCGACGAAGACACGGGTTGCAGTGCAAGCCTAAGTCGACGAAATGAAGTCGGGCACAATATTGCGCAGGACTTGACAGGCTTTCCTTTGTATAGTTGGGACACCCACGCTTTGGCTCGAGGTCGGAAATGGCAAATACTCTCACAGTGGATTCGAGATCGAAGTGGTCGCTATCCTACAAAGGACACGTCGAGGCGCCGGAGTGTTCTGGCAAAATAAAGTAGACCATGCAAAAGGTCAGGGTCGCCTAGACACGGATTCACCAGAACGGTTCGGCTGCGAATGTCGTTGCGATGGTCGGCTCGAGAATTGGAAATCGAGGGCGAGTTGCGAGTGTGAAGGCTGGTTCGGTTGAGACGTGGAATGGGCGAGAGGAAAAGGTTGCGCGCCTTTCGAGAAATAGACTTCGAGGGTGGATCCAGGAAGAGATAAATGCATGTAAGAGTTTCAATTCGAAGGGGGAAAGCCGTTAGGGACAGCGGCGCGTCGAGTCTGCCTTGGAAAGAGAATAACGAGAAATGTGTGTGTTTTGGGGGGAGTCGTAGGGATTGACAAGAAGGCGTAGGTGAGTACAGATGGGGACTGGGGGGCATGAGAGGATTGAAGGTGGGCAAGGAAAAGACTTGCGTTGCTTGAGAGGGAAGCGAGAGATTGGGATTGGGAAGCGGAGACTGGGATTGGACTGACTGGGCCTAGCAGGAGCCAGCCGAAAAGAGAGAGAGAGAGACGAGACACGCGAGAGAAGGGAAGAAGAGAGAGAGAACACGGGAAAGCACCACTAGGTGTGCAGCACCAGCACCAGCACCAGCACCACCCGCTGCTACAGCACCAAGCGTCCAGCGGCATCTAACAGCGCGGGCATAGCAGTAACCTACCTGGGTTCTAGGCGTCCTTGTAGGTAATAATGTACAGGCAGGTAACGCAAGGTAAGGTAAGCCTGGGCATCCCGCCAAGTAGGTTCAGCGCACCTAACTTGGGATTTGGGGGTGACTGAGAGGGAGGGCTGTCTGGCTGTCCCAGACAAGAACTGGACTGGGCTGGGCTGGACTGGGACTGGGACACTGACGAGAGCAGAGCAGAGCAGAGAGAGAGAGACTGACAGAGAAGGAAACAAGAGGTGCAACTGTACTTTGTTGCGAATGCATCCCGATTAGGCCTGGTGCCATTGAGCGCAGAGGACGGGACAGTAAGAAAGTTGAAGATACCTACCTAACCATTCGGAAGGCGGGAAAGCGAACAGGCATCTGAACACTCAGATGGCAACTGTCAGTGGCTGCTAGCGTGGCTCACGCCGCCTGTTGGATGCACAGTCCCTTTTCCCCTTCCCCCAGGCAAAACTCGCCTCTTGCCTGCCTCTCTTTTTCTTGGTTTGGACCAAGCAAAGAAAAAGAGCAGCAGAGGTGCTAATAATAAAGGGGGCTTGCCGCGTGCTGGAACGAAAGACAAGTCTATGGGTGCGACTTGGGAATGTAGAACAGGTGGTAAAGTAAGAAACGCTCACCTATTTTTTCTGGCTTACCTACAATGACCTTCTTCTTTTTTGTCTTTGCTCTTGTCCTGCTCTAGTGAAAAGTTGTTGAAACCAGGCGAATGAAAACTTGCTCCATTTCCAGCAGGTTGCGATGCAACATGGCGGATAGGGAGAGGAGGAGGATGACAGGCAGGTAGAGGTAGGTAGGGTAGGCAGGTTTGCTCTGGACAATGAGGGGCACAGCTAGGAGGAGGTGACACATCCGCGCCCGCCCCCGAGTACAAAGCAGGCATGTATGCCTACTCGTAGTCGTACTGTATCACCCTCCGAACAAGCCACTAGGCATAAGCAGCCGCCAAGGATCAAGCAATGAGGGCAGCGAGGGGTTTTGGATAAGGAAAACTCGGGCGATTCATCCACGAGTAGCGGCGTTCGCGGATGCAAGATTATGGCAAGAGGTAGCCACTCACAGGCCGGCCTGCCAGGATTGTCTAGGCTGCATTGAGTCTGGTGTACGTCGATCGCTACGCACCACGAGCGCAAAAACTCTCGAGTCGATCATCTGGTATCGGTGGTTCCACCCTTGCAGAGCGAGCGGAATCCTGATTGATCGATGTCCAAATGCCTGAGCAGTAGTAGCCTGAGGACACCAGAATCAAACTTCGACCATGCAAGCTGTGGATTTGCCTTTGCAGGAATAGCGACAAAAAGATGATGATGGTGTTGCCCACACACAAAATGAGCTTATTTTGTTTTTCGGCGGTTAAGCTGGGGGTTCGTAATGCTCGAATGATGGAATAGTGAGTGTGTTACTTGTGAAAGTAGGTAGTAGTGGTAATGATCACGCCGAGAGGTTGATAACCAGAAGCATCACCCGACTGATGCCATATCGAATGCGGACAGTTGGGGAATGAACAGAGCTCTCGAGTGCGTCGGATTCATACATGTGGTTAGTTATGAGCGGGCAGTAATATTAATATTGGGAGTTGCCCAGAGCATTTTATGTTATGACGAAACCTTCCGTCGACAACGACGAGAAGGGGGGAAAACCCTTCCACACAGCAACGCAACGCCGCGCTAGGTAGGTACCTACACTGCCAGCCTGCCAGCTGCAATGCTCTCTGTCGGTGTGTGTCTTCAGATCCGCTAATCCTGTCACAAGCAGGCAGCACAGTGTGTGTAAGGGACATGTTGGTTCTAATGAATGCTGTAGATAAGCCACTTCTGGCCAAAAGGGTAGAGTCCAAAAACGAAGCCAAGTCGTGCTGACGCAACCCCAAGTGCTGCCAGACTATTTTACATCACTGTTAGGGTTTCTCGTTAGACGAAAACCTTCAGTCCCGTGTTGAGAGGGCCATTCTTCTTCTGCCCCACGTTGTCGCAAGACTGTCTCGAAATAATCATATCTGCAAATGATTTAGCCATAGATAATTTTCTTTGTGACAAGTCTACCAGCAAACGTGCTCATAACCATTTGTCGTGTCGAGCAAGTATGACTACGCATAGAAGGGATAATCGCGAAGGCCACAAGGGTAACGTGAGTTTTGATGAAAGTCTGACCAACACTGGTCGCTCCCATCACATTTCAGGATCCTTAACAATTCGTGTACCTGGGGCCCTATGATCTCCTCCATGGTTGTGGGAGTGCTAGAAATAGATTTGGGATGCTCACTACTGTTAGGAAGTGCCAACAAAAGTACCAGCTAGGGAGCAAAACGAGCACAAGACATGACCTTTTCCAACATGGGGAATTCAAGTTGGTATCAAGTGAGAGTCCTTGACTCGAGACAGTTCATAGTACACGAACTCAAAACATATGGTAGTCATGCATCAATCCATCCTGTAAGAAACAGGTTAGAAGAGACGACGTGGCTTGGGATACACTCTCAACTTTAATAGGACCAGCTACTCTAGATCTGCTACTCATTGCAATGTTAAGATATCGGCATGCAAGGCTACTCCAGGGCAAATGCCATCCCAAAGATACCAAGAAAGCCATACGGTCCATACCCAGCATGCCATTAATAATATTCTGTACGGGGCCCGTGTACTACATCGTAGTAGTTGTTTCATAGTCTGCAGTACTAATAGTGCAATGAAATGCCGCGGGTCGTCTTTGCTGCTTATTCGTCGAAACAATGATGAGTGTACGGTGTATGTATGTGTGTCTGCCTGTTGCTCCCAATTGCCAGGCTACTCTGGCGCTATGCGTCATCCAAGTTTCCCCACGCAAATCGTGGAATCTACTTGCTCAGTCGTTTCAGAGAGATTATGGGAGTGTGTCAGTCATGTGTACAAAATAGATCAAGATCGTAATGCAACCTTTTCCAATACCTACTAAGGTACTACTGTAACTCATATGTAAATGCACGTTGGCAGGCCCCAATATTGAAGCTGAACGACGATACCTTAGGCAATACTCCGTAGGTTCTCCGTACATAGGATTTGATTACTTCCAGGTTTGGATGCACCAAGATTCAAAGATGCGCAAAGATGCGCTACCGGAGAAAGCTCCCGGCTTAGGCTTAGACACTACCATGATCTGACCAGTCAAAACTGGACTTTAGATCAACTGCGGATCGCTAGAGGCTGGCGGCTGAGACCTCTGACCAATGGGAAATTAGAATTCTCAAACTGTAAGAGATTTGTGGGTACCAGCCTGGGATTCAATAATGTTGTGAATCTTGCTGAGGCCGAAACGTGCGCAATCAGCCAGCCGCCAGCTGGCCTTCCAACAGGTATAAATTCCACCCTTCCCCCCAACCATTTCACCTTTTCCTCTTTTCTTCTTCATACTTACCTTGCTGGGGCTCGAGGAGATCAAGTATTCCTTGGGCCAGTTTGAGAAATCTGCATTGCACATCGCGGCATTTGTCTTGCTACACTATCCTTCGGGGTCGTGTTCAGTGGAATTTTTGATGTCGTACTCTTTTTTCATTATGATACGATGCTTCGCGCATCGTCATGAAGAAGATCCCGAGCTGATGTCCGCATCGTGTATTGATCCGCGAACCGTGGAGGAATAGTGATGGTCGTATTCCAAAGAGCTGTAACCCAGGCACGGCTCTATCAACCCAGCCTTACGGGCTATTCATGTTGAAGGAGTCGTCCACCTTCACCATGCGCTCACATGCCCTACGATTGGTTGACGGCCGGCTTCGTCCACTTACTCTAAAGCATCCTGTGGCTCCTCGAATAAAAACACCGATCACTCAATACTAGTCGCTTTGTTCATCTAATAAATAGCATGGCTATTCCTGATCGTATTTCTGTTCTCTGCATCTCCCCCAGAACCTGTGCAATATCTCACTTGGTGCTTTTGCCACATGTGACATTGCACGCCATGCTCGCATTGAGGGCGTAGGGGTTGCCCAAGTCCACGATCCCTATACCGGTGATGATCTCCAAGCCCGCGTCCGGTAACCCTTCTTGTGGTATGACAACACCCTTCCGCACTTGCCTACTTACACAATCCCGGCGTAGCCATGTATGCATCGTCTAGATTTGCTCTGGCTCGCTCTTTATGTTCTTCGATAAAGCTGCATACAAACGCAGGCAACGCAGATCATCTCGCAGGCATAAGAAACGCGCAGCCCTGAAAGGCTGTGTAAGGGCCGGCTCAATGACCCGATGAAGAGAAGAGCCTGCAGAAAAGTCAAGGACCGCATGTCAGGCAATACGTACGATCATTACAACAGAGCATAGTCAAAGTGCGAGCAAGCGCAGGAGGCTGTCAACGACACAGATAGAGCAAAGATGAACCTTGACCAGCCGAGATGCTGAGAGCCTATCGATCCGTACAAGACCAAGAACACAGTTTATGGGAGGATGTACCACAACAGCTGGAATCAGTCGAAACCCAACCATTTCTCACCTGTATCGATCTTCGGGCGATAATTCAACGAGATCAGGATTCAGTACTAGCAAATCCACCATTCCTCTGGGTAATCAACTCAGTTATCCCCTAGATCAAATGACAGTTATCCCGACTTATCAAGAAGCTCAAAACGTCACATAGCAGGCAATATAGGGGGTTTACTATATGTCAATAGCTTTTGCCTTCAGTACTACGATTTTATTTTTACACCCAAACCAAGCTGTTCTGTACAAATAATCTACCATGGCATTCTTAGTATAGGATCAAACCAACCACCAAATGCATTACAGATCACTGTCATGCTCAGGTACGTTACTTGCATTCAGGGGTGAAATGCTCCACTACATCCTTCTTTGTACGGTGGTCAATTCTCATGCTAACATGATCAATATAACGAGTGCCTTGGGTCACCTTTGTAATGCCTTCAGGGAGGGCACCACAGTACAGTATGCCATCATACCATAGTTCTTGACCACTGTAGATTTGACAATATGGCCGCCTAAGACACAACCTATCGGCTTGCGGGCTTCACCATCGCTCGCGGACCTTGTTGGTAGGTGGCGCCATTCGAGGGATAAGTTGCCCCAAAGCCTTGCCTCAACAGCCGTTCTGCCCTGGACAGGTTCGAGAGGAGCAGTATCGCATACATGGTGAGAATGTCATATGGGCTTATGTTCATATCATGGTCTGCCAGTCCGGCCATTGAATGTGACCGGTGCATTATATTACTGATGAAATAGTATCGTCCGCGTTTGAGAAAACATAAATAAACGACCCGTATTGCGCTTTCCCGCAGATTAAAGTAGACGTGTATAAACAGCGGAATGGATGATGACACTAATCGTCAGTTACATCTTTCCCAGAGCCAGCTATTTCTTATAGCAGGGTTTCTCCCGAATCCGAAGGGTTAGAATGGCACAGTTACCTAGGGAGCTTCTCTTTTTCCTATCAATAGTTCTATAGGCCTTTATATCCTTATGAGACACCTGGGCACACTTCGTTCGGAAATTTGTTTCCTAATGTTCGCCTGCCATGTACCACTATTGGCTATTGACCCAAAACTCTCTTGTTTATCGCTTCTAGGATTCTGCCGGGATACGACTTGGAAAGCCTAGTTAGTAGATGGCGACCGACCGCGGTCTGTAGGGACAGAAAGAGTGGCTTGACGTTGACCAGACGAGACATGAAGCGCCAGTTTATGACGGCAGTCACACTGGGCGAAGAAGTAGCGGCAGCGACGGTGGTGGTGCTGATTGTGTCCGCAGGGGACGCCCGAACAGTGTCGTGTAAGTACGATTATGAGACCACGGATATCTGGCCCCATGATGTCGCCTGCCAGCAGGTGCTGTAGACTTGAGCGGCGTAGCCGTCGTGTAAGGCATCGCTGTAGCTGGATGGTGGGAGCAACGATGCCTTGTAGGTAGCGCTTCGAAGACGCTGTTGCTGCTGTATCCCCGGGCAGGGGCTGTAAGGTCTATTGCCCATCGCATCACGCGAAATGTTACAGTATTAACCATGGGGGACGGTCTACGGGCTTAAGTAGGTGAAGTATAGTACGGGGAGGGCTATTTTACCAACTTTGATCTTCTCGAGTAACATGTCCGGGACTATTATTCCCTCAGTTTTCTACGATGTGGTGAATCCAAGGTGGTTCATCTCCTGAAGAAGCTGTGATGGACCAAACCCGAGACTTGGATCATCATGGGCGGGAACAAGGGGGCCGGTGTATAAGATCACCCCCTCGTTCCACAAGACTGTATGCCTTGGAATCGTAGGGCCTATGGCAAGCTCTAAGAGGCACACATACAATCATTGACTACCAAGGGAGGGGTGTATCGACCATGGATGCCCGAGATCGGGTTGCCATGCGCAGCGCACGCGTGGCAACATGTCCCGTTAACAGGTAGATATAACATCGCGAAAAGACCGGGTCGAGGTATGGAGTGCGAGAATCGAAACGTAACTGATTCTCGACCGAAATACTGCCAGGTATGAGGCTGGCCCCAGCTGCCACACCCGAGATGAGGTAGTCACTGCTGTGAGGAATGCCGAGCTGATGAACGCCGTCAAGAAACTCTCCGGATCTCATGTCATTGTCAAGGTATGAAACCGTATTTTATGTTGGAGTGTGAGACTCTTACCAGTAGTAAGTTAGTCGAGTTTGCTGTGAACTTCAGCAATTGGTTATAGCACACATTACGCATC
Organism: Apiospora arundinis; assembly: GCA_039105305.1. NCBI lineage: Eukaryota > Fungi > Ascomycota > Sordariomycetes > Amphisphaeriales > Apiosporaceae > Apiospora > Apiospora arundinis. The sequence continues at coordinate 2,877,307 of JAPCWZ010000004.1, forward strand.
CACTATTCTTTGCCATCCCATGGAAATATGGCGCCGTCCCAGCCTGCCCTAGAGTTCTGAATGCAGCAGGTATTATTCAGGGTTGTACTCCCATCGACCACCCGATCTTGGCCAATGGATATGATCCTGTTAGCAAGAGATGCCTGTAAAGCCACCGTCAAGTTACAGTCATGACGGCGAAGACCTCCTAGTCCAGTTTCACCAGACGCGGTGACATGCAAACTTCGGTCACCACTACCCAGAGTTACGCGTTACCGTGGGCGAGTCAATGATGTTCGTGGTATGCCTATGAACACCGGCCTCGATCAGCAGGACTGAAACCACTCATCCCATCAGAACACGTCAGAATGTCAATACAGGACTGACTAAGTACCCTACATCTTGGGCGCCTCATTTAGGCTATCAGCAATGTCGGGGCACCCTATGCCACCAAACCAGTGTAAAAGAAGGCGTCCAAGAAGACCCCGACGTGACACCTCTTAGTGAGAGAAGTCATGAATTCAAGGTGGCCCATCGGCTGTTTGCGGAGCCCATTAAAATAATCAATAGTGAGTGGGCATGCCTTCAGACAACGGTACTGCGAACTTCGCCCGGGTCTCAATGCCAATAAGGACATAAATCATCGTATATTCAATGATGGAGAAGACATAATTGTAATGGGCAAGGTTTGCTGCCTCCTGATATCAGCATGGAAGTTTGAGGAAACGTTATCATATGCTTCACCACGCATATATAGAGAAGGAGCTTGTGTACTGCCCAGCTTCCTATGTGTAGCATGAAACGTTCTTGGTAATGGACTAGGAAGTCATTGCACCGCGTATTAGTCACTGACATGGACGGGTTTGACACATACACGAGCGAGAAATGAATTATATTTACCGTATAATAAATCTAGTAAATACGAAACGAGTCTTTCTCTATTGCAAGAGAGCATGTATACCAGTTCATGCTTTATTCAGCACCAGTAAAACAGTGAAGCCATCGTCACTTATTTGATATCCCTAATCCAGGTACCACTGGGGTGTAAGTCAATAGTACCTAGGCACCCCTCACTCTGTTGCTCCGACCTAGGCGGTCCAAGCTGCCTGCTATTAGCAATTTTAATACATTCAAGATTGCATAACACATATAGAAGACAGTCTATGTTGCCATAGCAGTAGCCATGTACCTTGAGACTTAATTTGGTGCTGTCATCCTGGGTTCTATTTAACTGGAACCATCCAATCATAGTCTCTCCAGCTTCACTTCTGGCCCCTGTCCGTTCCTGGCCCGGCTTACTTTCCGTGCTGACACGCCACGGATCTCGCCATGGCTGGTATACTCCTCGCAGCCTACAGATTTGGCGTAGAATTATCATATATCAAGACAGGGGAACCAATGCTGTGATTTCGACAGTGTATAAGTGCCACCATTAACGGTTCAATACTATCAAATGTCGGATAAGAATCTTTGCAAGCTGATGTCATCGACCCCACAATCATGAGAAGCATCTGCAATTGGCCGATGCCGGCCTGATTGGCCGAATTTAGCATCAAGACTCGAAGGTCCAAGTTCAATTCCCTATCTCTTATCAGATCCAGCGAATCTTGAGTCACTGTGCATTCCATTCATTATTGGCTTCATTGATCCATCCACTGCTCGAACTTAGTATAACCTCCTTATTTACTCACAACCCTAGGGCCAAGAATGCATACTTTCTTGTATTGAGCCACTGAAGTACACCTTTTCTATTAAAGAGCCACGGATCTTTCTTCGTTGTTTGAGTGTCTTGGAAAATGCCACTGTCAACATGAGTGTGCGGACGACTGCCTTCAAGAAGGCTAGTTCTAGCTTCCATGTGAGTGTGCCTCTCGGTGCATTACTCATCCACGTTTCATAACAGTGCATAGCAATGACTGACACGAAACAATAGACACCGAATATCCCCGGATATCACCGAGGAATTTCAACCAAAATAACAGATGGCTCTTCATTGAAGTCACCACACCAGTCCGGGGCATCTCGAATTGGCGGGGGGCTCGCAAACTCAGTGGCATCTAGAAAGTCGCGATTTGCCTCATTACCGGAAGCACAGCGGCAACGGAAGAACATTGACAGGGTAACCTCATTGGCATTCAACTGTCACTGAGTTGGGCTAATGACGACTTCAGGATTTCCTTGTTTCTATCTTGGAAACATCAGTCACAAAGCGCGACGCACGTGCCTACATCAACAAATTCGCTCCTCTATTGGAAAGGAAGAGGATTGGTTTTAAGCAACAGACATCGAAATCAGTCGCTCAAAAAGATGGCCAAGATGAGCCAACCGAAAGCACGCCACAGCAACCACTCTACGTAGCTATCGTGAAGTTCCGGGCCCCCCAAGACGCAGACGACAGCACGATTCTCGGGGTGGCCAAGTCGCTGAGCGCCCTGAAGACTCTGGGCTTGATCAGCATTGTGGTCGTCGATTGTGATGGTGTAGATGGGTCTGATTCTGAACGTCGTCGAGTCATCGATGCCCAAGCCAATCGGATCGCAGAAGCGATCGACTGCTTTGATGAGGAGGGAGCTGTAGTCCTCGGTACTCCACTAACCATAGGGGATTCTGTCGGTAAAGGAACATCTCCATATGTCTCTGAGGATCTCTTCGTTACCGACTCCAGCAGTCTTTTGCAATCGTTGCAGGATGAAAAAATTCCGGTTATCCCATCGGTTGGCGAAACGGAGCAAAGCATTGCTTATAAATGTGTCGATGCCAATGACGCTGTTCTGGCTTTGACGAGGCAGCTGTCAGGACTTCAGTTTCTGGGACAACCGATGGAGGATAAACATATTGTACAGCAATTGAAGGCCACCGAGGTGTACCGGTTAATAATCTTAGACCCCGTCGGAGGTGTACCTGCAAACAATCGCGCCACAGGTCGTTATATGTTTCTGAACCTAGAACAAGAGTACGAAGAAGTTACTCGGTCTCTCACAGAGTCAACCCTTAATTCGGATTCCAAAAACCCAGGAACAGCGCAAGAAAACCAGCACCATCTCCGGAATTCGCAGATGGCCCGGAAAGCACTGTCCCTTCTACCATCCACATCGTCCGCCATTATAACAACACCGAAAGATGCTGCCAACGAGCGTCCCCAGGAGGAGGCCGACTCTGGTTGGCCGTATGTGAGCACTCGTAGGAAGCTCAACCCACTGATACACAATCTTCTCACGGATAAACCTGCGCAATCGTCGTCTCTACCATCTGGAAGGTTCACACCTGTAGTGTCTTCCAACGGCGCAGCGCAGTTGGGTTCAAGCACGACGTTGGCTAAGCGCGGGATGCATGTCACAATCCTTCCGGATCCTCGAGTTTCGATGTGGCAACCACCTCGGCCTGGAGAGCCACGACTGAGACTTACCGATGCCTCCGTAAACCTCCCTCGGCTTGTACACCTGATCAACGACTCCTTTGGCCGCAAACTGGACGTTGAGCATTATTTGAAGAGAGTCGAGGAAAACCTAGCAGGCATTATCATCGCTGGCGAGTACGAAGGAGGTGCTATCTTGACGTGGGAAAAGCCGTGGGATGCAGACCCAGCTGAGGACGTTGATCCATCGAGATTAGTCCCGTACCTGGATAAGTTTGCCGTGCTCAGGAAGAGTCAAGGCGCTGGAGGCGTAGCTGATATCGTCTTCAACGCGATGGTACGGGACTGCTTCCCGTACGGTGTCTGCTGGAGGAGCCGGAAAGACAATCCGGTAAACAAGTGGTATCACGAGCGATCTGCGGGATCACACAAGATTCCCGACATGAATTGGGCGATGTTCTGGACGACGCCTGATCTGGCCTTGGACGAGCAGAAGTTTCAAGACTATAAGAGCGTCTGTCGCAGCGTCGAACCTTCTTGGGCAGACAAGAAACATATCGTAGATTAACCAAAAAGTCATGGTATGCAGCCTTTAAAGTTGCACAAAATCCAGTCTGTTGCACTTATGAGTATTCGGTGTAGTTCCATGGCCAAAGCGGGCGATTGATTCTGCCGTGAAAGCATATTTGCGACAAAGTATGCGGACCTTTCCATGGCGACGAGGACCTGCCTTGTATTAATTTACCATCTACCTATACTGTACGCACATCGAGACAGGGACAAGACGATGATATCAGTGATCGGGTGGGAATTATGACAAGGCGGGGCAGACAGACAGGGCGGTCAGGGCGGGTTTGCATGGTGGGGTTTCTGATAACACTGACTCAACCCCCTAGGGTAGCTGCAGCCTACTTTGACGATAAAAACAGGAGCAGCCGAGTCGGTTACCTAAGTCGAAGCCGGAAACAGACAAAAGGACGAGGCGCCAAGTTCAGTAGTCGAGGTCGAGGAGGAAATTTCATATGCAATCGGACCAGTATCACGTAAAATGCAATTCTCTTTACACATTGCTGACTATGCGTTTGGGCATTTCCAACTGTTGGCGGGCGGTAAGGCTGGTTCGGGTCCTGGTTTTGGCAGTTCTTATGACAACACGACCGCCGGAACTGGGCTGGGCGGGGGCAGATTTACGATATGCCAAGTGCGTACGGAGTGTGCTGGGCCGCAAAGCGAGCAGAGCTGGCTGGGCGTGCTGGATCGCATATTAAGTGGTAGTCATGTAAATAAGGCTATGATATAATGATGGTGGGCTAAAAATGGAACCCTGAAAAAAACTCGATTGGTGTTGGGCTCGGGTCGCAGAGTCGGTCATTCATTGTCTGAGGTCTTTGTGTTGTCCTGTCAAGAGCGAGCTTGCCTGCTTGCCTCCCAGTCTGCCAGTAACCAGTAACCAGTAACTGTATCTGGGCTGAAGAAGCGGGCAGGCTGCTCGCAGGGTATGGAGTCGTGAAGATTTGGTTGGCTAGCAAGGGTGGCAGCGTTCCGTCCGTCGCGCGAGCGTTGCCAGGTTGCCAGGTTGCCAGGTTGGAAAGTTCTGGATTGTGCAGGAAGACTCAAAATAGACACAACACGCCCCTGGGGCAGTAGGGGTGCGGCTAGAGGAGGGGGAAGACTGTGTCCTTCGCAGTAGTCGCAGTAGTCGCAGTACCACGTAGAAAGAAAGCAGGAAGTCCTTGAAATGCACCAAAAGACTCTTCCCCCCACCCCCACCAAAAACGCAATCCGATCAATCACAGTAATAAACCACACTGCACTTTTGCGAACAAACTCGGGCAGCATCCAGAAGAGCGCCAACTTTTTTTTACGACCCGGTCTATCACATCACCAACATCCAAGTTGTAGTTCCTTCATTTCTGCTACTGCGCCGACTCCCAACAACCACACACTGCATCCGTTCTCTGAAACGACTTTTCTCTACTCTTTTGCTTGTGCATTTGACCGTCATATTTGAGCAAAGATGAGCGTCGTTGGTGTCGACTTCGGTACTCTCAACACCGTCATCGCTGTTGCGAGAAACCGAGGTGTTGATGTCGTAAGTATAGCTTCCTGCCCAACTCGTTCGCTCCCAGGCCACTTGCGCCCATCGTCGAACCCTTCACGCACACCAACACGTCTGGATTTGCGACCATGTACTAATCAACCATACAGATTACCAATGAAGTATCCAACCGAGCCACTCCGTAAGTTCTTTTTTACCCCTCTTCCCTCGTTGACGGCGGGCGGACTGGACAACGAATATTTCTAACATGTACTTTCTTCCCCTTTAGTTCTCTCGTAGGATTCGGCCCCAAGGCCCGTTACCTGGGCGAGACTGCCAAGACCCAGGAGATCTCCAACCTCAAGAACACTGTCAGCTGTCTGAAGCGGTTAGCCGGCCGAAGTCTCAAGGACCCCGATGTTCAGATCGAGCAGAAGTATGTCTCGGCCGCACTGGTCGAGTGCGGCGCACAGGTCGGCGCTGAGATCTCCTACTTGGGAAAGAAGGAGACCTTCAGCGCTACTGAGCTCGTCGCCATGTTCCTGAGCAAGGTCAAGCAGACTGCCCAAGCCGAGCTTAAGCTGCCCGTCTCCGACATCGTCATGAGCGTGCCCGCTTGGTTCACCGATGTCCAAAGAAGAAGCTTGATGGACGCTGCAGAGATCGCTGGCTTGAAGCTGCTCCGTCTCATGAACGACACAACTGCCGCCGCTCTTGGCTGGGGTATCACCAAGCTGGACCTGCCTGCCCCTGAGGAGAAGCCCCGCCGTGTTGCTATCATCGATATCGGCCACAGTGACTACACATGCTCCATCATAGATTTCAAGAAGGGTGAGCTCGCCGTCAAGTCGACCGCTTGCGACCGTCACTTCGGTGGCCGTGACTTCAACCTGGCCCTTGTCAACCACTTCCAGAAGGAGTTCAAGGCCAAGTACAAGATCGACATCACCACCAACCCCAAGGCTATGGTCCGCGTTGAGACATCTTGCGAGAAGCTCAAGAAGATTCTTTCCGCCAACCAGCAGGCTCCCTTGAACATCGAGTCCCTGATGAACGACGTCGATGTTACTGGCATGATCACACGACAGGAATTCGAGGCCCTCATTGAGCCCATGCTCGCCCGCGTCACTGTTCCCATTGAGCAGGCCTTGGCTGAGGCCAAGCTGACCAAGGAAGACATTGACGTCATTGAGCTGGTCGGTGGCTGCACGCGTACTCCTTCGCTGAAGGATCGCATCCAAGATTTCTTCGGAAAGCAGCTGTCATTCACTCTGAACCAGGATGAGGCTATTGCCCGTGGTTGCGCATTCAGCTGCGCCATTCTGTCTCCCGTCTTCAAGGTCCGCGATTTCGCTGTCCAGGATATCTGCTCCTACCCTATCGAATTCTCCTGGGAGAAGGACCAAGACATTCCCGATGAGGACACGAGCCTTACCGTGTTCCAGAAGGGCAATGTCCTTCCCTCCACCAAGATCCTCACCTTCTACCGCAAGCAAGCATTCGACTTGGAGGCAAGATACGCCAAGCCCGAACTTCTTCCTGGCAAGGTCCAGCCGTTCATTGGCCGCTTCTCGGTCAAGGGCGTCAAGGCCGACCCCAAGACTGAGTTCATGATCTGCAAGCTGAAGGCCCGTGTCAACATCCACGGTATTCTGAACGTGGAGAGTGGATACTACGTGGAGGACCAAGAAGTCGAGGAGGAAGTCAAGGACGAAGAAGGTGACAAGAAGGACCCCGAGGCCATGGAGACTGACGGAGATAAGAAGGACGGCAAGACCAAGACACGGAAGGTCAAGAAGCAGGTGCGGAAGGGCGACCTGCCGATTGTCGCTGGTGTGACGTCTCTTGACCAGCCCTCGCTGATCGCCGCCGCCGAGAAGGAGAACTCGATGGCCATGGAAGACAAGCTTGTCGCGGACACCGAGGAGAAGAAGAACGAACTGGAGGCTTATATCTACGAGATGCGAAACAAGCTTGACGAGCAGTACGCCGAGCTCGCCAATGATGATGAGAAGGACAAGATCCGCGCCAAGCTGACCGAGACTGAAGTAAGTTGATCCATATCGCTACAATGGGCGCTATAACCACAAGAATCACGTGTTAACATTATTCTAGGACTGGCTGTACGAGGACGGCGAGGACGCCACCAAGGCTATCTACGTCGCCAAGATGGACGAGATCCGAGCTATGGCTGGTCCCATCGCTCAGCGACATTTCGACAAGGTCGAGGCTGAGCGACAAGAGCTGCAGGCGAAGCTCGACGCTGAGGCTGCGGCCAAGAAGGCTGCCGAGGAGGAGAAGAAGCAGGCTGAACCCGCTAAGGACGAGGTGATGACCGATGCTGAGGCACCTCAAGCGGAGACTGAGGCCAAGGAATAGATGATGCTTATTTGATTCGTTGCCTGGCGCGTTGGAATGGTATAAAGGATAGACAGACTCGGAATGACGACCTTTTGATGAGCAAAACCATTATGTAGATAATAATGGCAAAGACAAAAAAAACTTTAACTACAAATGCTTCCTTACATGACTTAGATATCTTGGCAGTGTAGGACATGACCCATTTCCCCAGACTATTCAGAGGTTCTCCCTTTTTTTTTCTTTTTTTTTTTGGCGAACATAGCCGGAGTTTAACTCAAGTGCATGTTACTGCAGAATAATAATATGAACAGATATGCTTAGATTTGCCATGGTTGGATGCAAGGGCAGGAGCAGGAATCCAGGCCGAAGAACGGACACCTGGTGTTGATATTGGAAAAAACACGACAAGTATTTCATGACTGGAGCGTAAACTGAAATGCGAGTCATGCCTACATCTAATTTCTGAGCTGGCTGTTCATCTTGCGATCACGAATACGGGGAAGCTCTAGGCGGCGGTTTGAGCCACTGCCCCTTAAAACCTTTGCACACGCAAGTGTTAAGGGGAGCTTTGCCACGGCCCGACCAGAAGGTTCGTCTTATTCGGATGACACCCCTGAATCATCAGCAGATCAACACCAGTGGTACTGCTCCAAGAGGAAACCCTGTCATTGGCGTGCACCTCGTCATTGATGTCACCTCGATAAATCATTCATTGGAAATGTCACCTCTAGTTTACACGGATACGGACAAGCCGACGTTAAAGCGAAGCTCAAATTAGAAACGGCTCTTCCCAACTCGAGACGCTCGTCTTCATGGAAGCAACATGATAGCAGAAGGCAACGAACATCATTTGTGACAAGAGGGGCCTTTTTTCTGAACGAAGATCTTACTGCGGCATCATCAAGTATTAAAAGTCCTGGTTCTGACCATGCACCAACACCACCACAACGAAGATAGCATGGTTCGCCGGCATCATCCGACTACATCCGATCTACTAAACGATTACAGAAGCATATATCCATGCATATATCGCAACGTGAAAATGAAATGTGACAAACAAAGAGGCATCGGGAAATGTTTGTAAATACTTACGTGCGGCTACTATCAAGTATGTACGTTACGCCCTGTTTTATCGGTATACGACAACATGATTAATCCTATGACAAGAAGTAACCGAGCCCCTGCTGATTTCTCATTGACGGACACTAGGGTTCTTTTACCTCCCCTAAACGTAAAACTCCAAACGCGTCGTGTCATCACTTGTTCGTTGAAAGCTTATATAGCGATAAACGGGTGTTCCACCGAGACGCCCTTGCATAGTATATCGATGTCCAAGAACTTCGTGGGTGGCGAGAGTGAATAGATAGCTCCATGGACCGCAGTAAGATCGGCAACGGCAACGGCAACACCAGCAAAAGGGGCGATGATGATAACCAACGGCGGCTAAGGCACACCAACGGACGGCATGCCTCTGTCACTACCGCGCGGTCTCCGCGGTCGTCAGGCCATCGCCGAGCCCGGCCGCGGCTTCAGACCACGCTGGTAATCCTCAGCTTATGTGCGGCCCTTCTAGTCGCCAGACTATTACTATTGAGACCGAGATCACATCTCGAAGCCACGGCGTCGCCGCAGGCGGAGCAAGCATGCAAAGACATCCACGCCGCCCTCTTGTCCTCATGCCCACAACAGAAGACCTATTTTCCGCGGGACGCAGCCTACTGGGCAGAGCTAAACCACTATTGGAGCAAGTCACTGGCCGACCTACGGCCGGCCTGCGTGGTACAGCCCGCTACGGCGTCGCATGTCGGAACCGTGATCCGGGTGCTGAGCCATAGGAACCACACGTCGGTTCGCTTCGCTGTCAAGAGCGGAGGACACGACCCTAACCCTGGCCACGCCAGCGTCGACGGCGGCGTGCTCATCGCCCTGCGCCATATGGAAGGTACGCGGTACGATGCCGAGAAGGGCGTCGCGTACGTGAAGCCAGGTGAGTGAGCCAAGAGAAGTTCGTTTCCCATCTTCGGAGCTTATGATGACACCATATGCCAATAATAGGGGGTGAGTGGAACGACGTGATAGGGGCCTTGGAACCTCACGGTGTCACCGTCGTCGGAGGACGGCTCGGGATAGTAGGAGTAGGAGGGTTCTTACTCCAGGGAGGACTGTCGTTCCTGAGCGCACAGCATGGTCTAGCTGCAGATGTAGGTTGGCAATCTCGCCCCAAGAAGGAGCGCGATATTGGTTCTAGCTGACTGGCCGGCTATCTCGTACAGAGCATTATAGCATGGGAGACAGTCCTGGCGAATGGGACCATCGTCAACATCACGCAAGACATGCACCCGGACTTGGCAGTGGCCATGAGAGGCGGCGGCAACCAGTTCGGTGAGTGCAGCCTACCTGCCTGCCGCTTGACAGAAGTAGTAGTTCCAGGTCGATCGTGTTTGTTGACCACAGCGCCTGCCTCACAGGAATTGTCACCCAGTTTACCATGAAGACCCATCCCATGGGCAAGATCTGGGGCGGAGTAAGGCTTTACCGCCGAAGGCAATGGGATCGGCTGCAAGCAGCGCTGCACGATTTCACCATTACCGGCGCGGAGGATCCCAAGGCGGCCATCATCTTCGCGGATTTCTTCATGTACAAGAACATGGGCCTTTACATGGCGTTTTTCTTCTACGACGGCGAGGAACCGCCGGCATCCGGACCGTTTGCGGACCTGCTCGAGGTATCTGCCATGGTTGATTTCACCTCTACTAAGAAGTACTCCTCTTTGGTAAGTTTCCAGCGGTGTATCATGAGTGACGCTTCTCTGCGTATCTACAAACTGACATAAACACTTCCCCAAAACTACAGCTTTGGTCAAATGGGTTTCTTGGAAGATGGATCAGAGGGCGCGTTCTGTTCAGGGTAAGTACCTACCGACAACCACCACCCGCAAGGAGAACCTGACGTGATCCTCCCCCCTGAACGAACTTGGAAACAATGAACGAAACAAAACAAATGACACACACTTACCCGCAGACCTTCACGCTTCCCGCGATCCCCAACAACCCTCGCATCTACGACGAGATCGCGACGCAGTGGCGCCGCATCATGCTGGGCGGCTACCTCGACCGGCTGGGCAGCTTCCCGGGCCAGTGCAGCGTTGAGTTCCAGCCGCTGCCGGCGGCGGCGGGCGCACACAGCGAGGCGGCGGGCGGCAACGCCATGGGCCTGCGCGCCGCGGACCCAGACCGCATCGTGCTCAACCTGCAGTGCATGTGGCTGCGGGCGCGCGACGACGCGACGGTGCGGGCGTTGGCGGGCGACATGACGGCGTGGCTCGAGGGGCGGCTGCCGGCGTGGAACATGCAGGCGGGTCTGGGGCTGGGGCTGGGGCTGGGGTTTGGTTTGGGTCAAGGTCGCCAAGCTCAAGCTGATGATGACTACAGCGGTGATGACTACAGCGGTGCTTCTACTGATACCGCTAATGCTTACATGCCGCTGTTTATGAATGATGCTATGTCAGACCAGGATGTCCTGCGTAGCTATGACGGGTACGAACGGTTCCGGGAGCTGCAGCGGAGCGTGGATCCGGAGGGCATGTTTAGGACCCGAGTGGGCGGTCATAAGTACTAATGATATTGATTAGGTAGGAGAGGAACCGGAAAGGAGGGAACGGCAACGGCGGTGCTGGGATAACGGATTTTGCATATGATAGAACCAAGTTGGGTCGGACGTAGGCGTTGGTAGCACGTTGGAACACAAGAGATAGTCAGCTTATATGGCGGAGTAACTACATACTGACCTTATAACCTGCTCGGACTTTCAACCGCTGAGATGAGACAGGAAAGTAGCATTGGAAAAAAAGTCCAGTGATGATTCTCCCGCCTTCCCATAATAGGCAATTCTGCGTATTAGTGACATTTGCATTGCACGCCTCAAGCGACTCGGCCGAATACAACATTGTCATGCCTCCAAGTCTGTGTCAGTGAGTGACAATCATTCACTGAATGAATGACTTAGTGCATGTGGTAACTGGAGCCTTAAGTAAGTACCTAAAGTGGCGGGTTCGGCCGTTACCCCCCTCTGCCCCTCTGCCCCTCGAGTCTCGGGCCCCGCAACTTGTCAGTATGCCGAGGGAGGAACCTGGAAGACCCTCTGGCTGGCGCTGGCACTCTGGGACCAGATAATTTGGGGGACCCCTCGTTGCTCATGTTACTCGTAGCACACAATGCCACCCCCGGTCAGCAACCATTCGGTATGATCTGTCCCGTTTCGTCCCCGTCCGCGTCCCCGTCTGCGTTTGCACCCTACAACCAACGACTCGGTCAGATTCGATAGTTCTTATATATTAAAATATATACTTTGCTCTTCCTGCCAACGTTCCTGAAACTACGGGAAGCCTTATTTTCTAAACCCAATTCCGAGCCCACCACGAACAACGCGAGCCAGGACCCTGCCACCCAAGCTGACGCTGACGTGGGGCAATAACCACCCAAAAACCCCCAGGACGTCCAAAACCACAAAGACGCCGCTGTCACCAACGACGGACCCTCGCCCATGGGAGACGCGGCCGACATGAGGCAACTCTGCCTGCAGCTGAGGACCAAGCTGGACATATTACTTGACACCCCGACCGACGACAAGGTCCTCAAGGGCGTACAGGCCCAAGTGCGCATCGCGCAGTCCGTCATCGAGGATGCGCTCAAGCGGTATCGGTACGTAAGCGTCTGACGCCCGATTGGCGCTGCATAACCATTGATAGCGAAGACAACCGCCGCCCGGGAGAGACGGGAGAGACGGGAGAGACGGGAGAGACGGGAGAGACGGGAGAGACGGGAGAGACGGGAGAGACGGGAGAGACGGGAGAGACGGGAGAGACGGGAGAGAGCTGGCAATGCGCTAACACTGGAATTGTACGCAGGCCCGACGAGCTCCTCATAGCCTACAACGGCGGCAAAGACTGCCTAGTCCTGCTGGTCCTGATCCTCGCCTCCTTACCGACGCACTTCCCCTTCCACGACCCTTCACAACAACAAAACCACAACAGCACACGAACCGCGCCGTCCTCCAACTCGTTAGCCTCGCGGTTTCCCCACGCCCTGCAGGCGCTCTACATTCGCCCCCCGCGACCCTTCGCTGAGGTCGACGCCTTTGTCGCCGAGACCACCCAGACCTACCACCTTGACCTGTCGACGTCAGACCAGCCCATGAAGGCCGCCCTGGCCGAGTACCTGGTCGAGCGCCCCCGCGTCAAGGCCGTCTTCGTCGGCACGCGCCGGACCGACCCCCACGGCGCCGCCCTCGGCTTCTTCGACGAGACGGACCAGGACTGGCCGCGCTTCATGCGCGTCCACCCCGTCATCGACTGGCACTACCGGGAAGTTTGGGGTGTAAGTTCTCTACTACCCTTCCTTTCTCTTCTTCCTCGCAACGCCTCTTTCTTGAGGTAGGCAATACATGTTGTTACTAACACACACCGCCTGTCATAGTTCATTAGAGCTTTAGAGATCCCCTACTGCCCGCTTTACGATATGGGCTACACGTCGCTCGGCGGAACCGACGACACACACCCGAACCCGGCGTTGAGGCGGGCGGACGATAACACCAAAGAAGAGGAGACGAGCAATGGGTTCCGACCGGCCTACGAGCTCATGGAGGATGACGAGGAGAGGCTTGGACGCGACCGGTAGTACGGTATGACGCGGCGTGGCTGAGACATGGCATGCCTCCTGGCATGAGCAGCCTGACATCAAAGGAAGGAAGACAATCGAAGACCAAAACCGAGTCTAGGTTTCTGCCCTATATCGCAGGGAAATGGACGATTGATTACAAGAGGCTTGCATCTTGGAACCAAGCTCGCTGAAATAGAGTATAGAACAACCAATATTTGCATCTCGCATACTTATCTTAGGCGTTTTAAATAGAAATCACAGAGAATCTCCAGTTCACAAGTCACTCTGGAAAAAAGGCTCGTGGAAAACGAGGCGATAAAAGTCGAGTATAAAAAGAAAGAACCCCTTTGACGATGAAATTAACTACGCCCAGAAACTATGGTATCGTCGCTTCCGTTCCGTCCATCCAGTTCCGTGTAGTCGTCTGCAATGTTCCATAGCCTGCTCAGAAAACTCCTAGTATATCCTTCAACACCGCCTTAAGCTGACTTCAATGGTCCACGTATAACTCCAGCCCCATTCTGATCATATACCCAACTCTAGAATGACCGTCGGACCCGCTCCCTTTCCCCCCTTAAAAGCTGCTGCTGTTACTGCTGATTACTTATTACGCCATCAGAGAGTAAGTAAGTAGCAATTGAATGCCTCACCTGATGTAATAGTGGACTTTAGACACGCTTGTCCCCACTCTCCGCATCCTCCTTCCTCACGTCGCCAAACAGCCTCACGCGGTAGAAGCACGTGTGGTCCGCGCCGTAGTTGCTGACGGACCGGACGACGACGTGGTGCGTCACGGCCTCGAAGCCCACAAGCTCGGAGCTGAGCTTGAACAGCTGCATGCCCTCGCCCGTCGTCTGCTGGCGGAAGACGAAGTGGCCGATCTTGACGAAGCCCTGGCTCAGCGTCTTCTCCTCGGGCGTGTCGGGGAACTGCGCGGCGCTCCAGGCGTTGATGGTGCCCCGCAGGCCCAGCTCCTCGATGTAGGCCCAGACCTCGATCTCGCGGGGCATGGCCTCGTGGTCCAGCGTGGCCCCCGGGAGGATGTGCTCCACGACCAGGTGTTGCGGGGTGATTTCGCGGCTGAGCAGGACGCTGAGCGTGTTTCGCTCTTTGGCGGCGCAGAAGCACTGTCCTTCGTCGGTCCAGTGCTGGAGAGCGACAAGGGCCGGCTGGGGCTTGTAGCCGTCTCTCTGCAGCCACGCCTTGCTCTTGAACGGCTTGGGCGGGATCTTCCACATCGGCGAGGTCAAGGTCGGATCAATAACGGCACCAGAGCCGTGGCCGAAGAAGTTGACCTGGTTTCGCAAATGATCGTCGAGGTGCGACTTGATGCCAGTTTGTGCCATGGCCTCGAATTTAGCGTCCGCAACAGCCTTCTTGGTCCATTGGTCCACGAGGTTCTTAACTTCTTGGCGCGACATGCCCTGAGGAGGATTGTTTTGGAGACTGGCCAGTCCTTGTGCGATCCTCTCATTGCGCTCACTAATGATGCGTAACTCCTTTTGGAATTCTTTCTTGTGAGGCTCGAGTTCCTTTGTGACTTGCTTCGCAAACTGCTCATTGGTCACGGCTATCTTGCCGCCGCCGTTTTTGAGGAGCTTTTCCACGTGCGATTTGAGCTCCTTTTCCGTTCTTGCGGGCAGCTCTTTTGCCATGTCAGGACCAAGGATCTTCGCTACAGTTTCGCTGTTTTGGCGGACCCACGACTCCCACCCGTTTAGGAGCTTCTTGTTCACGACGTCTTCGATGTCATTCATATTGTAGGAAGCCCCTGAAGATCCAGACGTGTCCGAAGCACTAGGCGTGTCGGAACTTGCAGTCTTTTCGCCTCCCAAGATATGTTTCCAGGCGTTCCAGAAGTACGGAGGCAATTCTCCTTCAGCATCTCGAAGCTTCACCACTGTGCCTGTTTCGGCCTGGATGCGGTCCTTGAGAGCATGGAAAAACTCTTTAGGTACATGCACCTTGCCTTTCTGGTCGACCTCCACGTATGAGGTTGACTCTGGCTTTGGCTCTGACTCCGATTTTGGCTCTGACTCCGACTCTGTTGGGAACTTGTTCGGGATGATGTTTTCCAGTTCATCTACTCTGAACTCGATTCTGCCCAGACGTTCGTACAGGTCTCGAGCATCAAAATCCACAACCGCTTGCGGAGGATGTCGTACAGATTCTGGGATGAATCCTGCCAGAGTATCTCTCAGACCCGGCCAGAAATTCCAAGAAACACCGGAATGGGGAGTGTAGTCTCCGGTGTCGATGTTAGACGCTTTCGATGCAAGTTGGATGCAGAACATGAGCGCAAGAACCGTCACACCGAAGACCAAGAACAACTTGATGAAGTCCTTGAGAATATCAAGTGGGATAGGCCACAAAATTTGGGGCAATTGCCACCAGGAGCGGCTCGGAGGAACAGGGGTCTGGTTGTCCGTAGTGCCTGAAACCGGCACACGTACAGGATCACCACCTGTGGGTTTCCTACTAGGCACAGATACAGGGCTTTTGCCAGGTATAGGGGTGCCTTTGTTCACTGGTTTCGAGACCGGTACTTCTTTGGGTGATTCAGTAATGAATGGTGCAATCTTCTCCGGTGACTTGATGGCACCAGATTGAGAAGTTGCCGTGGGCTTTCCCGGTATTGGTAATGGATCCTGAGGCGGCGGACGCGCAGCTCTGCCTAGAGAAGAAGACACCAGGTTAGGATTCTGCAAGCGACGACGTAACTCGGAGACCTCCTTCTGCTCCTCTCGTGTCATATCCTGTGTCTGCAGAACGGGCACACCGTTGGGACCAATGATTTGAGGTTGCTTCTTGTAGCGCATTCGGTTACGAAGGTCAGTCACTTCATCGGGTTCCGTGTATGGGTCTGCATTCTCCTTAAAGCTACCGGTATTCGTAGTATCAACCGTATACTCCAATGAAGGGGGAGGTGAGAGTTTATCATCAAGGTGCGGAATGTGTGGGGTGTGTGGGCCAACAATTGGCCGACGGGTCTTCTCTTGGTCGAGTGCTTCTGGCCGCTTCTTGTTTCCTGATGGAGCTGGCTTTGGCTGAGGAGGTGGCGGGTTGGGCTGGCCAGTTTGTGTGAACGTTTGCCTCAGTGGCTGGGCCGGAGGTTTTGAGTTACCAGCTGCCTCGCTTGATACTCTGAGCGGCGAAGGCTGAACCGGCTTTCTTGTGCCCGAGATGGGAGCTGGCGTGTGAACAGATGCATCCACGTATAGATCACTCTCTTGAACAAAACTCCTCGATGTGCCAGGGCGCCCTGGGGAGTATGGCTCAGAAGAAGCACGCCCCGTGGGGATTCCGTATTTGCTTCTCAGAGACGAGGGAGGTTCCGAAGGAGGCCGGGATCCGTTGTAAGTGCTGTTACCTGGCTCAAGGTATGTTGTGTTAGATGAGTTCCGGTCCGCTGCCTGACCCGGATAGAAAATTTTGTTGCCAGAAAGATGCGGTGGCCGGCTGGGATCCAAAGGGGGCCTGACATTTCCGAGCGGTCCTTTGACGGGCTCTGAATCGTCCTCACGGGTCCAATCGATGTCCAAGTCATCATGCTCGGAGCTAGGGCCGAAAGCAGCCCCGGTTGTACCTACAGGGCTTAGGTCAGCATGGTCAACACCTCCTTTTGTCTCGTGTGTAGTCATATCTGCGACAGCATCGGACATGGCTCTTCGAAGACTGCTAGAGCTTGAACGACCCATGGCCGTCTTCTTTTTCTTCTGGGCTCCGAAGATCTGCGCTTCAAATGCTTCATCCTCAGCAGACTCATCGACCGCCTTGAAGACTTTCGAGTCTGAGGAACGACCGGGATCCGCCGAGTATGTGTTCTTTCCGTAGACTGCGCTCGAGTGCGCAGCGGACAAACCGACTGGGTTTATCTGGCGGACGTTCATAAGTGTATCAATGACCCTCTCACCTCGATTCCGCGATTCAGCCTCCTCAGCGGCACGTCTCACAACGCTAGGGTGTCTAGCATTGGGCTCCCCTGGCGTCAAATCTCCAGCATGGGTGCTGCTGCGTGTGCCTCGCCGGGTAGGCCTGTTGTTATTGGCTTTGGGGGGCATTTTGCGCACGCGATGGCCGCTATGAAAACAGCGTGGTCCTATCAGTTAGGTCAGCAGATGTGAAAGATAAGGTGACCATGAGTTAATATACAGGTGGACAGTGGTTATGGTGTAAGTACATAACCTAACCATGAGAAGAAGAAGAAGAAAAAAAGAAAATCAATCAAATTTAGTTCTTACCAGTTCGTGGGGTATGAATCAAATGCTATAATCATATACAGCTTCGTAGGTGTGCAAGAGAATGAGAAAAGGACTTGAGAAGGTATCCCCCCTTGAGTTGGTGATTGAGAACTATTGTTGATGGTTCTGACGAACTAGATGAATGCTTTGACAATGCTGACTAGGAGAGCTCTAGCTGGCCTTGACGGTTGTTCCAGCACCCCGGAAGCAGACAATACGAAGGTGCGTTCAGAAAACCGTGAGGCCCATTTGTGTCTGTACTGCCGGACGCGGCCGAGACAATGCACTTCAAAGTGCAGCGCACACAAAGGCGGACGGCCGTCCTCGAAGCTGAGGCGGGCGACGGGGGACGGGGAGACTGTTCTGACCTTCCTCCACCCAGGCTACTCAAGCGAGCTCTCAAGACATGTAATAAGCAACCAGACCAACGCACAGCACAAGATTGATGGTTTGGGAAGCCGTTTTGGGGAAATAGCGGGCGAGGTCAAAGAATTGACTGGAATGTGGACTGAGATATGGATTGTCGCATCATTTCCAGATCCTCTTTGTCGTGCTTTCGATGGTATCGTCTCTGCCAATCCAGGAATGCCAGATGCGCCAGAGTGGACTTGCCTAAATCGCGTTCGGCGGGCTTGGGGCGCGTCACGCACGGAGTGGCTGATACAGAGAGAGTACAATGCGTAGATGGATGGAGTTTTTTGCGCAGCTTTCACGTGACACGCGCGACCTGGAATCGAAAATGGATCAACCCATTTGAGTGGTTGAGTGACCCTCTTTCAATCGCGATGGCAATCGCAAAGAATGCCCCAAGCTTGGCAAATACACACATGGCAAATACTGTACCTATGCAGCATTCATGTATGAGATTGTCCGGATGCCAGAGAGGATGAAAGAAAAGTGTCTTCTTTCTTCATTTATTTAATCCATGCCTACCTCTTCCTTACATCAATTGATATATGTCATCAAGGCCACCTTTTTGCAAATCCATATGGGATGTAGGTTGCGTCGCAATGTCCAAGAATGTTCAATTCAATCTCATTTGGGACGCGCATTTCGATTACCCTGCAATAAAACAATATGCTGATGACGTACAACCAAATATATACCCAGTTTTTCTCTCGTCGTTCACCCGCCGAGTGCATGGCATTGACCTGCTGGGACGAGATACGGAAGCTTGAGGCGATATATCTCAGTCGGTCTCCCATGCACTCACTTTACTTACCTTAGTAAATGCCAAACTTTAAGCACAATTAGACCTCTCTTCAGCCTCTGGCAGGATCTGCCAAGATTTCCGAAAATAACGCTGTCGATAGCGCCAAGCGAAGCCACCGGGCTCAACTAGCATCGGCGGTGAAGATGATAGACATTGAGCCGTTTGACAAAATAGTCAAGTCGGGAGGTGGCATCATTATCGAGACCCCTGGAGATCCCTGGCCATCCCGGTCATTACAAGTTGCGATATCCAACCAGATGCCTTGATTCTGATGGAGGGGCCACGGGCAGTCCACGAGTAGCTAATATCAAGCTGAAGTTGTACTGTTTCTCGGGGCAGCGCATACATGCGGTACATGCTTCCGCTAACGAGAAGTGAACAAACAGCAAGCTTCTAGCGAATTGATGGGGATCCATCGCATGCATATTGTGCCTCCATTATGCCTCGTGGTGGTGGATCGACAATCCGGAAACCCCCACCAACCTTGTGTTTGAAGCAAGCAGAAGGTGATCGTAACGAGATTTGGAATGGACGTTACTTGCTGCTGCGCCAGATGAAATGAGTCCTGAGCAGGCAATTAATCTAAAGGTAACCTACTAGTACATCTGCGCTGCTGTCTGTCTGTCTGTCACCCCCTCACTGCCTTCATTTATTTATCCTATTGTACTGTTCCTACGATTCTTTCTTCTTCCTCCATCGCATCGCATCGCATCGCATTCCTCCCCCCCTCGATTCTCATCTCTGCCCCGCATACAAAGAAAGCCATATTTCTCATTGCGTCAACATGGCCGTTGGAACTGTTCTCGTTACCGGGTAAGTTGGAGGCTTCATCCGTTAAGCGCGCAAGCCCGGACCAGAGGCGACAGCTGTCTAGAACCCCGCATCCTTCCATTGTTTCTGTGTGGTTGTTTTCGCATAGCACTGGGAACTCGGAAACTGTCGCCCCGCCATCGCGCTGAGCAAGGCGCGCCTCAACATCCACCGGGAGGCGATTAAAAGAACACCCTGCTAACCACCATGTGGCTTGTAGTGGCACCGGCTACATTGGCTCGTTCACCTCGCTTGCTCTCTTGCAGCACGGCTACAATGTTGTCATTGTCGATAGTCTCTACAACTCGTCCGAGGTCGCTGTAGACCGCATTGAACTCCTCTGCGGCAAGCGACCTATCTTCCACAAGGCCGACGTTACCAACGAAGCTGAGCTGGACAAGGTTTTCGCTGCCCACCCTGAGATTGACAGCGTCATCCACTTTGCTGCGCTCAAGGTTAGTCACACCTATAGCATCCCTGTGTCTTGGGAGGTCTCAGCAAACTGACTGCGAATCTAGGCCGTCGGAGAGTCTAGCGAGATCCCTCTGGAGTACTACCGCGTCAATGTCGGAGGCACCATGACGCTCCTTTCCTCCATGACCAAGCACAATGTTTCCAACATCGTCTTCTCGTCGTCCGCAACTGTCTATGGCGATGCGACTCGATTCCCGAACATGATCCCCATTCCCGAGCAATGCCCTATTGGCCCGACCAACACGTACGGACGCACCAAGGCCTTCGTCGAGAGCATCATCGAGGATCACGTCAATGCGCAGCGCAACAACTTGAAGAAGGCTGGTAAGCCTTACGAGCACTGGAACGGCGCCAACCTGCGTTACTTCAACCCTTGCGGTGCCCACCCAAGTGGTCTGATGGGCGAGGACCCTCAGGGCGTGCCATATAACCTGCTTCCCCTTCTTGGCAAGGTTGCGACAGGTGATCGCCCGAAGCTGTTGGTCTTTGGTGATGGTGAGTATTTCATGAATGCCTATATGTGACAATTGACCTTGCGACTAACGTGGCTGGCAATAGACTATTCTTCTCGCGACGGTACCGCCATTCGCGATTACATCCACGTCGTCGATCTCGCCCGAGGCCATTTGGTCGCTCTGAACGAGCTCCGCGAGAAGAAGCCTGGTGTGAAGGCCTGGAACTTGGGATCTGGACGAGGCAGCACCGTGTTCGAGATCATCAATGCATTCAAGGCGGTGGTCGGCAAGGACCTGCCCTACGATGTTGTGCCGCGCAGAGCTGGTGACGTTCTGGATCTAACAGCCAACCCTACGAGGGCGAACGAGGAGCTTGGCTGGAAGACCGAGCTTACGATGGAAAAGGCTTGCGAAGATCTGTGGCGATGGGTGTCCAACAACCCCAAGGGTTACCGACAAGAGCCCCCGGCCGAGTTGCTGAACGCTGTCAAGACCCCCTCCTCGTAAATTCAAAAAGTCATTGTGTTAGCGAAATAGAACATGGCCACGGTGGCTTGGGGAAGAGCATCAAAGCCGGGCTATCATCGATATACATATACAATATCATTATAAATAGACAAAATAAAGACCAATCCACCACATTCTACGCTACTAGCCAGGATTTTTGGCCATATTACCATGGATGCGTGCATGCGGTTTGCACCTTTTAAGTATCAATATTCGCAGGCATTTTGATTGACTGGGGACTGGAATTGAGCATGAGGCAATTCGCCCATCAACTCCTGGTTGACGGGTCAGCTCCCAGCGCCCGGCGCATCGTATCCGCAACACGGCTGTCTCCGTTCTCAAAGCTACCATGTCCCGTGCCGTCATTTCAGCGTTTCAGTGCCCAAAGCGTTCTGTTGATGAGCCCACAGCAACTGTCAAGAATCAGTGACCAGGTCCAGGCTGGTAGAAGAGGGAAATAAGAGTCCCCAAGGCGCAAATGATCAGGTTGCACGACAGGAAACGAAGGCTACGCGCGCATGCTTGATGGCTGGGAAAAAAACACGAGAGAGGGAAGTCTGGCAGAATTCGGATTGCCGATCCTGCCACGTAATCTACCACGCATGTCACGTAGCTCTTCCTTTCCTTGTTCCTGCTTTTTCTTGTGCCAGCAGCTGTTTCGCAGAACTTACTTCTTTTCCGGAATATGCCAATTGGATATGTCGATTGGACGCGCGCATTGTGTTGGGTAGCGTAGACAGGGAGACAGGGAGAGCGCATACTTGCGCATCTCACTTATGATGGCATATTCGGGGGCGCAGTGGCAACACGACTCAGAAGACGGGAAATGGATACCCAATACACGCGGGATGGGCGATGGAGGTAGGTGGGTGTGTTAACCTTACTACTACTGGCTTGACTGGGTGAGAGGCTAGCAGGATTGTGGGCTGTGGGCTCTCTGGGCTCTGGGTATTGCTCTGGGCAGCTGGACTCTATGGCACTATGGGCAGTGAGTGGACAGCGTTCTAGACAGTGGACGCTGGCCGATATTACGGGATACGGCCTTCTTCTTCTCCACTGCGAACTCCCTACTCGTACAAGCCTAACTCAACGGTAGCGCTATCGTTTTCGGTGTGGCTTAAGCTCCTGCTGTCTCAAGAAGAGTTCGTCAATGCTACACTAATTTTCTAGAAGTCGACTCAACCCGACTGTCTGTCTGTCTGTCTGTCTGTCTTCCTTCAGTTTCATCCCATGTGTGTGTGCGCCTGTCTCGTTTTTTCCCTTTTGTCCAGCCACACTTGTGTCTGATGATCAATTACCTTTCTCGCCGACTGATGAGAGTGAAGCCTTGGTACTCTCTCAATTAAGCTACTATCACCAGTCTTTCAATTTTTTAAATCCCGATCTAGCCAGCCTTTCTGTCCCTATCTTTTCCCCTCTCTTTCCTTTTCGACATCGGCCTTCACCTGGGAAATACCTACTTGCTAGCCGCCCAAAAGCAGAAGGCCCCCTACAGCGACTACTGCATAAAGCTCGCTTCCGGCCCGGGGCTCCATAACCCACGAGGCTGTCTGTGACATGCGAGGTATCCCGGACTTTTCATCGCCTGTTATGTATGCCTTAGACGCATGCTGGCCTTGAGCCTAATTTTGAAAACGCGGTTTCATACGTCTTACTATCTTCCTTTAACTTCTGTCTCTACTCAACCTTCTACCGACATTTTTTTAATACCGGTCGCATAGTAACCAGGTTGATACGCTTCTCAAATATTCAGGCTGCAATATTCAGCAGGCTACGCCGGGGCTGGTCGGTGATATGGAGCATCCATCGGCCGCAGATCACGGCCAACGCCGTCTTCAAGAGCTTGCTGAGGAATGGGGCGTAGAATCATATATGCCACCGGAGCCTTTGATGCGCCCGGAGACTCCGCCTTCGTACCAAACGGAGAGTGATGACGCACTGGCAGAGGAGCTCTTGAAACGACAACGCATGTCAGACTCCCAAAGCTCTCATGGGAAAGGCCTGTCACGTGCTTTTACTACGAAGAAGAAGAATTGGGAGTATAAGGAAATATATAATGCCCTCACCACTCATGTCACGAATAAGGGCGCCCCCGGCGTTGCCCAGGCTCTGATCGCCAAGTTGAACTTGGTTGGTGGTAATGTCAACCTGGCGCAGAAGAGCAAAACGAGTCTATTGACACGGAGAAAGAGTCTGGATCTGGCGGAGCGAAGCCAAGTTCTACAACGGGCAGTAGAAAACGGGCAAAGAGAAATGGTCGAGGTGCTATTGCCTTTTGCGGATGCACTAAGTCTCGACACTGCTTTGCCCATTGCCTTCCAAAACCAGGATACATCACTCGCCATGCTCTTGGTCAGTTACGGTGCCAGTGTGGCCTCGACCGAAGATTGCCTGGAAGCCTTCCGGCAGATAACCGCACAAGGCGGGAACGCCGATCTTGTTTCCATGGTATTGGTGTCAGACGGACGGCCATCTGAAGAGTGTGTCTCGCAGTGCATGGTCGATGCCGTCAGAGCTGGCTGTTTAAGCACCGTTGTCGCACTGAGTCAGTCAACCGCCGATGGAAACCACGATGGTGCTGCGGCCCTGAAGGCGGCTATTGACCTTGGACGCCGGGACATCGCAATTGCGATATTGTTAGGCAACAAGCCCCCCAGCCCATCAGGGCTGAGCGACGCTTTCGAACAATTGATGCATCACCAAAACATCAACGCGAACGAGAAGACCATGCTGGCCGAGGCGTTGTTATGCGCTGGTGCCGGAGGAGATGCCGTTGCTCGAGCATTGATCCAGGCGAGTGCGACTGAGTTCCTTGACATGGTCCACATGCTTGTTCATTACGGTGCGTCGATCGAGTACGAAAACGCAGTCGCCCTCAGGAAAGCCATCTCCAAAGGAAAGATGGACCTGGTTGAGATCCTCTTGAATGGGAATGCGCCTTTAAACTCGATTCAAGCCTCCGAGTGCGTAGAAGCAATGCCGAAGAAGATCCGGTTCGAAGATCGACAATTGCTATTGAACCTACTTCTTCGAAAAGGTGCCAGCGGAGCAGCTCTAGATGAAGCCCTGGTAGACGCAGCTGAGGCCGGAGATGTCGAATCTGCGAAGCTACTCGTCACTGCTCAATTTCCCGGAAAGGTTGTCGGTACTCGCGATTTGAAGAGAGGCCCTCGGAGCATGATTTTCGAAAGGCATGAAGTGGCATCCTCAGACCACAAAGGAGCACTGGCATTGCAGCTTGCTGTGAAACAGAGCAATGTACCAATAATGAAAGTCATTCTAGCCAACCGGCCTCCAACAAATGACGCCATGGCTCAAGTGTTTCCGAGCGTCCGGAATCTACCGCGCCTTGAGAGATTCCAGATGACGGAGGCCTTCCTCGCTGCCGGTGTCTCGGGCCCTTCCGTACACTCCGCCTTGCAGAATGTAGTGGACGAACTTCCACCTCATCGTGACGATCGTCTAGTTGCCCTACTTCTGCGCTCAAACGCCGACGTTAACTTTAACGAGGGCGCTGCTATCACTGCGGCCATCTCACAAAAAGATATGAGTCTATTTACTCGTCTAATGAAGAGCCACCCAACTTCCGTCACAGCAGCAAAGGCGCTCCCGAGAGCTATATTGGTGAATAATCCTGAGAAGAGGCTGCACATGGTTTCGATGCTTATGTCTGCTGGAGGTGGCCAAGACGGGTCCGCTCTTTTTCCAGCGGTCGACAAGCTGTTACAGACCAGACCTGTCGATAAAGCTCTGCTGAAGGCTTTATTACAGCAGAATAATGTAGACATGAACACCAATGATGGCATGGCTGTGATCTATGCCCTGCAAGATCCAGATCCTGAAACCTTGGAGATCGTCCTCAATCTTGGACAGCCAAGTGCAAAGACTGTCGAGCAGGCCATGCAGCATCTTTCCAGTCTTTCTTCCGACTCGTTCAAGGCTGAAAAGCTGGGCGCACTCCTCCGGAGAGCACAGTCTCCGGAGGTCATCAGCAAGCTTCTAATAGAGGAGGTACAGAACATTCTAAAGACGCCGCTTGAGAAACGAACCATGTCTGTTGTGGGGACTTTGTTGGCTAACGGCGCCGATATCAACGAACACAACGGCGAGGCACTTTGTCGCGCAGTGGCTGCTGCAAATACACCAATGGTGGACCTCCTCTTCAGGGCGAACCCTAACCCCCACACGTTGTCATTCGCTATGCCGCATGCGCTACGTATCAAAGACCCAATGGATCGTCTAACGTTCGCGCAAAGAATCCTCGAAGGTGGAATACCTCCCGTCGAGGTCAATCGCGCACTGGTCTTTGCGGTCAACACGTACCCAGATGATATTCCACTTATCAACGCTCTGCTGTCATATGCAGACACCAAGGATGGCTTGGCCCTTATCGAAGCAATCAAAGGGGAGAGCCAGGATGTGGTGGAGCTGATGCTTGGGAAAAAGAAGTTCACACCAGAAGTGCTGAACAACGGTTTTGCGCAAGCAACGAGAGGAAAGAACAGGAGACAGCGTAGCATATCATGTGGTAGCCTGCTTAAAGCCGGAGCGTCGGGAGAGGTCGTCTCTGATGCACTGCTCGCCGCAGCCACGGATGGGGACTTGGAGCTCGGTACCATAATTGTGCAGAACGGAGGGAGCATTGATCACAAGGACGGCCAGGCCGTGGTGGAAGCTTGTAGATCAGGAGCCACGGGTGTACTGGGCATGCTACTCTCTGGCGAGGGCCATATCGCACAACAAGTATTACAAAAAGGATTCCAGGCGGCTACGGAGATTTCCGATCTTGAGAGACGGGCGGAGATTTTCAAATTGCTACTCCAGCAGGGCATTACTGGTGAAGTTGTGGATGCTCAGCTCATATCGGCAGAGAGGTTTGGCGACGCTGGAACGGACTTGTTGAAGCTTCTCCTAGCGTATGGAGCGAGTCCTGACTACAAGAATGGCGAGGCTGTGGCAATGGCTACCAAGAGCGCATTTCTTGCCAATCTTGAGATGCTCTTGGGCATCACCGAGGTTGGCGGCAAGCAAAAGAAGCCATCGTCGGCCACGCTGGTCCGGGCAATCGATTCTTGTTGGAACCTCAGCAGAGATACGCGCTACACGGTTATGTCATGGATATTTCAGGCCGGCAAACCTGCTCCAAGCACCCTGCACAGTGCTTTAGGCCGGGTTGTGAACGAGGAAGACCCCGAAGAAAGATTGATACAATTGCTGGTCGCAAATCGGGCATCTCCTGCCGCCAGCGGATGCCAGACCTTGATAGACGCCACGCGCACGTTACCACCGTCGATGTTTGCTCACCTCTTGGAGTCAAAGGTCAGCCCCGAAGACTCGTCCCTTGTGTTTAAACAAGCCTTTGCCCTCGAAAACGTTGGATCGTGGCTTTCGGCCTCCGGTCTGGAAATAGCCCGCCTGCTCCTAGGGAAGGGGGCGTCCGGCGATGGTGTTTCATCTGCATTCGCAGCAATCCTCAGCAAGTACGCGGAAGACCCGGGCAATCTGACTCAAAGTTTTATGGAATTGTTGCTGGCACACGATGCGGATATCAATTATAATCAAGGTGAAGCCCTGCAGGTTGCTGCCTCCCAGGGAAAGCCGGATCTGGTGCGAAGACTTCTTCAGCAAAACCCAAACACGGAATCGCTCACCCTGGCATTTCGCCGGATATTTGACGTTGAAACCTCGGAGGATGATATTTGCGAACTTATTCATCTCTTCACCGAGCACGATGACACCGAGAATCGAGTGGACGTAATGTACACCTATCCCGATGCGGAGCCGGTCATTATTCGAGCGCTCTCGCGGTTTCCTCGGTCGACCGCGATTCTTCATGCTTTGCTCGATGCTGGCTATTACCATGATCAGATGATTAGTTATCAGGTCATGGATGAAGTCGAGGAGCACGAGCAGGTCACACTCCTGGCATGGGCGCTGTTGCAGCCGCAGAAAAAGATCAGCAGCGCAGTCATTAGCATGCTGATTGACAAGGGCGCAAAGGTTAACTTTGAGACGCGTATCACCCGTATCACGCCCCTTATTCTGGCAATCGACGCCCGGCGGCAAGATGTCGTGAAGTCGCTGCTCCTTGCAGGTGCGGAGGTCGATGTCACGGATGCGACAGGGCGATCACCATTGTCCACGGCTTCTGCAATCGGTGGAGAGTTGGCCATCACGATGATGTCTAATCTGCTTGCTGCAGGTGCCTCGAGAAACGATGGCTCGTTGCATAACGCGGCTCGAGAACTCAATGTACAAGCTATGCAGATTTTGACGGAATACAGGCATGAGCCTGACTTTCCCAGTCCTCAGCATGGTGGCCGTAGTGCTCTGGGTGAGCTGTGCCTTCATGCCGCCGATTCGGGTCATATCACAGCCATTAAGGAGAAGGCCATGGAGAAGGCGATTAATTTCCTGCTACAGGATTCTGATATCACTCTCCAGTCCGACGGCAAATCTGTACTCCTTCTGGCTCTCGAGTCGGTAGACCCTCTGACAACTGCCAAGGTCTTGCTTCGGGCAGATATGTGGAAACACATTAACAAGCCATTCAATCAATACACTGATGGCCAATTTACATATTCACCTACCCAATATGTCTTGCGCGTGCTGCCACAGACGGAAATAACTCCCCAGATCCTCGCTCTTCTCAAGGCCAATCGCGGCACCGATGTTTACTATGCCAATTCTGGCCCTCAGCCAGAAGGCGCGATGGGCATGCCTGAGAGCGTGTTGTCAGCGGAGCAAGAGCGCAAAGCTCGAATGGAGCGCGCCGCAAGGGAGAGCGAGGATCACGCAGCTATGATCGCAAGACAGAAAGAGCTCGCGGCGGTACAGGCCCAGATATGGGCCGCCCAAGCTGAACTTGAGGACGCACGCAAAAAGCGCGCCCACAGCGAAGAGCTATCAGCTATTCAGGAGCGCGCTCACGTAGAAGAGCAGCTATTTGCTAAGGCCTTAGCCCAGCAGCGGGCGAAGCAAACGGAGGAGGTCATGCACCAGCAAACTCTTACCGATGTCAACGTCCGGCGGGCGCACGACGTCGGAAACGCCGAGCTGGCGCTAGAAAGCCAGAGGCAGAGCCGGATGCTGGAATGGGAGCGCGACCTGGGGAATGAGCGTGTGGGCAACGCCAACCAGCTCAGTAGCATTCGACTGCAGGAACGCACCGAACTGGACCGACTCGACAAAAACGCGGACACGCGCTTCCGCGATCGCATACGCGAGCAGAAGAAGCTGGTCGAAAGCCAAAACAGCCTGGCGACCAACTTGGGAAGCCAAGGCCAGGCGGCCCGCAGGCAACAGATTGGATATGTCTCTGGAGAATTGGATTGATTGATAAGCAGTTGGGTATAGAATATATCATTGCAATATTTATTTTTAATGCATATAGCGGAGCTATGGAGGGGAGATAAGCGTTCATATTCCAATGTCATCTATGATACCAACTCACTGCACGTCTATATTACACACCACACATATCACACACATCACACACATCACGCATCATATCCAAGCGACACGCACGTGAATGTCTACGCCACATCATACTAATCATTCATCCGACTGCTGTATAGATGTGGCGGGCGGCTAGGGATGGCCGATGAAGATCTCGGCATGCCATCCGGGTGCTATGGAAATAACTACCTTCCCAGCCCAGCGTCGCTCTGAAAGATGGAAAGATGGCAACTTCTTCCAATGCAGAAGGTGGCAACCACCGATGGGGGGATAGTGCGGGGCGACTGCCTTGGCGCATGATGCCATCTTGCACAATACCACATACTGCCACTTGTGCACACTCAGGCTCGCACTGGAAAGCTTGAACCACCTGGGATACATGTTCTTGCATGCCACGAGGAGGCGGCAACAACCGGTACCGTAGCAAACGCCATTAAGAATCAAGTCCGTCCGGTGCTAGGCCGGGATTGGTGTGGTTATACCCAGCACGCCAAGCACGCGAACTGCCGCAATCCTCCCGCTTGCCGACAGCAGTCGCATCCAAATTCCTTGGCACCTACCTCATCTAGTAGGCCCGCGATTGTGCGCCGCAGGAGCCAAGGCGCTACGTAGATTGCACTGCATGTCGCCGCTACGACCTACTACTGATAACACCCTGACATCGTCGCCTCGGTTATACCGCTTCTCTATCGTCAACCATGAATGTAACCTTGTGCTCGATCTCTCCGCGGGGGATCGTTGAAGATGCAAGGATGGGCCAGGGCTACAGAGCTCAAAGGCTGGGCGGGCACGCGATGGCACCATTGCAGCATATATAGATCTATCTCTCGCCGCGTCACCTCTGCCTACTTTTGCTCTTCTGTGTGAGCGTGTGCGTGCGAAAAACTTGCGTGTTCTCCCTGTACAGTCATTCCTGAATACTCGTTCTCGGCCAGGCTCTTTCCAGTTTCACAGCAAACAACATGAAGTCGCAAACTTTCTTGGCTGCCGTCGTGGCAGCATGGCAGTCTACTGCCATGGGAAAGGAGATCCCTAACCCTGTCCGAAGCGAACGATACGACAGTGGTGAAGTCCACGAGGGCATCATGGCTCTGAAGCATGTAAGCAACATTCCACTCTGGGTGTGGCGGCCTGTAGAATGGATGTAACTAACTTGATTATTCTTTTCTAAGGCTCAATGGGCTGTCAGGGAGCAAATGGGCATCTTTGAAGTCTCTCAATACAAGAGTTACGCGGCATCCGAAGGACCCGTTCCCTGTGTGGACGGATTGGCCGAGGTCGTCCCTGGAGACAAGAACAACACCTTTGCGTGTAGCAATGTGAGTTCTGACCCTGACCACTCTTCCCTGAGCAACTGCTGTGGAAACCAGTATCACTGACAGGGTTCCCCTTTCCCCTTTCCAGGTTGACTTCTACGACTTCAAGAGCCACGCCGACCTCGGTTCAGCCATGGGCCAAGGCTCCTCCTCCTGGGGCTGGACCAGCCCCGAGGGTCGTGAGTTCGTTGCCGTAGCCCAGGCCGATGGTGCTGCGTTCGCCGAGATTACCAAGGCCGGTAAACTCGTTTACCTTGGCCGTCTGCCGCAGTACACGACGGCTAAGCCATCGCTATGGAGAGAGCTCCGCGGCTACAAGAATTACATCGTTATTGGATCCGAGGCCGTTGCCCACGGCGTGCAGATCTTCGACATGTCGAAACTCGTCGACATCGACCCTGCGAGCCCCGTCAAGTTCACCAACGAGAAGGACTTGACGGGTTACTGGAACGGTCTTCCCGTTGGAAGAACCCATGTAAGTGTAGACCCCTTTTCTTTTCAAAGCGAATGATCAATCTGACTTCTCTTCCTTTGATATAGAACATTGTCATCAACGAGGAGAAGCAGTATGCTGTAGCTGTCGGTGCACAGCCCCGTACCTCTGCCTGCGGCTCAGGACTTACTTTCATCGATCTTTCTGATCCCACGAAGCCTTTCAGCCCTGGATGCGCCCCCGGAGACGGTTTGTACTCCCCTATTTCTATATGTGTCTTCAAAGGGACTGGTGCACAGCTACCTGTCAACCTAACCCCCCTCCCCCTGCTGCGATGCACTGCTTTGCTCTAGAAGGTACCGAACTGACACCGAAGATCAATAGGGTACGTCCATGATGCGCAGTGCATTGTGTACCGTGGCCCTGATGAGAAGTACAACGGTCGCGATATCTGCTACGGCTACAACGAGGACACCTTGACTATGTGAGACTCTTAACTCCCCAAAATATGTATGACATAACGGTTTGCTAATAATTATTGCTTTCTGCCAGCTATGATGTGACGGATAAAAACACAACCAACATCATCAGCCGTACTGGATACGAAGGTTCTGCCTTCACTCACCAGGGTTGGGTGCTCGACAAGGAGTGGCAAGAGTACCTTGTGCTCGATGATGTAAGTGCCCCAGCGCGCAATGAACTCAAGACCGGCAAAGACTAATTAATGGGCAGGAGTACGACGAATACGACAAGACATCGACCGGAGTCTCCCAAAGGCCTCTTACCTACTTCTGGGACATCAAGTCGCTGGAGGCACCCAAACTCACGGGCTCCTATCGTCATGCTAGGAAGGGCATCGACCACAACCGTAAGTTTCCCAAACCCCTTCTCGTAGTGCCATCTTTTAGCAGAGATAGAGTACAAGGAAGTAAAAGGCAAGATATTATCTAAACGTCCCGATCGCTGACTGGGGGGTTTCTCAAGAATTCGTCGTCGATGGTTTCGCCTACCAGAGCAACTACGGCCAAGGCCTTAGCATCCTGGACCTCACATCCATTCCCAAGGACCCGACTGGCGGAAGTGTCACCGAGGCTGGGTTCTTCGATATCTACCCCGAGGATGATGAAGCAGAAGGTGGCGGCCAGGTCGAGTTTGTCGGATCTTGGAGCCACTACCCCTTCTTCAAGAGCGGGTACATCCTGATTAACACGATGGAGCGCGGAGCGTTTGTGGTAAAGAGAACCAACTAAGGGGTTTCTTTCTTGCTCCTAGGACACGGGAGAGATTGGTAGCTAGGTCAAATAACACATCATCATATAATTCTGACAGCACGATCACAATGTTACCAGACTTAGCCAAACCTGCCTGCTGGTAGTATCACCACCGAAAGGATCGCTAACTACTAAGCTATCAATCGAAGCGAACGTCCGTAGGTTGACCAGGTATCAAGTGCCTTGCGGCTTGTCCGTGTATGGATTTAATGGCCCTGTTCCCATCTCGTCTACCTAGAAAAGCCCATGGGCAGGTTTCATACCGCGTGCGAGCTACCTTCCGGGGAAGCTAGGCCGCTAACATGGTTTATCAGTTCGAGTGCAAGCCCAAACTACCTCGAACCAGCAACATGGTATTGTCACAGGCGGCGCGAAAGAAGCTCACTAGAGCATGACCGAATATATTCTAGTACACATACAGGGCTCAACTACGGGTCGAGGGGCCTCGAGACGCTCTGGAAAGCGACCAAAAAAGGTCCCCCACGCATGCGCTTCCTTCATAGTGCCATAAGGAGCAGCGGCGGTGTAGACCCTAATGCCTTACCCGAGTATCTTCTCTTCTCTACTTGCATCTTGTCGTTCTAACTGCATGCTAATGCTTCGACGCGCGACGGTAATTTCTCGGGAAGGAGGCTAGATAGGACCGACTGCGATTCTCCAGGATGCGAAGCCCTTTTTCAGCGAACCTTGGCATTGATACCAACTATTCTCTGGCTCGCTCAAGTGTAGATGTGGCGCGGGCGGACAATTGGCCGCCTTGGAGTAGCAAGAGCTACGGCAAAATTAGATCCGGATTTCCACAGGCCACGATCCTGGGAGGAAGACGCGTGTGGTGAGCGACCTGGAACCGGCCATCCGATTCAATCCAAGCAAAGCTGGCTGCACGCATAGGGGGACAGCTAACAATGACGATTTCCAGGATTCGGAAATGCGATCCGTACACCGAGCGATAAGCGATATGCAGTTGCCATGAACCATTCGAGGACAGGAACCGGTGAAGGCTTCACGGTTCGGTTGGTCTTCCCGGATTCCCGCCCAGTGCTCGCAATCCCGGCCGGGAGCTTACGTGTGGCGAGTCGGGCCCGGGCGAATACCGCAGTCAATATGCGAGCGACAGGCCATTTCGGGTGGGGGTGGAGGATCGGATAGCCTGTCTACCTGATGAGTCCTGGTGCGAAGGGTAGAGTAGGGTAGGACAGCAGAAAGTTGGTGGTCAATACCTAGTTTACCTAGTTCCCACTTCTTCATAATGGGACCAGCCGCATGGTAAAGGGCAGGCGAAGATGGGAAGGATTCCGGTTCGCGTCGTGCAGGACAGGAAGCGATGCCGATTCGCTCGGCTCGGCCATGCCAAGCACGTCAATTTCCGCCAGGACCCGGAAACCGTTACGCTTCCGTCCCATCTACCCTGCCCGAAAGCTTATCGTTTCTAGATGCATCTCATTTATTGGGAGCACGGCGTAGGGTGGGTTGCATCGCAGGCTCAGAAAAATATTAGACTTGGCAGGAGAGAAAAACGTGCCTGCATCGTGGCGTGTCTCTACCAGACTTACGGAGCACTGATTAAAAATAACAGCCCAATCAGAGAGGGAGAACTGAACAACGAGATTGCCATACCACGATAACTGGTGCATACTTAGTACTTATCAATTGCATTACGGAAGACGAGAACACTCCATTTCCCACACTCTCAGATGTAAGCACCGCCATGATACCAACATTCGTTTTTCTGTTTTTCCTTGGCGAGATGACTGCATGCAAACACGCCAACCACGCCGTAAAGTCCCTCACCACCTGAGATCCCACAAATGCATCCCGATGAAAGACTTTACTGCACAAGGAAGGTCCAAAGCATCCAGACCTGCGTGGGGGTGGTCAGCATCATGGTTTTCGTGGATTGCCTGAAGAGATTTTACACCATGGATCCCGTGTATATAAAATGGCGCCGCCAACCACCCAAGTATTATTATCGTCTCTACTGAGCATCCCTAGGTGCCTCTGTCTTTCTACTCGCCAGCATGCTATTTCTCGTACTGGCCTCTATCGGCGCTGCCCTGGCAGTATCTGCCCCTGCGGCAACGCATAATGAAACTCAGTCCATCGTTGCTAAGAAATTCATCATCGAAGCTGAAGAGGTCAGTGTTATATATCGTGTCATCCCACACGGTATTTCCCAGTGAGAGACGTCAACAAGACTTACTGATTTATAGGGTGTCTCTATCGAGTCGCTGACATCCAAAGTCGAGTCGACTGGCGCCAAAGTCCTGAAGACCTTCGCCTCCGATGTATTCACAGGCCTGAGTGTTGAAACCGAGGACAACGTGAATTCGTTGCAAGCCAACAATGAAGTGCGCGGCTCCTGGCCTATCGGTCGACTGCAGCTCGCTCCTATAGTGCCAACATCATTCAGCGAGGATGCAGCAGCCCAGAATTACTCTGTTCATAACTATACCGGTTAGTAACACGCGAAGTGTATCTTCACCGGAGTGCACTGACCCCAGAATACAGGTGTGGCCAAGGCCCATGCTGCTGGCATCTTCGGGAAGGGGGTGACCGTTGCGGTCGTTGACACCGGAACCAACTATTATCATGAAGCGGCAAGTCTTTCCCATTATCATGCAATATAGGCTTCGTATTAACAGGCAAAAGCTTGGAGGCGGATTTGGACCGGGATTCAAGGTTGCTGGAGGGTATGATTTCGTGGGTGATAAGGGTATGTGCATTGCTTGTCTTTGTAGCTTACACACAGTGATGCTTACACCCATTACAGACTGGCCCTATACAGCTAAAGCACCCGATAAAGACCCGCTGGACGACAAGCTTGGCCATGGTACTCATGTAGCAGGTATCATCGCGGGCGAGGGCAAATGGTTTAAGGGCGTCGCACCTGAAGCGACAATTATGTCCTACAAAGTGTTTTCTGCGGAGGGTGGAGTATGTATCAGTTCTCTACTCGCACTATTAACAGCCTATCTAACCGTCACTCTAGGGCTATACCGACGAAGACACACTGATCGAAGCCTTTCTACGAGCTTACAACGATGGTGTAAGTGCTTTTCCCACGTTTCCCATGCTGGACAGAACCACGCTGATGTAATGGACAGGCTGATATTATCACCTCGAGTATCGGTGGTGCTGGTGGGTTCACTGATGGCCCATGGGCAACGGTCGCCTCACGTCTTGTCGAAAAGGGGGTCGTTGTGACCATTTCGGCGGGCAACGAAGGTTATCAAGGACCATTTTACGCCAGCAACGGATCGTCGGGCAAGAACGTCCTGGCAGTGGCCTCAGTTGATGCCAGTGAGATTTCAGCTTTGCCATTCCAAGCCACCTTTGCATCGAGTGGGACCTTGAACACAACCACGTTGGGATATATGCCGTCGGACAAACCGTGGAATGTTACTTCTATGCCGATTGTTCCCATATCCCTGGACCCTGAGATTACGGCAGATGCTTGCAGTCCCTTCGCCGACAAGAATCTCAATCTCACTAACTCTATTGCCCTCATACGTCGCGGCGGATGCGACTTCATCGTCAAAAGAGCCAACGTGGCCGAGCTTGGCGCCAGACACTTCCTCTTTTATACTGATAATGAGCCCATCATTGCCCCCACTACTCCTGATTTTGCCGATGACATAGCAATGATCGAGGCAGCCGCTGGTATGGCCATCATTGAAACAATCAAAGCAGGAGGCAATGTGACGGCAGATTTCACAGCCCAGGAATCGCGACTTGTCGGCGTTTTCAACTCGGCAGGCGGCATACCATCCGACTATACGACTTGGGGGCCAACATACGACATGGAAATGAAGCCAAACATTGCCGCGCCTGGACGCAATATTCTGAGTACCTATATTGGAGGAAACAGCGCGTGAGTGGCCACTTGTGGTCAACCCCTTTTGCCATCAAGACATGGCGACGCCCAGTAAGAAGAGGACTAACGTTGATTCACAGGTACGCGGTCATGAGCGGCACATCTATGGCTTGTCCCTACATTGCAGGCGTTGCAGCCCTCTATATCGGTCAGTATGGAGGCCGCAGCGTCCACGGCAATGGATTTGCAAAACAACTTGTCGACCGCATCATTACAAGCGGTGCAGCAATACCCTGGTCTGTCCAACAGCCGCAAGGAAACCCTCCGGCAACCGGAAACTGGGCGCCAGTAGCGCAGATAGGGGCTGGCATGATCAATGCATGGAAAGTGTTGAATTATACTACTGTTCTAGGGTCGTCTGGAATCAACTTGGGTGACATACCCCATTTCAAGGGCGAACAATCAGTCGAAATCACAAACGGAGGAAGCACGCCCGTCAGGTACAAATTCAGATTACAACCCTGGGCAGGTGTCGAATCCCAGTCGTCGATATACCCTTGGTATCTGGCCTATTTCCTCGAAGAAACACCCAAGAATATGGTTCCAGACGTTGTCTTACCAGAGGAAGGGTTTACAGTACAGCCCGGAGAAACAAAGACCGCTAAGTATGTCAACTTCTGTTCCCATATGGGACGTTCTATGATTGCTCACAGTTTCCTGCAGGTTTAGTTTCAAGTACCCTCAGTATGATCCTTCCAAGCTAGGAATGTACAGTGGGAAAGTCCTCATATCTGGGAGCAATGGAGAGGAGTTATCTGTCCCCTATCTAGGTTTGTTTATTTGATCACTCTAGAGTAGCCCCGACATTAGTCTCGTCGCTAACAATATGCCCCTGGGACAGGAGTCAGTGCCGACATACGCAAGCAAATGCAGAATAGCATGTTCACCGACAGTGTTCCATACCAATATGGAGGCGTGAACCGGGATAATATCGAGTACTTCCACACGTACGACACCCCATCTTACCCTTGCGTTGATGTGGGATAAATGCTGATGTGATGATGAGAGAACAGTTACGATTTCAACCTGACATGGGGAGTCCAGAACTTCCCCAAGATATATCTTGATCTTCATTACGGGACCAAGGAACTCCGATGGGACGTGAGTAGATAATACCGCCACCTTTCACCATTTGAGTGTGCAATGATTGTTGACAGTCTTCGTTACCAGGTCTTTGAAAGAGGATGGGACGAGAAGAAGTGGGAATACCCGCCCACCTTGGGACAGACCCCGGGCTATATCGGCTCCGTGGCCTACTATTCCGGGCTGGGGAGCAACGGCTGGGGCTACGACCCGAATCTCTATAACGATACGGACGTCACGGTCCCCTTCCCAGTGCCGTTGAGTCGTGGTGATGCATGGACCAGCAGAGAGGCCACTTTCTGGTGGTTCGGCAAGCTGGCCAATGGATCTTACATCGCACCCGGTGACTATTAGTAAGTGGTCCCCCGTTGATTGCGCCTCCATTTTGCCATGTGGCATAATAGCTAAGCTGTGTGTTTGTAGTTGGCGTATTGCGGCACTGTATCCGTTTGGTGATCCAAAGCAGTCGGATGAGTGGCATGTTTGGAACATGAACGGGGTGGAATACATCACGGTTACCCCTTATACCCCTTATACACACTGAGTTTCGGCATACCATACCGGCATACCGGCATATGCAGGGCTGAAATGATA
The DNA here is from genome assembly GCA_039105305.1 of Apiospora arundinis. Taxonomy (NCBI): domain Eukaryota; kingdom Fungi; phylum Ascomycota; class Sordariomycetes; order Amphisphaeriales; family Apiosporaceae; genus Apiospora; species Apiospora arundinis. The sequence continues at coordinate 2,914,426 of JAPCWZ010000004.1, forward strand.
TACCAAGTATGGGAGTGTGTGAAGGGCCCACAGGCTTGGCTTGGCTTGGCTTGGGATGGGAGGGAGATTGCAATTCGCTTCTGGTAATATGGTATTACATCACTTCTTCGTATATGTACTTATATAGTTCCGTGGAATGTAGTGCACGTCTTAATTGAATATGGACAACCCTGGCAATGAAAGAACAATCAGTACTACCTTAGTCAATGACCAGGTCTCTCGCTTGACGTGCCACATTTTTCGACGATGTGCGTTAGGCGTTTAGGTAGGTTAGGCTGGAAGGTAGGTCGTAAGGTGTTACATTCGGATCGGTTAGCGTCCCGGGGATTTGGCAGAGTCCGCGCGGGCCCCCAATATCGCACTAACCTAGCTGCTAGCATTTTAGGATTACCACTAACCGAGACTGGTATTCTTCGCGGCATGGTCATAAGAGGCATCATTAAGATCATCCAGGGAAACGTCTTTATTCGTTCTGAGCAAAAAAAAGATTGGGCAGGGCACTGCACAGGCACAGGGGGGCCCCCGTAGCGAACCGATAAGGGCCTGGGCCTAGGCCAGATGCAGGTTTCCTTCCACTCTACCCATGCCAATTGCCAACAACAAAATTTTATCGCTCGCCATGCAGCTACGCTGCATGCTTGAGGCTCCACGTGGGCAGATTGCTTGCAATGATATCCCATGTCACAAGAACTCAACTTCCCGTTGGCCTGTAGTCTTGGCCTTCTTCGTCCCAAGAACCGTCATTTCCAGATCGACATTACTACAAGTAGACAGAAGAAACGAAATGTGGAACGGCGCATGACGGAATCGCACGACCGGGCGATGGATGTTACGATACTACTACTGTACGATTTGGATGCTGCTAACCAGGTGGTGGGCCAAGTCGGAAAACACGCCGCAGCCATAACCCAGACAAGTGGTGTTAGGGGGGTCTCCCCCTTCCTCCTCCCCGGGCCTCCGCTTCTCTCCATATTTGCTGATCGAGATACTGAGGGACCGTTGGGTTCAAATGGGACCATCCTCGCCCTCCCGCTTTTAGCGTTTCCCCTTCGTGCTCTTTTCAAAATTTATGTTCCCTGGCACCCGGGGTAAATCAATATCTTGACTCAGTCAGTCAGTCACTCGGTCGTCATCATCGTCATGTCTTCCGCCTCACTGGATCTGGCCTATCCATTCGCCCGTCTGCCCTTCGCAGCGAGCGCCGCCATCGTCGGCGTGCTCTCGGTCCTATACCTGGCCTACCAATGGGCACTGCCGAAGCCTTTGCCCGGCATCCCCTACAACCAGGATGCAGTGAAGACGATTCTAGGCGACGCCGTTGAGATCCAGCGCATCAAGAAGGAGGGTGGTCGACCGCGTGCTTGGTTCAATCTGCAGCCCGAGAGGCATAACAGCCCCCTCGTCCAGGCCTTTCTGGCCCCTCTCTCCAAGCCTGTCCTGATCCTGTCCGACTTCAGGGAGTCCCAGGATATCCTACTTCGCAGAGCCAAGGAGTTCGATCGCGGCCCCCGTCATGTTGACAACTTTTCGGGCCTCGTCCCGTGGCACCATATCGCCATGAAGACGTCGGATCCCCAGTTCAAAGCGAATAGAGAGCTCGTCAAGGATCTGATGACTCCTCATTTCCTGAACACCGTATGCTCACTACAAGCTCTTTGACCAAACTACCTCACTAATCATGTATATCAGGTATCCGGGCCTGAGATCTACAATAATGCCCAAAACTTCATCCAACTCTGGAAGCTGAAGGCCCAGCTGGCTGGTGGCCGACCATTCAAAGCTGAGGATGACCTTCATACCATGACGTTCGATATCATCAAGGTTGTCGCTCTCGGTGAGGGCGATAACCAAAGCATGACTGCCCTGTATCTTGACCTTGTACGATCCACTGCTGCCAATGCCCAGTCGGCTTCCGCCGGACAGGATGAACCTTTCGTCTTCCCCGAGAACATGCCCAACTTGGACCTGAGGGCTCATGGAACCCAACAGGAGGCTGTTGGAGCCGCTGCCACTCAGCCCTTCCCGGGCCTGTTCCACAAGTTCAACAACCGGAAGCCCCATATGAAGGAAGCCTTCGCCGCCAAATTCTCCATGCTGGATCGACAAGTCTCCCTGGGCGTGAAGCGTATGGAAGCTGGAGCGGAAGTAAAGTCTGCCCTGGACTACATGATGCAGCGCGAGCTGGCCTCTGCCAAGAAGGCCGGTCGCGCGCCCGTCTTCAACTCGCCTTCCATGTACGACGAGCTGTATGGATACATCGGCGCTGGTCATGAGACCAGCTCCACCTCGCTGCAGTGGGGGCTCAAGCACCTTGCCGCAGACCAGCGTGTTCAGACCACTCTCCGCTCATTTCTCCGTGCTGCTTACGCGGATGCTGTGAGCGAAGGCCGCCAACCCACCTTCACCGAGATCATCAAGACCCAAGTCCCCTACCTGGACGCCGTCGTCGAGGAGATCCTCCGCGTCTCTGGCCCCGTTAAAACCCTGTTCCGCACTGCCGTTGTCGACACCACCATCCTGGGCCACCACATCCCCAAGGGCACCCAAATCTTCCTGCCCGTCACCGGCCCCAGCTTCACCGCGCCCGCCTTCACGATAGAGGAGTCCCTGCGAAGTCCCTCTTGCCAGTCCCACAAGAGCAACATGCGAAGTGCCTGGGACGAGTCCAACGCTGCGAGTTTTGTCCCCGAACGCTGGCTCCAGACTGAGGAGGCAGGCACGCAGGCCTTCGACTCGCAGGCTGGACCCATGCTTGCTTTCAGTCTGGGCATCCGGGGCTGCTTTGGCAGGAGGCTCGCTTATCTGCAGCTGCGGATTCTGATGACCTTGATTGTGTGGAATTTCGAGTTTGGTCCCCTGCCCGAAGAGTTGAACTCCTTTGACGCGGTGGATACGCTGACTACGAAGCCGGTCAAGTGCTTTGTCAGGCTCGCCGAGGCCCACTGATTGTGCGCCTAAGAGGTGGCTAATTGCGGTTGGCTTATAGAATACACCTATTTGGAACGAATATACTTTGAAACACAGCAGTTATTAGACATGAAGCAAATATAGACGGATGTTACCCCAATCTACATTCTGAGCTGTTTAATATCGGAGGAAGCATGTTGATGCAATGTTTGACGTCACACGGATACGATACTCGATAGAATGTACCACCTGCGCGGATATTACTACCAAGTGATTCATGTAGATCATCTGCTATTATGGAACAATATTGGTTCCCCCTTGACTCGACGAGTCACGAACTTGATAACCGCGTTACTTCCGTTTATGTCATGGGTAGAGCATAAGCTCAAACCTCCAAAAGTCAGCATAAACTCGCGTAATAATCTGATTATTCCACTGGCAAAGTTGCTATTCCCACTGTCCTTAATAGTTTGTAGTAATCTCCACTATTCAGCCCGCAGTTGCAAATCAAAAGGGACAACCCTCGCCTCTGGGCTGTTCCCGATTTAATTCCCAATGTCAAGTAGGTAAAAAGGAATAAAGCAAGTTATCCCTCAAGCTCAAGAAAAAGCCAAGTTTCTTTTAGCTGTCCACTATCCCCATGGTTCCGAGCCAACACTCAGTTCGCAGACTCTGACTTGGCGGGCCCCTTGAACACCGTCTCCTCCAATACTGTCCCATCGCCAAGCGTCACCTTATCCGCGCCGACCATGACGAACGCGATCCGACACGTTTCGTCGGTACGGTTGATCCACCGGTGGTTCGCGCCGCCCTGGATGATGAATTCGCCCGCCCCGACGGCCTTCTCCTCGCCGCCGTCGAGCGCCAGCACGATCTCCCCGGACATGACGATGCAGTAGTCGAGGCTCTGCGTGCGGTGCAGCGGCACGCTGTACCGGGGCGGGATGTTGGTGACGCAGAACAAGACGCCGTCTGGCGGGCAGCGGGGCAACTTCGGGGCCGCTGCAGAGGAGTTGCCATCGTCGTTGTCGTTGTTATTGGATACGGGGACGCTGCCTCGCGTGTCAAAGGTCGAAAAAGAGCTCATGCTCGGTCCGAAGGGGGAGAAGGCCTCGACCGCCTTGTCAGCGTGGAAGACGGATGTGCCGTCCTCGGTATGGCCAGTGATGACAAGACGAGGGTTGGTGGGCTGAGACATGACTGTTGATGTAAATGTAGGTGAATGTAAACTTGGTGTAATGTAGTTTAGGGAGTAAGATGCTTGTTTGTAAGATAACGGGGAAGAACGAGGAAGGCAACCCTTCGAGTTGCATCTCGACCCCTTTATACAAGTTGATGACACAGGCAGATCTAGAACGGTTGACATTGTATACCACGATTTGTAAGTCCTCGCGCAGCTAACCGCGTTCGGGAAGTAGGACGATGTTAGGGGCTGAATCCTTCTCGCGCAAGATGCCATATGATTGGTCGTTAATCTTGGGTGGCCCCACCTAGCTAAGGGGCTTGGGGGTTTAGTAGGAAGCTATACCTACTATACCTACTATACTGGTACGATAAGCACTAATACAGCTCGTGCTGCCAAAGAGCTCTCACATTCTAACCTACGTACTCCGAGAACGACACACAGGCTATCTACCTGTATCTAGACTGTTTTGTAGTTCTGATATGTGGTAGGTCTTCCCTCCGAAATCTTGTCTATCTCGCCCACCCAGAACTCTAAAGAATTGAAATCAGGTCTCTCATCGGATGTTGAAGGATGCCAGACAACACCAATTTCCGCTGTGTCGTTCCTGCTTAACTCCTCCTTCTCCACTTTGAGTTTCTCCGTCAGTTCTTTCTGCATTCTCACAGTCCATGTGGTTTCCAGAAACGCTTTCAAGCTTCCGCCATTGATGTGTGAATAGTTATGCAAAGTCTCTAGCTCATGAAACAGGAAATCGATGCATTCGCCAAATCGATCGATATCCTGGGAGAATACATGGTTCAACTCGGTTATTTCCGCTGCGGTATACTCCTTTGTAAAGTTGTCGCCTTGGAACATACAGCAGGTGTGCGGGAGCGACAAGGTCTCGAAGGTGAAAAGTCGGGTCATAGCTCTTGCCACATCCAGGTCCATGAAATCGGCAAATGAGTCACTTAAGGAGTCGTATGCCTCAGTCAAAGACGCCGACTCCTTACATGCCGCTTTGAGACCGCTAAGTAGTGGAGAGCAGCCCCCTTGCTGCGAGCATAGGCATTCGCAGCAGTCGTATACGTCTGCGAACAGGATAGGGGCGAGCTGTACGATGGAGCTTTGGGCATCATCATTATGGCACTGGCGAAGGACTTCAGGTAAAATCAGTGACGCGGCGTAGTGGGCGTCGGTGGTGCCCATGACTGCTTGCTCAGAGCTCCTATGCCAAGGAAGAAACATGTCCACTCCATGTGCATAAAGCCAGCCAATGTAGGGGATATTCCGTGTTTTGGAGATCGCAGGTCTTCCAGTCTTGTCAAGGGCTGAGATATCACGAAATCCCAAGTTCCATACGAGCTCTGCGTCTTCGACGTTTTGGATATAGTGATAGATCGAACCACCAAGAGATGCGCGGGTGTACTCTTGGCGCAAGCCCTCGATTGTAGGGGATATATGTACTTTAATCGCTTGCAGCTTCTCAGTAATGGCCACGACATTGGTGTCCGGGATGGCCATCGATGACAGGCCCAGGGATGCGGCCAACGTTACTGGTAGATACTGTAAAGCTAGATCCTTAAGTACGTGCCGGCGTTTTTGCATATGGCGAAGATATATCATCTTGGCATGAGGTGCCGCACGATGCCAGGGGGTCGATTGCAAGTCGTCGAATCGCTGCTCACAACCAGCTTCAAGAAAAAGGTCGAGGGCCACACACTCCGGGCGATGACAATCAGCTTCACCGGCTGGGTCATTTACTCGCTGGACTGAGCATGGTTGTAAAGAACTCAGTTGAAGTGCGGCCAGCGGGGGTGGGCGCACCCGCCCTCTCCGAGTTAGCATATGTGGTTTGACATGCTGAAGTAGAAGACGTAGACATGCCGGCTCTCGCACAGCCAGGTCGAGCGCGGACCGTCCCGTGATGGTCGTCTCTTCGATGCAATCCGGGTCGAGTCTCAGGATTTCTGCAACTTTTTGATCGTCTCCGGCCAGGACCGCCATGCAGAGGGGATTATACCCGAGCACTATGTGTTTGATTAGTGTCATCAATTTCAAATTTTGAAGAATGTTTCTCACTTTCTGCGAAAGCAGGGGATTTTATGACGGCCAAAAGCGAATGGGTATGCAACAATGAGTTTGGGTTAGCTCTTTCTGTCGCTTCTGGTGGAAGTATTATTGTATCTTCCGAGACAAGGGATCCCAGAATTCCTCTGGCAATATTCACGTCGAGCTTCAAAGACGGGTTTTCTGGAAGGTGCAACGGCCTAAGGTTGATGAGCTATCCGCAATGGACATAGGGAGCCACTCAAAAAGGGGCGACATACCTAACTCGTATCCTGACCGGAACTCTACATTTGACCATTGCCTTGAGAAGCGATAATAGCAATGGGGACACGGCACCGGGTGAAGATAGAATCTGTAATATCGGTGTTAGTCGTGGAAGTGGGCATATCCTCTGGTTACTTACGAGTGATGAGATACATGTGATCAGAGAGTCACCGGCTGGCAGCAGATCTGTAGGCCTCGCCCTGCTCCGGCGAAACATTTCCAGAATCGTACGGACGCATAGATTCACGATATGATTCTGATGGGCCAGGGAAAGTTCCTTTTGCCACTGCTGGCCAGGCCCAACACAGTCCAAGGCCAGGTGGATTAGTCGAAACGCCGGGGCAGTCTTCGGGTCCACGGTGGCATTATAGCGAATAGCGTGCTTAATACTGTAACCGCCGGCTCCTGTAGTCATTGATAAAGAGACCGTTAGCGACCTCCCTATCAAGCGCTGTAGTCCGGTCAGTGCGACACCCCATGTGTGGATGGAACCCGTTGGTTGTGTGCCAGCGAATGGACATTTAGGGGCGTGCATCTCGACATCTTGCTTCTCATGAGAGATAGCCACGACACCCCAGTCGCTATGGCAATACTTGCGGTTAGACCTTCGCTGACAAAACTGTTCGCAAAACTTGAATCCTTCAGAGCACGGTTGGCCTGGGAGGATGGCGGTTGCTGGAACTTCATTGCCAATCGATAGCATTTGTTCACCGCAGTAGTCCACGGCATTGGACAACTCGCGGAGACTGTCAGGCTTTGCGATAAGCCGAGCGAGAAGTTCGTTGCATGTAGCCTAGCGCGTGATGCTGATAATTAGTTCTCGATGCGGCACAGGGGGTGTATGGCAACAAAGACCCTACCTTGTGATCACAGCGAGCACTTTTGGTAGTAGGAGACAGGAGCTGATGCTCTCTAACCACTTTCTCTACCCGACCAAAATCTTGCTTGCAGGACCCCTGGACGACGGGCCTTATACCAACGATAGCCCCACGGAGCTCTGAAACAGCGTCATGAATCTCAATGATGGGATTCATGAGACGAGAAACCTCTTTAGTCGTGGAGATTGTGTCAGCATGGGCTCTGCTCGCGGTGTCGAGGGTCGATAGTTGCAGTTCGCTATTATTATGTGAGTACACAGAGTAAATGAGACAATAAACATAATTAAAGATACATACATCTCCATCGCCTGGAGGGCGATCTGCAGCAGTCCGTTTAGTTTCTCAACCCTGGACTGGAGACGATGGATAGCAGGCTCACGCAAAGGGTAGGTGAGCTTGTGTTTTGTTCTGGACCACCTTTGCTGCAACGACTGGCCGGTGATAGGTGTTCTCGTAGCTTCATCGTGGAGAGTACAGGCAAGGATCGACAGTTCAGCTTCACACAAGCGGATGTTCCGTGTCAGGTTGTCGCTTGCTTGTAGGTTCCCATGTACCCGAGAGCGTAATGAGTCGACTAGTTGCAAGCTCCCCTGCACAGCTTCGACTTGATGCCTGATGAGAACGAGCTCATGTTCACGAGTTTCGATGGCGTCCAGGTACGAGATCACAGTGCCTGTTATCTGGAGCCCAAGAGACACCAGGCCGGTGACGAGTCCTGCTATAGACAAGGGATCCGCCATAGGTTGTCAGTGTAGAAAGTATGATCAGCTGGAGGATGTGTACGGTACGTAGGAAAATGGAACAGCACGGGGAAGGGGGGTGTGAAACGGGACTTATATTCAGGACAATCACATATTTCACTATTAATGCCGGCGTTCTACATGCTCTCAACTAGACTAACCGGCCAGCAGCATGAGACTTTGCTGCCTTGCAAGCCAATCTGTGCAGTAAGCAACCGCTTACGTATCCCACTTGATATTCCAAATACTTTCAAACACCAGCAGCCAGCAATGCTGCGAACGACGCACATCGGCACCGAGAGAGAGCGTACAGTAGGGTATCATTGCAGCTCAGGTCTGAGTGAAAAGGGCGGCGTAGCTGGTACTTAATATATAGCCGCGACGTCTCTGGATGACTCAGGTACATCGGACCCCATCATGCCCCTAGGATTGGTCTTGGCTACTCCAACACGTGTATATGAACTGCCTTTTCCACACTGGGGGCGGAATTTGCTGATGAGTATTTCAAAGCCTTGTTGTAGGTCTTACTAGTTCTGCTAGATTAAGTGATAATTACTTAAGAAAGCAAAAGATATTCGAGCATGGTGTCATTGGTTCTTAATCCACATTCTATTGAGCCTTACAAATATGTCTAGAACTTTGGCAAAAATCCACTGCATACATCTTCATATGGCCTGCCTGCTAAGTACGCGACACACCCCTTTAGTGCAGGGTGCTACGACCATAGGCTTAGCAATAGCTAGGCCCCCATCCACCAAAAGCCGAATACAACAAGGCCTCATGTGAATCAAAACTCTTATGGCCCCAATGAAGGTTACGTTTTGTGTCTCGGCAGTCGAAGCCCTCTATGTACAGCAATCTTTAGGCAGCTCTATCATGCAAATGAGCATGAGCTTGAAAATAAGATAGGGGAAATGGTGGATAGTGATATGAAAAGAGAAGATATACAGACGCCGGATAGTGTGGAACTCATGTTTCGGCCGATGTGTGTGCTGCTAAGAAGATTTACATGCTGAGCTACACAAAGGAACTATGGGATGCAGAGTAATCATGGGTCGAGTAATGAAGGGCATATTGTATTATTTTATTAGATAAAAATGCCAATCTGGTTTGAAAGACGCCATTCTGTCTTCTTTGTTGGTGGAGAACAGGTAAGTCTCGACACACATGGTCTCGCAACCACTGGAGCTGTAAGTGTGCTTAGAGAGGGACACGGTCAACCTGTGTCCAAATAATCAAGCTTTCGGGGGCCCCAAGATGCAGTGACAACCGCCTCTGCAAATACACGCCCCGCCGGGGCAGTCATTATTGGTGCTGCATGTGGCCCTGGCAGCAATATCGAGCTAGATAACTATTGTCAACAACACCCAATTGACTTCTTTCTCTGGATCCAGGACAGCTTTCCACTGCTTCACGTACTTCAGAAAAGCTGAGGCCATTTAAAGAGGTCGCAGGCAGAGCCATCGCTGGCGTCAGGGCCAGGATAGCAACGATGAGATTAACAATGGTGAACATGGCTGGAGTATGTGGATCAAGCGGATGGTGAGATATGTTTCGAAATGTGATGTATTGATGTGCTTACCTAGAAGGAGGTGTGGAAGTTTAAATATGCGCGTGAGATGCGACACAGCGAAAGTTTGCTCTGATGGTAAGCTGTTGGGTGCGGTGGTTGCCGATCCGGAGTTGGAGACGTGCCGAGTGAGCCCGATTTGATTGGAAGAATGACATGTAAGAAATATATGTAGGTCGCTGAATGTGCATTCAATCATGATCCATCTGACGATGATGATCGTCTGGAACTGTTGGCTCCAGGTGACCATCAAACTAGCTGACAGACGATTGCCTGGCGTTAACCAAGCGCAATCGCACAACAAACATCGTCCTTGGTACTTAGTATTTCCATGACGTGGATAAGTGCAATTATTTGACTGAAATGTGGTCGTGAGGAGCAGCAGTCTGCAGTGGGCCCATTTTCACTCCCTGGTAGGCATAATTATTGACTTTGGTAAAGGTAATGTCACTTCACTAATTAATTGCGCCAACAATTCGACGTCACGGCAGCATGCTTAAAACTCCTAACCTGGACCTCATACCAGTGTAGTCTCGGATCCGCTCGTACACGGAGCAGGCCTTGTCCCTTTGCTCCAAAGACGCGGCAGAACCCGGGGCCTTGATTATTTTGATCGGCCAGAGAAGAAGGTAACAGCCAATGGACCTACACTTGGGAATTCCATCTCGGGCGTCAGTAGCATGACCCAAGCGGTCGACATCCCCAAGTGACTGAGGAACAGTCGCAAATACCGATTCCACAAGAGCTGACACAACATTTGTCGATTGATCCATCATGCTATGCAAATTGAGGACCAGGGACTCTGGTAGGTCCGGTTTGGCCAACACCGCTTCTAGCACTTTCAGAAGTTGCTGATGAAACACGATCCGGGCTGTCCGATGGTAATTGAGCTCGTAGGCCTTCCACACATCGCTATGAAGTTCGATATCGTCTGTCAAGAGTGGCAGCGACAGGTCCAAAGACAGGTCGCATGTAGAAACTGTACGGAAATACCATTGAGGGCCTTGCCGCCAGCTGGAAGCTGTTCGATCAAGTTCGTATAGTTCTCGTAGAGCCTTGATGGCATGCGGGTAAGGGATGTCATCCTTGGTCACACTCTCTAATAGACTACGCGCTGTCTCGCACGTTTGTTTGATCTCGTGAGCATTCTTCTCTATTCGGACGAATGGCGCCTCATCATTTAGCTGATCGAGCCAAATTGTCGACTCGCTAAGCGCGGGCTGATTGAAAGCCAGCTGGTGCTTTTGCTGGGAAACATAAGCATATCGCTCGACCTGCATCAAAGGACAACTCACAATGCGGTGATGCGCCAGTCGAAATAGAGACCAGCCCCGGGGGTTATATAATTGATCTGAACCTCGCAGCCTCAAGATTTGGGCCATGCCCTGGGTGTGGGCACCGACTTGGGAGATATCTGGAAGGAAGAGCGCCTGATGGCGTTAGAAGCCAGCGAAATAGCCAGTCATGTGGGGGCTCCTCTTGCCTCAAACAAGTCCAAGACAACGATTGTCATTAAGTCATAATCGTCAGGTGTCTTGCCCGGTTCTGCCAGCGATTCGCCAAGTGCCGACAATGCCTCGCCGTAACAATGCAGAGCTCTTTGCGCAACGTGATTACCGTCCGAGTCTCTGGCCGCCTCAGCGAAGGCCGCCGCCCTGACAGCCCATCGGAGTGCATATTGGCCTTCGACATTCACTTCCTTGAACAGGGAGGGTAGATGCTCCATAAACCCAGGCGAAGAGGTCTCGTTGCACGGGTACATGACATACTTGTCCATGAATTGTTCAACCGCTCGGTCTTCCTTCTGAACCGGGGAACGTTCGGGTGTCTGCTTCAGCCACGGGTAGGGCGGTGGAAGATGAAGCGATTTTGCTTCATCCGGGGTCAGTGGAGAGGGGCCCGCCGAGCCTTTTGGCGCGACTGGGCTCTTTCCATCCGCCGATCGACTCCGTGGGCGAGGGGCCGGAAAGGCGCGAGTGGTGGGGTATTCTGCGGCTGCCACTCGGGCATGCTCAATGACCTTTGCGGTTTCATATCGAAAGGTAAGGGTTGCATCGTCGCGGTAGCCTTCGCACACTTCTTTTCGCTTGATGCATCGCAAACAAGAGGGGCGACCCTCGTCGCAGCGAACGCGTCGTTGCCGGCATTTCAGGCAGCCTCGACTCAAGCGGCCCATGATGCAAAAGACAGCATAATGTGATGGCGGTGTGGATGGATACTGAGCAAAAGCAATGATCCAGCTCACTCGCACTTGAGGCTACATACATAATTAGCACGCAGTAGACAGACAGGTCACGTCAATTGATGTTCTAACCTTGAGTTATGTACCTGGTACGTACTTGTCAGACTACGGGCGGGTACCGGTCTTTGCGGGCCTAAAGAATGCGGCGCCGGTAAGATCGGATCTGATACCAACCAAACCAACCCAACCCCCATCACTAAAGTTGCCATTTAACCTCTCTTACCGCACAAGTGAAGTAAATGATATCGCAGAGCATTAGTTCCGCCTGGCCGCGGACTCCATGAGCCCTATTAGGGTTCAAATTAATCGGCAAGGCAAGAATGGACTGGTCACATTTTCCTTTCTTGCGGCCTCGAGCTGAGTGAGCCTGCCAGCCTGCCTGCAATCAAGCGCCACAAATTGGGGTCATCACACCCCACCAAAACTCACTGGCGTAAGCCAAGTCATGCCCATCGCGTCGTAAGCAAGGCAGGACCAGCTGAGAAGGTGACTCTGGGGGTGCCGAAATGCCGGCTGAAACGTTTTAAGGGACATCTCCTTCTTCTTTTGAAAATCTCACAAAAACTTTACCTAACACTGGGAACGGCGTCTTTCTTGAATTTTGAAGTTGCCGTCAATCGTACTTCCCCAAAGTCAGCATCATGTCTGACGATGCCTCTGCCTCGCTCAGCTCGCGCCTGGGCAAGCTGAACGTCTTTTCAAAGCTTACTGGCGATGACGATGACGAAGAACTAGGCGAGAAGATCGACTTCGAAAGTCTTGCTGGAGGTGGCCGTGCGGGACGCCGAACACAAATCACCACAGGCCAGCTCAGAGTTAGCAATGCATTAAGGCACTTACTGGTCGAAAAGAAGGTCATGAGCGAAGCAGAAGCCGGCGTCGATTCGGATCAAGCCACACCCGCCCTGGAAGCCTTGGTGCAGCGCCCACACATCGAAGTCCCTGCCATCTTGACAGACCGTTCTTTTAGACTGGCCGAGTATTTCGTCTCTTCTTCACACAACACGTATCTTATGGCACATCAGTTGTTTGGGAAGAGCTCTGCAGCGGCCTACGAACGCGCGCTTCGCACAGGAGCCCGCTGCGTTGAGATTGATGCGTGGGACAGCGACGACAAGGAAGAGCCGAAGGTGACTCATGGGTATACCCTCGTTAGCCATATCTCGTTCAGGGCTGTTTGTGAGACCATTCGCGATGTCATGGATCAGGAAGCCGCCGAGGCTGTCGAAGAGCAGGGGTACCGAGCTGCTCCATTGTTGCTGAGTTTGGAAAACCACTGCTCTCCCTATTGCCAGCTGCGGCTTGTCTCCATCATGCGCGAGGTATTCGGCGATCGGCTCCTGAGCAAGGCTGTGCGCTCCAAAGGACATGACGAGCAAGACGGTGCCGATGAGCATGTGCGGCTCGAGGAATTGGGATCAAAGGTGTGCGTGATTGTGGAATGGCACGGCACAAACGAGGCCATGGAAGAAGACGACCTATCGGAGAGCTCGGAGGATGAAGAGGAAAAGCGCAACCACCAAAAGTACCGCGAACAAAAGCAGAAGGCGGGAGCTACTTCCAACGTCATTATACCAGAGCTGGCTGAGCTCGGAGTCTATGCTCAATCCGTCAAGCCCCCTGATAACTCCTGGTTTGAAGAAGCCGAATGGAACAGGGAACCCCACCACCACCTAATAAACGTCTCGGAGACCCAATTGCTCGCCAACATGCCAGCGCACTCCCAGAAGATCTCCAGGCATAACGCTTCCGCCCTCGTGCGCGTCTTCCCCAAAGGAACTCGTATCAGCTCAAGGAATCTAAAGCCAGTATCCTTTTGGGGAATAGGAGCACAGATCTGCGCCCTGAACTGGCAAACCTACGGGGCTGGCATGCAATGCAACGAAGCTTTGTTCAGCGGCACAGATGGTTACGTGCTGAAGCCCGCTGCCCTACGTCCCGGCGGAAATGGACAGCTGAACACGGGCAGGAGAAAGAGGCTCCGATTGCACGTGGGCGGTGCTACCGACATCCCACTACCCCCCGGCCGCGATGCTAGCGATATCAAGCCATATTTGACATGCTCAATGTTGCACCCCAGCGATGAAAACGGCGTGACGAAGCGGAAGACCGGCGGCTACCACCAGCACAAGCTCGGTTTCCTCCACCGAGGCGAGAATCCGCCGCCGACCGACCCCGTGTGGGACGAGGTCCTGGAGTGGGAATACGACGACAACGAGCTTGTCTTCCTCCGTATGATCTTGAAGAGCGACGATTCCTTTGCCAGAAACCCCACTTTTGCCGTCGCAACGGTTAGGCTCATGTATGTGAGGCCGGAGTGGAACTTTATCAGGTTGTTGGATCTGAAAGCAAAGGAGACGAAATGTTCTATCTTGGTCAAGTTCGAATTTGAAGATATCTAGGTCTTGCATGAATTTCGGTAACCAAGATAGCTAAGATACCCGCAAGCAAATTGTATGTGATAACCAAGTACCGACAGTTTGCCCGGGGTCACCCACCTACATGACATAGGCTAAATTAATCGAAAAGATCACTGACCGCTGCACGTTTATCTACCGTAAATATAAAGGACATGCATATTATGTTTGCCTTGAGTGTTGTTATCTGCGAGTAGTCGGGTCCAGATGAATCGAACATGTCCCTTGCATCATGGCCAGCCCTGGCAGTATGGCTGGCCAACGATAAGTATGTGGTGGTGTTCCTTCTAATTGCCCCTTGAATCTCTCAAGTCTAATTTCACTCACCCCTACTGTTTAGTATTTCACCCGAAACGCATCGCGAACTCCTCCGGTTACCGACGATGCAAGTCCCGACGATTCTCTACGTTCTGCTCCCGCTCGCCCAAGTGCTGGCAGCTGTCCAGCAGAGAGAACCCGGGCCTTGCGATCCCACGCCATGTTACGAGGTTATTGACTCGGCCGCCTGTTGGAGCCCGGTCTTGACGGGACAGGAGAAGAACGCAACCAAAATATTCGACTGCGTCCCCGGTGGGAAAGAAGAGGTACGGTTCTGACAAGCTGCAACGAGATGCTTGGAGAGTGACTGTCTAATGCTGATATTACTCACTCCCCAGATGTGCAGATGCTACGGCTGCGATAGCATTCTGGATAAGTTCGTAGTGTCGCACCAGATGTGCAGCTAGAGCGAGGGAGGGAACAGCTGCTCTTCTCGTAAGGCAGGCAGGAAGGGGCCCTGGCAGCCTGGAGACTGGCTGACTGGCTGACTGGATGGCAGTGGAGTGGGGGCAGGCGGGGTGCGGTGCTACCTAACATTGAACTGTACTTTTATTTTAGTGGACGATGGAGAGTTGATGCGATTTCCCACCGAAGTCCAGACTCCATTGAAATCCTAACGGTCGAAATAGGCCCTGTACCTTGTACTGTTACACTTCTCTAGGCGACTCTCCAATTTATTTGGAGTCCAACGCTTCCAACGAACGCTGGTTGCTGGTGTCCTTCGCGTTGCAACATTAGTACAGTGGGGAAAGAGAAACTATGCGACAACGGTAGAGCTCCTCGAGATCCGATGGATACCTAACCTAGGTATCTATATCTGAACACCAAGTATCATCACGCTCCAGAAGCAAGCCCGATCATTTTCTGGATAAGTGTGTATATATCATAACATCGACCTACTCAATTGAGCAATTGCGATCGCAAAGTCCAAATTGCTGCTCCAGGGTCTGTTTCAACAAGGTTGGAGCGTCAATCGTGATGCAGTGGGTGATGGATGGAGCGAGCCTGACGTCATGGTTCAATGACGGTCTGGCCATGCAATGCAATCCTGTTTTCCAGGCTAGATATATATAAGTAAGAATAGCATTCACCGGGCACTGTAGACTGACTCGTTCGACATGCACCATCTGAATTGCCCATCTTAAAAATCCCAATAAGCAAGCGATATCTGAAGAATTGCATCAGGAACAATGTTCGACGTCCCCAAGATTGTTGAAGCAGCGCTCCCCGAAAAGGAACGCAACGGTCGTACGCTTGGCATTGTCGGCGGAAGCATGGCCGGTCCTGGCCCCAACCACAACGACCCTGGCTTTCTCTCAGACGACTTCCCCAAATCAAAGCCCAAGCTCTACATTACGGGAGAGGAGGAGTATTTTGACGAATTGACCATCGCCGAGTGGAAAAATGAGGGTTTCGAAGTCGAGTACATATCCATGGGAAACGGCGGCAAGGAGTACCAGTCCCACCTACGAGCGTTAACGAACCAAGACCTTGGACCCTGTGAGACATTCGGAATCGTTGCCTACGGCAAAGCCGCGTCCGAGTGTCTGTCCTTCTTCCACGTTCTCGACAACAACCCCTCGTTCAAGCTATGCTGTCTGATCGCATACTACCCGACGTCCGTCCCGGATCCCCGGACCCGCTTCCCCGGCGGCGTCCACGTGCTCGTCCATTTGGCCGAGGGCGACGAGACCATTGGCATCGTCAAACAGGACCAGATGGTGGGAATCCAGGGTAAGAAACGCACCGTGAAGCGTCAGATGCCGCACGGCATGGGCACGGGCAAGTACGTCAAATACAGCTACCCCACGTACTCGTACGATGCCGACTCCGGCTTCGCGGAGCAAGATATGGATGAATTCGACGCTATCAGTACCGACCTGGCCTGGACCCGAAGTCTGGCCACGGCTCGACGGGCGTTCCGGCGCGACGTCAACCTGGAACGGGTGCACGAAGAAAACGTGAATGGTAAGCGGTTATCTCTACACGCACCCAAAGCTGCCAGCAGTGATACTGACACCGTTTGAAAAGCCAAATACTACACCCAAAATCTCCAGAAGACCATGTCCACGTACACGGCAAACACCACGCCTAACGTGACCAACATGCCCACCCTAACAGGCGGCATCGGGGCTGATGAACTCCATGACTTCTATGGTCATTATTTCCTGCATAAGAACCCGAAATCACTTCGACTCACTCTCTTATCTCGCACAATTGGAGTCAACCGTGTAGTAGACGAATTGCACGTGGCGTTCCGCCACACCCAAGGTACGACGTCCAGGCTTCCCTTCCTCCTAACTCACTGTCTTGTTCCTCTCACGATGCACATGACATGTTTCCTGGAAGATTAATACTGACACTGGGACTCTGAACAGAGATGCCATGGATCTTACCTGGGGTTCCTCCAACTAAGAAGAAGGTTGAGGTCCTCGTGGTCAGCATCGTGACGGTGCGCGGCGGTAAGCTCGCTCACGAAAGGGTATTTTGGGACCAAGCATCCGTGCTCTTCCAGGTTGGCCTGCTCGATCCCAACCTCATACCCGCTCCAGCAAAGCGCAGGGGAGTGACCAAGTTGCCGGTAATCGGTCGCGAGGCAGCGCAACGCAGGCTCGAGGGCAACGAGGATGGCGAGGATGGTGAGGCGGACAACGAGTTAATCCCAGACTGGTATAATGAAGACGACGAGGACGACGATGAAGAAGAAGAGGAGGAGGAGGAGGAGGACGAGGAGGAAGGTGAGGGGGAAGATGATGCTAAACAGAATGGTGCACAGGGTCAACAGGAGGAGGAAGCTGAACAAGAAGATGGCAGTGAAGAAGAAGGCGAACAAGATGGCGAGGAATCAGAGGATGGGGATGAGGAAGATGGACATCACGACGATGATGACACTATGGTGGAACCGGACAAAGCGCACCATAGCGACGAGGAGCCGTCGCGGCGGTCTTGAGTGATCAATCCAAATCTTCTCGAACATAGCAGCGGGATAATCCAATCCGTAATGTTAATAAAATATACCATCTGAACCATGTGTCACGATCGGGGCGGAAGATATCATAGGGGTTAAAGTGTGTGTTCTTATCGTCCAGAGGGCACCTGCTTTGTGCGATATTCGACGGATTGTTTGAACCAAGATGGCTGATGCAAAGCAATTACACGTCAACCTTTCATAAATCCGTCTAGATAGCGATGATTGCGTGTTGAATCCAGATCTGACTGATTTCAAGAAGACTAGTCGCGGTTTTCCTGAAACCAGACGTGACTTTGCGCGGGCACGCCGTGACCTGCTGTCGGGAGATGGTGTGCATCCAAGAAGCCCTGCTTCAGTGCGTCAGGGTGTCCAACTACACCTCGAGTCTATCGGGCCTCGTAGTCATAGGTATTGAGACGCCGGGGCACTGGATTCCAGTCTATGACAAATGAAAGGCACTGGGATTCAAATGCTCATCGATTGACTTGTCGATTGGTGATGCGGTCAGTGCGTCGTGAAGTCGCTGATCGGACCCGAGACGTGGCGCTCCATCAGGTCAGCGCAAAGGAGGACAATAGACTTTCCTCCTTGTTCCAAGAAACACATTGCTGATGTTTCCAGATGGAAACATGTATCCGAGTCTTGAAACGAACCGTACCGATCGCTCATATACTTTGGGTTCGTCTGATATGAATGCCTCGACCTGGAGGTGAGCGACAGCCACAGGCGATTGGATTGGGAGACTCATATACGTCCGGGCTGGACAAGTTCCCTGGCTGTGTAGGTTGCCCGAGGATGTTTCAGGACCATCGCCCTCCAGATGAAGGACTCGCGGGTTCCATGAACAGACTTCGACGTGTGGCACGGAGTCGTCTTCCTAGGTCTATAAAGACGGCCAGGAGAACTGTCATCCGAGCAGTCATCCTGTATGTGTATCTCATCGCTCATTAACACCTTTGCAGGCTTGAAGAAATCTCCCTCTGACACTCTTTCAGCACTTCTATACGTATTTAGCTAAGATGAAGCCGGCTTCTCTTCTCTTCAAGGCAACTCTAGCCAGTGTCGCCTATGCTCAACTGGAGACCATACAGCAAGCCATCGGTAAGTGATTTATAGGTCTCATTTCATTCATTCGGTATACCCCAGGAAGATCGAGCATGCGTCTCATCGTAGGGCTACTCACATTCCCCCTCTTCACTGATGCAGATGTATTTGTCTCTGAAAGAGCAATACTAACGCGAAGGATCGATAGGTGCCGTTTCCGATGCCCTAGGCCAGCTAGACACGAAGGTGAAAGTAAGCAATATACGCTCACTACTTACTCATGAAGAGCATGGTCCAAGCCGGCCCTAGAACACACTAATGGAGTACATTCTCTAGGCCATATCGGGCACCGACGTGAACTCCGCGGCGCCTGTCCTCCAGGCGTCGCAGCAGATACAGATGACCATGCAGGCCTCGACTGCCAAGGTGAACGGAGCACAGGCCCTCGGCGTATTCGACGCCCTATCGCTTCAAGATACTGCCAACTCCCTTGTGGCCTCAGTCAATCAGACAATGGCGGACCTCACCGCCAAGAAGCCACAGCTCGATTCTTTGGGAGTTACCCAGGTTGCCGTCCAATCGATCCAGGATCAGAAGACGGCAGCAAAAGGGCTAGGAGATGCCATAGTCTCGAAAGTCCCCAGCGTTGGACAGGGAATTGCTCAGGGTTCGATCGACCAGATTAATTCAGCTCTCGAAGGGGGCATCAAAGCTCTGTCCGCAGGTGCCGGCACCAGCGGCGGCAAGGGAGGTGCTGGGACTGGGAGCACGATGGGCGGCGGCAATGGCCGCAATACGAGCAGCAACGGAACCAATGGTTCTGGTGGTCGATCTGGCGGCCGAACTGGAGGGCGCAATAGCACGTCTAGCAACTCTGGCGCTGGTGCCGGTGCTGCGCTCAACCCAGCTCAGCCCGCTGACGCAGCTGATGGTCCGTCGAATATGATGACGAGTTCGGCCGCAGCCATGCCTGGAATGATGACGAGTTCGGCGGGCGGGATGCCCGGTATGCCCGGTATGCCCGGTATGCCTGGTATGCCAGGGATGATGTCGACGCCGGCGGCCGCGATGCCAGAGATGTCTTCAGCTACCACGACAATGGCGGCGGGTAGCGCGCAGTCGTCTAGCTCGATGAAGGCAGGAAGTGGCGCTGCCAGTATGGGCAGCAGCCCAGCAGTAGCGTTGATTGGAGGCATGTTTTTGGGAGCTGTGATCGGGGTGTTCTGATCAGAGGGTAACCAATGCATGGGGGTGCGTCTTATGACGCGTAGGTACTGCTTGTTGACTTGAGCAGTTGAACTGCTTGTACATTCTTTAGCCGAAATCACAACACTTTGATTTTGCCTTGCCGTGTAAATGTGGTTCAAGTTTGAGCAACTCTCATAAAGCCCATCAAAGGTTATCTGATGTTGATCCATGACAGCCAATCGTGACCTGACTGACGGCAGGGCCCCTTAATTCCTCAAGTCGTACGAAGGGACAAGTCCAACTCAATGGCCGCACCAGCTATTCTAGATAAGAAGATTGGCATAAATGGAGGATCGAACAATTGAATAATCAGGGAGGGCATTATTCTATTAGTACCTGTTATTCGAAGCTATTATACCGGTATTATTAAAATTGTTGGTGGATGATACCGGAAGTGTTGGAGGGTCAGAGCTCAACGCACGTCTGGTAGGTTAGCTTGGAACATGAGGTACTAACCACAAGAAGTTGATTGCTTCTGTGGGTGCCTTGTCTCACCGAAATGCCGACAAACACATCCAAGAAACGAACGCCATATTCATATTCATGTTCAGTTTTCAGGCAATCATTGACTTCTCTTCCAAGTTGACCTCACATTCATTCGTCCAATCGTTGCGCCTTGCTCAAGCCGAACACACGAGCACCTGCCTCATCGGGACTCGACCCGCCGATGACCGTCGCATGACTAGTACACACGTACATGTTGGCTATCATCTAACCCACCTTCCCCAACCACTCTCCTTCATCATTCCCAGCACTACGGGCTGAGCTGCAAGGAACCGGGTAGGATTTTGGTTAGTGTCTCTGCCGATCCGGGTATCGGGAAGCGGTTCGATATGCGAACGATAACGGAGATGGACAAGCAAGAAGCGGAGAATCTGATCGACGGAAGCCATGGCAAAGTGGAAGATCATAAGAGACGCTCAGCAAGCTATCATGGCGTCTCTCGCTTTGCCCGCTTGATCTTCTTCGTCTTCCTCAGCACCTGCATCTGGCATCTCTTAATCGGGTCTCCTCTCAATACGGCAGAAGGCAGTAGTCGCTCAATCGTCGCCATGGTCGCCACTTCCCTCAGACAGGCCATACATGCCAGCCTCGCCGCCATCGCCATAGCGTCCCCCTCGTGCCATTTCAATTTGTATGAACACCTGGGCAACCTTTCCCCCTACTTCCAGCCCAGCAATACGCTGGCGCTGTCGAGCGGCTTTCCGCCAGGATGTAGTACTTCACGTGCTTTCCTCGTCCACCGACATGGCAGTCGGAACCCGCTCTCTGACGAGATCGGGGCGATCCGGGGCCTGGCTTACTACCTCGGGAACGAGAGCGCATTGTTCTCATCGCCGCAGGCCCCCGTACCGGACGTCTTTGCGTTTTTGCAGGAAGAAGAGGGCAGCGGTGGCTGGAACAGCACCTTCACCACCAACGACCTAACCGAAATCGGGCGGAAGCAGCTACGAGATCACGGCGCCGCTCTGCGTCGGGGTTATCCGCAGCTGTCGGCTTCGCGTGTCCTGGTCGGCGACCAGGAACGCGTCGTTGAGTCGGCACGCTCCTTCATGGAGACGTATTTTGCAAACGCCACGGCGGATCTCGACCTCATCGCCGAGGATAATAAGACAGTCTCGTGGATTACACCGATGGACACTTGCGCCGCATGGCAGTACAGTCTCGGGGGCGCCCTCGTTTCCGAGTGGGGAAAGGTTTACCTGCCTCCCCTCGCGGATAGAATCAACAAGTTGCTCCAGAAGCCTTATCCAAGAGCTAATTTCACTGCTGCGCATTGCCACGGCATGCTGTGGGCCTGCGCATACGGCACCGCCGTCCACGGGAAGAACTCGTCCCCATGGTGCGAGGTTTTCCAACCCGCCGAAATCTTGGCCTTTGAATACGAGCTCGACCTGCTCATGCGGGGTGCTTTTGGCTATGGCCTGCCTGGTGACATGGGCCCCGTACTGGGTGGGATGCTCGTGGGAAACATGACGGAGTTCCTTCTGAACGACGATGTGAATGAGACCTTGTCGCTCAATTTCGGTCACGATACCACCATCGACCTGGGCCTCACCGCGCTGAACTTGGCTGCCGACGAGAGCTACCCCACGCGGGGTCCCGTGAACGCGAGACGCCATTGGCGAACGGCGCGGCAAGTGCCGTTCGCTGCGCAGATGCTCTTCCATCGTCTGGACTGCGACGGGGGCGAGAGGCGGATCCAGCTGCTCCTCAACGAGGCCAACTTCGACCTGGGCCCGTCCGGATGCGAGAGTGACGAATACGGCACCTGCGAGATGTCGGACTTCACCGCATCCGAGACTGTCAAGGCCGCCCTGGCTGTCAGGCACGGCGATGCAAGGTGGCAGGCTGTTTGCTCAACATAGGGGGGAACATGTTATTTGGAGAGGACTAGTTTAAGAATAAAACGAATTAGGTGTATTCAATATGCAGGTCAAATGACAGTCCTCGCTTGACTCCCACGTGTGCGGAAACCTCCGAAAAATTATTATCACTACTTTTACATCCCATGGGAGTCGGGACAGGTAAGCTGGCCCATCATGGGTGTGACAAAGCCCGAAGTCCCGCATGGATGACAGTTGCAAATCGGAACAGGATGAAGATACAGCAAGTCTCAGAAACGGGGGATTTGCCAGTCCGCTGCCACAACTAAAAACTATGTCCAAGTTCTCCGTGCCAGGTAGGTCCCTCCCGTCTGGCAATAGAGCAGTTCGTCCACTTGCCAAAGCAGACCAGAACCCTATGCAAATGCTCGCTGGACCGCCCTTGAACGCCGTCTATTCCGCCCTCCTCGCCATGGTGATCTAGATGTCCACAATTGGTAATGATCCAACTTGTTGCCCATCAATTCATCCAGTATCTTCTGCTCGGATCTGGTCATCAACCTTCTCGACCTTGGGTATATCGTGATCCGTCATGTCATGTGTATCTGTCAAAAGGGTGCTGATATCCCCCTCATCACCAGAGTCATACTCTGGCAAGGGAGAGTGCACCATCACTCCACTGCCAGTGTTAGGCTCACAGACCTCTTCTGTAGCCATTGAGGAATCAGGACCGCGTCGGTACGGGCTCTGATTAGGATTGTTCTGTCCGGGAAAATGGCATGCTCCTTCCTCCGGCTCCTCCTGGGTCATACCTTGAGACTCCCGGCTAGTTTTTCTCGACTGGTATCCCGAATCGGAACCCTCAGGGGATTGGGTGCGTCTGAGTCCTCGACTGGGCTTCGGCAGAGTCTGGCTGATGGCCTCAGTAGCAGTTTGTTCGGGGGATTGGGTTGTATGGGCAGGAGCAATTGGCGCAATGTTGCTGGTAGAGAAATCTCGCACGGGGAAATCATCAGGTAGACCCGTATCGGACACCTAGTTCGACTGGAGTTCACGTTGAATCTTTCCCACTTCGTTCAAGAAGTTTTTGGCGTTGGCGGGATTGAACTAGACCGTGCGTTAGGGCAATCACACATGGGGTATGTCGGATTTCATAAGACAATGTACTAACCTTCAGTTGGATGCTGACCGGCTCTCCCTTGTCCTCGATTGCGGTGAACAAGACACACACCGTCTTATTCGTAGGCTTCTCTTGAAAGCTCATGGCGGGTATGAGGACGGTGTTGAGGAGCAAACGGTGCGTAGAGTCTTGGCGCATGATCAAGCGAACGTTCTTGTTTTCGGCGTCTTCGAGAGTTGAAGCGTCAAAAGAACCAGGGATGGGAACGTTGTTATCGTCCAAGTCCACACAAGCCTCCGGCACGTTGATCTTCAGGTTTCCAGCGCCACGTTCTTTCCAGGCTGCAGTCGTGGTAGACTTGTCCAAGAAGTATATTCTGGCACGCAGCTGGAGGACCGTAACCTCGCCAGCCTCGCCGTCATCTACATTGGCTGTGGTCTCGTTAGCGCACGTCAGAGTACAGGCCAGTCAGAATCAGCTTACTTTTCTGCAGCTTGACCTTCTTCTTATCATCATCGACTTCCTTCTCTTCCTTGTCCTCGTCACCAGCGTTATCGTCACCGTCATCTGCCTCCCCGCTGTCCGACTCGGCGTCGCTCTCTGGGGCTCCGAAGGGTTTGCTTGGTTTGCTGCTCTTGAAAGTTTCGCCGGGTTTGCCAAAGGTTCCCAGCTTCGAACCACCCAGCCCGGCAAAACCACCACTCAGACCTGAGCCAGAGCCAAAGACACTTGCCTTCGAGCCGCTAGGCTGCGAAAAAGGCGAGGCGCCATTGGAGAGACCACTGCCGCCGAAGACCGACTTGGTCGCGTCCGTTTTGGTAGCGGCAGCAGCACCGAAGGGGGACAGTGAGCCCGAAGGACTGGCGAAAGACGTAAGAGGTTTGGCGCCTGCAGACGAGAGGAATGGGGAGGCCGTATTCGCGAAACCAGAAAGCCCTGAGCTACTGAATGCTGAACTCGAGGTGGTCTTGGCGGCCTTATCTGCGCCTTCTTTGGTATCTTTAGACTGTTAAATGTTCTTATCAGCATTTGCCTTAGTTGCACTCCAGCGGTGGTGATTGCAGAATTAACTTGATAACAATCAACCAAGAGGTGAAAAGATAAGAGAGAAAATTTTGACATACGGCAGCGTTTTCTTCGGCGGCTTTCGTCTCGCTGGAGACGTCGCGCGGGCGCTTCTTTTCGGGCTCTGATCTGTTGGTTCTGTTGAGGTTGGCGTCGGCGCCAAGCGGTGAGACATCGCCATTAGCATCTTGGGCCGAATCTTTATTCTGGTCGACCTCGTCGTGCGCGCGCTTCTTCTTGGGGGAAGAAATCTGGTCCTTCATCTTGTTGTCGTGATCAGGGGTGTTGTTGCGTGCGGTGGCGGTGTCGGAGTCTGTAGCAGCAGAAGAAGCCATAGCTGATGATGGGGCAAGATCAGGCTTGTCAGATATGGCTGTGTTGCGAAGCTCTTTGCGCGCGGCGGCGGTATCGGGGTCTTCGGTTGCAGAAGATTGAGAAGGCTTTATGCGGTCGGTTTCGGAAGGAGTTGGGCTCTGTTTGCCGACGGCAGAATCCTGGTCGGCCATTTGGGAGTTGTCGTCGAGCTGGAATGATGGGTTGGTGAGGTGTTCAATGAGGTATGTAACCTATGTCTTGTACCACGCGTCGTACATGTAAGAAAATTGTAGAGACAATGGAGGAGGGGAAGCTGTAATTGGATTTTCCCCCAAGCACAAGCACCAGCACAAGCACACCAGCAACTGGCAGCACCCTGCACCCTGCACCTTGCAAGCCCCGGCACTACAATCTACTACTACACCCACTGGTCACCACTCACTTACCACCAGTGTGACGGCCCTAGACACGCTTCGGCACGGTACGGTACGGTACCTACCTACAGCAAATCGGGGATGGGGATGGGGATGGAGATTGGGATTTGGAATTTGGGATTTTGGATGGGGGCCTTACAATCCAATATAATTAATGATTAAAGACAAAGCGACGCGATGCGATACAATCGGTCAATCGGTTCGATCAAACATGTAACCTGAATGGGATCTGTGCAATGTGATGTATTGTAAATGGATGTCGAGAAAAAGAGGGCGAGGTGTGTGGTTATTTGATCAATCAATCTGCATCTGTACGGAATACCTAGTTTCCATTGAATTTGATATGGAGGAAAATTGATGCGACTGGACTGGAGATAGAGTGAGCTGGGGCCAAGTGAGAGGAGCGTCGAGCGGTAGCATCCAAACGATTGATAAGGTTAGGTACCTGTCGACACTCGCTAAACCTGGTAGGTAGGTATGTAGGTTTGCAAGGCTTGATAGGTACCTAGCCTTACCTATTGAAGGTAACCACCTCAATCGCATACCTGGCCTACGTGGACAATGGACCCTCATCATATCAAGTATCCCTTCCACAAGCCAAATTTGCAGCAATGTACACAACATTAACGAGGCTCTGTCGAGTAAATCAAGACTTGAAATCGTGGTTTTCCGTGGTTTGACCTCCAGTGGAACTGCAAACGGACAGTAATCCTCTGCATATCCTTATCCAAGGAACAATGGTCTTTGTTGGAAGACGCTATATGCTGTGATACACACAAGGCCTTTGTGTTATGAAGTAGTCGCCATAGCCACAAATGGAGCACTTGGACAAAGACAACAAAACAACGGGCCAAGATCACAGTCCATTGGGGCTCTTGCAACAATCAATTGGTTTATCAGAGAAGAAGTACTGTTAGAGAATCTTCAACGTCTTCTTCCGGTATTTATACGTACTCAATTCCTGGTTAGAATGGACTCCTTCAACTCATTCCCGACTACCACGCGTGTTAGCATCTACTTTGCCAGCATCTACTCATCACCCTACTTGTTCCTTCCCAGGCTTCATATCATAAACCTCTGCCCAATCAACATCAATCACAATGGCCGAGGCTACCAACCAACAAGGTGTTTATGTCATCTACCCTGTTACCTTCGAAGGCGACTCACACGCCATTAGCAAGGTGGCAGGGAATGTCTCATCTGCCTTCCAGTCCGCGGTGATGGACGAACTTAGAAAAGGAGGCAGTGATCCTATAACACTAGGGCACGGATCCGGATCTCACACATGCAACTGTGGAGAACTCGGAACGTTCAAGACCCTTACTTGGGTTTTCGGTTTGATTGCAGGTCTACTTGTGATTGCCCTGGTTGTATCGATGTTCCAGACACAATACAATGACTTCCTCGCTGCGTTGCGACGCCCGCGGAGGCAGACGGGGCAGCCGGCTGCAGGAGGCATCCCTCTCCAGGAAACGGGGCCGCTGCCGGTGCCGCCGCAGCGTGCCGCGGGGTTCGGAGAACACCCGTATCCAATAAGAGGTTCGAGTATCCAAGGTGTGCCTGGTGATTACCCCCGGGCTTAATAGCCTATTTCTCTAGCCCGTCAGGTCGAACCCGGCCACTGCGGCCGGATGAGGGGGTACCAGCACCCCGTCCCACCTCTTATGTAAGTAGCAAAGCATTGTTTATCTTGTTTACGAAGGTGAGTACCTAGGTAGGTAGTAGAGCGTAATACTATTTGTTTTTATCAGGAGATGGGGCGTGTAACGTATTCGCCTTCCGGTAGTGTCCGGAATGCAGATAAGCAAAATAAATATAGGCTGCAACGTCTCCCCGAATATTTTCATATTCATATTCTTTGTCTCTCTCTGTACATCTATTTCTTCATAGTATTAAAACTGGCCAATAATTAATCTTTAACGACAAGCCGATTTTTAAATCTATAGGCGAGCACGGGGTATTCCATCTCTCGGTCTAGGATCTTGGACATTCTGGCCCGGTGTACCTTCCTTTTGGGTCTCTACCTGCCCCTTTACACGCTGTCTTTGTCTCCAGTATAACGCCATCGGAAAATACCTGTCATCTTCTCCCCAGAAGCCCTCCCCACTGATATTACGTCTCTGGTACTGGGAGACGCCTGACTTCATCAACAATTCCACCTGCTTATGCTCAGTAGTACCTTTCTCCCATTTTGACCGCAATGCATTCAAATCATCCCCAAGCAGCAAGTCCATACGACGGCTCTTCAACAAGAGCTCATACGCCGCTATAGTGAGAAAGGGGCTGTATAACATGGTCTTGTCGTCTATTATATGTCCTGCCTCGCCCAGGTCAGATGGAGACGGAGTCTTCAGAATCTGTATATCCAGGCTGCGAAGAAACGCCTCATCTGCTTTTGTGAAGCTAGGGTCCTGCGCATAAACGGTAATTTCGGGGGTGCTCGTCGACCGCAGGTAGTCAGCTACACTCAGTAACATAGCCAGCTGCTTTAAGCGCCGCGGCTGGTCTCTGGACTTCTCGTAGAGACTTCCTAAGCCCAAGGATACGATTTTGGTCACAGTTGGTCGATTCCTCGCGCTCAAAAGTATTTCTGTCGAAGATGACCAGCTGGACTGGTCATACTGAAGCCTTGCCTCGTTGTATCGACGTTGGATTTCCCCTTGCTGCTTGGAAATTCGTTTGGGGTGTTTCGTGTGCTTTTCTGGTCGTTGCAGCCCTGGGTGAGCCCCTGGGATTGTTGATACAGACATCGTGTAAGTGAATGTGGATAAGATGGTTTATATACTAGTGATTCATTACTGGCTTTCTCTATTTTCCAAAAAGCTTCCGAATAGGGGCACGCTTATCTGAAGTATTTATACACTATTACCCGGAAACGTTCCAATGTCCGGGCGCTCACCATTGCCTCTAATATTCACCCGTGCCGATTAGAAATGTTTGACTAGTTGTTTCCATGTTCCTCCGTACCGTAAGCTCCTCTCGGCCTTTTCGGGGCAATTTGGTAATCCTCAAGCGTCAATAAGCCTTGGCGCGCTTACTGTGCAACGAAATAATTACAAAGCAAAGCAGCATCGAATCTTACGCAGTTGACTCATCGCTCAAGAACTTACACTAGATAGCTGGAGAGGAGCTTTCGGCACGGAGGAACATGGAAACGACTCTTAGAGAACCCTTTGTATAGTAAATGTTTATATCAAGCTCAAATGTCCTACATCCGTCTTTCAAACTCTTTTGATTTCTCCCTGAGTCCTCATGGTGAGACTGATATCATCAATAACACAGACGCCTGGAGCCACCACGCGCAACTCTTCCCATGACAATTTTAGCCCGCAGTCAATCTCACAAAGCTGCTTGACCGTATGATCTTCCCTAGTGGGTGCCTCAGGTGCGTCGCTATCTTAAATCTGAAGCATGCCTTCGTATGGAATGTATTTCTTACGCACTGGTAAAAGTCGTCCCAGCAGAGAGTGTCGTGGCTTTACGAGTGCCCAGGAGCCCATCGATGGGGAATTGATTCTGATGTCACAAGATGTCAGAAGTAAGAGGGTAATTAGGGAAGCACCAAACTGATGCAGCCATAATGGTACTCTATGCACTTATGAAAGCAGGGGGACTCGACGGGCAAGAACTGGGACACAAAACATATCGCAATGTACTTTTGGACGTTCCAAGCTCATGGCACAAAGATCAAACCTCTGCCACATCGGTCGAGAGGATAAGAAGAAGCACTAGGAAGGCGCAGAGTTAAGAAAAGACCATTCATGAGAAGAGCTGGAAGTATTCGGGGGCAAAAAATAATGAGACAGATAAATGTCGAATTGTATGTATCTTCTTTTGTTTTCGCTTTTTTTGCTCTTCTTTTAGATCCATTTATGATATAATGGAAAACAAAAACAAAAGTTTGAGAAGACAAATCTTTCTTTAGCTGTCTGCTGAAGCGAGCATTTCCAACCAAAATTCATTTCCTCAATCTGACTATGTAGTAGCATTGTAAGATACGCAAGACCAAGAATCTGCACTATTTGAGTCACCGCCCATGAACTTGTTCATAGTAGGCCACCTACAGTGACGTCTCGTAAAGGCCACCTCGCCGCCCTGGGTGTCGCTGACAAACGCAATCCCGGTGATGAAATCGGGGGCCTGGCCCTGCTCGACCCAACGTACCAGGTCCATGAGCACGCTTTGGTCCGGCTTGTCCGGAAACGCCAGCTGCTTGACCTGGTTGCCGATGTAGTGGGCGCCCGGTCCGCCGCGGCAGTGGCCCATTCCCGAGACGCGGAAGAAGCGGTAGAAGGCATCGAGCTCGGCGGGTTCCTGCTGGAGGGCGGCGCGCACGCTCTCGTAATACCGCGGCGAGTTGTCGCTGCTGATGATAGCGTCCATGGTGCCGTGGTAGTGCAGCAGTTTGCCGCCGCGGTCGCGGAACGCCGAGATGTCGGCTTTGTTGGTCGCGATGTCGGACGGGTTCAGCGCGTCGGACCGGCCCCACAGGTCCGGCGTGAACTTGGTGAAATCGAAGTTTGGGTCCGCCATCACGACGTACTTGAGCCAGTCCGCCTTGTCGCTCGGCTGTCCGTTGTAGTACGCGGCGAAGGCACCCGCCGCCTCGCTACCTGGCTGCATCCGCGGGTATAAAACAGTGCCGTTGGTTGACTTCATGTCGCTGAAGATGGTGTTCACTGTGTTGATCTGCTTGGACGTCAGACAGGCGCCGTCCGGCGCGGCTCCAGTACCGCAAAGGAGACCGTCGGCTTTGTACCGGCACAGATCGGGAGCCTCGAGTATGCCATCGGCCAGGCCGTCGAGTTCGTCGCATTGGCTCAGCATGTCCTTGTGCACGACGCCCCACAGGGCTTCACTCACGAAGGTATCGCTCGTGTTCGAGCCTGTCACCGGCAGGAAATGGGCGCTCCACGTGTTGAGGTTG
The DNA here is from genome assembly GCA_039105305.1 of Apiospora arundinis. Taxonomy (NCBI): domain Eukaryota; kingdom Fungi; phylum Ascomycota; class Sordariomycetes; order Amphisphaeriales; family Apiosporaceae; genus Apiospora; species Apiospora arundinis. Next base: position 2,944,448 of record JAPCWZ010000004.1, read on the forward strand.
TTGAAGTTCATGGCGGGAGCGCCGGCGGAGACGCCGTCGAACAGCTCGGGAAAGTCCTGCACCATCTTCATGCCCTGTCGGCCGCCGGTGGAGCAGCCCAGATAGTAGCTCTTGGTGTTGGCTTTGCCGTAGAAGGCCTTGGCCACGTCCTTACCAACCACGACGCCGGTCTGCACGGCGCGGAAGGAGAAGTCTTCGACGACCTCGGGATTTTGGAAGAAGGGCACCGCAGTCATGCCATCGTGCCCGTTGTTTGTGCCGACGGCAGCGAAGCCCAGCGAGGCCGTCCACTCGATGTCGTCATACTGGACGCAGCCGCCGATGCCGCCGTTGCCGGTGCTCAGGAAGCGGCCGGTCCAGTTTTGTGGAAGCCAAGCCTCGAAGTGAAGCCCTGATGTGCTTGATGTGGTGATGTTGGCTTGGACGCGGCACAAAGGCACTGACACAAGTTGCGAGGGTCTGCTACAGGCAGGGTCGACGTTGGGGAATTGCAGAGTGGTGCCAGCGGGAATGAAATCGGCCGCCACAAAGGTGCTGTTCGGGATCTGGACCTCTTTGGCAAAGGCTTGGCATGCTTGACTGAACTGGTCCGTGGTAGTTGTATTGTCCAAAGAGGCTGTAATTGAAGAAGGCTGGCAATTTGCAGGGATGGCGGTTGCCGCAAGGGCGCCAGCTATCCGGGTCCCGGAGAGTCTCATATTGGACGGCCTTGGACGGAGCCGGCTGGTAGAGTTTATTTAACGGTCGGACGAATTAAGTTAAGGTTAGAAAGCTTGGCCTGTCGTTCAGCCGGCACACGCTTGTTTTATATGTATTTTCTTCCGGTGAAAATCCTTCGGCGACCGTTCGGGGATTCCTAGGTTATCCTAAGATCAACATCAGATAATTCACTCGAATGCAACGACACAGCGCTTCTCTCTCCTCGCCGTTGCAACATGGTCACTCGAGGATCTGTTTCATATGCCGGTAGTGAATCGCGATGCTAGCGCTGCTCCACGTCTTCTGCACCTTTTGCCGGGAAGTGGATCGATCATGCCCACCTTTGGTGCGCCCAAGCCACACGAGTCAGGGGGCTGCAGGTACTGCTACGGGGATTGTTCTCTTCTTCCTTTGCTTCAGTAATCATTGATAAGCTACTTGATGCTACGAAACAACATCCCACTGACCATCAAGTCTTGTATTGAGACCACGTGGGATAACCCCAGTTCCTTCATTGCTCCACGTAATTACGGAGCACCTCATGGAAATTCTATCCTTTATACCCTCTCATTTGATACCATTAAAAATGCTATAAACACGAAATTTGTAACTATACACTTTGGGAGGCATATCTCAACATATGAGCATCGCCATTACTGAGTTCATTCCGAACATTGATATTAGAAACTATACATAGATACATAGATTTCAGTAGATGATATACAAGTACCTGAATTATGCCTCTGGCTCTCAAAATCCGATTCCTACGGAGTTAACAACAGGAAGAAGCTCTAGAAAGCAAATCGGAAGTACGGCCCTCAAGGTCTATTTCACAAGGGTCTACTGAGTGATGTCGGGGTGTTCACTTGAAAAATAACAAAAGCGGCAGCCCTTGTGTAAGACTACGGGTATCTAGAGGCTAGGTTATTGAATAGCTCTGTGAACAACTTTCGTTTAGCTGGGACAGCCTAGTATAGAACGGTGAGAAAAGTGACCATATTTCGTGCCACCGAGACTTAAAGACGTATTCGCCTAGCCATATTTATCTACTCTGGCTCTTGGTCTGTTTAATATCTATCCCCCTAAAACCTCAGATTCTCAGCATGATCAAACAAGATGTAATACAATCGATCAAATATATGCAAGGACGAGCTGCTTACTTCGCACCTGTAGCTTACATGGATTGCATTGATTTGGACCTGAGTCGACTCAAAGATGGGAAAGTATCAGCAGTGTACAGATCGCCACTTGCTTGGCTAAGGTACGTATAGTATGTGATTCTGCAGTACCACTACACATACATCTCGCTGCTAGTCTAGGAGTAAGAGGGGAGGCGCGTGCTTGTGTGTGTGTGTGTGTGTGTGTGTGTTGGGGAGTGACGGCAAAACATGAAAAGCCCGATTCTACCTTGATATTACTGCAATCTGACGTCGATATCCTCCGGCGTTTTCTCCGGCGGGCTAACATGAGTGCAAAACCCCGACGGAGAATATAGCCAACTCCTATTTCACTTTCAACCACTGATATATACAACCATTAATTGGAGAGAGTCAACCCTTATATCGGAACTTTACCCTGCTTCCTGGCCGCTATTATTTCTAACCCCCGCTGTACTCGGTGGTAGTTTGGTGTCATATTCATCTAAGACAGATATAGTAAACATGGCATCTTCTATGTTGCCTGGCTTTATCCAGGGCTATTCCCCCAATACCATTCAGGTCACTATGCTACTCGTCGTTTTGGTAAGGGTCCACCATATTTGCAAGCAATCATGATAACACTTTACTGACGAGAACGGGGGCTAGTATTGCATCTATGCTGTCTGTACGTCGATATACAATGGTCTATTCCATCCGTTGGCCCATTTCCCGGGACCTCTCTCACATCGAGTGTCCAACATCCCACGAACAGTATATCTCGTGTCAGGTAGACTTGCTTTCCACGTGAGCAATCTGCATGCAAAGTATGGCCCGGTAGTCCGTATCTCCCCCAATGAGTTGGCCTTTTGCGAGCCACAAGCCTGGCAAGACATATATGGCCGTCGACAGCCAGGTCGGGAAGAGTTCTCCAAATACCTTGGATTCTATCGGCCGGTCGAAAGGAAGGGCCCGGCGTCCATCATCTCAGCGTCGCGGCATGATCACACCCTGATCCGCCGGCAGCTCTCCCCTGGGTTCTCGGACCGCAGCCTACGAAGCCAGGAGCCCATCATCGGTGTATACGTCGATCTGCTCGTCCAACGCCTGCGCGAGCATGGAGGAGCAGGGGACGGCACTGCGGCCCTCAACATGCGCGAGTGGCTGAACTGGACGACCTTTGACATCATTGGCGACCTCGGGTTCGGAAGCCCGTTTGGATGTCTGGAGAGCAGCGATTACCACCCTTGGGTCCTCACCATGGCCCGGAATATCAAGATCAGCACCTATATGCAGGCCCTGTATGAACTTGGGGGGATTCAACTTGTGACATGGATAACTAAGAGCGGCTTGTGGAAATCTCGAAGTGAGCAAAAGAAGCGTGTGAGCGAGACGCTGGTACGGAGAATCGAGCTCAAAACCGACCGGCCCGATTTGATTCAAGGTTTGCTAAGAAAACAAGATGATTTGGTATGTTGCTCCAAGTTTAACGCACATTATCTACCTCTGGTCATGGACTAACACTGCTGAAATCAGACGTTTGAACAAATATCAGTCACCGCTTCAACCCTGATCTTTGCAGGCTCCGAGACCACCGCGACGCTTTTGTCAGGAGCACTTTTTCTTCTCGACAGAAACAGAGATAAATTGGCGATATTGACTAAGGAGATACGCACCACTTTTTACAAGGACAGTGAGATCACGTTGAGCTCGGTCAGTTGCCTCTCATACATGTTGGCGTGCCTCAATGAGTGCCTCCGCATGTATCCGCCCGTCGCCGGTGGCCTTCCCCGGGTGGTACCTGCAGGAGGGGCCACGGTCGCGGGCCGGTTCGTACCCGAAGGCGCCGTCGTGGGCGTCTGGCAATGGGCCATCAATCACGATGAACGGTTCTGGACAGACCCCTGGGAGTTCCACCCAGAGCGATTTCTGCCCCATGAGGGCGACTCACGCTACCGAAACGACGTGCTTGATGCCATGCAACCCTTCAGTACTGGGCCTCGAAACTGCATTGGGAAAAAGTAAGTGCTGCTTTCTCTTCTTCTTTAGGGGGCGGAGCATAGGTAGCAGAACCGAATGTGAATCGAGAGGCACTCAGATGAACTGACTTTGATCACAATTAGTCTTGCGTACGCGGAAATGCGCTTTATTCTGGCCAAAATCATATTCAATTTCGACTTGCGTTTGGCTGATGACTCCGAAGATTGGCTGGAGAAACAAAGGGTCTATTTTCCCTGGGACAAGCCGGCACTGAATGTGCATTTGACTCCTGTGACTCGTTGAGTGTTTGGGGATGTTGCCGGAGGTATCGATACTTATAGCCCGCAGGGACAGACCACCTTTTAGGTCACGAGTGTACCCAGGTATCAATTATATGAGATATTATCGAGAAAGATGTGTTCAATATGTACCTTACATATATAAAAATGACGGATGGATGGACGGTTGGTCTTCCCCATTTCCCCCTTAGCGGAACTCCCTTCAGCCATACAATTTTGAACCCCCAGTCTTGTATTACCAATTCGATATTCATAATTACATGGTTACTATCATAATCGATTGAACCAGTTTCGCATGGATGTAAAAAGTCTTATCAAATTCATAAAGGCATCAAGGACCAACCTATAACTTGTTGAAGAGGGAAGTTCCGGGTAATTGGGGGATGAAGTTCCTCCTTTGGGAAAGACCAATATATCTCGACCACGCTAACCTCTTCGAGCTCGGTAGGTCAGTACCGAGCTTCAAGGGTACACGCAGCTACCTCTTCTCTTCGGGCCTCTTTTCACAACAGCAACATGGCGAAATCTTTCCTCTTCTTTCGGAAATTTCATTCAATTAACCTCAACTACCCTACAAACCAACTGCAATAGTCGTGACGATGGAGTCGGGGAAGCACGAGCGCGACGAAGAGGAGCAAGCGTTTCTCCCCCAATCGAACTTTGACGACCATGCTGGCGGCACCCCGTTACCCCACAAATCGCCAAGGACGGCAAGCTGGTGGTGGCGTTTGCTTCTCGAGCTCGCTATGGCGGTCGTAATAGTCGTCTTGCTGCTCTTTCCGCCCTTCCCTACGAGGAATACCATCAGGAGATCTCCAGTGCCACAATGTATGGTATCTCTCGCTATTTCATGGTCTAGACTCAGAAGTCGTCCTGACTGCCGATGCTAACTGTGTGGCCAAGTACCGCGGAAGATCTATACATTTCATGATGACCCGAAATACATGCGTGGGGACATGTTCTTCAATGAATCTGATACCCTACACACGCTGAATCATTGGATTGAGCTGAGTTCTGGTAAGCAGGCCGCACGTCTGGGGTGAAATCGATCGCTGACCCAATCATTGTAGGCAGCCGGGGCTATGTGGTGGTCAAGGACGCGGACCGCTTCGACTTGCCGGACCCCTACACGGTCGCCATCGACCGCGATAGCGACGGACCGGGCTATATGATGTCGGCCTTCCACCAGCTACATTGCCTGTCATACCTCGCCGTGCATCTGCAGCAGGGATACGCGGGCGTGAATCTGACCGAAAAGGTAGCTCACCATACGGCCCACTGCTTTAATTATTTGCGCCAAGGCATCATGTGCTCTGCAGACACGACGCTTGAGGGAAAGACGGAGGCCGGGCCCGGCGAAGGATCGGAGCACGAGTGTGTCGACTACGACGCCCTGCTCGAGTGGGCCAACAGCAACTCGGCTTACAAGTGGCGCGGTCTCTTGCCAGACGAAGCGGTACTATGATACATGTGTCATGGATGCAATGCGAACGAATTATTCCATCAGCCGGATGGTATCATATACTTCATGTACTGACCCCCTTTTCGCTTTATGTAAGATACTACGTCACCGTACTTCCAACATTGCTAGATACAGATACAATCCCCGTCAAGTATGCCTGTGAAAGTTTAACGGGCGCATCCCTCTTGCTTCCGTCGCTCACTCCTCCTCGGGAGTAGCAACGCCGCCACCTTCGTAGTAAGTCGCGGCAACTCTGGCCTCCCGGGTCGCAGTCATGTTCACGCCGAAGCTGAACCAAGCCAGCAAGCCGTCCGCGACGGTCTCGCCCAGCAGGACGTACTCGACGATGGGGTCGGAGGTAGCGAGGTCGGCCAGCAGCAGCCTGTCGTCGGCGTTGGCGGTGAGGGGCTGCGCGTTGGCGCTGTAGGGGGCCAGCCGCTCGACCTCGTCGCTGAGCGCCTGGTCGAAGTAGAACTGGCCCACGTGGCTGACGGTCGCCTCGTCGATGGTCCCGTTCGCGCGCGGCGTCGCGGACCCCGTTGGGTGCACCGCCACGTGCACGTGCTGCGTCCGGCCCGAGTAGTGGCCCGGGAACAGCGTCTCGAACTGCGCGGCGCCGCTGGCGTCCGTCTGCTGGAAGCCACGCAGGAATGTCGTCTTCAGGTTCTCGGGCGCAGGGGTGTAGTCGGCGCCCGAGGGGACGCCCGAGTAGATGCCGGTCGAGTTGCAAGCTGTGTGTAAGGTACTTGGTGCTTAGCTTATTGGCATTGAAAAGGGAGAGAGAGAGGCAGGGCGAGCCAGAGAGAGGAAGCAAGTAGCTTACACCAGATCTGGACCCAAGTATCGGTAATGGGATCACACGTCTCCACGTCGTAGATCGCAAGGTCGAGCGTCAGGGGAACACCTGGCTCATTCTCAGCTACATTGTGACGAATAAACTCGCCAGCAACATCTAGAATACGGCGCGTCGTATTCAGTAAGTGCTCACATAGTTTCCCATCTCGGCTCCTAAGTGTTAATGAACTCACAGTAGGGGCCTTCAGTGGTCTCGGGAGCCAGTACGCAGGATTTCTCCTTTTCGAAGAGAGTGTCCAGCGGGGTAGTAGTGTCATAATCGGCGTCGGAGTGGTGCGATTTGTTAAGATCGGCCAGGTCACGCTGGGCGACGACTCCGCGCTTGGCCTTATTTTCCATAAGGGTGCGACGACGTAGAGCAGCCGTCTTCCCCAGCCCCCGGGCTTTGATTTGGGCCGAGCAGTGGTCCAGGTTGGTGCGCTTGGCGGTGCTCAGGAAGCCACGACGCTCTTGGGCCTCTTCCTCGACATTGGCCCCTGGATGGGCAGCCACGAGAGTGGCGGCGAAGGCGCTGATGAGAGCGGTTGAAAAGTGCATCCTGCTGAGACGGCTTAGATCAAACGACAAGAAGGTTTACGGGTAAGGAGGAGAGCTTGGAGTTGGTCTCTGGTACTGGCATAGGAAATAGATGTACACTCGCAGTTAGGACCGTGGCTGCTTTATCAACTTGTCCACTTGCCTTTTGCCATGGCCCCTTTCTAAACAAGACGATCTCACAATAGCCATTGTTTGTCTTAATCCCCGCTTCCTCAACCCTTTGCTCTAGCCAACTACTCTGCCTTATCTTCCCTTTCTCGGTGTTGTCGCCGTATCTAGAAGCCAAGGTGCAACTCTCCTGCAGACGCCATGCAGCCAAAGACCAATGGAGTCGGCAGTCGGAGTAAGGCCAAGGGTCGGGATACTACCCTTGGCGGTGGGCAAGCTGGATCGGGGTCCAATTCGGAGTTCTGCCGGTAAACATCCTCAGAGGCAACCCCGCTATATATGCGGCTCCGTTCTAATCTAGATCAAATTCACTCCATGCTCCAATGAGAGTCCCGGCGTAGATCAGCATCTTCCCGGTTGGGCAGTGGGCCGGGCATTGTGCTTCCGTTATCCACTACGCCGACTCAGGGCCTCGCCGGGGTTGAGCCGCGCATTGGGGGGAAACGAGATATCCCCTTATGCAATATACGGAATGACATATCGGAGTGGCATTCATTAGGTGTACGGTGCTAGTGGATGGGAAAACAAATCGAAATACAAGATGGAAACTTGCCCCTAGAAACGCCGAATCATTCAACCGATGTCGAGATGATAATCCAACATCCCAATGAGTCGATGGGCGTGTCTCCGTATATTGATGAAACCCTGCATCACTTTTAAGTCCTGGAGTCATTCAAATACCACTACCAAAGACTTTCGGATAATCTGTGGTTGATCTTGTCCTTGCGTCCCTGATCGAGACCGTTATGAAGTTTGACCATCACCAGGAGATGAGGTTTCTTCCCAGGGCTTAATGCGATCAGATAGCCTGCCAGGAACAAGACGACAACACACAGCCTAGCTTAAAAGGCAATGACTCGAATTTTGCACTCGCCATTTCTGTTGAAATTACACAGTCGGCCATTATAAGCACGCCACACAATATTGGTTCCCTGGGGAGTATGTATTATCCAGAGTATCACCAGCCTGGGAGGGATGAGCAAAAGAGGGGTGGCTTGATGATTGGCGAGGAACAGCACTGCAAACCCCACGTCAATTAGCGCTGCAGTCTGGCAGTGGTAGGTACAAAGTGGATACCAGTTGTCGTTTAAGCACTTTAAACAATTAATGAGCAAGCACTCAGCGCGACGCGTCGCGTTTGCTGTACCGAACATGGACTTTATGCTACGCGCCACTTTAACACCACCCTGATCAAATAACCACCACATCAATACACCAGGTCAGAGGTTGGAAGTGACCGGCAAACTTCAAGACACACTCTATATCGAATCCCGCCAAGTCAATTGACTGCCGACAATGTTGACTGCCTCTTCACCCGTTGCTTATCCTACAACCTCGTCACCACCTCCCCCGGCGAAACGTGCGCAACCTCACAAGGGGCCCAAAACTTCGCAACGTGGGAAGGGCGGCTTCCTGCTCGACGATGATTCCGACGACGATGACGCCCCGGAACCTGCCTCCAAGCGACGCATGTTGAGCAGCCCGAGAGAACTGCCCATCGAAGCTACAGAGCCGTCCTCGCCCCCAACCGAACTCGAAGCCTTTCTTAACGTGCCTCTGAGACTCGAAGCCGAAAGCAGCACAAAACTGACGGCTGATACGACCACAAATTCAGAGCCAGCAAATGCTAATCACGTATACGAATCACTCCTCGACTCCACTCAAGACTTTGCCTCTGCTTTCCAGAATCTTGCGTCACGTAGTGCCAAGGCCAAATTCAATATCAAAACATGTTCTGGCGCCAGCCAGGAGATCAAACAACGACAGGCCGTGGCAGCCCCGTCATATGAGCGCCTAGTAGCCGCGAGGTCAAAAACGAAGAAAGGCCGGGCTGAGCGCAGCTATTATGGTCTGGACATCCACGAACTGGTCGACTCGGCCAAGAAAGAAATTGCAACGAGCAAATCGGCCGCGACAGCTGCAGTCACCCCAGACCAGCCAATGCCCTCAGTAGAATCAGCGCAGGGCAAGAAGCCCAAAAAGTCTCTACTGTGGACTGAGAAGTATCGCGCGAGGAATTTCATGGATCTCTGCGGCGACGATAGCACGAATCGCAATGTATTACGGTGGTTGAAGAAGTGGGATTCTCTGGTGTTTCCTGGCTCTGCCAGGTCCAGAGGCATAAGAAGACCAGGAATCAAACAGCAAACAGAAGAGGAGAAGCCTCACCGGAAGATCCTCATGCTCACCGGCCCCCCTGGGCTGGGCAAGACAACTTTGGCTCACGTATGTGCCCGGCAAGCCGGCTATGAAGTGCTGGAGATCAACGCAAGCGACGACCGTAGCAGAGATGTCGTCAAGAACCAAATCCGCACAAGTCTGGGCACCGAGAACGTCAAGATTGTGCAGCACAAGGCTGGCCAATCAGGCCAGTGTCAGAAAATCGCCCGACCAGTTTGTGTCGTGGTAGATGAGGTCGACGGTGTAGTTTCCAGATCTGCTGGCTCGGGCGAGGGAGGTTTCGTTAAAGCGCTACTAGACCTCATTGCCATCGGCGAGAAGAACAGTTCTGGTCAGTCGGAGAACCACACACAGTCTCATCGCCGGAAGAAGAAAGGCGACGACTTCCGCCAAATGCGACCCCTGATCCTCATTTGTAATGATGTCTATCACCCCTCTCTACGACCGCTGCGTCAGTCTAACCTGGCTGAGGTTATCCATGTTGGTAAGCCGACGATCGACGCGGTCGTAAACCGTTTAAAAGCGGTCTTCGAGAAAGAGGGCATCCCCTGTGAAAAGGACGCGGCGCGGAAGCTCTGTGAGTCTGCGTGGGGTATGAGCAACGGTTTAGATGCCAAGAAAGGCCGCGAGAGCAACGCAGAAGGTGATCTACGTGGTATCATGGTGGTTGGCGAGTGGGTCGCCGGGCGCCTTCGAGCTGCCTCTCTCAAAGGCCCGTTATGTCTTACCCGACAATGGGTCGAGAAACACATTGCCCATGAACTTGCCCACGGTGGTGGTGGCGCACGTGGCAGTGGACGCGGTAGCGCGAAGGATATTGTCAGTCGCATCTTTCAGGAAGGAGCTGGGTTTCCCAGCTCCAACATCATCGTACCCAAGGTGAATCTCAACGCTTCCGAGCAGCCTCAAGCCCAGCTTGGCTTTTCCGAGCAGCAGAAGAAGTATGCTATGGAACGCTTGCAACACATGGTTGAGACTAGTGGCGAGATCGATCGTATTGTCACCGATATCTTCGCAGATTACCCGAACCATGATTTCAACGATGACTCGTTTCTTACGAAACCAGACCAAGCTTACGAGTGGATGAACTTCCACGATACATGCACATCAAGGCTGTATGGCGGCCAGGAATGGGAATTGGCACCCTACCTCAGTAGGGCGGTTCTTGCTTGTCACCATTTGTTCGCGTCACCCATCCGTCACTCCCAGCTGATGTACCAGAAACGTGAGGCGGCTGAGGAAGAAGCGGTGCCTCTACCTTTCACTGGCCCTCGTGCCGACTTTTCGGCGTACGAGACCGAAAAGACCAACCGGGCCATGCTTCAGGCTATACAAGCACAGCTGTCACCAACGCTCATGCGGGCATTCCGGAGTGCCGAAGACATTGCCACAGATTTTATGCCATATCTTATTCGACTTGTATCACCTGACGTCAAACCGGTCGTTGTCGGTGGCAGTGGGGACCAGAAAGGGACAGCGAGCGTCAGGAAGGAGACCGAGAAAGCAATGGTTACCCGGGGAGCGGAGACGCTTTTGGATGTGGGTGTCGAGCTTCAAAGAGGCAAGATTGAAGGTGACACCTTCGGCCGAGGGCCTACCTGGGTATACCGCATGGAGCCGTAAGTCTCAAATGATACTCGAACCAATGACAAATGAGAAGCTAACTTTGCTCTAACAGTGACCTGGATGTGTTGGCAACATATGAAACTTCGGCAGCAGTTGTACATGGTACCCAAGCCCCTACGCGCTACGCCGTTCGGCAAGTACTGGATCAAGAAATGGATAAGCTACGGAGGCTGCGGGATAGCTCGGCGCGGCAAACCCGTTTCCGTGCTGGAAACCCGTTGGATCAAAGGGAAGCTGTTTTTGAAAACAAAGAAAAGTCCGGCAAGTCTATGGGCGTTGAGTTGCCGATCATTCCCGTCAAGCGGGACTTCTTTGGGCGGGTTGTTGTGAAGCCCGAAGTCCAACCACTTCAGGAAGGTGATGAGAATGCGAACGGGAAGAAGGTCAAATCGGACGAACCTATTGGGGAGAACAAGGTATGGGTGACGTTCCACGAAGGATTGAACAACGCCGTGAGGAAACCTATCACGTTGGATGACCTGTTCCGGGGTTTATAATGAAGGGTGTTGTTGGTTTACGCAGTAATGAGAGAAGCGTTATGTACATCAATTCATGTATGCGGTTGCTATATTGAGCACCTTGGGGGTCAGGGTAGAGAATCGTTAGATAGAGAGCCATTGAATGGAATGACTGGATGTTCAACACTCAATGTATTGGATTTGAATCTTCAATTAACGACTGTCTGTTGTGACTGGATGGACCATGATCATGCTTGACTCCCAAAACGTAGGAATTGTATGATTGTTTCCCCGTGTTTTGAGTAAGAAATCAGCATGTTGCTGCGCACTACCCACATTAGCCGGACTCGGATGTACCCGACGTCATCTGCGCAATTGACAGCAGTACTGCAAACACGTCTCTTCACGCATCAGAACCCCCAACAGATATCTTACAGCCATGATAATAAACCCTGGAGTACGGGGTGCATATCGGAGAATATCATTAAGAGCTTTATCACAAAAGATGAGCACCAATTCGGAGAATAACCAGCTCCGGTTCGGGCCATTTGAGGTCACGTCACAGGTAAGCAGCACTTCAACCCATCAGGTTCCGGAGGTACAAGGAGCTCCGTGTAAGCAGCGCAGCGAGCAGTGTGCATACCGCGCCAATGAGAAAGGGAGAAGGGCCACGGCTCTTTTTATACCCACGATACTTGCATATCTGCCTGCCGTTTCTTCCCGCCTTTATTGGGGTGTCTAACCAAAATACATAACTGACCCCGCCGTCTAGGTTTTCTACACCACGCCGCACTCCTTCGCCCTGGTGAACCTGAAGCCGCTGCTGCCAGGCCATGTCCTGGTCTGCCCGCAGAAGCCGCACAAGCGGCTCACGGACCTGTCGGCCCCGGAGCTGACGGACCTGATGCAGGCGGTGCAGCGCGTCCAGCACATGCTGGCCCGTCACTATTTCACGGAGACGGAGACGAATCAGGAGGAGGAACAGGGTAACAACCCGAAGCTGAAGAAGGGAAGGAACGGTTCTCCCGAGGACGGCTCGTTCAACATCGCGATCCAGGACGGCGCCGAGGCGGGCCAGACGGTGCCGCACCTGCACGTGCACGTGATCCCGCGCATCCGCGGCGCCACGGCCAAGAGCGGCGATGGGCCGGGCGACAAGATTTACGAGATGATGGCGGACGAGAACGGGAATGTCGGAGGCGCGCTCTGGGATCGCGAGCACAAGCAGCAGCAACAGCAGCAGAACGGAGCAGTGGACGAGGAGAGCGGCAGACCGCGGCCCGGCGGCGGGTTCCCGCGCATAGAGGACGCGGCACGGCAGGCCAGGAGCATGCGAGAGATGGAGGAGGAGGCGGCGATGTTCAGGGGGGTATTGGAGAAGTTGGATCGTGAGAGCTCCTAAGGAAGGAAGCTGTAGTAGAGGGAAACAGAACGATAGACAGTGTAAGTGAGTGTGTGCACTCATGTGTACGTGTATAACCACTAGATGGCTCAAGGCAGGGACGTGTAGCTGTCTGCTACAGATATCTATTCGTCTGCATACCTACAGATAGACCTTGGTGCAACAAAAAACGCAAGGGGAATTTTTGAAATGAGGCCAACAACTTTCAATCTAAATATGCATCCCTCGCGATCCCATCACACTTGAAAACAAGGCATCCATCCCCCGTAAATACCACACACAGCGAGTACGGCAGATTTACGTTTACTTTAGCTTCCGGCATACTACGCGGGCTCACCACGATGTCCAGGGGTGGACTATTCCGACTCACCCGAACGTAGGTAGTTGAAACTCAGAGATGGCGTCGTTCTCGTGAAGGCCAGGAAAGGCTAATCCAAAGGGAGGTTATCTCACCCATAGCTCCCGCAGCACTTCGGGTGTGGTAGCGGATGCTATCCCGAAGCTGGACAACTATCTAGCTTCGCCACTTGCCATTCTTGGGTCGTCATGCCAAGTTTCTCCATTCTCCATCCATCATCCATCATCCATCGCTTGCTTCCCTGGAGGAGAAAACCCTTTCTTTTCTGCTTCGAGTAATACTCAGATCTCCTCTTTTTGAGTTTGCATCTAGCAAATAGCCTGGGGTATCCCTCCAGTGCTAGACTGGGAATTATAAACGTGTGGACTAATAGAGGGGCGCCGGTTTGTAATATGGCCCAGCAGTCTGGGCGAATTCTCCTTACCAGCGGTATTCCGAGCGTAGCAGCGTGGGAACAGAAGAAACTCGTCACAGACCCCCCTCGTATGGAGTTTCGTGACTGGTCGAGTGGACCTGCCGGCTTATCTGGAGAGAAGAGCGCCGATGGCAGGAATGGGCACGGTGAAGCAAGCTGGAGCGCGCAAAGCTCAACTTAGTCGCTTGACAGGCTCGACAGGACCGCGTGTCATTCGATGTTCTCGACACTTTAATTTCTTTTCGCCTCTAGATATCGTCAACTGGAACCTCCAATTGGCAGTGGCCACGAGCTGAAAGAAGATAGGCAAGTTAGGGGCCGTTCGTTCTTTCAGCCAGCCCAGCGCTAGAATGCCTAGTGGGAGCGAAAAAAAAGGGAAGAGAGAGATCCGGCGGTTCTATGAGGGTCGAGGTAGGGACGCGGTCTCTTGATACTTGAACTTGTAGTCGTAGCGAGCGTGCTAGCGGTACCGGCCCCGTGGGCTAGACAGGACGAACGGTGGAGACAAGCTCAGCAACAGACGCCAAAAGTAGCCACTACAGCTCTCGACCTTCAACGATGCCTTGTAAGCGGTTAAGTCTTGCAGGTGGCGTTCCTAGTTGACGGCTGAAACCATTCGACCATGCAGGTACGGGAAAAGATCGTACATATTGTGCCTGGGTGCCTGACAGGCTGTTTCCTTTTGTTCATCTCGTCGAAAGCAGACAATGCAAGCCATGTCGCCTCCAGATTCCCAAAAAGAGAGACCCCAGCACTGCCCGGTGCCTCGATTGTAGGTTAGGTATCTTGTGCAAAGCTAGAAGTTTAGTGGGCCGTCATGGGCCTGCAGGTGTCAATTGAGTTTTCAGCTACACTGTTTGTTGGTGCTCCGTGGCATGCAGTCCTGCTTTTTACTTGCCGATTGTATGGAGCACGCATTTAGTTATAGCAGACCTGGAGCTTCAACAACTGGTCAACTGGTGATGGACGAAAGCAAACATCATAGCTTCACGGAGCATTGCTCTATGCAGTTATTCCCTCGTATTCGTTCCTCTTTATACCAAGCCGGATGATTGCCTGCCGTGCAAAAGCTGGTTGGCACTCACTCATGAACCCGGATTTGGAGAAACTGCATGTCGCTACTATCCAATTTAGCAGGTGGTTCGCACTTGCTGATCATTACATTGGTGAGTTACCAATCCCTACAAGTAGACACTGAGCACTGGGTACTGGGCACTGCACTGGGGTTGGTCGCAGTGCAGTGCATACATGCATGCGCGCATTGTATTATCTGCACTCCGTACTCGACAAACCCGTGAGTTGGGTTGAGCAGATGGAAGGGGGAGGGGGCCTCAAGAATAGACGAGCACGCTTGTCAGTCGCTTGCGTGTGTGGCGCGACGTAATTTCTCTCTTAGGCAGCCCCTCTCCAACTGCTGTCACTAACACATATGCATCCTAACGCCATGCAGCTTTATTGTTGGCGCAGAGCAGAACTTTGCCCAAATAACAACAAGACGAGATGTGCTGTCACATCGACCAGACCAGACCAGACTCGAACCTCGACGCGAAACGCTGCTGTGCACATGTGTGGGTTCTCATTCGGTAACGCCGCTAGATCAGGAGCGGAGGAGGGAAAAGAAAGCAACAAAGATCGACAAACAATATCTGCCATGGGGGTTTGGGTCGTGGAATAAATGCTAAGCTGTGTATTTCGTAGACGGTGATATACAAAACCCATCGCATCGGCCCTGATCCGCGCGGGGCATCGCATCACTTCAGGACAATCCTACGTCAAGTCGGGCCAAACAACCGATCACCCAGAAATCCGTCACTGGAGAATATGGATGGTTCGGGATCTAGAAGGATTAGCCCATGGTATTTGTCCAGGACTAGAATGGCCAATACCAGAAGAATGCCCCTGCAGCCAGCTCGGGCAAGGATCCGGCATATTCGTTAGTCGACCTGCAGGCAGGCAGGGGTGGTTATCTCTCGCCAAGGGCTTATGGGCGGGTCAACACGAGGGCGATCTAGTCCAGAACGTGGTGAACGACGAGAACGACAACACTCGTCGAAAAGAAAGCACGCTAATCAGCGGCGAAGGCTACCGGATAGCCATGGCAAGAATGCCTTCGCATTCCCCATTGTGCTGGGTTTCGCCCCATGCCGAAGCTGTTGTCTCCAGGTGATGGCGCTACTCTTCTCAAATTCTAGCTAGCCCTGAACACACCATGGCATACCCGCCGAGGTGTGACAGTCCAAAATGGTACTATTGAAATTTCCCGAGCCCCTGCGTGCTTCCTACTACGTTAGGTAGCCAGCCGGACGGTAGACAACCCGGCTCTCAAGTCCCCGGGATATATAGAACCTGGGTTACCCGCCTGCTGCTCGTCCTACCCTTCCAACGTCCCAGCAGCCTGGTAGGATAGAATATTCGACACATAGTCGGACGTTGACAATCATGGCGCCTCCTAGCCTTTTCACCTGGGCAATTGCCCTCGTGCTATCGAGCTGCCTACTACAAGGCGTGAATGGCTATGCTGCCACCGACACCATCACCTGGGGTGGCGATAACTCCAGAACCGGCTACCAGGACAACCACAACATGGACCCCGACATCGTCGGCAGCGCCCAATTTGGACAACTTTTCAAGACGAAGCTTCCGGGCAACTACAACAACCTTGGCCCCGAGTCTACCTTCGCCCAGCCCTTGGTCTTCACACTGGCCAAGGACAACAAGCAATATGTCTACATCCTCACAAACCAGAACAACCTTTACCAACTTGAGGCTAAGACTGGTGTCATTGTCAACCAGAGAAGTCTTCATCTTCCATTCTTGACCTCCGGTTAGTGACACCCCTTTTGTGAGAGCCGGGACCACGCCACATCAGGCCGATGATAGTCATCATTGGCGTGGGCCATACAAACTCTTGATACGGTATCGCTAACGGCTTATACAGACCTCGATGGCTGCGTCGACATCAACCCCACAGTTGGTGTGACTGGAACAGGTGTCATTGATCCTGCTACCGAGACAATGTACTTCACTTCCAAGACGTACAAGGCCGGGTATTCGCAGGGCAGACTCAACGGCGAATATTGGTTCCATGCCGTTGACCTCAACACACTCCAAGACCGCCCTGGTTATCCCGTATCTATGGAAGGTGTTATCTTCCGCAACAACCCCAACAGAATGTTCCTTAGCGGAAATCAACATCAACGCCCTGGCCTGCTTGATACTGGCAAGTACGTCTATGCCGGTTTCGCATCGCACTGTGTCCAGTACAACTTTACCGGTGCCATTCTCGGATGGGAAAAGACTACCGGCCGCCTCGTCGAAGCTTTCGCCATGGAGGGAGGTAACGAGAAGAACACTATCCCCGGTGGTGGTGTGTGGATGAGTGGTGGTGGACTCGCCTACGAAGCTGGCTCTATGTATTTCGCGACCGGCAACGGTTATGCCAGTCAGTTGAAGGGCACTCCAGTCCAAGGTCGAACCCCGCCCACTGCCCTCGAAGAGGCCGCCGTCAATGCCAAAATCAACGACGATGGCACCATCACTCCAATCGACTTCTTCATGCCGTGGGAAAAGACCGACTTGGACGGAGCCGACAAGGATCTGGGGACCAGCCCGCTGCAGCTTCTGCCCTCGTCCAAGTTCAGCTGCCCTAACGTCAAGCGCATCGGTATCGTTACAGGCAAGTCTGGAAAGACCTACTGGCTTAACCTCGATAACCTAGGTGGCTATCAGATGGGACCCAACCAATTCGACAACGTCCCTCAGCAATTCCTCAACGAAAACTCGGTCTACGCCGGAGCAGGTGTCATGCCACTCGAGGATGGGTACGTGTACATCAATGTTATCAAGTACAAGACCCATATCTGGAAATTCGGTTGTGACGACAAGGGAAACGTTGCTTTCACCAGGGCCGGAGATACCCGCGAATCCAATGCCAACATCCTTGGTGTTGGCCACGGGACAACCACCTCTCTGAACGGTCGCCAAGGTTCCGGACTTCTCTGGACCTCCGATGTTGAGGGTCTCAACCTGAGGATTTATAAAGCTATCCCCGAAAGTGGATCTCTGACCATGATCAACTCCTTCAACGTACCCGGCTCAATGAAGTTCGGACGCCCGGTATTTGGAGACGGTATCTGTTACGTAGCCAGCAACCAAGGGTACATCTATGGATTTGGCTCTCCTGTCAACCTACCTCTCAACTGTACCTCCCCCTCCGACTTCGGATCTGTCAACCTCGGCGACCAGTCCGCTGCTCAGACCGTCTCTTGTACGGCGAATGTACAGACCCAGGTTACCAGCGTCGACTTGCTTGGGAATCCCAACTTCGTCTTCTCCGGGGTACCGCAGCTTCCCTTGACTGTCGCCCAGGGTAATTCTTTCACCTTCCAAGCGACCTTCGCCCCGAAGCAAGCCGGACCCTTGTCGAGCAGCGCTCTCGTCAACACGACCAACTCGCAAGCTGGCTTTGCCATCAACACCCCTGTGAAGCTGATTGGTACTGGTATCTCGAAGGCGCCGCTTTTGCTGGTGTCTCCCAACACTGTGTCGTTCTCCGGTGTAATCACTGGCCAGATGACTGATGGTGTCAACCAGTCTGCCATACTCCAAAACCAAGGCAGTTCGACTTTGACCATCTCGAGTCTCCTGTTCTCGGTTGAAGGAGAGACTGGTCCTTGGATCCAGCCCAACGGAACGAGTGCCAGCGTCAAGTCAGTTGGGCCTTTCACTTTCTACAATCTGCCCACCACCATTGCACCCCAAACCTCGGCCTACATACCTATCAACTTCAACCCCCAGGTCAATGGAAACTCCAAGGTCTTCATGCAAGTTAACTCGAATGGAGGCAATGGAGTTCTCGATGTTCTCGGAACTTCTAGCACCCAGCCGAAAGTCATGATCGAGTTCCAGAGTGTTGATGGACAGACCTGGGTCAATTACACCAGCGGCGTTCCCTTCACTTTTGGCGACGTCGTTGAAGCCAACACGCTCACGCGGAAGATGCGGCTCACCAATGTTGGTGGACCAAATGCTGCTGCTCTTTCAATTACCGTCTCTAAGCCGCCCTACGGTGTTCCAGGCATTGTGGGTGCTGTGAACAACGTCGACCTTGGAGAGGGCACCGTGTTGAAGGCTGGCGAGAGCGCCACTGCAGATCTTTACTGTGCTGTGCCTAGATCGCAGGTGAATGTTGACTCTTACAATGGCACTGCCCAATGGACCCTCAACACGGGCGATCCCAACATGGGCAAGCAGTACATCCAATTCTTCTGTAATGCTGTTTCTGAGCAGCTGGGCCCTGTTGCTTCCAACGGCTCCGCACTCTACAGATACACCGGCTGTGCTCAGGACAACACCCCCGGACGACAACTGCCCAAGTTGATTTACACTGACGGCAACGCCAATACCAACGGAAAGTGTATCAATGCCTGCGCGGCAGCGGGTTACACTCTTGCCGGAACTCAATATACATCTGAGTGTTGGTGTGGCAACACTATGCCATCGGTTTTCGTCTCTGAAGCCCAATGCAGTTATCGATGCACTGGAAACGTCGCCCAGACTTGCGGAGGTAACGGAGAGTTCCACCAGGGCGGTCAGTACATGTCCGTGTTCGCCACAACCGGAGCTGCCCCCAGCACCGGCAATCCCGGCAACCCCAATAACCCCCCGCCTGTCGTCAACCCTGGTGCTCCCGTTCAGCCTCAGAGGATCGGAAACTACACCTTTGCCGGTTGCTACTCTGAGGCCACGCAAGGACGGGCTTTGACCGGGAAGACCCAGGCTGTGGATACGAACACCTTGAACACCTGTGCTAGCTTCTGCAGTGGTTTCAAGTACTTCGGTTCCGAGTACGGGCGTGAGTGTTACTGTGGCAATACCCTCAACGCCGGAAGTACCATGACCGGTATTGCCCAGTCTGACTGTAACACGGGCTGTGCTGCTAACTCTACTCAAATCTGTGGAGCCGGTAACAGGTTGTCCATGTATATTTACAACCCAGATGGCAACTACACTGCCCCGTCCTCGAGTGCGGCGTCAACTCAGCCTATCACCACCACCTCGCCTACTGCTGTCGGACCAACCCCAACTGGCCCCAGTGTTGTGCAGCGAGCAGGCAACTTCGCCTACTCTCGCTGCGTGACGGAAGCCAATGGCATGCGGGCCCTGACCGGCAAGGCGTATGCTGATGATAAGTTGACGGTGGACATGTGTGCTTCCATCTGCGCTGGCTTCCCCATGATGGGCGTCGAGTACGGCCGGGAGTGCTACTGTGGCACCTCCACCAACGTCGGCAGCGTCAACGCCACAGAGGGCGACTGCAGCATGCTTTGCGGCGGCAACAAGTTCCAGTACTGCGGTGCCGGCAACCGGATCAACCTGTACACACTGGCACCCTCGAGCACGTCCAGCTCCATGATCAGCAGCTCAACCTCGAGCGTCGCGTCGACCTCGTCCAGCGCTAGTCTCTCTGCTACCACGTCTTCGGCATCGCTCTCGACCAGTACCAGCTCCGTCACATCTAGTGCCACTGTTTCTTCGGTGTCGTCCTCGTCTTCATCCGCAAGCCTCACAGCCTCGTCTTCTGCTTCTCTGTCGGCGACCTCCTCGTCCGCATCTTCGACAATTACCTCGTCCGCCTCTCTTTCGACGAGCTCATCTGCTTCTGCGAGCATTTCCTCTTCCGATTCTTTCTCGAGCAGCTCATCTGCTTCGAGCAGCTCCGCATCCGCTTCTCTGTCGACCAGTTCATCTGCTTCATCCGCTAGCTCATCTGCTTCATCCACGATCTCATCATCTGCCTCTTCCTCTGACTCGTCATCTGCATCGTCTTCATCTTCAGTATCGTCCAGTGCCTCTGTCAGCTCGACCTCCTCCGCTACCTCCTCCCTGAGCTCCAGCTCCGCTTCCCTGTCAAGCTCCAGTGCTTCTTCCACAGACTCGGTCGCCTCGACGAGCTCCACTGCCGCGACCACTAGCAGCTCTGTTGTTGCCTCCACGAGCAGCTCTGCTGTTGCCTCCACGAGCAGCTCTGACATTGCCTCCACGAGCAGCTCTGCCGTTGCCTCCACGAGCAGCTCTGCCATTGCCTCCACGAGCAGCACTGTACCGGTGACTACCAGCAGCAGCACCTCTGATTCGCCCAGCAGCACAGTCGCCACTTCGTCAACTTCGACAAGCACCGGTCCTTCTGTCCCGACCGTTTCGGGTTACGTCTACCAAGGTTGTTACCAGGAACCCTCGGGCCGACGTGCCTTACCTGACAAGTTCTTTGCTTACGACAGCATGACACTGGACTCTTGTGCTGCCAACTGCACCGACTACGCTTATTTTGGTGTCGAATATGGCAGAGAATGCTATTGTGGTGCCACTCGCGACGATGGCGCAACTAAGACATCTGGAACCACCATTAACGGTGCATGCGCCATGCCTTGCCCGGGTAACAAGGACCAGACTTGTGGTGACGGTAGCAAGCTCTCGCTGTTCTACTCTTCGGATCCTACGAAGTACAACGGCCCTCCTACCATTGTGGGTGGCAACGTCAACTACACTTACTACGGCTGTGTTCAAGAGCCCAAGTACACGCGTACTCTGTCTGGCGGCCAAATCGCCAGCCGGTCCATGACCGTGCCGCAGTGTCTGACATGGGCAGCCTCTAAGGGCTACAAATACGCTGGAGTCGAGTACTCCTCGGAGTGCTGGGGTGGCAACACTATTGATTCGGGCGCGACCAACCAGACGGACGGCAAGTGCTCGATGCTTTGCAGCGGTAACCAACGGACATACTGCGGAGGACCTTCGCTCCTTTCCCTCTACATTACCAATTCTACTCTAATTTGGCCCGGTACCAGCTCATAGCCGCAAATATCGCGCGATCACGAGCCTAATAGGAGCCAGATATTTGTCTACACAATGATCAACACCATCTAGAGTACGGCGCTGATCATGGCTACGTGGGGCGTTTCTGTCACATAATGTTTCTTAGAAAAATGTATAAACACATCTTATAGAAAGGCTACTTAGAATTAACTATAATCGATATTATGAACAAAGCATATTTCCCTGTATTCTCGAGGGTGTCTTTGTTTGCCCTGAGCGCACAGTTCTTTGCTAATTGTTACGCAGTGCAGATGGTGACAAGGTAATGATATAGCGAACAAGGCCATTGATGTTCTGCCTTTGGGATCCTATGTCAAAGGAGATGCCATTATAACTAACGTACGATCAACTGGTGAGCGGGCATAGATGCAAAAACATTGAATCTTTGCACACCGGCCGAGTCATTATTCATCTACTGTCTGGCATTATTCTACTGTAGGTACCTACTATCCAAGCTAACCCAAAACCCTAGTTACTCGCAATGAGCGAAGGCGAAGGAAAAGTACCGGGTACAGTACCGGAAACATGGCCAGAGGGCGGTCGAAAAATGACTCCTATCCAAGAGCGCAATGAGTCAGAAGAAAATCCGGGCAAATATGCGATTGGTGCGGTGCCTGGACAGATTCTTTCCAGCGGAATGCGGATGGATCCCACCAGTGCCGAATACCTAGAGACGGTCGACTTTGACGTTCAGAACGGACTTCGGGAGTGTATTAATTCTTTAGAAGTTCTCCAGATGAGGAGCAAGGGTTGGCTGTCTGGCGGTGCGTTGGATATCCCGATTATGTGGGTGTATCGATGCCAGCCCCAGCCCGTTCGCCACCGCATCAACTTGCTTCTTACCCTCGAGAGCAACATGATGTTCGAGGACCCTAAGACAGATATCAGGATCGACAGCCGGAGCGAGACACAGGCCGACAGCCTATTCCAGAGGAGGCTTGAGAACGTGTACAAGGCATTCCCCACCATCTGGCGCCGTATCCGGTTGCGCGAGTTCACCATCTGGCCCATTCACACCACCAAGCACTTCGTTACCCTGCTCTTCCGTATGCGACACAGCGACCCCAATGCGCACCCTTCGAGCCCCTACGACGAGTGCTGCCAGATGGCCATCCTCGAGCCCACGTACAACAACGCCGTCGTCAAGCGCCTCCATCGCCGCCTCCGTCGCATCCTCATCCGCGACGGCATCAAAATAGCCCCTGACCACTTCAAGTCGCCGTGGTATCCGACCCAAGACGACATGCACTCCTGTGGTCTGCGTTCGTACCGCATGGTGAAGGAGTTCATGGAGCGTCTCACCTTCATATATACATCGTACCCAGTTCACTACTACGCGACGAACAAGCCCGTCATGAATCGCAAGGGGACAAACTCGGCCGAGTTCCCGTTCAACACGAATCGCGAGCCGCCCTCGTCGGTCGACTCGTCCGATGCGTCCGACATGGACACGAGCTCCCAGAGCAGCAACCCCGACGCCGGCGGCAAGGGCTGGGTTTCGTCGGCGCAGCAGATGGCGCAGGTAGAGGCCGAGTTCTCGCACATGCTCTGGAACATCCCCTTCAACGGCTGGCTCAACGAAAGCCGCGTCCGCCAGGAGATGATGGGCGCCGCCGCCGCCATGAGCCTCGAAAGGTTCGACTACCAGGCCCGCCTGGGCATCGTCCCCATTGACTCCATGACGGACCGTGACCGCCTGTACGACAGGGAACTCCGACTCGAACGCCGCAAGAGAGAGCGTGAGGGCAAAGATGATGATGGCGATGACCACTTGGACTTCGCCGATGAAATAGACGACGAGCCCATCTCGGCGGCTGTGTACAACCCGAATCTCCTGAGGCCACGCAAGCCAGGCAAGATCCAGCGGTTCGAGGGCCGTGGGTCCATCAATCCGGTCCAGAACGATACCCCCAGCCAATACTACCAGTTCGGGACTCAACAGAGCGCCTCCATGTTCACGTTCCAAGCCCAGAACGCCTTCTCGAGAAGCGGCGTAGCCAGTATCAACGACGCCATCGCGGGTCTGGCCAGCCTGTCTATCGACAACGGTTTCAACCCCACAACAAAGCGCTACAGTTTCGACTTCGCCGACCTCGACGCCATGCCTGAGGCAAAGAAGCAGCGGCAGACGACCAAGACGCGGTGGGCCTCCAGCCCCAACAAGCAAAAGCGGCGGCCGGTCTGGTGGCGGCAGACCAAGAAGCCCCGTGATCGGTACGGGCCCGTCTTCGCTAAGAAAGTCATTGACAGTCGCATTACCAAGCAGAAGAAGTATGGAGGACAGTAGACCACTCACCCACACTCACATCCACGCCCGCCTGCCTGGGTCCTTGGAATTCAGGTACGTATGTTTCTTTGTTTTCTTAGGAGAAAGGCTCCTCGTTATAATATTCCAAGTAGATTGCGTGTACTTACTTTCGATTGTCCCAATTTTCAATTGAATCATGACGTCCAATAATTGTAATTCTTTGTGCATACTATCCCGTCACAAAACTGGAAAGATTTCTTATATATAGCAATTGGTATGTTCGTCATGGTGAATGCAGTAAGTATAAGCTCCTCGCGGCGTGTGTGTATATAATCCCAGAGAACTCCATTCGCCAGAGAACCGTTCGCATGTGCGACTGGCCCCTTCTATAACCCCGATCTAATCAAAACGTATCGTATCATAACAGCTTCTTGGGGCCATGATTAGATACCTACACTCTAGGCAGCGAACCTGCTGCGATGTCATCTTCAGCTACCGCTTGTTCTTCTTCACCGCAGTCACTGTATAAATGGGCCTCGGCGGTGGAGGTAGGCCCTGGCGCATAGCCGTCCTCTTTCAAGTACACTGCATCCCATCATATTAGCAACCAACGGACTTGAATCTGTCAAAAACTCGAGGAAGAACTTACAGTGAGGTCTGATAAATACGCTGCCGATAAGCGCCAGCCCGAAAAGGGAGGCAAGGAGCACAAAGAAAGCCTGCGGAAAGGTCTCAACGGTAGCAGCGTAGATGCCGTTGAACATCATGGGAGCGAACACGCGACCCAGCGCATGGAGCAAGCCCAGGGCGCCGAGGAGCGAGCCCACGCGCTCGGCGGGGACGTGTTTGGTGATGGAGCTCTGGATGACGGCACCACCCAGGCCGCCAAATGAGGTCAAAACACCCGACATAATGAAGAGCTGCGGGGTCCGCACCAGACAGTATCCGATGATACCCATGACGTCCGACACCAGCGCGACGCGAAGAAGCCATACGTCGAGCTCGTCCATGCCCGAGTTTGTCTCGAGAATGTGCAGGCCGCTCTCGCGGCGCTGGCGCTGCAGCGGGCGCGTGCGAAAGATGTAGTTGACGAGCGGGAAGACGCCAAGCAGCGCCACGACACGCACGAAGCTCATTAGCGACACATAGCGCGACGCGTCAAAGACGCCCCAGTGGAACATATACTCGACGTAGAGGATCGTGACGGCCCCCGAGCCGATAGCGACCGAGAGGATGACAGTATCCAAGAAAGCCAGAATGATCATGTTGCGCCTCAAGGGGCCATCACCCGAACCTCCAGGTACGAGCATCTTGAGAGGAGCCAGGGGGTTGGCCATGAAGATGGCGGGCAGCCAATCCAGAAGGAGCCTGCTCCGCACGCGGGAATGCAGGCGCTCCGCGAGCGCATCCTCCTCCTGCTGGTGCTTCTGCCGCGCTAGCATCTGTCGCTTCTTGGACAGTGATTCGGGCATAACGAGCCAAATGAAGAGCATAAAGATGATATGGCTCGCAAGCGCGACGTAGAAGATGGAGAGCAGCGTGCCGGTCCATTTCACCAGGTAGCCTGCAATCAATGGCCCCAGAGCCACACCGGTGAAGAGGCAGGCTTGCAGATAGCCAATGTAGACGCCGCGCTTCGACGGTGATGAGCAATCACTGGTGTACGCGGTACCGATGATACCGCCTGCGGTGAAAGATCCCGTGATGCCATCCAAGAAGGCGCCGACCAAGATCCAGTGGTAGTCGAGAGACCCCGGGTACTTTGCGCACAAGATGGTGACGATCTCGTTGAGGACGCCACCGATGGAGGCGATGGCGAGTAGCCGATTGCGACCGTACCTGTCGCTAAGCGAACCCAGCTTGGGTGCGGTGAGCGCGCTCAATGCGCCGGTCAGGACACTCGTCATGAGCGTGAAGGTCGCCACGCTGCGCTGGACCGCAGGGATCTGGCATTGTGGATTGTCACCCCCTAATACTATCGGCGTGACGATGAAGTTGGGATCCAACAGGGTCTTATCTGCCATGTAGTCGCGACATACCAAGTCGACGATCCTGCGATTGGGGGGCACGTATGTAAGCGGCGCATTCAGATCTTATCGGGATTTACCCTGGAAATGCGACAAGACTCACAAGTTGATCCGCGGCACGAGAACTCCTCCAAAGGCAAGCGTAAACAGGAAATAAGGACCAATGAGCCAATATACCTGACTCGAGAGTCAGTTTTGTTTCCCCTTGCATCGCCCAAAAGTCTAAATTCAAGCATGGAAACGGTGGCCCGCGGGTTTCTGCATGGCGCATCCGCCCGTTCGGATTCGGGCCATAGAAAACATCAAGCAAGCAAAAACGTACCGAAGGTCGTTTATACCAAGGCAGACCGTCGAAATCTTGCTTCCAAGCGTCCCTCCTTCCCGAGGCCGCGCATCCGTTGTCGCTACCATTCGCGCCTCTGTCGTCGGCGCCGGCGCCGAGCAAGGGCGAGGTCTCCCCCGATGTTTCCGCATCAATCATGGTGATCTTATTATTCCCGACCGACGCCCCGGGGGGCTGCCTTTCGCTAGTCATTCTTATACGTTTGGTATTTGTCTTTTAAAAATGTTTCTTCCCCTTTGTTCGAATATGCGCATATGCAACAACTTCTTATTGTTTCGTCCTGATTGGTCGGGAAAGCTCGATCCGGGGGGGGCAGGTAACCGCAGATGAATGGATAGGTAACAACTGGGGGCGCAAGTTGGTTCCTAACTGTCTATGGTGACGTCGAAGCGCTACGGCGCGCAGCAACTGTTGACTTGGTGCTCCTACCTTGCCTCGATGCCATGGGGGGAATGAAAAGTGAGGAAAAGCAGGTAGATGGTATCACGAAAGTTGGAGGGAGAGAAAGAGTTCCTACGGATCTTCGCTCGGGGGGCAGGTGGGTTTGGAGGGATCCGAGGTCGAGATAAGGGAAAGTTCCTTTGGCATGCCCGATTACACACGACTTTCATCAAGATAGTCTACGCCATGCAAGCACAAGAGGAACAAGAACAAGGGGGTCATCGCTTTTAGCGTCCAGACTGGGGGCGCGACAACCCATGGGTTTTTGGTGTGGGTGGATGCCCAGTTATGTCAGCCAGTCATCCAAGTAGCCCGCGTCATGTAAGCCAACCGACGACGGACTTTACGGACAAAACATATCAGGTCTCCAATATGGATATAGAGCATTCGCTATTATTAAGACTGACAAACCGGGGAAGCAGGAAACACCAACTAGACGAAACGCTACACTGGCGTCGTTGTAGGCTACCTACCCATTGGGCATCTTTTCAATCAAAGTGAGTTCCGAAGAGTAACGCCTGACGGACGTAAGGTTGTGATAGCTGGTGTGATTGTAGCACTGCTCTGCCCGTGGTCACAGCAGCACGTGTATTTGGTCTCCCCCTTTTTTGTGTATCTCTCTTTCTCTCTCTTGCCCATAAGAAGACATGCAACTCTGTAAGTTTGTGAAGGAACAAACCGATACCGAGATAATAATT
Organism: Apiospora arundinis; assembly: GCA_039105305.1. Classification (NCBI taxonomy): domain Eukaryota; kingdom Fungi; phylum Ascomycota; class Sordariomycetes; order Amphisphaeriales; family Apiosporaceae; genus Apiospora; species Apiospora arundinis. The sequence goes on from JAPCWZ010000004.1 coordinate 2,971,656, forward strand.
TTTTTTCGCGATGCTGACAATAAGCCACGTTGACCCCTGTAGGCGACCTAGAACGTGGCAGCTTGGTAAGAATCTACAGGTGGTTCAGGGACACGGCGTTTCTCGCCCTATCGGAATTGCTGGGATGCGCCACGGAATGGTTTCAAGGTACATCCTGCTTCAGCTACCGTCTCTGCATCCCCAACAATACATACCTACCTACTTAAGCAGGGCCGCCTTTTTATTCGTGAACTGTATGAAACGTAAAAGCAATAACTACTTGTACGTGTATATAGGTATAGGTAGTCGCCTGGGCACATGTTCACATAACTACATAATCTATCACAGGATGTACAGGATGTATGTTGGTTTTACCCATGTGCCTGTCGTGAAATCACCGTCACGTCGCAATCTCAATGGAACCGAGTTGCATTTCAAATCAATGACGCAACACATTTGCAAGCCTACTTACTGCCTACGAGAGCGAGCCATGCAACTGGCCGTGGAGCGTGGGGTAAAACATCCGCACTACTGTACTAGGTGTGATACGGGCTGGCTGCTTATCCTGTCCACTGGGTTTTAGTATTTATCAGCGATGCCCTCTCATTGGTAGGGGCATTCTTTAGCGGATGAGTTGATTACACCAACGGAACGCAATGCATTTGCCAGTGGTGTTCGCAATTGCATACTTGGGGCCACATTATCGGCATTGGTTCGCCCAGCAGGATTTGTCTTCGCCGTACAGGAGAATAGACAAGGCACTATTGCCAGGAGCAAGAGTAAGGCATGGCGGGCTCATACGAGCTCCCTTGTGGACGCTTATACACACAGTAATGCAATACACTGTTGAACTCTACGTCCATCTGATTAGGTGCTTTCACGGGCATGTTGTATTGCAAAGCCAAATGACAAGGCGTAAATGCATGTCTTTTGTGCTTGCATGCAGCGAGCTCTCTATTGTACAGTTCTAGTATCGCAAACTATACAGCAAATGCATTCTCCGGTCCAGCGAAGAACTTTTTGGACTCGGCACAACGCTCACTCTTGCATCCAGGGCACCTCAAACCCATCTGTAGTGAGCAAGAAACACCGCTATCCAGATGCGACTTGGCAAGATCTGCCAGCGCCTTGATAAAGGTGGGATTGCCATTCAAGCTCTCCACGCGCTTAATCGTGTCTGGGTGTCCTGACTCCCCAATGATCTCCTTGTCGAGCTCGTAGAGAGTTTCGATATGGTCCGAAGTGAAGGCGATGGGAATCAATACCATGTCCGTCTGGCCCTTCTTCACGTACTCCTCCACCGAAGTGGATGTCTGAGGTCCCAGCCATGGCTGCGGGCCGACCTGGGACTGCCAGCATAGCCGGTAGGGGTTGGAGAACTTCAGACGCTGCATAACAGCGTAGACAGTGGCTGCAACCTCGGCAGGGTAAGGGTCACCTGGAGCCATGTATGTTAGCTAGTGCCATCTTCACTTCGATATACGTTTGTCTTACCTCTGTTGACAACGGTCATGGGCAAGCTGTGTGCCGAGAACATCAGCATCGCATTCTTGCGACGCTCTTCAGGATATTCTGCCAACTTCTCCTCGATATTTTTGGCAAATGTCTCAACCAGGCCGGGGTGAGCCGGCCACCTGTCAATTACACTCCACTGGATCGTGCCTGACGTCGCCTTGCCCTCCAGGCGCTGGCGCCACTTCCATAGCTCGTTGATACTGCTGCCGGTTGTAGAGCAAGAATACTGGGGGTATTGTGTGAAAGCCACAGCTCTCCCACCCTTGCCGTTGCCGAAGCCATCGGCGAGGAGTTGGTTGTACATCTCCTCCGTGAGGGGATCCGCGTATCGGAAGGCGACGTATGGTTTATGAGGCGCGGTCTCGGGGGACATCTTGTCGAGGAGCTTACACATCTCGGCGCTCTGGTATTCCGACCATTTTCGGATGGGCGATCCTCCTCCGATCTCCGCGTACTGCTTCTGGATCTTAGGCGTTCGGCGTTTCGCAATGAAGGGTCCGAGGTAGTTTTGAAGAGGGCCGAGAGGAATCAAGTCGGCATCGGCCTAGAACAGAGTAAGGTCAGATACCAAACCAAATAGGGGGTAAAGTGTTGGTAACTCATACAAATAGGCGACTTAAGAAGCCGTGGACTTCGTCGGTAGTAGAGGGACCACCCATGTTGAGGAAGACCATGGCGGTTGGGCCCTTGGACCCCACGGAATTTTGCGTCACTGGCGGCACCGGCGTCGCAAAGCCTCGAACTTGAAATCCATTGCTTCTCTGAGAGATCAGCGACCTCAGCGCTGGGGAATTGGGGCTCTTGGTCGTATGCGACACTCTCTTCGAGAGCTGCCCAGCAGAATATCGGAACGACATGCTGTCGAATTGCAGGCAGAACCTGGAACGTGAAAGACGAAGTAAATGAAGAATTAGGCAAACACAAGTCAACAGACGAAGGTCAGCAAGTCAATTGACAGAGATAGTATTAATTGGGTGGAAGAGCCGACAGCGAGAAGAAAAATGTCGTGGCAGATAATCATCCCACTCAGGAATAAAACGTGAGGGTCATGGCCGGCGATACTCGGTACAAGAGCTATGTAGCGATTGACAGGCCCCGAGACGCCGAGCATCCACTGGCAAATCGTACGCTAATGGTGCTGCGACCTACCTTGAGTGCCGATCTTGACGGATCTGGTCGGTCTGCCAGATCTGAAGATGGACAACTACATACCTCTGGGTAGGTAAACATAGATGGGACAATTGCCAACATGATCGAGCACCAAAACGTGTTGCATTTTCCCACTGTTTGCATAGGTTACAGACCAAACTGTAGTTGGCGCATTGCGTCTATCTTAATCCCGCAGTACTGAATTCAGCTGCTCTTTAGAGCTCAAGGCCAAGATGAATCCCTACAGCTCAGGTCAATTAACACTAGGTAGTACCTAGCCTAGGCGAGCAACTGCTTGAGGCCGCTATCAGGTACGCTCTCCAATTGGATGGCTGCATTTGCTAATCGAAAGTAATTGGTTAAAGTACCTACTGGCCTGTGCTTCTTGGCTTCTCAGTCAGGTGCTTTCGTGTGTTGAAGGATGGTTCCACCGGGCCCGGACGCGGTGGCTGCCTAGTATCCCTAGCAAGCGTGTAGCTGCCTCATGTCCTTGTTAGCTGTCACCAATAGGGTTGATAATAAATAAGAACCAGGACAAATATCATACATGTATGAAATTGTCTGCCAACCTGAACCACCTTGTTTCCTTCAGGTAACCGATGCCTTTTGTTTCTCACCAATTGATATCGCGACATTTTCAATAGAAACGTCATCATGAGTTATTACCATAGCCAAGATGGCAATGAGCCAGAGGAAGATGAGATCGATGAGGATGTAAGATTCCCATCCCCAAATCCTGACCCTGACCAGAGAGCTCATTCAATTGCAGGTCTACAAGTCTCAGAAAGATGCGCTGCTTTTTGCCATCGACGTCAGCAAGACCATGCTGAAGGCACCTCCCGCCTCGGATGACAAAAAGGCCGACACAGACAGTGGCCTGACTGCAGCTCTCAAGTGTGCCTACCAGGTCATGCAGCAGCGAATCATCTCTAACCCCAAAGACATGATGGGCATTATTCTGTACAATACAGAGAAGTCCAATTTCACAGACGATGAAGAAGATCGCAGCTATGGTTATCCTCACTGCTACGTATACGTACCACTGGACGTCCCCTCCGCCGATGATGTGAAGAAGCTGAAGAGCCTTGTCGAGGATGGCGAAGACTCTGAAGAAGTTTTGGTCCCATCTAAGGAGCCTGCCAATATCAAAGACGTTCTGTTCTGTGCCAACCAGATTCTGGCAACCAAGGCACCTAACTTTGGCTCTCGACGAGTCTTCATCATTACCGATAATGCCAATCCTCACATGGATGACAAGAAGATGAATGAGGCCGCTGCAGTCCGCGCCAAAGACTTGTACGATCTGGGCGTGTTCATCACTCTATTCCCCATTGGTCACAAAGATAGTACCTTCGACCTCGGCAAGTTTTGGAATGTATGGTCTTCCCTCTCTGTGGCGATAAATGGCATCTGGTATTGACCTCTTCTCAGGATATCATATTCAAAGACCCATTGGCCGAACTCACCGACCCGGAGACAGTACTAGAATCAAAGTCTGGTAATGATGGTCTGACGCTCCTGAAATCACTGATCAAGAACATTGACTCTAAGAAGACGCCTAAGCGTGCTTATTTCTCGAGTATGCCTTTTGAAATTGGACCAGGTCTTACCATATCTGTCAAGGGCTATAACTTGTTTCAAAAGCAGGCACCTGCAAGAAATTGCTACGTCTGGTTGGATGGCGAGAAGGCTCAAATTGCGGTTGGCAAGACAGAGCGGACAGAGAAGACAACTGAACGTGACGTCGAAAAGGGGGAGCTCAAGAAGGCGTACAAGTTTGGTGGCGAGTACGTCTACTTCAGTCCAGAGGAGCAAACCGAAGTCAAGAAATTCGGAGAGAAAACCATCAAGATTATCGGATTTAAAGACCGGTCCCTGCTGAAATTTTGGATGGCCATCAAGAAGTCTATCTTCATCTATCCCAGTGAGGAAGGCTATGTGGGCTCCACACGTGTGTTTTCGGCGCTGTGGCAAAAGTTGCTCAAGTCTAAGAAGGTCGGCATTGCATGGCATATTGCACGCAAGAATGCGAATCCTCAGCTTGTCGCCATTATTCCCTCACGGAGCCAGTCGGACGAAAAGTCGGGAACCCCCTATCTTCCTGCCGGCTTGTGGCTCTACCCGATTCCATTTGCGGATGACGTTCGAGTGGGGCCTGAAGTGAATGTAGTGCGAACTACGAACGAACTGACGGACAAGATGAACAAGATCACGGGACAACTGCAGATGCCTCGAGGGTTATACGAGCCTCATAGGTACCCCAATCCGGCTCTGCAATGGCATTACAAGATCCTACAAGCATTGGCTCTGGAAGAAGAAGTCCCAGATAAGCCAGATGACGCTACTATGCCCAAGAACAAGGCCATTAGCAAGCGAGCAGGTAAGTTCCCAGTTCCCTTGTACCATGAATGTGCGATGGGCATGCTTCTGCCGAATATATACTGACCTGTTTTGTTGTCTTCAGGAGGCTACCTTCAGGAGTGGGCAGAGGTAGCCAATGAAGCACTGGCTAAACACCAGGAGGAGAAGGCTATCAAGCGGGAACTCGATGGCGAGGATGACGATGAACCGCGGCCAAAGAAGAGGACAAAAACAGCAGCAGCCAGCAAAAAGACTGATGAGGACGGTGGCTCAGTTACGACTGATGCAGCGTTGAAGAAGCTGGTCAACTCTGGTGATATCTCTAAGATGAAGGTTACTGAGCTGAAGGAGGTCCTTGTAGCACGCAGTTTGGATACCAAAGGACGGAAGGCGGACTTGATTGAACGACTTGAGCAATGGGCCGAAGAGAACTGATGATCATTGGTGTACCATAGGCTGTAATCTGCAAGGCGTTCCGGTATGGTTATGTTTAATTATTGTTTGCTGTACGAGGCCTTGAGAGATGATAGTTTAGATACTACGTGGAAAGTGGCTAGACAATGTTAGTGGCACGGGGGTTCAATATACCTAATGTGATATTCGCACTTCCTTCAGATTATCTTGATGCAGAACTCACTCACACGCACCACACACAAAGCACATGCACGGACCCTACGTTTGCACCTGCAAGAAGTTACTCCACCAAAGTTAGCCAACTTCTCCATCATTACGGCTATCTAGGTCACTTCAATTCGGGGCCGGCGCGTTAAGACTGGTCGCGACACGCGACTTTTGACCTCCATGCTGTCTCATCGGCTGCGCCCGCCACAATGGACGCCCTTTTGAATAGTCTTGGGCAGTCTGTCAGGGCCGAGAAAAACACAAACAGCAACGTCTTCAGTACCATCGAAGACCTCTGTTACTCTCTGGGCAATTACGTTACGCGGCGTACCGAGACACGCGCCGACCACATATCAACCACCTTCGAGATCCGACAAAATGCCGTTTTCGACATCGCTGTCGAGCCCGAAGTGGCCGAGGGCGACGATCCCGTGCACAACCTCCAACCCCCAGTCACGCGAAGTGTCAACGCCTCCGACACTATTCTGAATCAACCCACCGACGACCCCATTCTACAGCGCATGGTCGCAAAACACATAATAGGTGCTCTAAGCGAGGTGGACGAAAGCTCTTGGAACGTACGCCAGGTAGTCAGAGGCGCGCAGGGCTGGGACTTCACGTATCAGTGCAAGCATTCCCTGCAGGCGTGGAACCGTCAGAATGCTAAGAGCACAGGAAGACCACCCATCGCTGCTTGGAGCGGCCCCGGTGGGCAAGATCCAATCAATATGAGCAGGCCAGCCTTCGACTGCCGCGGCAGTGTATCTATTATGTTCTCGAGAACCAACAGGGCCATCATCATCAAGTACGAACACACACCCTTGCACAAGACCGTAGCCGAGTTAGCAGACCTTCTTGCTCCAGTGGTGCCCCCTCCACCTGTCGCCAACGGTAACCACGTTGGAAACAAGTCGACCAAGGCGAAACGGCCGCCACCAGCCGAAGGTGAGGAAAGTACACCGAAGAAACGAAAGAAACGTAAGAGCAAAGCAGGAGACAATGCGGTAGCTGAGCAAGCCGCCCCCGAGGGTGAGAATACACCAGCTCAGGGCACAGCGAACCCTAGTCAAGATTCTACGAGTTCTAGTGCACCTCCTGCGACACAATTTCTGAACATACCTGCAGCAGAGGCAGCGAGACGAAGAGAACTGGCCGTGGGATTGCTATCAGGAAAGGGAATAGACCCTTCCACGCTGTCTGAAGAGCAAATGAACATATTCTCGAACCAGGCACCACATCTACAGGAGCTCTCTCTTGAAATGCTCGCTAAGTACGGCGCAGAGCGACTGAGAATTGTGCATCCTGATGAGAAGGACCAACCACCCTCGACAAACACAACCCCCGCTCAAGCTACTCCGGATGTAGCCGAAGCTGCCACATCTGGTCCCAGTACGGCTACGACTGGCGACACAGAAACACCTAAGAAAAGAAATTCGCGTAAGAAGAAATCAGATGCCGCAACTGAAGGCGGGGATGGTACGGCTGCCTCTCGAGCTGTTGAGCCTGGTAATGCTGAAAATGGCGGGATGGAAACCACTACCATGTCCATGACACTAAAGCCACCAACGCAGCGAAAGACTCGTGGAACATGCGATACCTGCAAGACTCGGAAAGTCAAATGCACAAAGGAACACCCAGTATGCTCGGTTTGCCAGGAGGCTGGCGAAACCTGTGTGTACTTGCCGCCTCGTCCACGTAGGAAGTCGGAGAAACCAATAAGCAAGTCTGCAGAAACTGCTGATCATGATACGGATGTGCAAGCTGAAGACGAGGGAGATGCTGCAGAGCCAGAGCAGGTTGAGCCACCGCAGCATGTGCAGCCAGTACAGATCACTCCAGTACCGGTTCCAAGACCAATGCAAGCAGTCCAACAAGCTGCTCCAGTTGCTCCAGCTCCTGTCATGGATCTAGAAAATGATGAATTTATACCCGACCCGAATATCTTGTCAGGCCCCATTGAACAACCACAGCCCCCTGCACCCCAATCGATGCAAACTGATTATTTTTCTTCGAATGGTGGCATGACCTACTCGGATGCAGAGAGTTCGGAAGCAGCGCGACATGCCCACCAGGCTATGGCTAACCTGACATTCCCATCTTCGCAATTCCACAGAGATACTTCACAAGCGTCACCCTCTTTGTCTTTTCCTTCGGCAACACAGCCAAGCCAGTCAGTGCCGGCGTACTCTCAACCTCCAAGTGTTGCACAGCCGCAACCAGCGAGACAGAGCTCTCGGAACACAAACAGACGCAGCCTTCCCACCGGCCCCGTTGCTCAGCACCGGCGCAACGATTCTGGGAACACAGCCGCAGCCACAGGCCATTCTACAACAGACTGGAATAACGCATCCAATTCACCAACTGTGGCTGCGCAAGACACTACCAGATCACCGAACATTCCACAAGCGCAGGCTGCGAAGCAACGACCCAAATCACGCAAATCTGGATATGAAGCCCAAGCCCATGCCCATCCGAGCCCTAATACTATGCAGGCCGCCATGACGCTCTCACAAACAGCATCGCAGCAGCAAGTCACACATGTGTCAGCCGTAACAAGGTCACCATACCAAGCAACCAGAAAGCCCACACCAAGGACGCAGTCACGGCAGGGACACAGGTCACAGACCAATACGCCAGTAACACAGACTCCAGTCCCACCGCCACAGGTTCCCACGTCTTTCAACACACCATCAAGCGCTTATGGTCACGATACGTATGGCCGTTATACTACGAGCAATGCTCAGTATCCAAATACCACTACAGCTGGTGATACTACTGCACAGAGCTCCTACGAACCTAGTTCGTACCAAGCCCAGTCTACAACGGCGGCGGCCAGTTCATATGCAGCACCATCATATGACTACTCGAGGGGTAGCGGTGCTACAGGCACCAGTACCAGCCATGACACAAGTAACTATGGCTCGACAAACGCCAATAGCTCCAACTCCAACCAGTGGACATCTAGTCAAGCTCGAGACTCTCGGTCTGACGCCGCGCATTCTTACAACATGCCGACTACGCAAGCAGCGCCAACAAGTCCATACGGAACACGATCAGCAGCCCGGCAGGCTTCTCAAGCCGCGTACAATCAATCCCAGCAGCAGCCCAGCTACAACTCGTACCAGTCTCCGGGCGCCAATCAGCCTCAACAAAGTCAGAACACCCAGAATTGGTACGGCTTCCCAGCTAGCACCAACACGTCGAATCACGCCAGTTATAATGGTAGCACGGCAAACACGACCTACGGCAGCACGAATGCCTCTAGTAATGCTGGTGCGTATTCAAATCATCGACCTAATATGCCGGGCTACCCAGCTAGCTATGGAGATGAACCGTCGATATTTGATCTGTTGAGCCGCGGTCATCCTGGCAACTAGACGTCAGTTGAGCGACATCATGTAATATATGGGAGCAACCCCAGAGGATGGGGAATTTCGATAAGGATTCGAGACAAGACATATTGGCGTTTCTATTGCTATTGCTACACGAGCTACGCCATACAAGGGCGAGGGGGCCAACAGACAGAGAGAAGTCCCTGGCGTGCATGTACTCTATTCTGCGATGATTTATAGTATTATACCCATGAAAGCTGGAGATAGGCCAGCTCAATCAGATGGAAGGACGAAGTCGGTGAAATCACATGTGATGCGCTTGACGAATTCGGCAGAGTCGACCATCACACGATGACGTATAATAGTGCTGATATAAATACAATATCTGAAGTCAAGCCTTGGTGTCCGAGTAGGACCCTTCTATTGTGTGACGACAAAGAAGACCAATAACCTTTCTATATCTCCGTCTATGCCCCTGGGTTCCCGAAATAAAAATAGAGCATCAAACCAGATGCCTGCTGTGCAAACACGCGTAGCATGTGACGCCACGGTTTGACCTTTAACTCTACCCCCTTTCTCGTCTATTGTCTACCAATATCTCTTTTCTCTCGTTGACTCGTCAATCGTTGACTAACATCATCTTTGCCGTCTCCTTCCTCATGACGAAAACGTCGATGACGAGCGTTGATGCACGAGCCGTCCCTTCACCCAGACCAGTTTGGTATTTCGGTCGTCGCCGTTATACACCCACTTGGCGATGCGCTCGTCCCACGTCTCCCAGCCGAAGATGTCCACATTGCCTTCATCGGCGCCGGCTTCGATGACGCCGCCGCCGCTGCTGTTCTCCACGTCCACTACACCGTTGTTGCCCTCGTCGACCATGTGAAGACCGATGAGCTGCGCGTCCCACTCCATGCCCACCTCGAACCCGCCGACCTTGTGCTCGAGACCCAGGACGGTAGCGCCGCCGCGCGTGGCCAGATGCAGAGCCTCCTCGATGCTCAGCTTGGCGCGCTCGCGCTCCTTGTCCTTGATATCTGAGGGCGCGCGAGCCGCGTCGCCCTGGGCGTTGTACGGCATCGCCAGGTGGCGCGACACGAGACACGCCAGCCGCGCCGCCTCGAGCACGCTGGACGAGTAGCCGCCGCTGACGTCGGTGCCCAAGCCCACGTCGACACCACGGTCCAGGAGCCAGCGCACGGGGCACTCGCCGCTCGTGAGGCACGAGTTGGAGCAGGGACAGTGGGCGACCTTGGCACCCCGTTGCTTGATGAGGGCCGCCTCGCTTTCCGTCAGGTGCACGGCGTGGGCGAGAACGGTGCGCGGGGTCAGCAAGCCAAACTTGTCGTAGACGGAGGCGTAGTTGGCGGCGTCAGGGAAGTGCTCGCGCACGAGGGCCATCTCGCCCACGTTCTCCGAGATGTGCGTCTGGACGCGCAGGTCCTCGGCCCGGGCGAGGTCGCCGAGCTTGGCCATGGTCTCGGGGGTGCAAGCGGGCGCGAAGCGCGGGGTCAGGATGGGAGCCACGATGTCGCCGGCGGGGTCGATTTGGCGCATGTGGGTGATGGTCTCGCGGGTACGGCTCAGCACGGCGTCGGGTCCGCCTTCGTCGACGTAGTAGTCCGGGGCTAGACGGTCCATGCAAACGCGGCCGACGAAGGCACGCTGGCCGGCGGCGAGGCAGAGGTCGGCCAGCAGATTAGTGGCGGCCACGTCAATGGTGGCGTAGTAGGCGGCCGCGGTGGTGCCGTGCGACAGGGTGCGGCGGACTACCTGAGAGTAGACGCGACGGGCCCGGGGCAGGGCAGCCAGGGACGCCTCCATGGGGAACGTGTACTTATCGAGCCAGTCCAGCAAGGTCGAGTTGCCGAAAATGCCGGCATTGGGATACTGTGGCGCATGGATATGCGTGTCTTTTGGCAATTATGCTGTTAGCAGACTGTAATTGTGAATGAACTACTCAGATACCCTCATCGCCATCTTCTTTCTTACTTACCTATAAACCCGGGGAAGAAGAACTGCCCCTCCTTGCAAGTCCGAACCTCGACGTCAGCGGCATCCCAGCCCAACTTGGGATACAGCAGCTCTGCCGCCTTCTCCTGATGACCGCATTGCGGCTCGATGGCTACAATCTTGCCAGACTTGTCGACGGCGACAGATGCATCGTGGAGATAGTGCAATTGACTGAGCGATTTACTGTGGACAAAGGTGCCCACGAAGAGCTGGTTCTTGTGCAGTGCGGGGGGTGTCATGATTGATGGAATTCTTGGATTACAATCAAGCAATATAGAAAGATGGCTCTACCCCTATTTATCTTGCACAGTGGTATAAATGGGACGCAGTTTTGGGGGAGATGGGGGAACTCATGTGCTGGTGGGATGGACGAGCGAGGTTCAATCAAAATGCCAGATTTGGCCAGCTTATGGACACAGGCAAACACGCACGGCAGCTTTTGTTTGTTGTCAGGCGCAGACCGCTCCAAGCCCACACATTCCACGCGACGTTGATAACAAGTTGCTGTAGAAAGTCGTAATCGCAGTCGCAGCTTCAGTCAGTCGCAGTTGTAGTCGGTTCTTGGTACAAGCGGAGCGGGGGGGGGTGTTCGGGTAGTAGTGGTAGATGCTAGGTGTAGGTTATGTTATGTAATAGGTATGTAGCTGTGTGTCGGGGACGCGTCGGGCACTGGGACCAATAAGCGAAGGGAGGGGCACCCGAATCGATACTTTTATCTTCCTACCTTGCATGTGGTATCTAAGGTTAGTAGGTTAGTCAGTCGTCTTATCGTGATCTAGCTACTTGTCATGTTTGCCTTGGTTCCTGCATTGGCTCAATCCCATTTGATGTGCGGCTTTTGCTGCATGTCTGGTCTGGTCTCAACCAACACACCCGCCGCACTTGGCACACTCCGCGTTTGCTACTTTAGCCACTGTAACAACAACTGCCTAGCCAAGGTTAGCGCCGTAGCCAGTCCAGTCCGACTTGCAAGCTTCGGCCGCTGCCGCCCACCGTTGGTTGATATACATACACCTAATCATACATGCTCTGCTGTACGTAAGGAACATGACAAAGGTAAATCGGTATCTAAGGTATCGTCTATTATGCGACGCCATTGCGCCGCTCTTCTCTTTGCGAAGTGTAGTCTACTAAAATCATATACTAGTGAAATCGTTGCCGTCATTCTCGACATCCCCAAAATAAGAGCCTCCGCCTCATAAGCGCCCACTCTTCTATACATATACACGGGCATTTCTGCTCTTCTCGTCCTCTAATAGACATGTCCCAATCGCCATTCATCTCTAGTATATACTGACCCCTAGGCCTGAGCCTCCTCCTGCTCACCCGTGGCCGCGTTGTCATCCTGATACGAGTCCCACTTGTTCAGGATAGCCTTGATGTTGGGCGAGCTGGTCAAGGCGTACACGTTCTCAAAGTATTCCTTGGTGAGCTCGAACGGACGAGCCGTCACGTTGGGAATGTACTTGCCGATGAGCTTCGCCGGATCAATGCTAGTCTTCTTAATCTGTGTGTTCAGGAAGCTTCGGAAAGGCTTGACGCCCGATCGCAAGAACGTTGAGTGGAACGGCACATCAATGCCACGGAGGGGGATAGTCGCGAATCCTCTCTCCAGCTCCAGCGGCTTGGGCTTGGCCTCCGTCTGCGCTGCGCATCCTTCGATGATCGTCACCAGATGCTGCTTGACTTCCTCGGGGCTCAGCGTCTTCTTCAGCTCGACAATGTCGATCTTCTGGATCTTCAGGTAGTTCATCACCGCGCCAAGCGTGTCGAGAGCCCGCAGGTCACCTGCGCAAACGTACTGCATGTTGGCAATGTTGTAGTTGACAATCTCCAGGAGCCAGCTCGTCTTCTCAGCGATGTTGCCCACAACAAATCGCAGCGCCTCCTCGTCAAACGACTTGGAGATGCGGCTGGGGTTGACGGCGCACATAGAGTAGTTGGACCTTCCGTCGGCGTCACGCTCCACAGCTACCTGCATTGTCAAGCCTCGGTAGAAAACGACCGAAACCAGCGACTCAATCGGCATCACATCAGCAAGTGCTGCAAGCGCAGAGTACTCGCCCAACGAGTGTCCAGCGAAGGTGCTGTCGCGGGGGACGAGACCCTTTGCCTTCATGTCTTCGAAGCTGGCCTTTTCCATCAGGGTGAGAGCGGGCTGCGTGAATTGCGTGGCAGAGAGCAGACCCTGAGGCGACCGGTAGGTGTACGAAGTGGTCTTGTCCGAAATCTCCTTAAAGATCTTCTCGGACTTGGTGCTGCCGTCCTGGGCAACCGTCTCGAACTTCATGTCCATGTACTTCTGACGGATGGCCTTACCCTTAGGTCCTCCGAAATGAACAGTGAACTCCTTGGGGTTGTTTCGAACAATATGCGTGATAGAGAAGCCTGCATTGGAATTAGTAAATCTTCATGACTTGGTGGAATGGATTCTGGCTTACCATAGTTGTCCAAAAGGTATTTATCGGCTCTGTCCCATACCTCCTTGGCAACAGGACTGCTGTCGTACAACTCCATTCCCATACCCTGTTCCTGAGAACCCTGACCAGTGAAGACGTAAGCCGTCACGGGCTGCTCAACTTCGGCTTCACCGAGGAGAACCTTCTCCTCCGTCTCCTTGTTGCTGACCTCGACCTTGATGATCTTGCGACCACCAATCATGGCCACATGCTGCAGCTTCACCTCGATATCATCATTGGGAAGCACCATGCCGACAAGAGAAGCGTGGAAGCTGCGTACTCGGCCAACATTGTTCTCGGCAGCCCAAGTTTCGACTAGACTGCGCACAGATGCGCTCGAGTACATGCCGTGGGTGATGGTTCCCGGAAGGTTGGCATAGCTGGAGAAAACACGGGACACGTGGATGGGGTTGTAGTCTCCCGAAACCTTGGCGTACGTCTCGTTCGAAGCAGGGGCCTTGAGTTGCAGAGGAGTCTTGCCACTCAATGGGATGGGGTTCTCGAAATGGACAGGCTGCTCGATCGACGATCCATGTCGTTCGAGGTAGTCAATCACCGGGTTACCGTGTGACTCGCCAGCCACGTATTCTACACTAGCGACCTGATCAATCTGCTTGCTAGGACGCTCGAGAAGGACCTGGCCTCGGGTCTCGACGCTGCTAAAGACGGTCTTGTTCTTGAACTTGATGAGACTCTGAAGACGGAAGACCAGAGTCTTGCCCACAAGGTCTTCATTGTCTTCGAAGACGAACCACTCCTTCGACTTGAGCACAGCAACATCCTTGGCCGTGGCAAGATGAACCTGCATGGGGGTTTCAATCTTGCGCTGGAACGTGTTCTCGTAATCGGTGTAGGTACCGCGGTAGAGGAATTGCGAGGTCACTTCCATGACGGCCTCGCCATCACGGGTAATGGTACCGCAAACCTCCACCATCTTACCAGAATCCTGGTTGATGATGGCGTTGACCTGAGCGGTTGTGTTGACGGTGTCGCCCTTCTTCAGAGGCTCAGCACCAGGCATCATACGGAAACCGTTGGACAAATGGACGAGCTTGAGCAGGTCTCCATCAATCTTGCGGGGGAAGATAGGCTTAGTGATTGCCTTCCATCCGACAACGATGGCAAAGTCCATGGGAGCATAGACGGTCTTGCCAGGTCGGTCGACGAAAGCCTCGCCGGTGTTGCCAACAGCGTGCACAAAGTCATTGATGTCCTGGCTTGTGATGGTCGCGCTTCCGCCGTCGAACTTACCGGTGACGGGTGCATCGAGATCGAGCTTCTCATCGCCGAACCACGCACGCCAGTAAAACTCCTTAATACGATCGTTACGGTCATCCATGTATTCACGAATAGGCGCGTATCCGGCGTCAGGGTGGTAGGTGAAGCGCAGCGGCAGAGAGACTGGCTTCCCGAGGGCGGTTGTGTCCTTGATCATGTTGACAACAATCTTATTCTTGCCATCGAATTTAACCTCAATGACATCAACATATTGGTTGTGTCTGGGCTGTTCCTTGACCATGATTGAGGTCTTGCTTGGGTTGTTCGGGTATGAAATCTCAACGAAGAGACCACGAACAGGGGCAAAGATACGTCTCAGCGGGTTGGTCTGGTACTTCTGGCCTTGCACTAAGACTTCTGACATGAACAGAGCATGGCGCCATGAGCGCTTTGGTCCGGCTAGGAGAGCCAACCACTCGTCCAAGGACGGCAGAGCGGCTGTGGGAGAGTTGGACAGACGATAGGTGTTCTTGTTGTCGTCGTACGAAACAGTGAGACCATCAATGTCCAGAGGAATCTCGGCATCGATAAGCTTGCCACCGAAATATTCGATGGTCGGGATAGTCTCCGGCTTGCCTTGGTAAAGATCCCTGGTCAGGTAGGCAATGTGAGCATTGTGGATACCGTCCAAAATGTCCTTGATCGGTTCATCAACAACGGTAGAGTATCTGGCAGCAGTCGGTCCTTGGAGAATGCATGTTCTGCCGACATCTTGGTCAATGACGGCGTCAAGATCCTCAGATTGCCACAACGAATCTTTCTTGAAGAAGAACTCGAAGTTATCGTCTAATGCAGGCACGAAAGTCGTAGGTTTCTGGGTTGGCCGCATGCACAGCATGAGGAAATGCTGTACATCCTGGGCATTGATAATCTGAGTCTCAGCCACTGGGTATCTGGCGAGGATTCTATCAATGGTTTCAAAGGGTTGCTGGAGGTCAGAGTAGTTCTGCAACATTGACATCTGGCCGGTTGAGGATGTGAAGCGCTCTTCAACTCTGTGGATGAAATCACCAACCAGCATCCTGTACGAGGGGTCAATCCAGCGAGACTGGTGCTTGACATAAGTCAATTCCACCAGTCTCCGTACAACTTCGGCGTAGGTCATGTCTTCCAAGTCCACAGTTTGGCCGGCTGAGTTCTTGCCAAACCATACCTTTTGGCAGTCGTCGTTGAGCTTCTTGATGATGTAGTCGCGGTTCTTCTTAAGCTCCGCGACTCGCTTCTCCTTGGGAAGGCTGAAGATCTTCTGGTCCATCTCCGCCCAGAATTTGACACCACGAGTAGCGAGTTTGTGGATAGGCTCACCCATTTCTGATCGAACCGTGATGACTCCACCAGTTGGGCCCTTGTAGGTGTTCTCCCACTCCTCGTCGTCAACACCTGGCGCATCAATGATGGCCTGCTTGGCGGCTGGGCTGGTGTGGGCTTCCTTGGCAACCATCATGCGGCTACCGAACAAGCAACCATCGAAGGGCATGTGAGGGTAGCCGTACTTCTCGGACCATTGTCCAGTAATGTAAGGATAAGTGTCCTCGGCACCACCAAAACCACTGCCAGCGACGAGAATAATGTTGTCGTAGCGGCGGATGCGTCCGTACATTTGAAGAATGGGGGTGTGGAAGTCTTCGAATGAGTGATGGCCACCACCACGACCACCAGTCCATTGAAGTACTACAGGGAAAGTAGGGTTGGCCTTGGCAATGTTGATGACATTCTGGATGGCTTCCATCGAACCTGGCTTGAATGCGATGTGCTTCAGGCCAAGGGTATCGATGTACTCTTGAGCCACATCAAGCGAGGGAACACCGGCACCGATTGTAAGGCCCTCGATGGGCATGCCCTCAGCTCTGAGACGTCCAATAAGCGGAATCTGCCAGCCCATTGCGCGAGGGTTCACGTAAATCAGGTTGACAGTGATACCTCTACCAGCAGGAATGGCCTTCTCAATCTTGGCAAAGGCCTCCGTCATCATCTTGGGAGCGAAGTAACCGCCACCGGCCAACTCGATCTGGTAGCCAGCGTTCATTGTTGCCGCGACAAAGTCCCAAGGGACAGTCGTTGGGGTCATACCAGACACCATCAGGGGAGGAAGTCCAAGAAGTCGACTCATTTTGGTGTCGACAAAGGTCTGACCCGTGGAGCTCTTGATGAGCCTGGGGCCGTATTCCTTGACCCAGTCGGCGGCGTAAACAATGGCATTCTCCTCGTCACGATCAAACAGTTCAGGCTTGTACCCGACCTCGGGGATCGTCCCACTCAATGTGCCGGCAAGGATCACCCGCACACCAGTACCTTCTTTGTTACGGCTGGTGAGAATTCCGAGGCCGGAAATGCCTCCAGGGCCGAAGTCCAGAATGTGGGTCGCGCCTGGGAAAACGGTGGCCTTTTCCCAGTTCACAGGATCACGAGTGATCATACGGATCAAAGAAGGTACAATGTCACCTTGTACCTCTTCTCGCAGATCCTTGCCGGTGCATGTGTTGAACACAGGGATTCCAAGAGACTTGGAATCGATCTCGATGTTCTTGAGGTCTTCGTCAATGAGCTTTGTGGCGTTGGCGAGGTACTGGCTGTGGAAAGGAGCCGTGATGGGAAGGAAGCGATTCACGAAGCGAATCTTTCGCTCTGTGTGGGGAATTCTGTTCTGATCGAGGCCAGTGGGAGCCTTGACCTTGCGCAGTTGCAGGTTGAGACCGTAGAGAGAAATGGGAGGACCAGTTACGACCATGTTCCGCGGGCTGTTGATGAGGGAAATGGAAATATGCCTATCTTCGGGCAAATACTGGTTGGTAGCGTCGATGTGTTTCTGCACTTCGCTCTGAGGAAGGTCGCGGATGCTAAGCATGGGCGTGGGTTCGCCCTCGCCATTTTCATCGGAGTCCTGCAGAACCTTCGGGGTCAGGGAGGTTCGAGGGAAGACCTGCTGGCTGCGAGCTCCAATCCAGAAGAGAATTGTGAGGGCATCTTTGGAGACCTTCTCGAACGAATCCCAGTCGCTGGCAGCGGCAGTGGCAGCAGCCACAACAATGCCCTGAGAGTGACCAGTGGCACCGCTGAAACGATCACGTAGGATGCCGGGGTGGAGTCCGAGACCCTTTCCCAGGACCATGTAGTGGCAAAGCTGGACCAACCCAATCAATGGCAGACTGACAGGTGCAGAGACCAGGTAGTCATTGTCTGGTGTCGTATCCGGAGTATGCAGCCACGTCATAACATCAAGTCCCTTCGCATAAAGCTTTTCAGCCTTTGGGTCTCGGGACAGGTTCTGCAGCAGCTCCGCAGAAGTTGAGACGAGGTCGCCAACAAAAGACGGGTAAGTATCGTAGATCTCACGAAGCTCGTCAAAGTACTCGACGATGTTACCCTGACCACCAAAGATGTTGTACAGCTTGGCATCCTCCTCATCGGCTGCTCTCATGATGGCGGAATCATGTGGCCGAATAGCTCGGTTTGCTGTCGAACGGGCCGCAAAGTAGCACCGCACAACTGCAATCTGCTTCTCTGGAATGCCAGGGAGGGTTCTGGCCAGAGCGTGAACGTCATTGCTTCGCAGGAAGACTCGCTCAAACTCGTTCAGCGCAAGCTTGAGCACCTCTTCGTACGACCCCTGACCGTCATCTTCACCCTCTTCTACTTCATGGGCCACAAAGCCCATGTATCTTGCCACCAACTCGGGTATTGAGGAGGGCTCGTCATCCTGGGCCAACTCATCCGTGGCAGCGGGTAATGTAGCGGTAAAGCGCTCCTTCAGCTGGTGTGCATAATAGTGAATGCCGGTAGGTACTAAGAAGGATGTCTCGAGAGATCCGTGGGTAAGTGTGAGGGGTCGGAGGTTGGAACTCGATCTAGGAGTAGAAACGCCCGTCTGGGGGCCGGTTCCGGTACCGTACATGGTGAATGACTGCACGGGTTTCTCGGGTGGGAGAGTCTGATGTTCTTCGAACTCGCCTATGGGAACCAAATGTCAGTTTTCGTGGCCCGGGAAGCGCAAAAAGGCAGCACGTCAAAGTAGACTCACGTGTGGATGTCTCCGTGAACTCAGCCAAGAGCAGGAGGCAAAGGGCTTCTCCCAGCAATGGGCAATACTATTAAGCTGATTTGCAAGGTAAGGCAGGCAATACACCGTCCAGACGATCAACAATTGTTGACGAGAATGGTCTAGACAATCTACACGGCGTGCGTAGAGGAGGGGTATTTAGTTACGACGACGATTTGCGTCTTGAATTGGAAGGAGAAGAATGGAAATTCTTCCGTAGTGGTTTGCTTGGGGGGGGAAGAAATAGTGAGTGGGAAGGTCGGAAAGGTGAAGGATGGGATCAGATCTGTCAAAAGGATGGTGATGGGCGGGTTTCAAAGCTTGCCCAAAGTCAATGGTCTGGAAAGTCTGGAAAGAGCAACAAGAGACGATTTGGCCATTCCCATCCACACTTGAATTGAATTGAGCGAGTTGATTATTGAGCGATCCATTCATCGGCAGCAGTAGCAGCGCAGCAACCCCATTAGCATTTCATTCGATGGAGCAAATGTCTACTTTTACTTGGCTACGACGCCTAGCTACATCCTGCCCTAGTTGGAGGAGCCTGCGAGCGTTACTCAAGGCCATCGATCCATGCCTGCCTTGTCCCTGCTCAACGTATCAACTTTTTTTTTCGTCTTGGGGCTGCGGGAAGCTGTCTGCCTCGCCAAAAAATTCGACTTCTTGTTGGGGACTTGTACCAGACAGGGAAGCTAACGTGCAGCTCTAGCCCAGATCCACGACAGGGGGAGGGGCAAGTTGGAGCAGCCTGAGCAGGAGGGTTGCGCGGAGGGTTGAAGTACCGGGTACTTTTCCAAGCTACCCCCCAATGTTGATTGATGTCAATCCCTTCCATCCTCCAGCCAGTAGCTGCCACGCTTGCCCTTATCCGCCCGCATGGCACCCCCACTTGGCCGAAGACCCTGACTGCAGCATCCAGCGAAACTCTGAATCGGAACATTGAAGAGCCAGGCACGCACGCCAGGACGCAGACTGCAGGCTGGACTGGGCTCTGTTTTTGTTGTTGTTGTACTGTACCTAGAAACCACCACCCATCCACCACCACCCACCATCCGAGCGTTTCGGCGAGAGAATCACGCCTGCCACGCTGCTCAGTGCTCACCCACCGATTGATCAATGGCATCGTCATCACCATGGTGCATGGGTATCTAAAGTAGGTATCATCAATCTTGGAATTGGGGATGCACGTACCTGGCTGGCAACGACGCGTGGGTGGCACATCCCACATGCATGACACATTCTGCCTCGAGCTTTGGGAATCCAGCCATGTACGTCGCTTTTAACGCCGCAGGCCGGCAGGGGGGTTGCAAGAGCAAATGAGTGAGAGCATCACACCCATAATTACTTCCCTATAGATTATAGATGTTCGTTCGTTGGGGCACCAGGCAACAGACAGTTCAACATTGATGCTCATCATCGATCCCAACTCCCATCATTCTTCTTTGCTTGGGGTTGCAACGGCGTGAGTGGATATATCAGCCTGTCTATAATTCTAATCAATATACAGGTATATGCCACAATTGAAACATAACAGAAATAGACCCGCCCATACCTGCATGCAAGTGTTTGTTGACTACCTAACGTGTTCCGAGAAGCGAACGAACTTCCGTTGATCCATAGCACCTGGTTGAGTTTAACCTGATCCATTTAGATACAGCTGCGTACACAGGCCTAAGCCATAAATTCTCGGACCGGATGGCGGCTTGTAAGTAAGGTTAAATAGACCTCGTTTGAGATGCCGGTAACAGCCTCAAAGGAGCCTGATTACTCAAGTTCACTGGATTCTTCCTCTTACGAACTTGTGTGGGTTCCTTGCGGTCAAGATCCGGTAACATAATTACCATAACTACAGTCGCTCTTGGACTTAATAGGTATAAGGGTTTTGCCTCGCAGAGTGCGTCCAAGCTAGATCCTACTCTACTGTACCTCATGTTCATGCACGAAGCACGGATGGGGGTCATCGGAGGGGTATCATGTCGATGGGAATGCCTATTATAGAGAATCCCCCACAAGATTCGCATGCTCAATGATGTAGTAACTCCCGCCAGCTTGCCGTCTTCGGGAACCGATCCATGGTTTGTATGTAACACAGTACAGTCACCGGGCCATCATTGTTTAGGAGAGAACGTTTTTGTAGCCCGAGTAGCGGGCTATCCCAGTTTGCACCATGGCTTAGACTTCAAAGATCAAGCTATATTATAACGTCCGACAACCACACGTATGTAGCTCAACCAGCATGCCCTGAGCAACGCAGCTCGCCCATTTACGCCTTTCATGAAGCCTCAGTATGTAGTGTCAATTGATTCTTCTGTAACTGCACTGTATGTCGGTTGTATAGTATAAATTGACCGTTCTCAATAGCCCCCAAATAGTGCAACTCGTAGGTAGGATAGATGTGAGATATGTCGGGCTGCTTCAACGACCGACCAATGATCGCGGGGCAAATGCAAATGTATCCGGTACGAAGCTATTGGCAGTTGCACCCACCGGGAGAACGGATGGGACCCGCATTTGGTCAAGGAATTGAGCACTCAGGTGGGTCTGGCGATAGGGGTCGGACTCGGAAGAGAGACGGTGACGGCTTCATTTGCTTTACGATGAGTTGTCAGGAACGCCGCTCCATTTTGACACGATCCTCGAGCTAATTAATCAGGTAGCTGCATCTATCGGTATACAGTATATGAGGCCCAAAGAAGAGCATGCAGAGAAGATAGTGAGCAGAAATAGGAATCCTATCGTCCATCTGTTCTCAGTCCCAATGCCGGGGCTTGTCACCTGGAGTTTGTCAAGACTTCGGCCGAAACTCTCTGAGCAAGGGGTCCTCAACTCCCACCAAGGACAGAAGCCAAGGCCATTGAAAATAGATGGGATGAGACTCTGTGGGGGAGAAGGGGACTTCTCTGGAAAGCGCTATGCCTACTGTGGTCTAGACGAATCAAGTTGGTTGAGAGGAAAGTGGTGTCACGAAGTGGAGAGTACTATGGAAACAGAGGGGTTCCGATCAATGTTCTTCGTGCCGGTCAGTGGTGGCGGCTGCGAACCGGTGCAAATCTGCAAGTGTCTGTCGGTTGTTTCTCCGTGAGCAGTTTGAAGACTCGAGAGTCGGAAATGCCACTGGGAAGCAACGAACATACGACCTAGAGCACGAAAGATAACTTTAGAGCACTCCGATTATGATGAGGGACGAGCAATACTGCGACTGCAGGGGTCTTGATGCATGCTGCAGGAAGGCCTACATATTTGGTCCATTGGTGGTCGCATTGGCTGCTCGAATTTGCTACGAGGTACCTGCACGCCAGCAACAGTTTTGCAGCAGAACAGGTACCAACATTAGCGGCCAGACCAGCCAATTTTTGCGTGTTCAACATTTGGGAAAACACGCGAAACTTGAAGCTACAGCCTCTAGAAGGTGGCCATCCCGGCATATCCCCAGTCCCTGTGTGTACATGTATCCATCCCACTTTGTCTTGGACCGTCTGTCGTAGAAAAACTATGGTGCATGGTACGTAGAGAAATGCGCGCTCCTTCCAGTCACTTTTTTTCGAGACCGCAATTCTTGAGTGGATTTGTCAATCCCAAGTGGTATTATTGTTCTTGCAGGGGCGTAAGAACCGTCTCTATTGCACGATACAGACAAGCACCAAATCCCAAGCTTGCTCATATTCACCCACCTTCCCTTCCCTCTGCAGTAGCCTTCTGAAGTCCTCCCATTCTTCCCAATTTTTCTCTGTGCTTGCCTGCCACACAAGCTCAGCGGTGCTATCCCTTCTTGACTCTTTGTTAATTCAATTGTAATAGTTTCAAGTCGAGGTCACCTACAGGGACAGCTCAGTCGTCAACTTCCCGACCTACTCTACTCCTCTTCTCCGTACATTTACGCCTACACGACACTTGCCACGAGACACACCATACCAATAGACGAGATACCCCGTGGAGTCTCGCAAAACGAGAGCTTTCGTCTCTCGAGCCATAGAGAACCCCTTCTTGGAGGCCTAAACCTTCTCCCTCGCCGACCCTAGCCACACCGCCCAAGATGCGTCCCGAAGTTGAGCAAGAGCTTGCTCACACCCTCCTCGTCGAGCTTCTCGCCTACCAGTTCGCTTCGCCAGTGAGATGGATTGAAACACAAGATGTCTTCCTGGCTGAGAAGACGGCCGAGCGGATCGTCGAGGTCGGCCCCGCAGATACCTTAGGAGTTATGGCAAAGCGTACACTTGCTTCCAAGTACGAGGCGTTTGACGCTGCAAAGTCGGTCCAACGACAAATCCTGTGCTACAACAAGGACGCAAAAGAGATCTACTACGATGTAGATCCCATTGAGGAGGAGCCGGAGCCAGCGGCTGAAAGCTCCAGCTCCAGCGGAGCAGCTGCTCCCGCCGCCGCCGCATCCTCAGCACCAGCAGCTGCTGCCCCTGCTCCGGCAAGCGCAGGACCGGCTGCTTCTGTGCCAGACGCACCAGTCCAAGCTCTTGAGATTGTCAGAGCCTTAATAGCCCAGAAGCTCAAGAAACCGTTCCTCGAGATCCCCCTTAGCAAAGCTATCAAGGATCTTGTTAGTGGTAAGTAACTTTTGCAATACGAAAGCCGATGGCCTCACAGACTTTACTGACCAATTCAAATAGGCAAGTCTACTTTGCAGAACGAGATCCTCGGTGACTTGGGCAAAGAATTTGGCTCTACCCCTGAGAAACCCGAAGACACACCGCTCGACGAACTTGGTGCTGTAATGCAGGCCACCTTTAATGGCCAGCTTGGCAAGCATTCACTATCCCTGATTGCTCGACTTGTCTCTTCGAAGATGCCTGGAGGCTTCAACATCACATCTGCTCGCAAATACCTGGAGACAAGATGGGGTCTTGGCCCTGGACGACAAGATGGTGCCCTGTTGTTGGCCATCACTATGGAACCTGCCGCGCGTTTGGGCTCTGAGAACGATGCCAAGGCATTCCTGGATGACGTTGCGCAAAAGTATGCATCCAACGCTGGCATCACCTTATCTACTGCCGCAGCAGCCGGCCCTGCTGCCGGAGGCGGTGGTGGTATGATGATGGACCCCGCGGCCATCGACGCTCTTACCAAGGACCAGCGTGCACTCTTCAAGCAGCAGCTCGAGCTTCTGGCGAGATACCTGAAAATGGATCTCCGTGCTGGTGACAAAGCCGCACTCGCCTCGCAAGAGTCTACGAAGGTTCTGCAAGCTCAGCTGGATCTTTGGTCAGCCGAGCATGGTGATTTCTATGCCGCCGGTATTGAGCCTGTCTTCAGCCCTCTCAAGGCTCGCACATACGACTCCGCATGGAACTGGGCTCGCCAGGACGCTCTCCACATGTTCTACGACATTATCTTCGGACGCCTCCAAGTTGTTGACCGAGAGATTGTCAGTCAATGCATCCGCATTATGAGTAAATCAAACCCTCTGCTTCTTGAGTTCATGCAATACCACATCGACAACTGCCCTACTGAACGAGGTGAAACCTACAAACTTGCCAAGGAACTTGGGCAGCAGCTCATCGAGAACTGCAGAGACGTTTTGAACGTTTCCCCAGTCTACAAGGATGTTGCTGTTCCCACTGGACCCCATACCACTGTAGACAACCAAGGCAACATCAAGTACGAGGAAGTTCCCCGACCCAGCTGCCGCAAGCTTGAACACTACGTTAAGCAGATGGCTGAGGGCGGAAAGCTTACAGAGTACGGCAACCGTACACGAGTTCAACATGACTTCACTCGTCTTGTCAAGCTGATCAAGGCCCAGCAGACAATGGCCAAGACAACACAGGCTGAGATCAAGTCCCTCACCAGCAATCTTCGTCAATCCTTGGCAATGAACGAGAGTCAAATTTTGCCTCGAGAGAATGGCAAGTCCTCTGGCCTGGTTAAGAAGAGCGGTATGAAGGCATCAACCCCTGCTTCTACCAACAAAGGCAAAACCGAGACCATTCCTTTCCTGCACCTCAAGAGCTTTGATGAGCTTACTGGGTGGGAATACGACAGGAAGCTCACCAAGGTTTTCCTGGACTGCTTGGAGGTTGCTGCCAAGGACGGTGTCAGTTATGAAGGCAAATATGTTCTTATGACTGGTGCTGGTGCTGGTTCAATTGGTGCTGAAGTTTTGCAAGGCCTTATCAGCGGTGGTGCTAAGGTTATCGTCACCACCAGTCGCTTCTCGCGTGAAGTTACGGAATACTACCAGGCCATGTACGCCAAGTTTGGTGCTCGAGGCTCTCAGTTGGTTGTTGTGCCTTTCAACCAAGGTAGCAAGCAGGACGTGGAAGCTCTTGTGGACTACATTTACGACACGAAGAAGGGTCTCGGCTGGGATCTTGACTACATCGTTCCCTTCGCCGCCATTTCGGAACAGGGTCGCCAAATCGACAACATTGACTCCAAGTCTGAATTGGCTCACCGCATCATGCTGACCAACCTTCTGCGCTTGCTCGGCTGTGTGAAGGCTCAGAAGATCGAGAGGGGCTTCGAGACTCGACCGGCTCAGGTTGTCCTCCCCCTGTCGCCGAATCACGGTACTTTCGGAAGCGACGGTCTCTATTCCGAGTCCAAGCTTGGTCTTGAAACCCTGTTCAACCGATGGCGATCTGAGGACTGGGCCAGCTACCTCACCATCTGTGGCGCTGTTATCGGATGGACTCGTGGTACGGGTCTCATGTCTGGTAACAACGTTGTTGCTGAGAGTGTTGAGCAAGAAGGTGCACGCACTTTCTCCCAGCAGGAAATGGCCTTCAACCTGCTCGGTCTCATGTCTCCCCAGATCGTTGATCTTTGCCAACACCAGCCTGTCTTCGCCGACCTCAACGGCGGTCTTCAGTTCCTTAAGAAGCTGAACAAGCTAATGGGTCGGGAGCGTGCCAACATCACCAACACTAGCGAGGTACGTCGCGCAGTGACCAAGGAGACAGCAATCGAGAACAAGATCGTCAATGGTGAGGAGAGCGAGGCTCTCTACAAGAAGAAGGTTATCGAACCCCGCGCCAACTTGAAGTTCGACTTCCCCAATCTGCCCGACTGGAAGAAGGATGTGGCTCCTCACCATGAGAAGCTGAAGGGCATGGTTGATCTTGACAAGGTCGTCGTCGTTACCGGTTTTGCCGAGGTTGGCCCATGGGGTAACTCGCGCACCCGCTGGGAAATGGAGGCCTATGGAGAGTTCTCGCTCGAAGGCTGTGTTGAGATGGCTTGGATCATGGGTCTGATCAAGAACCACAACGGTCCTATCAAGGGCAAGCAATACTCGGGCTGGGTTGATACCAAGTCCGGCGAGCCTGTCGATGACAAGGACATCAAGCAGAAGTACGAGAAGCACATCTTGGAGCACTCTGGTATTCGTCTCATTGAGCCTGAGCTCTTCGATGGATATGACCCTAACAACAAGGAACTCCTCCATGAGGTTGTCATTGAGGAAGACCTTGAGCCGTTTGAGTCTTCCAAGGAGACTGCTGAGGAGTTCAAGCGCCAGCATGGTGACAAGGCCGAGATCTTCGAAATCCCCGACAGTGGTGAATATATTGTCCGCATGCGGAAGGGTGCCACCCTCTGGATCCCCAAAGCTCTTCGATTCGATCGCCTGGTCGCTGGCCAGATTCCCACTGGCTGGGATGCGAAGAAGTACGGTGTCCCTGACGACATCATCTCCCAAGTCGATCCCGTCACTCTCTTTGTCCTCGTCTCCGTCGCCGAGGCTCTTCTTTCTTCTGGTATCACCGATCCTTATGAGTTCTACAAGTATGTCCATACCTCTGAAGTCGGTAACTGCATTGGTTCGGGCATGGGTGGTGCTGGCGCTCTGCGCGGCATGCACCGTGACCGCTTCCTGGACAAGCCTGTTCAGAATGATATTCTCCAGGAGTCCTTCATCAACACCATGTCTGCCTGGGTCAACATGTTGCTGCTGTCGTCTTCCGGTCCCATCAAGACCCCTGTCGGCGCCTGTGCTACTGCGGTAGAATCGGTCGACATTGGGTACGAGACAATCATGGAAGGCAAAGCACGTGTGTGTCTTGTTGGTGGTTTCGATGACTTTGGCGAAGAGGGTTCCTACGAGTTCGCCAACATGAAGGCAACCAGCAACGCTGTCGACGAGTTTGCTCACGGCCGTACGCCCCAGGAGATGTCGCGACCTACTACCACTACCCGTAACGGCTTCATGGAAGCTCAAGGCTCTGGTGTGCAGATCATTATGACTGCTCAGCTGGCCCTTGATATGGGCGTGCCCATCTATGGTATCCTGGCTCTCACCACTACTGCCAGCGACAAGATTGGTCGTTCAGTTCCTGCTCCTGGTCAAGGTGTCCTCACCACTGCCCGCGAGACAGCTCGGAAGTTCCCTTCGCCCCTGTTGGACATTGAATACCGCCGTAGACAGATCCAGCAGCGCAAGAACCAGATCCAAGACCGAAAGGAATGGGAGATGCAGTACATTCAGCAAGAGGTTCAGGCCATGAAGTCCTCAGGCGAGGAGTTCAACGAGAAGGAGTACATGGAAAGCCGTGTCAGTCACATTGAGAAAGAGGCCATCCGTGAGGAGAAGGAGGCACTCCGAAGCTTCGGTAACAACTTCTGGAAACAAGATACGAGCATTGCCCCTCTCCGTGGAGCACTGGCTACTTGGGGTCTTACTATTGATGACCTTGACGTCGCCTCTTTCCACGGCACTTCCACCAAGGCCAACGACAAGAACGAGTCGTCCGTTATTTGCCAGCAACTGCGCCATCTCGGCCGCAAGAAGGGCAATGCTGTTCTTGGTATCTTCCAGAAGTACCTCACTGGTCATCCCAAGGGTGCTGCTGGTGCCTGGATGATGAACGGCTGCTTGCAAGTGCTGAATACTGGATTGGTTCCTGGCAACCGTAATGCCGACAATGTTGACCCGATCATGGAGCAGTTCGATCTGATCGTTTACCCCAGCCGCAGCATTCAAACGGATGGCGTCAAGGCATTCTCTGTCACTTCGTTCGGTTTCGGACAGAAGGGCGCCCAAGCCATTGGTATCCACCCCAAATACCTCTACGCCACCCTCGACGAAGCTACGTACGATGCCTACTGCAAGAAGCTTGCCGCTCGCCAGAAGAAGACTTACCGCCACTTCCACAATGGAATGATCAACAACTCGTTGTTCCAGGCCAAGGCTAACGCTCCCTACACTGACGAGCAGCTCAGCTCGGTGCTTCTCAACCCCGAGGCACGCGTTTCTGAAGACAAGAAGTCTGCCAGCTTAGTGTTCGCCGCCGACTTTGCCAAGAAGGCGGCCCTGGCTGCGAAGACGTCGGTGTCAAAGAGCACCACCCAGGCTCTCACCGAAACCATGGCCCGCGCCCTCCCGATGAACAAGAGCCAGAAACACGGTGTTGATGTGGAGGATATCTCGGCCATTAACATTGATAATGAGACGTTTGTCGAGCGCAACTTCACCGAGCTGGAGATTGCTTACTGCCGCAAGGCGCCCAGCCCGCAAAGCTCCTTTGCCGGCCGCTGGAGCGCCAAGGAGGCAGTGTTCAAGAGCCTCGGCGTTGCCAGCATGGGTGGCGGCGCTGCTCTCAAGGATATCGAGGTTCTTCCCAATGAGCACGGTGTTCCCACTGTCACTGTAAGTTCCAACCACTCTGATACACTTTGTACTCAGCGATGCTAACTACTGTTTACAGCTTCATGGCAATGCCAAATCAGCCGCCGAGAAGGCCGGTGTGAAGGAGGTGGTTGTCTCCATCTCGCACACAGACCAGCAAGTGATTGCTGTGTCGGTTGCTTCTTTCTAGGCATCATGGTGTAACGTTTTATGTGAATGTATATATATTAGACTTGATGATGGGGGTGTTTGACGATTGAGACATGGTTTTCCTTCTCTACGTCGTGTGTATTTACATCTATTACCGAAGATAGACGAGCAATGATATTGAGTGGCAAAGACAGGAGAAGAAGAGAAGGGCGTTAGAAGCTTGGTGGAGGCGTCGTACGCACCATCATGGGTATTACACAGATTGGTCTCTACCAATAGCAAATATAAACTGCCTTTACCCTGCACAGACATTTAACTTATTCCTCGGCTTCATGTGCACTGACTGGCCCGGCATTGAATGGCAATGCTAGCTCCACCACGGGCTCGGCAACCACGTATGGATATAGATCCGCTTCCTCCACATGTTAGTGAGTAACGGTGCTCCATGCTCCCTCTGATCTGGTGAAATCTAGTACCTGTGCAGCTCCGAACTATTAAGATCCCCACGCTAACTGCTAGATTGCACGATGAAAAAGCTTGATCCTCGGTTCGCGCCGTTGCTGTCAAGCCCCAGCAGGAAGCCCCATGCGCAGATCCAGATCGAAATCCATGGATGCCACGTGGAGTGAAACAGAGCAAGGGTGTTCAAGGATTGTGCAAGTCGTGCATGTGATCATTGGTCGATGTTGGCCGCCCTCTGCTTTGGTCCACTACACCTGCCCCTTAGCGGAATGTCTGGTACTACATAACTCCTCCAATAGTAACAATATCTGGGTTCATGAAGGGTGGCCAACATCAACGGCATTCGTATGTTATATTGGCCCTATTATCTCTATGATGATTCGCATTTTATAATTGAAATGTTGCATCTAAGAGCATACTGCTTTCTCGCTGGTGTTCAATTCGCACACTGGCTCTTGCTGACATTATGCCCTTGGCTGTCGATTCGCGGTTGTCTGTAGCTCAATTCCGTGGCTTCAAGGGTCGTCACTCGCAGAATCGTAATTCTACACGGCTACCACCTTACCCCAGGCATGGATATTCCGAACGGACGTCTTTTGAGTAATGGTATCGCGACTACATAAACCCCACTGGGGGTATCTATGTGTTGGACTTCAAACAATGTAGGGTTGAACAGGAAGTGCTTGTTATTGTTTTTCCGCACTTGACAGAATAGAACAACAAAAGCCTCGCTTCATCAGCCACTTATTGCGTAGAAAAAATGACTGCCACATGATTCCTTCCGAGATCAAGTTATTTCCAGTCGTCTACTAAGCTGATTCTAAGCAAAGATGGCCCTCTATCATCAGCCATGCATCCCCATAAGTCGACCCGCAATCTGCAAAGAGCAAAGCAGGATTCGGTGCATACTCTGGTCCTTGATAATGGCGTTACGCTTCTTGGCTTGTTTGATGCTGGGGACGTAGTCGATGGTTAACTGCATGCTTGTTAATATCTTAGTATTCTCTTTGCTCCAAAATAAAGCCATGTTACTTGGATGTTGCAGCCCTCACAATACCTACCTAGGCTCGAGCCTGCGAGAACAGACGGAAGCCAAGATGCCAATTATTCCCTCAGCCTTAGCTGTGGCCTAATTAACAATTGAAATGTGTGTCTTGGCAACTCTCGACTTGAATTCTTTCATCTGAACAATCATGTACAGACGCCCACCCATTCCCCGTAATTCGATTCTAAAATTCAAGTAGATTCGATTTATACTGAGGCACGCAACGCGGCCATACCCAAGGAGGCCAATGGCAAATACTTCATTTATTCGGTAATACTTCCAGACCCATCTCCCGCGTGGGTGCCTGTCCTAAGGTCACTATTCTCCAGGCCAAGGGCTTGCCTCAGCACACTTCACTTGTCTTCCTTCTCGCTGTCCACCCCAGTACTTCAGCTGAATCCCTTGAGTTCCAGTTTTTCAGTCTAAGGCAATTGAACTGCACCATTCGGCTCGGACACTTAAAGCGTACGAAGTGGTCATGATGCCATAACTTCGATTCGGCTGAGTCATAGGGGGGCTTTGCCCCTTTTCATTTCTGCCCGTACCATAGCGGACTAGGCTGGATAAAACCAAGGGATGAACTGCAATAATGATATCTAAAAAGAAGTATTATCCCCTAGATGTACAAGCCCAACGCACTCACAGTCCCCCACCATTCTCCCGCAGTGGACTGCCAGTCAGCCGATATCTGAATACAAGCAAACTGCATGCGGTCAGGCGTTTCCGCCAACCAAAGGGGTATTGTGACCCCGCTGCGAGTTACATCAGGAACAGCAATCTTCGGTACCAGTATCCCAAACCACTTACACAGGGATACTCTTGTCCCATGCCCGGGCCTTGATTCAAAGATTGTCATATGTCGATGTCTTGATGTTGAAGGATGCGCCTTGAATGTAGGCGAACTGCACACCAGGTGAGTGTGGACAGCTCATGGGAAATCACTATTGCGCAGCGTGGTATAATGAAGACCCGGGCTCGCGATATTGAATCGTACTACGTAATATTGACGGTCCTTTCGAGGTGACTCAGGGAAGCGGCTGCCCATATACCAGACGGCCTAGCCAGTTGCTATAAAGGAGTACTGTCATGTTGGCCTTCTCATGTATTCACCTATGCCATCCCATCATTGCGGAGCCGCCATTTGGTGGTCTGAAGATAACCAGAGAGGCTAAATTCCTGTCATTAACGGTGAATCGAAGAGGAAGATCAGATTCTACCAAGAATCAGATCCGTTATTAGACGGCTATTGAATATCTCTATGCCTGGGCTGCAATCCCTGCTGTATAAAATCCGCCGCGCATCACTAGTGAACGCATCTTCTCCATCAATACACACATATGCTCACAGATACCCAACAGCCAACTATAAAATCTCCGGTCTGATACTACGAAACGTATGTATACTTTATTTCCATAATCACATACTCCATCGACATCATCTAGTGCCTCAACACAGCAGAACATTTGATACCAAAGCAGAAAACTCAACATGCAGCGTTCTAACTCGATGTATATAGGTCAAGGTCAACATATGTCGAACTATCGGCAAATATCTCGCAACATGTCTTCTACCGGTGACAACAGAGCCCTTGACAACAACACGGTTCAGAGCAATTCCGTGAACAATGCGCCGCAGCAACAGCAGCAGCAGCATGAAACCCAAAATCAACAGCCGCACAATACCTATCGCCAAACCCAAGGAAGCGTCACCACTCGACGCCGCCTTACCAGCACCATCGGCCACGGCATGCTACCCTTAAGCGAAGGGCTCTCCATCCAGGAGTACGAGCGCCGCCGCCAGCACAACACCAGACAGGCCGAAGAGAACAAGAAAGAGCAGCGCGAGCGCAATAACGAGGCCGCCCGCCGCAGCCGCCAGCGCCGCGCCGACCTCATCGCCGACCAGAAGGCGGAGATTGATTGTCTGAAGCAAGAGAACGGTGCCCTCAAGAGTGAGCGTGACTACTGGAAAGGCGTCGTCATCGAGATTCAAGGCCGTGTCGGTGGTGTCGGTGGTGCTGGTAGCGCTCAACAGCAACAGCATCCACGGCAGCTGCAGTCCTCGTCGGCGCCGCAGAACCTCGCGTGCCCGGCTGGCATGGCTCCCTCCGCCGCTTCGCACGGTAATGTCCCCGTCGCTCCCACTGCTCAGATGTCTGCCCCGCGGATGCCGGCTTCCCAGTTCCCTCCCCAGATGCCCAACCACGCCGGCTCGAACAACTTTGCGGGCTTTGATTTCCAACAGTCGAGCGGCGCCCCTGTCGCCAACATGTCTTCGGATGCCCCTGTAAACTTTGACGAGGCCGAGTTCCTCAAACAACTGGAACAGTACAGCGCGCAGGTGGCTGACGGAGATGCCCTGGATAACTTTGACTTTTCCGTTCCTGGCAACGGCGCCTAGAGGTCCATGGGTGGGTGTGTCGGGAGCTTATGGGACCGCTATATTTAAGAATGGCTGTTCCGATACGTAGGCCTTGCAGGCCGACCACATCATTATGTCGTTACTCTGGGGGCCTTCGCAGTATCTTGAGTCCATCTCCATATTGCTTCTGTAGTGTTGCCGATTAGCTAGTGTTTCTTTCTGTGTCATCGCTTGCCCATATGGCAGTTAGTTATGACCGTAGTTGCGAATTGTACTTACTTGCGTTTGTACTGCACTCTGTCTTTATGCAAGCGTTCCCTTGTGATTGGACCATCAGTTTTGTCCTGCTTCGCGATGGCGTTTCCTTCTGACTGAGCCGCTGATGACTGGTAGGGTCGCCAAAGGAAACAAAGCAAGTACCATCAAGTCGGCGATGGGCTTTGTAATAGACTAGTTTGAGGTGCAGGAGCCGACGTCAATGCATTCTCAAGACAGCTCCGATACAATATTCAGAAACAGACAGTGGGAAAAATAGAAAATTCGATGAGAATGCGTTCTCACAGATACTCGAGAACAATAAGTATAAACTTACGGGATATAGACTCAACATCAAGTCGTTCTCGGCAGCGCTCCCTGAGGATAGAGAGTAGTGAGCAGTGAAGGGGGTGGAAAGCTTGGCGATAATGCGTCTCCATGAATGCTCCGCGAGCAAATAAGAAGACGAATTGGGCGCCGGCGCGGTTGCCATTCGTTTTCACGAACGCTCCGGGAGAAACTAAGAAAACGTACCGGGCACCGGCGCGGTAGCCATTCGTTTACACGAGCGCTCCGCGAGAAAAGAAGAAACGAACCGGCACCGGCGCGACCGCCGTTCGTTTACACGAACGCTCCGTGAGAAAGCAGGGAAACGAAGCGGGCGCCGGCGCGGCCGCCGTTCGTTTATACGAACGCTCCGCGAGAAAGCAGGGAAACGAATAGCGCGGGTTTGTGGGGGAGAAGTTGGCTACCAGGACTTGGATTTCACTTCAGGATTTATATGCCGCCGCTTCACGAAATCGGCCTGAGAGCGCCGTCTGACTCATTAGCGATGATCGTGATGGTTGCTGTCATGGATTGCCGATGTAAGTGTGGATATCGTTTCATCAACCTTCACAGAGAAGGCAGCCCCACACTATATTCCATCGTCCATTATCTAATTCGGTCCATCGCCCATCATACGAAAACGGATTCCGCACTTCGCTTCACTATTGCTCATGGGAAGTACAGCTTTGCACTTCGTCCACCATCCATTATCTATTTCTGTTCATCGCCCATTATACGAAAACGAATTCCGCACTTGACTTCACCGTCGCTCATGGGAAGTACAGGCCTGCACTTCGTCCGTCATCCATTATCTAATTTGATCCATCGCCCATCGTGCAGAGTGGAATTCTGTACTTTATTCCATCATATCTCATAGGAAATATAGGCATATATCTCCAATTCGTTTCATTGTCTATAATGTAAAAAGTAATTTCGCACTTCTCTCCATTGTCACTCGTGGAAAGGCCAGCTCTATACTTCACTTCACCATCCATTATCTAATTCATGCATTGTCGACCATGGAAAGGGCCCCTTTGCTTAGTGATGCGCCTTGTTTTTCAAGCCATCACGCGTTGTGGTTTCGTCCACTTGGTGAGTCTCGTGATATTAATCCTGGAAGTAACGAGTGGTAGCTGCAATGGGATGGGGGTACACACATTGACAACTAATGATGGTTGTGAGAGAAGTTGTTGTAAATAAGAAATAAGATGGCTGTGCGATGTGACCAAAGGTGTTGCTGGGTCGCCAGACACGTCCATAAGTGCAATATTGGCTAATGATGATGACCTCGCACGGAATTAAGGAAGACCTAACTGTTTTGTTCACCAGTCGCATTCCGAGCTCTTCTCTTTGACCCCTGCTTTAATCAGGTTCAAATATCACTAAGTTCCTTTGCTGTCTGATTAGGCTACAGCTTGTAAAAGGTGCGACGTTAACTCGCAAGGGTGCCAACCCGGTCCTTTTGATGTTCCAATGTATCAAAGGACAGCTACAAACTGTGCAGCAACGACTGACTTCACACCTGCCAAGGCTCAAAAACTTGCAGCTGCATGAACGCTGCATGGGCCCACGTGGTGCCAGTTGACCGTTCAAGCGTATTGCACTTAGCCCCTGAAAAATACGAGCTACCCCTATCCGAGGCTTGAAAAGGTCAAGATAGGGGTAGCTCGTATTTTTCAGGGGTAACGAAGGATCAATGCTTTGCAACAACTTTGCCTCCCGGGACAAACAGAATGGATGCAGAAGGCTTTTGAAGTGCCAGAACCCTAATTCAACTCTGTAAGAGCAGCAGGAGCGGCATATCCTACGTTAAGTATGTAAGATAGTGCCACACCCAATTTGGTCCAATTTGTCGCAGACTATGTCAAAAAATCACCTTCAGCTATATTGCAAATCCGGCCATGAAGCCCTTGTTACTTCCCAACAGATTGGTCTTCGAAATGGGCCTAGATAGATGTCATGAAGCAGACTCAAGTATCTAGTCAAGTGTCATCTGGTTATTAAAACGCTGCACAATGTAGGGAAGGTAATTTTTGAGTAAAAAGTATTTTTCGAGGCTATCAAATGTGAATGAAATCATTAAGACGATCATTATTTCTCTGCGAATTGCGCTGCTAATGATTGGAAGCTCTAACAGGGAAAGCGACAATCCATCTGACGATGGGGATCAATCTTATTGATACCATCCCAGTCGTTATCGGCGAAAGCGCCGACTTGACAATTCGGCACATTATTGGGATCCTGATTGTATAAGGTTGAAACATAGCTGCTGGCCCAAGCCAGGTCCCCGTACTTGAGTTGAATCACCCAGCTCTTCCACTGCGTTCGGGCGCATCGCTTGTTGGTTTTTCGCCCGCCCGTTCCTCCAAGGTCCGGGGATGGACAGTCTTCAACCGCCGCGCCTAATGGTAGCTTGTTGGTCATCGCCACAGAAATCGGGTGGGCGAGCCCTGTCTCGCCCGTGGGTACCAGGTACTCCTGGTTCCAGTCCTTGGTGAAGCGACCCGAGTGTTTCTTCTTGCCGTCTCCGTCGTAGAAGTCGTAGTCGACGACAATGGAATGGTCACTAAAGCCCTGGACGTACTCGTGAAGATGCAGGTTGCAGATCTTGGGCAATGGGGGCGCCGGCCTCGGCAGTGGTGGTGGTGGCCGCACACGGGGCGTATTATTAGGCGGAGTGGTGGGAGCAGGAGCGGCCGGTGCTTGAGTAGTGGTGGGAGGAGCTGCGGTGGCAATGGGTGCCGTTGTAGCAGGCGGGCTCACACTGGTAGAGCCTTTGCTGCCGGGATCGTCTCCCTTGATGGAACAGCTTTGTTCGTCCCGCTTGAGGTGCTGATGTGCCGCCGGTACCCACTCGTGGTGGCGATCTCCGATATCTATAGGTTGAAAATGGGTTAGTTTTATTGGTTCAATTCAGATATATTGCATTGATCAGAAGCTGACGCTCCAAACTTACCATTACCCTCGAACCAGATGCGCCACATGGCTTTGGGCTGATCCGCCTCAGTGACATGATCATTAACCTCGCACCGTTTCTGACCTGGTTGATATTGAATGAGCAGTTTCCCGAGGTGCGAGTTAAACTGTGCATCCCCAAAATCGGGAACTCGTATGAAATTTCCATACGCATCAATGTCGTCCATAAACTCAAAGGTTGTCTGGGGAGAATACTTGATAGTCGAAATGGTATGTTTTTCGTTGTTGGGGAAAATAGCTCTGAGTTCCGAGACTATTCGATCAACGTACGCCGCGTACATGAGTGGGCTTTCACCCATACTGACCGAGCTGCTCGCCACTCTCATGGTTGGGGCCATGACGAAGACGCGAGGAGAGTTGGCATCGTCAAACATATGTCCTTGGGGCTTATGGTCGTTGTTCCGTAGCTCGTCAAGGCCAAATTCATTCATGTACAGCACCTCTAACCCTAGGTGCAAGCGGCGGATGACATCGGCCTCGAATCGCTCGTCGCCTCCCCGGAACGATGGGTTTTCCCAGAAATGGCTTGCCCAAGCGCCTTGTGTAGAGACGACCACAACTGAAGTACAGCCCCAAAGGCCCGAAACGGCAAGAGTATTGACCTGGTTGTCGAACTTGATCCAGTTCGTCGTACTAATTGAATCCCAGCTTTGCTCGACATGAGTCTTTTCGTCAGATTCGGCTATCTCAGCCTCTAAGCACTAGTCAGCAACAAATGATGGCTAAACGGACTTGGTACTCCACCTACCTCCT
This sequence comes from Apiospora arundinis, assembly GCA_039105305.1. Taxonomy (NCBI): domain Eukaryota; kingdom Fungi; phylum Ascomycota; class Sordariomycetes; order Amphisphaeriales; family Apiosporaceae; genus Apiospora; species Apiospora arundinis. The sequence goes on from JAPCWZ010000004.1 coordinate 3,008,305, forward strand.
CGCATGAACTTGAGCCTGTCATTATTGTAGTTCTTCGGATCGGACCACTCGTTAACTCCAGGCTGACTGTCTCGGAATGGGGCAGCACGTTTCTCGGACTGTTGTGAGTTCTTCTTTCGTTGTTTGCAGCTCGCAGCACCACAAGTGTCAGAACTGCAAAAAACATTGTCAGTCTCCTGGGGCACCAATGTCGTGGTTGTCGATGCTACCAATGTGTCGCAGGCCGTTGCGGTGCTATATACCAGCGTTGAGCAACTGGTAGGCTGTTGACGCTGTCCGTCCTGCTGCCCCTGTCCCGAGGCTACGGCTGTTGTCACAGAGCAGAAAACACTTGCGTATGTCGCAGACACGGTTGTGGTGCATGTGGTGCTGCTTTTGACTGTGCTGGAGGGTTCAGGGCCATTGTAGGTCTTCGTTGGTTCCTTCTCCTTTCCCGGGTCTTTTTCAGTTCCTGGATCCTTTCCCTTGCCGGGGTCCTTCTCATTTCCAGGATCTTTCTTCTTTTCTGGATCATCCTCCTTCCCATCCTTTCCTGGATCCTTATTGGGTTCCGGTTCCTTGCCCTCTCCCCCACCTTGTTCACTGCCACCTTTCTCATCTTTACCCTCCTTCGAACAGTTGCTGATCTTGAAACCCAGAACTTTGAAACACAGTCCCGGTATCTTGAATTGAATATTGACTGGGAATGTTGGGATACATCCCCAGCACTGCATATATAGTCAGCATTATCTTTTGCTGGGAAGGTATAGGGTTTCCTGAACTTACAATTCGCGGCGGTCCCTCCAGTGGTACAATGACCGGAACTATGGTGGGTTCACTTTTTCCCGAGGAAGTGGTAGTGATGATGGCCCCTTCGACGAATTCCCCCGCGAGGGTTTCCATATAGGCCCCTGGGGGAAGTATTGTCATGGTAGAGGGAGCCGATGTCAGATCTGATGGGAGAGTTGGTGCTGGACTGTTGACGGCGGCACTAGTGGGTCCAACAATCTGTGACATGATTATGCCCAGGCTAGAGGATAATTTGCCTGCATCCTCCTGGATACCTTGGATGACATGGTCTAGGGCAGCCGGCTCTGTTGTTTGTTGACCAGTTTCGAGTCCTCCAAGTAGGCTTAGGATACCGCAATTAACGGTTTGCAGTTGTTGAACAAACGGGCTCGATGAGTCTCGTCTCTTCCTGGGAGAGATATCCAGATTGGGACAATCGAAGATTATATTGCCATTGGGGAGGCCGTAAGATAGCCCACCAATACCTGCAATCAAGTCCTCTATGGCCGTCATTGCGGAGGTGGCCCTAGGGGGGCTAGGATCCGAAGCCCATGAGCTTGCAAGTGGGAGTGCATCGTTTGCCAAACGGGAGAAGAGAGATGATACGCTAGACCTCATAGGACCTCCAGTGGGGTCAAGAGGTGTAGGCTGAGGACCGGACGTGACAGTGATAAATGATGTTATGGGACCTCCATGGATCACAACAATGTCCATAGGTTTGCCGTCATGGTTGATAGCCTGAGTGTTTATCATTGTTGGTCTTGCTGGGGATGGTTCGTGATGGAACTCGGAAGTGTCTTGAGCCGAACTCCTTGTAATTGTAGTCTGCTCATTTCCTGCCGGAGAAGGACATGGCTTATCGGCGATGCAACAACGCCCGGTACGGTACTGGACAAGATCGATGCATGTAGGCCACTCTTGCCAGTGACCGCCGGCTAAGTCTGGATCGGGGGAGACTTCATGACCATAGTTGAACGCCAAAACGCAAGGGCGACCAAGCTGCAACAGAGAGGATCCTTGAGAGGATCATAGTGGGAATAACAGATATCCAATACAGGTAAATTCCTTAGGGTACTGCAGTACGAAGATAATGTCTGGGCTCATAACTGTCTCTACATGCGGAGGTTCCTCAGTTCATTTATACAAATGGTTGTGTATTACATCTATCTCTTTTATGTTGACAAGGTATACGAATCTGCTATAACATAATGGATGTACAACTCTACACCGAAGTACAGTGTATTGGTAGACGCAGTTAAATTCCATATAGCCCCATTCCCAGTTGGCGATACACGTGTTTCTAAGTTTAGATGGTATCTAAAACGTGTAGACTACCAACCGCTAACCACACAACATCATCTCGACCAACTTCGAGGCTTCGCCGCCCCCAGCCCCTATAACTGGTGAGGTTGGCTTCAATCCAACTGGCTGGGTATTTGATGTTAGAACGCGTTTATGACAACAAGAGTCATGATTTGACAGATATCTCTGGCTATTTAGCATTTGGAGTTGACAGGGATTATCATACGAGCAATTAGGCGGCGGTTGTTCCGAGTGCTCCTGGACCCCTGTTCACTAACTACCAACAACAACATTGAAGCTCCCTTACTTGGGCGTCTCGGCCCCCCACTTCAATCTCGACATACTGTTGTTGCAAGTACATACATCGTATTTTATCACGGTCGTTCCAATGCAAGGCTCTGCTCTGTTGTAATAGCGCCCAGCCAAGAAGAGCGCGCACGAAAGGAGGCAAAGGCGGTCGACACCGAAACACCTATGAAAAGACAACACTACCGCGAGGGAGTCATGGCAACGGACGAAGACAAACGCAAAGAGAACGAGTGGACACTCCTAGAGGATGAAGAAAAGCGCAAAATCGAAGCCCTCTATACCGATCTTCCTCCACTTCCCCCAAAGGCACCACAGCCAGACTACTTGGTTCAGGAAAAGCCAATCTACAGTCAAGACGAAGCATCTCGGGCTTTTTACTTGGCATGTCAATTTGGCAACTTGCAAGAAGTTCGCGCGTACATTGAGGACGTTCAGCCATCACACGCCGATCGCCAGTACGGCCTGGAAAAGGCAGCACACGCATTCCAGATTGAGATTGTGCGATATCTGATGCAAGAGCAAAGCACCAAGATCCACACCCGTGTCTTCCAAACATATTGGGGTGATGGTCGCGCAATGCAAAGCCTAGTCGACAACGACAGCCCAAACATCATGGGGTACCTGGGTAGGGAGGCTCAACGTCCGCGAAAGCGCCATACGAGGCTCGCGACGGCAAACATATTTGCGAGCGGCTGCTCTAAGGTCGAGGTTACGCGCTACCTTAGTCGAGTTTTCCAATCAAGTCTCAACAATACCGATGGCATAGCACAAAACATATTTGCAAGCGGTAGTCCCAAACTGCTCCAGCTCCTGCAGGCGTTCCTCGACAACGGATGGCATCCCAACCAGATCCTGGAGCCACCACAGGAGGTAGCGATACATCATGTGCGGTGCGTACAGGATACGGCCATTTTGAAGCTTCTGCTCGACCATGGTGCGGACCCTACCATCAGCCGCTTGAGGCCAGTCTCCCTGGTCTTTCAAAGACGCCCTGCCCGAGCACCAGTAACGCGCAAGACCGGAGACGTTCTTGACATGGCTTCTAAAGTCGGATCCACCGAAGCTGTCGATCTCTTATTGGCCCACGGCGCCATATTCGAGTATGGAAGGCCACTGCATTGTCTCATTGAGTACCAACCCCAGGCAGGCGCTCCGGTCGATGCCAGCCGGTTCGAGATGGCGGAGCACTTGGTGAGAATTGGGGAAGATATAAATGGATCCAGAGACATGTCTGATGCCGTCCGACCTCACAGCATCATTCCCATTGGCGGAGATTTCCATGCCACCCCATTATCTCATGCCGTTGGTTGCCGAGATTGGGACTTTGTGGAATGGCTACTAGAGAATGGCGCCGACCCAAACGCCTGCAATGGTCGGGCATTTGACAAGCACGATGAGATGATTTATGGGCTAACGTCTGGAAATTCTTTGGATAAGAACCCAATGTGTCTATCTGATTTAATCCAGAAGGTCAAGGATAAGAAGGGGGGAAATGATACGTTCTCTTGATTCTCCTTTTTCATCTCTGGCTCGAAGGTAACCAAAGCAATCCGCTTCCAATTCGCCAATCTTCAAAACCCACCCAAAGCTTAACATTTATTCTAAATTTCTTACTAAATAAAACTCATGTCCAACTATATATGGCCAGTGCTTTCTTGAAATTATATTTTATCTCCCCTTCAAAGTAATTACGTACGAATAGTGTATTAGAAACACCACAAGATTTCCTCGGCCGAGAGAATTATCCAGGGACCACCCAACGCCATAGATGGAACGACCTACATGTACTTATAAAAGCAGAAACAGGTACTTGCGTAGCTATATAATACCGAGCCGCATCTGTGGCCAACACCGCCACTGTCGGCGCCGGCGCCCTGGCTACCGAAGACCCCTGGCTACCGAAGACCTACAGCCTGCATCTTCACCAAACTTTACCCATAAAGCCTCAATCCTCTCCACCCAAACTAGTACCTTGCTCTTTCTAGCAAATATTTCCCAGCTCGCTTTGCGCGGCTTCCGTTATCTAGAGAGATCTGACTGAACGCCCTCGTCGACGTCACTGCCGCGTCCTGGACGTCATGATGACCTGTCGTCGAAATAGAGTCGACGCCTGCCGGGAGGCCTTCCGGGAGGCCGAGCGTATGGCGCTACATCTAGATCAGATGCGCGGGGGCGAAGTATTCGATGAAATAGGGGTTACTTCCGAACTTCAGCCCGAGCGAAAACAAAGTTTTCCCCTCATGCATGTAACATCTAACCTACCCCTCAGATGCATCGTCGGTAGTTCAATATGCCCATGATAGTGGCATGATTTGACGGGGAGAGGTAACGCGATTGGCCAATGGCGCACGTCAGATATGTAACCAAAGTAGTTGCATGGAGTGGAAACTCTATCACAGATCAGACAAGTTCCGATCGATAGAGGAGCAAACACTCATTCCCTTAAACAAGATGCAATGCCCGACACTTGCTTTGGTGAACTACCAGACAAGCGTGACGTCCGTTCCTGGTTTCCCCCTAGGAGAATGCAAACCTGTGATGCATGGAGCTGAAGGCTACAAGATTTATGCTTTCAGGCAAAAACTTACAACCAACTGGCATGAACAAGCACATGCTGAAAAGCCGGGCGCGATCTCTTCAAGTCTTTGGTTAACTTGCTGTATCTAGCTTATCATCGTCATGTCGTGAAACACTACTGCATTCAATTGAGTTCACGATGCTTATCTTGAATACTGATGCAGAGTGGCATTGCCAGGGCTCTAGCTCATGCTCAGACTCGGGCCCGTTCCTTGATGCCGCGCATTGGCGTGCATATAAACAAAAACACTATCGCGAATCTCGGTCCTGCTATGCAATTGAGTTTGGCATCTGAATGGAGTAATAAGATGCATCCGATACAAACGCGAATGCATTGTTTACTCGTTGAGTCGCTAGTATGCCTCCCGCAAAAGGCAAATCTACTTACATTCCGTGATATAGATGTCTCCGTCTCAAAGGCATTGCCAGTGGGGCCGACAGAGTGCGACTTACATAGAGGAATAACCGACTTTTGAATATCATTCACATCTCTCAAATCCACTGATTTTGGGGAGTTTAGATTCGTATTTGAGCCAACTATTTTACATATCCCTTGTGTTCGTTTTGACCCAACATATTGAGTGATTAGCAATGTCTCAGGACCCTCCCATCGCGGTTATAGGCTTTGCCTACCGCGTTCCTGGTGTCGGGGGAAAGGGTCTCTGGGACTACCTGGCGCAAGCAAAATCGGCTTGGTCCAAGATTCCTGCCGACCGCTTCGACCAAGCCGCGTATTGCAGGCCCGGCCCTGAGAAGTCGGGCGTTTTCCGGGTCCAGGGAGGCCACTTCGTGCCTGGGGATATCTACGCCTTCGACGCAGCCTTCTTCAACATGAGAACGGAGGAGGCTAAAAATGCCGACCCCCAGCAGCGCATGCTGCTCGAAGTCGCCCTGGAGTCCGCCGAAATGGCGGGCCACAGTCTTAACAGTCTCGCCGGCCAGAAGATCGGCGTCTTTATCGGCAGCGGGCAGCACGACTATTCAGCCTGTCTGACCGATGACAATTTCGCGGTCAAGACGTTCACGGCTACCGGAATCGCGCCTTGCATGCTTGCAAACCGGCTGTCCTACTTCTTCGATATCGACGGTCCCAGTACGGTGCTCGATTCGGCGTGTGCCTCGAGTGCCTATGCGGTCCACCAGGGAATATTGGCTATTCGCAACGGAGACTGCACAGCCGCGTTTGCTGCTGCGGCATCGTTGAACATTAGCCCTGGTGGCTTTTTGGCGCTCGAGAAAACAGGGTAAGGAATTCAAATATCTAATGATCGGTTCCCCTACCTCCATTATACTGGATCAATATTTGCTGACTATGGAACCCGGTGGCTAGAGCATTGTCAGGCGATGGTAGGAGCTATCAAGCCTTACTATAACGAAGATGGACTCGACTCACCAACAAATGAGACTGACCGCCCAATTTTCGTATCTTCTGTCACCGGGCAGATTCAAGATACGGCCACAGTGGGTGCGGAATACTGGATCCAGAACCTGGTTCGTCCAGTGAGGTTTTCGGACGCTATTCAAAGTATCGTCCAGCCACGTGGAAACGACAGCCTTGACAAAAACAGCATATCTGCCAACGTCATTATCGAGATTGGACCTCATTCTGCACTGAAAAGTCCAATCAAGCAGACGATCGAGCTTGCTCAAACTCCGAGGACTGGAGGCCAACATGCCTCGAGAATAACCTATCTTCCCTCATTGGTGCGCGACACAGACGGGTACGAAGCCCTTCTCAATATGGCTAGTTCGCTTTTCGCACTCGGTGCTTCCATCCAGCTCGGAGAGGTCAATCAGACTAACATGGGCAATGCTGATGTGGTCGACGATTTGCCGGCCTACGCGTGGGACAAATCTACGAGCTACAAGATCGAAACGAGATGCAACAACGAGAAGCTGTTCCCAGGCGAACCGTACAACACTCTTATCGGAAGGCCAATGCCCTCAAATGGAGGCAAGGAGCGTGCATATAGACAGGTGTTCACGCTTGACGAGGTGCCTTGGATTCGCGACCATGCAGTGGCCGGCGCTGTCGTCTTCCCCATGACGGGTTACATTGCTTGCGCCATCGAAGCCGCTCGTAAGACTTCTTCTGTACCTGCGGCGGCTTTTGTTGTTCGTGATTTCTACATCAAAGAACGCATGGAGATCCAGGAGGAACAAGCTATCGACATGGTCACCAAGATTAGGCCTGCTTCCACGGGCGCAGCAAATATTTCTCAGACGGCTTGGGACTTTGAGATATCCTCCTGGGACCATGCCAGCGGTTGGACTATACACGCACATGGCTCTGTCCAGCCCGAGATGGCCAGCATGAAGGCGGATACAATAGGATTGCAGGCCTCGCTTTCTCTTGTGGATACGACAGGGGAGCTTATCGAGCACGATCTCGCAAACTACTACCAGGAAGCCAGCGTGAGGGCGACCCGTTTCGGCCCTAGTTTTCAAAATTCGGTCAGATTCTTCGAGGGAAAAGGCTATACAGTACTCGAACACAAACTACGCAGCCTTGGTAGTGCGTTAGATTGTCCTGACTCAAGCAACTCACCTGTGACGGTTGATCCTCCGACGCTGGATGGATTTCTCCAAGGGGGCGCCCCTCTCCAGATAACCGACGATGGACGATTACCTGCCCAGATGCCGAACTATATCAGCCGATTCCGAGTCTCCAACACTATCCCTTCAACGCCCGGACAGCGATTCGATATTGTTACTCGGCTGTTGCATTATGACTTCAAGGGCGGCCGGATGCAGATCGGCGTGGCTGCGTTCGCACGAGATCTGGAAAACAAACTGATCCCCATAGCGGAGTGGGAGTCGGTTGCTTTCCGCACCGTAGGTTCTGCTGAAGAGAACATTGATCCGGCTGCGAGCCTCCCGGACAACTGGGGGTGGGAACTTCTGCCCAGTCTCGAGTACCTCTCCGAAGAGCATCTGAAAAAGGTTTTACCGGAACATGCCGACGACCAGGCCGAGGAGACTCGAGCTGAAGATCTGAAGAAGATAGCCTGGTACTATATCAACAAGGGTCTGGTGGAGACAGCCCGAGATGACCGCTCGAAACTACCTTACCACCTGGCCCAGTTCGTCAAATGGGGTATCCGGAATAATGCTGCGAGCAAGGTGACTTTGGCATCTGATACTGAGGCAAAAGAGTTGCACAACATGGTCCGAAGCCGAGACGCCCAAGGTGAGATGCTCTGCGTTCTGGGCGAGCAGATTGTCCCTATTCTGCGCCAAGAGGTTGAACCGCTCGAGATAATGCTCAGCGACGGTCTTCTCACGCGTCACTACGAGGCTGATGCGATGAATGCCCATTTCAGCAAGACTATGGGCAGACTTGTTGCCCACCTTTCTAATTTGGTGCACAACATGCGAATCCTCGAGATAGGAGCTGGTACGGGCGGAACCACGCTTCCCGTGCTGGAGGCACTCACTCGCAATAGGAAAGAAGGAGGAGCTGTCTATGTGAACTACACATTCACTGATATCTCTCCCGGGTTCTTTGAAAATGCACGCCAGAAGCTTTCCCAATGGTCCGGCCACATAACCTTCCAGAAACTAGACATCACGCAGGATCCCGTAGAACAAGGCTTTACTCTCGAGGACTTCGACGTCGTCATCGCCGCTAACGTCTTGCATGCCACTCCCGATATGCGTATCACTATGGCGAATGTGAGGAAGCTGTTGAAGCCTAGGGGCAAGCTCTTGTTGCTGGAGGCGAGTGCGCACCCACCTACTCTACTTCCATTCTTCCTTTTGCCAGGCTGGTGGTACGCGGAGGATGATTACCGCGACCGGGAGGAAGGACCAATGATGCCAGTTCCCGTTTGGGACCGCCTACTCAAGGATACGGGCTTCTCGGGCGTGGATGTAAACATCAGAGATCAGCTCGGTGGCCAGGAGCAGGTGATGGGCATCATGTGTGCCACCAGAATCGGCAAGGTGGAGGAGACCCAAGCCGTGACAGTATGTGGGCCTTTCCTGAACGACGAGGAGGTGGCCTACGCAGAGGCTGTCGCCAACGCAGTTTCCAAGCGCTTCCGCTGCCCGACCGAAACCAAATCCTTCAATAAACTCAAACCAGCAAACAATCCGCTCTATATCGTGCTAGACTCGCCCCGGCAGAGTTTGATGAAGGGAATGAACGTAGAGAAGTTCGATCGTGTGAAGGAGCTCTTGGTACACAATGCAGGATTACTATGGGTCATCCCCAAGGACGGGCTGGTCGAATGCGGCACTATCAAGGGGATTATGCGCACACTGCGACTTGAAGATGAGCCAAAGAACTTGTTGCTTGTAGATCAACTGCCGTTGAACACCAATGGGATATCAGCGATACTTGATCTTACCGAGAAGCTACGAGACCCGGAGGTGACCCGCACGCAGGACCTAGACTTTGTCTGGCACGAAGGCTCGATCCATGTGCCCCGAATGCGGCTGTTGAGAGAGTTGAAAGAGCCGTTCGCCGTCGAGCAGGGTATCTCGTGTCGAAAGGTGCAGAACATATGGGAGGGCGAACGTGCTTTGGAAATGACGATTGACAGTGCCGGCAGCCCCGACTCAATCTATTACCGCAGGACCGATGTTCTTCAGGACCCTGTCGGGGACGATGAAGTGCTTGTGAAAGTCGCGGCGGCTGGTGTAAGTCAACGTGATCTTAGTCTTATCCTCGGTTCCATTCCGTGGGCTCCGCCCGGCTTCGATGGTGCAGGCAAGGTCGTCAAAGTCGGATGCGCTGTGGCAGATTTACATGTGGGAGATGTTGTCTTTTTCCTGTCGGTTGACAGCAGCGCCTTTGCCACATACAAGAAGTTGCCTGCCGCTCATGCCTCCCGGGTTCCCCATTCCATCTGCGCAACGGACGCCGCCACCATGCCCCTTGCGTATTCTATGGCAATATTCGCTTTGATCCACACTGGACACCTGGCGAAGGACGAGATAATCCTGGTTCACGGGGCCTCTGGTGCTATTGGTCAAGCATGCATCACTGTCGCGCAACACCTGGGCGGCAAAGTCTATGTCACAGCCGGTACGAGCGACAAGCGACAGCTCCTCCACGATTCGTACGGCATACCGATGGAGTGTATATTTCCAGCCGCACTACTGAGTTCCGAGATCAAATCATGTGCGCTACTGGAGGAAAAGGGGTAGATGTTATCGTCAATTCGCTCAGTGGCGAGCTCATGACGGACACGTGGTCCCTGGCTGCACCCTTCGGCAGGTTCATCGAGATTGGCAGGAAAAATGCGCTCCAGAATACTAACCTGTCGATGAAGCCGTTCGAGAAGAACGTCACCTTCCATAGTATCGACCTCCGCAGCTTGGCCCATCATCGTCCAGCAGAATTGAGTCGCATCTTTTCCACATTTGCCGATCTGGTCCGACGCAATATTGCTGTTCCGATCAAGCCTGTTTCGGTTTTCCCCATATCTGACTTCGAAGCCGGCTTGCGCAGGGTTCGATCCAGTGAGAGCTCAGGTAAAGTCGTGGTGACGTTGGGCAACGACGAGCTTGTTGTGGCCGAAAGCGACCTGCGCCCGACCAATGTCACATTGGATCCCAACGCAACTTACATGATCACAGGTGGAACTAAGGGCATTGGTCTCAGCCTGGGATACTGGATGATCGAACATGGCGCCATGAACTTGGTTCTGCTTGGTCGCAGTGGCGCCTCAGGCACAGAGGTCCAAAAGCTCCTCGGTAAGTACAATGGGACCAAAGTCTGCATAAGGGCTCTACCGTGTGACGTCGGATCCCGAGCGGAGGTAGAGGGTGTAATTGAGTCCATCAAAGATCTACCCCGTGTTCGTGGTGTCATCCACAGCGCTCTTCTCCTCAGCGACAAGTTGTTCGAGAACGCAACGTACGAGGATTGGCAGATCATTATGAGGCCTAGAGTGGACGCAGCCTGGCACCTCCACGAGTTACTCCCCAAGGACATGGACTTCTTCATTGGCCTCGGTTCCCTACTGGGCGACACCGGTAACCCGGGCCAGGCCATCTACGCCGGGTCGGCTGTGTTCTACCACGAGTTCGCCAAGTACCGCAGCGCTTTGGGCGTGCACACGGTCTCCATCGCCCTGCCGGTCGTGCTGGACGTCGGGTACGTTGCCAGCAACAACCTCAGCGACCTCCTGCAGCAGACGCTCGGCGCCACGCTCACCATGGCCGACATCCGCACGCTCGTCAAGGGGGCCATCCTGGCGTCATCGCCGCTCCACCGCGACGCCAAGGCCATCGCTTGCACCTTCTACCTCGACGGCCAGCCCATCCGGGACGGGCCCTGGGACTATATCAATCCGGTGTACGCGCGCGAGCGCGTCAAGGAAGAGGCCGCCAAGAGGAAGAGTATGATGAAACTGAAGGGTGCCGATGGCAGCGTCGGTGAGGGAGGCGATGTCTTGCACCCCTCAACCGCGACAGGTGCTGTTGGTAGCAGGGCCTGGCAGCAGGCTACTGGCGAAGACGTATTGCCGGGATTGACCGAGGCCCTGGTCACTAAGGTCGCGGCCATGACCATGCTCGACCGTGACGAGGTGGACGCCGATGCGCCCCTGGCCGCGCTGAGTCTGGACTCGCTCGTCTCGGTAGAGCTGCGCAACTGGATTCGCCGTGAGGCAGGCGTGGAGCTGGTGCTCAGCGCCATCACGGGGGCGGCAAGTCTCCGGGCTTTGGCCGAGGAGATCTTGGCGCAGAGGAAGTAGTATGGATTGGTAATTTGCTCAAGATGGGATTTGGGTGGATTAGTTGGCGTTGGTACCAATTTGTCGTCGTTATATATGGGATATAAGCCGCCCTACATTGAGGCGTTACCAATGTCACCCGATGAATAGTCACTCATTGGATAGTCATTCATTTGATAGTTACTCGTTGAGTAGCTACTCGTACGTTGGCATTCAAGGCCTGTAAACACAACTGGGCTTTGCCTTGTTCTTTTGGACATTTGCTCTGATGATTATCTTCGTGATAAGCTAAGTACTATTACACATTACGACTGATTATCACTTAAAATTAAAGATGGCAGTAACAGGATTAGGCAACCCCACACCCGGCCGGACAAGCAAAATTGTGCCTTTCAGGGACAGGGGATGTTCTTCGGCTTTCCTTGCGATTAATACGCCTGCTGGGGTGGGACTGACGTTGGCTGCGCCGTCTGGTTCTGTGCATAAACGGGCGTGTGGCCAGCATCAGCCGGCTTCTGGCCGGCATGACCAAGCTCGACGTTGCCCGGGTTGGCTGCGGGGTCGTGATTCCGGACGCTACCGACGATGAAGAAAACCAGGTTTATGATGCAGAGGACCCAAGTGACGGCGCCCAGGGCAGCGCAGGCGGCCATGGCGGAGCCGAACGAACGGAAGCCGGGATAGTAGGAACTATTGTAGTAGGCCAGCAGGAAGGAAGCCCATGAGGCGGCCCAGGCCCAGCTCGATAGCCAGAAAATGCAGGTCATGATGTAAACGACCAACATGGCGATGCGATAATAGAACTGTTGCGCCTTGAGCTCCAGAAAGATGGCAGTTCCATAAACAATCATGGAGAAGATAGTCTTTTTGAGTTTGATTAATACGCATTTCCAGAATGAGCTTTGGAGAAAGAAGATAAGAGGGTGAGACTTACGACGAAGAGCAGGTATCCGGGGGCTCCAGCGGAGTAGTAGTATGAATAGTCGCCAAACAGCGAAAGGGCATAGGCTGCCAAGGCCAAGACAATGACGGCGAGCAGGATGATGGCACCCTTGATGAAGATGAGCCACTTGGGCTGAGGGGGCACCCCGGGCGCCATAAGTCCTCGGATCGCCATATTAGTTATTCTTGAAGAGTCTGAGATAGATAGTGCGTGTTGCGATGGTGCGTGAAGGGATGAACAGAGCTGGGCAAGGAAGAAAGAATATGTCAAAAGAGAGGGGAGGGTGGGGGGACTTGGTAAGTATGTCAGAACTGCATTCCCCTTGGGAATGCGTTCATCTTCCCTATATATAACAAAGACGCATCTGGAACCAATGAAGCAAGGCCAAGGAAATGTTTGCCAGGAATGTAATTTACCTACAAGAGTGGCGTTTGGGGACCCCAGAGAAGCCCATTGTCTCAAAATACTGTCACATTGCCCGACTAACACTGATAGCCACAAGCGCGAAAGAACAAAAGAGCATTGCTAGCGCCGCTCAGCCGCGGGACGCAAGCGAGTCGCTCAGCTAATGCAGATCTTTCTGTCTCTCGACGAAAGCTGAAGACAGGGATCTGTCTTCTCCCCTGTTGGCTTTTGGGGTATGAAATCCGATATCAAGGCTGGTTTTGTCGTTGCTGTTGTTGCTGCAACAGTGGGTGGTGGGCGGGATTGAACGATATAGAGATAGCTGAAGGGCGATGGCGTTCGACGGCGTCTTGGCTCCATGCCGCTTCCAACATGAAGTGGCACAGTCTGTGTGCTGCATACTTTACCTAAAATTGTCTTCTAGTCTAACTGCCAAGATTACGACTGCAGAAATAACATTAATGGCTTCAACTAAGCGCGAACATGGCCGAAGAAGAACGAGCTAACCCAATCCCAGCCCTACCGGATCTGAGGAAGCTTCCCAGCCAGATGGAGCGCGCCGAGATGTCTGTTACTTCGCATGACATCACGTTTCGGCTGTGGCTGTACAGAGCCTTTATATGTGATAAAAGTCCTCAAGTAAGTCGAAGCGGACAGTTCGGGTTTCAATTGCGGTGCCTTCGAAAGACAATGTGGGCAGTTGGCGTTCACAGCGGCCTTCAGACAGATGTGATGCAAGAACGTACATGGGACGGGATGTTGGCGCTTCGGCACATGCACGACGATATTTCCCATGCAGCCAAAGGGGGGTAAGAGCAAGTGGCAGTTTCATAAGGAAGGAACGTCTGGTGCCTGGAGTAATCTCCACTGCCCACAACGCTTACAATGCAGTTCGGTGGACTAAATGTGGTTATCGCAACTCTCATTAACACGTGGATCTACAACTTTGCAAGATTATGTATAATATAGAATGTTGAAGACCAAAGACGCTCGATATGAGCGGGTTAGTAGCTGGCAGTTATGGCACGATATGAAGTGGCACGCATCGCGAGAGAAGGAATGGCATATGTATTGGGGGAAGGAGCCCACTGCGAGACTGCCGTTGGCATCGTTGGGCTCCTTCCTTCCATAGGTTGATATTTGTGTACATCTACTCGACTTCAATGATTTCACTAACCGCAACTTGGCCTTGGGTGCACAAGGAGCACCACGCTGTCGCTTCTTCAGCAATTGTACGGATTGCAGGACCAAGTACCTAATCTACCTATTCATTCTTTGTCGGTTACATGCATGGACAGATAGGGTCACCCTGATCGTCGTCATGGCCCAAGCACACGTGCATCCGCCCAGCATTCCAAGTCCCGCCATGCGACAGCCAGTGGATGAGTATGCCCGCGATAACGAGCTGACCATAGACTTTCAGTCATACAACCCCGTTTCATGCCTCACATCAACTGCGAACTCAGTACCACTGCAATCCCACTGTCTAGGACAAGGAGAGGATGACTCGCTCCCAAAACTTCACATTCCCTTTCGTCTTTCCCTCCACGAGCCACCAGTCATCTCAAAGGCCTCGGTCAATTTTCTCAACTCCATCGCCCAAAGAGAGGATGACGAAGTCGTTATGAGCCGAGCCATTCAAGCTTCATGCTCAAACCAGATGCGGTATTTGAAGGTGGAACTTCCATTACTACGATCCGATCATGAGTCCGACTTGAGAAAACTGCAAAGGGACATGACGTCGAAAACAAGTGTTGATTTGTATTCCAACAAGCTTCCATCTGAACCACTTGAGGTATCATCGGATGAAGCACCCGAGTATCCTGAGAGTGCCTACTCGTTCCGATCCCAGCTACTTTTGGATGCCCATGAGAGTCAACTGGTGCTATCCCAAGATGCATTGAAATTTCTCGCCACAAGCTTGGCCAGTGGCAAAGATGCCGAATCTCAAGGACATTCACTCTTGAAGGAGCTGGGTCACCATAAGGTAAGTAAGTGAACAAGCGAGTATACCTTAAGCACCATGCTGACACATTTTCCAGCCTATTGCGTCTCGGCAAATCACTCCTCCAATAAGTCCTTTGGTGGTACCAGAAGAGCTGTATGTCCCAGGACCAGATCGCTCTCAGATTCCCATTGCATCGGATCCAAGTAGCCTACTTGAGGAGGATCTGAAGGCGGCACACTCTATCCTGGTAGAAGCCAGCTCTCCACCCATACTAGGAACACCAGATTTGCCACCAGAATCCGAATTTGAATCATTCACCCCTGTGGCTCGAAGTACTGAGTCCCTCAAAGTCGAGCAGCCTCTGATTCCTTTGACGCCAAGTTCTCCGCCGATCAAACACGCAGTCGATTTCAGGGAGGCAGTTGAGGGCGTGCAGCTAGCTTGTGACGCGGACTACGAGGTAGAAGGTTACGCGGGGAAGGAGATACCAGAGCTCTTCAGTGACGAACTACTGGAAGAGTTACAAGCAGTCGCATCTACGGCTAATAT
Source organism: Apiospora arundinis (assembly GCA_039105305.1). NCBI lineage: Eukaryota > Fungi > Ascomycota > Sordariomycetes > Amphisphaeriales > Apiosporaceae > Apiospora > Apiospora arundinis. Next base: position 3,023,792 of record JAPCWZ010000004.1, read on the forward strand.
GGCTGTAGAGCAAGAACGCCTGGAAAATGCAGATGCAATTGCTCGTGTCCAAGTACCAGTCATGGATTTTGCGATTCCAGAGCCAGAGTGGCAGGGACTGGGAGGAGATAGCAATCGGCAAGTCAAACATATTTTGCAATGCTCTCCAATGACTGTGACGAAATGGAAAGATAATCATCGAGACCGAGATTACTGGTGGGTCGCTTTACCTTCTAGGCTGCGCCGAGTATCTCTGGACGAGTCACTTGACGGCGATGCAGACTTGAGAGCCGTTGATGTTCTTCGAATGTTCAACGGGTCAGAGGCCCCTACAGCCGCGTCGTATGTGTGGAAACGACCCGGGCTAGCCATTCTGAGAGAGCCTGATGATGACGAGGAAGAGGACATCCCGATAGGGGATGATGGAATCACGCATCTTCCAGATATCCAGACACTCTCTCGAAAGAGAAAATTCGACTTGGACACCCTAGACCACGATTCTTCACCCTCTAATAACACTTCGATCCTAGATTTGGTGCGCCATTCAAAGCAGGCCCGATCTACAGATGCGACCAAAACAACCAGCCTACTTGTTAGCAACGATGATTCCAATGCTACATCAGCTCTGCTAGCCAACTACGTCAACATCCGCACCTCGAAGAGACGGAAAAGTGAAGTCAGTTCATTCTTCGGTCCCGAAAAATCAGTGCAAGGTGATGCGATTGTCGTTGATCAGGGAAACGAGAAACGCGCGAAAGACAATGAGGCTTCAAAATATGACATTGCACCAATTGAGAAACCCAAGGCTGCCCCCGTCCCAGGTTTGCCAGAGTATTCCGACTCAATCAAGTTGATCGTGGCCTTAACCCTTAGTCCCGGCATACTCAATTGGATTGAGAAATTACTTCCGGGAGCTGACCTTGTGGAGCGCGACTTCGATTATTGGAACACCGTCGCTTGGAATCGTAATATGGTCTCTCGCTCCCCTATTATATCCCCTCTTGCAGCCGAAGCAGACGTTATTGTTTCTCCAGTCACTGGGATCATCCTGACCCCATTGATTAAGGTAATCCAAAAGCCACTTCCGGGGCAAAAGGGTAAAACGGCAATTCGAGAGCGAGTTGAGAAGGTCTCTGCGAGATACGAGAGGCTTGTCATACTGGTGTCGCAGGCCAATCGTGTTGACGAATCAACCAGAGATCTTTCCGCGTCAGAGTGTACTTCATTTGCTGAGTTCTCAGGGTTCGTCTTGGGACTCAATCCCAACTCACAGGTATACCTCGTTGGCGGCGGCGAGGAGACTCTGGCCAAATGGCTTGTCGCTTCGATTCAACGGTATTCGCTCGAGGCTGCTGAAGTTCAAAGTCTGCTTATGGTGGAGGAGACGACTTGGGAGTTGACGCTGCGTAGAGCTGGGATGAGTGCGTATGCTGCCCAGATTATCCTGGCAGAGCTGAAAGCAACCACCCACTATGGCCCAGAAGTTCAAGCCATGGCAGAGTTGCAGAGATTCATCCTTATGCCACCCCACGAACGAATTGCGCAGTTTTCTCAATTGATGGGCGGGACCAATGTCCTACGGAGAGTTGGTGCGGTTCTTGACGGTCAATGGAGCTGAGCTTCACAGGCAGTACATGTTCGAAAGGAGATCTGGGTTTTAAGAATTTCTTGGGACAGAGGACAATTCCGAGGCCTATGACTTCTCTCATCTTGCTGGGTATATGCGAAGCACCACAACTTTGCTTTCAGGAAAGCTAGCTCTGGAAAGAACATCAGGTCCCTTGCCTAGATGGCCAGTTACTTCAATTGAGTATTATAAAAACTAGCTTGCCCTTAATTCGACCGAATTATTAATTGGGCTATTCCTTGCTGTAATGCCACGGGAAGAGAGTTGATAGGAGGATGCTGCAAGTGAAGTTACAAGCCTGATCGATGTTACTCTGCTTCTTTATCACCATCGGCTGAGTCCAAACACCATAGTTTGAGACTACTTTCTTTGTTGCTTCTCCGCATCCAGGCCGGCACCCTCTTGGTCTCTTCTTGGCCCTCGGCGTTTCTTGTTGCGTCCTCGTCCGAGCCCGCATCCTTATCTTGGGCTGCGAAGTCCCAGGCACCTGAGCACGTTGCGATGACCGAGCCCGCCGGGTGAAGACACGTGCTGCCCACCGTCGACCCGTGCCCCCGCCAGTCCCAAGCCGGCTCATGCGGCCCTTCGCGCATGCCCACGTTCTCCCAGACCTTGACCGTGCCGTCCGTAGTGCCGGACCAGACCTCGAAGCCGCCGCCGCGGTCATCGCTGGTGGGAAAGACGTCGCAGCCGATGCGCTGGTTGCTGCCGAGGGCGTCACGGTCCTCGAGCCAACCCAACAGCTCGCCCGTCACCCGCACGTCGTAGACGAGGACGCCCCGTGACTTGCGCTCCGAGACTAGGAGATACTGCCCGCATGGGCTCCAGACCGTCTGCGTAACGCCGTTGCCGCCGATGCCAATTCCGTTGGGGCTGCGGGATGCCGTCTTGGCGGCGGCGGACTCGATACCCCAGGCAGCTACACAATCGCCGGCTTGGGCGAAGTCGTACAGGCCAACCCAGCGGGTCCAAGTCCCGGCTGCGACCAGCCCCAAGCCAACACCACTGCTGCCGGCGTCGTATGAGCTGGGGGACGAGGATGGGTGGCCGGCTAGGGTGGAGATGGTGCCGCGCATGCCCACGCCGCCGCCCTTTGACAGGTGGCGCTCTGATGGGATCGTCTTGATGCGTAAAAGGGGCTCCTCGCCGGTCCGGGACACGTCGAACTTGGCCAGCATGTTCTTGGTGGCAGCGACGAAGTGGGTGCCGGGGCCGGGCCACAGCATGGCCGTCGCGGAGAGGAAGGTCTCGGAGTGGGCTTTCATGAAGGGGTAGGAGGAAGCGGGCTGGTGTTTTACTTTGGCAGTGGCATCGCCGCCATCTTCGGCGGAAGAAGCCGGGGCAGGCGGGTAGAGGTAGTAGAGCTGGATGGGGAGGTCATGGCTGGAGATGAGGATCTGGTTGGTGTAGGCCTCGGAGAGCTGGTAGTAGGGCGCCGGGCAGAGGACGTTGGTCCGTTCGGAGAGGGGAATGGTGACTTGGGGGTTCAGGGTGTGCGGGCTGGATTCGGGGTCCAGGAGATCTGGGGGTAGGATGTAGCCGTTGATCTCATTGTTGGACGAGTTGGTGAGAATGGTGGTGCCGTCTGCTGTCCTGTCACGCTGAATCAGTATACCGGCCCGTGTAAGTGGGTGTGGGGCCGTACATATACATACCATTGGGCGCTTTCGAAATAGCCATGCAGTTCACCCTTCTTCCGGGCTGGTTGACTTTTCGGAGAATTTTGAGGTTGCAGGGTTATATCACCTGTCGAAGCTACCAATCTCACTCGACTCTTATTGGAGGAGGAGGCATTTGCTTCTGATTCCTCCATCTTAACTTATCTGGGGTGCTGTGCAGAGTCAACAAATACTCAGGTCCTTTCTGCACCTACCTTTGTCGCGGTGTGGCTGGTTTCGCGTGTTTGCAGAATCGAACTGCCCCTTAGGCGCGCGTGGCGCAGGGATTATGCAGGGGGATTAAGCAGCTTCAAGAAAATACCTAAGATGTAGCACAACTATATGCACTAACCTTACAATATTAACGTGAGCATCTCTCCAGAGGTACGATAATGAATGTCGCTTTCAATATAATATGTCCGTGACCGGCGAAAACAACCACGGTGAAAACGAACTGGATTCCACTCAGCAGATCAGCAGACGTTGGTGGAGCCGGCACCCTTGTAGAGATTGCAGGGGTTGCAGATCAGAAGCGGTGGTGAGTCCCGGGAAGTCCCACGTCATCGCCAAATGGGTAGAGCTTCATAGCAGTGGCATCAGATGGTCTGGTTGTCCATCTCCTTCCCAAACAGCAATAATCCACGGGGAAGAAGACTCATAAACAGTAACTGAATGCTTGATCGGAACATAGGTACAGCTATTCTTCGTGTTTTGTGTCACCACCTAAAACCCATGGCAGTTCATGGTTCCTGAGAGAGCGCATGAGAATGGGGCAAGGCGCTATCTTTCTAGGTGCTCGCGTAAAGTAGGTATGTACATAGTTACAGCAGGTACCTTGTCGGGTCAGCGCGGCCCCCCCTGGAAACCGTTCCGTTAGGTATTAGCGCCCAAGCCAGACCTCTGACCACCGAGTTGCGCGCAAATGACTGACTGACTGACTTGACTTGAGTGCATAATTGACCAAACTCCATTCCAGCCCAAACATCACGTCCCCGTTATCGTAGGGGGTTTCCGGCTGATCATCTCTCGACTCCTTGTATTGCGTCCGGGGTTCATTCGTGTTGTGGATTTACTTCTTCTGGCACGCCATGTTTTCGCAATACTTGTAGAGACATATCGCCAAAGTGCAGCTCTTGCACCTGTCTACTAACGCTCTCACTCGACCCACTAGCTTCAACTGGCCTCGCCCGATTCATCACAACACGCGAAACAACTCCCTTCCCCCGATCCGATAGTGTCCAACTCTACAGAAGAATCCCCTCGCGCTGCCACTCCTTCGCGGCACTGAAGGTCACGATGGGCAGCTTCTTGGACATGATGGAGGATCGTTGTGCGGAGCTGCAGAGAGTCGGATATACCAACTTCTTCGTTTCCATGTGAGTGTCCACCAAGTCTGGCATTGCTGGGGTGACATCGTTTCAAAGGGGAAACTTGATTGATACTGACTGCTTTCTGTTGCAATTCAGCCTTATCATCATCGGCATCCTATTCTCCTACCTGCTCCAACATTACCGTATTATCTCCCGTGGTACATCCGAGGGCATCTCGCCGTACTTCGTCCTCCTTGGCGTTACCAGTGCCAACTCCCAGTTCGCCAACATCCTCGCCCTGCCCCAGTCGCGTGCCGACGTCGAGTGCTGCAAGCAAGTTAGTGGCTTCGAATGTGCCGCTGGGCTGCTGGGTATCGCGCAAATTGGGGTCCAGTGGATATGCTTCGCTGTTGTGTAAGAGGATATATCTCCAATGCTTCCTGGTGGGACTTGCTGCTGACGTGGGACTTGATATAGTCTTGTCCTCTTTTTGGTCTTCTTTCGCCGAGACGAGACCATACCCGACGATGACGAAGACGATATAGTTGACCCCGACCAGCCCACATGGAGGACCGCTATTGGCGTTGCTGCTGCTTGTCTGATCCACGGTCTGATTATCGTCATTGTATCGGCATCCCTCGCGCTCGGAGCTCCGGACTACCTGGCCATGTGGGCCAATGCTCTGGGTATCATGTCGGCAGCGCTTGCTGCCATCCAATACATCCCCCAGATCTGGACGACCTATCACCTCAAGCATGCGGGAAGTCTGAGCATTCCCATGATGTGTGTGCAAACGCCCGGCGGCCTTCTGTTCGCCGCCAGCCTGGGAGCACGCCTCGGCTGGGGTGGTTGGAGTTCGTGGGGCGTCTACGTTCTTACAGCGGTGATGCAAGGAATTGTGCTTGCTATGGCTATTCGCTACGAATGGCCCAGCCATGACGAACATGGACATGGACGTGGCGAGCCATCTACCACCAGACCGGCTTTCAACCGCCGCACCACACCCCGGGTTCTTCCCTCACCTGGTCCGTACTCGGCCCATCTCCAGGCCTACGCCGAAACGCAAGAGGAAATTGAAGCTGCTCTTGACCGAGAGGCAGTGCAAGGGCTTGGTGAGAACCAGCCTCTGCTAGCACCTGGGGGCATCGGAAGCTCTGGCGTTCGATAAAGCGGACGGGCTACTGTGCATGGGTCATTCTTACTACGTTTACTGCTGCTTATACTATTGCAATTATGCCGTGCGTGTACATTAGAAGCTTGGGTCTGAAGCAACTGTATCTGCCCCGAGTTCTTGCTGGCACCGAAATAGCCACAGAGACCTTTATATTTTGACTAGCTTAAGATTAGATGCTCCAAGTAAAACCAAATCAACATGCAATGTCTCTTGGTTTCGGACTGGAGTGTATGCCCAACGTCGTATCAAGAATGGTTGGGATGTGGTGGGGTCATGTGCTTTCATCAAGCGGCTATCTGCAGCTTTGTTCGCATCATCGCGTAGAGTTGACAGCTTCATTCTTAGCCGAGGCTTATCAAAGATGCGTTTGCAAGAAGGGCATGGGCATGAAACATGACTCGCCATCTGTCGCAGCTCGCGTCTTGCCGGACAGCTGCCGAGTGGGCTGTCTTCAGTACTGGTAGAAGGATAAGCATAGCGAAGTCTATGAGTCCAGTTCAATCTGGTTAGATATGGTTAGATAAGATGTCCAGAGGCGTGGGGAAGGGAGGAAGGGAGGAAGGGACCCGTGAGTTTCCGCAGGGCCTCCGCTCGATCTAGATACGCGGCTATGTAACCTAACCTTAAGCTATTCGTTACTTGATGGCATTCAGCACTTCTTACCGATCTAGGCTACTTACACCCAGCAGCTGTTCGCCAATTGGCGCAATCGGCCTGGACATGGTCCTGCAGGGCCCAGCATCCCTAGTGGGCCAACAATTGGATGCCCGTGTTTGCGCAGGCGTTTTGATTGGCCGAAGCTCGCCACAAGCTTCAGACTTGGCGTCCAGCCGCGCTCCGGGGTACTGCAGGCGGACTGCAGACTGTCCGAGTCAACGCTGTCATTATCGGCCACCCTTAATCATCATCTCCTCTCAGGGTGACTGACTGACTGATTGACTGACTAGTAAGACTCATCGGTCGTCGCCTCGCGCTTAGTGTCCTTGCTCTTCCCTCTGGTAGCAGAGTTTCTGTATTCTTCTTCGTCGTCACTCGGCTTGCTTCTTTGTTGGCCGTCTATTGAGTTCAAATCCAAAAGCAGCCAGCCCTTATCGCACCACCCTCTGCCGTTATCCCACCATGGCTATCTACAGTGCTGTCCCCCCGCCGCCCGAACTCGGCGGCACCGCCACCACCACGAATGCATCGCAGCAACACCCCGCTGCTGTCGCCGGCACGACAAGCCCTGGCGGCGCCATCGACATTGAAGCCTGGACCGTATCCGCACTTCAATCCCTGGCCATTTCTCCCGACGCTCGCGGCACCGGTGCCCCGCTGTCAATCCCCCTGGACGGGACCACCACGTCGAGGCGCACCGTGACCATCGAAGATGCTCGTCTCAATGGCGAATCCATCCGCCGACCTCCCTCCCGTCGTGATAGTATGAAGCGGCGCGAGGCCCTCTTGAAGGGGAAGGAGGGTAGCCGGCAGCGCCGGCGATGGGAGAATGGTACTTATTCCCCCTCCCTTATCGCGCATGAGTCACAATTTAGGCGCGAGCCCAGCATTGTCACCATATCTATGCTCCCCTTCCCCCTTTATCCAATACCGCATAATGCTCCCAGTCATCGGCTAATCGTTTGCCCCTTTTTGCCATGTGCTACAGATCGTCTCATGCACGTCCCCAACGCGCAACCACCCCAGCCCTTCGACTGGGAGCCTCGTCCCACGCACCCGGTCCACCACGTTCCCTACCAGATCGCCGCCGCCTGGGACCTGCGCCTCCGTGCCGACGTCGAGGCCAAAAAGGCCGCAGCCGCCCTCCGCAAGCAGCAGCAGACCAAGACGCTCGGTGACGACGCCGTCGCGGGCCGCGTGCCGCGCGAGCTCTTCCTGCGCGCCAAGAAGACTCCCGCCGTCAAGACATGGGTGCGCTCGCTCGAGGAGCCCGTCCGCAAGTTCCTCGTCGACCGCCGCGTCGCTCACGAGGAGGCCGCGATCGAGGATAGCAGTGACAGCACCGAGGACGAGGAGATCGTCTTCGTGGGCCGTAATGGAACCATGCGCGACGGCTGGAAGAAGGCGAGGCGCGAGGACAAGAAGCAGGGGGCGACTGAGGAAGGCATGGTGTTTGATGCCTTAGGTGATGATGACGAGAGCAGTGCTTTCAAGTACGTACAAACCCCTTCCCGGCATTATTGCACATTATCATACTACTCGCGAGGCGGTGCTACATGGAAAAAAGGGGGATGGGGCTTCGTTTGGAATTTTTCATCATGATAACCCCATCCACATCACTGTGATTTTCCCTCCACGCCGTTTACTGACTTCGTATCTTTAGGCGATGGCTCACTCATTCCATCTCTGATTACTACGGTCTGGACTCCCGCTCAGTCCTGGTTGGCAACCCCTCTCGCAAGGTCGTGTATGTTGCCCCCAGGCAGATTAAGACAGGGCATGCGCCCCCGGTGTCGGCCAGTCTACCTCGTCCTCTGTGGCAGCTGTGTTCGTAGGTGCGCATCTAGCTACCTGCTGAAGACGTATGTAAGTGTGATAGTAGGGTCTTTGAGGGGGTTGCCCTCGGATATATATATAGACGGAGACAGTGAGGAAGAATCTGGGCAAACACACTAGACGGGCCAGAGTGATATTAGCTGCGGAGCAGATTAGGCATTGACTCTTGCCGATACACCCTTGGCGCAACATAAACTTAAGGGTCACTCATAGACAGACAGTGGGCAACAGTCAAGCGCCTGGTTATGTACGAGTGGAAGAGAAGCGAAACCAAAGTTGTATAATGGAAAATCGCACAGCACCTGATAAGCCTGCGTTTGTTGCTCGATCAAAATGCGATACGACTTCGTGATCCGGTGAAGCTCCACGAGCAATAACACTATCACAGTCACCTCAGTCACTCCGGGATTGCTACATTCTATCTCGGCTTGACGATAAAACAAAGCCGTAAACTGAGTTCGAACTAGGATCTGAACTCGCAATCATTATTCAGTCGCCAATGCCCTGAATTATGCCGCAGGTCAATCGTTCATAAAGGCTGTTTCCGGGATCATGGTTCGCACGAAACATAATTTGGTCCTTCTGAACCTATACACACAAATCTTGTCCATTCCCTCAACGCTTGAATTGGGCAAAGGATGCTGCCTCGTAGTCCAAACACAACTTCTCTTTTTTGTTGTTACAGACTATCTCCAGCTACATCTCCATAGGATCGATCTTCATGAATGTACCCATGACGAGTCCGCCTTTCGTGATGCCACTTTTGTGAGAGCACATCGTTGAGCGAATGCAGGGTGTGTTAGACTTTACCCTGAATTAAGGCTCCTTCATTCGTAGGTTGCCATCATCACCACCTCATCTATATGCCAGAGCTTGCATCGACGCGCGGGTGGTTCGCACAGAATATCACTAACCAGCTTTCCCGAAAATGGGAAGACGATCGAGATCTTCTGTAATTGCGTACTGTGGCTGAATACCAGCTCCGACAGCTATCGGGAGGCCGCGCCAATGAAAGGCAGCTCCACGTCCACCACTGTGGACGGACGGTTTGCCAGAAGCCGTGTGTCTCCTAATGGCCGTATTACATCATGTACAGAGCTTATAGGGCCTTCTCCGTGTTGCTGAAGGGCATTGAGCTCAGGGCGGGCGGCAGAACCGGTAGGGGGCGTCTACGTGATCACAGGCCTGCCGGGAGTGGTGGAACATGACTACGCCCGAGGAGATGGAGGAGGAGGAGCTTGGTGAGGGTATGAAGTCGTCCATTCGCGACAGGCATCGAGACAGGGTACGCGGTGTTAACTGGCAGCGGGTCAATGTGGTTGCTGAACCCTTGGAAGCCCAGTGTTAGCCGCATGCAGATCACGAACGTGCCGTTCGGTAAGGCGAACTTCCAGATGATTTTTTTTTGGTTCCTTGGGGAATTCTGGTGAATGCCATGGGACTTGAACTACAAAATATCGAAAGGGGACCGAAAGCATACCTTGGGGGACAGGGAGCACAAAAATAAATAGGTATACCGTTGCAGTGTATATATCCAGTGGACCTTACAGGAATCGCTGAGGTTCGATTCTCTACTCCTTTCCTCTCTATCAAAGACCGAAACGCAAAGAAACGGCCGCAGTGAAATCTAGCAGATCTCCTCCCTTGTCTCTAGTCAGAAAGACTAAATTCGGTAATGACATCGTCATGCAGTAAGAGACCTGTCCTCTGAGGAATTATGTACATGACTGGGGCTGCTGGGACATGTCTCTCGCAGTGACAAGAATCATGAGCCTAGGCATACTCGAGGATGGCAATGACATGCACAGGGACTGTGGAGCACACGGACTGATTAAATTTGGTGTTGCTCGGCTACGAGTATTGACATAAAGATCATCTTGTTTCTATTAGTATGCACATCGCCGAATAGCTTCAAGGCCACCATTGTGCATTGTTTGTAGAGCGTAAAATCCCTGTGCACACCAGTATTTGTCGGTCTTCTCTCATTTGGAAGTCTCATATCCGGTAAGAAGGCAGGGTCCTCCCGAAACTTATAGCCTACCTCTTCTCTCCGTCCCCTCAACTTTCTCTTTCCCCTTCTCTCTCCTTCTTCCCTTTTCAGACCGCACGTCCCATAGGTAGGAAAATCCGTACTTGCTCTCTACTTACTACATGAAACTTAAGCCCCTCTGATGATCTAGCTTTTAGGAACAGGCTCGAAACAATTAGGTTTTTTTCGTTTCTTTGTTAGGCCTCAGGAGACACCAAGTAGGTATCATCTTTTGCTGTCCTAAGTGGCCTTCATTTACTGACCATCTTGCAGTTTTCTGAAACATTGCGTTGTCATCATCCGTACCACCACCGCCGCCACCAGTTCCTACTTCTGCTCTTGCCCGCGCCTTGTGTTAGTGTCGCCGATGACATTCCAACAATAAGTTCATTGAATAGCTAACCTGTATCAGATACTAGTAGCAGCCGGCTCCCGATTGTTACCAGCATTCAATTCGGGTTTGAACAAAATTGAATTCCGAAGCCTTCTCGTAAGACGCGTCATATAAACGCATTGCATCCGACTCCTAGACCGACGAAAGAAGAAACGTACTGACCAGAGTGCAGCATGGATAGAAAGAGAACCCCGCTCCCCTTGTAGGGAAAGGAGAACCCGTGGGATCCTCGCCCCCCGAGAAGTAGGCGGCGCTTCGCCAACATCAGCGCCGCCAACGCTGCCTCCGGTGTTCCTGGCACCGCTGCCCCTGTTGCCCCCGGCCCCGGCTCCGTTGCTGTCGTTGCTGCCTCTACTGTCCCCGCCGTTCCCGCCGCTCCCGCTGTCCTCCCCGCCCCTGCCGTTCCCGCTGCCCCCACCATCCCTATCGTCCATTCCGTTCCTGTCGTTCCTGCCGTTCCTGCCGTTCCTGCTGTTCCTTCTGTTCCTGCCGTTCCCGCTGCTGTTCCTGCTGCTGGCCCTGCTCCTGGCCCTGCTCCTGGCCCTGCTGCTGGCCCCGCCCCTGCCACCGTCCTGGTTAATCGCCGTTGCCCCAAGTGCAACGAGGAGTTCAGCCGGAGCGAGCACGTGCAGATCCACCAGTGGACGACCCACGTGGGCACCGTATGTTGGTTCCCCAACTGCGGCATCATCACCACCACCGAGGCCAAGATGAGGGATCATCTCGAACAGGACCACGTCCGAAGTCAGCCAGCGAATGATGGGAAGACGATGTGCGGCTGGCCGGAGTGTGGCAATGAGTTTCGCCAGCCTTACATCGCCCACTTGTGCTTCTACAAGCACCAGCACCTGAAGTAGCAGCAGCAACAACAACAACAACAGCGACAGAACTAGGGCGAAGGAAGGTCTTGATTGTTGGCTAGCCTGGCTTGGTATGTTCGAGCCCCCTTTACTACTATTGCCTACTCTTAATTAGTTACTAACAGGCACATCAGGTCCTGCGTTTCATTCATTCATTTCCTCTTTTCTTTGTCGTTTAGAGAAGTTGGCTCTTTCGACCACAGCCACGCGGATACGGCAACAAGGAAAGCCCCCGCTTGTCTTATGAACGAAAATAGAAAAAAATTGGCGCTGCTGGAGGTAAACCTTATTCTTGATCCCGTGCTTGTTGTTTCGAATGTTGTAGAAAGCCTTGAGGCTGAAGACCCTGAATGGCTGCTGCCCAGGCCCCAGGGGCTGTTCCTGGAAGTGAATGACTCGCGGGTTCCAAGGGCATCGCGGGATGGCACCCTCCCAGGGGCTAAGGAGGGTCTTGTAAAGTGGGATCGGCTTAAAGAAGCCCACACAATCCATGACTTTCCGTCATTTTCTTCAATCTACTTACTGGAACTGGAAAACGATTCAGGAATAAAGAAAAGAAGAGAACTCGAAGATTGATAAAGTTGTGAAGAGATCCCAAGACAGGAGATTAGGTATTACTAAGTCTAAACTCGCCCAGACTCTCCGGAGCATGTGGAAGGGGTTTGATGCAGCAGATGATGATGATGATGATGCCCCCAGGAAACAAGAAGATGCCATATGCACACATGATGAACTCCCGAAACGCCGATGCTGGCTGATGTTGCTTTCCCAAGAACCCCCCAAAAAGAGTGAAATGCTCATAAATGATGCTGACCCCAGAACCCAGACAATGCGTCATACATGATAGTCATGAACGCTACTAAAACGATTTGCTACCCCATCTGTCATTACTCTCAACCCATTATGATCGCCACGCCAGCTCCGAAAGCCAATGTGAAAAGGCCCAGGGGCGCCAGGTTGACCCCGGCTGCGCTGCCGGGTTTATCCGACGCGGAGTTCTGGGCAGCGCCCGCTGTCGGTGACGAGGATTCTTTCGGGGAGTCGGTGGCGCTGCTGGTGGGCAGGCTCGACATGGTGCTCGCGCCGCCAGAAGTCGCCGCACCTCCCGTGGAGCTGCTAGCGTCGGTGCTGGCTACGGGAGTCGTCTTGGAGGGGTCGCCCTTCTTGATGTCGTTGCCGAGCTTCTCCTTGACCCACTTGGCGGCCTCGTCGGTGAAGCGGTCGAAGTAGGTCAGGTGCGACTTGGCCTCAGGGTTCTTGGGGTCGGCGCCTGAGCAGATGGAGTCGGTGTTGACGCAGTAGTCGCGGTGCCGGTCCGCGAAGGCGTTCAGCTTTTCCAGCTGGTCGCCCGGCCGCGGGAAGAGGCCGTCGCCGCCCTTGCCGCTCTCGTAGTTGAACGGCTGGTTTGCAGTGTGTCGCGTGTCGCCAAAAGTGAGGATCGCAGAGACTAGAAAATAGCAAGATTCGTTAGCAGCTGTAAGCGTATTGCGAAGGCCTGGATGCGACTAGTGCCTGGCCATGAGTCGTGGGGAGAAAAAGGAGATTGTTTAGTGACATACCCGCTTTGGCGGCGGAACTCTTGGGGTCCAGGGGCTCGACAGATTTCTCGACGCAGCCCTGGAAGAAAACACCACCGCCGCCGCTGAGGCCGTCTCCCAGAGCGTGCGCGCCCTGAGAGTAGCCGGTCAGCACCAGCTTCGTGTCCGGGCACTTCTTGTTGTAGGCCACGACCTGCTTGGCCGTGTTGGCGCCACCCTCGTGCACCGAATCGCAGTACGGGTCGGGCAGCATATTCTGCATCACGATATCCTCGTAGTCGCAGCTGTTGTAGCCCTCGCAGATGGCGTTCACCAACTTCCCCTGGCGGCCCGGGTAGGGCTCATTATTGCCCTTCGCGACAAAGACATGGACGTCGGTGCACTTCCCCGTGCCCGTTGACTGCCGAGCGTATAAGCCGGCTGGCGTCGGCGCCACGGCGGCCTGTGCGACGGCGGAGGCGGAGAGAAGGGCGGCAGCAGCGCCGCTCAGGGTCAGGCCGGATGACAACATTGTCAATAACGTATAATCTATTAGAACAAGGTCTAGAGAATGGAATATAAAAAAAGCAAAATAGGGTAACCAAAAGGTGAGAACCGCCGTAAATCTTATATTAAGAAACCACCCGGGGAAACGAAATGAACACGGCAGGAGCTGGCCAGAGTGTTGTTGCTGTCCAGGCTTTGGCAGCAGCCGAAGTGGGTGAGGCGCTCCTTTTACAAGGACCTTGATCCTAGTTTGACAAGCGAGTGGATGAATCTCCGGTTTTCTTACCACCCGCACATATCCATATCACCAGGGCTGTGATAAGCTCATCCTTCTGTCAGCCAACAGGAGCAGTCTGCGACTGACTCTCTGGACGACTTGCCGCTTGGTCTGAAGCAGGGCCATCCCGATACGAGCCAACCCAAACAGGAGCCGACGACAGGGGTCAAGGGGTGGCTGGCCGGTGGGGTTTAGGGAAGCGAGATCACCAACCAGGCCCATCGCGAGAGCCCACACCGGATCCATTTCCCTCGAGACATTGCGTAGTTTATCGTGCACGGAAACACCTGTGGCCATGAGCCGGCTCCTCGTCTCCTGCTCGTGTCAAACGGGATGTCATGGACGACCGAAACACATAAAAACCGGTCAGAAAACGTCCCGGCCACTTGGACTATGACACCATACGTTGAAATAGATGCACAGCTAGACAGCTCCTTGGCAACGCATCTTTCGATGGTGGTCGGGGAGTTTTGTTACAGAGTTGCGTCAATGATGTTACCTTGCGACTTGCAACATTGCGGCTCCCAGAACCCAGCAGGTGCCCCCCAGGTCTTGGCATTGAGCATTGCTACCCTGGGAGGTAATTAGGTACGGTAGGTTTGCGGGTGTGTGGTGGTGTCGACGAATGTGCCGGGCGGCCGCACGCAGGCTGCTGCAGAACTGGCTGGGCACGCTTGCGCATACCTAGTTCGTTCAATGGGTGAAGAAAGAAGCATTAAACGTAAAAGTTTTTTTTTCCCTTTCTCGAGATCGTCTCTCTATCTTTCTAGATGGGTAGCGGCATCGGTCCTTTCGTCTCAGCTACTGCACAATAGTCGTGGAAACTATCATCTGATCCGAGGAAACGGCGGAACGCTAAGGGCAAGCAGGTTTAATCCCTCCCTCCCTGTCTCCCTGGGCCGAACCAAGTTTGGCCTATTTTAGGGGAGCTTGTTCTGGCTTGGGCAGAACTTGGGGAGTCATCATCGGTCGACACCCGGAATAGGCATCTGCTTAACAAAGCATGGATCCAAATCTATGCTATCACGCTATCAGTCATCCTCATCTGGCAGTGTCGCATTGAGGATGCTCGTATGCAGTATGCATGTACATATCTGGTATATGATATGCATCCTATTGCAAACATCATCTTTGCATCGAGAACTTGGAAGAGAAGCTTTGTCATGCTCATGTGGTATGTTTGTTGCATCAATTCGTCCTTGGTGAACCAAACTTCAAGGTATGCGCTATGTCCAAGGTAACGGCTAGAGGATTGGAGACGGTCAACAACATGTTGATATCCGGCCCTTCATTAATTTCATTTCATTGACGCTGAGTGCGTACTGAAGGTGTAAAGTCGCATTCATTGTTACCAAACGTCTGTTTTCCAATGCCTCTCTTCGAATTAATGTGTTCCTTAATTACTATGTACGTATCTGCCGTAATCGCAAGCCAGGGCATCGGGCACTTTTCTTGAAGCAAAGTCCACCCAGTCCACCCAGTCCACCCAGTCCACCCCCAGTGGATTTCCCCATAGCTACAACATTTGAAGTGGATGAAGCTTCAGCCAACGAGTGGGCTCGGGTTGCCTTGTAGCCCGACGTCACAACCTTGGGCGGATCGATTTCTCCGATTGAGAGCGAGCTCCGCCTCACGATGGGATCTAAGCAATGCTTCCTCTTTGTACATCTTACCTCACCTAAGGAACTGCTACCTGATTATGTGAAATCCTGGTGGTTGTTGTTGTTGTTGTTTGTCCTTTGTTATCCCATTTCCTAAGATAGGGTCTGGTAAGACTTTTGGAGCCTGGATCTTACAGTGAGTGCATACTCCCCACTAAATTGGCCAGCACTTGCGAACGCCGTCTTTCCACTGCAGCCTATCAACAAAGGAATGTAACTTCCCAAATGGGCGGGATCATGCCCTACAAGTCTGACAGTAGGAGATGAGACGATTCGAAGAAGGTGCCGACACCAACGGAAAAAGAAAAAGAAAAGAGAGAGAGAAAGAAAAAAAAGACAGTGGCTTGTTTGAACACTTATAGCATATGCGCGAGAAGCTGCTTCGTCAACCCGATTCAATAAGAAGTGGTCATTATCTCATTACTTTACGGTATCATCCTATTTGAATATGCAAACATCTCGCTACCTCCTTTTTCAAATGCTCCGCCATATGTTTGTACCTGCGGAACTGTGGACTACAGCCTCTGACAATCAGAAAGTGTATATATAACTCGCTCATCAACTCAAGCAACCAACTATTTCTAGTCCGCTCATAATATCATTTCACCTTTTCCCTTTATCGAACAGCCCTTGCTGCTGAGAAGCTACTGTGTCATGGTAGCATTGGGATCGATGGATAGGGGGCTTCCACTGGACGCGCTAGCATTCATCTCCTGGACCAGGCTCTGGAGCTCTTCGTCCGTGAAGCTGATATCCATATCCAAGGGGAAGATGCCCTCATCGTCAGGCGACTCCGACACGGACACCGCCCCGGACGATAGAACACCCGGCGTCGTCGTCGGCGTCATAAACGGCGCGGTGAACGCGGGCACCGCGGCGGCCGCTGGCGCCACAGACAAGGGACCTTGGAGCGACGCCTTGAACTTGCCCAGCAGGACGGGGTCGTCGGCGGGGGTCTTCTGCATCGACATGATGTCTCGGGCGCGCGCTTGCAGCTGGGCATCGCTCGGGAAAATGCCCATCTGCTGCAGCTCGCGGCGCACATAGGCAGTCAGCCCGTTGGCGAGTTGGGGGTTGCCAAAGGTCCTGGTAGGTGTGTCGTGTCGCATAGGATCCAACTGCAACGCGGCTTCGCTGGCCGCGGTGTTCTTGTCGAGGCCGTCAGTACCGAAAGGCGCGACGATATTCGGGTTCTGAAACATCATGGTATCGTCATCAAGCTCTATGGAAGGCTGATGAGGCCCGGTTTCGGTTCCAGTCCCTTTTGTCCATGATGGCCATGAGGCCGTATCAAGTTGCTCCTGCTCCGCTTGGTTATCGGGCGGGAGGATCCCGACGTTCTGCTTGAACTGTCGCAACCACTGTGGGTTGTCGGCAGGTGTCTGGTTCCATTTATCATCACTGATTTCATGTTAGGTTTCAATAACAACAACAGTTCGAGTAACTGAGCTAAATGTATGGAGGTTCAACTTACTCGTCGTATCCGATCCACCGTGCCTGGTGTTGGAGCTCCTCGTCAGTTGGTACGTGCCGATTCGGGTTGTTCTCCGACATGGTGAACGCTACGAAGCGACCGAGCTCCTTCCCCAGCCGCCGATAGCAGCTTGGGTCATTTACGAAGTACATAAAGGTACTTGGTTTGCGTTCATAGCCAGGTAGCTGGGGCCTTCGTAGGCCCGGCGTGGAAACCGACGTGGTTGTGAAACCGGAGAGCGGCGACGGGGGCTTTTGCGGCTGGGACTGGCTCAGGAGCGAGGCGTCCGTCAAGGTGGCGGCCGGGTCGCTTGCGCCGGAATGCCTCGCCCGGAAGCCCACGAGCCATTCGCCATCGTCTGCTGCGGTCTGGTTCCAGTCGTCGTCGACCTCGTAAATGATCGTGCGTGCTTGCCTCTGCAGATCCGCGTCGGTTGGTTCCAGGCCCAACGACCTTTGGGATCGCAGAAACTCTCCGAGCTCATGCTCCAGCCTGCTGTAGTTGTGGATGGTCGAGTCGATGGATTTGGGATCATGCGACCGTTGCGGGTCATCGTTGACATCCTCGCTGCGTGGCAGGTGGGCTCGCTTGCGGAAATCCGTTAGCCATTGGGCATCGTTGTGGATGAGACGAATGAACCCATTGGCTACGGCCTCGGACGGATAAATCGACTTCTCTTCCATGCGACTGATGATCTTGCAAGCTTCCACCTGAAGCTCCTTGTCCATGGCCGTTAATCCAAGTAGTCGGCGGGCTATCACGAACTTCTGCAATTCGTTTTCCAGGTCGCAGTTCTCAAAGATGTCCCGCTTCCCAGTGATCATAACTTTGGAGAGGTACCCTTCTGCTGGACCCCTTGGCCTGAACATAGCAGCATTACTAAGTTCAGGCTTGGCCATAACAAGGTCGCGGAACCACGAATGCGCCGGGGCCTTGCCTTTCGACAAGGAGTCTCCGGCAAATATTATACGGCAGGCTTCAAGCTGCATATTTTCGTCTGTAAGTGAGCCAGCCTGGCCATCGCCCAGGCCTGCAATCCAATCTTTCAACTCAACCTTCAGAAGATCGTACGCATTGGTTGGGGTGGAGTTCGGCAGCTGGCTGGCTTGGTACGGAAGCGGCGAATTCCTCTCGGTGTCGATCATGTCTTGTTTGGGCGCTGTTAGTTGAACGTACTGGCAAAGTGGGATACCTTTCATTATTTGGATCTCTTACAGGGTGGTATCGAGTTCTCTACCAGGTTCTGCACAGGAGCTTCGAAACCCCAGTCACCCTTCCAGTCCGCCATGGTGTAACCGGTCTTGAAGTGCTCTGCCAGGTGATCGGTACGGGCAGTCCAGCTATCCATAACAATGCCACAGAAACCACACCTCGACCTGATCTCGGGTGTGGTCACACGCCAGTTGTCCATGGACCATGATGTGAACGCCACGTTGTGGACGAGTTTCAAATGCTGCCGCAAGTGATCCTTTCGGTAGAATGTCCTTTCCTCTAGCGATCGCTCCGTGCAGCTGGAGAAGTTGTGCGATTCCACGTGAGCGTCGGTGGGGTTCGCCTCGCCACAGAAGACACAGCTCATCAGCCCGGTCTCCGAGTTCAGGGCTCTGGCGCCTTCCGGCGAGCAAACCCAGCGCTCAAGTGAGAGGTGGAGAGATTTCTCATGTCTCTGCCAGTCGTGCTTCGTTCTGAACGTTTCGGTACAGAAAGTGCACTGGAAAGTCTTGGGCTTCTCGCCGAGCTGTTCCTGCGACCGTCTCTGGGGAATGCGTCTGCGACGTCTTCGGCCTCGAGCTCGTGCAAAGGATGGCAGCGATCCAACCGAGCCACGCGAGTGGTGTGAGAAAGAAGAGGCGAAGGAGCCGCCGCTAGATTGCGACTTGGACAAACTACTTGCCGAAGACAAGTTGGCAATGGACCTGCTCGACCCGTCATCGGAGTAGCCAGACACATATAAGCTGTTCAAGCTGGAGCTCGAGGACATGTCGGTGCCCGAGGCAGTGACGGCCCTGGCAATATCCGTCACGGACGCCGGTTCGTTCTCCGGGGGCGAGTTGGCCCAACGCTGCAGTGGGTTCATGTTCTCAAATAGTCCAGGAGTGCCGGATCGGCGAGGTATGTCCATGGCAGTGGCATATCCCTGTCCAACGTGAGGCGAAGTCGAGCGTGTCGGCTGGATCTTTCCTCTTCTGCGAGCATTGGCCAACCAGTTGGTAATTTGGGTCTTGTTGAGGCCTGTGATTCTCTGCAAAGTCTCCTTCTCCTCTTCGGTAGGGTAGGGGTGTCGACTATGGGTTGCCACCCAATTCTTGAGGATCTTGACAGACTCTCGAGAGAAACGAGCACCGAGCTTGGGTGGCACTGTCAGCTGTGGAGCCGCCGACGCTTGGGGATGTTCCTCAGACACGACCCCTAGATCCTTCGCCGGTGTAGGGGCGGCGATGGTCTTGAGAGGTGCCACCAAGTCATCTTCAAGGAGAATCGAGGTTCCCGGACGGTCACCCATGGTAGGCCAGGGGTTTGCTGGGAAGGTCAGACCACCTGGCTCTGACCCGGCATAGTTCCCAACAGGGCCGAAGCTGCACTCGCAACGAAGTGCTACGCAAACCGTGCAGTAACCCTTATATAAACCTTCCCTAATGAGTTTGCACTGGTAGCCACCGAGGCGGCAATGCGTACAGGGTGACTTGGGGAATTCCCAAACAAACTCAGTCGTCGGGGTAGGTACTCGCGGGGGCATTACGTGCTCTTTGGAAGCAGAAGGGGCGGCAGTGACCTGTTGGGGAGCATGGGTTGATTCAAAGTGCTCCAAAGCCCAGAAGGACCAGTCGTCGCCGTCGACGTCGCCGAGAACGAGGTCCATGTTTGTGCCTTGGTTTGGGTCAAATGCGCCCTGTGGTGTGTGTTCCTCTAGGTTGAGGCCGGTAGAGTCACCAGCTGCATCCCAATTAATGAAGTCCATCTCTTCGAGCTCGTCAATAGTAGTCATGTAAAGGGCGTGTGTCCCTTAAACGTTGATGTGAAGGGCGTCCGCGGCCGGTCTAGGCTGCTTTGTCATGAGTACGCCTTCCGGCCAACCCTAGTCGGGCCTTGGGAAGAAGGGGTTGAGGCGAGTATATAAGTATATCTTATATCTTGCCCCCCGTGGATATTCTAGTTGAGTGAGTGTCACGTCCCCTAACTTGGTATGGCAGAAAGTGAGATGGCGATTTGTATTTGTCTAGGAGAATCGTCTTGATGGAAGGACTAATAAGAAAGATGATGTTTACAAGTTTGAGTCATAGAATAAACCCCCATAGGCGATAGATTTATCAAGTAAGTGTAGTAAGCTAATCCTAGAAAGCAAGCAGACAGGTATGCTGTATGTGATCCCTAGTGAAACGGAGCAGTAGTATCGTATCATGGACAATAGGACAAGGACAGGCGTAACCCTTCCATCATTTGCGCCGCAAAGGAGCGATAGAGATGGGACGGCGATGGAGCCCCGAGCCCCACATCATGTCAACTTTGCGCCCTTGGGCTTGACAAGCTTGACGAGCAGGAGCAAAGACCGGTGCATGCTAGTCGACGGTGGATTGGCTGGACACCCCCTGGTGGAGTGCGGGGGGACCAGCCGACATTATTAATCGCCCTTTCCAGGAGGGCAGGCAGGGCATGTGCTTCTAGTGAATCAATCGCTTACCAATAAAATAGATCTCACTCACACTGGTAGGTATGCTTAAAACCAGGATACAGGTGATAAAGATGTGCATGATATTTGAGTATGTACTCCGTATTCGAGGACAATAGCATATAATCTGGAGTATTTGTTCGAATATCCATTAGGAGGTAGGTATCTCAGATCCATTGTATACCTTAGATTCTGAGGGAGGACAGGACCGCGAGAAGACGCATAAGCGGAATCATATTCCAGCGCCGTATTCCACCGGTCGCTGATCCCACTAACCGGCTACGGCCCATTTCCAGCACTTGGCATACCGGCTGCAACTCAGCTGCAGTCACCAGTGAAGAAAAGACGCGACAACGCCCGCCGACTGCCGGAGGTAGATACTGGGTTACATACATGGCGCTTTAGTGCTGACAAGCATTCCTTGGCGCGTCCCTTTGCATTCATTCACTCACTACTGGGTTGGTTGCCTACCTTGCCGAGGGAGGGTGGACTAGAAAAGCGGTGGAAGCGAGCTCTCTCAATTGATTGAGACGGTCTAATTTTTCTAGCAACTTCGAACAGAAAACAGAAACGTGTACGGAGTAAAGTCCACGTGCAGCGGGATTAGATCGCTAATACCCGAATGGATCGACACTCATCAAGTGCCAATGCATACTGTACTCTGCATGGGCTTTCTTTATCTCCTTCGGCTTCGGCCTCTCGTACGAAATCCCGGCTCTCACCCAGTCACTCATTGCTAGCGGAACGTCTGTTTGCTGCGGCCCGCCCTTCACGACCCAAGGAGCTGGGTTGGCTATGGCGTTTGTTTGCAGACCCGTTGATGTAGATGAGCACGGCCTGAAAGCGGTTTCAGTTCAGCATTAGCCAGGGCCATTACCGCGATCTCAAAAATCTTATTTACTTACTTATAGGTAGTCGTGGGAGGGGGCAAATTGCCCATATCGACAGATTCGATATATGGATTGGGTTGGGGTTTCATTTAGTCAAGAAGTTTGTCACGCGATCAAACAAAGCTGATGCTGCTGCATGTTTGTGTTGCATTGCGCTGGACCGTATGCCCCAGCATATGAACTAGCCGCTATCTGCTCTATAAACTATGTACATACCTAGAACCAATAGTGACCTGGGGGGCCCTTGGCACTATCTTGGTGCAGGGACCCCTTGACTCACTGATCTTGAAAATACCAATGTCTCGCGAGATCGCTGTTGCAAATTTGACCATTGCCTTTCCAGTCCGCCGGGGGGCATTGTCAAAACAGCATGGTGTGATAAGACTCAAGTTGATCGGGGGGTATTTTGCGAAAGAAATCCAAAATCAAACGCCACCCAATATTTCCCCATAACGCCGAACTTCGCAAACAGACCAACCCGGAATTAATATAGTGGTTGTACTGAACCTTTGACTATAGCGAAATCGTCCATTTGACTTCGAAGGTTCATAATAGCTTTTGTATATGCTCATTTCCAAAAGCATCCATGTGTGTGCGCTTCATTGCCAATGCGGGGCAATGCCTTTCCTCGCGTTGTTCGAGGTTTTGCGAATGCCGATTGGTTTTCTTCCTCAGTCGTCAAGGCGGAAAGCCGAGTGCGTCTCTTGTCCGTTATTCGGAGGCTGTAGACCAGTCTTGTTCTGGGGACCTGGCTTCAAGTAGCAATTGCCGGGCGCGAACCCCTGAAGCGCCGCCTTGCGGTCGGTCCAGCCCGGCACGAAGGTTACGCCCGAGCATGTCTTGTTGCCGCTGGACGTCGTGTTGGCGAAATTACCGGGCGTGTATTTGGTGTAACTGGCGCACGCGTCGAGACAGTCGTCGAAGTTGGCCACGAATATCGACTGCAGGGGGCTGATCGGCGTGTCCCGGTTGCAAGCAATCTGATAAGACGAAAGGTCGAAGACTGTGAAAGACACAGAAAGATAGCGCCAGTGGTTAGCTCAACGGATCTTCTAGCGGACCAGCACTAACCTGGAGGGAAAGCGCAAATGCAACGATACTCCACGACCAATGCTGAGAAAATAATCTGGAAAATGAATTGCTGTCTTACATTGAGAGGTATAGGTACTCCCCGTGACACCAGACGAATTCGTCGAGCAGCCTCGTGTCACCGAATCGTAAGACTTCCCCATAGTACCCGATGAAGTTGATGGGGCACTGCTCATGTTGGCGCGAAGGGCAGCCAGAGTGGACTCGGCCGTGTTGGCCCGATTGGCTTCCACGCCAGTGCCGGCGGCCAGCCCAATGACAGCGGCGGACAGGATGGCGATGATGACTGCCAGAACGAAGACCAACACCGAGCACCCTAAGATCTTGTGCTCTTTCTTTGGTCGTCCCCCTACGTCGGACGGATCTGTGCGTAGGGACCCATAACCTGCTGTTGTGTCGTAGTTGGCGGTTGACGGTGGCCCCATGGGTGACATCGCATAACCATACTGGTTGTAGGTCGAGTCCTCCCTCTTGAAGATGGGCGGAGATGGATGTTGCACGTATTCTGGCCCCGTTGGTGGTGGATGGTACTCGGGGAAGGCCGGCGGGACCGTCTCCGGAGCCTCATCGTACTGTTTGACAGGCGCGAACATGTCAGTATGAGTTTGATCGTGTGTGACTTAAGAAGGAAAAAACACTGTTATTCAGTGAACTTACTCTCGGTGCCATTGTTGCTGGTCTTGGTGCGCCAGGTGAGGCGTTAATACCAAGAGGAATAGCGTCCCTGCGGTGCGCAAGGAGAGAAGCTTGTCTCTGAAGACACAGGGTGGAAGACAAGACTATAAGACGGGATAGAGCACGGGAAGAAAAGACAGGCAAGTGGAGAGTCTGGGAAGCTGGGTGGAGATCTAGGACTCCTCTCTCGACGGCAGATGCTAGACTGGGCTGGGAACCCGGGCAAAGAGGGTCAGTTCCCCCCCGTCCGTGTCTCTGATCAGAACCTGGCCCCCAATGTGAACTAGCCCTAGCTAAGCCTGTCGTTGCTGCAATGGACTCGGCCTATAGGCTATAGCAGATGGGCAGAGTGAGGTCGAACCAGAGTCTGAAACCTGGCGACCTCACTATTGTGGTGTGTAGCTGCATCCTTCGTGTGCGGCTGACTGGAGTAAATTGCTTACAACCTTAAGATTGGACATAAGGCAAGGTGTAGTGGGACTATCAGGGGGGGCTTGCAGCAACCACCATTACAATCGGGGCTTCCGTAACAACATGTATATAACAGACAGACATCCCAGTACTTATCGGTCCCGATCAAGAACCGGACGGTGATCGCCAATTAGACACCCCAGAGTGAGAAGAACATAGGAAGGGAAAGGGTCAATTACGGCGCTATTGGTCTCCCATGAAGCCTGCTGCTGGTTGCTCGCTTGATGGGCGCTGCGCCGACACTTACTGTGCAATGAAGGAAAGTCATACGAAGGTTCCTGGCCGACGCTGGACACGTACTGTACGCTCCTGCATGATTCTATCGAATGAAGGCTACTGGGTATGGAAAAAGCATCGATGGTGTCTGTGTCTTGATTGGGGCCAGCCGTGGCCGGCGTTACATCGCGCTTGCTCATCCGAGTATAGCGCTGACGGCCGTCGTATAGCAACTGCCGCATGCTACCTCAAATTGGCGTCGCCAATAAACACATGTTCTTCAGCGAGCAAAGCGAAGTCAAGAAAATTAGCGACAGAGGGGGAGAGAGGGAGAGTTAACAAAACCCCGTGAACCTTGCGAATAATCCGAAATACGATAGGGGATACGCAGGGACTCGCATATTCTCAATATCGAATGACTCATGCTGCCTGCTCTATAACTTCTTCTATCTCCATCTCAGTATAATAAGTAAGTGTATATGATGGAGAAATTCGGCCCCAAATTTGTGGGCAGACAGATGCGACCAAGATTATGGGAAGAGGGGATGAGCTGCCGGAGGCTATCCACTCATCATCTAAGGGCCTGTGACTGATATTTGATAGATGAAAATTTCGCTGGGTCAGCATTATAGATAAGAATAATTTTCCTCGTTCAACAAACGAACTGATTGCAGGACCACGCATACTTTCAGAATCGTGGCTCTCTCTCTCTCTCTGCAGGTCGTGAAGGTTCTGTCAAGGCAGGCGGCGGACAGGCTCTCAGACGCGCCAACCCAAGAGGGAGGATCAGCAAGGATCAGCAAGAAAATAAGCACCGCGCGCTAACCTTAAACGCCCCCAATCGCCCGTCGGTCCCTGGCGCAAGCCATTCAGACAATGTGCGACGTGTTAGAACCGAGAGTCGCATTCTCCTTCGTCTAGAAACGAGCTCAACAGCGGCGGAGAATTCACGAAGATGACCCTCACCCTCCCGAGAACAATGTATTACAAGGCTGAGCGATCAGTTAGTTACCCAGGCACCTGGTGTACGGTAGTCGGTACTTAGCTTGGTTACTAACACACAGGGTCCGGGGCGGGCCAGGGGGGCCATGTTCTAGAATTCTCTCTCAGGGCTTTCTGGGTTCAATATGTATCCCTAGGCGGGAAATGTGCATGCTGGCAACCATCTCACAAACTACCATTACATCACCTACCCGATCTTCCGGAGACTTTGAAGCCGTAGGAACACCGGTCAAGCTCACGTCAGCATGCTCTTAAGCCTGGCGAGTGAGCTTTATTCTCCTGACTGAAACGTCCAGATGCGACGTATGCGTTGCGCATCCCCGGTTGCATATGTGCATCGCAGCAAGCCGTGTCAGTGGGGGCGAGCAATCAACAGAGAATAGCAGACTTGCATCCGTACTATGGCCATGGTTCCTCAAATAATCGTGGCTTTACGGAGTATGTAAGTACCATACATTTTCCCACTGCAATTTTGATATCTTATGGTATTTTAGGGGGCGTCATCCTGGCTTTGAAGCTGGCATTTCCGGGGCGCCACGGGGAGGGAAGAAGTTCCAGCCCTTGAGCTATAAGCCGGTCAGACGCCACGGGAGAATGTTGAGCGTACCCCAAGCAGCGAGGCTATGACAGGTTCAAGTAATTCACAGATCGTGTTGAGAGCTAATCGAAGCGACTTTGACGTAGTTGGTTTCTGCAAGCTTGCCTAAGAGCGGAACCATGTATTGATCTTAGGCGTAGGCGTACCGGTTGTCGTAGAAGCACAATGACTTTCTCGATTGTTTCTGATGGGCTGGCTCGGCAGGTGCTGTGTCTGATGCTGATGCAGGGTGATACCTTGTGTGGCGTGCTTTTTTCCGGCGGGTGCTTGGCTGGATCAGTCGGTGAAGCCCTCCACCGATAGTGCCAGCCTATATCTACATATACCATCTTGGGTATCCCGTTCATCAGTAACGCAAGCACGGGCCCTCCTGGGCGATGAGGGTACAAATGCACTGCCTCGAGAGAAATACTGTCGGTCTTTAGGTCACCAGAACCTTTTTTTTTTTCTTTTTCTTTCAATCAGCAGGACTCATCATGTACAGTGACTCCATTTGAGTTTATATACTTGAGAGAAAACTGCTCATTGTGAGTCTCGGTTTCTGCTGTCGTGGCATCGAATCAAAGAAAGGGCCAGGAAAAGAAAGAACGGATGCATGGGCGGGCACGGGCAACGGGCAACGGGGGTCATCCGAGTTGCTGGGCGTGGGGAGGTGCTGCCCATTCAGAATCAAGCTTGAGGACATGAGGGGCGGACAGCAAGCAGGCGAGTGAGGGAACACCGCGGGGTTGAATGGACCCCTCTTTTTCCCTCACCGGCGGCCAGATTTTAGGGAGTGAGGGGGGGACGATGAGGGGCAGCTAGAGAGATGAGCTCATAGGCTCCAGATACCAGGAACAGTCTTGTATCGACGTAATTATGTAATATTACTATAAGTATCTAGTTGAAATATCTAGTGAAAAAGAGCTAGAGCTGCGTAAATATTCAAGAACACAAAGAGATGACGAAGCCTGCAGAATGTGGTATGTCGGCCAAGGGAAACAGACGCTGCTGTAAGCGAAAGTCGGAGTAACTAAGCATTAAGGGTTTCCCGCAGATTGGATGGCACCAGTAGTCGTTCGGTTTTGACGGACTCTCCCTTTTTTTAAAACTACAAGCCAGGTACGCAAGCACGAGTCAGCCAATAACGCCTTCTCGAGAACTCGGCGCCGGTTTTCTCCCTAAAGTCTTACTGGTAGATTTCTCGAAGGGCCACATGGAATTGGAAGGAAGGGAGATCCAGTCTAGGGGTCGTATGCATACCGAATGAGCAGCTGGGTAAACAAGGTACCTTAGGTAGATAATGGATAATGGATAATGATAATTAATAATTTCTATTCATGTTGAGGTTGACTACAGACTACATGCATGGTACCTACATAACCTACCTAGAGCCAGCGAGCGGGTTAGGTGAAGTTAGAATAGGCATCTTGTACTGTACCACCCACTCGCCCACTCACTGGAACCCGCCCAGTCAATAAAAGTCGCCCGTGAATCCACTCGCACTCCGGTCTGTCAGTACGACTACTCGACTACTTGCCTGTCCCGTCCCATTACTTAAATCTCCCCCATCTCGATCTTTTACATAACTAACTCACTTCACTTGTTCTTGATCAAACCAATTACGTTGTTAATTGTGCTGGTGATAACGGAGTGCTTCACCACGAACCTCCTATATCAAACCGCAAACACGCAGGTTTGTCGTATTCGGGCGTCTGAGAGCAAACTGTTGCTTCAGTCTACTTCGGATTGTGTCTACCTAGGTATGGTGCAATCCCAATTCCAATCCCCAGGCCCTCAATTTCTTGCCCGGCATCGGCATCGTCTTCGTAGCCGCAATCCAGTAGCTACTGCCGATCCAGCCAAACCTTCTCTCCTTTGCTAACTTTTTCGGTTCTATTCAATAGTTTCCGAAAGATTTCTGTAATAATCCAATCCTTAATTAATACCAATTTTCCGTCAATCAACCCATTTTGTCCACGCCTACGCTGCCGCCGCCAACATGCACGTCCACGAGATGGTCGCCGAGGCCGAGAAGACGGGTCAGCCGTCTTTCTCCTTCGAGTACTTTCCCCCCAAGACCGCCCAGGGTGTCCAAAACCTCTACGACCGCATGGAACGCATGTACGACTTCGGCCCCAAGTTCATCGACATCACCTGGGGCGCCGGGGGTACGACGGCCGACTTGACAGGCGAGATTGTTACCCAGGCCCAAACATATTTCGGCCTTGAGACTTGCATGCACCTGACATGCACCGACATGGGCGAGACCAAAGTGAACGATGCACTACAGAGGGCATACAAATCCGGCTGCACCAACATTCTGGCATTGCGAGGCGACCCTCCCCGAAACAAAGAGAAATGGTCCGCCACCGACGAGAACTTCCGGTACGCCCGGGATCTTGTCAGCCATATTCGCCAAAAGTACGGAAGCCACTTCGATATCGGCGTAGCTGGGTACCCCGAGGGCACAGATGACAACAAGGACGAAGAGCAACTGCTTGACCACCTGAAGCAAAAGGTTGACCTGGGTGCCTCCTTTATTGTTACCCAGATGTTCTATGACGTTGACAACTTCATTCGCTGGGTTGACAAGGTCCGAGACCGGGGAATTACCATCCCAATTCTACCTGGTATCATGCCAATTGCAACATATGCCAGTTTCATGCGTCGGGCCAAGCACATGCAATGTGGAGTCCCCGATCACTTCATATCTGCACTGGAATCCGTGAAAAATGACGATGCGGCGGTGAGGGAAGTCGGCAAAGTGCTGGTTGCCGATATGTGCCGTAAGATCATAGCGGCCGGCATTCCCCATCTGCATTTCTACACAATGAACCTTGCTCAAGCTACGAGGCTGGTTTTGGAAGAGTTGAATTGGATGCCGACGACGACGCGCCCACGGAAACATGCTCTACCGTGGAAACAGTCCCTCGGCCTTGGCCGCCGTGCCGAGGACGTGCGGCCAATCTTCTGGCGTAACCGCGGAAAGTCGTACGTGGCGAGAACACAGGACTGGGATGAGTTTCCTAACGGCCGATGGGGTGATTCCCGCTCTCCAGCTTTCGGTGAGCTGGACGCATATGGTATTGGACTTACCGGCACCAACGAGTCGAACCGCAAGAAGTGGGGTGAGCCTCAGTCGATAAGGGACGTTGCTGATCTGTTTGTGCGGTATATCGAGAACGACATCGACAGTCTTCCTTGGAGTGAAGCCCCGCTCACAAGCGAGGCCGATTCAATCAAGCAAGATCTGATTGACATCAACAAGCGGGGACTGCTCACCATCAACTCGCAGCCAGCTGTGAACGGCGCAAAGTCGTCCGACCCTGTCTACGGCTGGGGGCCACCCAACGGATACGTGTACCAGAAAGCCTACGTCGAACTTCTGGTGCCGCCATCACTCTTTGAGAAGATCCTCCCTCGTCTGCATAACCACCCCGACATGTCATACTACGCCGTGACCATGACGGGCGAGCTCAAGTCCAATGCACCCTCCGAAGGCCCCAACGCTGTAACATGGGGTGTATTCCCGGGCAAGGAGATTGTGCAGCCAACTATTGTCGAGAGCATCAGTTTTCTGGCATGGAAAGACGAAGCCTTTAGATTGGGCCTTGACTGGTCGCACTGTCATGATGCAGACACCCCTAGTCGTGCCCTAATTGAAGGCATGATGAATGATTGGTATCTCATCAATATCGGTAAGTTTGTTCGGCCCTTACGATGATCGTCCTGCTAACGGTCCCTCCCTACAGTTAACAACGATTTCCACTCCCCACGGGCTATTTTCGAAATGTTCGAGGGCTTGTCAGTGGACGAGCTAGAGAAGCCTGTGGCGGTCGAGGCGGCGAGCAATGGAGTTCAGACCAATGGTGCCGCAGCGGTTGCGGCTACGGCGTAATGCATTTCATCTAGGAAGGAGTCAAACGGCATTCTTGGATTTTCAACAACAAGCATATATGATGGGCGTTTTTTCAACGGAGTCCTGAATTTTCAACAATAGTTTACGAGGGCATGCAACGGGAGCTTGGCGAATCAGGGTCAGGCTCGAACATATGGTGCATTATCTCAACGATACCCCGGGTGTGAAAAGGAAAGGAAATGGACAGGCGACTTTTTTCGTCTTTTTTGTTACAAGACAAACCTCACTACGATAGGTTTGGATGAGAGCCGGCCAAATTCAACGATTGGCAGGTCAGATCAAGGAGAAAGCGAGTGGCTTTCGTACGAGCGAATGCCGATTATTCCCATCGGGATCAGCGACATTCAGATAGCTTCAACACAATATTGGTTCGGCACAATGCTGACAGTATACCGCACTAATTTTTTGCTTTCACTCTCTTTACTGTGACCTTAAATCGAAGACACTGTCCCGTACCATTGACTGAAATCGTTTAGGTTTACATCCTCATCTCGAAGCGCGAGCCATTTGAAGTGCCTGTTGGTCCCTCTTTGGACCAAGTACCAGAAGGTATCGCTATGATTTAGGTGCCAAGCGAGCTTTCTGTATCTTTTCCTTATGTCTCTGGAACATTTGTCGCTCACGCGCATTTCTCGCCGCCGTCTCTATCCCGTCCGGCAATCCCAGGACCTGCCACGACAGACCAGTAGCCAACTGCCCCGCCCAGCCTTCACCACTGTATGACGCGCCAAACCAGTCCGCCGGGACATGAACCTCGACGACGTCGTGATCGCAGTCCAGCGCCCAGACCGCCGCTTTCCGGGCGGCCCAGCTGTCACCACCGGTGGACCGCACGTTGGGATGGAATCGCGCCAGCTGCATGAAGTACGGCACGAGCCCGCGCACCCCGGCAGACGTAACGGTTTTCAGGTGCGACAGGGGGTCACAGAATGGGACAGAGTCCGGCTCCGAGTCGGAGATTTCCTCGCCGCCACTATTATTACCATCATTATCCGGGGGCTGTCCTCCTGGCGGCGGGCGTATGTAGGGCGCACGCAGGGCGCACGGTCCGTCGACGGCGTCGAGGGGCACGCGCTTGCGTGCGACTATGTAGACATTGCCGCGGCCTGCCTTAGTCTTGAGCTGACCGCTCGTGACGTGTAGGAGCGTGAAGTTATCAAAGGAGCGGGGCGCATTGCGGATAAAGTTGTAGGTTTCGTTCTCGTACCATAGGACCTAACCACGATTCCAACATGTTTCCTGGCGTTAGTCACGGACTTTTCTTCCATTACAGGAACTCTCATAACATCATCCCCTGAAGGGTGGAAATGTAAACAAGAAAGAAACATGAGAGAGGCAGAAGTGCTTGGGGTTGGGCGCATTGCTTACCATATCTGGTGGCACCTCCAGTGTACGCAGCCCACGCAGGGCGCCAAGCGCCGCCCACGCCACATCGCCCAACGGCTGCTTCAGTCCCGGTCGCTGCTCCCATCTCTCAAACTCGGTGAGTTGGAGTTCAAACCGGCCGTAAGACATCCAGTGATCGTAGGAGCAGGTGCCGAAGACCTCGAGCACGACGTGGCGGACGAGATCTCTGTATCGGGGCCTCACAATGCCCCCTCTCATTGCCCCCGCCGTCACGCGCTTTACAAACCCTTCGTCCGCATCGGACAGGGAAAAGCAGGTGCCGTCCAGTCCGAACCCATCGATCAGCGCTTGCAGGCCATGGACGTAGTTGCCCCCGTGGACCCCAAACGTGAAAACGGTCGAGGCCCAGAACCGCGGCGCCGCCTCCATGTGTATCTGCCGGTTGGCGACCAACAAGCCGAGGCCGCGCCGCCGCGAGCAGCCACAGGCCGGCATCGCGCTCTTGTCCCATTCCCAATACTCCTGCATGAACGGCGGCTCCGAGAAGGAGGTGGTGTTGCCGTCGCGGGGCGCGTAGGGACACAAGGCCCGGTGGCGACGGTCCATTTTCCGCGGCGCGTCGTCCACGAGGAGGACGTACGTGTAGACGATGTCCCTGATCTCGGGCGGGAGCGCGAGGAAGGCGAACGGACGCCGCGGCCCGGGCATCATCGGCAGCGACGGGCAGAGATACAACGACAAACCCCCATTATTGCCGAGAGGATTGCCTTGCTCGGTAATCCAATCCAGAACGGCCCATTCGTCTTGGCTTGCCCACTTGTCTTGGTCCTGCACCTCATCTTCGCTCGACCAGTCACCCAGGCTCGGCCACTCATCATTCTCGTCAAGTTCCATTGCGATACTGAGTCTGAATGAAGTCTAATAAATAACCGACGACGTTGAGAATAATAAGAGCGCCTGAGTAGGCTGACGAGTGGGTATAGTATCTCCAGTGTTTCAGGCAGCAGCGACGAAAGTGTTGGCAGCATTAAGCAACCAATCCTTTCCCCTTCTTCGTGAATGGATACCGCATAAACATCGCCAACCCCCTAGATGCGTGCTTACTACATACACATAAATGTATTTTTTCTAAGGATGTATTAAGAAATTCCACGTTCCTGGCCGGCTAGTCGTCGTCGGCCCTCCAACGCCCTACCCAGGACGTCCACATTGCCGTTCTTGTCGCAATTATCATCCTCCCCGAGTCCAATCGTTATGGTTTTGTTTCTATCATGCAACTCGCGAGAGGCATTGGTATCTGCAAAATAGCGAATCTCAGCCTCAGCCGAGTTTATTTTTATTTTTAGTGATGGACACTTACAAGACCGATCGATTTAGCGGAAGTCGTGGTCTTTGTGACGTCAATGATAGCGCATGCGGCCCCCTAAAGCACGTACCTTGCATGCTATTTTGCATTTGGCCGTCCCGCGTATGAGGACAGCATTCGTCACTATGTGACTTGAGGTAGGCATATGATAACTGAAACCAAGACAGATTCAATACTCAATGAGAATTCCAACTGCAACACTCCAAACTATACATCCCATGTGTTCTCGATATATTTTGCAGAGGATACTAACGCCTTGTTATCGTTATGCGAGCTCTGATTTACGCAGCTCGCATCTTCATTTCAGGCTCGCTCCAAAATTTGGACAATCTCTGTGGCACAAAGGTTTCCGCTCAGCTTGCAGGTCAAACGCAAACTCCTCAACAGTCAGCATGAAGCGAAGTGCGCTATCACCCACCAAATCTAGTGCAAAGGCCAAAAAGCCTCGTCTAGAGGTGCCCGAGTATCACTCGACTCCTTCGTTGAAAGACGAAGCAGGCGAGATCATCTGGCCAGCCCCATCGGCTCAAATAGCAGCTGCGCGAAACTTCGTCAAAGAGTGGTAAGTCATGTATCGCGACTTACTCTGCCATGTTTCTCTGACATATACAATACTCTAGTGCTGCGGCGGGCAAGAAGACATTGATTATCCCCGACAAAGATGCGGATGGCTTGAGTTCGGGAGCTATATTACAGAAGACTTTGATCCTGCTGGGCCTGGAGCCGAGTCTCATTTCAGCCCATCTTCTGCAGAAGGGCAGTAATATACACCAAGAAAACGAACGAAGTATCATGGCATCCTATGAGCCCGAATACATTTTCGTGTTGGACCAAGGATCGCGAAAATCCGCGCCTGTTATCGACGGACCCCATAAGGCCCTTGTCATTGACCACCACTTCGCTTTGGACGACGACTTCCCCCAGGGTTCGGAGCACGTCACGGCATGCAACTCTCCACCAGTAGCCACCAGCGCACTTTTAACGTACCATCTGTGTTCCGAACTCCATGAGAAGGTGGCAGACACATGTGATTGGCTGTGTGTCATGGGCACTCATGGTGACTTGGGCAACACTCTGAAATGGGAGCCCCCCTTTCCAGACATGAAAGCCACCTTCAAGGCTTACACGAAAAAGGCCATCAACGATGCTGTATCTTTGATCAATGCACCCAGACGAACGTCGACGTACGACGTCCCAGGAGCATGGCAAGCCCTGATCTCAGCCGGATCACCCAAGGAACTCCTCAAGAACCCTACACTCCTTTCTGCCAGAGCCGAGGTCAACGCCGAGGTCGAACGCTGTACTCATACAGCACCCAAGTTCTCGGGAGATGGAAGGATCGCCGTTTTCCGAATTAATTCGGCTGCTCAGATACACCCAGTGATTGCAACCCGTTGGGCTGGCCATCTGCAGTCGCCAAAGCTGGAAGTGATTCTTGTGGCCAACGAAGGGTATTTGCCTGAGATGGTGAATTTCTCGTGTCGTGTACCTCGAAGCGCAAGGGGTCGCGAGACCCCTGTCAACATCATCGAGGTCTTGAAAGACATTGCAGACAAGGCGGCAGACCCGAGTCTTCGGGAACGTCTCGGGGAGTCGTTTGCCAGAGGCCACAAGGAAGCCTCTGGCGGTATCGTGCCCAAAAAGGAGTTCGAAGAGCTCATTGAAATCCTGGAAATTGGGAAGAAGCCAGAGGGGAGCGGTCCCGCAGAAGCGAAAGCAAAGAATGCTCTACCCAAACAAGCCAACACGCTAATGAACTATTTCGGCAAGCCGCCGGGCAAGTGATTCGGCAGTTTCCCATCCTATGCCTAGGATGCATGGCTTAGAGTCCGTCGCAGTTTGAACAGTCTCGTTGGTCGCGCCTGCTTCTTGAGCTGGTTGAACTCGGGACTCAGAGCGTCTTTGACTGATTCAGGCTTGATGTGTGATTGGGGGAAAAAGCCGATTTTTCCATCTTTGGTCATTCCCGACCAGCACCACTGATCCTGATTAAGCCCTGGATTTGGTTAGCGATCGTTAGCATTACCGGATAAGCCATACATGACTTACAGCTAACGTTACGAATCGTGGCCCCCTTATCGAAAGTTAGCCATCCTGAGGCCGGGTCACTGGGTTCCCATTTCCACCTAGCCGATACAGTCACGCCATCATTGTTGATGCCCGGTATACGGACATTCCCCTTGCGCGGCGGCAACAGGGACACGCACTTGGCTGGGAAGGTGCCGTGGGCGCCGTCATGCCAGCCAGTGCACTGTTTCCCACCCCATTTCTCTGGAAACTCTACGCCAAGGATGCGAGCCCCTTCCACAAATTGCAGAGTCATTTCGCCATTTGCGTCGATACTCGGACGATCGCCACCACGAACAAGATGGTCCATGTTTGCAACAGCGGTCGGTAATGATCCTAATAATGTTGGATCCAGCTCGGCCAATGGGCTGGCGACTGGGGGGTTGGGAAAGAACAGATCGAAATTCCCCAAGGTCGGATCGTCTGGCGATGTCTCTCCGTAGCCCACTGAAAAACTGTCGACCTCAGGCAGTGGTTGAGGATGCCGAGCCAGATGGCGAAATAGCTGATCGGGTGTGGTGAAAACCGTTGCATCGGACTCGCATGGAGTTCGCCCTTCTTGCAGACAGAAGACGCAGCCGTATCTTGTTATGCGGGCAGACTCTGAGGGCAAATGCGATTTGTACAGGAACCTTAATCGATACTTGATGCCCCATGTGCAAAGTCCACCGTCTAATATCTCTCAAATCAGTCTCTATGTTGACAGAAAAGGATGAGGACCTCTCACTCTTTGGGTTATTATCTACTTCGATTTCGGACAGTGTATGGCGATATTTACATTCGACGCATCGCGCAACCGTCACTTTGTTGCTCTTTCGTGCCTATGGTCAGCTAAGTCGATACAGAAACATTAGTCGGAGGGCACCTTACCTGTTCCAAGCTGGCTATGGTGGCTGCTTGCCCTCCGCTTTCCCTGAAAATGAATGCACCTTCGCAGAAACCGCCTAGGGCTTTGAAACTGCTATCCGGCCCGATGGTACACTTGACCCGATCCGCATACCATGGTATTGTCTCGGGCTCTGAGGCCGGTATATCGACTACGCGCTCGCGAGGGACGGTTTTGGCCGGCTCATCTAAGACGGAGTCCCCGTGGCGGGCGAGCCGTGATTCGTTTCCAGGAGGTATCTCCGGAGTCGGCGTGGGGAAGACACTGAAGAAGTGAGTAGGCAACGGTGGTATTCTGGGTGTGTCATTCGACCCATGGAGGCTGCTTTTCGCTGTCGACAGATGACTACCCGTGTCCGAGAACACCGAAGTCCGATATGAAGTCGAAGCCGGGCTGGTGGGAGTAGCTGACTCGTCCTCGGATATTACCGAGCTCTGCAGTGTATCGCGATTTGCCCTGCTAATGGGGAGACGGTCTGCATGTCGATGGGGCAGTAATGTGCCGTCCTCCGGGATCACGGCCGTCTGGTCCGATAAATTTGTCGACAGCTGTTCCCTTACCCACTCGCTTATGCGCGGGGTCGACGATGCATGCTTTATCTCGGGTTGAGCTGTCTCATTCTGTGGAAGACTATGTTCCCGACCGCCGGCATCTACCTGTACGGGCGGAGACTGGTCGTTGGCGGGATTCGATCGAGCCGGCTGGAGTGGGTTAGGGTGGAGAGGCCAGTGTTCGCTGCGCCTGGAGGAGACTGACGACCGGACACTGCCCGAAGAGGTCGCAGATGACGCGTGAGACCTCTTGGTATTTGTCCTCTCCAACAAATGGCTAACCCCTGAAGCGCTTCTACTGCCGCCGGTGCGTGTCGAGTTGGCACGTTGTGAATCGTTCCTAGAGGTGGAAGTCGATAATAGCAGAGAGTCAATCGGTTGCCTGGTTGGTGGCCGCGACAGAGACTCGAGCCTTCCTGGCGGCAAAGGAGGCAGGGGTGGGAAGGCAGAATTCGGAGGTATAGTTGGTGGCACAGGTTCAGGAGATGATGGTGTGGCTGGTGAATCGTCTTCGATTTTCAAGCGTCTGATAGCCTCCAGAGCACTCAGAGCGAAAGCTTTCGAAGCGGCCTGGACTTCGGAATACTTGTCTGCGTCAAACGTGTCCACCTCAATAAAGTCATCCAGGTCGTACAGCAGGTCTTCTAGGACCCTCCGGTTCTCCACATCCACATCTGCAAGCGAGTCAGCTTCCGAATTGTCTTCGATATGGTATGCTGCAAGGGAGTGGATGATGATGTTCACAGGGAATGAGCAAGTTTACCATTGTCTCGGATGCTTCTCTTGAAAGCGTCGCCGTGTCTGTCTATTTGAGCGTTCCAGATAGGTGTTATCTTTTGTAGGGCACGCTCGCCTTCCTTTAGTAGACCTCTAGCCGACTTGAGCATGCGTTGTGACCGTTCAGGGTCATCACTCTTGCCGGCCTCGGCATTCGCCGCTGCTTCTTTTGCGATTTTGACCAGCTCCTGGAAAGGGTGGATAACGAAGCACTCTGCATCTGCCGACATGCCGGGCAACAGTCAGCGGCGACTGGCGAAACCCCGATGGGTTCGAGTATGTAAGTAAGTGACCGACTAGGTGCAGCTGGTGTCCCGTGTCCCGTGTCCCGTGTCCCGTGTCCAGTGTCCCGTTCAGTATATCAAGGGGAGAAGTCGAATAGAGAAACACAAAGCAGCAAGTTGGTCGCGTGACCCTCTGTATAATATAAGTGTAAGCTGCTTGATTTACCAGCAAAGGCAAAGGGCCATCCAGTCTGCAGGTCTCACTCAGATGGCTGAGCCCGACAGGATGGGTAGGGCGGACTTTTTAACGGTTAGTAGAGACATTGCTACCGTGGTGCTGCCGCCTGCCGCCCGTGCCAAGGGATATTCCCCGTCGGACGGGCGTTGGCTGGGCCCAGTTGCTTAGATGACACCACATGCAGTGGAACACTCTAATGACTCCCCAGTCACCGAATCTAGGTTTGGATAGGCCAGGCGAGGGCCTGGAGTTCGGCTGGAGGTGTGGTGGGATTACTGGGATTACTGGGATTACCTCATGCGTATAACTCAGACAGGGACCCTGACGGTTTGATAGACGCCTAGGCCAATCGATAAGCCCCTAGCGCCCACGTGTGCCTTCCATGTTCCGACATGACGGACAGGCCTTTGGAGACCAATCTCGTTATTCGCGCGAATAGCAACAGTTCGTACGATCAAAAAACAGTCTATCGATCTGATATTTAATGGCGTGAATGCAACGTGCAGCTGAACTGGACAAGAGTGGCCTGGAACCTATTTCGAGGACCCTCCCCCATGCTCGCATCCGACTCACCTTCGGCAGCGCTGTGCCTCCTAAAGCCTCCGATTCGGCGACATCCTTGATCATGGCCACCACCAATGAGCAACCCATACCAACAACAACAACAACTCGAGTTTGATCTTTCCTTCCTTCTTCATTTAGACGTGACGAAGTTTGTCATTTTGTTTACGGCATGGTTCTCCTTCCTTGCCCCCCTACTAGCTCACAAATTTGGTGCCGGCGTTCAGATGGAACTTGAACCACTGGATCGCCTGGTTGAAGGCTTGCTCCTTGGCGAAAACCTCGGTGGCCTTTTTGGGGTCACAACGCACCGCGAATCCGTGCTGGACGCCCGAGTATACCGTCATCTGGTAGGGGATGTCAATCGTCTTGAGGATCTTCTCCATAAGGCGTCGGTGCGCGCCGGTAAAGACCTCGTCCTTTTCTATTAGTGCATATGATTAGTCACCATTTCGCTCGAGCCCTCTAGCTTGATATGTTTGCTTCTTTTGCACGTCGTATCATAAGTATCAAAAGGAGAAGGTAATGAATATGAAACGCACCACACGTGGGCCTCGGTATCAAGACAGGAGAAGGAGATCAACGAAACGAAAAGAAAAGAAAAGAAGTCAATGACTTACCCCCGGAAACTACACACAGCGGCTTCTTGACGCACATCGCATCGTCCGAGTCGAACCAGTTGGGATGCGCAATGAATCCCGCATCTAGAGCGCCCTCCTGCAGATAGCGCATCACGTACTTGGCACCGAAGCAGTAGCCCGCCCCCGCGATGAAGCGGCAGCCGTGCTTGCGCATCTCCTCGATGACGGCGCGGACGATGGGTTCCGTCTGCTGTGTGCCGTGGTTCATCACTATTTCCAACCCAAAATCAGCAAGGTAGGCAGGCAAAAATAGGGTTGGTTAGTGTCTACGAGAAACATCGGAAGAAGAAGAGAGATAAATTATTGCACCCCTTACTCACTCCACTTGTGGGCGTCGAAGCCAGCGCTCTTGATGTCGGGCACGGCATCGCCGCGGAACAGGTCCGGCATAACAACGAAGAAGCCGTTGGCGGCGAAATTGTCGGCTAGCAGCCGGTTGTTCCGGTAGGTGTGGCCCATGGCGTCGGTGAAGAGGATGATGGCGTTTTCGGAGCTGTTGCTGGGGGGTCGCTTGAAATACACTTGGACTAGTAAATGGCGAGAGAGGCACAGTCAGTCAGTCACTCAAGTCCCCATCATCAGCGAATTGGAGGGGGAAAGGAGGATGGTTGCCCTGAACGGAAGGAGGAGGAAGGCAACGCAAGACTCGTTGGAGTCGTGATTAACGTACATCCATCGATGTAGCGATAGCTGCCGGTCGGGTGGCCATCATGGAGGTGACCTGTGGTGCAGCAGGGGCTGAGGGTTTCGCCACTCATCTTGCTGTGTTCTTCAACCGACAAACAGAAAGATCGCTTAGAGAGTGTGTAATGGTGATATCAATGAACTGGGTGAGAGAATAATTGACCCATGAGTCGCAGGAAACAGCTCCTCTCGTCCGAGGGTCACCACTCGGTCGTCGATTTAAAGAACTACAAATGTGTCCAGTATTCAATTGTTTGATTACCAGGAACTCTGGAATAAACAACGCAGGGTGGTTAAGTGAACACCAGTGATCCCACCCTCATTGCCACGGGACACGTCCGTTCTATCCCATTCGCACATTTCAGTCACTATACCAACAATAGTCAGACACGCTGTTAGGACATGAGAGGAGCCAGGCATGAACCATAATCGGCCTTTTGTATCGGAGTACGACCTAGCACAAGTTCTTCACATCAAATACAAACCTTTTAAGGGTCAGGTAGGACTGATATAGTTGCAGTAGTACCAAGTAGGAAATATACCATACACTCATACACTCACTACCATGATCCAAACATACCGGCTGTTTAGAAAACAGTAGACGGGAACCATATGGAAGTCATGTCGTTAAACTGATCGTGATCTCTGTTCTTGTACACACACACACACACACACATACACAAACACAATCCTTGAGCCTGCTATCTAACCAGCCAGCCACCCAAGCAGACATCCTCCAAACGCCAGTAAGAATAGCCCTGAGTAGAAACCCAACACAAAAGGGCATCCATTCTCTTATGCCAACTGACCCGTATACCATGCATAGACTGACGCTCAAACCCTCCCAAAAACGCCTTCGCCTTCCTAAACACACAAGTGGTCATAAAGTCTTGATATGGCGTGGTCGGTATCCAACTTGTGCCTCCCTCTCTCTTATTCAGCGGTGACCAGTTCCTCCAGCACTCTCATGGCACGCCCGCCTTCCTGCTCAAACTTGCTCACCATGGTTTCGCATTCGTTCTTGAGACGCTCCTCGGCCAACCCGGCGTTGTGGTTGATCCACTCCTCGACCGTCATCTTCTTCTCCGGCGTAGTCAGTTGGGCGCCCTTCTGCAACTGCGAAGCCGGGCCTGCGTTCTCTTTGTTCAAGTCCTGGAAGACCATGTCCAGGTCTATTTCTGTCCACGGCTGCGTGCTCTCGAGTCCATGAAGGACATTAGCGTTGCGCTTGGACGGAGAAGAGGGCGCAGGGGTGGCATCAACCGGGTCCATGGCAACGCGGCTTGAGTTGGCTGTGTTGGAAGGCTTGGACGATGGCGGCTGGTTCTCCTCGTCAGAGGCTTGGGGCGACTGTGATGGAGATATGGCAGACTGCCTCGCGGCAGGGGCCGGAGATATGACAGGTTTCGGCGTTGCTGGAGTCTGGCTGATTTCAGGAGCAGGAGAAGGTGAAACCTCTCTCTCATGGGTGGGCTTTACAGGGCGCGGGGTGGAAGACATTTGAACATCGTCCGAGAAGTCTACGTGTGCCATGTATTTCGTGGGAGGCTTTGGCTTGGGCTCTTCGACAGGAGGAGGGGGTTGTGTGCTGTTCTTCTTAGGACGACCGCGCTTCTTCGCAGGAGCTGAGGCTGTCGTGAGCACAGTTGCATTGAAGCTCAATTCATCTTCAGACATGTCCTGAGCCGGGGCAGGGATGGTTTTCGGGGCCGCAGCAGGTGCTGCTGCTGTTTCTGGTTCCAGCTCGGGCTCTTGCTCGGGTTCAAGTTCGGCTTCCTGCTGTGCTTTCGCCTTCTGTGCCTTTGTCTGTTTCGAGACCTTTCGTGTAGTGCCAGCTGCCTTGCGGCCCTTCTTGGGAACTTGCAAAGTCGAAGCCTCTTCAGCTTCCATATTCGCCCGCATGGCCTTGAGTTCAGCAGAGACATCAGCGTCATCAACCTCCACCGGTGTAGGATCAAACATGGCGTGGTCGCTAAGGGGTTGCTCTTTGTTGCTGGCCGTGCTCTTCTTCTTCGCCGGCGCCTTCTTGGCCTTAGGCTTGGCAGCCGGGGCCTTCCTCCTCTCCGAATCAGAGTCTGCAGCTATAGCTTCGTCTTCAGATAGTTGCCTGTCCAGATCCTCTTGTAGTTGGCGATCGATTTCCTCATCATTGGGAATTTCCGCTTCATCGGGAATCGAAACAGCAGAGGCGGTGGATGTAGTAGACATTTTCTGTGCATTTTTCGCTCTTGACGCTCGCGGCTTCTTCTGTGTAGTCTTTGCAGGAGGTGCAGGGACAGCGTCGACCATACTCTGATCAGCATGGGATTCGACTATAGACGCATCGACGTTATTGCTTTGGCGGGTACGGGTAGCTCGTTTCTTAGGAGCTGGAGCCTCGGCATTTGTCAATACGGAATCATCGACCGAGTCAGAGGCTCGCTTCCTGCCTCGGGTTGGCTTGGGCGGAGGAGGTGGAGGTATCTCGTCCTCGGGCGGGTCTTCTAGTACTTCGATAGGCTCGTCCTTCTTCCCCCGTGTCTTTTTGGCCCGGGT
The DNA here is from genome assembly GCA_039105305.1 of Apiospora arundinis. Lineage (NCBI taxonomy): Eukaryota > Fungi > Ascomycota > Sordariomycetes > Amphisphaeriales > Apiosporaceae > Apiospora > Apiospora arundinis. The sequence goes on from JAPCWZ010000004.1 coordinate 3,065,138, forward strand.
GGTCGTAGCCTTCTTCGCTCTCGTCTTTTTTGTCCCACCTGCTGTGACTACTGACGTGGTTGTCATGACGCTATCTTCGTAGTCGGCGAGCGTTGATGGGGCTTCGGAGGCGAACGTGGCGACGGACTGTCCTGATAGCCTCGAGGCTTTGGATGTTCTAACTGCTTTGCCGCGGACTGTCTTTTTCAAAGGACCTTGTTGGTATTGGTCTATCAGTCTAAAGAACGGGCACTCCGGTGAGCGTCTGTAGTGTTCGTTCCTGTTGTGGAATATTAGCAGCCGCACTGATATAGTAGCGCTCGAGTCAAATCTTACATAGGCTTGTCGGCGGGCTCCCACCCATCCAAAGCAAGTTGGCAGTAGGTGCAAGTCGCCATATCGTCGGAATCGATTGTGGGTGTGTACTTCCAACCGGCATCGACCATCTGCCTGGCTGTTAGCGAGCCGAAAAAGGAGGACGCGTTTCAATTTCAGAGACATGGGAAAAGAACATACCTGCTTCGTTTTGCATTTCCAAGCTCGCTTCCCCTCGTGTGGCCATCTTTTCGCAAACGTTTGTTTTCTGGCCTCCATCATATCGGGATGACTCGGGTCGTCCATGTTGTAGTCGCCCAGCCCAGCCTCAATGGCCGTGACAATGGCCCAGCCGCAATGCGGCGAAAGGCGCAAGTGCTCTTCGAGCGGGTTGTCGTCATCCTCCCAGCCTCCTATCCGCGCGTGGCACAGGTAGCACACAACATTATCGGGCTTGTCGGCGGTGGGTTCGAAGTAAAAGCCAGCTCTCGCAAGCTGCAGAACGGATGTGTCAGTCTAGGGTCATGAATGGGTTCTGTCTATACCCTCAACGGCGCCCCTCATGCGCCTGGCAGGGGCACTTACGGAGTTCTCGTCGAGTCCCTTGTGCGGCCAGGCAAGCGTCTTGGGTCCTCGTTTTCTGCCCGAGACGGGTTGTGAAGCTTGGAAAGAGGCCAGGCGACCTTCGAAGGTGTAGTAGTGATCGGGAACCTCGCCGTCGTCCATGGTTGCGGTTGGTCGTCGCGTCTCGCAACGACAAGTAGGGTTACGCGCTGGGGCGCTGTCAAGCAATACTGCAGAAAAAAAAGTCGAGATAAGGCTGTGATGGATGCGGAGAAAAGGGTGGTCCAGTATAGTCGCGAGTTTACATGGATTGGATTGTAATTCGAGAGGGCGATCGGATCAGGAAGTGGTGATATTGATAGTGTCTGTGTTGACTTGTTTGCTCTGTTTAGACAAGCGCTATCGGGTAACAAGATCCAGGATCCAGGTACGGGTTAAGAGAAAGTGGGATGGATGCGCACAATTGGGAATCGATTAAGGAATGGAATTGAAAGACGCGACTGCGATTGGCCGAGCTGCCATCGCGTTTGTTTACTTTCTTTGCAACATTTTAAGGGCGCCCGGGTACGCAGTGGGGCCCCGCCCTAGCTTCAGTCTTTCAGTGGATGATGAGCCTTGGGAAGGACGGGACTAGCAGGCTAGCAGGCTTGCATGCAAGCAACACTCAGTAGCCTAGTAGCCTCTGCTCTGTGCAGTACTCTGTGGCCTCCTGCTCCAACCGTCAATTAACTCTCCACCAATCCCTCCCCAAACTGAAACTTGGGTACGCAAATCAATCGATATAAATTGGGCTGAAGCACCACCGCCGGCCTGACCGCTTCATCAATCTCCCAGAATCGGGAAGACGAGGCAAGTCATATTGTGATCGTAGATTGATTGATTGAGCAATGACTGAACTTTCTAAGCCAGTGCACCCAAATGACCTGTGCTGCTGCATATGCATAAATCCTGCCCACGTCGACCGCATAAGTTTACATACGACACAGACAGCGCAGGCCCGCGTCTCCCATCATTCAATCATTCAATCAATGTATCAATAGTTGCGAATTACACTTGTTGCTTAGCTTCTTCTTTCTATTTTATTCCCGCCCTGTAGACTCATGAATGACCTATCAAAGCCCGAGTATCTCCAGGGAATAATGAGAGCACATATGCTTTTGTGACGCCTTGAGAAGAGCGAGCCAAATCGGCCGTGCCCCTGAAGATGCATGCTCTATATACATACGAGGGCAGCTCATGCCTGCAGGCCAAGTTCTCGGTAGAACGCCTCGGTGCTGGGCTTCCGTCCTAAGAACTGCTCCAGAGTGGTCATCTCGTCTTGGCTGCCGCCCTTCTCGAGCACCGTGTGTCTATAACGTCTTCCCTCCTTACCGTCCATGGGGTTCTTCTTGAAGACGGTGTGGAACATGTCGGTACTGTACACCTCGGATGAAAGGTAGCCGTAGTAACCAGCGTCATAGCCGCCGATAAGATGGCCAAACGTGGCTTGACCGCTGCCCCAGTTGCTACGGCAAAGTCAGCCAAGGTCTAGAGAGAGCAAAAATTATACTACACAGGGGAGGAATTAAACTTACTAGCCTTCGCCAAACGTCTCGGGGCCGGCGAATCCACAGAGTTCGGCTCTCAGTTCATTGTAGAGCTTGGTGAGATCCATCTTCTCGATAGTCTCATGGTTTTCGGGTGCGTGGACCTTCATGTCGTAGATGCCAAAGTGCAGCTGTCGCAGGTTGAACAGCGCATCGTTGACATGCTTCGTCGCGATCTGCTTCTTAATCAAATCATCGGGGATGGGCTGGCCCGTCTCGTAGTGACTTGACAGTGCTTTGATCTGACTAGGGGTCCAGCACCAGTTCTCAAGCATCTGTGAGGGTGCCTCGACGAAGTCCCTGACCGTCGACGTTCCATGGAAACGAGCATACTTGGTACGGCCCGCCAAGTCGTGGATTCCGTGGCCCAGCTCGTGGAAAAGCGTCGTGACTTCATCATGCTTGAGAAGCGAAGGCTTTGTGGGGGTCGGCTTGGAGAAATTGCACACCAGGGCCGTCGCAGGGTAGTGGCGCGACCCATTGGCCTGGACAAAACCAGGCTGCAGGTTGAAGTTGGCGGCGTGGCCGTACTTACCCTGCCGTGGGTGCAGGTCAAGATATAGATACCCAACGAAGCCGTTACCCTCTGAAGCATCATCCCAGACGGAGTAGACAATAACGTCCTCGTGCCATACAATGTCTTCTGCCTTGCCAGTAGGCGATAGCTTGGCCCGCTCTTCCTTGCTAAGCTGAACAAAGGCCAGACCAAAGAGCTCCTCGAAGATTTTCAGCATCCCCTTAACAGTGTTTTGGAGAGGGAAGTACTCCGCGATCTTGGTCTCGTCGATGCTATACTCTTGCTCAATCATCATGCGGTCATAGTAACGGTGATCCCAGAGGTAGTATTTGCCATCCGGCTTTAGACCTCTCGACTCCTCGTCCTTCTTCTTTAGCTCGAGCAGATGCTTTCTCTCCTTCTCACCACCAGCGGTCAGACGTTGTCGAAGATCCGACAGGAATGTGTTGACGGTGTCAGTCGTCTTGGCCATCTTGTCCTCGATGCGGAGGGCAGCGTGATTGGGGTATCCCAGCATGCGTGCGGCCTCATCACGCAGAACAATCGTCTCCTTGAACAGGGGCAGGTTGTCGTTGACTTTGTTCTCATTAGCAATAAAGACCTTCTTCCTGGTCTCCGGGTTCTTGGCAAACTTCAGCGTCGGGAACAGGTCCGGGTACTTAAAGCTGAGCCGGACTTTGCCTTCATTCTCGCCGGTGCCCTTTTCGAGACCCTCGACAACATCCGAAGGCACGCCGTCCAGCTCCTCCTTGGTAAACCAGACACCACCATTCTCTTCGTTCAGGTTCTTTTGGAACTGAATACTAATCTGGCTAAGTCGCTTCTTGATCTCCTTGAAGCGCTGACGCTGGGGACCTTGGGGAAGCCCCAGGCCGTTCTTGATGTAGTTCTTCTGCTCCTTCTCCAGCAGTCGCAGGCTTTCTGAGTCTATGTTCTTCTCGGCTTCCCGGTTCTTGTAGACGGCGTCGACTAACTGGAACACATCATCTCGCATGTTACACTCGATAGCGAAATCATCCATGATCTTCTCTGCTTCGGTCGAGGCATTGCGCAGCTCCTCGTCCGCGGACACGTACTGGTAGAAGCCTAAGATGCGGCCGTTGAGTGCAGACTGGTCCTCGTCCTCGGCCATGGGCTTCAGGACGGAGGCAAATGTGGCCTTTTCGATGGGGACTTGAGCTACGACCTTGTCCAGCACGCTGCGCGTAGTATCACACAGGGCCTTGGCCGAGCTCGCAATGGAGTCCTTGGTACCGGTGAAGGTGGGCGGGGGTTGGGGCGGATTCTTGTACTTGTCCGGAGCCATGGCGGCAGACATGATGGGCCGAGTCGTGGGGGTTAATATGTATCTGCTGACGACGGGATTGGGCCTGAAGCGCAAATGGTTCAGGTAGGATGTGATACGGGAGGCGGCGCGTGAGGAAGCCAGATTGAAGGTTATGGAGGCGAAGAGGACAAGGAGGGAGGTGAGGAGGAGGAGAAGACTGAAGCCTCTTCTTGTAGTGGAAGCCAGCGTCGTCTCGTGTTCTTTAGGTTCTATGCAACTGGGCTGGTAGCTAAGTACGTTTCTGGCTTCTTCAAGTGAGACAGCGTCCAATGGGGCAACGGGGACAGTCTTCAGCTGCAGCCGGTTCCAATGGCAAACGTCAGCCGGCACCCTGAAAATGCAGGTCTAGTGGGGGGTGGGTAGTTGCCGTTGCTGCTTTGGAGTCGAGGAAGCAAGCTATCAATGCCTCGTCCTTTCAGTCACGGTACGTACCGGCTTTTTACTTCGTATCAGATGTACTACCTTCCAGAATATCAGAGTACGGGCTGGTATATCTCAGGCTCAAACACTTGAATGGTACTTTGATGCACGGCGGAAGGGCGGTAGGAGCTGTGGTGGGCTGGTGGCTCGGTCGGGTGGGCTTGCTTGTCGAGTAAGAGTATTAGTAGGCGCGGCGCGGGGTAACAAAAGGATTGACGAGGTAAGCGAGCGGCAGGGCGATTGTGATGCGTGGTGGGAGGTGGGAGGTGGAAGCTAGCCGAAACAATCAAAGACCGAACACGTTAGACTTCTGGGAGGAGGGGTAGGTGGTTTTCTTGGGTTCTGTTTGGTCTTAGGTTAGATACATGCAATCTATGTAAGGTAGGTAGTCAGATACAGCACTAGATACAGCGGAAGATTCTATGTATGTATATTTGATACGCACGACCAAGAGATTGAGTTGACCATAATAACTACCGTACCTACCGTATCTACTTCCTACACTGCAACATGTGCCACGATGCTCGTTTGAGTCGTCCAAGCCGTCCACTGATGGGCCACAGAAGCTACAGAAACCTCCAGAACGAGACAGGCCATACCCACAATAATGCTGTGACAAAACAAGACAGCATTTGACCCTTGCCAGCGAGGCGATCGTGTTAGCCTACCAGACCGTACAAGTTAGCCCCCCTTCCGTCACATACCAGGTCCACTGTCAGCTTCGGGGAGGGGCGTCACTCCCGGGCGGTAGGCAACCAGTCACTTCAGCCCAAAGGCGTCTTCAACTGGGTTCCAAGTGAGCTATCCTGGTGAAGGCGCCGTTTGCAATCCAGCCTTCTGTCCAGTCATCCACTCAGTAGATCTGAAGCACCGGAAGCACCAAACAGCCAGGCACTCGGGTGACATAAGCTCGGGTTGTAATGTGACCGAGCCCTTGGCAGCTTGTCGTGAGACTTTGGACCCCAATTGCAATCGCTGCCGTCGCCCAAGTCGTCAGCACTCCAGTCTACAGTAGCATCCAATGTCACACAAACGCGACTGGCTGTAGATATGCAAACGGACACACACACACACGAACGAACTACCACATCAGGGAGTTAAAGGCTTTGTGAGGGTAGGGATTTCACAGGCGCATCGTTCCGTGCCATGTGTCCTTCAATGATTATCTATCCGAAAGAAGAGCCAGGGGCGAGTCCCCCCCCTTAAATCAATACATGCGTAATTCCGTGAATCAATCAATGAGCAAACGCCATGTCATTCCCCCCAGCCATGCAAATTCCTGCAATGCCTGACTTCTGGGCTTCGGTGCAGTAAAAACAAAACGACGATCCAATCACCCACAACTCCCAACGCACACTTCGGCCACCCCAGCCTTCAGCGAGATCCGACCCTAGTTGGCCAAGATGGTCCGCACAAGGTCTACATGATGTTGTTAGCATTGTGTTCCCAAACTTGATCCCGTGCACCTCTTCATTATTCACATTGGGAAATGTGTGCGTGTATGCAACTTACCGGTGTAGTTGACCTGGCCTGAGCTGGTGTCGACAGCCTTCAGTAGCTCGTCGACCTCCTCGTCCGTCATCTTCTCGCCCAGGTTCGTAAGGATGTACTTGAGCTGACCGACTCCGATGAAGCCCGTCATGTCTTTGTCGAACACCTGGAAACCGCGGCAGTACTCGTCGGGCTCGCCAGGGTCACGGAAACCGCCCGGCCGGTTCAGAACACGCTGGAAGGTCTCGAAGTCGACTGTTGTTGTTACAATCATGCGGTTAGTCGATATATCCTGCAAATGGAATGTTGCACTGTCTTGCTCCTGTGATGCGTTGTTGTCGTAGTTGCGCAGGGCCAAGGAAGATGGCCGCAGCCCAAATTCAGAGCTGTCGAGCAAGGGTAACAAGATATTGCTACTTACAGTCACCACCAACGTTCTTCTCCAGGTCGCGAATCTCTGTCAGTGTGGGGTTTTGACCACAGGCACGGAGGAGGTCGCCCAAGCTGTCGAGAGACACACGACCGTTGCCGCGCTTGTCGAATAAGGAGAAAGCCTCCTTGTAGTTGGTAGAAGCCTGTCCTTCATTAGCTGCCATTTTGGGTGACGTTTCCCTGATTACACCGGCGGATGCGAGACGAGCGCGAGAGAGGAGACTTGTTGTTGTCGTTGTCGTTGTCGGCGGATGCGAAAATGATGCAGCAGCAAGAAAATGGGAAATTGCTTGTAGCGATTGAGTGTTCCTGGCACGGATGCAAAGAAAAATAGCGATCGTGAGACAATTCAATCAGATGTATTGACAAGAGGTGGGTTCATCGGATCGGCAAGCCAAATAGAATTGCAGCCGGGACAACAACAAGAACCTCGGAAAGTTTTCCTCTGGCAATTGCAGCGACCTAGATTGGGCTTGATGGCGCTGACTGGTTCCTTCTGACGGCAGCGCTGGGCGCTAAAAACAGGGATTTTGGCCGTCGCTTTTCTTGCTTTGCTTCGTTTTCATGTTCGCTCGGTCGGGGTTTCGCGGGGACAGCACCGACTGGCTCATTTTTTTTGTTGGACAGGTGGTGTTTACTTTTCGCAGGCCGTCCGGGTAACGACAAGTCTCTCCCTCCCTAACACAGCATGCTGCCGGTGGGTGGTGGGGGTGTTTTGAGGGGCTTAGGGGGGTTATAAACTTACCATCTTGTCGGGTGAGGGATTTCACGAGGGAAATATGGCGGTTGAAGGGGATGAATTCTGGCTAAACAGCGATTTGGACTTGGTGATGGGATTTCTAGGAGGAGAGAAACAGTAAAGGGAGGAATCCAAACAGTGAAACAACTGATCAGACTGGTTTTCTTTGGTTCTCCCTATCAGAGGGTAGAGGGTCTGGTCCATTGGCATTTACTGGTCTGTGCCATTCTCAATGCGACCAGATTGCAGTGGGGTGAGACCAACTCAGCGCACCCTAGAACCTCCCACTTGTTCCCATCGTCACGGCAACCGACAAATGAACAACCCTTCTGCTGGCCTTAAGCGGCAAGCGGCGGTGTGATAGTTTCCAGCTGAGCTGCCCCCACGAACGAACGACCTGATAGTCTTATCCATCAGTCTCGGTCTCAGACTCAAACTGGCGACTGATGTTGTTGATACAGCCTCATAGGACGAGTCATCTTTTTCCATCCAGCAGGAGGAATAAATGTATACCTACCTAGGTAGTGATGCACCAGTGTAAAACATTGGACGAAATATCAACCCTCCCTTTCCCGTGGTATCGTTTCAAATAAAGACCCAGCTTACCAGGAAGACCGACTCCCGCATTCCACGTCCGGTACTCGGACTTCAACACCATTTAGTCCATTGTTGATACAAACTCTCTCTAGATTATGTACATAGGTTGCGCAGGTTAAAAATACACCTGTTTTTCATCAACAAGACCCATTATCGTCTTCTTGCCATCAGGAGATATGTCCCCCAATCCGACACCACCTCAGCTTCTCTCCATCGGTCTCCCATGGCCTTCCACTCGGGGACTGAGTCAATCATTTGGTCCCACATGACATCCACCACGTCACCCTCTCCGCCCTCTGCCCGACACTTTATATCCGGGTGAGCGTCCTTCCACGAGTTGTAGCAGCTGAAAGTGCGGGTATACGCCTCGACTGCACCCAATTTCATTGTGTTCGTCTGCCACGCAACTTCCTCGCCCTGACCCTGCTGGCCCGGCTCGTGCAATTGCCTTTTTACGTCGGTAAATTCGCCTTCGGGCGGTACGACCTCGCGCAGCAAGTTGCGCAGGATCTTGCGGCCGGGCTCCCAGTGGCTCCCCATGCCCTCGACGCCGGGGGCCACCTCGCCGAAACCGTAAATGAAGCGCTCCATTACCTCCGTTGCCTGCTCGTAGCCTAGCAACACGTTGTCCTTGTAGCCGAAGAAGGCCACGGTGCCGCCGGGTTTGAGGGTGCGGGCCAGGTTCGGCCAGACCTTGGCGTAGTCGAACCAGTGGGCGGCCTGGCCGGCGACCACCATGTCGAGCGACTTGTCCGCTACAAAAGCCAGGTCTTCGGCGTTGCCCTGCTGGAATTGGATGTTGTTGTTGCTGGGGCCTACTGCCGTCGTAGTCATCTTCTTGGCCTGCGCAACCATGCCGGCGGAAGGGTCGACGGCGATCACGGAGCCAAAATTCGGGCTGAGCTCCCGCGAAATGAGGCCATGGCCGCAGCCGAGGTCAAGTAAGATACCTGCAGGTGTGGGAAGTTGATGATATGACAGTATGGCCCGGTAGAGAATAGGCGGATATGAAGGCCGGAAAGCGGCATATGACTTCGCCGAAAACGTCGACCGCCTGCTCTAGTATTAGCGAAATGGTGCAAATGAGTACGTACGATGTGTTATCAAGTAACTCACGCAAATGCCGACATTTCCAGAGTGTCGATAGAATCCCTCTGGTTTCTTTTATAGATGCACTTGATATTGACTGCCACAGTTTAGTCTCAATGTGCTCTCTACTGTATTCAGTTGCACGCACGCAAGTATGCACTTATATAAGCTCAGTATACTCGCTGTGCCATATAGACGATGCACTGAAACCTCGCAGCCCGAGACGGAAATACGATGCAACCCCGAGGCCAAGACGGAAAGACGGGGTTCACTCGAGACCTGGGGACGGATGGGTCCCCCACCCAATCCGAATGAGGGGCTGTGAGGGACTTCCTTCTTAGGAAGCTGCCCCGCGAATTGCCGAATAGCTAAAGCTGGCAAGAGCTTGCCTGGGCTAGGATGGGCACATAGGTAGAGGATTACAAGGAACCTGCCGGCCCCTTCTATCCAAACTCCTCATCCTAATTCATCTATCTCTATCTTATCGTGCAAACATCAATCTATCTGTCCAATGTCCATTAGAGCGCTCAAGATGACCACCGAAGCCACAGCTAAAGCCTTTTTCTCCTCGCCCTACTTCTCTGTAGTGGGCGCCAGTTCCAACCCTGCCAAATTTGGACATAAGAGTAAGCTCTTTCTCCCTTGTGGTCGTATTTTGTCTCGAGTCGTTACAACAACGCGCAATTACGCCTTCTCATACAACAAATCATACACAATGAAACGTACCTAATCTACAACGTGCTAATTGCTTGCATCAGTCTTTGCTTGGTATATCGCACATTCCATCCCAGCCACCCCCATCAACCCGGGCAGCAGCTCCATTGCTGTGTCGGGTAAGGACTATACCACAGTGCCCACCCTCTCGGCGCTGCCGCATCCCAAGGAGACATCGGTATCCATTATCACACCTCCGGCGGCTACGCTTAAGGTGCTCAAGGAGGCCAAGGAACTGGGCATCCCCGCTGTGTGGCTGCAGCCTGGCACATTTGATGACGAGGTGCTCAAGTTCGCCTACTCCAAAGACGACGATGGCTACGGTGGCGAAGTCGTCGCAGGAGACGGCGGCAGAGGCAGCGAAGGCTGGTGTGTGCTCGTTGACGGAGAGAAGGCGATGAAAGCAGCTGGCAAGCTGTAATTGGCGCGATAAGAGGCCGTTCGCAGTTCACACAAACCCTTCCGGTGCAGCCGGAAGGATTCACCAATATCGACATTGCTCTACAGTATCATGATGATGTCAAATTCGATACGCTCTCTATCAAAGCACACCATTTCTCATGGTTGCAATGTTCTACCCATTATACATTAAGGTGGAAGGAAATCCGTCAAGTCAAGCCGCTAACAGATCTCTCCGAAATTCTGCTGCCACGCGTCGACAGTCTTGGCCGGAGTTGTGCCAAAGGTACATCACCTTTGATATGGTTATGTTCTATCTTTGTTTCTTCCCTCATGATCTTGACCAACCAGTCCATGCCCTTCTGCCCTTCCTTCATGCCGTAGATTCCTGCCAAGGGGAAGCAATGCATCTGTCCTTCCCACACCATCCAGCTGCCTTTGACTCCATACTTCTCGCAATTTTCCCTCAACACGTCCGTATCTGGAGCAAGCACGTCATTTGTTCCATAGATTCCGTACACGTGGATCTTTTGGAGAACCATTGCCCTGAAAGCTACAGCACTGTTCAGAGCAGGAGACACATGGGGGTCTTCAGCCTTGAACTCTGTATCTATTTCTCCCGGGGGCGCTGCCGTCCATGCTTCAGCTACCTTGCCAGTATAGTCGGCTCCTAGAAGAGGATCGTTGGGGTCAACTTGCCCCATCTGCGCATTTGAGTTTCGGAGGTCGGATGCTGGCGAGACGACCACGATACTCTCCAATATCGAGCGCAACCTCGTCATGTCCGCCTCCAGGTCCAGCGGCTTCCCCGTTTCGATGGGGCCCAGGCCAAACGATGTCTTTCGCGAGTATGCATCGATGGTTTTGGACAGGTGCGCGGCCCACCAGAATCCCAAGCTCAGTGCGACGTTGGCGCCCGCCGAGTCGCCCATCAGAACCACCTTCTTACCAGCAGTCGCGGACTCGGAGATGAGTCTGGCCAGCAGCAGTCGCAGTGCGGGCAGTGACTCGCACGCGGGGCTGTTGGGGGCCAAGGGGTAGCTCACGATGGTGAAGCGGTGGGTGCCGGCGAGGCGGCTGGCGATCTTACCCACAAAGCTCCAGTGTTGGCCGGCGGGTGGGCTCTGGAACCCGCCGCCGGCGAAGTAGTACACGTTGTGCAGCGGCCCAGGCCCTGCGTTCCGTACGAAGGCCGCCGAGGACTCCTGGGGCAGGAAGTCGTACAGCCACATGTCGGTGGCCTCATGGAGCCGCTCTACGATCTTGCAGCCATCTTTGTGCTTGGGGTGATTGGCCAGGCGGGGGCTGCCTGCTGGCTGTGGCTTCCCGGGCCTGACGAGACGCGGTCGCAACGGCTTGATGACGGTCCGCAGGACGCGATAGAGAAGCGAAAGCTCGGTCTCGCGCTGCACAGTAACTGACTGGCCTTTCGCTTTTGTTTTGGGGCCAGCGGTGGCTGGCATAACTATCCAATTTTGAGTGGAAATGTTCCTTTTACGCCGAGGTCTTTTTGGGTTTACTCGGGCATGGGACGAGAAAAACGCGACAAATCACGACAATTATGTAACATTCAGATTTATATGGAGGTAATGGCACGCGAGACTCTTTATATGAATACCGAGAAAAAGTCGCAATCTCGCAAAAGAGAATAAAAGGCCCTTCTCTGGGAGTGGGTACAGCCAAATCTGAGGCTCTACGAGCTAGGTTAGTCTCGCCGCTGCCGCCGCCGCCCTACACGCATTGGCTTGCTTTGCTTTATGCTGACGACTGTTGTGACGTCGTTGAACAGAACAGTGGGCCACTCGCGGGCGCGATTCATGGTTCAATTGCATTCCTTGAGTGAAATTGATCCTACGCGCGTTACGCCATTGGATCACAATTGCCCGAGTGAAACTGCAAATGCGATTCAAGCTCTATTCTGACATCGGAAATGGATGTCCGGCTCATAGATAACCTTGCGACCGCGGGACGCGGGACACGGGAGATCTAAGGAATGCGTGACTAATCGAGCTACCTTCAAAAGATAAGGGGGGCTTGGTGGTCGCCCTACGGCCTTTGCGTTTCAAAACAAGCTCTTTCGGCCCCTTTTGTTTTCCTTCTGGCGAACTACCTACTGCCCAAAAGGCTCGTTGGCCCAAGCCTCATCCAACAGCCATGGTTCATCAATCGCAGCCCCTTGGTCATCGCACCAAGCACCAACACCTGCGAGGTCATTTTGGCTTTGACTCACATCGCCAATTGTGCCTGTACCAATCGAATTGACAGTCTGGGATGTCTCCTGGGAGCCAAGTTAGCCTGCTGCCTTGCCTTCCCTTCCACAACTTGAGCTTCACTTGTGAACCGACGTTAGAAGTTGCCTTTTGAGGACTGTCGCCTACAGGGGTAACAGCCGCGGTCCCCTTCTTGGTTTTCTTCGACTTTCGCCTGCATGCAGAGTTTGAGCGTTGAACCACACTGAACGTCGCGCCGGAGGATCATACCTTGATTTCGATGAGGCTTTGCCCGGCATAGTAAATATGTTGTCTTGGATGCCCTGTTCGTTGTCGAGACCGTTGTCGAGATAGCTAATCCGAAGCCAGAATGTAGACTTTTGGCAAGAGAGATTCCAACTGCTAGATGTGAATCAAACGCCATGGTTTCTATAATATATATTACAGTTCTAGAAAGCCGCACACCCATATCCTCGTCTAAGAGATCGTAGAAGAGCTCGCGGAAGTGATTGTGTAAGTGATCGCAACCACGATCGCGTTATTGAGGATATATATGTCCTGTCGGCACTGTGTTACACAAGGCATAGATTTCAGAAAACCTCACCGCGGATGTAGAGGTACCCAGCCACCAGCCATACGGCTGAGAAGGTCCAGGTACAGTGTACTAACCTCGTCCAAAGCCCAATGAACATTATCGCAATTACGATCAAGTTCTTCGCGCAATGACGGGGCATCTTCATCTATCTTGTTCGTATGCATCGGGCATCATCATTACCTAGTCCTAATCATAGAATTCCACGGTCGCCAGCACGCAAAGATCTCATGAATCAAGTTTCTAATCAGCCCTGATTCTGTAATTCAACAAATTACATGCACCAAGAGTTTGTCTTGCTTTTGCAGTTCTAGCCGCAGATATGGCGAAGACAGCGTACTGGTATTGTGTAAGAATCAACCACGGCAGCTTCACAATAACTTACTCTGACAAAGACATAGTGCCAATGCGAAAGAGGGCCCATGACAGTAGCTGATAATGTCGAATGTACATGTTATCCCCAACACAAGCGATGCGCGAATTGTCGAGTTGAGTATGTGAAATGTCCAGGAGCACCCATAGGATGGTATGGAAGGCTAGGATTATCTCCTCAGCCTAGGTATCAGGATCAACGAATGACGAGACGCTACGACATCTCCGGTTCGAGAGATCCTCATGGCCCGAATCACTCAAATGAGCAATCGGTACCCAAAGAGCTGGCGAAGCCAATGTCTCATGGGCCAGTAACCAAAGGCGGTGGCAACAAGATCGAGGAAGCAAAGCGGGATCCAGAAGATGGAGGCGGATCAAATAACCAGAAAGGGCACAAAGAGGCTCTTCGAGATGATGATCTCAAACAATTGGATATTGATCGGGGTTTGCCACCAGATAGTCAACAATCTGAGGATCTACCACTGAAAGGAAAGTCAACAGCACTACATCTCGAACCGGAGGAGCACTCATGCACCACTGACGACGCCCAAAGTATGGGCAGCGAGTCGTTGGGTGATACTTCATCCTCTTCGAACGCCAGCTTCGTAACCTCTGTGGTGTCAGCCTGGCTAGCATCAATCCAAGAATTCCAGGACTACTCATTGATAGCTCGCGCCTGCGAAGGGATTTGTGGCCAAGAGCTCGAGGATTCCGACAGCCATGGACCCCCGCGCGAGAAAGCTGCTTCAGGCAATGGACAGGATACCGGGAAATCCAGCAACGTTCATGGAAAAAGGAAAGCCTCTGATGTAGGAGATATCCAAGGATGCAGTTCGTCGGCAAAACCCAAGTTGTCAGTTCAGTCAAGCGTGCTCGACGACGACAATCGTAAGTTCGCATGCCACTTCTTCAAGAAGGACAGCGTGGCATATGCTTCCTGCTGCAATATAAAAAATCGCCACATCAAGGACGTCACTGCACATTTGAGGAAGGTACATATGTTGGATTGTCCCGGTTGCACGGGGCGATTTGAGAGCACCGAGCTCCAGGCAGCTCATTTCAGCGATAGTAGCTGCCTGGAAGCTATTGGTTCCACGACCGTTAAAGAGTTGAAGGTACCTCGGACACACAATGAAGGACCCATCAAAAGGTGGTATTTCATTTGGCGGAAGTTGTTCCCTAACCTCGAACCACCACAGTGCCCCTTCTGGCAGCCGAATGAACCATCAGCATCACAACTTTACAACTACATGATGGAGAACCTATTAAATGGAACAGATCCAGAGGAAAACGTCGAGCCGATTGTGCAACGAGTGCGCACATTATGGGCCGATTTCCTTAATTCCTATGCCGAATCCTCGAGTAGACAATTGGCAACCCCTGAAACCTCTTCCGGCAGCACCTTTGGCGGAAGCAGTGCGACAAATGCATCACCTGCAAGTCACCGGGCATCTATGGATCGAACCTTGGCCATGTTAGCACCTTCTCCCCAGGGACCTGAACGGGAGCCATCCCATGTGCAGGCGACGCCAAGCTCTCTTGGGGTTGGGCCGGTATCGTCAACACATGGTAGGCAGATGGTTGAAACACAACCCGATGACGCTACTCTATTTTCTGAGTCCTCAGAACTACAAGAGGGGTCACGCAGTTCACACGCAGTTACAAGCCCTGGACCTCATCCCGAGGCTACGCCCGAAGAGCAACAACCATACGACATGAGGTCTCCCACATCAACACTAGAGGCAGGACCTGGGACAAGCAATCATGCAACGACAGATGACGTGAGGCCAACCCAATTCATGATTACACCTGAAGGTGGTCCTGAACTCGAGGGCCTACTTTCAGAACATGTAGATTCTGATCAGGTCAATTTTGGGAATTTCGATTTTGAGTTGTGCATTACGCCTGAGTTCAACGCTGATTTCGACGACAATTTTGACTTCATGACACAGTGCACATATAATGCAGGCCACTTTGAGGATCTCGAGGACGATCCTGGGGTTGGAAACTAAAATCGGTGTTAAGTACTAGGAACAGAGTAGCTGGGTGGCAAACTGGATTGTAACTATAGATGACTATCTCAGACCAATTCGATATTTTTCCAAAGTATAGTAGGCTGTTGGGAGCCTCTCGTATTATTGACAGTGTTGTTTGAACATATAATGGCTTCAAGTTTAGACTAAAATCGCTGAAGCCCTGCTTTTGTCTATATCATTGTGTTACCATGATCGAGTTTTCAACTAATATGAAAGGCATCTGGTCTACACCGGACCTATATTTGCCGCAAGAAACTTAGTTCTAGGGAGTTAACTTGTCGAGGTCTCACCTCACCCCTGGTCGATGGACTAGCACCCAGGGGAGAGTCCCTTGGAAGAGTAACTGCTATTCACAAATTGTATAGCCTTCACAGTTATGATATATGTTGATGTTCTGAACCCCTTTTCATGTTATCCACTTGAAATGATAGAGCTCAAAGGTCGACTCAAAGCCTTCAGCTTCCTATCAAATCATACCCAACATCTCATAATAATCATATTAGATCAAAACTAAGGAAAGTATAATAGAAGATCAGATGTGTTGAAGGGACTGTTGAATTTTTGCTATTGAAACAAAGCCAGTGTTTGGCACAAGGCATTGTTGTAAACAGTGCAAAGACCATGCCATTGTTACCGGAACTCGGGGCTTTTAAATAGGGAAGAGATGCCAGACGTGAATATAAAGGCAGTATATCCACCTCGAAATCGGAATCAGAACCAAGTTACAAACAACCACTTGCTGCGGAGCACTCAAGGTCTTTCTTGGCTAATTCAAAACGATATGGCACCCAAGAAGGACAAGAAAGCAAAAATGTCGGAACTAGAGGCGCTCCAGCAGCCTTTCTACGTAGATGCGGGCTCGAACACGCTCTCCAAGGATAAGGTCCGCCGTACACGCAACTCCCGGGTGTCGAAGAAGGCTGCTGAATGGAGCAAGAAGGCCAGCGGCGTACATGCACCACGGAAAAAGTGGGTGGCAGCGGCCATGAAGTTCTCGTTGCGCCAGCCGCGCTACCCCCGTTTCCTATTCCGGGGGATCCGCCCTGACAGCGGAGGCGGCGAAGAGATGAGCACGAACCTTAACACGGCCGAGGGGGTCGTGCCCCATGCGTTTATGAAAGACGAGACGTACGACCTGTTCAACACCCCCAACCTGCGGCAGGTTGTCAACGATCATATCAACGGCGAGCCCACGGGAAATTCGCCCTTTGCGTCGTGGACGCCGAGTCTAGCCGTCGCCATGACCTATGCGGCCGAGGGCGGCCGTGTGGCTCTTTTAGACACGTATCGGCTGGAGGTGGAATACAACGCTGCGGGTAAAGAGGAAGACAAGAAATGCTGCATGCCGTACCGCGTGTTCAGTGTGCCCGACCTCGCGTCGGCCGGCATGGCTCACAAGAAGTTCAACTGGGCCAACAATCCCGACAGCTACGAGTACCTCGTCTTCGGGCCTGTGCGCAAGCCCGCGTACCGGAGCGTCGCCGTGGAGGACATTTTGGGCACGGGCTGGACCTGGGACGCGCTGGCGCAGTACGGCCAGGGAAGGATGTGGCCGTTGGGCCCCGCCGAAGAGTCCCGGCGCATCCGTGAGAAGGACATCACCGTCGCGCGCGCCGTGGCCAAGCTCTACCGGGACCAGACCGACACCCTCTCGGAGGACGACCCTGCCGTGACGCTCAACGCGACGACCGCGTTTCTGGCCGTGCCGCACAGCTGGAGGAAGGAGCTGGACGAGAGCGAGATCAAGCTTCTCACGGACCTGGTCGTCGACGACATCAAGGAGTGGCGGGAGAGCCGCAAGGAGATATGGCCTATAGTCGCCCCCTGGCAAAACACAAAACACTTGCCGGACACGACGCTCATGGTGCAGATGCTGGAAGGTTGTGAAAATGTAATACTGCCACCACGACAGCAACCGCAGCCGCAGCAGCCAGAGCCAAAACCCGAGGCCAAGTCCGAACCAGAACAAACAGGTAAGAAACGTAAGGCGGAGGACGACATCGATGCGAGCAACGATGAGCCAACACCACCACCAAGCCCGAAACGCCAGCGTACCGAGGAGAAAGTTAAACCGCGTGAACGTCGCCCCTCTCGATCGTATTATCCTCGGAAGGCAGTAAAAACCAGGGTCCGCACTGATTCTGACCCAGACGCGTAGTTCCATACTCCCTTCACTGCCTTCTCTCCCTTTGTCCTGCTGTTGTTTCAAAAACCGTTATGTTTTAGTATTGTTTCTTTATTTGCGTATTTAACTCCTTTGATTCTAGGTTTGATTCTTAGATGAGTCAAGTAACAAAAGGTAAGATCTGAATACAAAGTATATTATAATTATGCCTAAGCTTTTTCGTTTTCATATGTGACAGATGACTATCAACTTTTTGTAACGTCTTTGTCTTGAGAGAACGGTCTCTTTCTTTCTCTCCCTAACCAGCCACGACGGATGCACAGGCTGAACACTCACTAAGACAAGCTCTTAAAGAAGAAGAAGAAAAAAATACAACCGTGTTTTGGAACAAAGTGTATGACGGGCTGGCCATCTCTCTATAGTCTGCAGTAATCTGTCAAAACAATTAGGTGGTGTTGGTCATGTAGATGCCCCGAGATAGATATCTACTTATGTGCACAATGAAGATTGAATGATTGTCCTGGGCTATCGTGGGACCAATCTGATCGGCTATCGTTGTTCAGTTAACCTTCCATGCAGTTCGTACATACAAGAATTGAAACGGGGACTTCGGCGTTATCTCCGCGTTGAGTCGGCCTGGTAGATCAGAGCTGGCACCGCAATTTGCTCGTAAAAGGAGTAACAGGCACGCATTGTTGTTTGGTACGCATGTGTATCACTAGGGTATAGAAGCAAGGGCTAAATGGGGATTAAGCTCAAAGGCCGTGAGCATTTCATTTGTATCGTAAAATAGTGATATCCGAAGAAAAGTCTATAAAAAAGTTTGGAATCGAAGATAAATAGTACATAGGAGTGAGTATACAGGGGGGAGAAGGGAGGCAGAGTCTGTTTGATTATGTTCCTAGACTCTCTTTTTCATTGCCTCCACGAGCCCCAATAAGTGTTGCCTGCTGCCGTGAAAGCATCGCCTAGTTGGTAGGACCCGGCGCGGAAGTAGTCCTGCATCCGGCCCATGCAGACGGGGTTCACCAGTATGGGCGGCTCCTGGGGCCAGCAGTTGCCGTCGTCGACTTTGAAGTCGGACGCGACGCTGGTCCGCCGGCTGCTGAAGTCCGATCCGGCCGAGAAGACTGACGACGCGCTCGATACTGACGAGCGCCCGCGTAGATGGTGTCGGTTCTGGTAGGCCGCCAGTGGCGTGTCGGGCTCGTCCTCCTCCTCGACCACCTCGGTCTGCACGCAGGCGTCCGCGTAGCAGCTCACGGGCCGCGGCCTCCGCACGGGAATGCGAGGAGGGGTTCTCTGGATCTCCTCGGGTATCGACGCTTGTTGATGCGATGATGCGGGATAGTCGGACTGAAAGTTGCCTGAACTCTCACGTCTCTCACGTGACGGTATAGAGTTGAGCGAGTGGTTGGATGACTGGGATCGCACCGACGATGATCGACTGGGCGTCCTGGATGTGTTGTTGCTGTAGTCTGGCCCGGTGGGCAAAGGAGCGGGGGCGCTGGGCCCGGCTTGGAGTGTCAGCGGTAGCAGTGAAGTTCGTCGCGATCTGCGCTGTTCTTCCGTCTCGGTCGGGTCGAGCGGGACCTTGGGCAGTGATAGCGTCCTCCTGTTGCTGTTGGAGGCCCAGCCCAGAGTAGATAAGGTGGCAGACCGGCGCCGGCTGGACTTGTCCAGCTCCTCGGGCGCATCGGCTATGAACGAGATTCTCCTGGATCTCGCGGTACTGGATGAGTCGCGGGGTGCGAAGGTCGAAGCTCTGTTAAGACTAAAGGGTCTCGGGCTGGGCTCGGTCGGCTTCTGGTCGACCTTGCCGTTCTTATCCGAGGCCAGGAACTCTCCTTCGCGTGGCCCCAAGATCACTTGTAGTGATCCGAAATCCCTTCGACTATTGTCTGGCGGAAACAGCCATTCTTGGAGTTTTGGTGGCAGCCCATGGCTATCTGATGGATGAGAGAGAGGCTATGGTCAGCTTAGGCTCCTGGGCTCTTAGGTTCTACGGCGGCACCATGGTGTGTTGGGAATTGACATACCTTGTTGATACTGGCCGGACCGAGTCTTCCAACAGATGTAGAAGCTTCCCTGCGGTCCAAGTGCAGTGACGGCTAGCTCGACAATACTGTCTGGATTACTTGGGTCTCTGCTCAGTTCCTCTAAGCGTTTAGATAGCATCTCATTCCGGACAATTGGCTCTTCATCGTAGTCCACATCTCATCAAGAGACAGTTCGGTTGGGTCGCCTTCCAGAAGAACGAGGGTTGAAGACAAGTACGGACGAAAGCGCCAGGCGTTGGTCGTGTATTAAGAGTAGTAAGTACGGGGATAATCGGAAGTATTCAGCAACAGCAACGACAACGACGATAACAAGGAGCAACCCCAACCATAATAAAACAATCACGAGAACAGAAATAATCTTGTGCAGATCGGACAGCCAAATAAGAATCCCCACAAGTAGCCGTGACACCAACTTTAAAGGAAAGCCCGGTATTCCCAGTGTTCCCTGCATCTGCTGCGTTGCCTGTTATGGCGCCGCCAAAGTACGTGGAATGGGCAGCCTCAGCCAGGCACAAAGTTGCTCAAACAGATGGTGATGCAGCTTTTGTGACAATATCAGTGGGGAATGGGGCTCTTCGGTTGCTCTCAGGGCTCCCCACTTGCCTTAAAGAGCTTGTCGCGGGCCCCTACATGCCCCAAAAGGTCCCAACAGGCCCCTGCAGAACGTGCGGTGGACCCCCTACAAAAGCCTACAAAGCCTACAAAGCCTACCGCCCCCCTGTCGCAACCCCCCTGGCCATCGTACAACAAAACTGTTTGTCGTACGATCCAATCCCGATTACCTTCGATGACCGCCAACCTCGAAAGGTTATGAGAGCATCGGGGGGTGACCAGGGCTATATACTCGATTCACATAATCCATGCCTCCCAAGCTCCGCAGAGCCTGTCCCGACTTTCGAGAAGCTCTTCGCGTGGCCTTGGGAGTGGACCGCGCGCTGTCTGCCTCCCTGCCGCGACACCCAGAGCCCTGGACCGCGCTGTCTCTGTATTACCACCTCAAACGGCCAAGCCAAGAAAACTGCCTGTTGTTCCTCTGATTAACACGCCATCGGATTTCCAGGCACAGCACTGAGCAGGGGGATTCCCATATCACCGATCGATTGACACGACTAAATAAGAAAGAAAGAAGCTTTGGCAGTCTGGCATTCTTGGTAATGCCAGGGCCCTGATTCGTCGACCGCTTGCTATCCCGGTCCTTGGCACGGGGTCGACAACTGTTGAGAACATGTTCACCACACGTCGACAGTTAACGGTTGTCTTATGATGAGGCGAGGCTGACCTGACTTTGACTTTTATTGGCACACTGGCTACCCTAGTACTATGTGACTGCTACTGGTGTTGCTTGGGTCTGCCCTACCGCAGGGCCCGCTACTTTCTCTGGATCCTGCTGTTGCGGATTTGCATGTGCCTCTGTGGGTTGTGGTTCTCGGTCTTGTTGTGGCTGTTCTTGTTGTGGTTGTGCCTGTGCCTGAGCCTGGGCCTGTTCTCCTGAGCCCTTCCCTTCTGCCGACCGTTGCGCTTCTTCCGTCCTCTGCTCTTCTTCAGCCCTCTCTTGCTTTTGCTTCGCTAGCATTTCGTCCAATGTCACGATATCCTCGTCGTCCGGCTTGGTCACCTTCTTCTCTCTCCTCGTCAACTCCACGTCCAACACCCGGGTGCCAGGTGGCAGCTTGTCTCTTAGACCGTTGTCGTCACGGTCATAGTATAGCGACCACACAGCCGGCGCCACCTCGACCGCAGCGAAGCCCTCCCACCCTTCAAAGGTCATGCGCCGGTCTTGCCGTGTGCAGTCCCAGGGTCCAGTGAGGTTGGGCTGGGCGTAGTCACGTACGCCGTACTTGACTTCATATGTATCCTTGTGCACGTATATCCAGTTCAGAATAGGGGCCTCGTCGGTTATTGTACTGACGAGGCCCTCATACTCTGAGTCTGGATAAGGTAAGAAGTAGCCATTAAACCTGTGCGGCTCCAAGCCCGTGCCGTCAAAGTCCGGGATATTACCAGTATCCACGAAGAGCTATGCGATATTGCGGATCAGTGACTAGTTCGGCTTGGGTTGCAGTTACCGGATATAAGGAATTGTAGTGTAGAATCGGGAGACCTACCTTTGACCCCTTCAAGACAACTGTCTTGCCATGCAGTTCATGACTTCGATTTGAAGATGATAGGCAATTTACCATGAGATTGCACCGTTGTGCTCGGTGTTCTTCACGGCGGTTTTTGGACTGACTCTGGCGGATGGCCTCTTGTGTGCCCAGCATAGCCGGGCACGTGGTAATGGCTAGGAGCATTCCTAGTACCATTCTGACGGTTGCGGTGTGTGCCTGTGTATGTGTGTATGTGTGTACGCTGGGTGTATGTGCGTATATGCGCGCGTGTGTAGTACAATCTGTCAATCTCTCTCAATTGATTCAAGGAAGTACAACTAACGGTAGCTAACGACAAACAGGATATGGCTCGATGCAAGATATGGACATGGAAGATCAAGGGGGTTATGGGTATCGCCAATCGGGTCACTGGTTCGTCGCGTGTTCAACGACTGCTGTCAGATGGGGGGAGACACAGGGAGAGAGTATCGGAGTGGAATGCTATAACGAGAGAGCTTAACAATTTTGGCTCGCGGAAACAAAACAAAGTCCACGATCCTTGGGACCTTGTGTGTGACCTTGGGACCTTGGGACCTTGTGAAAAAAAAGCAACCCTTGTCCCTTCGATTCCGTTGCCACCGTCGCCCATCACTTCCCTAAACTCCCTTTGATCGCCTCGCGAGTCGTCGTGGGAAAGTCTTGGCTCTTCTAGACCCTCGCATATGCTCGTTTCAGACCTGAGGCTCAAAGTCTTAGCTGCAAGAATGGCCTTATGCTCGCGCCATTCTGGGCTCCACACTCGGACCATTCCGCCAAATGATTTCCCCGATGCGACATGGAGTGGACTGGAGTGGATTCCAACCCCAGGTTCCGTCTCATGCGGATTTGCCGGTTGAGACCCCTACTCGTGCCTTCTCGTGGTACGGACAAGAACGGAGTCGGACATCAAACCCGTTAGGCGGCTTGAGCGTTAGACAATGGGCGTGTTTGTGCTACTCAGGCCAGTACCTCAAGCCACTGTGTGCGACCGCCCGCGACGACCACCCACCACCCACCACCAGCCTACAGCACTAGCGAGCAAACGCAACACTTCGGATGGATCTCAGATAAGCGCGATGTAATGCCAGGGACCTCAGTTTGCTGGACCCAGGCACACCAGGACCCTCCCAACTGCTTCGCGACCCTCTCTAGTGCCTCCCAAGCCTCCAAACTCGGCCGCCCACGCTCGAAACAGAATATCACCAGGGGCTGCGGGTTCCATACTTGTCGTGCACAGAAACCGAAAATCATCAGACGAGCCGGACCTGTGCGTCGGCGAAAACGGTCTGATTGCTCGAGATTGCTGAGAACAGACCCGAAACCCTGGCCATTCTCGGCTGGGAGCTGGGTCTAGAGCTGCAACACTACTCACAACAGCATGCGTGGCATATTGGACGACAGCAATACGGAGATACTAGTCAGTTGCAAATGTATGGGAAAGGAGAAGCTGTCAATGTCTATTTAAGAGATTGACAGATGCACAACAGATTCGATTTCTTTTCCTCTCCTCACCACCATCCTCTCAACCATCCAACACTCCCATTCTAAAGATCTCTGGAGATCAATATTTTACTTAATTCTGAGCCAGCACGGTTATATCTCGAAGCAAGACCCTTCCCACCACCAAACATCCTAATCCCAAACAAAACCACCCCCAACTCCACAATGGCCTCCACCACTTCTGCGTAAGTCTCTACCTCTACCACGTCTACCACGGCCACCTTGCCCTGCCAACTTCATGCATACCACCCTCGCTCGAGCTTAGCTAATCAGGCCTCTGCCCTTCCTACAGTATGCCTACCAAGGACACCACCTTCGACTCTGACTCCTCCGATGGTCAGGCTCGCGGCGGACGTCGTCAGCTCCAGCAGGTCGGCACTGGCCTTCCTCCTCTGCCCACCAGCTCCGGTTTGTCTGCACCTGCCGGTAAGTTCTCTCTCAGTTGACCCACCAGTTAGTTCCAGGATCTCAAGCTGACCCATGATGAATCAACAGGCCAGCTCCTCCGTGGCGCAGTCGATGACCAGGGCAAGAACACCAAGGCCGCCCTCATGGTCGGTATCAAGCTCGATCTCGAGGCTGAGGTCCACCTGACGGCTCGCGTCCGTGGTGACATCGCTATTGGTCTGTACTAGAGCAGTCGACTCTTCTTCTTAACCCGGTTGCGATTGGCTGGTCCGATAACGATCGCGGGAAGAAAGCGTCGCTGTTTTGGTGCAACTCGGCTGGTTTAATTTGTCTTTACATGATGGCATGTTTGGCATGTTGAAATAGGCGTTGGAAGATGGTTCTTACTTCAGGACAACACAATACCCCCCCAATCATATAACCTGCGGCTTAGAGCGATGCCGCGCACCCTTTATTGGGCGAATTGATTTGCAAAATTAACTAAACCTACCCTGACTTCAATGAATCTGACTGTGACTGTGACTTGCCGACTCTTCGGGCTGCCTTAATCGGCCTTCCCAGTGATTCGATGATTTCGTATGATTACCTACGTAATCGTCTAAAGATGGTGCTTACGTTGGATTTTGTGGCCGAGTTTAGCTGCATCTATAGGACGCTACTTTATTAGATTTATTTGTCAGTCAGTGGTCAATGAGACAAGCGAACCAATCAAACCGCCTCGGCAGCTTACAAATGGCGAGCCGCGACAGCAACAGTTGGCGAGATAGGCTATTACAATAACCGTGCCTGACCGACTTTGCTTTGGTCGCCCAATCCTAAGCATTCCTGCTTTCATGCAGCCACCCTTTTTCTTATTCTACTGCTGACTTTCACGATAAGCGACTGGTGAAGGGCGGAGTGCTGCCTCTGCCGCCTCTGCCTCTGTCGCAACTGATTACGTACTTACTGGTCAAGTCGTGAAGTCGTCCCTCACGCGGCCCATATTCTTATTCCCGAAGCGCTTTCCCGATTACCCCCTACCCTCCTACATAGTGAATTCGATACGGCGTATCTATTCCCCTATCATGAAGAGACGCTCACCTGATCCGTCACTATCCATCCTGCACACCGGTACCCAGAGACGCGCTAGAAGCTTCCAATAAGCAGCTTGGCTTCTATGCTTCGGCAACCCATGCGTCCTGAACGTGTGTTTGGCCTGCCCAGCCCTGCAGGGCGCAGCAGTACGGCCCAAGTCCGCCGGGGATCGGACTCAGTCTCTCGGTATTCGCGCCCATATACAACAGGAACAACGCTAGTCGAGAGAGACGCAGCAGGCTTACTTCATTTTCCTAGCCGGAAACGTCCAACGGAGTCGGAATAGCGCACAGTACTTTTGCAACTCGTGGCTTAAGTAAGTAAGCGTTGCTACTAAAGTCGGCATTGGGAGGAATTGTCATTGCAGTTTGCCATATCCACCGATGATTTACTCCACAAATTAATGCAAATAGATATATGCAAGTACTACTTTTGGGCGATTGACTCACGCGGCAAAGGCAGGAGAGTCTGATATCCCCTTATTCTCCGTATCTTGGACAGACGGCAATAAAAGTCGTACAATCCCTACTACCAGTTTTGGCTCCCGCCCAAATAGGACCTCTCGAAGCTCAAAGCTTAACTCGTTACTCATAAACATGGAGATTACTAACACGACAGACGATTTGGGCATGTATCGGGACTGGGAGGGCTATAGGGGTGTCATCACTCGACTATACAGCGAGGAAAACAGGCCGCTAAAAGAAGTCGTGCATATCATGGCACAAAAGTACGACTTTCATGCTACGTGAGTGCTCCAAACTTGGTAACTGGAATGTTGCCCCTTTATATATACTACTATCTATCATATTCACTATTCTGAAGCGGGCAAAAGTACGACACTTGTGGCTAATAGTTTACCCCGTCAACAGAGAAAAGATGTACAAAGACCGCCTAAAGCGGTGGGGTATCCGAAAGTACATGAAGTCCGCGCACACAGGCGAGGGGGAGCTTCCGGCTAAAAGGGCGTTGACTCCACGCCATCGCGAGCTCGATCCACACCGGGTCCGGCAGTTTCTGCACCAGTCGTCCTTTCGCTTGCGGAAGTCCGCCCCGGGCAGGAAATCCGCCATGATCTCCGTGGCCCACCAACACACGCCCATCACGCTAAATATCCGCGGTGACCTGGCGGGCATGGAAGCGGCACTCCAGGCTGTGACGACTTACACTAATACTTGCTTCGAAAACGGGGCATGGGACTTCTCGCCCGTGTGTTTCGGGTTCGATACCCAGCCCGTGGCGTTTTGGTACCAGAAACTGCTGTTTGCGGCCGCCAAGTTGCAAAACCGACAACACCTACCTGCCAGCTTCGACCTCCTGCACAGCATATTTGACGAGTATCGCACCCTTTTATATCGACAGGATCCTTCGCTGGTCATCCTGAGCCTCCTCGCCGTTCTCGACCTTCTCGGGGTAGGAGACGAGCTCGCGCGAGCCTTTGTGCAGTATGCGGCACCCTTGGCTCGAATCGAGCTAGGCGAGCGGCACCCGCTCGCGGTACTCTGGACCAAGCTCGAGTCGGTCCAAGAGCCACGCCACCTTCAGGAAGCCGTGCGGACCATGACGAGCGCCGAGCTCGACACGGTGGACCGCAACTCGGTGCCCGGTAGCTTGTATCCGACGCGATCGCGCGTCATGGTGACGCTGGCGCTGTACTGCAACGCGCTGGTGGACGCCGTGTCGACCGAGGCCAAGCTGCAGGCCATCTACACCGTCATGTGGTGGTACCGGGCCCAGGGCGGCGCCGACGTCAAGGGCGGGTGGATCGACTGGCGCCACCACCCGCTGTCGCAGGTCGCCATCGACGACATCTGGGAGGAGTCCAGGGGCGACCCGCGGCGGTTCGACGAGATGCGCAAGCAGCTGCCCTTTGCGCGCCGGCTGCGCCACTCGAAGCGGCTGCTGTCCTTTGGGTCCTGGGCCGAGATCGAGGAGTTCTCCCGCCAGAAGCGGATCCAGGCGCGGATCGATCTGATGGAGGGGGACTACACGGCGATGCTGCAGGATGTGGCGTACGATGTGGCTATCAATAACGTGAACAAATTGTAAAAGAGACAGACCTTGTGTAAGATAACGCGTACATCTAGATGATCATCATGACAGTTTGGACATAAATAAACGAGATTTTCAATGATATGTCTGAAAAGGGGGAATAAAAGGGGGTTAGGTATGCCTCTCTATTTGTAATCAGCTATATAAAACTAAAATATTGCATCAAACAAGGCCCCAGTAAATAACATAAAAGATCTGATAGGCCTCACGAATATAATTCGAAATGTGAGTATGTGTGACCGTGCTACCAAACCAAGATCCGGGATACAAGACGAAGAAGAGGTGAGCTGAGGAGACTCGCAGCTCCAGAAGTGGCAACTCCCGAGTTGGCCGAAGTAGAAGGTCCCGAAGTAGCGGATTCTGGGACTGTGGAGCCGGAGGCAGTGATGGGAGAGACTCCGGACGATAACGTCCCTGATGACGGGTGACCGGTTGACGTTACTTGGTGGCCAGCCATGTAACACTCAGCGTGGGTGATGTACTGCGACAGCCACTCATGCTGGACGGCATCAGGTCGCCCCCACCAACTAGGGCAACCAGAGGATACGATTGAGATGGACGCGCTGTTGGACCGCCAGAAGTCGGCCGCCGAGCTGGCGTAGGCTACGTAGCTCGTGGCGATGGCCGAGGGCGCGGCGGTGCTGAAACCGCACCAGTCCTCGCTCTTCGAGACAACGCAGCCCAGGACGTCCAACCTGTCTGATAGATAAAGTGTGTGTACTGAGGAACAAGTAACTCAAATTCAGAATTGGTGATGAATCCTTCAGGGAGTCAGTTGCCTGTTGGTTTCTCACCGTTTTGGGTCAGGGGTATACACGGATAGATCCCGATTGTTGCATATATCTGTTTGTGTGCCTCCTTGAGGAGAGTGCGACATTCAAGGGACTCCTGATCAAACTTCTAGTGAAGTTGAACATCGACCCTCAACGTTGTTCCCTTTTCAACTCTCCGTATAGTCTTAGGATCAACGATGCCATGATCAACATACCTCTGATTTTTTTGGAAAACAGTTTAGCTGGAATTAAGAACCTAATATGTCACTAACTGAGATGCCGACCACCTGAATGCATCAATTTATGCTACTGAAGGGTCATTGGCTGTCGCCTAAACTCACGCGACGTCGCAAGGGGCACAGCACTTGCCCAACCAATTCATCTTGTTCAGGCTGTAGTGTTACACACTGTTAATAAGGCGTCGAAGAGCAAAATCTATGTATCATATGATGGACATGATGGATATTTGTGACCGGTAAAGCAGCTCTGAGACCCAAATTCGTCTTTATAGGTAAGACGGATGCGGCTGACAAGAAAAACGAAACACTCCCATCCTATCTCGGTTCGCAAACGGATGGCCTTGATTCAAACCTGAAGATCGTATAATGCTCTATAATACACGTTCAGGGTGTCTGAGTAAGTCTTGTTCTGTATATGACCAAAAATGATAGTGGAAATTCCTCATGATGCATAAGATCTCTCTTGCGTTGTGAAGGGAGGACCTGGGAAAGGTGGAAGTTATTTGCCAAGGCTTGGCAGCTTACCCCTGACAGCAACATGGGCCCTTGCTTAGTCATGCTTTTGAACAACAAGATATCTATCCCAAACGTCTCTATCTTGAAGCTCTCTGAAGAAACATTAGATGATGGTGTTCATAGATATAAGCTTAATGATATGATCCATAATGCACTGGTCCTGTAGCCTGCTCATAATGAGAGACATTTTTGTGATGGCTTAGGCGATATTGTTGAAGCTATTCTTTATGCCCTACAATATGAGGTGTAGAATCTGCGTAGAGGAAACTACAGAGTTCTCGAATTGCCTTGAAGGTAATCCAGACTACGGGTTTTCACTTCAACACACAGAGAGCTAGGGAGGTTGTTATAAGAGATGAAGCTTGCGCGTCCTTGACTTCAGGCCTCATTTACAAGTTGAACCCACACAAACCTCAGAAGCCAGGAATCTCACAAGGAAATACTCCCGCAGTACAAGCCGTTTCAGAGACAGCAAGAAGACACCACATCATCCATTTTCTTCATCATGACAAATTTTGTTAAGAAAATTATAAGCCGAGCTGTCAATCGCACTAGCCCTGTTTTCATCTTCTTAACTGCCATTCTAGTGCAAATTCTCATTTCCGTTAGCATTTTCCTTTACCTCTCTATCGCCGGTCGGGTGCCCAAGTCATGGTTTATTGTATTGCTTGCGACTATGACCCTGGCAAACACGTTGTATTTATGCTTTGGAGTGCACGTCTTCAATAAGAAGTTGAGTGCACAACCTCTGGGGAACGATGCAGCCATGGGGTTGTGAGACAGAGATCTTGGTCCTATATAGACAACCTATGAGTTTGGACACAACATGTTTTACACAGTGATGTCAAGGTCCATGTCAGGAAATAAGAATCAGTTGGTGGCTGTGGGATGGAGAACAGCATCGGCGATGGAAATAAAGCAAGGGAAAGGCTTAAACCATAATCCTTATCTGGATCACTGGCTCAATTTGGTAACACATTTTGAATGATCTTGGCTTGGGTGCATCGTTGCTCCATTTTGTCTCAACCTTCTCTTTAGAACATACGCAAGACGGATATACAGTGATATTGCTTCTCTTTGTCTGCTATCATTGTTGTTGATTCGCATCTATAGCATTGACAGCGAAATAAGGGGCTCTGTCTCAGATTTTACATGTTTCCTGTAACGACTATTACTTATCAGAGTTGAGTATCGGGGTTTCTATCAAACGTTTGCCGTAATGACTTAGATTGCCATGTTAACCGTTTAAGACAACTCCTTCCTGACAGCACTCTTTGAGTGCTAGGAGGATACATTAGCCAAACCATGCCTATCCTCAGGTGCAGATCGCCCAAATAAACATACCCGAAACGCAATAACCAGGCACGAACACAATCAAAGCCTCTTCAAACACACATCACCTCAACCTACACCTGACAAGCCACCATCATTAATTTCCATCTACCATGGCCATCTCATGGACCACTAGTCTGTCTATTTTCAGCATGTTGGTGCTTCACATCATAGTTTTACTGTGCTATATCAACCTCAAGAGTGTCAGTGACTTAAGACTCCTTGATGAACCGATGGTATTAACGATGTGGCTTTTGGGTCACCTACTGTCAGCAATATTGGTTATGTTGGCCGCCTATTCCCTTTCCTATCATCTAGTGTTGGGTTCAGGAGGCGTGGTATAACCATAAATTAATGGAGAGGCGACATCTCAAAGACCCGGCAACGGCAGGTGCTTAACATGGTGATCGATAATGCCTGTTGTGGATGGGCTACGAGGACATCAGCACTTTCAGGGCCAGGGCCAGCCTGGTTAATCCGGAATGAGTCGAGATACTTTCAGATGCCGGGAAGTGGAGACGTGTTAAGCTATGGGCTAAGGTTAGATTGCTTTAATCTGATCTGTATCTACGGCCATTAAGACATGATAAACACACTATGTCTGTTTTTACGATGTGCTTCAAATACTTTCGTGACTTCAAGGACAGTGAACAAAGTGTAGCGTAGTTTGCCATTGTCCAGATTCGTTGTGAGTTCATTGAGTAGTATTGTATTTTCATCATTATTGCCCCTTTGGAGAATCCCCAATGACCCACTCATGCGGCATGATGCCCAACCAGCATACCAACTTCCGGGCACCAGTCCAGGATTTCCTTCATCCTCTCATGCTGCCAACGCTGCGGCTGATGGTAGCCCAGCGGCTTGGCGTGGTAGATTGGCCCGACTGAGAACTCCTGGGCAACACGCTGGGTTGGGAGCACAGCCCCCCGCTTCACAGCCTCGGCGTAGAACCATAGGTCCTCGGAATCCTCAGCGCTTTGCCGAAAGTCCACCTCCTTGGCGATGGCCGCGAACAGCTTCGGGTTCCGAAGAGATAACCCTCCGTTGTACCCTGCTCCGTGCCCAGGTTCGGTCGGTGCGCCGATGAAGTCGTACTCGAAGAAGGCTTCGACAGTGTACAGGGAATTGGAGCATATGATGCTGTCTAGCTGGAACAGGAGGACGCGGTGAGCCGAACTGACCTGCTCCCATATCCATGGCCGAGTGAGGAAGTTCGACATGTGTTGGCTGGTCGTCACTTCAGTCGCTGGTGGTAGAAAACGGATCTCTATCTGACCCCGTTGGACAGCTCGCACGAAGGCGGGCGAGTGTGGCATCTTCCAGTGCTCCTCCTGGGTGAAAAGCACGAGTGACCACACTGGTCCCAGCACAGCCGCAAAGTGCAACATGACGGGGACCAAATTGGGTGAGGCCGAAGCATCATTCACGATCATCACGGCCAGCCGCGGAGCAATGACCTCTGGCGCGGCATGATCAACGCGGTGAGCGGCGGTTCGGTTCGTCCCGGGTTTATAAGGCGTCTGCTGTCATCATCAGCAACCGTGAAAATTTGGTCTCGGGAAAGGGTGGTAAAGGACTACCAAAAGATGAGGACAGGGTGATAGTTACGAACATCAAAAATAGCAGGCAGGGCATATCCAGGAGGGAAGAAACAGCAATAGACAAGTGCCAAGGATAAAATGACACTGAGTAACAAGCGTTCATGTCGAACCACCTGACGTCCTTGACGCTGAACCGGTTCCAAAGACCCCATTATGCCAAATTCGGAGGATATAGGTCGACCCAAAAACACGTTAGTGATGGTCTTGTTTGTCGCGGGCAGGACAGGCAATGGGAGACAGAAGAGGGTTGAGTTGAAATGGGCGAACGGTGGGTTACTTCGCTGGAAATACTCAGAATGCAAGGATTGCAATTGCCAAACAACCTTTCAGCAGTAGATGAGCAGCTTCCGAGGAGCATGGGAGGCACAGTCGCCTGTCCTGCCTACCATGCAAAATGGGTATGCTGCCTGGGGTCCGGAAACCAACACTACGCCAGCTAGAACAACTCGGGCTAGCTAAGTGCCAAATTACAATGTTTGCTACCAACAACAGCCCCCTATTTGGGGTATCCGAACGGTCGGTACCCAATCATGGCTTTGGATGCATATGATCCGAACCAGGTGGCGTTCGCTCGGGCCGCCGAAGGCGCTTAACAACACGGTCTGGAGTTGAAGAGATATTTGCTGGGCGGGCAGTTAAATTCTACAGCTTTCTTGATACGATATGAGTTTCGGACATCAAACTCATGGAGTGGCAGATGATGCAAAGGCAGCGCTGCCTCATAGCCTTGTCTATGTAACAATATCCCTCGCGTCCCTGCGCTCGGAAGCGAAATAGAACAGAATATCAGAACGCCAATGAATGTCAGAACGACAACAGTGCTGTTGGCTGGCAGGGTTTCCCCAATAGCTCTATACACATTATTGGCAAGTGCAGAGAACCCCTTGCATGAGTCCACCCCACCCCGACAAATTACACGAGTTGTTACTGTAGTTACAAGGAGGAGAAGACTGTGCGAACTTTGGTGCCTACCTAAGATAAAGCAGAAATGCCATAAACTCACCGTGTTGGTTCTATTTCAGTGTTGTTGGGAATTCTTTTCTTTATACCTCATATAACGATATTAAGAGCATTATCTGTTACTATGGTGGCTGGGCAGAATCTCGGACCGCTTACCACAGCTGCGGCGCTGCCGTCTACCTGCGCCAATGAACTGGACGAGATATATAAAATCAACACGCCTCCGGGCTATTATCTCATTCAGGGTCCGCCGGACGGTGCTTCGTGCTATCCCAGCGCCTACGCTGGAGTCATCTCACAGTATTATTCTCCAGCAGCATCGTGTCCATTTGGCTTCACACCCGCGTGTACGAGCACAAATGAAGCGACCGAAACCGTGTACACCTGCTGCCCAACGTGAGTGAATTGCCCCAATCCAGGTATTGAAAGACGGCATGGATTGGGGGAAAAGCAATCAAGCTCTAATATGTGGAAATATTAGGCAATTTGATTATAAATGCCAATCTACCAGTTTCTACCAGTGGGAGTCCACGCTGGGCTGCGTAGCCTCGATCATCTCTTCCCGGACGACGACCTGGACAGTGCTCGACGTCGAGAACGGCAAGACAGTGGCCACAACAAGTGTCGGGTATCAGGGCGGAGCGAATGCGTTCAGTGTACAAGTCCGCTTCCAGTCTAGCGACCTCATCACTTCGGGGCAGGCAAGTATATATTGTTTCTCCCAGTGATAGGAGAATACGTATCAAACTAACAGCGAAACAGACGTCCCCGGCCGGATCGACCCGGACCCCAACCTTTGCCCCGAGTACAGAAGCAGCCGGTGCGTCTACAGGCAGCGGACTATCTTCTGGCGCAGTAGCCGGCATCGGCGTGGGCGCGGCTATTCTGTTCATTGCCATCGCCGGAGCAATCATCATGATGTTTAGGCGGCGGAAACGACAGAAGCAGCTGCGGCAGCCCGCAGTCCAGTTGGCTCCCGACAGCTACTATTCCACCCTTGCGGCCCCGAAATACGGACCAGAGATGGAAACCATGCCCCAGAAGATACACGAAGCTCCGAATTTCACCTATGAGCTTGAAGGGGCAGCTCCAAGACGATGATTAGCAACCTTCCCGTTGAGCGCATGGAACTGGGATAATGCGCCAAGTGGTGATGACCTTGGCGGTTGCCACAAAACATGAAAGATTGAAGAAGGAATCTCACCTGTCCCGATATATGCTGGAGTACCGCCAGGGCGAGAGGGAGCAAAGAGCACCTGGTGGGAAGAGCCATCCGAGGGGCGCTCCCCGCAACATGACGAAGGGACGATACAGCGGGACATCGAAAGGGTGGAACAGGGAAAGATGGCGGCGTCAGTCGTCAAGAATGTATCGGGTGGAATGCTGGTTGTTGGTAAATGATCTATTTGGCTGCGGGACGGACTTGACATACTACAAGTGACCTGCGCGCTGGTTTATATGGATAAGAAGGAACAGAAGCAAGAATCTTAATGTCTTCGTATTGAATGTATAACTGAGTACATACCTGACAATAATAGCAAGTAATGAACAACTATGTGTGCTTGGTAAACGTAATAAATCATTGGGGCATATCGAAAATCTCATGCTAAAACCAAGGCATCCCCGGAGTTAAGCTCGATGAACTCGTAGTCGGGAGCCGTGTCGCCCATATTCTTGGTCTCACTCTGCACCGCGTCAGCCACCGTGTACTGCGTCCGCCGCAGCAGCGGCGCAATGAACCCGCCTCCCTTCTTCACCTCGTCGTGTGTCGCAATCCAATACTTGGCCCCGCTCGCGCGCACCGCCTCCAGGCCGTTCAGGGCGCCCAGGTTCAGCTGCTTCGTCATCCAGATGCGGACGTTGTGGAGGCCGTGGAGGAGAGCGCGCGTTTCGATTCCGGCCGACTTCACTGATGCGAGATCCGAGGCCTTGATACCGTGGGGCGAGTAGACGACGGCAGCAGCAGCATCCGCCGTGTTGCTGGATTGATCGTCGTCCTCCCTATTTGAAGCAGGCGTGACAGTCTTGAACGCAATCATCACCGCCGAATGATAGTAGAGCGCATTGCCTGCCGTGATGACCCGTCCAATTCCGACCCAGTCCGGAAGCGGCGAAACGCTCAACGTTTTCTGCCAGTCCCTCGTGTCGGACGAGAAGCCCGGGGTCGTAATTACGCTGTCGAAATGCCTCCAGGTCCGAATGAGTTCGGCGGCCTTCTCAGTCGCGAAAACAGGCGTCTCTCGCGGCAGCTCTTTCAGCGTGGCCTCATGGCAATGGTCGGTGAACTCATGCGAGATAGCGACGACATCGATGAGCGACGCTGGTTTGCTACTGTCCGTCTGCTGTTGCGTCTTGGCCTCTTTGGCGGCTTCCTCGCCTTGTTCCACCTCGATCAGCAAGATGTTCAGCTCGTCAATGGTCTGCACGCTGGGCGCCACCAGGTGCCACTGCGTCGAAAACCACGAGGCGACGTCCGACTGCGGGCCCTGCAGCCACGGGTCTAGCAAGATGTTGAAGCGACTTCTGCTGTTGGCAACGGCGGCAGCCACGGGCTTCTTGGTGGCGGTTGGTGGGTACGGCAGCGAGACCAGCCAGGTAGTGTCGGCGTTGAGGTGGATTAGGACGGGCTCGTTAGTAGCTTGCAGCAGCGTCGACCGTAGCTTGGCCCGGTCGCTGATGTTGAATGTCAGTCTATCGCTCTTGGTGCTCATTGCCTTGCTCATTATGTATCTACTGCCCTGGAATCCTCATTGATGTTTGAACAAGATAATATTGACTGAAGTATCTGAATCACGGTGGTATTGTCTCTTCAATTGGCATGCCTTTGAGACGACGTACTACATCT
Organism: Apiospora arundinis; assembly: GCA_039105305.1. NCBI lineage: Eukaryota > Fungi > Ascomycota > Sordariomycetes > Amphisphaeriales > Apiosporaceae > Apiospora > Apiospora arundinis. Next base: position 3,100,125 of record JAPCWZ010000004.1, read on the forward strand.
ATGATGCCATAGTTGATCTTTGTTGCATCCAGTTGATCAAGTATGGGCAGGGGTGCACTCCAATTGGAGTAGGTAACCCCTGTAAGTTAGCGCTCAGGTAGGCTTGCTTACCGATCCCATCTCTTACTTTCTTACCCTCAGTATCCTTCCTTTACACCCTACTCATTAAGAAGTTGAAACCCCCACCATGGCCCCCTCCTGAGCCGTGTAACAGACAAAAAAGAAGAATTTAAAAGTAAAATAAAAATACATACGTATTCACCCTTCTAAGAGTTTATCGAAATAACCCCCGAGTGTCTATGTTGTTTTGGTACCACACGAACAAAAAGACGAACAAGAGCGAAGTCGGCACCACGATGGCCAGCAGCCGCATCTGAAGCGCGATCATGAACTCGAGGAAGCCCAGCATCCCCTCGTTCTCGGTGCACCGCGTCCACGCGCTTCTCCGTTGCTGCTCCTCGGTATAGGGGGGAAAGTACGAGAAGGAGGCGTCGTACAGCCGGCCTTCCTCCATCGTGGCCATCCAGTCGCGCACCACCCTGTGTTGCGGGTTGTGATCCACTCCGTTCCGGACGCAGTACTCGCAATGGGTGGAAAGGGGGCTGAGAGTGTCGCAGGTACAGAAGCTACCACTATCCGAGTTCGAAGCACGCCGGGTGCTCTCGTCCTCGTTATTGACGATATCGATATCGCCGTTGACCGGTGCCGTGGCCATGTTACTGGTATTATTGACTGCCCGCTGTTCCTGCTGCGGTGCCGGCGGCAGTGGCGGTTGCACCTGTGACACCCTCGATGCGGGCCGGATCGGGATCTGAACAGTCAGCTTCTTCATAGTTCCGTGGTAATTCGGCTTCCTCGGAAGGGTCGGGTTGAGCAGCGGCGTATTCTCGAAGAAAAGGGGCTGCGGAAGATGTGGTGCTACGGCTACAGCCATCGTAGCAAACCGGCGCGGCCTAGGGCGGCTTCAGACTTCTTATCAATGTCTACAGAACAGCGAAACAAGTCAGCAGAAACAGCAGCGGCCCTGTGCTACTCACCTCTGATGCTAGAAAACAATAATTTTGTAACAAGTGTTACACGATTTGATCAATGACTTTGTTTTCTAATATTGGGCTCTACTCAGGTCTTATAGGCGACAGGGGTGTGATTCTTCATTGTTTTGTATCGCCTGCTTTGCCCTTTGTTCGACTTGACTAGACAGACAATTGTAAAATGGCGGCTTTGTTTATTCTGCATGGCTCGTCATGTTTACTACGGATCGCTGGCCGTTTCTATGTGGCAGCCCAAAGGCCTTTATTCGGTTAATTGTATCGTTGGAAGCACCGGTCCAGAAGAGCAAAGAGTCGCTGAAGCCCTGTGACGACATTGCTGTAAGTGCAGGAGGAACACATGCCTACCTATTGAAGTCTGTCAGGATACTTACTCCCCACAACCCTCAATACATCTCAACAGGATAAGAAGACGAGGTCAACAACGATGACAAATCCAGGGCAATGTTACTTTTCATTAGTGATCGTGTCAGCAATTGATTCGAAGGCTTTAGATGTGCCTGCCTGGCGCTACTAAATCCACTAGAAATACTCCGTAGCGGCCCCCCAAATACCCGTGCGGTCATCCCACTTACGAGCCATTGATAAGCATAACCCAGGATCCAAGCGCCATCTTGAAATGCCATCTGATCTCGTTCGATCCCGGGCCGTAGTCTGGTTAGGTCTGCTTCCCATCATCATTATCGCCGTGTACTCGGCATTCTTCCATCGCGCGACCAGCAGCACCAGCACCTTCAGCACCAGCAACACGCACGATCAGCAGCGCCCGGACAATATGGCGGGGCAACAGCTACGTGGGTTCGTACTGAACCCGCGGGTCTTTAACGCCTCGCTCTACAAGTCCATCCACGACGTATGGTTCGGCGGCCTGCCCATCCACGCCGTCAACGCGGCGGCGCCCACCCAGGAGATGGCGATGCGCTGGTTCGCGGGGGGCAAGGCCTTCGACGCGCAGTGCGTCGCTGCGGGCGCCGAGGCCCTGGATGCCATCGGGCCCGGCCGGCTGGCCCTGCCCAAGTTCACCACGGTGCAGGAGGACCGCGCGCACTACGCGGACATGGCGCGCCCGTTTGCCTCGCACTACGATACTGCCGCCGCCGCCGCCGGCAAAGATGTCACCACCAATGGCGCGGGCGCGGGTGCTGACGGCACCACGAATGCGGGGACCAACGCGCTGTCCATTATCCTACTTCTGGACCAGCTGTCGCGCAACGTCTACCGCCAGGACCAAGGGCTCATCTACGGCCACTACGACCGCCTCGCGCGCGCCGTGTCGCAGGACGTGCGGGCGCGCCAGGTCCTCGAGGGGCCCGGGTTCAGCGACGTGCAGCGGTACTGGCTGTACATGCCGCTGATGCATTCGGAGGACCTGGCGGACCACGAGGAGTTCGACGTCTACATCCGGCAGAAGATCGCGCAGGCCGAGCAGGCCGGCGACGAGGCGGCCGTGGGGTCGCTGCGCAACAGCCTGGACTTCGGGAGGCGGCACATGGAGATCATCCGCAAGTTCGGCCGGTTCCCGCACCGCAACAAGTGGCTGGGCAGGGAGCCGACCAAGCAGGAGACGGCGTACTTGGAGGGTGGGGGTGAGACGTTTGGGTCCGGATAGAATTCTTGGTTACTGACCCAAGGGGAAAGCCCTTCTGTGAATTGTATAGAATATCGATTAGATCTAGATCGTAGATGCAGGCACACCGTATCATACCATTATGCCCTAGCGACTTGCTTCTTTTTTATTACGCCTTAGACTGAAGTTGTTGTATTCAGCTTTAATGCAGGAAGGTGTCTGAGGGGGTATTTGATATCTATCTAAGAGGGTATAACTCTATCCATGAACAAAACTCATCTACGGGGATATTGGGGTATTAGTTGGCATGCATGCATATTGTAAACCTCGCTCCGTCCGTTAGGCCTAGCCCTGTCTTCTCATCGCATGCCTCGCTTCGTATTCCGAATTCAGTCCTTGTTCTTCTTGGCCCGTCGATCCGCTACAGCCTGGAAGATGCTGCCGTCATACAGGCGTCGGATATCCTCCTTGGCGACCTTCCCGTTCTCCGCAAGCATCAGGTAGGTAGCTAGCCCTAAAATAGATGTCAGTATATCATCATCGCCTCGCAAACAAGAGAAAGAATAAAGGAGTTAGTGGTCTACCATACATTCAAAGAGAGCACCGCCCCAGCCGATGGGATCGAGAATGACCCGCTGCCCCTTCAGCACATTGACAATGTCCCACTTGGTCAGGTAGTCGCGCCCCTCGGCATACTTGGCGAATATGTTCTCGAAGTTCTGCGGCACGAAGCGGCCCTCGTTGTCGTAGGTCGTCGTGTCGCTGCCGTGTTTGTCCTTGTGGATGCGCGCGAGGTAGATGCGGAAGAAGACATCCGGTAGCACGCTTCCCGTCGTGGGGTATGAGAAGAATCCGTGGATGATCAATACGGACAACAGCGACATGAACAGATTGAAGCCGACGGCGCGGAAGCCGCGGAATGTGTCAGTCGGCCAGATGATGCCATCGTGGTCCTGGTAGGATTGATATTTGTGTTAGTAAGGGGTGGGGTGACAGTGCATTCCTCCCCTTGGCGGGCGTGGTACAGGTCAGATTTGATTATGGATCACACGTACGGGGTCGAAGAACTCAAGGTGCTGCTGAAGCACAGTCTGGTCGCGGTGGTTCTCGGCCCATCCGCCTTCGGTGGTTCCCGAGGGCTTCTCATACGTCGCTGCGATGTTGGCACGCGCAACTCCTGAAATTCTGATGAGCGACCCCGTTCTTGTTGGCCCTTCCGCTAAAGCGATTTGAGATATACTAACCCATATGCGGCAGTCTCTCATCCTTCCCTGGCTGAATGAACGGGTTACGCTGGACCGTCGCGGGCACTTCAGGGATAGAGGTGACGATTTTGGGAGTGACACCGTTGGTTAAGGCATGTTTTGGCTGCTTCGCGGGTTGCAGTTCGGCCTCTAAGGGATCCAGCTTCGCCGCATCGGCGTATGTTTCCATTGTGTTATTCATGATGAGTCAAGGGACGCAAGCTTCTCGAACGAATTATATAAATTAGCCTATTGCACCAAACAACATGTAGTTATCTCAACGCAAGACTTGGCATTCGAGGGTATTATATATATACGCAACATTCGAGGAAACGAAGGAACGCGGAAATCAATATCATGACGTCATGCGAGACAGCCTGCCGCGCTGAGCACTGAGTATTGAGCCGCGTGACCATCGCGGTTACTCGGGCGGAAGCGTCTTCACATGGGAATCTACGTTGCTGGGTCACGACATGTTTGAAACGTGTCTGAGAATGGGCTGGTAAGCATCACGGGATGGGGGAACTGGTCTAGCGACAGCACCTAGAGAGGGCTATTCGGTAGTTGGTGGTTGGAGGCGTCTAGCGAGCGAGCCTTTGGCGTCTGCATGTGGGCAATCCTTCGCGTCGCCTATTGTTCCTTGGGCATAATGCAACAGAGCCAGCGGCGCGAGCGCTCCCGGCACATTGGATATTGGTTGACATGTTGAAGTTACGGTACTTGGCCAAAAGAAATCGAGTATAAAGAGGTGTACTTCGTAAATCGGGGGAACAGTGGAAAGGAAGGAGCATTCAGCTTGTTGCTTTTAAAAAGAGGGTGAAGTTGGCTTGAGCGCATGTTGGGGAAACCCCAAGCAAGTCATTTAGAACAACATGAAGTTGGTTGGTTGCCTTTGCAGCAGAGATACACTATATTGATTTTCTACTCAACATCTTACCTACGCATGTATTGAAACGAAAGTCCGGTCCTTCTGTTCTTGTCATCAACTTTATTATGTTGTCCTGAAAGCAAAATGAAGTCTTGCCCGACCTGTAAAGATCAAGGCTTTCCAGGCATATGTTGCCCTACTTGTGGCGCAGATCCACAGAAGTAGGCCTCTGAAGTACATACATGCTATGCTGCAAGCGGCTCAATAGCAGCAAAACCGCCCATCTCCACGGCACCAAGAAGCTGCATGAATTTATATCATCACATCAAGGAGAGATATGAAGGTATCCAACACTCCAATAATGCCAATTGTTCATTCATCATGTGTCGTCCAAACACACAGAGAACGGAGAATTAATTGTACGATCAGACGGACCCTTGCTAGCTTCTAGGCGGCTCTTCAAACCCACTACGTCATTCACCAATTGCGGGTCACTTTTCCAAGGAATTCAGGAACAGTCCCTACGGCCAGAGCAAGGTGCAAGACAAGAATCCCGGATAGCCGGTTGTGTGGTAAGGACCCGGTCGACGTATGGTACAGACCCAGAAACTTGATTTCGGTAGTATCTGCCGTCTACCCGCTCCGTCATACAGAGTCTTGCATTGGGCCGTTGACTCGGGGCCCTCTCCGGGTATGGCAAGCTAGCCTGCTAGCCGTCCTGAGCTGGAAGTATGAGCTGGGAGTATTTCCTTCTAGAACGCTGAATCGCCCGCCACCCCGGTCAAGATGGATGCAGGAAGACCCTGATTTCGGTCGTGTTAGCTGACGATTGAATCAAGTTTAGCTACGTCGGTATAGCCTCACTGCCATCATGCAGAATGCAGATCGCAGGGGCATCCACCTCCGCGATACGATGTCGCATGGAGCCCGCCTAGCAAGAACAAGTCAGCTAGGTGGGTGCGCGATGACTTCACATCTCTATTCTTGGGACGCGTACGCGGCTTGGCTGAAGCAAAGCAAGACTAAGGAGAGCGATCAAGTAGGCGATGAAGTCATTCCCTTGCCTGTTGGCGATCGAACACTATGAAAAATCGAGGATATAAGGGCAATCCTTTCTGCCCTCGTCATCCCGATTCAATCAATTCACCATCAACATCAGCATCCAAACTCAACATCATTCTTCAATAATACAATATCTACTACTCTTTTATCTCCTCTTCTTAGAGCCACCTCAGCCCATAAACCTATTCACTTAAACCCACATTCAAAATGAACTCCTACGGCAACAACAACAACTCTTCGTACGGCTCTGGCCGTGACGAATTCGGCTCCTCTGGTGGCCGCCAAGAGTATGGCTCCTCTGGCCGCAACGACAACTACGGCGCCTCTTCCGGTCGCAATGAGTACGGCTCGGGCAACGGCTCCATGGGCGGCGGCAACGGTGGCTCCTACGGAAACAACAACACATCTTCTTCCTACGGAGGAGGTAACTCCGGCCGTGACGAGTACGGTAGCAGCAACAACTCCAGCTCCTACGGGGGCGGTGGCCGAAACAACGACTCTTACGGCACTGGCTCGTCCTCTCACGGCAACAACAACAACAACAACGGAGGTGGCTATGGTGGCAACAGCGGCAGCAGCTACGGAAACAACAACAACAACAACAACGATAGCTATGGCAGCAGCAACAACAACGGCCGCAAGAACGAGAGCTCTGGTGGCATGGGTAGTATGCTCGGCGGCATGCTCGGCGGCGGCAACAGCAGCAGCAGCGGCAACAACAACAACAGCCACGGCAATGGTAATGGCAGCGGCGGTTACGGTAACGGTAACAGCAGCAGCGGCTATGGCAACAACAACAACAACAACAACAACGACAGCTACGGCAGCAGCAACAGCAACAGCAATAGCAACAACCACAAGAACGAGAGCTCTGGTGGCATGGGTGGCATGCTTGGCGGCATGCTCGGCGGCGGCAGCAGCGACAAGAAGGACAGCAAGAAGGATGAGACCTTCACTGACAAGATCATCGATGGTGCTGCCTCCTACGCCAAGAAGAAGTGGTAAATCATCTACCCTTCTGATGTACAACACGATGTTTTATTACCATGATATGAACGGGGCGTCCATTAGCGGGATGTAATTGATAGCGATGCATATATTATAATTAATATTTGAAACTACACACTTTCAACGAATGACTATTTGTGACCCATCTTCCGTCAGATTATATGAGTATGCCAATACTCTCCGGCCAAGACGCCAAAACAACCTCTAGTAAGTCACAGCGGCCGGATCGGTCCTTTTAAGGGCAGCGCTGCGCAGTCACTTCGTGGATTGGAGCGTGAGGGCGATGCCGTGCACACCAGCTTGGTGTTTACCATCCTCAGCCAGGCGGTCATCTTCTCGATGCCGCACCGAGACCACCACGGCAAGGTTACCGTCATCACCGCGCTGGAAGGCGAGAAGCTTTGGCCCATCTGTGTGGACGAGTACTTTTCAAGCGGGATAAAGCTCAGGAGGTAGTGAGAGGAGTAGTTTCGCCAAGGGCAGAACATTTTGAGACTGACAGCGTGGTCGTGGTCGCGACGAAGTAGCACCTTGAGTTTCACTTTTTCTCTCCCAGCAACGGTGAAATGTTGCGCGAAGAGAAGTTCTACTTTCACTCAGGTTTTTTTTTCATTTGTTTTATCATTGTTCATTGTTCATTATAGCCATTATGTACAGGCTGAATAAATTATCTGCAAGAATTGAGGCCATGGTTCATTCATTCATTCCATTCCATTTCCATTACCTAAGCAAGCTCTTGATATATTGAACCAACTCCTTACCCAACACATAGAAACCCTGGACCATACCAACCAGGGCGACATACAGGCCGTAGAGACCTGAGAAGATGATGGCGTACCAGAGGCCCATCACTAGATGATGGGCCCAGAGGTAGTAGACTGCGCCCCACACGAGCAGCTCGTCGCGGAAACGCCACTCGGACTCGTCCTTGGGATAAACGTCCTATCGTTTCTTCTCCTTCGAGCCTTGGCGGTACTTGCCGATCTTCTCGCCCACGTAGCGGAACGTCTTGCGGAACCCGGCCGTAAGCGGGCCCTTGAGACTCTGCGTGGTACTGGGCCACTTGATGGTGTTGCGGATGACGTTGCGGACCACGGCGCGCAGCTCCTCGGGGTTGTCCTGAGCGATGCGCTGCTCGAAACTGCCACCCTGCTGGCGCTTGAATGAGCCGGTGTCCTCATCGGTAGACTCACTCATCATTTTGTCGAAATCCAGCTGAGGGATCTGGAACTTCTCTTGGTACTTGAAGTAGAGCTTTGACCGGAACTCCTTGGGGAGGCGTCGGACCATGTTGCCACGCTTGATGGGGTTCATATCCTGACGGATAGTCATGACGCGATCCTTCTCGGTGCTGATCCAGTCAAAAGTCTTGCAGGCAGGGTCGTCGAATTCAGTATTAGGGAGGGCCTCAATCAGCGGGGCATAGAGACGGCGGAAGTTTTGCATGTTGTGGTCGACGATGTTGGCAACCTTGCGAGGATTCTCAGTCGGGAATGCCATGCGGGGATCGCCCAGATAACTAATGCCAGCGATCGTAACATACAACTCGTGCTCTGTGAACTTCTCGGGGAGCATGAGAAGAGCAACTCTAACGGCGCCCAAAAGATTGATTTGGTTGGCCATACGGACTTGGGGATCATCACGTAAGATCTTGACAGGCTTGTGCAGGCGACCAGCAAGGTAGAGTGTATCCCAGTCGCGAAGATCTTTCTTGAGAGTGTCCAGAGAAACCACACCATACTTTATCATCAGGCCATCGACAGTGACATGAGTGTTGAAGTAAACACCAGCGCCCATGCGGTCTTGGACGAAAGAAACTGCACCAGATCCAAGAGATGCAAGCGACGAGTAATGGTCACGGTGCTGGTTGATGTTAAGGGAATGGAAGTGCTGGGTATGAGTGACGCCAAATATGAAGTCAATCATCTTGGGCTCGCCGTTCTGAGCTTTCTGAACAGGCAAAGGAGCCTTGGGGTGGACCGACTTGATCTGACCCTCGGTGGCGGCGTCCTTGCTTTTCTTGGACTGGGGGAAGACACCAGATCCATAGGCGAAAGCATAGCGAACGGGAGCTCGGAACTGCCACAAGACCTGGCGCAAGCATTCCTTGAACTCCTTTTCAATCACAATGTGTTGGTTGACACCGAAGTTGGTGTAGGGAAGGTCAGCGAACTTCTCGATGTCAAAGTTGCCCTCCTCTTCCCAGTCATATGCAGGCGGGCCGGCAGCTTCGTTGTAAGCCGGAGGGCTTGCATCCGTCGTAGCCGTAGCTTGAGTGGTACTCTGGGGAGTTGCCTCTTCTGTTTTGACCTTTGTAGCATCCTCGGATGCGTCCTCCTTCTTCTTTGCAGCCTCAGAGCCAGTGCTCTTATTACTGGTCTCGGTCGAGGTAGCGTAGGTACGGCAAATGAAGAATTGGCTCGAAGATATGGGACGCTTCCGGGTAGCAGTCACAGTTCGTGTGACAGCGGAGTGGCCTGTGGCAGTGATTGGGAAAACATCGACCAGCATTCGGATAGTCTTTGGGCGGATCGCATAAGCGGCAACGGAGTAACTGGCAGCTGCGCGACCACCAGACGGGATGCCGTTACGCAGAACGGCAGGCGCTATCTTGCTCATGGCAGGCGCCATCTTGATGCAAGTAGACAAATAGACAAGGATGCAAGATCGTCGGATGAGGTGCCAATGCTGAGAGGCGATGCTGTGAACGCGCTGGAGGAAAGAGGCGCGCAAAACACGGGGTGGGTAGTGCCCGGGATTCGGGCTGATGCCGGATGAAACAGAATACGGCAATGGAAGAAGATTGCCGTACAGTAAAGGAACGTGATTAGAGAAGTGCGGTGCGTGAAGCAACGTAGATGACCACGCCGGAATGGATGGATAAAGTATCCAGGGTGGATGGCGTGTGAGGTGGGTTGAGAGAAAAACAGTTTGATCTGCAGCGGGTGCCGCCCTTGAATTATTTGGGGAAACCAGCCATATGGGGTTGTCCCTCGAGATCGAGGTATTAAGATCGTGAAGGCTTGTTCGTGGGTGCAGAACTGTGGGGGACACAATTATGATGTCGCCGGGGGAAGTGGTGAAGAAATTCTAGCATCTGACGATGCGCCTTTGCACACACAGACTTTCAATACACACTGATGACCGCACTAAAAGCTCTTAAGGCTGGGCGAACCTACCCGAGAGCTTGGGGTAGGGGGGGTATAGCTTGGCTACGTAGCTGGTAAGCTTGATGTTGGGCCAGCAGCCAACCAGCAGCTCCAATGGCGATGCGGCGGGGCGACAGCACCAGACTGCAGTCACAGCACCCGGATCTAGCCCATTAGAGGCCCCCACTGCCAGCCAGGAACTTGGAGCATTGTGACGTGAGTCCCGCACGAGGGTGAAGGGTTCAGCATTCACCAACACTCTCGGACTTAAGGAATGCATGCCGCTTGTGTTCTTGGGAAATGCTTCACCAAGTCGTCAAGCATAACAACCTTGCAACCTCATTCACTCGCATACATGTGTCGTCCTCAGGTAGTCCATTGACCAACAAGCGAAAAAACCACGGCAGGTAAGCACCTCCAGCGACAACATGCCCAGTAGAGTGGAGAGTGTTCCTCGACCATTTTTGTGGCGTCGAATGTGTTATCGAATGCCATGCCACGGTTCGTCCGGGAAATAGACCAGGTCCCTAGCCGATCAATGGATGGGGGACATGCAAGGGAGCTGAGCGATATCGCTAGATGGCTTGTACGCATTCATTGTTCACCTTGAGCATTCCAGGCTACTGTCGCGCGGCGTGTTAAGTCGAGACGAATTACAAAAATAAATAGTCGACACAATCTCTCATTCTCACTAGAGTATGGAGGTGTCGACTCTTCCCTCGACCTCGAGATCCAAACGCTGGTTTGCGCGGCGTGCTTTCGGATGAATCGATCAGTGATTTAGTTGATATGAAGGTTGATGAAGCAAGTTGACTTGGCTTTACGATTTCTAGTCTACCCCTACGGAGTGACACTAAGACACTAATGGATTAGTGCCACCTCAATAGAGAGATAACGGCAAGTCTGACTTCGATACAGCGTTATCGATTAGCGTTATCCCGATAACGTTATAAAGACTCCAACCTTTGTGATAAGAGCTAGCTCCTCTGGCGCCCGTGCGCGACTGGCAGATGGCAGACTGGCCCGCTACCAGCTACCACCCTATGTCCTGGTGCAACAACAACAACCAACAGAGAACAAGGAATCGTTCACGCTATTTCAATCTCTTTGACCCCCTGCAGCAGGCGGTAAAGTGGCGCCTGACACTCGCTGCTGCAGCCACTCACAGGCCATCACCAGCGCTACACTTCCCCAAATAAACAAACACACTCAGTGGCCGAGCAGCCATCCTTCAACATGACCATTTCTACACCAAAATCTGCCCGGCCGGCGGTGAAGCGCAAATCAATGAGTGGCCAATTTCGTCACAGCGTGGGCGGAAACGCTCTGCCGCGCCCGCAAACTTCCCTTCGATCATCAAGAGTATGTTTTCCCTGGCCTTTCCTGCCTTTGTTGGTTGCTCAAAACGGAAGCGCAGAGTGCCGTTTTGGGGGTTGCGACACAGCTTACTGACAAAGAACTTCTCATCAGGTCTCCAACTTCCGCGCATCTACATCACAGCCCCAGTACGACATCATCACGGGTACCGACCATGCGACCAACTCTCCCTTCGCCAAACCAAAGGCTCGCAATGGCCAGGCCAACGGCGAATCGGTGCGGGCCTCCTCGCGAGAAAGCTCCAAGGAGAACATGGCTCCTCCCGATGCAGAGGAGTACGAGAGCCAGCGCAAAAGGATAGAGGAGCTCAAGGCCGAGCTGGCCGCCATGTACTACAAATGCGAGAACTACGAGAAGGAGAAGGACATGACCGCCTTGGAACACGAGAAAGAAATTCGCGAATGCCGCCGGAAGGCCGACGAAGACTTCAACAAGCGCCAAGCTGCCGAAGGCGAGAAAGGCGCAGTAGAGCGCCAAATCGAGTTCGTCGTATCTGAACTTGCCGAACTGAAGGAGTCAGCCGAACGTGATGCCCGAGCCCTCGAGAAGAAGGCGCGTGATTCGGATAGCGAGGCCCGGCTGCTCCAGGAACAGCTGGATGACTTATCTGCTGTCAAGGAGGAGTCAGATCGCATGAGCGAAAAGCGCATTGCCGACCTCCAGCTACAGGCCTCAAATATGCGCCAATCGATGGAAGACTACGAGAAAGAAAACCAGGCTCGGGATGAGTTGTTACAAAAAGTCCAAGAGCAACTTGCCCAGAAGGACGAAGTCATTGGCGAACTCGAGGCAAAAGTTCTACTTCTCAAAGCGCAGACTGGCGACGCCGAAACGATTGCTGTAATCCGCCGCGAATTGACGACACAGGTGCAACACATCCGGGACTTGGAAGCTAAGAACAAGAAGATGCACAGTGATTTGAGCCATTACAAGCAGATCCACAAGGCAGTCGAGGTTGTGGAGGAGGAGAAACGGTCGCTGCAGCGGAAGCTCGAAGCTACGGCTGGGTTGGAATCCGAGTTGGCCGAAGCCAGAATACAACGGCAACGACTCGAAGATGAACGCTTAGCCTGGACTTCCTACCTACGAAGTGCTAGCGACGACATGATGGAGTTTGACTCCCCTGAGCATGTCGCTCGCGCGCTTGTCGATGAACGGTATACCACGACAGCCCTGACCCAAAAACTGGGCGAAATCCAGGAACAAGTTGGGGAAAGGGACGGAATCATCAGCTCTTTGGAAACAGAAATGGGAACTCTCAAGACACAAATTGAGAAACTCAAGACCGCGCCATCTGCCCTCCCAGCCGACAAGACGCGAGCCAGGCTCGAGCGCCAGCGTCTTCTTGCCGCTAAAGAAGTCGAATACCTTCGTGCTCAGCTCAAGACCTTTGACGCCGAGGATGAGACGTTTGAGCCGGAAAAGGTCGATCAAGTCAGGAACAACCGGATTACCGAGCTCGAGCAGTTGGTGGATAACTACAAGGCTGAAGTCAAGGCTCTTCACGAAGAACTTTCTTCTGTGGAGGTTCCTGCCGCCGGGGAAGCCAAACCAATGGTCGGGTCTAAGCGACCGAGAGAAGATGACGCTGTGGAATCCGATACGATATCCGAGCTCAACCGCAAGCGACAGGCGCTTCTCAACCAAATCGCCGAAAAGGACAGGACCCTCAACACACTCCAAGTTGACTACCAATCACTTCGCGAGCGTCTCGAGGCCGCCGAGAAGAAGAACAAGACCCGCGTCCTGTCTCTTCACTCGAACCCCACGGCGGAGTGGGAAGCCATCAAGGTGGCCACCCTCACCGCCCTCAAGGAGGAGAACAAGCAGCTCCTCACGCAGCTCCAAAAGGCCAACCGCAACCCGGCCTTCCCCGTGATCCCGGCCTCGCAGCTGGCCGCGGCCAAGCGCGAGGTAGAGGAGGCGCACCGCGAGACGGCGTCGGCCATGAAGTCGGCGCAGCGGCTCAAGCAGGTCTGGGGCGCCAAGTCCAACGAGTTCAAGGAGGCCATCTTCAGCACGCTCGGCTGGACTGTCACCTTCATCCCCAACGGCAAGATGCGCGTCGAGAGCGTCTTCAACCCCAGCGAGTCTGACGAACACGAGAATAGTATTGTCTTCGACGGCGAGCGCGGTACCATGAAGGTCAGCGGTGGCCCCCAGAGCGTCTTCGCTCGCCGCATTGCCGACCAGATTCAATTCTGGGTCCGCGACAAGGGATGTATCCCGGGCTTCTTGGCCGCACTTACTTTGGAGTTCTACGAGGAGCACAATAATAAGCAGAAGTAGATAATGCAGGCAGGCAGGCGGGCAAGGAAGCCCTTTTCTTTTGTTATAGAGTTACGAACATGTAGGTAGTATGTTTGTTTGATCAAGGTGGATCGCATGATACCTGGCAGGAGTTTAGGAGTTTTGAGATTAGCCAGGCAGGCGCAACGACGTCCTTCCTATCGCTATAGCTTCATAATCTGAGAAACGATGAAATTTCGCCGCATGAGAAGATACCTGTACCTCATAGAATGATGCAGATACCCCATTGATAATTATAGCTTGGAAAGAGACGATACGTAGACATGACGATACGATTGCTGGTTCTCTATAGTGATAATTTTTATTCATGATTGTTTGGTTGTCTAGCAGATGGGAAAGGCCGCATATACAATGCCAGCTGTTTACCCAAGACACATGCGCCCCAAACGGGATAGTCTATCTAAACCAGGCCATTCCAGAGGTATCGTAGGGATAGGGTATCTATGGTTTCGTTTCAAGCGGTGTCAGCCTTCTTGCCACCGCAGCAGGCGCCGCTGCCACCACGCTCTTGCTTGTGCTCCCCTTCCCGGCTGCCCTCCTGGGCGTCCTTGTGATCGACAATTATAAAAGTTCCATCAGGGGCATCGTTGTTGGTATTGGTGGTCGCAGCAGCAGCAGCAGCAGCCGCCGCCGTGGTAGCGGTAGTAGAAGTAGTAGCAGGGGTTGAGGCGCTCTAAGCCTCAACACCGGCACCCTTCTTCAGCAGGTTGACGAGGGCGGCGGGGTTGGCGCCGACGAGCTCCTCGGCCTTCTCGCCGTCCTTGAACAGCATGAAGGTGGGCATGGCGCGGATGCCGAGCTCCTGGCTGACCTCGGGCAGCTCGTCGACGTCGATCTTGGCGAAGAAGATGTCCTTGAACTGCTCATCGTTGGAGTGGCTGTAATTGACGAGCGACAACGGTCAGTTTGCTTTTCATTCACTTCTGCGGCCCCGGTCTAGCCGGTATGAGGAGGTGAGGAGGAACTAGGAAGAGGGTATACTCACTTGACCAGCATGGGGGCAATGGCCTTGCAGGGACCGCACCAGGTGGCGAAGCAGTCGAGCATGACGATCTTGTTGTTGGCGAGGGCGGCCTTCCACTCCTCGGTACTACATCGTGACATTCAATGTCAGTTTTCCATGTTCTGATGATTCATTTCCATTTTGCATTTTTTCTTTCTTTCTGTTGATACCACCGAAACCGGCGATCCAGAGCGCAGAGCGCATCATGGCTAGGTAGGTAGGTAGGTACCAAGCAGAATGAGTAAGTGGGGGTGTGCGGGCGGGTGCAACAGCAGATGTTTGCGCCCGCTTGGAGGGGTGGGATGGGTAGGACAAAACACGTACGTGCTAATGTTGTGGACAGTCATCTTGGGCGACGTGTAGTGGAATTTGCGGATAGTCTGCTGCAAAGAAGGCGATGTTCTAAAGATGTTGTTGCGTCTCAAAAGAGAAGACTGAATGGTAGTGCGTAGGAATGGTGTTGACATGGAGAAGGTGGGATGGTGCGGAAGGAGGGGTTTTATGTTTTATATGGAGACCGAGAATCCGAAGCAAGAGAAAGGTTGAGTGTTTTGGGGGGTGGCTTATTCAGAATTTCGAGAATCAGGCTGAAGAAAGAAAAGGCAAGTAGTGGCAGAGTGAAGCTTCTGATGGCTGGATGGGATTGGTAAGTTTGTCTTCCCTGGTTTCTAGCGGGTTTCGGTCGGGGTCTACTTGTCTACGTTGTATGTACATCTCTACAAGGGGAGGGGGCTTTCTAGTGCATTCAGGCGGTTCCAACAACAGGGCTGCTAGCAAACGGTGGTGGATGATTCAACTTCTGGTATGGAATACAGCGGTCAGAAAGGGAGCACGCAAAGCAGTATTGTACGGAACCGAGTGTGAGCGGCGTTGGGGGGAAAAAAACAGTATACAGTCGTGACGCAAAGGCTGTCGATGATTTGTCAAAAAGGCTAAAAATCATGCAGAGGAAACGATGACGCGATCGCAGGACCCCTGTATTTGCTCAGAGTCCCCCTGCTGCCCTGTCCGTGTCTCTCCCAATGGGGTCCTACTGGCTTCCAATGGCAAACCTTGGGAGCAGATTTCGTCCTGTCTGGGTAATGGCTGATTACAACCTGTGCAGCTTGGCCGCATACATGCCGCCCCTGCCGTGCGGCACTCAGCACTAGCTATCCGCACGTCACTGTCAATCTCACCTAAGCAGAAGCAGATCCCGCTTATCAATAGTAGTCGGCGAAGCTTTCCGACGGCCGCCCGACAACCGCCTTCTTTGATGAGCATGAACTCGGAATCGTTCCTGTTGGTTACGGTGAGCAGTAAAGAAGAAACTCATTTGTATAGAAGTACTGCTATTAATATCCATCAGTGCATATATGCGAATTGGGTACAAGATGAAGCTGGTATCCGACTTCGAGCATGTGGGAAGCTGCAAGCAAAAAGAAATAAATGGGGTATCGTCAATTCTAGGTAAGGATCCATTTACCATCTATCATACAGTACAACCGCCTCACTGAACGCCTAAACCAGCTTCTTATTCTTCTGCTTCCTCGATCTTCACCTCAACATCTCCCACAACAGGTATCCGTCCCTTCCCAGGCACCGGCTTGGCCAGGACAACCGTCTCTATACCAGCCGGCGTCATCTCTTCCGGACCCATAGGTAGTGCATCGACATCGATGCTCATATTCAGGAGCGTCTTGAGTATTACCGAGCTGCCGGCCTTGCTCATGACCTCGTTGGCGTGCTTGCACAGCTCCGAGCAGACGCATTCGACACAACCGTGCTGGCAGTAGCAGTGCTCCACTCTCTTGAGAGCCTGCACCAGCAGCATGTCGATGAACTCGAACGCCTTGGTGCTGATGCCCGAACCGCTTGCGCCACCTTTGGCATCGTAGAAAGTGAGGCGGGCCGGCCGTTTCCTCGACGTCTCCTTTTGCGCAAACTCCTTCACGCCTATCTTGCACTCGGTCCGCACATCTCCGGGCATGCTGATGACGAAGTTGGGCATGAGACTCATCACCGCATGCTCCGCCGCGTGGATGGAGCCCGCAACATTGATTTGGCGATCAACCAGTATATCGAGAGCCCTCTTGGGCACATCGAGCCACATTCCCTTGCTATGCCGGATTATAGGCGGGTTATCCACCTGCACTGCGTCGAGGATCCGGCGCTTCTTGTCTATCTTGAAGTAGCCAAACACATTCTGTGTGATCCGTATTGATCCATGGAAAGCGCGAGAAAGTGACCCGGGAATCTTTCTGATCAACTCGGTCTCGATCGGATCAATGTCGGTAAAATCGCGCTGTTGTGTCGTCCAGTCCACTTTGACCTTTTCTACTTTCGCAATCATTCTATCAGGCTGGAAGTCGCGCACCAGGTAAGAGTTCCCTTGGTGTAGAAAGATAGCGCCATCGTAGATCGTAAAGAATGCTCGGGATGCTTCAAGCTCTTCGAGCACTACGTTTTTCCCATGAGAAATATCGACAATCGCAAAATGATCTTCTTCCGTGTCGCGAATGGCAACGAATCTGGAAGGCACTGGTCGGAAGCGGTCGTGGCAATGGTAGTATCCAAGCTCGTCTTTTACCAGACGCTCCTCGGCGATCTTGGCCAGGTCTTTCGAGAAGTACTTAGCATCCTCGACTGGCCTGATGGGCATCTCATATGCCGCGCACTGGATGTGGCCTTCTAATACGAGCATGTTCTCCAGGTCAACCTGCAACTCACAGTTGGGTTTTGTGAAGAGCTCGTCGGGATTCTGCATATAGTGCTGATCCGTCGCGAAACAGTCTCCCACCAGAACTGAGAGTGAGTCCTTGTTTCGCCGACCTGCACGGCCACTCTGCTGCCTAAGGTTGGCAATCGTGTAGGGAAAGCCAAGTGTGATCACGCAGTCCAACGTCCCAATGTCCACACCTAGCTCCAGCGCAGTCGTGGCGACGATACCCATGAGTTTACCTTCGAACATTTGGGTTTCAATCTGCCGTCTGTCCTGGGCCGTATAGCCTCCGCGGTAGCCCATGATTCGCGCCATGCACTCGGGCCGTCCTAGCGATTCGAGTTCCCACTTAGCCGCCGAGACGAGCACCTCGCACTGCTTCCGTACGCGGCAAAAGGCGATGACCCGGACTCCACGCAAGATCAGCTGACAGAATAATCGGGCACATTCTGCCATCGCATCTCCGCGGCCGCTTGACGGGTCTCCAGGGTCTTTGTAGGGTGTATTCCAGCACAGGAACTCCTTACGACCCGAAGGGGATCCATCAAAATCAACCAGATGTACATCTTCAATGCCGAAGATGGTCCGGAAATGATCTTGCGGGTTTGCGACCGTCGCCGAGCAAGATATGAATCTCACCCTCCGGTTGCCAACCGCAGCGCAGATGCGCCGCAACCTTCTCATGATAAATGCCACGTGAGACCCCATCAGGCCATTGTAGTAGTGTAGTTCATCGACGACAACATATTTCAAATTCTGTAGAAATGACCGCCACTTGTCTTCTTGTGGAAGTATTGTGATGTGCAGCATATCTGGGTTAGTAAAGATGATGCGAGCCTCATCGCGGATCTGATTCCGGTCTTGCATCGGTGTGTCGCCGTCAAATGTTTCAACAAGCACTTGCTCCAACCCATCCATGTATGACAACATATCCTTCAAGCTGCGTTTCTGATCCTGGGCGAGGGCTTTGGTTGGAAAGATATACATGGCGCGGGAGTTGTGGTCCTTCTCTAGTGCATGAATTACAGGGAGCTGGTAGATGAGTGATTTACCCGAGCTTGTAGAAGTCGAAACGACGACGTGGTGCCCGTTCTCCAAGGCGTTGATAGCCTCGGTCTGGTGGGCGTAAAACTGAGTGATTCCCTTTGCATTGTATAGCGCGTTGACCATGGCTTGGCTAAGAAGGAAGTCCAGCTCGCCATAAACAGCCTCTTGGGGCTCAAAGACTCGATGGCCATCAGGCACAATCTGATTCACGTACCAAGAGCTCTCTTTGAGCTCTTGAACGATCTCGGGGATGCTTTTCCTTTCCTTAGGGATCTCTTTTGGTAGCGTGTCCATCTCGGGTTTTGGCGTAGGTGTCGCCTGTTTCGACTCCGAGGGGACAGGCATATGTGCTTCGGCTTCCTGGCGTATAATGACCTCGGGATCCAGCTTCTCTTCCACGCATCGATTAATATATGCGCTCGCGGCGTTGGTGAACTTCTGATTGCGCTTCTCTATCAACGACGTCATTTGCTTCTGGCTGAACACGGGCATCTTGAGATCCTCGTCCCGAAGCCGCCTGTTCGGGTTCGTCGGCTCCCCCGTCTTGCGGCTCTGCACCTGTCGCTTGAGGTCGCCATCAATGAACTCGAAGTAGAGGATCTCTTTCCCGCTCAGGGGCGCCTCGTCCGGGTGGTGCTGGCCAAGCTCGTCCATGCCCGTCAGCCCACCCACAGAGGCATCTGGTGCGGGCCCTTGGATCCGGATGTCCTTCCTCGCCCGGCTCGATTTGAACGTCGTGTCCCGCTCAGCTCCCTTGATGTCGGTCTGCAGCATGACCTCGTCGACGTAGCTGAAGTTGACACCTTCAGGCCGCAAGGCAGCCACAGCGGCCACATCCTCGATTTTTAGCTCCTTCTTGGTGTGCGACTCCACCGCCGACTTGATCGTGTCAAACGTGGTCGCCAGGTGCTTCCGGGTAGAGCAAAAGGTGAACACCAGGTTGAGCGCACGGTGCGTCTTGTCCAACTCCTTGAAGAGCGGTGGCCATTCGATCACGCACTCGACATTGGGGTTCTTCTTCGGCGCTGGTGACTTTTTCTTCTTCGAGGCAGCACTGCCGCCTGTAGCTTCCCCGGGCTTTTTAGAAGCCTTGGGATCGCCCCCTGCATCGCTTCCAGCATCTGCGACAGAGCCATCTTCGGCAGTGTCGACTGCGGGCGATTCCGAGTCGCGTTCTGTGCGCTTTCTCTTCCGCCGAATGATCCTGTTTGATACCGTGGCCGCCCGGAGAGTAGACATGTTTTCATCCGTAATCTGGATGCATCTGAGAAGTTTGTTCTCCCCGTTTTGGGCAGCTTTTGTGGTGAACGCGAGACAATGGATGGCATTGACGTCAGGGACAATGGTGGCGCGGCAACTTCACACGCTATCACGTGACCCACATAATACAGCCCCGAGGCATGTCACAGAGTCAAGGGGTTCCAGCTCATATTATTCGATCCTATTTATTTTGGACGTAGTTTGAATTTGATCATATCTACAAATCTAGAACTTCATGCCCTCAGCTGTTACATAAAACTTATTTCAAAATCCGAATTTGGTATCGCGGTAGGAACGATGACCCCCTTACCATCTCAGCCCAACAGCTCAGATGTTATCCTTACTGAGCCGTGCTGTCACAGGGGATGTTTGAAGGCACCCTGATGGGATTGATAACGTAGTCATGATACCATGACACCTGATGCTGCGGGTGCGGCGTCAAGTTGGGCAACATCCCACCCGCCTGGGATGTCTTCAGAACGGTGTACTGTGTCTGGTAACTGGAAGGGTCAAAACCCATGCTATTAGCCCAAGGGGATTTCTTATTCGTTTCATGACTCCGCCGCTCAATTAGATACGTACTAGATCTGTGAGCAGTTTCCTGCTTTGAAGTTGTTCTCGATACGGCCCCGAACCTCATACACGGTCGAGTCTGCTGTGTCCTCTGCAACGAAGGTGGTGTTGGGGAAGTGCTTCAAGTTTGACGGAAACAGGTCAGCTTTCGCACAAGCGATCATGGACGTGGAATCGTATCGGGGAAGAAAAGGTACCGTGAGCGTCATGCGGCCGTCTGGCGGCAGAAATCCCTGTTTGCACTTGAGAATCGCCGCAGGGCCGACACAGTCTTTGGTTAGTGTCGTCTGTCTGCCGGTGGACGTGAAGTAGTCTGTGAAGGAGTCGGTAGCGGTGGCATTGTCAGCCTGCCCGACAAGCCTTTGATTGCAGATCGTTTAGCTTTCTGATACGGCTAGACATGAGGGAGAAGAAAATCTTGACATACGCTTCCAGGAATGCTCGAAACTCGGTAGGTACCCCAGGCTGGGGTTCATAGTTGACCATGTTGATGGCCGCGGCCATCTGGGCAGCTACAATTGCAGGAAGGAACCGATGGAACTGCATAGTGACTATTAATGGACGCACGTATAGGTAGATACGAAATGAAGGTTGGCGATAAGGGATACAGACCACTGTTAATATATATAGTAAATAGAAGTGCAGCCTGGAGTCAATATAAGATATTGCATGTCAGCCCAGGGTGAACAATACTTGGCGTGCTCGCAAGGGGCAAAACTACCTGGGGCGTGCACAAGGTCTCGGGCGGCATGAGCCATGGGACAAACGAGCCCCAAATAGAACATACAAATTTGCGCCAAACGGAAGACCCCGGAAAGTGGCCCTGGTTGTAAAGGCGGAAGTAACCGCAGGTTCTGATGTTCAGGGGCCATCGCAGTCCAGCCTGGATAACAAGTCTGGCGGGATGACCGGATCCACTCAGCCACGAACGTATCCTTATGTCCTTGCATCTATTTAATACAATAGAGTTCTTCTACGGGAGATGCCTGCACATGGTTTTGACAGGGATGTACAGCTAAACCTGGCTCGGCTTCATGCCAGGAATTAATGCAGGGAATAGGGGCCAGAAGGTTCGCCAAGCTTTTCCACGCACCACCAGTATGGCTGTGCTGGCGCATACCGTGGGCTGATTTCAACGACGAGGAAAGCTTTGTGCGGGCGCTCCGGTCTAAATACATGTGACAGGTATAGTATGTAAGCGCTGAGATATATACCCAATAACGAAGCCACTTCCCATACATGCTTATTGGTATCATCGTTTGCAGCCACTAGTTTTGATTTATTCTATTCCCGTAGCCCTCAATCTTTCGTCCAAGGCCTTCGTTCGTTTCTACTTCGTCAACTGGCTAAACATGAAGTACTACGCACCTCTTCTGGCCATTTTTGGTTACGCGGCTACCTCTCCTGTAGACATGAGCCTGTACAAGCCTGAGACTTATGTCGACGCCGCCTTCTCCCCATTTGTCGAAGAGTACGGCTGTCTATCCTATATCCCTATAGGAAAATGTTCACAAAATACTGACCTTGGTTTTTTAAATCAGATACTATCGCACCTCAGAGGACAAAGCGGCTACATCCTCTTTTACCAACTTTTGGCCTGCTGATGGTACTCTCATTGCCGCAGGCAAGCCCTTCAAGGGATCTGCTTCTATACTGGGCGTCAAGCAGAACCTTCTGCCTCCCGACGGCAATAAGGCATGGTGGCACCTCATCCAAGGCGCGAATGTAGTCAGCGAGGACGACAGGACAAAAACAATCAATGCCAAAATCATCATCCAGACTACCTACACACCAGGAAATTGTTCTCAAGCCCAGTACGTTCTAAAAAGTGACCCCCTTCCCCCAACTGGCTTCATCCAAATCCCTTTCCACGTTGGCTAACCAGTTGAACAGTGGCAATGCAGCTTTCACGGTGGCAAAGGGCACCGACGGGGTGCCAAACTGGACACCACATACAGGCAATCTCCTGGTCTATAACTTGACCGTGAACACAATTCAAACACCTACGGATGAGGGGTGTACAAAAGCTTGATTGTGAAGATAGCGAGGTCTTCGAAAAGCATTCAATATGAGGAATATCATGTAAATAAGGAGCTAGATTGCGGTCGGAGCTTTTGCTGGGGCACATGGGCTTAGTCTTGCCGCATTCTTAAGCACACCACGATCCTTTAATCGATTTCTCCTCACCTGCTGCTTCCAATCAAGCACCTGCATTGATAGGTCTTATTTGGGACGTCCCGATCGGCATGGGGGTGGGCCCATATTATCGACCGATATCATAGGTATCGGTAGTTCTCAGCCGTTGGCGTAATCTGGGGTAGTATCGGAAGCACTCCGATGAGGATCGGCTCTGCCACTCCGGTCATGGTCCTAGCATGCCACACAAGATGAGATATGGTTGTCTCGACCCTGGTTAGAAGTGTGCTACTACCCACCCATACACAAACGCAGGCTTCTAGCGCACTCGGGAAGCCTATCAACCCCATCGGTTTAAGACCATATCTTTACTGCAAATAAAATATAAGGGCAGGTAATAATTGCTGTTGTCATGATCTTTTGGCAGATTAGTTTAGATAAGTCTTCAATATTCTACTCTTCACTTGTGGACTTTTGCTTGCTCATAGTGACTCAACCTTCTGCAAATTGAACGTCATGATATTATCCATCATGGATTTGAAGAAACACGGAGTAGAAGGCGATGTGACAGATACGAAAGTCGTCACGGAAGGACCCAATCACCAGGCGCTGGGGCTGACAGCTGCTTCAGAGGTAGAGCTTGAGAGCCACGAAGTCTTCAAGAAGAACGTTGATGGCGTCGAATTCCGCACTGTCGGATGGCCCCGGGCAACTGTGATCTTCTTAAAGATCATTTTCTCGACGGGTATCCTGTCCATCCCGACCGCGCTCTATGCACTGGGTGCGGTTGGTGGCACGTTGTCGTTGGTAGCGTGGCAAGCTGTCAATACCTGTAACCAAGTCCCCTTTTCACCCTCTTAAAAAAAACTGGACAGTTACTAACGACGTGATAAACCACCATTAGATTGCGCAATCATCCAGGGCAACTTCAGAAACCGACACCCTGAGTGCCATTCGATTGTGGACATGGCTCAGACCCTGGGAGGATTCTGGCTCAAGGAGCTGGTCGGCTTCATATTCCTCATCGCATATATCCTCGTGACCGGCTCTGGAATCATCGGCTTGTCCGTCGCGTTCAATGCCTTGTCGAACCATGCGTTCTGCACCGTGTGGTGGGCCTTGATCTCCACCGCCATCATCACGGCATGCGCGCTGATCCGGACACTCAAGAACATGGGCTGGGTCACTTTTGCCGACTTCATCTCCCTGTTCGTGGCCATCTTCATCGTGACCGTCGGTGTCACGACCCGCGATAGGCCCGCCGCTGCTCCTCAGACAGGCGACTTTGAGCTCGGTTTTGTGGCTATCAACCACCCGACCTTTGTTGCCGGCATGACGGCAACTGCAACGATCTTCATCTCCAGTTCTGGGTCTAGTGCCTTCTTGCCTGTCATCAGTGAGATGAGGAAACCCAGGGATTTCAAAAAGTCTGTGTTGATGTGCATGGCCATCGTTCTGTCTGTGAGTACCTACCAACCTATCTCTCTTAGGGGGAACATCCGTTCTCAGATGATGCCTCTGCTAGATGCTAACTACTCTCTAGTGCTACCTATCCTTCGCAGTTGTGGTATACGCTTGGTGTGGCAAATGGGTGTCTAACCCTGCCTTGGGGAGCGCAGGGGATCTCGTCAAGAAGATATCCTATGGCATTGCGCTAGTTGGTCTCATCGCGAGTGGTGCCATCAACCAGCATATCGCAGCCAAATACGTATTTGTACGCGTTCTTCGAAATTCTCGACACCTCCAATCAAACACCATGACACACTGGGTGACGTGGGTAGGCATTACAGTCACAATTGGTGGCATTGCCTTCATTCTGGCCGAGTCCATCACCATATTCAACTACATCTTGGCCCTCGCGGGCTCGATCTGCTTTGCCCCTATGGCGCTCATCATGCCGGGGTTCTTGTATCTACACGACTTCGCGGCCTATCGAAAGGGCACCTTGCTTCAGAAGACAAAGTGGATACTTCACATTTGTTTGATTCTCCTGGGCATCTTTGTTACTGTCTGTGGGACGTGAGTATTTCCTTCCTAACATCAACGACCTTCTTTGCTAACAGAGCTTCCAGATACGCAACAATTGTTTCAATCAAAGAATCCTACAACAATGGCGAAATTGGGGCTGCCTTCAGCTGTGCTGACAATTCTGGAACGGTGGCTGGATAAAAGGGGAAGACCAGGGGCATGATCAGACATATCGATAATTATGCATTTATCACAGTTTCAACTAATTTCGATCCTTGTCTTATTTATAATTTCGTAAAATGAGTACTGATAAATAGTGTTGCATGCAAATATTTCGAAACCTAACGAGAAGAACACCGCTACGACACAAAAGGGGGGAACCCACGAATACTGCTATTTGTACTTGGTCGTTTACCAATCCACTTAATACAACCTAGGAGGCATGTTACGAAACGAAGAGAGGGACTCCATATCCAATGTCTTTGGTGCTGTTTGAAGAGTCGCCAGTTTCCTCTCGATCATCCTCACGAGAACGCGAAGAACTGTGGTCGCTTCTTTCTGCCAATCGTCAGCGACAAGCAAAGGCATGGGCAGGGCGGCAGATCGCTCCACCACAATCGCTGTCACGGAGACTTTGGGGACGTCTGGCTCCATGTCGAGGTCAGCGACGAGGTGCTGGTACATCTCGGGGAGGTCGTGGCGACCCGCCTCGAATGTAATGTCCTTCGCCTTGAGCTTGCGCCCATGAGAGCCAAGCCGCTCGGATTCTTCGCTGATTGGCCGCAGAGCACAGCACATCTGTGTCGCCGGTTTTTTGGGTAGTGGCAACATGGACCTTTTAGATGGTTGGGGTCCCTCTGTTGAGATCTCTGGGATAGGGGTTAATGCCGCCCTACTCACAGTCTGCCGCTCTTCCTCTCTAAACCAACCATCCAGGTCTTTTTGAGTCAACTTATGGCCGTATTTCAGCCGGCCTTGCTGTATCAAAATTCCATCGTTGCGGTTCCCATATGCTTCGGGCTCGTCTTCAGGAAGTATGAAGGATTTATAGTAGGTTTTGATGACAAAATTGATCATTCCGCCATTGAGGTTAGCCCGCTTTAGCATCCAATTCCTACGCCTCGCCCAGTCAGCTGCCCCCTCTTCCGACCCTTGCGCATAAAGGCTACCGAGATCTTCGTAGAGATTCTTCTCGTAGGTAAGCATCCTGGAAGCAGTCCGATCGCTTGAATGTTTCCGTGTTCCAGACATGGTGAATGTTTCAAGCAATCTTTGAAAAATAATAAAATACAATGGAAAAGTAACGGTGTAAAACGACTTGTATGTTTATTCTCAAGTGAGAATATCGGCTGTATGCATTACTTTGCAGAGGCTATATACCATCCAGTACCGGGAAACAACAATGCTAAAACCTTGAATGAACAAGGGTAGACGCTTATTTGAAAGACAAATAAGGACTCTTTGTGACATAACAAGGGGGTAAGGCAGCTTTGTCAAGTTCACCTCGAAGGAAATACCTCATGGATATCTCCGATTGTTGCTAGTTTGGGAGGTACATCAACTAGAAAATTAGATATCTCCGATACTTTGTAGGGCGTAATTCAATGACTGAAAGTAAAACATTTGATATCCTGCCTAGCGAGGAGAAAAGACCGGCTTTGGTAGCTATACCGATATTATTAAGATCCATGATAGTCATCAGTGACCCCAGTGAGCCCAACCCAGGTCAGATCGCTTGACTCAATGAGCATGCCTGGCCGCCCCTAGGGCCAACGCTCGCGCGCGTACACAATGGCGTCCACCCAGGGCCGCCCCCCAGCGAACGTAGTCCACTTCAGCTGCTTACCGTCGGGAAGAGTCAACGTCGACATGACGCCGTACTGCCAATAGTTCCCATCCTCCTCGAGCCACAGCGGCCCGCCGGACTGGCCCGAGGACGCGTCGGCGTCCGTGTCCAGGGGCCCGTTAGCGTCGCAGCGCAGCTGGTTGTAGACCGAGATGCTCTGCTGGCGGTAGGGGCGGCTGGCGCCGTCCCGGTCGCCCGGGTAGCCGTAGTTGTAGAAGAGGGGCTTCTCGACGTGCGCGCTGTCGATGGTGTTGGCGCCCAGGAACCCCATCGGCTCGCCCAGCCGGCGGTCGAGCACGAAGATGGCCCAGTCCGTGTTCTGGGAGCAGATGCCCGTGGGCAGGTCGGTGTCCTTCAGCATCAGGATCTCCGTCACCTCGGCGCCTTGCAGCACCTCGACGCCGTTGAACGCCGGGGCGAAGTGGTATGGCACGTTGGGGGTCCAGCAATGTCGGGCCGCGGCGACGTGGCGCGGCCCGATCAGTGAAGCGGAGCAAAGGGACTTGGGGTTTGAGAGGCGGCCCATGGCAGAGTATGGGTAATTCCGGTCATCCCAACGCACCCGATCATCGGGACCGATAGTGTAGCGTTTCTGTTGGGTTGGTGGCGAAGACGAGGGATGGCTTGGGGGAGCCGCGGTGACGTTGCGATATAGGGAAGTCAGAGTATCTCCCGACACGGTGACGACTCGAGGTGGAGTCTTGTTCGCCCATCGTTGGTTGGACGGGTCAGGGTTAGCCAAGATGGGATGTATCGATTTTGAATCAGACTGATCAGTAACGGGTAGAGCAGACGAGAAGCCTACAAGGCATATTGCCAGGCCAATAGCTACACGAAGAGACATTCTAGGGGGTTAATAGACCGATGTGAATGTTTCGACTGAGCTCTGTTGATGCTGTACTATGTCTCGACCACAAATTGTATCCGAAGCCTGCCCTTTTATAGATGTTCAGCACTTGATAGGCGACGGGATCCCAGCATATACGAATGGCGTGCAAACCTGTCATAAATCTTCATGAGCCAACGCGAAGACTGACTACGGCCCGAGATATCCGTTCAACTGCGGGTGGCCGCTCTTCGCGGCCCCCCTTCACGGGCTCAAACGTATCGATCTGCCCGTTATCGTTCGAGGAAAGCCTTATAAGAGGAGTCGGACGGTGTTCTAGAGCGGTCGTCGGTTATCTATTCTTTACCGAGTGCTTGGGATTTGCCCGAAATGTTCCACCGGTACACACCCTCTCCCGGAGCCAGCGACGAAAAAGGGTGGTAGTGAATATACTCCACCGTTAGAATCGGGAAGGTACATAGACCAAACTCCGACAATATAAGAGGCAACCACTGATTACTATACATACTCCATGACACGATCCCAAATGAACCAGGGAAACCAACCGCTACCATTCAGAATAGCCCTGCAAGCGCAACAAGTATATCTCAACGCAATATGAATGAAATCCTAATGCACCTCTCACTCAGCTAAGCTAAGGATGAAGTTGTGATCCCAGGTCTTTTCATATCTATTAGAAAGAGACACGGCTCTGTGACAGGGAATGGGATAATGTCACACGTAGAATTGGAGTCCATGCAGATACCAATATTTCTTCGTTTGATATACGATTTATATTACTCTCCTTCCAATTCAAGGTATCTAATCTTCCCGGTAAAATAGGAGACGGGCCGTTCTCTTCTGGCAAATCGCCTTTGAGCAAAATATGTACGTAACCTTCATGGTGACTTACATCAAGACCCCTTATTGGGTTCCTTTCGGTCGGGTCGAACAGATGCGTTGACGCATGCATTTAGGGGTTACATCCGGGCGGTCCCTGGAACTCCAATGGGCGGACTTTGGATTGTGCCAGCAACTCGAAACATCGCACACAACTTCGATGTCTACAAAATAACGTCCCATATCAAATATCATAGAATGATAGATGGAGAGCTGCTATTGTTACTCAGGTCCACAAAGCTCACCTGAGAAATTCTCGCGGCATGCAGCTCGGCACCTATCTAGTCCATGCACATTGGTAACCAAGCCACCCCCTAATTGGCTATTTCACCGAGGACCTAATGTTCTATACCACCAGACGGGGCATCCCCGCATTCTGCGACAGATTTCGTTGGTCGCCACCTCCGAGTACGGGATGCTACATTACTTACGGTAGCCGCAGGTCAACATGGTATGGGAGAGCGAGCAGTTGAGGGGTAAGAATGATCTCTTGAGGGGAAAAGACAGTGATCCTCCCAACATAATCCAAAAGGCTCACGTCGTTACCATCCAGTCTACCTGAATATCGTTGAAGAAGAAAGCAACGACATCTCAAAGCATTAAAAATGGACACCCAGCTAGCCAAAGAGTACAATGACCAAGCGAAGACGTACGATAATTACCTGACGTCCGTCCCCTATGGCCAGCTCGAAACCCAGCTTTTCCGGCTGGGCTTAGGCGACTGCGCGGGCTTGACGGTGTTGGACCTCGGCGGCGGCAGCGGAGTCAAGGCGCGTGACGCTCTTGAGGCCGGCGCGGCCAGTGTCGACGTGGTGGACATCTCGGCTTCCATGATGCAGTCCGGGAAAGACACCGAGAAGTCGCTCGGCCGAGACCGCATCCGCTGGTACGAAGCGGACGTCTCCAAGCCGTTGGACCATCTGCCACTGCGCTCGTCCTACGACCTGGTCCTCGCGTGCTGGGTCTTCGACCACGCGCACGACCTCGCCGAGTACGAGGGCATGTGGCGCAACTGCGCAGCTTACCTCAAGCCCGGTGGCCGGTTCCTGGGCATCCGCGCCGGCGACCCCCGGGCGCCAGGGTGGGACGGTCGCTACGGGTTTTACACTAAGGACTACAAGGAGACGCCCGAAGGGCTCCACTACCGCTACGGGATGAAGATGGACCCGCCGCTCGAGTACGAGGCGAGCACGCTGAACATCAGCATGTCGGGCTCCCACGAGGTGCCGGAGAAGTATGGGATCGTGGACTTTGAGATTGAACCCCCCGAGAACGCGCCTATCGTGCAGGCGGATCCCGAGTTCTGGAAGGTGTTTCTGGAGCAGCATTTGTATGTGATCTTCAAGGGAAAGAAGAAGATGGGTATTTGAGCCATCTGGTATTCCGTTCCTGTATTGAAGCGCACATCTGCAGATCGACTAGCACAACTTCAACCGACCGGAACGCAGAATATGTGTGTCGTTCTTTGATAATATGAGCTGGTTATTGAGACTCTACAATCAAACGAGATCGTCCCGCTAATCTACGGGAACTAAAATACACGTGCTTACTAGGCGAAATGGGCCATTTTCTGGGCGCAACTCCTCTTCTGCTGTTGGCGTCACTGGCCCAAAACTGTTTTGTTATTAGAGTTGACCAGAGGTGAGGTTACTGGCAGGTTCTCTAATCAATCGTAAATCTCGAGCCTGCTGGACAGAACCAGACAGAAAAACCAACATTGGATCAATCATGAGATTAGATTCGCGGTTTCTGATGTCCCATGCGGGATTCGTGTATGTCTTGGCGGCCAGTAGTGATGACGAGCTGACCCCAAGTTCCCAGCTAAGGTTAGAACCTCTAACCCAATTAGCCCCGATTTCAAAGCAGGCCCATCTCACTGTGAAGCTCGGAGATCTGATCGTGCCGGGGCGTTAAACGCGAAAAGCCTAGCTTGCACAGCAGCTTACCAAACACGGTCCAATTACTCATTCTCGTCTGCGATTGCTTCCATGCTATGCATCGTGAGCCGTAGACAGAGACAGACAGAACATCAAGACTTCACTGGAAACAGCAGCCATGGAACAATTTTGGAATTGCGATATGTATATAAGAACTGAATCATATCACCATGGAATCGAATCATTATGCATCCATCTCAACTCATCAGCTCATCAGTCTCATCAGCTTCACAGACCAACTACTTCCCCTGAATCGAAAGCACAGCTTAGCATTCAAAGCAATATTCTGAATAACCGCCGAACATTTGTTAAATTTCTCCATTGAAATAGCAACAGTATATCCATCTAAGCAATGGCAGGCACAACTTCAAAACGAGTCATCCTGGTGACAGGAGCCACCGGCACCCAGGGCAGCGCCACCATCGACGCTCTCATCTCCAACGGTGCCCTTGACACCCACAACCTAGTCGCCGTGACCCGCAATCCCGAATCGGGCTCCGCCAAGAACCTGGCCGGCCGTGGCGTCCAGCTGGTCCAGGGCGACCTCAACGACGTCCCCGCCATCTTTGCAAGCGTGAAGAAGGCACTCAGCAACGACGACGACGACAAGGCCGACAACAAAATATGGGGCGTGTTCAGCGTCCAGACCGCCATCGGCGGCGGCGCCTCGCCCGAAAGCGAAGAGCGCCAGGGCAAGGCCCTCGTCGACGCCGCGCTCGCCCACGGCGTCGAGCACTTCGTCTACACCTCGGCAGACCGCGGCGGCGAGGCGCGGTCCTTCGAGAACCCCACCAACGTGCCGCACTTCATCAGCAAGCACAACATCGAGCACTACCTGGTCGACAAGGCATCGGCGGCAGCGGCGGCTGCTTCCCCTTCTTCATCCAAGACCCCCATGACTTGGACCATCCTCCGCCCGGTGGCGTTCATGGACAACTTCACCGTGGGATTCGGCACCAAGATCATGACGACGGGGTTCCGGGTGGCGCTCAAGGGCAAGCCGTTCCAGCTGGTTTCGTCGCGGGACATCGGCTGGTTCGCGGCGCAGGCGTTTCTTCGACCCGCGGCCTTCGCGGACCGCAGCGTGACGCTGGCGGGCGACGAGCTGACGCTCTCAGAACTGCGCGGCGTCTTCCAGCAGAAGACGGGCAGCGAGATGCCCGAGACGTTCCAGTTCGTGGCCCACATCCTATTCTGGCTGTCCAAGGAGCTCGGCAGCATGTTCCGCTGGTTCCACGACGAAGGGTTCGGCGCCGACCTGCCGGCCCTGCGCAAGGAGCACCCGGGGTTGCAGTCGTGGGGCGATTGGCTGGAGAACGATAGCCAGTGGGCGGCGAAGTCAAAGTAATGGGGATGGAAGGCCAACGATTTGATACATTTGTTTTTGCATACATGTAATGATAGTAGCTAGAATACGAAGTCTGTTTTGATTTATGAATAGTGTTTCCATTTAATATTAAGTCTGACTGTTCACCTCCGGATATCTTTAACAGACGTCCGACTTCCCTATTTGATCTCATGGTACCAAAACTTTTCTTTACGTCACGAAGCGCCAGGAGTTGGTCTCCCCCGTTTCATTCTCCCTCTTCTCAATCTCCTTGTTCTTCCTGATGCACCACCACCTCGTCAAGATGCACGAAAGGATAGCGAGCCCGCAGCCCGCCACAATAACACCACCACCGGTCTGGTAACGTGGCTCCTGGCTGCGCAAGAAGAAGTAGGGCGTGAACCAGTGGCTCACACTGCTCACACAGTTCGCGATGGCGATGAGGGCGGCGCGCTTGGTGCGAGGGCGGGGCACGACGGCCGTCTCCCACGAGATCTGCAGGTTGAGCGCGACGAAGGGCCCGCTGCACAGCAGGAACAGGCTGAAGTACCGCGCGCCCAGCGACAGCGTCGAGATCATGACGACGGCACCCACAAGGCAGAGCAGCATGGCGCCCACCATGTGCCAGCAGTGCTCTAGCCGCCGGCCGCTCGACCACGAGATGCCGATCGTCAGCATGTAGGCGAAGACGTACGGCGGGGCCTGCAGGAGGTAGGTGTTGGTCTTTGAGAAGCCGAAGGTGTTCATGATCTGAAGCGTACGCCTATTAGTAAAGAGGTACTGTGCGGACAATGAAGAAGGGGGTGAGAGTAAGACTTACCGAGGGAAGGAAGTCCTTGAAGGATTGGCCAATGATAATGAAAAAGTGACTCGACGCAAAGAGCCAGGTAAAGGGCTCCTTCAGCGCTAGCCTCACGCCCTCCCAGTGCCCGCCCTCATCGTCTTCCGAGATGCCGCCGGCGTTGACCTCCTGGCGGTACTGAGCCATCTCGGACTCTTCGGCCGACATGAAGTAGGTGCCCGTGGACGAGGGGAAGTTGGGCATGAACCAGAA
Source organism: Apiospora arundinis (assembly GCA_039105305.1). NCBI lineage: Eukaryota > Fungi > Ascomycota > Sordariomycetes > Amphisphaeriales > Apiosporaceae > Apiospora > Apiospora arundinis. The sequence continues at coordinate 3,132,337 of JAPCWZ010000004.1, forward strand.
GGCCGCGATGCCGACGGCGATGCTCACAGCGCCCTCAATGAGGACAAACCAGCGCCACGACGCAAGCCCGCGCAGCCCGTTCATGTTCTGCAAGATGGCGGCAGCGAGCAAGCCCGAAATCACATTGGAAACAACGTTTCCCGCGTGCCAGATGCTCATGCGCAGCGGGGACTCGCGCTTGGTGTACCAAGATGAAGTCATGAGCGAGACCGCCGGAATAAAGGGCCCCTCGGTCACGCCCACAAGGAATCGGCAGAGCATGAAGCCCCAGGCCGAGTTGAGGGCCGTCATGGATATGGTGACGGCGGACCAGGCCAGCATGAAGCACGGCATCAGGTACTGCGGCTTGCCCTTGGCCACGATGATGTTGGCCGGCACCTGCGAGATGATGTAGCCGACATAGAAGAGGGAGATGCCCGCCGACCACTGCACGTCAGTCATGTGGCAGTCGCGCTGCATGCCGGCAAGGCGGGCGTTGGAGACATTAATGCGGTCCAGGTAGCTGTCGAAGGGGCCTCTCAGTCAGCACGATGTTCGGAGGTTGTGTTAAGGGGGAGGAAAAATCAGATGAGGAGCATATACGTACTTCATCAACAACATAGCCGTAACCATGGGGAGAAACTTCCAGTCCAGCTTCCGGACCAGAGACTTCTCGACGGCTTTCAACTCATCTTCCGTCTTATCCTTGAGCAGCGCGTACTTCTCCAGCATAGCATCCCGGGACGGAACCTCTTCGACCTCCAAGTGATCCGCCTTGGAGGCGAACGAAGACTTGCGTGACAAAGACATGTTCAAGGAGAGTTATGAGTGATCCGTCAGTCTTGAAAGTCAAAGTCGGCAGGGGATACCGAAGAGACAGGTAAGACTGAGCAAAATCACCAAGGGAGGACAGAGAGCTCGTATTTGTATCCCCATGGCGGCGAACAGGTATCCCGAGTCCTGACCTCGAAAACGCGGCTGGCTGATCGTGTAAGGTAAGTAAGCAAGCAGTCCGCATGGAAGAAAAAAAAAACATTACCCCAGTTTCCCCGCAGACTCCACCGATACCACGAAGTTTGGTTTCTGGGGTAGCTGCAATCCCCCATCGTCCCCAGATTCCCAGGAAAACAACACGCCAAGAGAGGAGCAATTAGGAGGTATGGTTACTCGCATATGTGAAATGGGGCCATCCAGGGGGGGCTCGACCCCAATACCAAGAGCTACCCTGGACGGCCAAGGACTGCGGCCCTCGAGAATCGGCAATTAAGCCGCTTCTGTTCGGACTAAGGCCGGCGGCGGTGTCATCCAGCGCGGGCCGCCTCCTCGGACATGTGCCGCAGCACAAAGGGCGCGATGAGCTCCGATTCATCTGAACACCCATTCTATATAGGAGTCATCTGACACACCGCATCGGGTTAATTCCATTTTTCCGGAAGAATCCGTAAATCGTCGTCCTTGGCCTGCTACCAAGTTGAAAAGCAGCATCTGATTCGAAGAGCACCCAATGTGAGCACTGTTTTCACGCAACACCGGCGTGATTTTGATATATGATCTCATTGGTATCTGCTTCCCCTGTGCCACGCTCACGACTTTAGAACCACAATGGCGGTGTCGGTATTTCCGCCATCAGACAAGATGAACTATTATCTTGGCAGGAGCATGGTGTTCGGGACACGTCCGATAGAACCAAGTCGCACCATATCTTCGTCGAGGGCGCATAGCGGATATACCGTGCATAACTCCTAACAGTTGCCATGGCTTTGTGACAGACGTAAACCCGCCGCGTAGACTACACAATTATGGCATACTTCGTAGTCGGCCAAAAAGGGGGCCTGTTAACATTGCAGTCTATCGCTGCTCAGAATGTGTTGCTGCTTGCTACCCTGCCTCTTAATGCTATAAAGCTTACTCATACATGTATGGACATGATGCCAATTACGATATATCCCAGTCGCCGCCCTCGTAGTCCATGTCCCCTTGATATCTCTGGTCTTCTTCCACAGCACCACCAAAGCCACCAGCATCATCGTTCTCCGCTGCAGGTTTTGTAGCAGACTGGTCCTCCTCAAGGCCACTAGCCATGTTGACGTCACCATCTGCAGCGGCAGCAGCAGTTTTGGGCGCTGAAGTGGCCCAAGTTAGCTCCACCTTGCCGTCTACCTGTGGGATGTTCTTGTTGGCAGTTACACCGTTATAGAACTGCTCGGCCGTCTTGCGGTCTTTGAACGTGACGTGCGTTGTGGTTGGGTCGCTGTGGATGGCCGTGAATTCACCGATTCCCTAATTTTCACGTTAGTTGGGGCAAGTGTACAAAACATGATGGGAAAGAACGTACGAGAAGGTAATGGCGTAGAGCTTCATCCTTCTCCGGCTCGGTGAAGTCTACGCCAGCCAATGCTACAATCTTGGGCCGGTTGTCCAATGAGTAGGCAGCATACGCCGTATGTACGTCACCTCCCATTCCACCCCGGCCTCGGTAGCCGTAACCGCCACGGAACCCTCGGGGAGGGAAGGTGCCACGTCCCCTGTACGGCCGGCCTCGTCCTCGTCCCCGTGTAGCCCAGGCAGGAGCCTCGTCTTGTGCTGCATTAGGATCGAGTCCGAGGGAGTTGGCCTCCGCCTCGAGCTCAGCCAGCTTGGCCCGCAGAGCCTCTGCTTGGGTTGTAGGCTTGCTACCGTCAGAGGCGAGAGCGCTAGTTCGCAGGACGGGAGATAATGAGTCTTCTTTGGCACCACTGGCAGCCAGCCTCGCCTGGAGTTTGCGTTTCTCTTCTTCATGGCGAGCCAGCAGCTCCTTGCGCTTTTGCTCAATCTCTTGCTTCTCACGCTCCACCTTTTCCTTCAGTTGCGCCTTCATCAGGTGTGCCTTTTGCGCTTCCTCCTGCTTCCTCTTGAATTCTTCCATGTCAAATTCGGGCTCGGCAGGGGCTGGTTCGCCATTCGATGAATGCTTTACACCATTCCTAGAGGCATTTGCATGTTTGCCATCGGGAAGCTGCGACTCGTCCTTGAACCAATAAACTTTGACAAAGCGATTGTCGAAAACTACCTTCGGAGACTTCCACGCACCGTTGGCTGAGTCCCAGCCATCAAATTTGATGATAGCTATGCGCTTCTGCGCCGGACGGAATTCGACTTCTTCGATGGCCCCAAATTGGCCAAAGAATTCGCGAATTGCGTCTTCAGTGTAGTTCTCTTCAGGTATATTCTCCACAACAATCTTAGTCTTGGTCTTGTCGTTCATCGGGCCTTCATGCGCGAAATCCGGCCGGCCTCCTTTGCGTCGGGGCTTCTTAGACTCACGACGGTTATTCTGAGGCGGTGGAAACGGCTCGAAAGGCTGGAAGAATTGATTTGGATTCTCGAAGGCCGAGGCGAGTGTCGCATTATTAGGATCGTATTCTTCGCCAGCCCCGGTAGGCGGCTTGAAGGCCGGCACGGAACCCGACCCACCACCATGTTCAAACATGCACTTGTTCCCCCTGGAACAGAACCCTTTCGTCTCGTAATCTCGGCACGGCGCTCGCCTTCGGGGTGGCTTGGGGGTAATGGCAGTGCCCGAGTACACTGGTCGTGGCAGCTGGGGAGCCTGGGGCATCTGGATTCCCATTTGCGCTCCAAGCTCTTGCAGCTGGCGTATGTTGTCCATGATGGTGTTCGCGTCTAATTGAGGCATCCCAGAGGAAGGTCCCACGGGGAAAGGCTGATTCGGGTTGTATGCTTCGTCCGGACCTGGGAATGGTGCGCCATGATGGCCCGACGGGCCGGGAAATGCGCCATATCCGCCACGACCTCGCGACGCATACGGGTCCTCGAACCTACCGCCACGGACGGCCTGTGGTCCACCTCTTCTTGCCTGCTTGTATGGTTGTTGCGCGCCCTGCTGGTAAGGGTTGGCGCCGTACGCGCCCCAGCTCATTTGTTGAGTATCCGGCGCATCGAGATCACGGTAGGAGCGCTTCTTACCACCGCGCAAGGTGGACCCAGGGAAAGCGGTGGGAGTATCGGCGTAAGGAGTGTGCTGGAACTCTGCAAAGTCCGAGCCCGGCATAGAAAACTGTTGAGCAGCTGGGCCTTGGGGTATTTGGGGAGCCGGCGGGGCTAGAGTCTCAAGGGCGGGAGGAGCCGGCGGTGCTCCCGGAAGGTAGGACTTATACTGGACGGCTTGGAAGACATCGTTGGTAAAGGCGGTGGAATCCTCTCTCAAGAAATCGGGCATATCATCGTTGAATAGCTGCCGTATAGTAGCGACATCGCCTTCGTGTCGCAATAGAGCTATAACAAAGTCGGCAAGAACATCTGGATCGGCATCGGAGCTAGAAGAAACAAGTCTCGGGTCAGTTTGAGGTCGAGTACAAGGGGGGTTTGGGATACAAAACCTACGTATTAGCAAGGCGGTTGACTATCCATGATTTGAGATGCGGCGCATCTTCCTCGGCGAATAACATGTTTGGTGCTTGACGATCGAGACTAGGTCATTATACGTTCCGGGTCGGTTTGATCGATTAGCGGCAGTTGAATGGTAGTTTCGGTCGAGCTGTGTTACCGCAACTTTCGACAAAGTGTTGACGGTGGTTGCGACGACGGACGAGGTTCCAAGAAGGCAGATAGGCCTACGTCTATCTTGGATCCGGCAACTCGAGCGCTGTGAGTTTATCGAACCTAAATGCAGTAAGGCTGAGGGTTGGTTCAGGTGAAATTATTTTGTGAGGAAGTGCTTTGATTGGTCAATGATTCGGAGAGGTGACGAAATTCTGCTTGGAAATCTCAGAGACAAGGATGATTTCTTAAGGCGCGATGCGTGTTGGAAAGGATGAGAGCTTCGGCACTGACTTTCTCTTTTTTTAGTGGAGTAGACGCGGCAGGGCAGGCTGGCAGGTTGCTGTGCTACGCTGGCGCTGTGGGTCATGGATTAGTGGGTTCTGCGCTGGTACCTGTACAGCTTTTAGTGGTTACAGTGAGACGACGCCTGCAATTAGTGATTGACCTTCAGCTGCAATGACGGTGCGGGGGAGGGGCAATGCCTATCAAAGCTTCGTCCTAACCTACATCGCGTATCATACAGCATCTACTTCTTCTACGCTGGTTGCAGTTGGTCTGTAACGGTCTTACTAGAAATAGGCGCAAATTGGGCATCGAATCAAGGCCCGGCATTTCGTTCGGTCTTCAGCTCTTATCCCCAGCCCACCTGGGCAGGCAATCATGCAGAGTTTAAGACACCAACGTGCTGATGGTAGCTTTATCGATTGGCAGCCCACCTCTGATAAAAGATCCATTGAGCTGAGCTGACTATGCGACATCTTGGTTGCAGGCCAACCTTGTGTAGCAAATTCTCATTAGAGGAAAAAGTAATAATCTAGCTCGCCGTCTGTATAGACCGTGTATTCCTACCCGAAGAGAATTCAAGGCAATCAAACGACTACCTACCCACATCCATGTATTCATAGATCTTGTTTAGTCAATACTAAACTTCTCATTTCTTCTAATCGGCCCCAGGCCCACCACCCCTCTCTCAACACACGAACATCTGACTGGGATTCACCAGCGTCTCCAGGTACGACTCTGTTATTGAGAGTGCAACTCACTTGAACAATTAACACTCTATAAGTACAAAAAACGGATAGCCAAGATGGCCTTCACTATGCATTCCCATTCGGGCCAGTTCTGCCCTGGCCACGCCAAGGACCAGCTCGAGGAAGTCATCAAGCACGCCATTAGCGTCGGCTACAAGACAATAGGCCTTACGGAGCACATGCCACGAACAGATCTCGAGGACCTGTACCCAGAAGAGGTAACTACACTCTATTGTATCAGCTTCCAAGGAATAAAATACTCACTATTTTCACAGCTCGATCAGCCTGAGAAGTCCTTGGCTGAGCTTGCGCCCCGCCATGAGGCTTACCTCAAGGAAGCCCAACGCCTGCAGGCCGCCTACGCCTCGCAAATCCACATTCTGGTCGGCTTCGAAGGAGAGTGGCTGCGGCCCGCCTACGGGCCCTTTATCAAGTCCCTCGCCGCCGAGCCCTGTATTGACTACTTCATGGGCTCCCTCCACCACGTCAACGCCGTCCCGATCGACTATGACTCATCGTACTACCAGAAGGCTGTTGACTCTGCTGGCGGAACTGAGGAGAAGCTCTACGAGCGATACTATGACCAGCAGTTCGAGATGCTTCAGGCGCTGAAGCCATTGGTAGTGGGTCACTTCGACTTGTGCCGGCTCATGAGTCAGGATCCTGGTCGTGACGTCCGGCAATGGAAGTCAGTCTGGGAGAAAATCGTTCGCAACTTGCAGTTCGTCGTCGGTTACGGCGGCTGGTTGGAGTGTAACACGAGTGCGCTGCGGAAAGGTCTGGCCGAGCCTTATCCCTGTCGGACAATCGCAGAGGTAACTACGTCTTCGAGTTTTGAAAATGGACAGACGCTGACCTTTTTTCCCAGGAGTATTTGAAGTTAGGCGGCAAGTTCACCATGTCGGATGACAGCCACGGCATCGCTCAAGTAGCAACCAACTACAAAAAGGGCCTGGATTTCCTCGAGAGCCTTGGCGTCTCACACGTTTGGACGTTGGAAAGAACTCCGCACCCTGGCGTCGCCGGAAATGAAAAGGCCACGTTGACAAACAAGACAGTCCCGATTGCAGACATCAAGAAATGTTTCGACTGATGGAACTAACTAAGGAAGGTTTACATCGTTAGAATAATGGCCTATAGCAGTGAAAGAGCATAGACGGGTCATGAAAGAGTCCACGATAGACTACAAAAAGATAGACTACACAACTTAGATATCCCTATTGACGACCTGATCAGCAAGTATTGTCCACAAAACCCACGTTTGGTTTAGGGGCAAAATCTCGATATATTATAAGTCCATGGTACTGAGTGTTTGATAATCTACTATGATAAGCGTGCCGCATCGCCTGTTGACTCAGCTCGACAGCCCGGAGGAATCTCGACGATAAGTTTCCCAATCGGCGCATTTAGGCCCAGGACCATGACGTATAGCGCACCCCTGGAATGATTGCTTACAAACATCGCAGCTGAATAATACAAACCGGGGATGTAAGACATATTCCAAGACCACCTTGAATATCCATTCTCAAAGTTTTTAGACCTCACGCATATTCAGGTTCTTATTAGATCAGAGTGGTCGTGCGTATTACATTCGCACATCCCAACAAAGATGGCGTCTACCACGACGTCTACTATAGAGCTGGTGCCGATTGCCGATCGCGGCACCGCAGATTCAAATGCCATGCCGATCCCAGCAACTGCTGACACGACAAAAGGAGCTCCCGCACCAACTATGGCGCCGCCTAGCGTACTTTCCGGAGCCGACGGCGCTGCCGCGAAGGTCTCCAAGGTCCGGGGCATCACCGTCATCGCCACGCTCGCGGGCATCAGCTTCCTCAACACCATGGGCTCCGGCATCCTCGTCTCCGCGACCCCGCAGATCGCGCGCGACGTCGGCCTGCAGCGCGGCCTCGAGCTCTGGCCTGCGGCCGTGTACGCGCTGGCCGCGGGGTGCCTGCTGCTCATCTTCGGCGCGCTGGCCGACGGCGTCACGGGCGCCAAGCCCATGTGGGTGACGGGCAGCTACCTGTTCTGCGCCTTCACGGTGGCGCTGGGGTTCGCGCGGACGGGGCCCCAGGTCATCGCGCTACGGACGCTGCTGGGCGCCTCGATCGCCATGTGCCTGCCGACGGCGGTGGGGCTCATCACGCTGACGTTCCCGCAGAAGGGGACGTGGCGCAACGTCGCGTTCGCGATGAACGGGATGGGGCAGCCGTTGGGGTTCGCGCTGGGGCTGGTGCTGGGCGGCATCTTTACGGACACGATTGGCTGGCGCTGGGCGTATTACATGATGGCGGGCATCAACTTCTGCCTGTCGACCGCGTCACTTTGGTCACTCCCCAACAAACCCGTGAGTCAGTCCGGGAAACCCCTGGTGGCGCGCCTCGCCGAGATCGACTGGGTTGGCGCCGTCATGTTGAGCGCGGCGCTGGGACTGCTCATGTACGTCTTGGCCATGACCACGTCGTCATACCTCAGCATCGGCTATGCACAGAACGCCGCTCTTCTTTCCGTCTCCCTGGCGCTCATCATCGCATTCCCGTTCTGGATGCACTGGCAAACTCTGAAGGGACGCCCGGCGTTGATCCCCAACCGACTCTGGCGCAATGCGACTTTTACCTCGGTCTGCATCAATGTGTTCTTCTGCTGGGCAGCGCTCAATGGCCTAGAGTACTTTACGACTCTATAGTATGTATTTCTCTTACTTGATGGGAAATTCAACATTCTAAGAAAATGGCTGATATATGACCTGCAGCTTCCAAGAAATCGAGGGACTCAGTGCTCTGCAGAGTTCAATACGTTTTATACCTCATCCGATCTTAGGAGCTCTCACCAATGTCGCGACCGCCTACCTGATCTCTCGAGTGAAGGTGCAAACTCTGACCACCGTCTCGGCTCTAATCACGATGATTGCCCCGATACTTATGGCTACGATAGGAGTGGGCGAAAACTACTGGTTTGCTCCATTCTGGGCTCTGCTGCTATCGCCTATGAACCCTGATGGTAGGCGCAGAACTCACAATCCCCGACTTGAATCTCTTACCTAGCAAGGCTAACGTATCACCAGTTCTCTTTACCGCATCCAACCTCGTCATCTCGGAAGCCTTTCCCCCAGAGCTGCAGTCGCTGGCTGGTGGGGTCTTTAACGAAGTCGCTCAATTCGGCAACAGTGTTGGTCTGGCCGTGACCGCGGCCATTGCCGCCTCCGTGACAGAGCATTCGCACTCTGCCGACAGCAAGGCGGCGCTCATGGAGGGGTATCGCGCGGCTTTTTGGACTATCTTTGCAGCGACAGGGCTGGTGGTGGTTGTCTCCTACTTTGGGTTCAGGAAGGGTGGCACTGTCGGCAAGAAGAACGACTGAGTGATGAAACTGCTCCGATGTCCAATTATTGGGTTGGACCTAATTCACGGCGCCGTAACTTAAGTCTTACACGCCGCCCAAACCACTGCAGCACTCAGCGGAGTTTTGACTCTTGTGATATGCCCTGATACTTACTTCGCCAGATTAACACGGATCATTCGAGATATCGAATTGCTTGTCTTATTGGACTTAGGTTTTGCTATCTGAATGCCATCGAACTGCCGTCGTACCCCCGTGGTAAGGAGGGGCCCCACCCGCAAAGCACGGGTGCTAGGTATCGATTGTCGCCCACCAACTCCCTAAGCGTTAGTCTACATATATGTCCATAAGAGCAACTTCAAACATCAATAGGGGATGTGGTCTAGTGGTATGACGTTTCCTTAGCATGCTCTGTTCACCTTACGGGTGCCTCAGACCGCATGGAAAAGGTTCTGGGTTCGATTCCCAGCCTCTCCATTGTTTTTGCCGTTTTGACAGCCTTTTTGGTGTTCTATATGATCATTACGGCCTATATTTGACAGTAGAAGTCGAATTGAGGGCATATCTTTATTACCGCGGCGTATAGATGATCAATGGAGGGAGTCTGGTCTTGATGTATTCTCCCCGGAAACCCGTCCCTTTCGACCCATTAAATTCTGTAAGCTCGGAGCGCTGATTGGTTCAAACAGCCTTGCTATCCAGTTTTAGTGGGTCAGCAGACGAAGTCGTACCTTCCACTTCGAATATCTTTTCTTTACCAAAACCATTCCGCACATATCATCAACTCCTTTTGATGGACTCCTCTGGATTTAACTGGGGGGAGTTCAGTTCAAGTCGGATGCGGCTGGCACGGACAAGAAATGGTAGTGCATCGTCAATACTGGGTCAGATGCCTATTTTTTGGAGATAATAAGCATCTCACTGACCACGGAGACATGAAGTGTGGTTCACAGCATGGGCGTCGTGGTGCCTTACCCCTATGAGCAGCTTTATCACGTCCAAACCAGACCGCCAACATACGATGGCCTCTGTGTTATTGGCCAGAGTTTCATGAGAAGAAGTCTAGACCCTGGGTATTATTAGACGAGAGTTCGAGGACTAAGTTTTCGTCCCAAAATTGGCAAGCAGGGAACCCCTGGATGTTCTGACTCGAGATCGACCGCACACCCCGACTTACTTTCCAAGCCCCCTTCCCGTTCAATGCTCTGGGTAACTGACAGTTTCTTGTCTCTTAACTGAGGATCATGTATAGCCTCAAGCAAGTAGAATAGCAAAGGATGCATATTTAAATATCCTCAAGATCCGCTCTTGTTTGTCATTTCTAGTCGGTCAACCAACTACATTTTACTGTAGTATCACATTCGTTCCTTTGAAGCGATTCCATCATCCCAACTGCAATACACTCTCTTTCCGTGCTATCTTCATTTCCATTCGAATACCAGTAAATCCACGATGCGTTACGCAACCTACTCCAGCGCCGTTTCCTGCTTAGCAGCGGTGGCCGCCGCGCAAACAACCCCCGTATGGGAGACGCTGCCCCCGACGCCCCAACTACCGGGAAACCCGGCCGGCACCCACACCGAGATCAACGGCGTCAAGATCTGGCACGCCGAATTCGGCACTGCTGTAGCTGGCGAAGTGCCCGTCCTGATGTTGCACGGAGGTTTCGGTAACTCGGACTACTACGGTAACGACGCATCTTGCGACTTTCTTTTCTGGCCTCAAGTCTTCTAACGCTAATACACTGACGAACAGGAGACGTGATCAAGACCCTAATGACCAAACACCGCGTCATCGCCATGGACACGCGCGGCCACGGCCGCAGCACCATGGACAGCACCCCGTTCACGTACGAGCTCTACGCCGCCGACGCCGCCGCCCTCCTCGAGACCCTGGGCGTCGCTAAGGCGGCCTGGGTGGGCTGGAGCGACATGGCGATTGGCACGTTCGCGGCGCTCATGGACCGGGGCAACAGCACGCTGGTGGACCGGGCCTTCGCGTTCGGCGGCGGGCACAACCCACAGTCGACCAACGCGACCTTCGCGTCGAGCAAGACGTACGCGGCCTTCATCGGGCGCGCGACCAAGGAGTACGCGGCCCTCCAGCCCAAGGGCGACCTCAAGGCGTTCGCGGCCGCCGTCCAGACGCTCGAGGGGACGCAGCCGAACTGGACCGAGGCCGACTTCGCCAAGATCAAGCTCGGGGACAAGGTCACCATCGCGGACGGGCAGTACGAGGAGGCTGTGGTTCTGGCCGAGCCGGCGCTGCTGAACGGCTGGATCGCTGGAAGCAAGAGGGTCACGATGACCAACGTCAGCCACTTCGCTCCTGTTCAGGATCCCAAGCAGTTCGCTGCCAAGGTCGAGGAGTTTCTCTCGGCTTAGGTCGCGAAACAGATATAGGTAGCAACTTATTCAAACGCATCCACTTCAATTTGGCTTCGTCTCCATTCCCTCATTCATTCGTGAGCTGAGGCAATTGATTTGTATTAATACATTATCTATCAGGTTTCTTTTCTTATAGTGACCATCAGGTTAATTTCCTTCCCGTTTGTTGATCCGATACATCCAGCTCCAATGTCTCCGTGGGTCTTTCATCAGCATTCGCATACTGACTATATTCTCGTCGTTGGGACCGGCACTCGCAAGGCCATGCTCAAAGGCCAAGCTGGCGTGCATGGTGGCCAGCTTCGCATCGCCGACGAAGTTGTACTCCAGGGCCGCCAATGTATAAGCCTCGTACATGGCGTACCACAGTTTCTCCTGGCGATACAGCGAGATCAGCAGCTCGCCCGTCTGCGGTGTTGCCTTGGATAGGCGAGTGTGGTCATGTAGGTCTTTGAGGAGCTTGGTGATCTGTCGGAGCCGCTCATCGGAAGCCTTGATCTGGTGGCTGTTCTTGGAGCAGAAGTCGCAAGTACATCCAAAATGCCACATGTCGTGGATTCTTTCTTGGCGTCGGCGATATGACTGGAATGCACTTTGAAATGATCAGTTCTTGTTTCTCTCAGCCTGGGGAATTGGCTGAAAGGCGGGCGACCTACTTGATATAGGAGACTGTGATCTCCTCTCCCGGGTAGATATCTCTCACAGCATGCACATTTTGCGTCATGGTGAGAGGGTCGAAGTAGTACTGGGCGTTTGGCCGGCATGCATGGTTTAGTCTCGAAACTATCGTACACTGGTCAGTCTCTGATCTTTCAGCTTTGTCTCAAAGCACTCACTATCCGGAAAGACGGCAAGCCAACTCATTTCACCCTCATCGTCTTGAACATCCCCCACAGTATCGAGTTCAAACGAGTTGACTTCGACGATTTTATCGATCCGCTCCGTCATGGTGGTGACATCATCGTGAGTGGTCAATTTCAAGAAGGACGATCTCAGAGCTGGTGGGAGATGTTTGATTGCCTGGGCTCTTAGCTCGGTTGCTTCGTCATCTGAATAGTCGAGGATTCCGTTATCCAGTACTAGTGCCGGGGTAGAAGTCATGATATGGTCACCCAGGTTGAGGTGGCTTGTGGCGATCACGCCCATCCCCTTCCCCGGAATATGTCGCATCTCCCATTTCGGATTGGTAGCCACGTTCAGCCGTTCTACCTGGCTGTGTACCAATGGGTCTGTCAACGAAGTGGACTGAGCGAGTCGCGCCGCCCGCTGGGGACTCGTTACGAAAGCAATCCCTTGACTGTCAGCGAAGGCCGGGCTCAAGTAGGCACACAGCTCTTTGGATACGTTGCCGACACAAGACCCGGGGATCAGTTCTAATGGGGAACGTTCAGTCGCCACCCATTCCGGGGTCAAATCTAATGAGTCTCTGTGCCAGGGGCAGAACGAGCCAGTTGATGAGGCAAGTTGTAAGAACTGGCCATCATGTTGTTCACCTGGGGATTGCAGAAGCTGGCAGTAGACCTGTGTAGGTGGCACGCAGAGAAGCGTGAAGATAGTATGAATTCTTCCCATGGCGACGGTTGGCTATTGAGTCGGTATCGATGATATTTGCTCAGCGCGACTTGGCGGGATTTATATATCTGGGGATAGATGCTGAGGTTTCCACAACCGTGATAAATCTAGACCTGTCCATGGAGCCACCATACGAAGTACCCCATGAACCGAGGAGCCGGCGACAGTTAAATATAGCCAGCCGCGTACTTGGTTCATGTACTGAAACCGCGACCCCTAGTTTTCTTCACAGATCAAAGTTGAGTTACGAACCTCCCATCAGGGCAATGGCCATATGTGTCGTACGGCGTTCTCGGGTCCCGCCGAGAGCCAGGATGCGCATTCAGGGGGCATCATTCAGCCGGCGACTAATAAGCGATGGGTTTGATGTCAAGTTCCTCTCGGATGGGAGAGCCCAAGCCTGTGTTTGGTAAGCGATGTCACCCTGATGAGGACGTTTCGAAACGCAGCGCAGGTTGCAAGCTTCGGCGAGCACCCCGAGTCAATGGCTTGATCGGAGGTGTCAAATGTGTCAAGCGTGTCAAGCGTGTCAGATAATCGACAGGGTATCACCTGAGCTGACTAACCATTGGGCTCGACCGTGGAAAACTTGAAACAGTGCAGCGCCATGCGTGAGGGGTTTACAGCAGGACCTCGCTATGCAATACCACCTAAAACGCGGTGCGGCAAGTTACGTCATGCCATTTCCTATCCATTGAAGTAAGGAGCGAGTCTCAGGTCTAGCTTCGGTAGCTTTGTCCGAATTGCACAAGAACAACATCAAAGATTGAGTTCAGATCTTCAATTGAAACAACCCTTTTCATAAAGTTAGGCCCAAAAAACTGCCTTACCACTAGACAGACTTTGAGAACCCCAGATTCCCCCCCCCCCCCCCCAGATCCAATCACGGCTTTTATCCACCGCGGTAAACGATGGCGTCTGAACTAGCCCCCCGCCTCCAGCTGGTGGCCATCTTGCGCGCCGTTTTACTCGTCTTTAGCGTCTTCGCTCTCCTCAATGGCCGTTCCTACATCGGCCAGTTCTACGACCAGTTCTCCGAGGTCCGCGCCGCCTTCGCCGTCAGTTGGGTCGTCGTCGCCTGGAACATCGTGTGCGTCGTCGCTGTCGCCGTACACCCCCACCTTCAGCGCCTGGCCGACGGGCTGCCCTTCCCCATCAAGGTCTCGGTGCGGGGCAAGACCATCCTCGCCTACGGCGACCACGACGAAAGCGGCGACGGCCTGTTCGCGCCGCTGACGGCCAAGCTGTCGCTTGCATTTTTGGACGTCGTCTTGGCGACCCTGCTTCTGGTCTTCATGCTCCAGTCACAAGACAAGACCATCGATTGCGTGGTGTGCATCGATGGCCCGCTGCATGTCCAGGAATGGGTGCGCAACATTTGGCTTACCATTCTCGTATTCGAGTATGCACTGGCGTTGTTCCAGTCGCTAGAGGCCGCGAGCATCTGGTACAAGCAGAGGTATATCAACAAGAGAGGGCACATCAGCCTAGCTTAAGACCTGTCTCGGACTTTCTCCCTGGTGGAGATGTCGGGCTCGGCAGCTTGGTGAACCTGCCGACCTCTTGTAACCTGCAACTTAACTTAGCTTATAGGTTATGCAATACACTGTCATTTCCGGTACCTTGCGAGGCTTCAAAAATACAAGCATGGTGAAATGACCAGGAAAATGCACTGGCTTCAATACACACAGTCATGTGAAGGACGATGACGACGACGACGCCGACGACTTGTCTTCCCAAGGGCTCTGCGTGTTACTGTAACGGAAACAGTCACCTTACTGTTACCAGCCACTGACATTGAAGTGCCCAGGATATGCGCAATTGAGCGGCACAGTTTATGTAGGTGTGATGCAGCGGGGTAATTGACCTGCATATATGCAAGATATATGAGCTGACAGCTCTTTGCGTGCTCTGCGATGTGCCTGGAACGCCTTCGTCCTTTTTACCGCTTTTGCTTTCAGCAACGCCACGAAACATAGACTACTACGCGCCATTGACTTCAAGCGCGCACACCGTCGCCCGCCATCATGGACCATGCAGCGTTGTTTGACAGTCCCCGCGAGGTTTCCAATTCCTCCGTCTCCGACCCGGCCTCGCAGGTGGGCGTGGGCGGGCGGACGTACCAGGCGTACCGCGAAGACACGTACTACCTGCCCAACGACGCCGACGAGCAGGACCGCCTCGACTTCCAGCACGAGATGACCTCGATCCTGCTGGACAAGCGACTCGCCGTCGCGCCCGTGTCAAATCCTAAGTACGTCCTCGACGTCGCGACCGGTACGGGGATCTGGGCCCTGGACTACGCCACAGAAAACCCCGATAGCCAGGTCATCGGCACCGACTTGAGTCTGATTCAGCCGGACATGGAGGATACGGTGCCCAATTGCAGCTTCGTCCGCGAGGACTCGGAAGATCCCTGGACATACGGTTAGCACTTACTTCCCTTTCGTGTATTGAATCCCTGTTCTTAGTGTCGCAACGGTCATTTGGAGCATCTTGATTGGCCCTGTGCTAGCAAACGTGGTCGATGGCCGATGGCCCTTACCAAAACCTAATCCCTGCAATGTCCCGAACTGTCGGGTTTTATGCACGAATGGGTTTGCACGAATGGGTAACATTCAAGATACAGTGCTGACAAGCGAGTGGCTCTAGATCACAAATTCGACTATGTACATCTTCGCTATGTAGTGACTTGTTTTAAAGATCATAGGACTATCATGCGTCACGCTTTTGAGAATCGTAAGTCATCCTAGAGAGACATCGAACCACTTTCTTCCTCTTCGTCGGCGTGAAGTTGCAACCGGTTCACTCCTTGTCAATCTCAAGCGAGATAAAGGAAGGAATACATTTCCTATCTTCTTGATCACTAATCTTATTATGTTGCGCAGTGAACCCTGGTGGCTGGATCGAATACGTAGACCAGTCCGTGGAGCCCATGCGACATGGCGGTACCGCAGAAGGCTCGGTCTGGTACGACTACGTGACGAGTTTCTTGTCCACGATGGCCAAGTTCGGGCGGGACCTGCAGTGTCCCCGCAAGTACAAGCAGTGGCTGGAGGAAGTCGGCTTCGTCAACGTTCAGGAGCAGGTCATTCCAATTCCCATGAGCCCCTGGCCCTCAAATCCCAAGCTGAAGCTGGCCGGCAGCTACCAGTTGGTCAAGACCCGCACAGGCGACCTCCAGGTAGCGAAGCCCATCTTCCTCCGGAATGGCATGTCCGACCTGGAATACGAGGAGTTGGCAAACAACGTCAAGCTGGAGATCTCGGATAGGAACAACCAGTTTTATATCCTGCTGGTTGTCGTGATAGGCCAGAAGCCCCCGGAGGAACAAGCGACTGGGTCTCGCGCATAGGGGGTTGTTGCCGAGGTAGGACCTCAGGACGCAACGTATAATGAGGGTGGCAGTAATGACGCGTCCACTACCGACCTCGATATGTTTCTGTATTTGTTCATAACTTACTTGCATGTTTTTCATAGAGCTGTGGCTACATAAATGACTAGACCTAGAAAGTTTCCATGCTATTTCAGTTCCCGCAAGCTTCATCACGGGATACAATCTGTTGATTGGCATTCTTTCTATTGGAATCCGCCTAGAACGCCGCCTCTGGTAGATTTCTGGCCATCACGCCAACGTGGGGGTGTCGATGGCATCTAAACAACCTCCTGGAGATATTTGCCTGGTCATCCAGGGGCTTGAATGCACTGATATCTACCTCACCCCATTACCACTTGACCTTACGCCAATCGACGACATCCTTTGGTGTCTCACGGTCCCACATGTCCTGGAACTCCCATCTCGCGAAGTCTCGTTTCCACTCTTCGAATCTTGCGTTCTTGGCAGGGTCTTGCATAGGTCCGGACAGTGGGTTACCGAAGTTGACATGATCCGGTGGGCCATTGGCGCTTACCGGGGGCCCCATGATGATGGGCGGCTCACCCTTGGCCCTATTCGACGACATCTCGTTGGGGTGGAAACGATTTGATGGGAGAAGTTCTTAAATGAGTTGGGATCCCCCCAAGTGAAAGTTGCATTCAGGAGGAACTGCATTACCTTCTGAGCTTTACTATCATTATATTACATCATAAGCACGTTTTATTCACTGTTGTTAATGACATATCTTTCTCTTGATGTCTCAGAAGACAAGAAAACAATTGGGCTGATCAGTTATCGTATGATTATTCTATGGCATTGCGATCACCCAGAACCTGCGTCGCATTCAAAAGGGGTATATGGGAAACAATGGAAAGGTGTCTCACATCGGTTTGTCGAGTATAGAAGGGTATCAAGCATGTGTTCAACTCCGTTTACCTGCGATATGCAACTCAGTTTTAGCTATCTGTTTGCTCTAAGCTGAAAACTCTGAGCCACCTGGTCCGGTTTTGGCAACAACCCATAACTTCTCAACCTTGCATGGTGCTAGCTTTTATGTTGTGGCAGTAGCAGAGCTAATACATTGTAGAACCTGCACAGCACTTAATGTCAGATTTCGGTTGGAACCGCGGTCGGTTCGTTCATCCCCGAAGCATCCTGGCTTTGCCTCCTTTGTTCATTGAAGGTCGGTACAACAACGGGTGCCCCAGTCTCGGTCTGCATTCCCAAGTTCACAGAACCAGAGCTGCCCTCTCCAACTCCCGAGGAAGAGTCGTTGATACTCCATTGTGATGTTTTAGATGTTTTTCTACCACATGAACAGCAGTTTTGGGGGAAAGTACCAAAGTCCGGAGTGTCCGCGAATTCCTGCATGGAAGTGGTAATGATGAACGTGGGGGCTACCACTGGTTCCGCTGCTCTGGAATGAGGGAAACGCGATGCTTCCGTAGAAGCCTCGCGTTCGTGAATCGGGAACGCTGTCGGATTGTGGCGGCTCCGAACTCGACATGTGTGGGTGAGCCTCTTTCGTCTTTTTGGATCTGGGGAAATCCAGCTTTATAGCTATCTTGAGATTTTGAGATTTTGCCATGGTGTTTATTTTCTTCAAACATGTGGATTTAACTGCTGGAGTTCACAAGGCAGCTCTTTGATTTATACGTCTGCAATGATATCATGGCTATATTCAAGGGGCTTGGATTGTGTCACGAAGCACCACACTATCGTCATATTCCAAAACCGTTTTGGGTGTCGTCCCTGGTCAGCTTAATAGTCTATTAGGCGCAGCTGATTATGTCCACTGGAGGATCGTCCAATAGTTGAGCTGACTCACTCCGCCCTGATCGTCTTAAAGCTGCTATTAACAGAATTGGGGTTCATTGGAGTCAGGGGCATCAAAATTATTCAATCGTGTTCGTAACCCTTCAGAGTGTGTCGTAAGTTTTCTCACCAACCAAAATGCCGCATGGCAGCTGTATCATTACATACATACTTAGGCCGCTAGAATATGTTTTAGAATAAGTTACCATTAGTTCATCGCCTAATCGAGCTGCAATTGCAAGTCGCTGGCCGTAGGGCCCGAAAGCGGGAAGCGATCGTATCCTGTGGTCATAAGCGAGCGCTGCCTTGGTTCCAAAAGCTGTCATTAGGACTGACCTCTCGGGGCGGGCAAAGTAAAAGGGAGTCGAAGTTTATGTAGATTGTGTAGTAAATGATTTCTAATGCATACCTATCGTTTTGCGTTTTGCGCAATCAGGCTAATGGCTGTGGCTATTAAAGCGCAGCATCCGCGATTGAAGTAGCCAATGGATCTCATTGGAGCGAATTGGAACATTCCCTAGCGGTAATTGCCTGAGCGCTAACTCCCTCCCTTCGCGAGTAAGTGGGCAAGTAGTTGTATTCAGTGTACAGTAGAGAGAAGAGTTCAGCGTGTCCATGGAAGAAGACTCGCCGTTGGCCCAGAATGGCAATCAACGGAACTTCACTGCTCGTGACCATGTTGTCTATATCAATCGCCCGGTAACTCAATCGAAGTCTGCAAATCGGCAAATGACCATAGGTCGTTCGAGGTAATATAATTGCCAGTTTCTTCGAACTCATTGGAGAAAAACACGCGACAAGCATACGCAATATGATTCTGAGCACCTGGGCTTTCGTGGTCTGCCTGGTCGCGTCTTCGGTGGCAGAAGACGGCGTACAAATTGACGAAGCCCGCGCTGTTAAGTCAGAGCCAGGGTACACGCTGACAGCGCCCGAAATGACTTTGACACTGGTCCCCGACGAGCCCTACGGACGAAACCCGCGCATACCGCAACCAACAGGCCTCGAGATCGTCGGAGACAGACGAGCAGCCGGACCCGGCACGACGCTTCAGAAAGGATGGTACTGGATCCGTGCGGTAGCGGCACCCAACTACCACAAGTACCTACAAACCAAGCCCGCCGTGGCGGCGGGGACAGCGCTCCTCGAGTCGTACACATCGGCGGGGCAGTTCAACGTGGTGGACGGGCAGCTGGTGGAGAACACGGGGGACGGTGGTCAGCCGTTGTACATGTGGGTGGAGAAGCCCGTGTCCGACTTCACGCAGCGCACGCTGGCGACGTGGTTCAACACGACCAAGAACCCCTTCGGCACCTTCGCGTTTCAGGGCGATGCCCTTACCTGGAGCGCGCCCGAGGTGAAGCGCCAGAACCTTGCGGCCTGGTTCGTGTGCAAGAACCAGGCCCTCTTCATCAACACGGGCGCCTACGCCTACCAGACGCCGGCCGGCTGTTCGGATCAGACGGTGAGACATTGCCCCCTTTGCTGTGACGCTGCTGTGTCTTCTCAGAGAGGTGGCTGACTTCTTTCTATCTCTTTCCCCAGATCCATTACTACAATGACGCACATGCCAACAATTGAAGACCAAGCTCTTGTCCTCACCTAGGTGAGTAGGGTTAGTCGTCTATCTTAGCTTCGGTAGGAGAGATGCTGGTAAGACGAGTGTGCGTATAAAGTATATAAAGTATACTTCTTCCGGGCTGGGATCTGCATGTGGCAGCAATGGAATGGGTACTTTTCTTGCGTGCTAGCTTGATAGATGTTCCAAATCCTCGAGCCTATCTATGTAATCAGACCAATGAAGTTACCATATAAGTACCCACGGTAGAAGCGTTCTCTTTAGGAAGGGATGGTTGTCAGTCAGTGATGTCGTGCATTTGAGACCCGACTGAGCGGGCTTCCCCACTGTAAAGCGTTTATGCCCCCAAACAACCAGCACCTGAGCACCGCTAGCTGGCTAGCCTTCTAAACTGTTGGTTCTAGGTACCGTGCGGCCATAACGCCGCTGGCTTTACTGGATCTAGAACACGGAAGGATTCAAGCAACAAAGTGTATCTTAGCCCAAGGATCAAAACTTATCTAACCTCCCACGAGAACCACGAAAAAAAACTTCGGATGAACAAATAATCATAAAAAATTGACATTCTGCGTCTTCTTTTCGATCCCGCAACCATACTGGTATGGACCGTGATCGCCGGACCGATCATCTTTCTGGTGCAAATTGACTTCGGACGTCCGACGCCACAATGTACAAGGTGCAAGGGGACATCCCAGCTCTCTGGAAACCCGTTAGGTAGGCCACAGGGAATAGAACACATGGTCATTTACCGACATCATGAGAAAGGGGATAGTTCCATTGGAGGATTTGCGCCAGCGGCTCATGTTCTTCGAAATCCTGAACCTTACCGAAGTCGGCATCTCGAACGTGGCGTTCATGGTCTACCGGGTCTGTGGTAACTGAGTGAAGAGCCATGTCTTCTATAAGACCCTCATGCATGCCCTCCCAAGACAGGACACAGCTCAGTACCTATCAGTCAGTCTGATAATCTGTCCCTTGGGTACTTTGAGTCATCATGTCCCAGCAACCGACTTTCATGACCGCCAACCCCACCGCCGGCACCAGGATGCCCATCGTGCCTGCCGGTCAGACGGAGGACGAACTCCTGCCCGGCACTGAGGTCGTGTTCAAGGAGAACGGTGAGCTGGCCCAGGATGAGCTGGTCTTGGTACCGCACCCGTCCAACAACTTCGACGACCCCCTGAACTGGTCGACGACCTGGAAGACCATCATCATCGCCAACCAGTTCGTCTTCGTCTTCATCAGTATCATGACGCCCCTGGCCATCGCCCCCATGACCCAGATCTTCGAGGCCGAGTTCGACAAGACCCTCCCGCAGGTCAACATGCTCTTCGGCGCCGCTGCCATCACCCTGGGCTACGCCAACTTCCTCATCGTGCCTGCCGCCAACGTCTTCGGCCGCCGGCCTGTTATCATCATCTGCGGCCTCATCTGCATCCTCGCCAACATCTGGCAAGGACTCGCCACGAGCTACTCTAGCTTCATTGGCGCCCGTGTCATTTCGGGTATAGGGGCTGCTGCCAACGAGAGTATCATGCCCATGGTCATCTCGGACATCTTGTTCGTCCATCAAAGGGGCCGCAGCATGACCTTTTACTTGTAAGCATTTTGTAGTAACTATCTGCCAGAGGACGTACTAACAGAAGTCATAGTTGGGCTTACTTCATGGGTCTTTTCATCGGTCCCATCATCTCGGGCGCCATCGCATCCCAAATCAGCTGGAGATGGTTTGTAAGTAACGCCACAGAGCCCTACTGCAACATTCTTTAGGGTATTCATATTGACTGGATGTCAGTTCTGGGTCTGCACCATTCTGCAGGGCGTCAGCTGGATCTTGACCATCGTCGCTCATCCCGAGACGAAGTACGAGAGGCCGAGCCCGGGTTCACCATCGAACTCGGTCTTCAACATCACGTATCAGTCCGACAAAGAAGCACCAAATGGGTCAGACACCGAGGGTCGCGTGTCCTCCCCCTCGCGGGCGCCGAGCACGGTGCAGATCCGCCCCGTCGGCCGTCCCTCCAAGGAGCAGTTATCCCTGATCCCGCGCCGATTCGACTACAGCCTGGCCAAAGTGATGCGCGACATCGTCTCGCCCATCCAGATCTTCTCCTTCCCCATCATCCTCTGGGCTTCATTCGCCATGGGCTTCGCGGCCAACTGCCTGCTCGCGCTCAACCTGACCCAGGCCCAGGTCTTCGGTCCCCCGCCATACCTCTTCACCCCGGACCAGCTTGGCTTCGTCAACTTCGCCTTTGTTGTCGGCGCTGCCATCGCCCTCGTCACCGCGGGCCCCTTTGCCGACTGGATTGCGCTGCGTCGCGCTCGTCGCAACGGCGGCGTGCTCGAGGCCGAGTTCCGCTTGCCCGCCCTGATCCCCTACGTCGCCATTTGTCTGGTCGGCATGACCGTCACCGCCGTCGGCTACCAGCGCAGCTGGCCCTGGGCCGCCACCGTCGTCGCGGGTTACATGCTGGTGGGCATTCAGGTCGTCGGCATCCCGGCCATCGCTATCGCCTACGCCGTCGACTGCTACAAGTCGCTTCCGGGAGAGATCATGATCGCGGCCACGATTGTGAAGAACACGTTCGGTGTAAGTCCCCCATTGCATATTACTATTATCCTTCCTACCTTAGATAGATGGTGTGTACAACTTTGAGGGTACGCCTTACTGATTGAACTTGACCCATATTTACAGTTCGGCATGATCTTCTTCTTCAACGATTGGGCTGCGACGAGAGGCTACCTTGGCCCAGTTCTAACTCTCATGGCCCTTACGGTTGGGTTCTGTGTTATTGGTTTGGCCATCTTCATCCCCTTCGGCAAGAAGTTCCGTCGGATGACCAAGGACTCCAAGCTGCATGCTCTGTAAGGTGGAAGATTTCGATTATCCTAGGCCGCGATGGTCCTGACTTGTAAAGGAGGTGGTGCAGGTTGCTATCCAAGTTGGAGATAATAATAGTAGTTTGTAATGCTCTGCTGAGCGAATAATCGATAGATTCGAAGATGGCTGATACTTCAAATTGACTATTACTCTTTGGCATGATGGTCTTGACCGGACAGCAGCTATCATACAGGCCGGTGATCCAACCTAAGCCCTACAAGTAGAGCCCCAACAGAAATGCAAGGCTTGTTCTGGCCCCCGGAGCTCCAAGCCTGAGCCGATGGCCTGGCATACATACACACCGACAGGCCCATCTTCACACTCAATCTCGCTTCTGCATCTCCAAATCTCTTGGATCGGATGCTTCCCAGAGGCCAAGTGGGACCTCCGATTGCCCTTTCAGGGGTGTGTGTTTCGTGGATTTACTTCCTCCGCGCCTACCCCAACTTCCCCAACAACTCCCCCGCAAACCCCGTTTGCCTGACCCCTGGTGAAATGCTGAAAGTACACATAGTAAATAATGCCTGTCCTGAACGAGAATGGCATGGCAAGGAGAGATGCAATTGCTTAAGTATATATATAGGCCGTAAGACCAGAAGGCCAGTCAACAGCTTGTCGTTGGGGCATCTCCCCTTTCATGCATCGGAAGCCCCAGCGAACCACCGCAATGTGGCATCTCGCACACACAGCCACTCTCGCGGCACTGGCCTTGAGCAGTCTCGTGACCTCGGCCCCGACCATAAATGAGCGTCACGGTTCTGGCGATGTGTCTTTGGGGCCCCCGGTCAGGACCTATGCTGAGTGCCAACGTAAGACCTGCCGTCCCTTAGTAGGCTGTCCAGAGGGAACCCTATTCGTGAGCGCGACGAGCCCGCTCGCCAACTTCACCACGATCCAGGCCGCCATCGCGTCGCTCCCGCGCGACGACACGGCGCACACCATCCTCATCGCGCCGGGGACCTACGTCGAACAGCTCAACGTGACGCGCCCGGGCCCTTTGACGCTGCTGGGGCAGACCAATGCGCCATACCAAGAAGGCTCGGCCCCCTACGCGGACGTGCAGTCGGACACCGACCACGCCAACGCCGTGACCGTGGTCTGGGCCCGAGCCAACGGCGACAACACGGGCAAGATCACCGACAACGCCGTGACCAGCGTCCTGACCATCGCGCCGACGTGGGAAACGGCCCTGACGGGCACGGGGCCCACGGGGTTCCCCATCTCTGCCGACACGCCGCCCGGGAGCAGCGACTTCCGCGCCTACAGCATCGACTTCCGCAACACGGCGTCCGACCGGTCCGTGGGGCCCGCGCTCGCCCTGGGCGTGGCGTACGCCCGCGCCAGCTTCTACGGGTGCGGCTTCTACAGTTTCCAGGACACCATCTACGTGGGCAAGCGTGGCAGCGCGTTCTTCTACGACTGCGTCGTCGCGGGCGAGGTGGACTTCCTGTACGGGTTCGGGACGGCGTGGGTGGAGAAGTCGACGCTGGCGCTGCGGAATTGCGGGGGTGGCATTACGGCCTGGAAGGGCACGAACACGACATTCCCCAACAAGTACGGCGCCTACGTCTCGTCATCGCGCGTCATCGCCGCCAATGAAACCATCGCGGCGGTAATTAAAGGGACATGTCCGCTGGGTCGCCCGTGGAACGCGCTTCACCGCAGCATCTTCATGAAATCCTACTTGGACGCGAGCATCCTGCCCGCGGGGTACATTAAGTGGCAGGCTACGGACCCGCGCTTCGACGCCGCGACCCTTGAGGCCGTTTACCGTAACCAGGGACCCGGCTACGACGAGGCGGCCATGGCGGCGAGCAATGTCACGACCGTCCTGGGCGACCAGAGTGTGAAGCCGTATGCTGATCCTCGAGAGGTTTTCATGGGCTGGGAAGGGGAGCCAGACGATCTGAGCTGGATAGATCAGAGTATTTTCAAATGAGACCATAAAAGATGATTGATTAACAAATGCTCAGTGATTGCCTATTTGGTCACTGTTCAAGATGAGACTCAACTAATGATGGAAATGCTAACGCTTTGAATTATTGGAAACGATCGTTAACTACCGTTAATCATACATAAGCCACCAAAAAGTGAAACACTTTAAAACAATATTGTGATCAATCTGGATTTCACGCAATCGATGCCAGTTGAACACCCGATACCATTAACAGCGTCCGTTTGAATTCGAAAACGCCCTTGAGAGAGACCACATATTTGGACTCTCGTACTCAGCTAGGCCCTCCGCAAAGTGAGGAGCTGTGATGTCGTGTGTGAAGCCAGCCACATATCGACGACATGGGCGGCGTGCCGATGGGTAAAGCACATACACTTTTCACTAGGCACCATCGCCAACGCGAATGGCACCTTCCTGGGTAAGGCCATAGGCCCAGAAACCTTCAATGGAAGCAGTGGTGCGAGACATCTTGTCATGCGTAGTCAGCAGCCAGAATCCGAAGATGGGCTTGGCCAGAACATCGAGGATGGCGTAGCAGACGACCTCAGCATCCACGTTCATCAAGCGGGCTCCATCACCAATGCCCCAAACACTGAAGTATCGTCAGTATTGGTTTTCTAGGTCATCAAGGGCAGCAGTGCTTCACTCACATTGGGTACGCAGTCCAGAGAAGCAGGGTGTATCCCGCAATCATGGTGAAGAAGGTCTTGGTCTTGGTATCCTTGTTCGAGATGGCAGTGCGGCCGTTGATGGCGAGCTGGTACACGATGACCAGATAGGCAGCACAGCCCATGGTGTAGTAGCCCCACTTCTGGCCATCACTGTTGCCGAAGGCGGCAAAGAGACCGGTGAGGACCATGATGACATCGGCAAAGATGGCAACGAGCATGCTGGCACCGTTGAGGCCGGCAAGGAAACTAAGATCGGCCAGAAGGAGGGGAGTAGTCAAAGACCACTGGAAGGCTTGTCAGTATATTGATGACTTCTCAACTGTACAGCGTGATATAAGACTTACATCAACATATCGTGCCCAATAAACCTGGCGCGAGTAGACTTCCATGGCGGTGTGGTGCTTGGTGGTCTTCTCCTTGTAGACATGGAAGTTGATTCCGTCACCGGAGGCCATGGCGAAGTACGAGATGAAGGCAATGGTCGTAATGAATGCAGTCAAGACATGGAACAGGCGTTTTTGCTACGATGGGTCAGATCACAAGAAACAGCCGCCATATCCGGGATATTGAACTATACTCACAACTGGGACTCTCATGGCCATGGCATAGAAGGCAAGCGACGACAAAGCCATGAAGACGGTAACGACCCTGCATGGAGGTGTAAGCCATAACATGACCTGTTAGAGCAGCACGCAACCATATCGACTCACCATAGCGTCCGTTTGCCGGTGTCACTGGCGACATCAGTGAAGTAGTAGGTCGGCAGGTCAGGCGTGATGGTTGGGAAGCTTGTGGGCGCAGCCGTCGCCGTAGCGGTAGTCTTCCTCAGAACTTCCTCCATGATGTCGATGGTGGTTTGATGCTGGTGATGGCTAGCTTCAAGTGAACACACGAGTGCGTGGTGAGTATTGCGTATGGGGTTTATCTTGAAATATCCTGATACGTCGGATGCTCAAGACACACAAGTTTAGGTGGTTTTCTGTCTCAATCTACCTACGGGAGCTGCCCCCCTCTGCCTATTTATGAGCCTACTCTACCACCTCTGGAAGAGGGGTCGGCATCCCTCATTACGTTTCATCGAGCGTGCGTGTAAGCAAGCCTCATGTCGAAGGGGAGGATTCAAGGTTTTGGGTTGAAGAGTCGTGTCGTCACTGCTGCTGAGTGATGTCGAGACTGATCCCTGCCGTCCATCACTCTAGCCACACCATTGGACGATCGAGAGTTTGTCCGCCGCATCGATGCGCTGCATCAGCCACCTGGGCCACCCACATCCCGGGCTCTTAGCAGGCAAGCGCAGGCAAGAAGCAGGCAGCAGCAGCGAGCCCCCCCCTAACTTTAATCCCGGCTTTTATGCTTCAAATCGTCCAGAACCTCGCCTAAGGTTCCCGCTTGGGTCTGTTTTGGTTTTGGGTCGTTTCTTCTTGTTGCGGGGTACTCTGGGGGCCGGCGCGGGCAGTGGGCTAGATCAATTGATATCCACGTGCGGCAGCGGCAGGCAGGCAACAGCAGCAGCAATTGAGTTGTCGTAGGTTATTGGTTAGATGTTACCAATAGATACAGCACGTAGCAAGTCGATGTTGAAATGAATGCGTACTAATGAACATCCTACAAGCCCACTATATCGAGATGCCGTGTCTATCGATCTTTCACTTAAACAGATTGTGACTCCTCCCGAGTCGGACCTTTATTGGACAAACCGGGGGATCTATCCGAGCAAGATTGATGATGCCGTCTCGTATGACCTTAATCTTCATCCACTTCAGACGTCGGCTTGCCACGGATATCCAGAAGCGCAGCAGTCCTTGCTCAGTTCAAAAGTGGGATATGCGCCTAAGCATCATAGAGTTAGGGATCACAGGCTCACAGCCAGATAAGAAGAATGGACATTGGACGTTTGCGGGGGTGAGACGGGACTGCAGTCTGCAGATGGAGCGAGCTCGGAAATATCCTTAGCGGCAATGGAATTTAGTGAGTGGGAGAGAGTGAGACCGTGGAGGGACAAGGTAACCCAAGGACCCGCCAACAGAACGCGACCATTACCGCATCGATGCTAACCCGGTCTGTGAGGCTGCCTCCGAGTCCGTGACTGAGATCAACCACCAAACTTCGAGGTTGCGAGAGCTCAGTCCGCAAATTGGAGTTTTGATGGCTGAACAATCCTGAGATGCACATGGGGCGGGCAGTCAGTTCATGGCATATCCCAAGGACCAACCCTGGAATAGCTCAACGCCTTGATGAATCTTGCTGTCTGCCCATGCCCGTTTCCATCTTAGCGAGCTCCATCCAACCGCATCTCAAACGGCACGGCTAAACCAACCGGGCCTTGATCTACATACGGCATGTTGTCTAGGGATCTCTTGTCAATGGTTGTTTGTGTGTGCGACTATTCATGATTTTGTGGGAGATCCGGACGCGCATGGCCCCTGGCAGAGGATCGCGAACTCTTGTGTGTGCTGTATGTGAGTATGTAGAGCAGCGTAGCTTAGAGTAGCTTAGAGTAGCTTAGACACCCGCAAAAGGCGAGATTATCCTCCATCACAGCACATAACGAGAGTACCATTTGGCGGTCTGAGTCAATCGAAACATCAAGAAGGACAAGAATCCTACGTCGCATGCGCATGGCACTCGGGCTTTCATCGGACTTCGGTCTCGTCCGACGCGCCGGTTCACGAACATGTTGTTTGCCCTTGGTGCTGATATGTGCCCATCCAGCCATGTTGACAGGGGAAAGTAGAATACACTTTCCGGGAAGTCTAAAACTCACCAATTCGTACGCATTATGAGCTGAACTCGGGGGACATCTCAGATATACGGAGTACGGAGTAGTAGCTCATTGTTCACGACGACTCTGTGCGACGGAACTCAAGGCTCGTCTCGTTATTGATAGGCAATACGTGCCATTGCCTGACATCATGGAGAGGGAGGGCTTCGAAGTTCTGAGAGGGGAACTGGATCTGGCATCCACTACCTAAAATAATGGTGGTCGATGCATGTTCTATTTACGGTCAAGCTTAAAATGCATAATAAGTATTATGCGGATCCCTCAGCCCCAAAACGCAACGCCCTCCCCCTAAGCCGGGCCAATAGTGAATGAGTTAGCATTAAAGAGAGCGAGGATGTTGAGGAGCTAATGCGTGACTGATTGGAGCCCTTGCAAAAGGGTGTCGAGGAATCGACATCTGGTAGTGGGCAGGACCCAGAATGGGAGCGGCTTGAGCGGGTGATGGGTGATGGATTAGTGTCCAGCGGAGGTGGGCGCAAGCACCGGCAAGACTGACAAGGACAAGGGGCAGGCAGAGGAAGCGGAGAGCTCAAACAGAGATGGATTGATTGATTGATTGATTGACATTTGACTGCCGTGTTGAGTCTGCTGGAAATACAAGTAAACAGAAAGAGAGAGGGGTACTCCTTCCAAAAGCATGGAAGCCCACTCAACCATCTCGCTTACCTAACATTTGGATGCAGCGACTTTACCCTCAATTAATCATCGCCATCAGTGACACCCAGTCAGCGCCCGCACGTTGGAGGCTCTGGATGCACAAAGTCAGTCACCTTAGTAATTATCCTCTTCCATGGCATCGGTTTCTGCTTCGTCAGAAAACCCAACAACCGCAGAAAACCCCCGCAGGGTCGGAGAGCAGGGGTTGTGCAACGGCGGAGATGGCCAATGGCTCCTCGAGCTGACGAACATGAGCAGCAGCAGCAGCATGCAGCAATTGGAACCCGAGAACTCGGACACGTGAGTCTGTCTACGCCGCTCCCTCGCGGGCAACCCTTTTCGATTCTGTATTACGCCGCTGTTATACATGACTAAGACCAACAAACTCGAACTAGAAACCACAGCTACAATAAAGAAGGCATTCAAGATCAAATCCGCGATACCCGGAAATCGGGCCGCAAGCAGCGTGATGCTCGCCAGGTGCTAGCCAAACGAGGCTTCATCGGGCCTCCCAGAAACCCCATCGCACACGGCAAGAGCATCATCCGCACAGGGCCTATCAAGGTGCTACCATTATCAAATCGACTATCGGCATCATCGTCGCCATCGTCGTCTTCAAGCAGTGAGGAGGGCGATGTCGCGGTCGCTGCTACTAGTGCCGCCGCCGCTACACGTTTAAGTAACATGCAACCGGCGGCGGCAGTAAGACTCATACACCGCGCCAATTCACCACCGAAAGTGCCGCTCCCAGTGAAGTCCCCAGACATACTACGCTTGCCTGAGGAGTGTGCGCGGTATATCCTGGACTGGACGAATGAGCGATTTGAGAACCGGATCTGGAACCCCTCCAATGACTGGGGAATGGCGTCGGGGCCTAGATTGGGGCTCTGGACAAACCAAGCTGGCGTTGCGAGGGAGGTGGTCCTGCGAGGCGACACCGAGGCCGGATTTCGTATGGTGCAAATTTGTTTCCAACAATACCAGTCCATCATACAGGAGGAACAACCCCCGGAGATGCTCCTCAAAACATTGATCGTGGCCTTCTACATGTTACAAGCTGGTCCTGAGCTCGGCGCCTCTTTCGTCCGGTACTCAGCCAGCATATTTCCCATTGTCCTCGGGGAGACCCATCCGATTAGTCGGATATGGCGTCACATCAATACTCTCGGCGTCGTAGCGATAAGGCCCTACCTTTCCATGATACTGCAGGCTTGGTGGGAGTCTCTGAAGCGGCGACTTGGCCCCCGCCACAAAGAGCTTGCCGTGCATCGGCTCGAGCTGATCCGAAGCTTGCACCGGTTTGGGGGTCTCTCGATGATGTCTGCAAAGGCAGGCATCGAGAAGATTGTGGACGACATGGCGGCCGACGTCAAATATTGGACGCTGGATTATGTCATGTGGGCGAAGCTCGAGCTAGTCACCATCTACGTTGAAGCGGGGCTTGATACCGAAGCCGCTGAGCTCCTCGAGGATATCGGGCGGCGTATTGAGGCCGGGTCAGATTCGGACAGCTACGATATCTGGACGCAGACCGTCTACTGGTATCTGCGGGCGCAGGTGATGGAGAGTCTTGGGCTTGAAGAAGACGCGCTGGAGTCGTATCAAGCACGTTATGATGCGTGTCTGAAAACGGTTGGCCCGGATGCGCGCCACACAGTCCGCGCGCTGGGCGAACTGGAACGCTACAATCGCAAGATCGGGCGCATCGAGGTCGCTAACAAGCTGCAGGTAGAGTTCCAGAAGGGGTGGAGGATAGTATGCGACCGCGCTGCCGCGGTCAATGACTAAAAAGAATAATGACCAGTGAATCAAAGCATGTCAAATCCCGAGACACTATGCCCAACTTGTTCGTGTTCCCAGATGCGATGACGATCATCAGCTCTGTCATTATCTGTAACGGCCTCTTCCTCTGTACCCATCTGGGCGAGGTTATAAGTTGTGGGAAGAGCCAAGCTTCCTCGAGAGAGGGTGAGTGAACCAAACTCGGAGTATGGGCGGTTCGCAATTGGACGTGACGATAAGTCAATACTCAATCTGCCATTGGCACTTTGCACCATTTCGGAAATCGCTCGGTCACCCGTACGCAGCCATGATATGCGGGGTATAGCCAAGAAGCAGACGAAATATTGGGTTAATATGTAGTTGTCGTACTTGGTACGAGTTTCGGGGCGCCACCATATGCTGTGATCTACGAACCGGTGAGGGGGCATCATGGTGATAAGGAAATGCGCTTTTCCATCGACAGCCGCTTCAAACGCCGAGCGGCACGTTATTGTCGATAGTTCGTTCGTCCTACATGCTCCTCTAAGACATATTGATGGAATCCAACCTACGTGGCCAGATTGGCATCGTATGTTGTGGTTGGAGGTCTACATCTACAGCAACGGAACCAACAATGGTTCGCTGACACTTAGTCATGGCGACGTAGAGATGCCATGTGAAGCGCGAGCTCTTGCTGGTGGTGGTGGTACATCAATTCCGGCTCAAAGGATCAAAGGGAATGCAGTGCAACAGGCCCATCCCGTATTTGTATACCGTTCTGTCCAAGATGATGGAAATGTCTCCCTATTCCGCGACTGTTGAGGGCCCTGTTGCGCGAAAGGTGCATCCACCCCCCTGGGATCTGCGTCCCTCGTTGGCCATTCATTTCGCTTCGGCTGCAATCGCACCCCTGCTCTCCCCGCCATTGCGCACCCAATTGCTGACGTGCGTGCAGCATCGGTATTTGCTTACTCGCATTGGCGTCTCCGCGGGTGGAACTTGCACCCCCAGGCAGCGCACGAAGCGTTTATTATATGATCCGCGGCGCTGGAACTGACTGCTTGCTTGCTGCTGTTGCTGCTGCTGCTGTTGCTGACGGGATATTGAATCTTATTCGAACCTTGCCACGCCTCTCCGCGCTCCCTGCTGATAGAAGTCGTAGCATAGGCGTTCATGCACCAAAGTGCATAATTCCTATTCTTATCAAACTCAGTCAGCAAGAGCCAGCGCAAAGAGATAGGCCAAACCTATAGTAGTATTCGGCCTATATCCTCCTGATCTATTATTGTTTCCCTCCCCCCTTTCGTCGACGATGGCACCATCGGCCCTCCTTCCCAGACGAGGTGACCCTACAGGTGGCCGCGGCGAACATACCGACAACAGCAATGAAGAGCAAGCGCTGCGACAAGAAAGGTCGAGCAGTGCAGCTTCTCCAAGCATCATTCACAGTATGCTGGCCCACTACAAATAAGCTTTGCCGCAGGCACTTTCGGTTTCTATATTTAACTGCCTGCGGATTCGGCTATCTATCTATTATATGCAGTTGAATGATGACTGATCAGATCTGCGCAAGGCCACAACGGGATACTCAAATATGAGTGCTCTAGTCCTCCCGGAGGAATTACTGCAATAGCTCAGCCTATAACGTCCGACAATGGACAAGGTAACGCAAGAAACTCTCATAGACTTTTCTTCCTCTCTTTGGCGGTTAATTAGTTAGCTTCTGAATTATTACTGATAGTCAGCACATTAATAATGCAGCCTTCCAAAGCTTCACCCAGCCGCATGCAGGCGATCTTGGGCGAGTCGGCCAAAAGAGATCGAGGCGATCTAAGCCCGCTGACTCCTCTGCTCGAGCCCATCGAGGGGTTGGTCGCATCAGCCAGTACAGCGAGGACGAATGGGACAAGCACAAGGCGACGCTGAACCAGATGTACATGGTTGAGGGACGCACATTGCAGGAGGTCCAACAGATAATGAAGACTGTGTATTCATTTCCAGCTACGTAGGTACTCTCCAGTCAAAGCCGGCGCGCACTACTTCTTCATTACTAATCAGTCTACTGAAAGAACCAAGATGTTCAAGACGCGCTTCAAGCGCTGGGGATGGGTCAAGAACATTTCCCGAAAGAACCCTAACAGGGGCCGGGCTACCGCCGCCGCCACCACCTCCGGAGAGGGATCGGCCACGGTGACCCGGGGCCACCGGAGAGGACGGCTTATGACAAACGACATGTCGTCTTACCCGACCACAGCAGCCTCCGCGGTGGTCGTCGCCCCACGCTGGCTAGACCTGCCCGACCAGCTGGCGTTCCAGGAGCTGCCGCTCGCGACGTCGCGGGCCTATGTGCGGTCGCAGTTCGAGAGCCAGGGCTGGGTGGCCGAGGCGCTGGGCACGAAACAGGTGCGAGTCGACCACGACCGTTTTGACTTCACCGATTCCGAGATCACCATCCTTTGGACCCTACACCTCATAAAGATTGGCTGCGTCACCGAGGCCCTCCGGACTATAGACAGCTTTTGCCATGTGCTCAGGAAAGGGGTCACGACGTTGCACCCACTGATGCTGTACGAGTTCTGGTTATTGTGGCGGAAGACGTATGACATCTGTGTCTTGGGTACGTTCAAGCTCCTCTCTCTCTCTCTTTTCTCCCGCTTCCAATTTCGCTCTCGCTCGTACTCACCCGTGATTTATGCTTAGTCCACGACGACAAGTTCAACCTCCTCAAGATACTCATCAAGTACCTCTGTGCCGCAACCGAGGTCAACTTCCGGCAGATGACGCTGTCGTCGCATCCGGTGTCGCGGATTCTGCGCTTTAGCAAGGCCTTTCTAGACGGCGAGTGCAACGACGCCGTCATCATGCATGCTGTCAATGGCGGCATCCGCGCCAGCGCCCACAGCCTCGAGGAGATGCTCGGGCACGACCACCCCACCATCCTCATGGCCTGGAACACGCTCGCGTGGTACCAGCGCGGGTCCGTCGCCTCGTCCAAGAACTTCGTCCGCCAGTACCGCAAGGCCTTGCGTCGCGCCGAGTCCGACCCGGAACTGGGGCCCCATTCAACGGTAGCCATCGGGATCTTGTTCGATTTCTTGTATCACGTCTTCTACGTGCTGAAAAGGGATGGAGAAGACGGCGAAGATACTTCCGAGACCGAGCCGGAGACGGGACTAGAAAGGGTTGGTGGGGGTGATGGCTGTTGCGCGCGCTCCATAGCGGAGGACCTGTTGCGACGGTGCACCCTGCACATCATGGCTGACGGTGACGGCGGCGGCCAACGACCACTCGTCATCATATATAGGGCGTACGCATCCTCGATGTTGATGGTGGGCATCCTCGAGCTCGAAGCCGGGGACACATGGCTGTTTTCCGAGTGCATCCTCGAGGCGACGACGCTGCTGCGGGACAAGGGCCACACCCAATTGGCTGATATGCTGGATTTGGACTGCCAACACCTGTTGGTGGCCCTAGAACAAAATCAGAACCTGAGGGACCTCCCGCTCAACCTGTCGCGGCCGCGGTGCTCGGATGCGGAGAGGGAGGTCTATGTTGTATGATGAGTAAGTGCTTATTGGTGCAGGTAGCGCAGGCGCAGGCGTTTTTGGTCAGTGAGCGGTGGCAATGATGGATGGCCCATCTGCGGGAGTCATACAAAAATTGTTCCCCCAGAGGGGCCATAGAATTAGTACAGGTGCTATCTAGTTGTATATAGTAAGCGCGTAGTCAGGTGAGAATCGACTGTCATTATCTCCCATTGCGGCTACCGACCCCTTCGATGCTATCTGCTGTCCTCACGATTCCAGTCTCATCCTGTCTTTCCCTATCGCGTCGAGAAGAGGCTCAACTTTCGCATCGCTCGTATCGCACTGTCTCCGAATGAGGTCGTGGGCCCAGGGGCCCCTCGGCTTGAAGACTGCCCGGAAGGGAAGAGGTCGACTGAGAATCCCGTTCGTGGCAGCGAGCGGGTCAATGGCTGGAACAGCTCTTCCCTGGCCACCCTCATCATCATATGTATCGACACCCTTTTCAATGTCAAAGGCCCAGAGTAGCCGGGCGATCTGCAACCACAGGCTGTTCCGCGCGATGTGGCGGCCGGGGCAGATTCTTCGTCCAAACCCGAACGCAAAAGACGGGAAATCTTTGAGCCTCGAGACCCCAGTTCCATCAACGCCTCCGCCCTCGGCCTCGCTCTCCTCCAGCCAGCGCTCGGGCGTAAACGCCTCAGGGTCTTCTCCATACACCGGATCGCGCGCCAGTGCCCAGTAATTAGCCACAACCACCGAGCCGGCCGGGATGCGGTACCCAGCGTAGCTGTCTTCCGCCTTGGTGAAGTGTGGTATGCCCGCCGCCGCGATGGGCCTCCACCGCAACAGCTCCTCGACGATGGCGTCCATGTACAGCAGTCGGGGCCGATCTTCGTAAGTGGGCAAGCGTCCCCTCCCGACGACTCGGTCGAGCAACCCCTGGGCCTTCTCCACGAACGATGACGACGCCGAGGAGGCAGTTCTTCTGCCGCTGTTGATCCATGCCATGACAAACCAGTCCATGCTCATCGTGGTCGTGTCCAGCGCCGCGTCGGCCACGATGCCGAGGTCGAACGCCAGCTCGTCAGTAGACATGTGTGCAGCCTCGGCGCTGCGCGCCATCTCTTTGCCGAAGTTCCAGGAAGACGCTGGGATCGTCATCGTCGTCTGGCTTGGATTCTGTAGCAGTCCTCTGGTCAGGTTCCCCACATGCAAGCCGCGCTGCCGCCGGAAGTGCGTCTCGGCCTCTTGCTTCCAGGGAGCCAGGAACGCGGGCAGGCGGTTCAGGACGGGGAAGCTGTCGACGAGGTACCGGCCCACCTGGGCCATTTCCGTGAACTCGTCCTGGATGGCGCGGGCCTCTAGGAGCGGGGGATACGCGTGCGACTCTACGCGGACGCCGTAGACGAGGGCGTAGATGGAGCTGGCCGTGGTCCTTTCAAAGTGGTGGTGGCAGTCAATGCCGACGGCTTCGCCTGCTTCGGCGCTCCCTGACATCAGATCGAGGAGCAGCTGCTTGGTCTCCAGATCGAACACGGGGCGGTAGCTGAGAGACGATGCTTGGCTCAGCAAGGGCGCTTCCATTTTCTGGTGCACTTCATCGCGCAAGTGGCTTTTATTTAGCATATGTGCCCACTATAGATTGACATTCATTGGCTTCAGGCTCTCACATACGCTTGAACCGTGAGTCGTATGGCCTCAGCAGCATATGCAACCCCTTCAGCGCCAGTTCTGCAGCAACCAGCATCCGCGGACGGTCCGAATAGCGCGCCCCCCGTTTCGAGAGGAGGTCATGAGCCGCCTCGACAGACGAAATGACGATGACGGACTGTCCAAGCATGTCCAGATGCACTACGGACCCGTACAGCTGTCCCCAGGCGAAGTACTGAAGCCATGGGTGCGACTTGGGCGCCTGGTGAAGATTGCCGATGAGCGGCAGAGGGCGAGGACCCGGTGGCAGAGGAAGCGATCCTTGTTTTTGGGGGGTCAGCAAGTAATGATAATAATATGTTGTTATCAAGGAGACCAAGATGAATGCATAGAAAAGCATTGCAGCGGCTGGGGCAAGGAGCTCCTTTGTCCTACGTGACTATCATGTCGTGCCGTACAAGCATCTCAGGCCCGGGGCAGGATTTGTCTTGGTAGTGTTCCTAGCTGGGATTGCCCCAGAACCCCTCACAACAAGAGCCATACGAGCAATGCAGTGTATCCTACGCCGATAGGTGGGAGCCGGACTTTATCCTACAATGGGCAGTGGCCCGGGGTGCCAAGATCGAATGCCCTATTGGGCATGATCTGTATGAATTTACATTCACTTGATGGAGCCGTAGAACTGGCACTGGACGCATGTAAGAGCAGCACTAGATTGATTCAGCTTCTTCTCAACCATTTTTCTATCTACACACCCATCTGAAATGTGATACACAGCCATCCATCAATCAACACTATCCTATAAAGCAAAGTGCTTCTTCTTCCTCCATCATGGCGTCCACTCAACGAACTCGCCATCATCGCCCCAGCGGCGGATGGCTCCAGTCCACTGTCTGTCACCAATAATACATGGGCCTGCCTGTCAGCCCCCGATTGCCGCCCCGTAACTTATCAACCACAATCCTACCAAGACGAGAGGACCCCCTGTCCACCGCCCACGCCGCCACTGGATTCTTCCCTGCAAACACTTTGGAAGTGCAGCAGTGAAGAAGTCAGGCATTGTCAATGTTCTAGTATCTGGAAAGAAACCAGAACCAGGTGTGTGTATCGGGGTACCACCCAATGCCACACAAAGAAAATTAAGATAAAGAGGATACCCGAGCTACCAGCAAGCAGTACAAGCAAGCCTGGCATGTATATGCTCGAGCATCATTAGAAACTTCCGAAGCGTTCAGACCACGAGTGAACACACCACCCTTTGCATAGAACCAGAAGTTTGACAAGAAAGTACCAGATTGCTCAGCTCTGAGAAGCACAGGAAAGGACCGCGTACAATCGGGGTATTCGAAGATGTCAACGCTGATCTACGCAGCGGAAAACGCAAGGGCGACAACAAGTATCCGAAGTCAAAGCAAACGAAGTACGCAAAAAGGAGTAAAGAACGTGTCGCAAGCGAGTGTCGAGAAAAAGCTTTTTCAAGGAGATGGGGTTTGGAGATTCGTCAGAAAGTCGTGAAGGGCCAGGTGAGGACCAAAAGGGAAGTAATTCGATGCCGTTGTACAATACGCCGAAGGAAGTCTATAATCCGTTTGTACCTCACACACACTAATAAGCCTGGCCAGGCACTGGTTTCCTGCCAATTGGTCGTGGTGGCTGCTGTTGCTGCTGCTGGAGCGGGCTAGGACCCGGCGGGCTCATGCGTCGTGTGTTTTGGCCACTTTCGCTGTTGTTTCGCTGCCGGGGTCCGGGAGATTGTCCGCGGGCACCAGCTGGGCTCATGGGGCGAGGTCCGGGCGAGGCAGACCGGCCATTCGTGGGACCACCGGGCGACTGGGGTCCACGCATGGCAGGTGACATAGGACGACCCGTCATGGCGGGTGATTGGCGACCGTTCATAGCAGGTGATTGACGTCCGTTCATGGCAGGCGACTGAGGACGACCCATCATGGCAGGCGACTGGGGACGTCCGCCTCTAGGAGTCATCGGCCCGCGGGGAGGACCACCGGGTCCACGGTTGGGGTTTACAGGCGGCCCATTGCGTGCTCCGGGAGGACCACCAGCTGGGCGAGGCTTGACAGGGCGAGTAGACAAACAGGTACGGGGCACAACACCTTGCTGCGAACGGTCCAAGCGGATGCACAGAGCCCAACCGTCATCATATTCGTGCAGAAGTCTGACAAGCTGGCCGGCCTTCAACTCCATCTCATCCTCCAGGGTAGGCTTGAAATCCAACTGCACACGGTGGACAGTGGAGTGAGGCGGGCCTCCAGCAGCAGCGATAGCATTTGCGCTCTGGGAAGGTCCGGGAGACTGACCAGGAGCAACGGAGGTGAAGCTGAATTCGGTACCAGTGGGACTTGGCTGAGAAGCCATAGACGGAAGAGGAAGAGGTGCTTCATTGACTCTGGTCAGATCGAGCGGTTGAGGAACATCTTTGCGGACAGATTGCTTGCGCGCAAGGCCAGCTCCAGCAGCGGCAGCACCTAGAGCAGCAGCAGAAGTCAGAGCATTGGGGGCTTGTCTAGGCGCATCGGTCGTCTGAGCCACGCCAACAACGTGCTCAGGGGCATCGAAGGGGTTGTTGGGCTGCTCCATAGTTGCAGATCGCGGGGCTCCATCGTAATGCTCTGCGTGGTCGCCGAAGGGGTTGTCCTGGCTGTTGCTCTGGCTTGTCATGGGGCGTTCCCAAGGGCTTTGGCCCATTTGTCGGTTGGCCTGGGAGTTGGAGGGTGCAGGTCCCAGCGCAAGAGCCATGGCAGCACCCTTGCTTGAACGTCTCTCGCCGAATTCGGGGAGGAACTGAGTGACAGGGCGCAGGCTCAAACGAGGAGCAGTAGCTGTCGTGCGGGTTGTGTGCGTCGAGTGTACTGACGCCTGGCGGGCATGGGCGGCAGCTACTCCACCGGCAGCGGCAGATGCACCACCGAAACCGGCATTGCTCTTCTCAGCCTCTGCAGCGGCGCGCTCCTTCTCCATCTGCTTTCTGCGCCTGCTAAAGAGGAAGAAAACGGCCAGACCAACAATCAACAGACCGGCCAAGACACCAATGGCGATGCCTGCCTTGGCTGCTGCGCCACCACCATCGCTGGAGGGTTCTGATGCAGCTGAGGAAGAAGACGCCGGAGTGGCGACAGCGTTTACGGAAGGCTGAAGAGTGCTGCTCGCTTGGTTTCGGGCCGTGGTAGGGGCGGTTTCGACAGCCAAGCCGGTGTGGTCGGTAAACGCTCCCGAAGAAGGAACGAGCGACTCTGGCAACACAGCCGCGCCCGCAGCCTTGGTCGATACGGCCTGAGCCTTGAAAGGGGAGGGGTCCGAAGTAGGTGCCGGTGCTACGGCTACTGTCTGACTGCCGTCGGCCTCTGAGTTCATGGTCACGTAGCCACCAATTTCGCCCTGGAAGGTCGGTTCCATCGTCTTGTACACCGTCTTGAATATCGTCGAAGGAGCGGGAGCTCTGATTTCAACTCGCGGTTGGTCGGGCGTTTTGTTTGTCAAATCGTCCGCGATTTTCTGGATGTCATTCTTGATGCTATCCCACTTCTCGCCCACCGACGCCAACCGCCGGTGAAGATGCTGGTGATGAGTCGGCATTTTGAATTATTTGATACTCAATAATACGTATGTGTTGTCGGTATGTTGTGCTGGAGTTGTATTAAGGTTGGAATTAAGAACCGAATATTACACAGGCGCGCACGAGGGTGTATTGTTTTATGTGTGCGCGCGCTTCACCGCATCGATATAGCCGGTGCGTATTGTATTCTGTCGGTTGCCGTTGGTCGTACTGATTCTCCGTGTGAGCTGAATGCGGGTGTAGATCGTCGCAGTCAAACTCGGTCAATGAATGTAATGCGCTCAAGAGCGTCGTCGTGTATATTGCACGTCAAGTAGCTGGGCAGGCGAGGTCGGGCTACTTTGCAGGTTGAGTCCGAGTCGAGGATAAAAAGAACGAACGGATTTACGCGCTTGAAGGTATCTGGGTTAAGCAGTGAATCGAATCGTGCTGACCAGCAAGGCGTGGTTTGGTGAAATTAAGGAATGGGTGTCGAGAACTCGGACAGCGACGACGTCGTTTATTTTGGTAGGCGTGTTTGGGTACCTAGTTTTGAGTCGCGAAGAGGGGGTAGGGAAAGAATGGAACGAGAATTGGTCGTGATAGTGAGGTCACAATCCAAAGTTCTCTAGGTAGGGAGGAGAGGCCGTAGGGTCGCAACGACTTGACGAAGTAAGGGAAAAAGAAGGAAAAGGCGGGCGAGGGGACGGGACGAGAGAAATGGTAGTTCGTTTTCCTGGAGAGAGAGAGAGAGAGCGTATGGTGTGTGTGCGCCAGTGCCTACCAAGGTACCGGAGGATGCCTGTGCCTGCATACGATATGGGGCCCCGGCACCCCAGCAGTGGTACCAGCACCACTTCACGAGCTCAGCACAGCTAATGAGGATACAGGTACTGGACAGGCCAGGAACAAAACAGGGAACAGGGATTAGCTGAGCTCCCAGGGACTAACAGCCACTAAACCAGAGGCAGTAAGGCAAAGGCCTGTGGGTGGAGCCACCATCTGGAAGGATCGGCTCTGAGTGGCTCAAGCTGGAGGGGAACATTCGAAGATCACAACCATCCCCATCCAATTTGGCTGACATGCATCCTTTACAATTTCGTTATCAGCGTGGTATTGGTTATGCTGATGCCGCTCTGCAACTGCTTGCTATTACTATTTGGAGAGAGGGAGACAGGGAGAGGCATTTTGTTCAATTTGCATCCAATCATACTATGCTTATGCTATACAGTACTCCGTGCCAGGCATGTGGTATCTATCTTTGCATTATAGTATTGTTGTTATTTATTTGTGTGCTATATATGGATGTCGTCAGAATCCAGAACACCCGATACAAAACACCTTTAGGCAAGCTCTTAAGGTTAATGAAGGTGACATACAAATTTGCGGCACATGTCTCCGACTTTTTTGTTTACTTTTTTGGGAAGAGTAGAAAGCAGAACACACACATACACACACACATCAACACATGCCTTCCAATACCGAACGAAGTACCTACCTTACCTACCTGCCTATGCGCAGTCATACACATACCCCATAGTCATGGCATACATACGGCATCCTTCAATAAAAGAAAGAATCAATTGACGGGGGGCACATGGCCACGTTACATTCGATTGATTTTCCCGAGGACCAAGCTCGACGAGTGTTCGGCAGACTCGCAGGCCATCTGTCATACGGTATGGGGGGCACACACGAAGGGGCCACACACACACACTCACACTCACAGCGCAAGACACAAATACACGCTGACACGCAGGCGAGACACATAACAGAGAGACTGACACTGACACTGACATAAAAAGGTCAGTCATTAATGTCAATATCCTCGGACCCCCAAACCTTGGGATTCGATGCAAATCAAACAAGCTAATGAAATGAATAAACGAACGGTGAGGAAGACGAACAGAAGACCCAAACAGGCGGCTTCTTCGTAGCGCCCGACCGATCCCCTTTAGCCAAACCCAGCAGCCCAGGGGCCCTAGACGGCGAACTGCCCCAGTTGAGAACTTCAGAAGACTTGTTGCGCCCCGACCAACAGGCTGCAACAGGCACTAGCCAGGAACGAGGGACGCCACTATCCAGGAACGCGAGCCCTCTGATTGGCTGGCAGGGCAGAGCTGCAGCTGCTTAGCCGAAATGAGCTTCCATCATGCCATCTCATCACAGATACTAAAATAGCCTGCTAATTTTGGTGAGGGTTGAAGTACACCCCATACGCAGAGAGGGGTGCGTCGGGGTGCGTCGGCGCACACAGCAGACTTGGTGGGCGATTGATTTTCAACTGGGCCTCTTCCAGAAGAAAAGAGGCGGCAGCTGTAGTGGTAGTGTGTGGCCGGCAGCCAAAGAAGAAATGCGTGAGGGCTTACCACTCACTACTACCAATTCGTATTCCGGTGCGGCGCCGGGTGGTGAGAAAAGAGAAAAGCCACGTCCCGCAGCACAGCAGCGGTGGACCAAGCAAATGCAGCATCCAATCAACCAAATTTGATAAATTGTATTAGTTGTGCAGGTGCATGTGCAAGGTCGTGTTTGCTGCGATTGAGTTCGTCCCAAGATCTTAGGCTTATTCTTTTCTTTTTGTTTCGTTTCAAGTCGCGAGTCGCGTTCGTTGGTTTTGCTGGGTTCGCTGGTTGGTTTGGCAGCAGATCCAAATCACCAGATGACCTCGGCCTCTCTCCTCCCCCAGGCTTTGGTGGCCTTGAAACTTGACAGGTTATCGCATCGACAGATGCTAGCCCAGAAACAGCGCACGCTAACCAGAGGTCGGACAGCCTGAAGCCAGGATATACCCTCCTTCACCGTCATCCCTGCGCTCGAATAAGGCCGATCGGTATTAAATCATAGCCAGGGCAGCGCTGTCTTGATTTTGGTTGGGCCTTCAAGAAGTCAAGATGTTGGGTGTGAACACCACGCGGCGTGCTGACGATAATCATTCGAGAGACCTTTGACCGTGGGCGGCACCTAACTGACCCAACGGGTATTACGCAGAGGTGCAGTGAATGACGTTATTTCCATTCTCGCATTGTCAGTGATCTTCAACAGCACATTCCCGACCCGCTGCGTACCGTACCCCGGGCTGGCTGGCTCATGCATGACCCCCTACACACGAGCATACTGTACAGTACCCCTTTCACACAGTCGATAGATGGATAAAATTCTACGCTGAATTGTTCTGAAAAAACTGCTAACCTTACTGTAGAAGCAGCACAGGTAGGTATCAACACAGCCTGCGTCTTTAGCTTGAAGCCCAGCCCAAAAAGAGATGATGGCCGTTTCGAATTTGCGCCTGTGGCTGTGTTCCGCCCGTGCCGCTCGACCTTCTGTCCCGCTTCATCTCCTCGGATTCTGCTCCCGCCCGGCCCGCTTCTGCCAAGGCATCGTGACTGGACGGACGAATGCCTGCACATGTAAACGAGAAGAAATCTGTAGATGCTTGTCTTGTGTTTTCTGTTGCAATAAGAAAGGCTGCATTTTCACACCGCTACCTTAGGCTATGTTTAGTATTTCGTGCTTGTTTGCGCCGCCGCCTGAGAAGCCAAACAAACAACTCGACGCACCTACATGCTGCTAATAGATACGACATGTCCATACGACTCGGCTTCTGTGACTCGCGTCGCGGCATCGAGTTTTCGATCCCGTGGTCAAGCAAACGCCGCAGGACGCAATTCGGGACGGGCGTTGTGCTAGGATAAGCATGTCATTGAAACTACCATGTATAGATCCGATTCGTTGGCGAAAGCAGCGCTAAAGAAGAAGCAGTCGCTTGGCTTCAGTTTAATATTTGAAGGCATCACTTCTGGTATCAATGGCAGAGCCGTGAAATTGAAAGATCCCAAATACGGTTGACTAATTGTGGTAATGGTCTCTACTAGATTTCATATCCGATTCCGCACAAACACTCGGTAAAGGCATCGATCGATATATTCCCTAGACATGTCCATGTACGTGACCTTATACAGGTGTTAGGCTAGAAGATAGCCTAGGTGGCAATGGCAGAGCCAGTAATTGGTAGTTTACTATTAGGAATAGGTAGAAAGCCTCTTCACATGATACATTGTATGAATGATGAGAAATCCGGCGTAAGAGCAAGTGCAACACAACTCTATCTTGGTGAAATCCTTTTGGCATGTGTGCTATCTTCGTCATAATAGCCGTCCAAGTGAACCAATCTTACCGGACATCCTCTCCTACTAGATATTGACTCCCCCGCCACTGCCGGCTCGTTATTCCATACTGCCAACGAGCCCGGCACGGGGCACCAGCAGCGAAAATGGTCGCGGGATATCGCCAATCTAAGCCAGACAATATCTCCCGCCCTGGGCGCGCCAGGGTTGGCTCAAACTCCGTGAGGTGAGCCATGTCATCAGATAGGCTACGATGTAAAGTGACCAACTCAAGCTCACGCGACACACGAACCATCCCGTTTCGCAAGGTTATGTTCGCCTTTGCCGTTTGCTGTGTCTTGATGAAGCTCGATCACATCTTCCAATATGGAGCCTGTTATCTCTTCCGTCAATTTGGATCTGTATACCGAGAGCGCCAGCTCAGTTAACGGAGACACGGAGTCAATGCTTTCTCCCATCACAGTCCTTACTTCAACTTGGAGGTCGCGGGTATGGTTGTTGATTGGGGTGTGAATCGGTTCCTCAGTGGAGCCGCCTCAAATCTGGATAGGGCAACACCGCACAACGTGGATCGGCCGTATTCGCCTACCTCCATGCATTTACTGAGCTGGTGTGCCCTTCCTCTTGCTACGAGGCCATTAGGCAAATCATGTGAGCAGGGTCAGGCCTAAGCCGTATGTCGTTCCTCCCAAAAGCCGTGCCTTCGG
The DNA here is from genome assembly GCA_039105305.1 of Apiospora arundinis. Lineage (NCBI taxonomy): Eukaryota > Fungi > Ascomycota > Sordariomycetes > Amphisphaeriales > Apiosporaceae > Apiospora > Apiospora arundinis. Next base: position 3,176,230 of record JAPCWZ010000004.1, read on the forward strand.
TCGCTGCTCCCAACGTGTACTCCGGCAACCGTATTCCTACCGCCGTCACGAACGAGGGCCACACACTTGCCTTCACCCGACGCACGAACAAGAACGACACACCCTATGGGAGGCACTGAAAGTACGCATGGAGTCCGTCAGACACAGACTATGCCAGCGTTCATTGCCCACAGCTTCGTGGTCGGGATTTGGCTCGGTTGATATCTCCTTCTATGCGACAAAGAAGTCAATTCTTGTCACAGTCTGTACCTGTAGTCCGACAAGTCTATTCTGAACCATCATAACCCTGGTAACAGTCATTCGGCCCATGGACATGTATGAATATCCTGCCCCAATGATATCAACGGTAATATTCCGTTACAGTGAGACGATACGAAATACAGATTTAATCAAGTATTTTAACTAAGCGCTATGGGGTCCGAGTGTGAAGGTGATGACGGTCGATTTTCTCCGAAGTGTCGAGAGGGTAGTACTATGGCGTGAGGTTAATTCCTCAATCTCCAAAGACGTGCCTGTGTATAAATCACAGCTGGATGACCCTCGGGTAATCTTTCCCTTCCAAGAACTCTCAAATTTAAGTGATATCGCCGCTGGTGATAACTATCGACAAGATAGCTATTTAAAATTGTAGTAACAGTACTTAGCAAATGTGATAACTGGCAATCGTATAGATGGTTGTCAAATCGGATATGTGATACGGAGAGGGGGAGACGGGGAGACAGAGTCGACTGATTCTGCTGCTCATCCTTCTGCTTCTTCCGGTCCTTACTTTCAGCCCAGTGACTATTTCCAGCATCGTGACGCCGACTGGGCTCGTGTTGATGAGAGAGCACAGTGTCTAAAATGGAGTTGAGGGCTCGGGTAAGCCAAGTATACATATCACGGCGACGATGATCTTCTTGAGTGATATTTGGTATATTGGGGTTCATAACATATCTCTTTGTATTTAAGTTCAGAAGAAGGCTAGTAATATCCACAGACTAAACATGGTAAAAGACACAGAAGTTTAACAGTCGCCCCTTCACTTCTTCTTCTGCAGCAGACAGTGCTGACCCCAGTGTCTCTGGAACCGCTCTGGCACGAGGCTAGAGTCCGGGACCCAGAGGACGCGGGCGAGCCAATGTGTGTTCTCCGCATCGAGGAACGGAACACACTTGACCACATCCCAATTCTGCTCATCGGCTACGTAGTCGGGCTCATTGGGCGGTAGCGGCCCACCGCGCTCAGGATATTGCGTATCGACCATGAAGGAGCACTGTCGGATATCGGCATATTTGCCCATGTCCTCTTCGTTGCGGTCGTTCATGCCATTGGTAGGGAGCCAAGTCCCACCGAAGAATCCAAAACCAGTGCGTGCCTCGGAGAATTCACCCGGCAGCAGCCCGCGGAACTCGGAACGGATGAACTTGGCGTGCATGTCGCGCGGGAGGAAGTAGGAGCTGGGGAAGCGATACCATTCCTTACCGAAACAGACAAAATCGCCACGACCACCGACCCCATCCTGCCCAGAAACGCCTGCACTCAGCGGCGAGTACAGCTTCAACGGAGCTGAGTAGGCGGTATACAGTCCAAGGATGCGTGTCACACCAAGATCCAGGGACAAGAACAGTGTCAAGATGACGGCGAAGAGCTTGAGACGCGCAGGGATGCGGCCAATAAGAGACTTGGGATCGGTATGCCCGAAAGCATTGAGAATGATGTGCAAAGCCAGGGCGGCGTTGAGAGTCAAGAATGGATAAGCCGGATACATGAAGCGTTCTTCCTTGTGAGGCTGTAAAGTGAAGATGGCGAGCCACATGTAGAAAGGCATGAGAAAGATGATGGTGCGCATTCCTGATTGAAAGCCGTTGTGACGTGTAGAGAAGACCTTTTGGAGAAGAAACAGCGGCAGAGAAAGAAGCGCCAAGACGAACCAAATATTGAAGTTGATGGCCAGGTTTCGGAAGTAGAAAGTCCATGGCTCTGTCCCATACAGGGCCGGACCGCCACTCTTGGAAAATATGTTGTACATGACAATGTTCAACGACGCCATCTCGAATTTGCGATAGAAGAACCAATTGATGGTCCCGTCTCCAATCTAAGTTTCAGCTGTCAGTATGGGGTTGGAATTAGAAGAGAATACTTGGGTACTGACAAGTAGAAGAACGGTGGCTACAGCTCCGCGGCCAAGACGAATGAAAGCCTCAAACAGCCGTTCGTTGTCACTCATGATTGCGAAAATAGCCTCTTCAAGAATGAAGGGGGCGCAAAGGGCAGCAGCAAATGGCCATCCTACAACTCCACCAACTGCGAACCAAAATATTCCCTGGGATGTCTTTAGCCCGCCCCGCCAGTTCATAAAAGTCGCTGCTCCCAGTAATGACATGTACATGGCGAAGCTGGAGGGCAGGTACGCAGTAGCCGAAATGAAGTTTCCAGGCGAAATGACGGTCGCGATCAAGAAAAAGAGGCCGATTCGAGCATTGAGCGTGAAGCTCACGACGCGGAACAGCAAGACCTGGCATAGTGCGCATAGGAAAGCCAGGGCGTATCGAACGAAGTAGAACTCGCCCAGCTTGGTTGACTGGGGCAATAGCCGTCTGAAGTTGCCGACAATGGCGTGTAGACCGATGTAGAGCCAGCTTCGGATGGCAAAGTCGGGGGAGTATTCCCAGGTCTGAAGACCGTAGCCGTGGGACAGGTAGTGGGTGGGCTCCCAATAGTTGAAGGTCTCGTCACAGTCTTGGATGGGGGCGAAGAGGGCGGAGATCATGTTGGCACCGAGGAAAAGATAGAAGGCCGTGATGGGCTCCATGGCGAATGCTGAGGGACGTCTGATGTTGAAGTGCATCCGTTAGCGGGGCAATCGACAGGTTGATCGCAAGAAAGACAAGGAAAGACCTACTTCTTTTTAGCATGGCTTGCCGAGGGGTGGACAAACTGCCGTCCCTCTGCTTCTCCTGCTGGCGGCGCCATCGTGTTGGATTGCAGCTGTGGTGCAATTGTTGGAAACGAGGGGGCGGTGGTGGATTTGGTGGGAGAAGTTGCTCTCAGCTCCAGACAGCTGAGCTGGGAATTTTGGTGAGGCTCGCAAGGGTCATTTTTAGTGGCTTTGATCCGAGCAATAATGACGTGAAGCTGAGCTCCGAGGTACGTACCTACCTACCTACCCAGATACAAGTAGCTATCTGCACCACCTAAAACTGCTAGGCCAAGTGGCTGATTGATTCAGATAACGGAACCCAAGACCAGAAATAGAACCATCTTGAGATCTTGGGATCTTGAGATGGCAGTTACTTTTTTCTCCATGTTAGAAGGCCAGTCAGCCAGTGGGATTTACTTTGTTGATATAAAGAAGGCAGGCCCAGGCGACCACGAGATCTGCATCCTTTTCACGCAGCATTGACAGCAACCAGTCATTTGGGTTGTTCAACTTGTATGTGACACTCACTACATCATCATTTTCCCTCAAGACAATTCCTCCGAATCTGCTGCTGCTCTAAGCTGCCGAGCGTTAACGGACAGGCTGACAGGGCTGCAGAGAATGGCGGCCGGGTGCGCCGGTGGTCCACCGTCGCTGCTGCACGGGGCTTATCAGCCGGCGCTAGCGTATCCCGAAGTCTAAATTTTGGTACCAACGTTGGCTGCTGGGCTCCACTGTAACTTTTTTTCTTGACTTGCACTTTCATAACAAATCTCTACCGCTTTGGTTGCTTCAGACCTTGATACCTCTTTTTGCATCACCATCTCTTTTTCAAATTTGGTTGGCAATCAGTATCTCAGCCAAACATATCTATTGACTATTTACTTCACCCTTCGTCATTATCTCGTTCAAGCAGGCGCAAAAAAGTGGTGTGCGCGAACGCTTCCGAGACCTTGTAATCATTGGCGTGTTGCGCCTATCAAGAACACAGCACTAACCTATCAACTTTCAACTTCTGGTTGATTTCTTCAGAGTTTGATCACGATAGTTCGTCACTATGGGTTCGCAATTCTTTCAGATTCCCGGGCTTTCGACCTTATCACCGCCAGCACAACAAGCCCAGCAAACACCGGCTCCAGCTGAGCCCCAAGATCAGGCCATGACTGCGCCAAGCACCACTGAATCCCATGAGCAGAAGCCCCTCTCCGGCGACCATGACCTGAAAAAGGATCAAGCCGGCCAGGACGAGGCACCCGCAGCTATGGAGGTTGACTCGGCTGAAACTCCCACTCAAAAGGACGATTCTGCAGCAATGGCGGCTGAGGCGCCTCCAAGCCCGCCTTCTTTACTACAGAGTCTAGAGGCCCAATTAGGCTCATTCACCGCTCCCGCACCTGCGGAAACTAGCAAATCGGTAGAGCCGCATGCTCCCGTAGCTGAGCAAAATTCGGTCATGACCGGCCAAGGCGATGAGGTCCAGGCCCCTGCTGGCGAAGTGGCAACTCAGGAAGAAGGTGGCCAGCCTGAATGGGAAGAAGACTCGTCGCCGTACGAATCTTCCTCTGACTCTAGCGACTCTTCCGACTCTGATGATGATTCGGATGATGATGGAGAGCCGCTTCTCAACCCCGAGGCCATGGCTCGCATCCTTATGGAGGCCGATTCAGATGATGAAGGCGAGGGCCGGAAAGGGGCCGCCGCCGGCGGTCAGCTTAGGACCAAGAACGAAATCCCCGAAGAAGTGATACCAAAGCCTGATGTTACCATCACGCCCGAGACCAAAGTTGAAGAGTTAGGCCATATCGAGCACATCGTTGATAATGTCATCGTTGTCAAATCTAGCGCCACTGGTGAATATCGCGCGCTGGAGACGGGGTCGGTTCTCTGCAATGAGGCCAGGGTGGTCATTGCCGCCATGGACAACATCATCGGAAGTGTGCGCGAGCCTCGCTACACCGCTCGCTTCACCAATGCAGAGGAGATCACATCATACGGCCTCACCGTTGGATCCAAAGTCTTCTTCTGCCCCGAGCATTCCACTTTTGTCGATACTGGGCCTCTGAAGGCCATGAAGGGCACGGACGCAAGCAATTGGCATGATGAAGAGGTGGCTGAAGACGAGATGGAGTTCTCGGACGACGAGAAGGAACAGGCGTATAAGAGAGAACTGAAAGAGAAGAAGAGGGCGCGCAATCCTAACAAGGGAAAGGGCGGGGATGGCCCACCCGGTAAGCGCGGAGGTCGCGGCGGGTACCATGATGGCGGTTCACATGCAGCGGCCGATCCCGGTTCATTGAAATATGATGACGAGGAGGACGAGGATGGCCCTTATAGACCACTGGCCCGGCCTGCTGGTTTCGGTACAGGCGCTGCGCCTTCTGCTGGTGCGCCATTCACTCACGGATCCGGCGGATCTCATCGTGGAGGCGGTCGTGGCGATCACAGAGGCCGAGGGCGCGGCCGCCCTGATCGAGGCGGACGTGGTGGCCGTGGATACCACCGCGGCGGCGAGTCCGGCCATTCCCTGCCATCGAGGTCCTATGGCCAGGAGCCCCAATCGGCACCCCAACAACCACAATTCCCGAATTTCGGTGTCCCACCCCCACCCCAGTTCCCTCAAGGGTCGTATTCTCCATCGCTGCCCCAGTTCTACGGAGGCGCTGGCGGCCAACAAGCGGCGGCTCCCGCACCATTTCCGTTCCCCGCTTGGCCTCAGAACATGGCCCAGAACTTTGTGCCCCCGCCACCCCCTCAGTTCCAACAGCAGCAACAACAACAGCAGCAACAGCAGCCACAAACCCAAAATGCGCCGAATCCTGCTTTCTACAACCCCGCATTCCTTGCGGCACTGCAGCAACTCCAAGGACAGGGTGCGCCGCAGAACGGTCAATGGCCTCCTCAGCAAGGGGGGTCTAGCTAGAGGAAAGAACCCAAGCGAGGTTGAGGCAAACGACGCGGGTGATAGGGGCCATTCTGAAAGGGCTGGCCAATGCTGTTAGCGACACTCTCTGAGGCTGAGCTCTGGATCGTACACCGTTAGTGGAGATTGGTATTGGGGGAAGGACTGTATAATTGAGACCAGAGAGAACTGTCGCAACATAGTGATGTTACTAAAGGTCTATAACAGTCCAGCAAATATGAAGCTACCCACCGATCGACAGCGGGCGCTTTCAATCACGTTGCAAGAAGCGAATCAAGCATTCTGACCAATGATTATCTCCAGAAAGTCATCAATTCTTAATAGCGATACCCGTTTCGAAGAGACCCGTGGTCCAACCGTGCGGTCTTTAATCTGTTTTCATTTTGTTGAATGTTTCAGTGGTGTTTTTACATGCAGTAGGAAGTCTCGACCCTGCAAGAGTTCCTCAAGATTGTGGGCTCAACAAGCTGAGTAGATTATTCATACCGGACGTGTCTCTCCCTCTCTCTACGCCAGATGGAGCCCCCAAGGCCCTGCCCGGATCTAGCCCGGGGAAGGGCGACTCGGGTCTCCTGATTGTACAGTGCTGCACAGAAAACTTGGCGTAGCACCAGGGGTTGCCCGTCCAGTTCACGCGTCCGAAGAAGGTGTCCTGCCGGACGTCCAGGAGCACGTGGGGCAGTGTATTGGTGCCGAAACAGCAGTGGGCGTGGACCTTGGGGTAGCAATGGTCTACCTTCCACGTCAGGACCGGCGGCGGCACAGCGGCCTCTCCCTGGTACCGGCCCGTCGCGTCCCGACTGATAGCCTTGTAGTCGGTAACAACACCCCAATCACGATGACCACCACGGCTGCTGTTGCTACTATTAGTAGTACTAATGAGACTACTGGATCTTAGAACAAGATCGCCCGGCGCTTCGACGATCCCTCCCCTCCCGTCGGGACGCGGGTCGCGCCTGAATGCGAACGCGTCGTAGCGGGGGCCCAGGTACGTACGCGACTCGTGGCACACATGCAGCAGGGCGAGCCGCTGTCTCGTGACGCACATGATGTCAGTCGTATCCCTTTCCGTTTCCTTTTCCTTCCCCTTTCCCTTGCCCTCTTCGTCGCTCCCGTCCGTTACTTTGTCCTGGTTGTCGGTCTTGAAGAACAGCTCCTTGGGCGTGTGGCTGCACTGGCAAGCCTGTTGCACCTTGATGTCGCACCCGAACTCAGCAGCCATGTCCCAGACTGCCATGCGCAACTCGGCTGGCATCTCGCGGAATCGGAGGAAGCTCGCCGGTGGTCGGTGTCCTGGGTTTGGGCTCAGGAGTTTCCCGACGACGTTGTCGTTGCCGTCCGTCGACCCCTTTCCCGCTCCGAGTGTGTCGCCTTTCAGGTGTAACGCCAACACATTGCGGAGGCCAGAAGACGGGCCTGCGGTCGGTCTGGTTCTCTTCCTGACGGCTGCCCCATCCCCTTTCAGAGTCTTTGTCAGGCACATGATCGTAGCGGCGGCTGCCCTTAGGACCTTGACGTCGATAGACGTGAACTGGGACACTATTAACCGCAGTGATCTGACAACACTGTGAAATGCCGCTGTTGTGACTCCGAGAGCTGCGGCGAGCATCTGAAAAGTTAAGTAATAAATAAAAAGAATGTCAAATATTCCAGTAAATGTTAAGTAACGGCAAGTGAAAACGCGCCAGTAAAGTCGGCTCGTCTCTACAAAAGTAAATGTGATGTTTGCTTGGGCTCGACGAAACTGGAGAGAATCAATGCTGATATTAAGGATATTAATACATGATTTCATTTTCATATTATCTTAACACAGAAGTTCAGAGTCATACTGGAAGGACCAAATGTGTGATGCTGTGGGTATCTCGCGCAGTGAATGTTTGAGCAAAAAACCTTTGTGACCTCGGCCTCGGCTTGTATTCAATTACAAGAACTACATATCATGAGAGGAAGCGAGCTCTACTCAAAGGGCAATGATGGCTACCTTACTGTATCACTTTTCATTTCTCTACATTCTCAAACATCTTGTCCACATGTTACCAGCTAGATCTGGGGACACATGTCTTTGGGGTTATAGGGTAGTGGTTAAAAAAGAGAATGTAAGTTAACGAAGGGCCACTTAAGGCTCTGATTGAGTTTGAAAGATGGTCTGCAGGTCGTGATAAGAATTTTTGACAAGCTAGAATAGCAGTGGATTGAAGTTAAATGAGGTAAGAATTCATTGGACCGCTGTCAAATCAATAAGCTGATGTTGGCGAGATGGGAGCGCCTGCAGGGTGCTATCCATGTTTTTGCCCTCGATTATTCATCGGGCAATATCGACTCAAAATCATGCAAATTCGGGCACAGCCGACTTCGGTCTCGGCCTTCAGGGCCATTAAACGAACATCTTAGCATGTCGACCAGGCCTGGACTAAGAGTGCGCTGGTTCTTAGCCACCTTTGACTTCTACTGTGCACCATGGTCCAAGGCCTCAGCTTAACCCCTTTTTGTCTAGGAAAAGAAGCCACGGAGTCATTGATGCCAGGCACCATCGTAATAAGTGAGTGAATCACTCACAGTAATGAATCAGAGAGCCGTCAAATATCTGGGCATCTCGCCAACGGATACCTTTCGGCTGAATTGCGATTATCATACGCATGATATATAACTCAGTGAGGTTGTTGTTGCCAGCCGATGAAAGAGCTGTGAGAATCGGTCTCAAGTACGGAGTATCCCACACCACCTGATCATTCGGCTCTAGAGTAGAAGACGCTCAGAACACTACCATGGTGGCGCTAGAAGGAGAACAAGTCGGCCAGCCAGTCCGACTCTTCCGGAAATACCGGGCCATGAGACCACGAAGCTTCCCCCACATCACTAGGAAGTCCAGCACCCGGGTCTGATCCGGTCGTAGCCTGGTATTCCGTAGCCTGTTGTGTGGCGCCCCTAATTCGTCTCAAAGTTGCATCCCACTTGTGTATTGTGGCCCGAACTGTCTCTGCGCTCTTACGGAAGAGATTCAGCCCCTCTGAATCTCCTGCCGAATCGCTTTCCGCTGCAACTCGCTCAAAGAGCTCAAGAGCATCTCTGAGGACCTGGCTAGCATCCAGTGCATTCGAGTATAAAACAGTCTCCTGGTCGAAGTCCGGGTCGTCAATGGTACTCAAGGTGAAAAGAATCTGCATAGCATGAGTGAAGCACAGATGTAGAGAAAATGGCAATCCAGTGTACTCCCGGGGCGTAGATTGTAGATACCGCCATACAATTGTCTTTACGTCCTTTACACAGACGTAAAAGCTCTCGATACGAGTTCTGCTCAAGGGCTGTGGTTTGAGGTGGGATCGTGCCGTTTCCAATCCTTCCCACAGTTTCAAGTAGTTGATGTGAGGCAAACCTGCGGACAATCCTACCGCGTTACCGTGCATGATAACTATTTCGTGTAATTGTAGGCTCGCATCGTGCAGATATAGCTGTATAGTTTCTACCGAGTAGAAGATATCAGTTACGTGATGGTCCGAAGCAGGATCGTGTGATAAGTATACCTTCTGAGAGTAGTTGAGGCTGCAAGCTTGATCGGAGAAGTTCAAACCGGTTGCGGAGCGACTTGAACGAAAGAACTGCGAAGCTTAGATTTCCATCATCTGCTTGCTTCCACTAAAGCCTGCAAGTCAGTCATTATGTGGACCTGAGCGATCCTTTTGAGCCCTCCAAAAGGGTCCGCGCTGTGATGAAGAACGTAGCAGCTCCATCGGTTCCATGGGTGAAAGACATACTGTAACTTGGGTCACTTCCTCAACAAAACGGCGTATCTGGACGATTCCAACAATAATCTCGTCTTGGCGATATTCAGGTTGTCCCGCCAGACTGTCAAGAGAGTCTTCCACTTGTGGCGTCCAACGAACGACGTCTGTCTTCAAAAAGTTTGAAATGCTACATAGAAGATTCAATAAGGTCTCATTGGGAATTTTGAGAGTGTAAAGTGAAATTTGCGTGGATAACTTACGTCGAGGAAATGATGAACGTAGCCAATATTGCTCGCCGCTCTTCGTTGTTGCGTTCTGTGGTAGATGAAGCTGAACATCCGTTGGTATGGACTTGATTGGTAGTGTGATTCATTGTCCTTGCGCTCTTGGGAGTTCCATCAAGTTGCATGTCCGCTACAAGGGCGTTCGCGGCACTTGCGAACCGCTGGTGAAACGGTTTACCGCTGAAGTGATACAGCGACCTGATTGAAACGTTGAGCTCCTGGTGCCAGAAAAGGTGTTCAGTGTCTCTTACCATCCGAGATATGTTAAAACGCCTTGCAGCAAGTCGAGGTCCCTCTCAAGATCGATGATGAACTTTCGAGCAAACTCTTGGCGTATCTGTTGTCCTAGTATCTCCCGCTCCGAAGATGACTTGGTACAAATTGCCTCTATGTTCATCCACAGAAACGGTCTGTGGCGCTGCAAATGCTGGGCACTGACTTCGGGAGCAAGATAGGTGAACGGAAAGTGCCGGAGATAATGGGTACGAAACGCATCCAGTACTTCATTCTCATGGGACTGGTCCCATTCATTACCGTCCGAAGGAAGTGGCGAGCCTGTCGGGCAGTTAGCGTTTTCCAGACAGTTGGTCTTGGTCACCTACCACATGAAATCGATAGATCTGCATCGCGATGTGGAGCTGAACTTTCAACAGAGGAGAGTTGCACAGCGCTTGATGGTGGGCTGTAGGTCTGGCCTGCAGTAGTATTACTGCTCCAATCCGTCGACGTGATTGCTTCTGAGCTTAGATCCGCCGGTGTAGCATGACGGACAGGCGCGGCCTGTGGGATCGCATTCCGGGCTCTCAACAGTGACACGAGATCGTCCAATTTCCCTTCAATTTGTGATTTTTGAAGTGTCAAGGCTTGCTTGGCGCCGTGCTTTCTCACCCTAAGAGAAGGACGACACTCTAGTCCGCGCCGGTGACATCTGTTAAGGGACGTATCAGCTGGGCTGGAAAGAAGGAAAGGGGATGTTAAAACAAAGTTAAAACGAAGATATAGAAGCCGACCTAACGCATTTCCCACCACCGCGACTGGTGCACTTCTGCTTGGATTTAGCGCATGTTGCACAGGTGTGTCCATAGGGTACGGCAGCCTCGGAAGAGGACTGGGGGGTGGATGATGCTGGCTCCATTGGCGATTTTTGAGCAACGAGTAAAGAAGTATGTATTAGCTGGATTAACAAGGTCGGACTTGAAGATAATGTGTGCGCGTCCTGTTCTCTTTGACCAGACCAAGAAGTGAGGTCGGTAGTGCTGACGAAAGAAGACCTACTGTCTCCAAGATATTGCCCCCCGGTCGCTCCTTCCACCTTAATGGGGCCGGATTTCGGATTTCCGACGCCGAACTCCGCGCATTACTGCTTTGACTCCGTCAAATGAAATGATGCCTACGTAAGATTGCCAAAGATAGGTAGGCACAGTTATCTGTATACTTACCTAAGTAAATACTTGCTTGCTTACTACCCAGATGCATCTGAAACGATCTAACTTTCGAATTGTCGGCAAGCCCACCTGGATGTCCTGTTTCCTCAAGTATTGGTCCTATAATCTCCTCTTTTCTCGTAGGCTGAACGGGCTGGGACGGCCCCGGTGAGTACGGAATTATCAGTGCTTGCAAATGAGGTAGATAATTAATAAGAATTATTGAAAGTTGTCCGAATTGCAAAAGCAGCTCTATCTGCATCCTAACACATGTCTTCTCAAACTATATACAAAGCGAAAAGAATGAATGAATATGTTTTATCTTTGTGTTCTCCTAGGCAAACGTGCATTACAACATATAAAAAGAGAGAATAATTGTTTAGGGACAATTTACATATATCGAAATCCCCTTCTTTTATCCTAATAACTTGACCTCCACCGACCACCAACCATCACGCCTCCGAGACTGGCTTCTTCTTCCGAATATCCTTGAACCCCATGAACCACGCCGTCAAGAACGAGGCCACACTGATCCCCGCCGCGAAATAGAAATCGCGGTCGAGCGTCTTGGCGTACGCCACCAAGACGCCCAGCGCGTCGGCGCCACTGATGGACTTACCGTCGGCATCGGCCAGGCCACGTGCCCCGCCATCGATGACGGCCTGTGGGTCGACCGAGGGCGCGTACACGGGGATCAGCGTGCGCAAGCCGTTGGTGAAGATGAGGTCGCAGAAGGCGAGCCAGAGGGCTCCGCCGAAGGCCTGGCTGAACATGACGAACGCCATGGCCACGGGGATTTGGGACGGCCTGACGGTATTTTGCACGGCGATGAGAGGCTGTAAAAGTTTTGTTTTGTTTTAGCTGGCTAATACAATGTGATGACCAAAAGTTGACAGGTAAAAGTGGAGAAAGGGGTAAAAGAAAAGGGGGTCAGTGCATACACCTTGCAGTCCGATTCCTCGACCGGCTCCTCCTATGATCTGGTATCCAATCCACTTCGCCGTTGATGTAGTGGGAGAAAGCGTAGAGAGAAGCCCGTTGGAAATTGAAGCTAGTGTACCGCCGACGAGGCTGAAGGGCAGATAATAGCCCACACGGCCCACTGCGTTGCCAATCGAGATTAGTGTCCGTTCCAAGCAACACAGCATATAGAAAGGAAGGTACTTACTGAGCCAACCCGCTGAGAGTGAGAAGATAATATGAGGCACGACAGAAGGCAGAAGGTAAACACCGCTCATGGTCGGAGTAGCACCCCTGACCCCCTGGAAGTAGATCGGGAGGTAATAACTAACACACAAGACCTGGCCCATGAACAACCCATACGTCAGGCCCGCGGACCAGACGTAGCGCTGGCGGATGATGGAGAAGGGGATCATGGCCGCGTCGCCCTTGTAGTAGTCCCACGCGACAAACACAACAAACATGGCGGCGGCACCGACGAATAGCCCGATGATCTGGGAGCTGTTCCAGGCGTAGGCGTTGCCACCCCACTGCAGCGCGAGGAGCAGCATGACGGCCGAGGGGGCGAAGATGAGGAAGCCGATGAAGTCCAGCTTGGACGGGAGTGTGCGAAGGACCGACATGGGTGGGGGTTTCGGGACTTGGTCGGGCACATGAATGAATGCGATGAGTGCGAGCACGACACCACCAACAGGAAGATTGATGTAAAAGCCTAGCTCATGATCAGTACAGTTTCACAGTAAAGTCTCAGAGCCATCAGAGGATTGTGACTCACACCACCTCCATGTCGCGTGCTCTGTTAGCGCACCTCCGATCAGTGGACCTGTGACAAGACCGAGCTGAGCGAAGCCACTGGCGAACCCGATCAATGCTTTCCAAACATGTCAGTCAAGGGATTGTGCCATATCAGTACTCGAGGACGTACGTACGTGGTCTTTTCTGTAGCGGGACGCACCCGGCGATGATGGTGAAAGCGCCGTTCTGAATACCGGAGGCGCCCATCCCGGCAACCGCGCGCCCGACAATCAACATGACGGAAGATGTCGCCACACCACATAGCAGCGATCCAAGCTCGAAGAGAGCAAAGAAGCAGACAAAGGTCCACTTCGGACAAACAAAAGTTAGATGGCACACATGAAACACGTAGAGAGATGGGGCAGGTCGCCTTCGAACGTACTTTGGAGCTGAAGTTGGTGTAGAATCGACCAGTCAGGGGTTGTAAAACGGCACTAGATTCACGTTAGCTACACCAAACCCAATGTAAAGGAGTTGTAACTGCGATATACCTTGATATCATAAAAGCCGCACCATACCATCCTACATCGGGCAGGGAATGGAAATCGCCTGTGATCTGAGGGATGGCCTAATCATCCCCGGTGGAGGCTTGTTAGCGCGATGCGACTCCAGACAAGAGCGGTGGTGATGAAGGAGTGTTACAAACCGTCACAATAATGGACATGTCGAGCAGTAAAAGAAAGCATGGAAGGGTAACAGCGCTCATAATCAGAGCGAGTTTCCAGCCAGAAACCCATTCGGGCTCGTATTCCACCTCTCCCCTTTCCGTCCCTTCCCCCTTAGAAACCGACGAAGTGGCAGCAGGCGACTCATTGGAATCCGGCTCATACTTGACGGATGCATCGGTGCTGGAGATGGGTTCGTCAGTCTTTTCTGGGTCTTGGCGCCCATGGGCAGCCGGCTCGGTTTTATCTATCGACTGCATGTTGCGATGTTTATGGCGCGTATGCGGCACCACAAGTAAATATAGGAACTGATGTCCATGAAATTTCGCTAGGTCTTTTGATGCTTGGGGGTGAAGGTGTTCTAAAGGGTCCGTTTGATCTAGAGATGTCTTTGTTTCTTATAATATCTGACTCATGCGGCTGCATCGCAATTCGGGGCTGCCAAATCCGCTGTCCACAGAAGCTAGGAGCATCTACCTTGTCTGTCACATAAGCAAGCAGCCGGGACTTGGGGTGGGGCCGCCAGAGTTAAGCTTACTTCTTTTCACTCTTGGCCAACAGCTTTGAGAATGTGAGACATGGCATAGCGCTGTAGCGGACTTGTGAAGTTCGAGTTAGAGTCATTGTCCAGCCATTCGTTTGGAATGCAATGAGCTCGATGTCTGGTATCCAGGCAACAGAATAAAACCCAAACCCGACGTAAGTAAGAAGACAAGTCGTGGAGTACATGAATACACCGAGCTTACTCCCTACGCGTTAGTTTTCAGCTTTGTCGTCGGCTGTTGAAGCAAACCATCAACCCATTGTCAGCGGAATTCTCCGAAGACACCCCCTATTGGCGGGAAAGTCGGGTTTCCGAGCTGGCTCGGCCGAACAATTAGATAAGATAAGAGGGGACTATCACCGAAGCTCGCTATCGATTGCTTCTAATTGTTAGCTTACCCAAGATCCGGGATCCATTGACAGCAATGGTCGCAAAACAAAGTGGTTGATACACAGAGCTCGTTGTAAGCTAACTCAATCAATATTCTCCAGACCTTTGAGTACACAACGGATTTTGTGTCTCTCGAAGTAGCCAATCTTCCCACGTCCTGACTAATAAGTAATTGCACTTTTTTTTTAATTCTTTTTTTTTCTTTTTACGGGGACAAGTAGATCAGATGGAATGCAAGAAAACATCGTTTCTCATCTGAAGTTCGGAAAGGTAACGGTGCGGGCCGTTAACCGCTTGTTAGCTGCGCCCCACTTCCCATGGCGATTGGGTTTGTCGGTGATCGCCAGATTCTGGCTGGTGATCCGTTGCAGCTGCTTGGCTATAGTTTTGCCGATAAGTATGCGAACACATTTAATCCATTTATGTGAACTCGTTGCATTTCTCTTTTGATGAAGATAACCGTAAGCTTCAATTGTCGAGATTAAAGGCACCTACGAGCTGTAAACTTGAAAAGTATGTGGCGTTTTCCCCGTCTCTACAGGGGTTTCCACTCCACATAGCTTCGCCTACCTGCGGCCGCCCTTTACCTAAAATCAGCCTTCCAGGGCGCATCCGAGCCCTCACGTCTGCCACCATATGGCTGCAAAGGACATCATCCACGCGCCAACGGGCGCCACTGCATTAGATGTTGCATTGCCATTCGAAGAGGGGTAGAATCGGATGATGGAGGCGCCCCCGCCACGGGAGTACATAAGGAGTAACGTCACGGGTTGGCAGGCTCAAGCGTCTCCAAACACGATGAATGTTCAAATGGCATCCAATCACTTTTCCGATCAATAGATATTTGAGCACGTCACTTATCTCATGGACCTCATTCGTCCTCGCCTGCCGCCATATCCTTGCCCCCTGGCGCATAGCCCAGCCACTGTCGCTGGGCTATGCGCCAGAGCGCTGCGTTGTGATCAAACGACCTTTGACCGGAGAGCCTGGCCAATACCGTGACGTCGAAGGTGAGGAGAAACAAGAATCATTGGGGTCATACGTAGCAGTTCTGGTGGTCTCAAGTCCAGACCAAACAATACACAACAAGAACCAGATAACGCCCCCAAGCCAAGTATGGAAAAGCAACATTTAGTGTCCCGCTGGGGCTACACAGCCATTCAAGAGCTTGGGCTACCTCCCGTGTCCGTATTCATGATATAGATTTTAGCGGAATGACTTGGTACAGAGGAGAAGCTCGTCGGGTATGCCTTGTGGGAAAGGTCTTTTATGTGACTCCACGAAGCCCAGGAACATCTTTCCTTCGCAGCAGCTCATGCAAAGCACCCCTGAGCCCTTGCCACTCCTTTTTCAAACCTAGACATCTTTAGGTTCCTTTCAAAGGTCGCCATTACGTCGAATATAATACATCTTTATTTAATACCACCGATCTCGAGGTGATCATCTTAAAGTTGTACTTCTCACAATACTGTCGAACTCGCAAGTTACTCCTATATTTCTCTACAGAGCAGAGCTTGGAGTCCTTGTAACAAATCCATGTAACGACAACTCCCACAAATATGTCTTCTGAGACAGTAGAGTGAGTGATTTTATCACCAACTTCGTTTAACTCTATGCTAATATCTATCTTTCAAGCGTGGTGATTATCGCCATTCCGAATCAAACTAAATCGATCCGACCTTCATCCAAAGACGGCAACGACTATGTATCACTTCACGAGCTTCTTCCGGGCGACTTCCCCCACACTCGAATCATTCCCTATGTACTCAATTCGGTTACGCCCCTGGCGAACCTGCATGACCATGCAACTGAAATGCTCGATCATCTTTCCAACCTACGGAAGATAGACCCATACCGTCCCATTCTCTTTATCGCACATAAAGTAGGAGGATTGGTAGTCAAGGTTGCGTTGGTAAGAGCCTGGAGAGAGTCCAAATACCGCCCCATTGCGGGTTCAACACGAGCTATCGCTTTTCTCGGAACTCAGCATCGAATAACCTCGTTCTCGAAATCCATACTTCCTCTTGAATCCTGCCATGGCGGTCGACCTGACCTTGCGCCAGCAAGGGGGAGCCATAATTTGGCATCGCAATGGACACAATCATCGCAATCTTCATCCAATCTATCACTGTCGTTGAATAAGTTGCATGATTCTTGGACGAAGGTCTACGCAACAAGGCTAAGGATTACAACCGTGTATGGGACGGTGTCTCCTGTTGTCCCCGAGAGCTGCGCAGTCTGCAATATACCTGGGGAAGTGGTCATACCATTGAACACTACATACGAGCTATTGGGTTACTTTACGTCGCGCAACGACCTACTGTATCGAGCCATCAAGGACAAGGTATCTTGGATGTTGGGTTGGATCGACGAATCTGTTCCATCACGCAGAGATTTTGGAGATGACGAATACCAAATATTGAGCTCTCTATGGCCAGAGGAGCTCGTATCGTCGGTACACCTGATACCAGAACCACACAAAAAGACATTCTCATGGATCTGGCCAACTGTTTCCATGCAATCATGGCTTGAGTCCGCAGGGACATCCTTCTACTGGATAACTGGAAAACCAGGATCTGGAAAGTCTATGATGTTAAAGTACATATGGGATAAGTTGTCGGACATAGAATCAGATGTCCCTTTGTCAGCTCAAGGCAGCCGAGACTTTCCTATACTTGTCGCGGCCCATTTCACCGATTTCAACTTTCCTGCGTCAAGCTCAGGAAGCATTCTCCGGTCGCTGCTGCATCAAGTGGTTGCAGTTCAACCTTCCTTGTCGAAGTTTCTCACATCTAGCCTACCAACTTGGCACTATCACGATGAAAGGCACTTGCGCGACCTTTCTTTCGCGCTTCATCACCTGGCTAGGCATTCTAACATCGTCATCGTCATCGATGGTCTGGACGAGTGTCATTCGGACGTGTGGCGAGATACGCTTGAGGCACTCTATCTTGACGATACACACATATCTCCTGAAGACC
Source organism: Apiospora arundinis (assembly GCA_039105305.1). Taxonomy (NCBI): domain Eukaryota; kingdom Fungi; phylum Ascomycota; class Sordariomycetes; order Amphisphaeriales; family Apiosporaceae; genus Apiospora; species Apiospora arundinis. The sequence goes on from JAPCWZ010000004.1 coordinate 3,193,817, forward strand.
TGGTACCACCGGATATCGACCCTTTTTGCAGTTGCATCAACTTTACAGGCAAGAGACACAAGAGGGGCCTGAAGGTCATGTTAAGTTCCAGGTCGCAGATATTTGAGGACCTCTCCATGAGAGATGCTAGATTCTGCTTGGATCTCTCCATCGGCAAACCAGTCCAGGGATTGATTCACGATGCGCGGCACATAGTTGCAGACCGCCTTCAACTGAGGTGGGACATCTATCATGGAGTATTGACGCCAATATTCGACCAACTCGCTACGACAGACCGCGCAACAGGCATTTATCTGTGGGTGAGCCTCGTCGCATCGTCCCTGTTTAACGACATACATTATCCCCGTTCAGTGCCTCGAAGGGGTATGACCACACACAACACTTTCAATGCTCCTCTTCCCAGTCACGCGGCAAGTGAAGATCCTACATCATATCTGACAGTTGTTCCTACAAGCCTTGACGAACTATACCAATTTGTCCTGGAGGCAGTCCTACGGAGGAATAACAGAGCATTGGTACTCAAAGTGTTGACCTGGGTGTGTCTTGCACAAACTCCTTTGAGTCCAATAGAACTATGGGAGGCTATCGGGACTAAAAGCCAGGGTTCCAGGCAGTCTGAAGAGGTTTCGAGAGTCCAGGGTCAAAACCCTCGCATGTTCATGCTTGGAGGCCTCGTTGAAGTGCGAGACTCCAAAGTCAGACTGATTCATCAAACGGCTAGAGACTTCTTGCTCGACAAACTGCCGTTGCTTTGGCCTCTGAGGCCGGCTCCAGTCAGCCAGCTGGTGGGTGAACACCCCGACTACAAATCTCTATTGCACGATGAGCTCTACTTGAGGTGCGTCGAGTATCTCCATACAATCAGCCACGTGGAGAACGTCAATATCCATATGGAAAGCTATAAGCTTGATCAACGATGGCCGCTACTACAATATGCAGCGAAAAATTGGCGTCAACATCAAGTAAAGGCCCATGTCGTGGCACCGGATGATCTTACCCGCAAACTGTTTCGCCCGAGATCCTTGGTGTTCATTGCATGGTTTCGACGTTGGTGGAATCATGAATGTCACAACAAAGAAGATCTCCAGATTTTTCCAACCAGTCCTACTCAAGGAATCGTTGCAAGCTTCCTGGGACACGAGGCTCTAGTCCAAGAATGGCTCGAGCTAGTTTCTATGAGAGCCACCGAGCACACGAAGTATGGGATAATTTGGACGCCCTTGATGGCCGCATCTTGGAGTGGGCATATTTCTATTGTCAGTCTTTTGCTAGATCGACCTGAGACTGAGCATGAACGGCCCGAGAGGAAAGCGAAAGCTCTGGTTTATGCAATCAGGAGAGGCCATCCGACCGTTGTCCAGAGTTTGGCAAGGGCTTTCGCCGTTCCTACTGCTGGTCCATCAATGCTGAAAGAGGTTTATCTGGCAGCCGTCCAAAAGGTCGACTATGACCTTATCGCCCAACTACTTGAAGCAAATGCCAATGACGAGGCTGATGGCAGAGGGCTCAAACTATTTCAACAGTTGCGAGACATTCCATCAAAGCCAGACACGAATGCTCACCAGGTCTTGCGGACAGCCGTTCAAGTGGGATCAAGCGACATCACACGGCTTCTACTTCAGACAGGGGGGCTTCGTGATCGTCGAAGGGTCTTCACTGGACCAACAGCTCTACATATTGCCGCGATCAACCATAGGACAAGCATCGCAAGACTACTATTGCTGCTTGGAGCTTCCGATGTGTGTGCTGCAGATGAGCTCGGGCTGACACCACTACATCTTGCCGCCACCTATGGGCATCTGAGCATGGTGACACTTCTGCTGGATCACGGTGCACGCATCGATGTTATTGATCGCTCCAAGCGAACAGCCCTTGAACTCGCCTCGCGCCACGGAAGGGCAGATATGGTGAAGCTACTGTTGGAGCGAGGGGCTATTCCAAATGTGCGTACGTCCCCAAGCGTTACCAGTGGAATTGATCGCCTGGCTCATAGACTTACCGGCATATTCATTGATTCCTGTCAATCGGCTTCCTCTGAAACCGTCCGAAATTTCCTTCAGATGGGTGTCTCTGCAAATTGTGCAAGAGGTGGAATTCCGGCGTTACATCATGCCCTGATTGATGGCTCGCTTCCTATTGCTACTGGTATGAGAAGGCCTCCACACGAAGGCTCTCGCATTGAGGTTCTTCGGCTGCTGTTGGATGCGGGAGTTTCTCCAGATGTGACAGACCCCATGCTTCAAACATGCCTTCACCGCGCTGCCCAGCGATCTGAAGGGCTCATTTCTCGGTTCCTAGTGTCTGTGGGTGCCAACATCAATCTCCATGACCAACACGGTCGCACACCGTTGGATTACGCCTCGCGAAATGCGGACATGGACGTAATTGAACACCTTATTCAAGCCGGATCCATTGTCTCCAACACAACATGGTTGAGTGTCCTCGAAAGCGGCAATTCCTCCGCCGCTTTGCAACTCTTGATTGCTATAGGTAAGCTTCACACCATCGAGGACACTGTACGCCAAAGGAGTCCAAGCAATTTCGACCTGCAGCCACACCCAACGCAGGTCTTTCAGTATTTCATTCAAAGTGACCGAGTTCCAGAGCGGTTCTCGGGTGCTATGAGTTTTCTGATACATCTGGGGGTACGAAGTCTCCAACACGTTCGCGTTGAAAACAACCGTTCATCGTCTTGGTGGGACTCCTTCACAAGGCGATGGGAGACTATGACTAAGACTCGTTGGATATGGTGGCCTTTACCCAAACCATCACCCTTGCTTAGAAGAGATGAGTGCTATGTCTATTGGGGATGCCCTGGTGTAAGTTTCACAGCCACTGGTGTCGTTCCATAAAGCTAATATCCAGCCAAGGGCACTGACCGTGAGCACTGTGCGGTAATCTCAAGTGAACTCGGCTTGGAAATTCAATCGGTCGTCGATTTCCAGAGAGAACTGTCCATGGCATGGAGTGGCACAGAATCAACGGGCCATTCTGAGCAATCGCCAACGGACACAAATCTGATGGACGCCCAACCATTGCTAGATGTGGCATCAGGCCCTACGTCGGCGAGTCCGTCCAGCTCGTTAGCCCTGATAGTTACAACCGAGCCGATATTTGCCAACACTCTGGGAAATAGCCAAAATGGTGCTGGAACTTTTGAATTGGCCGAGTTTCGATCTGAGGTTGATGAAGCATTTGACAGCCATACATCTGACATGCCAGCCGATGGCATTCAGCCTCCGGGCGCCCAGGATCCAAGCACAGATGGCGCTTCCCACCCCAATGATAGTTGCACTGATCAAGGCGATAGGTATTTGATTACCAAGCCAGGCAGATTTCCCGTTGAGAATATCGGAATCTCAAAATCATCAAACCTCAAAGGGGTCCTTAGGGACTTGAGGTCAGCCTATGGGAAACGGCAGTCGACATTCAAACATATGTTATCAATATACCGCTTTAGTCACTGGAGTTTCGACATGGTAAGCACCATACACTTCCTTCTACATAGCACCAGTGATTAGTTAACCAGTAGTTGATATCCATAGTTCACTCATCTTGACGGCGTTTATAACAGCACTTCTAAAGGGGGAGCCAACGAGTATTATATACCTCCTCCGGGCTCGCCTGATTACGATTTCAAACACGTCGATAATAGGAAACCGCCGATTCCCCCCAGCTTCTTTCATGAACATCACTGGTCATGTTACACTCCTTGCGATCGCTGCAGATTCTCAATCTTGTGCAACGCGCGAGGGAACACAGATTTGGAGGTTGGCAGCAATCTTGGCTGTATTGACCTTCTGCAGAAGATACCTAAGCGGTACGAGAAGTGGGAGGCAACAAGCCAAGATTCTGCGCAACTATTCTATGGGTTGAGTGCTTTCGAGTTACCGTGTTTCATCGGGTTCTGTTCCTATATCCTGGTGGCGATGTCTTTTGTCATCAGTTTCCTCGTATATTGGTTTGTTTTTGTAGGCCACACAGATGTACAAAACGCCACAGTTCCTCTGGTCATCATCATTACTATTGGATTTGGTTTCTATACAATCGTTGGGAAGCGTGGGTGGAACGGAGATCCGATAGAATAACTTTGGCTAATATATAGGAGGATATTGTGATATTTTGCGGTTTGGTTGCATCAAGCTACGGGGTACAGGACACCAATACTTTAAGAATATAATTATCCATTATTAATCATACTTCCCATATCTACTTGAAATATCCCATCTGTGTATGAATAAAGTCAAACAGCTGTGGTTTCGTAAGCTTAGTGCAGTGCTGTGGACGCTTCAAGCAGTAATCACGAGGTTAGAGCATGAAGAGGGGGGCGAACATAGGAAGTCAAGATCCGTAGAAAACTGAGAGACAAGACACAGGACACCTTTTCAGTTACTGTAATATATTTCAATTGGCTTGATGTCTCCTTTTTGGCCCTAATATATAGGTAGTTTACAAAAGATGTGCTTATATTATTCATCTTCGCATTGATGCCCTCACCAGCCTTGTATTGACGAGTAGAAACTACATTTTAAAAATGAACTGGCTTGACATGAACTGAGAATAACTTATTTATAATAGAGACAAGACGTGGTAAGTAACAGGAAATAAAAAGAAAAATCACTCCGATGCAGGGAATCGAACCCTGGGCCCGAGAACTTCCATCGCAATGAGAATCTCGAATGTTGACCACTACACCACATCGGATTGAATGCCATGTATGTTACCGATGGAAAGATTGATGCAAAGAATACTATAATAAGAAGCTACACTGGAGTTTGTTTGCAATCAGTTTGCTGTGGTGTGGGGAGGGAAGGGACGAGACACAATCAAGGTCAAACTTGGTGGGGACCGTGGCAGAAACGTGACCAAGACGTCTCATCTGACAGGCCTGTATCCGTACACATGTCAGGATTCGCAGGCTAGTTGCTACATGGAGTAGGTAAGTAGGCATGTAAGTCAGAGAATCGTCAAGCGATGTAGTCAACTCAGCAACTACCGGTGTCTAGGAGAATCTTTTCATCCCACAGCTCTAGGCTCATTCACCATAACTCTTTGTTCACATGCCAGCATTAACTGCTTGTTTCTTCTACGTCGGTTTCTTTACTTAGATAGGTACCAATCTGCTTCCGTATGTCCATACACCATCCCTTGCAGCCACGGATACCCGCGCAGCCTTCCCTCAAGTGTCCTCCGCGGGCGTGGGAGTCGTCACGGCCGTGGTCACCGTCGCGAGAGTTGTATCAGGGACCGTCGGCGGAGTCACCGCAACCATTGTGAACCCCCCACTCGGCGGTTGGAAGGTGCCGGTCCAGGGCCAGTTCGGCGGAAGGTTATTGGGGAAGCCTGGGGGCAGAAAGTCTTCCCAACTTCCTCCCTCTCCTCTGCTGCGGGCTGCTGCTGCTGATTTCTCCATCGCGGCGAGACCCGGCGGAGTAGTGGCGATGGTGAGCAGGGTAGGGGTGGGGGGCGTGTCGGCGGCCGTCGGATTCGGCGTCGTCACAGAAACCGGATACATGCCACATGGAAAGGTTGGCGGGCGGTTGGTGCCGGTCCAGGGCCAGCCGTCCGGTATGCTAGTGGGCCACCCCGGGGGCAGAAGGGACTCGTAGCTATCCCCGAACTTCGGGGTCTTGGTGGTGGTGGCGGCAGTAGCAGTATGAACAGGCGTGTTGGGGGCAGTTGTGGTAACCGCGACACGCCCCCAGGGGTAGCAGCCCCCGCCGGGGTAGCCAGGCCCCCAGGGGTAGCCAGGCCCGAATTGGAAGCCAGGGGGGTAGCCCTGTGGTGCTGGTGCGGCCGCGGCAAATCCCACGAGCAGTAGGACAATGAGAACTGGGTTCATTATATGATTTTGTTCGAGGACATAGACCTTGTTCATTCTAATATTTTTACTTGCAGGAGATCAAATTTATTTGTAAAGAATGTTGTCGCTCAGTCCTTTAAAAAGCAAGATATGGGCAACGAAATTGTGAGAGCCATAATAGTTACATATACTTATGTTTCAATACCCTACTGTTGGGGTATTTTAGAAGATCACCGCTTAAGGGCGTGAAATAGATTGAAACCCACATTGCTTCTTATGATATCAAAGACGGCGACCAGCTCGGTACATGGTAGGATACGTTTCCGGCTTGAAATTCAGTCTATTCTACCATTCGGAGAATACTCCAATATCTGCCGGAGGCGGGAGGGAGGACAGGGGTCAGGAAATACAGTGTCAGCCACTCACGGCACATTTAAACTCTTTGCAATTAGCCGGAAGACATAAGCTTGATTTTTATATATTAGAGATGTTAGATTCCATTTTCTCGTCTACCGCTCAGCCACCCTGAATTTCCGATAACCGAGACATTATGCTATTATGGGAAAGAGTATTAAACGGCATAAAATACACAAGCGGCAAGCATCACACCCGATCGCGGATGAACCAGCAACCTTTCGCGACCTGAAAGTAGAGCCGACAAGGGTAGCCGGCCTCGCGATGCCTGGTCCGGGAAGGGGGCTAAACCGAGGATGTACGACACAGTGTTCTCGACTACAAAGGCTGTCATAATGCCCTTCCTTGAACCGGTTCGCCATCAATTATTCCCAACGATCAGTCAGTAACGCCACGTTTAGTGGAGCTTGTCTTCACCAGTAATGACTGTACCATTCTGGACAGCAGCACGGTGTGCCCGAGCAACCATGGTGTAAGCAGGGTAGTACTTGTCGAGGAAGGGGAAGAGTTCAGCAGCTCCAGGGGTACTGCGAAGAGTAATAAAACCACGTCAGTTTTCTGAAGATATTACATAACGCAAAGCAAGGAAGAGAAGAAGGGTCACGCAGGTGGGAAAGGCGAGTAACTTACGCCCTCCAGTCGCGCATCAGCTCGCTCATGATGGCAAAGGTCGACAGGACCTGTACACCGGCGTCTCGCATGCGCTGGTTGCTGATTTCGCGGATGAGCTCAGTGGTGGTGCCCGAGGCCTCGGCGTTCACGAAGACGCTGTAGCCCGCCTCGCGCATGGACAGGGCGGCGAAGGTGGTGCCTGTTTGTGGGGGTTTCCGTTGTTTAGTTTTCTGCTCAAACAATGGAGACGGTCCATGAATATTGAGGTAAAACTTACAGACGTCGGTAGTGATGCCAGCCAGCACGACTTGCTTCTTGCCCGTAGCTTCAATGGCCTTACGGAATTCCTCGTTGTCCCATGCATTTCTGATTTGAGAATACGGAGTCAGTATTGTCAAACCCTGTTCAGACAGGGGCGAGTGCGTCACTTACACCTCCCCAAGGCGCTGGATCAAGGGTGCGTTCGGGAACATGTCGAGAAAGTCGGCGGGCAGCGGACCGTTGGGACCTACATGGTATTGATTAGTCATAATTTCTTCACAATAGGAGGGCATTTTCGCGCCGAGTCGATCAATGACTCACCAACTTGGCCCGAGGTGGTCATAACCATGGGCGTGCCAAAGGCCTTGGCCAGCTCGGCGTGAGCGTTGATGGCATTGCGGTAAAGAATGGCATCGTAGTCACGCGCGATACCGAAGAGGCCAACTTGGATGTCGACGATCACGAAAACCTGCCACACAACATTATTAGACGACGATAATGTCGAGAGAAAACGAACATGCGGAGAGAGAGAGAGTAGCGTACCGTATCGTTCTTATTCAGACGCTCGTACGTGTAAGCAGTAGCGTAGCTGACGAACAGCAGGAGACTCGTGAGGAACTTCATCTTGTTGATTAGCGTCGGGCCGGGCTGTTCAAAAGGTTGACTGACAGAATCATCGAGAGCAAATCAACGGTGCCTTATTGTCGCCTTATATACAGCTGACGATGGAGGATGAATTTCTGGTATTTTGTTCTTATGGGGCTGCATCTCTCTAGAGTTTGGAATAGGGTTCTGTATAGGTACCCTTGCACAATAACCTTAGTCCAAGTTCCCGGAAATGATGTTACATCGACTGTATAAACATCCCACATGCCTTGTGGCCTTGAAAGAAAAGTGCTTTATAAACATCTTATTCAGCATCTCGGCCCATTAGAGCATCTGTGGTTTCTTAGTGCCTGGGCCCTCTGGATCGACCCGAAGCCTTCAAGCCCGGAACTTGGACTCCTTATCCCATTTTTATATGCCCCATTTCCGGGAAACATCCCGGTTCGGTCCACTAGTCAGTATAGCTCTTAACGTCCTAGGCGGTCTGCCACGGGAGTCTCGGAGTCTCGTAGGGCGAATTAGAAGGAGGCCCGAAGGGGCCGTAATGCGACAGATGATGAGTTGGTACATACGGAAACTGCTTAGGAGGTATTATATCGTAATCTTTTCGATGATTTCGGATTAGACTTCAATATTGGTCATATTGGAGTAAAAGCAGCTCACCCTCAGACCACTGTGGGATGTGGGAATAGCCACTCATGGGAGCATCTTGGCACCAGCAGCAAAGCGTTGCATTGGAATTCACTTGCTTTTGCCCAATGCTGTGGAGAAACCTCAAAATGTTCCATGGACTGTAACCCGATCTGGACGATCCCCGGGCCGCTACCAGGGGGTCGGTGCTTGGTAATTGCCAGGTATACAGTCCCTCCCCACTCAATTTGTTGTTTATGCTGTCTTGGCAACATTACCAAGGGTCTTAGCTAAGCACTGCATAATCAAATTATCTGAGGTATTCGAATGGCATGTGGTAAAAACTCTACCATCCCCAGTCTTTGAGGGAATTGACTTCAAGTCTACCCGCACACATACATGTGTATTACAAACCTGTCAGTCTGGCGCGTCACCAATGTCGTTATTATCCACGAGCACGAAGTCACTGTGGACGCCACTAGAGACCTTGTTCCAAAGGCTGATGAAATCCTGGTGACTAATAATAGAGTTGCGGTCAAGATATCACGCCATGCATTCGGAACCCGAGACGCGCTCCGATTGTAACGGACAAACTGAGGGCCAAATGGTGTGAAATTCATTGATTATTTTCATTAATCGTGGCATACTGGTAGATCTATTCGCTAAACTCCAACCCACGATAATGCTTTTACTATCTCCCATAGATCTCTTGACACTATGTCGAGCTTCAGGAACCAGTTGTGACGCCCAGTAACGCATCCGCAGCCGACCCCAGAGAATCTGTGAAGCTTGGTCAATATGCTGCCAATTCTCGAAAGGGGTATATAGGAACTCACCTCCCCCTCCCCCTCCCCCGCCACCTCCCTTACCGCCACCCTTGCCGCCAGAAGGAGCTTCAAGCAGAACATTGTCAGACACAAAGACAACCATCGAATATCGTAAGGACTTTTGTTGGTGGGATGACTTACCGTTGATAAAAGTGATCATTATCAGGCCATTTTCCACACCCTGTTGGTACACCCCTCCTGTCTGTGCTACCATAGGCGGCGGCTCGTTCTTGCTCAGTGCTGCTGCGCCAGAGGCATAGGCCTCGATATCACCCTGGCCGGGGTTTATGTAGCCGACCATGCCGGCTCGGCAGTGACCTCCTACACTGCAGTATATCGGAATCGGGGTTGTTTCGTTCACCTCGACAGAAAATACATTGCTCTAAAATGCCGGAAAACGAGAGGGGAGGTGCAAACATCAGTTTCGTTGTTTCTATAAGGAAGGAAAGAGCCAAATAAAAATTCCATGAGCAATGAATTAGGTATGTTCCAGGCGGTAGACAGCACACGTACACCAGTAGGGTCACCGAGAATGAATCCCGAGTTGAAGAAACCCTTTTTCTTGACCGGGTATGGGGTGCAAGGCGCGCCAGCCAATCCGCGAACCACGGAGGAAGCCGCGTTCTCGTCGATGAAGTGAAAGTCGACAATGTCCCCGACCCGCGCCGTTACTGTGCGCGGAGTGTATACCAAGGCAGGAGCGCCGTTGGATCCAACATCTACCCTGATGCGGGTGCCGTACGCTACCACTGCCAGCGTGGTGAGGTAAGGGAGCCATGTTGTTGGAATAGACATATTTCCTCTTGGGGCATCCAGGGAGCGCTGTATCAAGTGGGCAGCGTGGTAGGGAGTTGTGCAGGGGGGCTACTCCCCGTGATCATGCTGGTTTCGGTACGAAAAGAAGGGAAGGGTAACAATATGCAACAGCTGGATCTTAAACGAAGGAATGAAAGAGGTCCCGTACCTGCAGGGGAAAGAAGGAAGCAATTGCGCACATCAGACCAGTTACCAACGGGTTGTGACCCGCGGGGCCCCGCCCTTGCTTTATACGAGATAGCAGTGCCGGGACACATGCCGTGATTGCTTCCAAGATGGACAAGACGTCGCTCTCGTGACTTGCGACGAGCCGGGTCAGGTTCGAGTTGCGATTGGCTCTGACCCGGCGTCCGACTCGTATTAAAATATGTCGTTACCCAGGCGCCTAGACCGAGGTACTGAATGTCAACAAGACTGTCATTGCATCGTGGGACGTACGAAGGAGCGGGAGGGGCTGCTCAGACAGGGCTATGGGATGTTCCGAGGTCGTTTTGAGCTTGGCAACTCACGTTGTTATCTTTCAATCGACCAAGACCCGAAGTTATCATGAAGCCGGGTCAAAACACACAATGAGTTCGTTGCTTAAAGATGCCATGGAGCCTAAGGGAAAAAACATCATATCGTATCCGATGCGTCGCAACCGCAAAATGAGCGATGTCACTGCCACACCCGGTTCGCGCAGATCGAAACAAAAGCCCGAAAACGGCGAAAGATATGACATAGCGACTTCAGGGGTTCGGATGTCGGCGCCGTTATTCCTGCTCGGAAAGTTTCGTTGGTGTCTGTTGAATGCGAGCAAACCATGTTTCATCTCAAAACCAAGTCACCACCCAGGCACCAAAGCTTCCAAGGACCGTCGTATCGAGATTATTGCGCAGTGACAAGCGCTGTTACGCCGGGACCCAGAGGGTTGGTTGGGCCCTGATCACCCGAGCTCTCGTCACTTTCCGCGAGACTCGCTTTCCGCCCGCTAGTTTGAACCTTCCCGCCTGGAGATGCGACGAGCCGCCTGCAACATTCGTTTGGGGCTTTGAGTCCAGCCTCGCCGAATGTCGAGGCTATGTTCGGGTCGGCGATTGTCGTAGTCGATCCAGACCGGCTCAGATAGTAGTGTGTGCCGGCGCAGGTGGTGCCGCACGCGTCATCGCCGACATGTGTCTCGTGTATATAGATAACTATCTTGCAGCTCAACATGTTTGGATATCCTTTTTTGGAGTCAGCCACTACATTGAACAGCGGTGAAGTTTGCTAACTACCTACAGTCCAGTACTTTGGATAACCACTACAATCAAATCCTTGAGTTTCCTATGTCACAATTGTGTATTCAATCATTAGCTCTCCCTCCTATTCCGATCTCTGTTGCATCTTATCAACAAGCTACTAAGCTTTCGACTTAGGCCATCTTCGGGCTCGAAGACTTCATTCACTTTTGACGCTATCAGGGACAATGCATTTCTCCAAGTTTGCCGTCGCATCCATCCTAGCGGGTTACCCCTGTGTAAGCGCTTTGCCGCAAAGCAATAGTTTTCAAGCAGAAGGAGCAGCACCCGCTGGCGGCGCCCAAGACATCATTGCCAAAATCGGCGCCGTCAGCGATGGCTTGGACGGCTGGGCGGGCGCCGTAAACAAGTACAAAATCGGGTACCTTTCGCTGGCGCCGGCCGACAAGGCGGAGAAAGCGACCGAGGCGGCCATCGACGACGCCACGGCCTCGGTGAAGAAGACGAAACTGCTGAAGGACAAGGAGAACGCCGCAGTGGCGGGCCAAGTCGCGACCATGCTGCCAAAGGTACAGGCTGTCGCGGACGCGCTGAAGCAGAAGGTATGTCGCCATATGGCAACTGTACCCGTGTGACAGTCCTGGATGACTTACTATGACTACTACTAGGCTCCGGTTATGATTAAGGAAAAAGTCGGTGGCGAGGTGGCCGCGGATGCTGCCGGCGTCCAGAACAAGATGGATGAGCTGTTCGCGTCGCTGCAGGTCGTCATGACGGCACAGACACAGCCAGGGCTCCGCAAGGCCATGATCGCCGTGGACAAGGTCATGAGTCAGACGCAGGCGACCTTTTCGGGAGGCAAGAAGGCCGACGGTCTCACCGCGCAGACGACAAACGATGGAGTTTTGGCGTCGAACCAGACGGGCAAGGCACTGGGAGGAGTACCGATCAGCGATGCCGTGTCGTGTAGGCAAGGGGGTTGGCGGAATACAGCGATCTGGACGGTGGCCGGCTGGACCGTAGTGGCTGGTCTGCTGGCAGTCGCCTAAGAGCTTCAATCCCGTGTTTAGAACTGATCATAAATAAATTTCGCGTGCTAGACTATCTCTTGCCAATGAGAATCCTTGAAATGGAACCCCTAATTACCCCTATAAGTACATTACACTATCTTACAAGCAAAACCTCAATCAAGACCGGCGGACCCAGGTTACGACCTCCAGCATCCACATCCAGCCGAGAATGATGGGCACCAGGGCCAGGAGCACCCACCACAGCTCGATCGTGAGCTGCAAGCGCAGCCACTTCTTCCAGCGGTGCTGGAGCTGCGGCCGATGCGCGCACGACTTGGTGCTGAAGACAAGGCAGCCGAGTCCTGGACGGGACTCGCACTCCATGTGTTCACGGCGGCGCTGCATAAGTAAGCTGGAAAATAGGTAGGTAAGTAAGTAAGGAAGTAAAGAAGGAAGTGGATAATGAGATGTGTGATTGTATGTGCGTGTCATAAAGTACGTACGGAACGCTGCCCCTGCAAAACTTCAAGTCGCTGCCCAGATCACAGCGCTTGTCATTGGGGCACTCGAGGTGGAGCATGCGGCGCTGGACGAGCCATTCCACCTTGAGGCGGACGCCGGTGTTGACCAGCTCGTAAAAGTAGCGGCAGGTGTGCTTTAGCGAGAGCGCGTCGGGGTAGATGAGCTGTTGGGCGATGAGGTGGTGGATCTCGGGGGGTAACGTGGCTAGACTCGCCACACCACGGCCTTGTTGGCTGCTACCACCACAGCGACCGCATCCGCCCTCATGCCCCGACGACGACAGTTCGCGTTTGGGAGACAACGTCGCCTCGTTATATTGGGCACTCCGGAACATCTTTGGCCAGTCGGTTCCTTGTTAGATGGAAAGCAATGACTACTCCGATGGTTGTCGCGTAACGTGATGTTTCTCGCTGGCCCTGCCTTGTAGGAGATGTTGGGTAGTCAATCAACTGAACAATGAGAAACACAACCAAAAACAAGGCGGAATTTAGAGCAATAACGAATGGTACCGCGCATATACTGATACAAATCGAATGAATAATTTGATGAAAAGACGGAATCACTGAAGGATGATGATATTGTACATGTACTAAATGGCTGCCTGCGTTGCAATGCGCCTGTCAGCCAGATCTGCCTCGAACTTCGAACTGACTTGAGGGGGGCTGAGTTTCAGCGCAGCTTCAGCGCTCAGCAACCAATTACTTCTGCTAAAGTACGGTAGGACTTCTGGAGTGGTAGGGTGGGGAAACCACGTTTGGCTACTTCCTACCAAGGTACCGAGCAGCTGGGTGACGAGTCTAGCATCGCTAGCTTCAGGCACCGAGATAAACGTCCAACAGAACAGAACTAATGCATCATGCGCCAGGCACACTGCCAATATGTACACAATTTACCCAATTGGATTTTCGTTGAACGCTTGCAAATCACGATGCATTCCATTGATGAGCAGTTTGTGCTGCGTATCGTCCTTCATACTTCATGTTTGGCAGGTACGAAGCCGCAACTGACTGGTGGAGCAAGCGAACATTAGGGTCAGGCTGACAGTGCATCTCCAAGAAAAGGTATTGACATATTGTGTTTTTCCAGATCGGAATCCAATAACTTCTTACAAGCTGGAAAACCTTGAATTATGCACTCCTTCATGAACATACTCAAGGCAACTTGCACGTGATTTCGTGTAGCCATCGCCACCAGGGGAAACAACGCGTCGCGATGATTTGGAGTCATCACTGGCGAAAGCCGTGAATAGCCAATCAAGCCCAAATGGATCTCCGCCACGGCTGCCTCCAATTGACGGGGTATTACCGGACTGCAACCCGCTATCTAGCACGGCGACTACTTCATCATGACTTGCACCCATCTCTTCTTGCATCATAGATATACTATAGCTCCATCCCAAACCGAACCCAGGTTATTTTTCATGACGAAACCCCTGGGTCTAAATACATCGTGCACCCTCTCACAATGTCGGCAAATATCCCATCTTCGGAAAGCGACTACGGATCTGACTTCTCGCTCGAGGAAGAAAGCCTTGTCATCCAACTCCTAGATGGTGTCCAGTCTGTCTCAGCTGAGATCCAGCCAACGCCCCCTCCGAGTCTGCAGCCTACAGCGTGCTTGGCTGTTCCGGTATTGCCGGAGAAACGAAGGCTCGACGATGCCTCTTTCCAGGATGCATCTCACCACCAAATGGTTACAACGGGCCAGGCACGGACTCCTGCCTCGATGCGCGCCAGCATCTCACGCGCTGCCCTCCATGAGAGCTGGCAAATGACATCCGTGCCGCTGGATGGCATCAATTACCCGGACTGTATGTTACTTTCATTACTGCCACCGTCGCGCCAATTCTGACTGACTGACTGTTAGCGTCCAGTGAGTCGCGCCTTGTCGGACTTGCCACCTTCAAATACGGCAGAACCATCTGCGAATGAGTCTGCCGATGCCAATCTCAGAAAGACTCAATCTCCCGTGGAGCGCTTCCGCTCCTTCCCCAGGAGGCCCCTGACAGTGACTGATCTATCGTCTGGCGCGTGGTGTGAGCTGCAATACTGGTACACCCTGACCACACTACCCGGCGGTAGGAAGACGCGGACTGCCGCTATGCGTGGCGGCACCAAAGTCCATCAAACCTTGGAAGATCAGGTGCATACTACTGTCCAAGTGCAGATCACCTCCAAGGAAGAAGCATTTGCCTTGCGATTATGGAACATAATCCAAGGCCTAAGAACCCTCCGAGATACGGGGTTCACCCGCGAACTAGAAGTCTGGGGAATTGTGAACGGGCATTTCGTCAACGGCGTCATTGACGAAATTAGCTACACAAACCCCAGCACTGAATTCGGACAGGAATTAAACGCAGAGGGCCAAGTCGCACAGCAGCCGTCCATCAAGACCTTCTTTGGATCAAATCAACGCCAAGTATATTTGACCGATGTCAAGACCAGGGGAGCAGCCACCCTGCCAACCGGAGCTGCCATCCGCCCAGCCAAGGTTCAACTGTTCCTCTATCACCGACTGCTGTCCAACATGGCTTCTAATCAACTGGATTTCACTACCGTCTTCACACGTTATGGGCTACGGGCCGATGCTCGGTTCTCAGACGCGTTCATGGCGGAGATCGGAAATTTGCACGACGAGGTGTTTTATGACGCCGATTCCGATGTGGAAAGCACCGCTTCCCAGGACAATCGGCCTGAATCAACTTCTATTTCGCAAGGTCAATACCCAGTGTCGTCACCTAACCTCGAGCCCACGATGACTCCACCCCCAGATTTGATCAGATACAGATCGCTCCAACAGATTGTGCCGTTGCTGCAATCTGAACTACAAACCACCTTCCCGCAAGGCAGTAATTCTATGGGCGATGTGTTATCGATTCAGTATCGCCACCGTAGCGACGGTCACATCATTGGCAATCAAGTCTTCCCGGTCGATGCTGACGCATTAAGCAAGTATCTCGACTACAATCTTGCGTGGTGGGAAGGCCAGAGAGAACCTGATGGTGTTGCGATAGAAGAGAGCTACAAATGCCGAACGTGTGAATTTGCCGAATCTTGTCAATGGAGAAAGGACAAGGAAGCGGAAGTAATAAGTCGCTCTAGACAGCGGGCCCTTGCAAGATCTTCGAGCTGATTTTGGTATCGTTGCTTTTTCGGTGCTGGACCAGTCGACATCGATCTTGCATTTTTGCCCTCGCAGCATTGACTGTGGCGTTTGTGATTTAATACAAGCTGTCAGTTGACCTGTGCCCAGTTGTCCTTTTCTATGCCAGCAACCAAGGGCAGGTGTAGGATATCATCTCGCGTTGGTGCCCGTACACGGATAAGCTCCTGCGCGGCAATGTCACCATGACTGGGTGCCATTGCTCTTGTTGCTATGAGTGTGGTTGCTAGGATTTCTCCAGATGATGGCGTTCAGCCCACGAAATGAGCAAAACTCTGTGTTCTGTTCATGTCAGATGATGAACTCACAGCTACGCGAAATCGCACCTGGCGTCGCGCCGCCGGTCAGTGGTGCTGCAATCATGCATCACGGTCGGTCCGTGTACGGCGCCCCAAGTCGGACGGTGCTGCAGTGGTCCTCCCCACGGATTGAGGGCACTTCTTTGATGGAGGCATTAGATGGCGACGCTCATCAAAGGGGGCAGTTCATGGTATTTAATTTACTGCCGCGTCAGAGAGTCCGGGCAAGGGCGGATTCGGAGAAGGCCAATCGGTTTATTCTTCCAACAACCCCAGGCTCGCTGGGTCCCTCCCTATTCGACTTCCCCGCCACGGCATCCCCCTAATCTCAATGCGTGCACCGAACCCTGCCAACCCGTTGCGTTTACCAAGCGGCCCCATCCTTTTGAGAGCACACATCAACTTGAAACCTTTAGTTGCGGCTTCTGTCATCTAGCACACCCATCACCAGCGACCACTATACGGACTAGCCGATTCATTTCCAACCATGGATGGAGTCTGGATTCGACATCCAACTTACTTTCCACCTCAGTCAATTTAACTGTTCATGGTCCAAGGAAGTCTCCGCCGCGGCAGCCACCAAATGACGCCAACATAGAATTCCGCCATGCTATCTCAACTGCATGAAACATACGCGCCCCGGACCACATCGGCAGTTTCTCCCACGGAATAAGCCGTGCCACAATCAATGCCTCTCCACACATTTGACTAGTCGCCTTCTATACCCACAGCGCTTATGCTTTCGAACAAGTGGAACTCAAAATGAGGCTTCTCTTCTAACCGTCTCCCGTCGAGACTCAACAACTCCACCACCGCGAATGCCGCTATTTCCAAGGCAATGAGCTGTTCTATTGATAGTCACCACATA
Organism: Apiospora arundinis; assembly: GCA_039105305.1. Taxonomy (NCBI): domain Eukaryota; kingdom Fungi; phylum Ascomycota; class Sordariomycetes; order Amphisphaeriales; family Apiosporaceae; genus Apiospora; species Apiospora arundinis. The sequence goes on from JAPCWZ010000004.1 coordinate 3,210,867, forward strand.
AGTCCCTGCGCATCATCCTGCCTGGCACTAGGCATGGCCGGTGTTGCCAAGTGGGATCCCTCATGCTTACTCAACAGACTTTCATGCCGCAAGCCATGAAGTCCCCTGGGAGAAGGAGGCTTGTTATTGCAGATTGTTTCTTGCGCTCGGGCTCTTCCCAATTTTTGTGACTGCTAAATATATCGCCTGTGTCCATTCCGAGTTTCTATCTTACTGGTTCCGATCTCTGTTTGAACCCTTAACTCGTATCGAAAGGGTTCAACTATACAAACGTTACCTTCTCACTTTTGACACTGGTTCACTAATCCAAAGAATGCATCAAGCGCCCGACCAACTGACGCCTCTGTCGCCGAAAGGGATGGGGGCAATGCATAGTGGGCGACAAAGCTCATTCGTCCCTTCGAATATCAACTCCATGAATGGGATTTCTTCCGCCTCAAGAGTGCTATCGCCGCCTCCCACGCCAAGAAGTCCAATGCTCAGACCAGACAGACTCTCATTGCGACTGAAGAGTAACTCTGGCATGGCACTACATACTAACGATAACGCCTTGAGCCAATACACCGACTATAACTGCTTTGGACGGTCGCCAAGCGCCTTCGATGCTATCTCGCCAGGTTTACCATCTCCGCCGACCGACGACAGATTCGCATATTCCGGCCGCAGTGCCAGTCCCTTCAGCCGGGATGTTCCGAACAACCCCGGCGCGTTCACAGGGTGCCTCCCATACATGGATTTCTTAGGTCGAGATGTTTTCCAGATGGCACTGGACAGTCCCGCTGTCATGCGTCAGCTGTTGCATTATTGCGAGAAGCAAGGGTGTGAAGAAAACGTCGAGTTTCTCATCAAGGTATGAAGAAGTCCCACTCGATCTCGCGGCGCATAGTTTTTTTCAACGTGAATTCCATGGTTAACCTCGAAGAGTAGATTCGCGAGTATGCCCAAGCCACTAACGACATGACGGTGGCCTTGACGAATATCTCGACCCAGTACACATCTCTTGGCGCTGCCAAGCCGGTCATGTTCCCATCCCACGTGTCCCGGTCACTAAACTCGGACATCAAGCGTATCGCTCATGCGACGATACCTGGCTTAGAGGCAGTCTTCTCGGATGCTCGGGCCCACATCGAAAATCGACTGGCTACAGATGTTTTCCCAGGATTCGTCAAGAATCAGCTGGTCCAATGTACGGTAAACGCGCTGGAAACCGGGATGGCAGGGGCTTCGTCGTCCCAGCTCGAGTATCCTGGGCTTGGCACGAGCTTCTGCATGACGGATGCCATGGGCGCCGAGAATGCCATTGTGTCCGTGTCGGACCATTTCGTCTCGCTAACTGGCCACGCCCGTGCCGAAATCGTGGGCCAGAATTGCTCCCTGCTCCAGGGGCCATTCACAGACATTGAGGCGATGCGTCGTATGCGAGTCTCAGTTCGAGAGGGACGAGAGGCGGTAGAGCTGGTCCTTAACTTCCGAAAGAATGGCGAGGCGTTTTGGAACCTCCTCTTCCTCCTGCCCCTCAAGGACGTTCATCGGGGCCAGATCCAGTATTGGCTCGGCGCCCAAGTGAATGTCTCGGAGAACCTGGATAGTCGCAAAGACCTACTACGCGCTCTTAACGCGGGCGCGGCCCTTAGCAGCGAGCCCGTCGACAACTCCTCTTCAGCGGACGAAAGGGCTTCAACGGAGAACGCATCCCCTCCCACGACGCAGGAGAGAGGGCGGAGGAATAGTAGTGTACGGACCAGCACCAGCGGCCAGGGGAAGTCTCGGCGCCTTTTCGACAGCTTCCGCCGACGTGCCGCCTCGACAACGGCAGCTGCGGCTCCTTCACCACCCCTCTTCGACCCTTCCGAGCCGATTCCCGGTCAACAGAAAATGCCCAAGAACTCCCGTTTTGCAGCACAGCGCTATCAGCCCCGCGCCCAAGTCCACGTGTACCCCACCGCATATTCACACTACATGGTGCTACGTTACGTGGCATCCGACCCATCCTCTTCGCCAGGATGTACCAGTGGTATGAGCGGGTCTCACCCGAATAACGTGGCGACCCCTGCCTCTGTGTTAGGGTCCAGTACCTCATCAGCGGCATCGTCATCGACATCAGGTTCGGCGCCGTCCCCTTCGCTAGGCAGTGGGAAGAGCGCCAAGAGAAACAGCGCGAAGCTGCTCGTAGCCTATTACAATAAGGCGGCCGTGGACCTGCTCTCCATCCGGGGCGATGTCACGGGCGCCGATATTTTTCAAGTGTTGGCCGACAAAGCGCGTTCGCCGACCGTTACGCGATCGTTTAAGAGCAATGTGCGCGAACGCCTTGTTGACGGTCTCTCTACGACAACCAAGATGGTCCTCGACCGCAGCAGCAGCGGCAGTGGACGCCCGGGGCTCCTGTCCAAACGCCGGCGGAGCAGCACCGCGGGAGCGGCGGCGAGGACATCGACATCGACGAGCCCGCGCCAGTCTATGCAACAGCTGATTGGACAGCAATCCGGCGACCAGCCGCGCCAATCAGAGTCAAGCGAGGCCATGATGATGGCGGCGGCGGCAGCAGCGGAGAAGAAAGCTCATGCTTCCGGCAAGACGCCCAAGAACGATAGCCTTTACAGCCATTGGGTGCCCCTCAAAAACGCCATGGGTGTCACAGAATGGGTTGTGCTGCTTCTCACACCTATACCCAGCTCTTGAAGAAGCCCAGAAAAAAACAGAAAAGACAGGGGGAACGTCCTCAGGAATCAATAGTACGGCTAAAGGATGACGGCTGTGGATCAACGGCGTTCAGGCTTGGACATGCATGCACACATCAATACCCCTCACGTTTAATGACTTTAGTAATGAATTTAGGATCGAAAGACTGGGGACTAGACGCGCCGCATTGCGAGGTGACGTCGTCTTCCGGTCTCTGCAATGGACTTGGAAAAGAGGATAATGGGCCTTGCTTATGAAGTATTAATGATATAATATTTATACCTATATATAGAGAACTTTCCTTTGTCTACTTATAATCTAGAGTTGGTGGAGTCGGTCGTGAGAACTTCGAGGAGTATGCAGATCATGGATCTTTCCATCCCCTATTTTACCCAGATGTATTACACTGGGCTATCCAGACAAAAATAGAAGACTCGAGAAGAGCAAATTGCCCCTCAGCACATTGATCATGAATATATACTGTTAAGGCAAAGAAATTTTCAATTACTTGCCATATCGTGCTCGATCCCGTTGTGGCATTCAAGCTGCAGCACACGCGTGCAGAATTGAAGGGTAGATCAGGGGTGGTTGATCCCCAAATCTCGCTTTGGTAGTTTGACCGTTCCTGTTATTCATGTTTGTGGACTGGGATTCCTTGCCGCTGCCAGCCCCCAGGGTAGGGTTATCGCATCTGCCCACTCCGCGCAGCTTCTTCTTCTCCGGATCGCCTCGAGGCGTTCTGTCAAAAAGCCGGGGAAGAGGGATGGGGGTCTTCGGGGAAAAAAAATCATGGCTGACGGCTTTCGGCGTTTACCGTAACGCCGAATGGGGTGATGTAACGCCGGCAGCATGTGTGCGGCGCGGTATATGTTGGTCCTGTGATGGATAGACAGATCGACGGGACCGCTAAACTCGTCTTGGGAGGGCCGACCCGAACAAAATAGCGAGAATGGATCGGGGATCGGCGGGGGATGAATGATGTCCAGACCGCAGCCCGACTGTTGGGGCATATATCTCTTGACGTGGTGTGATTCCTGGGCTTGGCAGCGGGATATTTAACCTCGCCTGTTTTTCAGCCCGCTCCTCCCCGTGAGATGAGACAAAAGACGGAATTCTGCATACTGCCATTTAATTAATTATCTCCAGCGCATCTATCCAACAACCATAAGGGGTATTATTTTATGGTATTGTATCTCAACAATCAAGGTTCTGGTGGAAAAGGAAAGGGAATGTCGGCCTCATCTTCCGAGTTCAGTCTCCCCTTGGAGGGAAAGTTAGCTATTGTCACTGGGGCGAGCCGGGGGATCGGCGAAGGCATTGCTCTTGAGCTCGCCCGCCGCGGGGCTTCGGTAAGCTAAAACATCCTGAGCCACAACAACACCACCCACCACGCCCAAGCGCTCCTCTCTTCTCACTCTTCTTCTTGTCTCAATGAGCACAAAGGGGTCGAACGTATGGACGGACGGACTGACACTTGTTGACAAAAGGTTGCCTTGGCGTACAACTCCCCCAGCAGCGAACCCCAAGTACGCGCCCTGGCCGAGCGCATCCGGGCGCTGCCTCGCGCCGCGCCGACCTTCACGGTGCAGGCGGACCTCTCGACCACCGAGGGCCCGCTCCACCTGATCCGCAACCTGCAGGCGCAGTTCCGGGCCGCGGCCCACACGGGCGACGGCGTCGTCCACCCGCAGAAGCCGTTCGTGATTGACGTGCTCGTCAACAACGCCGGGTGCGAGCGCGTCGTGCCGCTGGGCCAGATCGACGTCGCCGACTACAACGAGGTGTACGACGTCAACGTGCGGGGCGTGATCTTGTTGACGCAAGCCGCGCTGCCGTATCTTCGGAGGACGACAACGACAGAAGGAGGAGCGGCGCGGGTGATTAATATCGGGTCTGTGGGCGCCCGCGCCGGCTTCAAAGAGCTGAGTCTGTACTGCTCGTCCAAGGCGGCGCTCGAGGGGCTGACGCGGTGCTGGGCCGCCGAGCTCGGCGGGGACGGGGTCACGGTCAACTGCGTCAGTCCGGGCCCCGTCGAGAGCGCCATGCTCGACAAGATCCCCACCGAGATCGTCGACATGCAGAAGAAGCAGACGCCCGTCCAGAATCGGCTGGGCACTGTCGACGAGGTGGCGCGCGTGGTGGCCGGACTAGCGGGAAGAGATGGTGATTGGATCTCGGGGCAGGTCATCAGTGCCAGTGGCGTAAGTTTGTGTTTTTCTTCTTCTTTGAGTGTCATGTACCTTCCTTACCTGACCGCCCTTACCGAGCTGTGGGTTTGGTTTGATATAGTGGCGGTTTCCGATGGGAACATCTTGCTGACTTATCATGTGTGTGTAGGGTTGGGCTATGTACTAAGGTGCGGTGGATGTGAAGTAAAGATGATCGGACGTGAGTTGCGGTTATGCATTATGGAAATCACAAAAAGGTGCTACCCTTCGTGTGCGGAAATTATGTCAATATTTTTCCAGTTTTAGAAGGAGCTACTCACCAAATCTTTGTTTTCTTCCTAATACTTATCATCACGGCGAGGACATGAAGATGGTGAAAATATAATGGGACTTTCCTTCTTGTGGCTTTGAGTCCTCTTCATCTTCAAAGACGCCGTCCATTTCCATCACAACCTTGCGCAATATTTTACAATATCTCTCACACACAGAACCTCGGCGCTATTCCCTCATCTCCAAAGATATTCTTGATTCTTTCAAACCTCACAGTTCCGCCTGCTTCGATTTTGGGATGGTCCAAGTTAAAATTATTACATACACCATACTTTTCTTCCATTAGTTTTATCCCCAATATCTATCAGTACCTTGACAGAAGGATAGCACATTTTGAGTCCCCCAATACTGCCAATTCTTGACGATCGCCTGCTCAAGATGAATGGCGAACAAAGCTCGAGAGGACGTATGATCGTCAAGTTGAGATATAACGGCCAAATCCATTTGAGAAAAAAGGCACCAGCTGATGTCAGCTCAGAGAGCTTCGGCGATCAAAGCTCAACATCAGACCCTAACGACTCGGCTGAGTCCACCATCCACGTCAATACGAGCAATCTCATCGCCAGGCGTCACAAGAATGACTACATCTTACAATCCCACTCAGTGAACGATGACATGGATATGGCCGCATCAGGATCAGAGCACAACCCCATCGAAGTACCTTCCGACGACGACATGGATATCGACAAGAATGATCATGTCGCCAAAAGTCCTCAGTCACCGGTGTCCAAGCAGGCCACAAGTATCCCCAAGGAAGAAGTTGAAGAGGATTTGCCTAAAGCCGCAAGCTCGCACAACATGAAGAACTACAGTGATGCAGACTGGGTATCCCGTCTCAGTTTGCTCATACGTGACACTGGTGAAATGGCACAGCTGTTACGTGGTACTGGTGAATTGGAACAGATGTTGCTGGAAGAAAAGCAACTCCGTATAGAGGCTGAGAACAAATTATCAGCTACGGAACAACACCTGTGCGACGCACAGGGTGCCCTTGGTGAAGCGAAGCTGAGAGCAGGAGAACTCAAGGACGAGTTGGCTCAGTGCAGACAGCACAGTGTCACCCAGGAGAACGACTGGAACCTAGAGAGGGCAGCCATGGAGGCTGGCATCAAAAAGGCCAAAGAAAAGCGCGACGGTGCTATGCACAAACTCGATGCGCTGGGGAGAGAAAAGAGCGTGGTGTGGATCAGACAACGGAGGGCCTATCAGGAGAAGGCTGATGAGGTCACGAAACTCCAACGCGAGTTCGCCGCACAGAAGCAGCAGCTCGAAGGGGCCGTGGAGACTAACGATGCACTCCAAGAACTCCTCGATGAAGAGAGAGAAACCAGCAAAGCACGCCAAAGAACGATCGACCAGCGCGATGCGGAATTGAAGCAGTTTACAGAACTAGCAGCCAAGTTAGCTCCAGATAAATTTGCCAAGAGAGGTTGAACAATAGAGCTTGGGAATTAGCTGGTAGTATTCGCATCATAAGACGTGGGAACAGGCAGAGACAAAGGACGGGAGCCACGACCTGGGTGCGACACCAGTGGCACGTTATTTCTGAATTGGAGTTTCCACTGGAGTAGAAGAGTAAGCGATGCCTGACACCGCGATTGTGGCCTTGGGTTGGGTCTTCTCCCTGGGGTAGTACAAAAGCCGAATCTTCAAGTAGACATCAACTATTAGTTTTGCAAGTTTCGATAGCTTTACCAATTATTCCGATCACATGGCTTTATCCTTCTACTATGTCGTATGCGATCAAAGTGATATCACTTGCACCAAATACGTAGTGAATAGTAAGACCTTCAAATGTCCCACTCCTAGAACTGTGAAGATAGTTCTAGGTACTCCAATGCGAATGGATGCCAAGGAGAGGACAAGGACGAGACGAGCTGACCGAGATGTTTAAGGACTTGTCACAGTGCTTCAACCGGTGCTCTAACCAACCAAATCAACCCGTCCCCAACCGGGAAAAAGGACGATGTTGTCAAGTCAGCGTCTTGGCCATCCTTATCACCAACTCTTACAGGGCTACAGGACTTACTGGATGTAGTATATATCCAGGACAGTACATTGGCTAAACATACTCCACGAGCCAACGCCAGTACCCCTATTCCCCTCGTCAACATATGTCAGCATAACATTATAATTAGTTATAGTCATCTCTATGAGTTATTGATTGCACAAGTTATAATCGATATATAAACTCACTTATTTCCTAAATCTGTCCCTTTAACGGTTTGCTTTTTTCAAAAAGTACGCTGATAGGTTACCGAAAACTCGGGTCAGCGCTTAAGTGTCACAGAGACTTGAGCCCTTGCATGATCCCACTCATCCCCCTGTATATAACCACTCCATGCAACTATTCTGATTGGTCAATTCGGCGCGCACGGCGAATCCCATTCTTCCTAGAGGCAACTGCACAATTCGATCCATCATGTCCAAACCTCTCCCATCACAATTTTCTAATTGCTAAAACCACGCCATTCGACTTTCTTATCATGACCGAGCAAGACTTGGACAGTATCGACTCTGAACCCGTTTATTTCGATACATTTGAACGTATCGAGACGGAAACCGGTGTTGACGAGGAATCGCACGAAGAACATGGGGTGTCTGCCAGCCTAATGAGCCAAAGAAAGGAAAACAACTCCTCATCCGCTCTGGAAAATTTTCCTGCTGAGCTCAGGGCCCAGATCCTCTCCAGTGCGCCAGACCTACTATCACTACGATCTCTTGTGCGCGCATCCCCTGTTCTTCACGCGCAGTATCTGCACGACCGCGCCGGTATACTCTGCTCGTGTATGGAACGTGAGCTGGATGGCTTCGTTCTTGACGCTTGGGCACTCCTCAGGTCACGCAAACATTACATTGGTTCGCCGCGGACTGATGAGAAGATCAAAGACTTCCTCAAGGGCTACGGTGGATGGATCTCGGGAGCCATGCCCGTCCGCGCTGTCGCCGAGCTGCATCCTAGTAGCGTTCGCTGGTTTGCAGCATACCACTTGTCGGTTGCCCGACCATTAGCACAACGATATGCCAAATGGGCCCTCGCAAATCTGGAAGCTTTGACTTCTTCATCATCAAGAGAAGACGAGCAGATGAGAATCGACGAAGATGAGATCAAGCTCTCCCGGAGCGAAGAAATCCGGATTTTCCGTGCTTTGTACCGCTGCGACACATTTCATCACCTTTTTGGTCAAAACCGCGGTATCCGTGATAGTACGGATTTCGAACGCTATGAAGTCAACGAGATGTTCTGCGGCCTCTTTGAGCCATGGGAAAATGAAGCGGTCGGGACTGTCGACCTGTTCATCAGAGAGCAATACGACAAGGTCTTCAAAGAGGTGGGTGATTTCCCGTTGCACTTATGGCTGATATTGTGGCGAATCGCTTACATGGTTCCCCTCAGGTAACGTGGGATTTGAGTGATGAAAATCCCAGATTCTGGGAAGGCGGATTTGACCCAAGTGGCTCTTTTCATATTGAAGGAGAATATGATTGTGAGTATTCACCTACACGAAGCTTCAATTGCATGCGTACCTAACTCCCAAAATATACTATATGGATGGCACAGTGGCGCGCGGGCTAGATATAGCCTCCCGAATCCTCGCAATCAGAGACCACGAGGATTTGGTCACCGCAATGGAGCGCTACTTGACGCACTCGAATGAGATCGACCACCGCCTAAACAGGGTCTTGTCATTTGTTGCACAAGCGGATAGACGTGACGACTCGCCCAACTATCCCAGCACCAGGGATGAGGCGGAGCGGAGACGCGATCCGCTTGAATTTGTCAGCGACAGTGTACCACCAGACGGGCCATCGTTAGGCTGGTGTATCCTATGGAAGAAGAAGTATACCAATATGTATGCTCAGCTTGTGCCGGAATCGCTGAGGCGTACAGGGTACGTTATTTGGGACAGTATCCGCTGGGATGCCATTGGATGCGACCTGGAGGAGCTCGTCGCGAAGGGTTGGGCAGAAGACCCCAAAACGTGCGAATGGGTCGAGGCAATGCGTGGAAGGTAGCACTCAAGCTTACGGGGCACACGAGGCATTTGATCACGCTCTACTCTGTGACGGTCAGGCGAGTCCATCCATGTAACTAAACGCGCGTAGCTCTTTGTGCTTTCCATGGTTCATATCACTGGAAATCTGCAGTTTCGAAAGGAAGAACCTGCAGAAGGACTTTGATATCACGTGGAATTGCAAGAGCCCCAAGAGCTGGGTAGAGCTGGGGTGTACTTTCCCATAGTGCGGGGGCGTGCCGAGGCTTGAAAACCTGGGGAAACGTTGCACAAAGTAGCCCCGCTCCTTCTTCCCCTTTCGTACGAGCCTTTCGTACGAGCTAGTGGTACAGCACAGCACCATGAAAAGGGGTTCTGGTGAGCACTACATAAGTAGGTAGGTAGTATCTGGGGTATCACATGCAGCAAATGTTGTTGGGTGACTTATCATGATCGGTCTGCCACTTGCCTTAAGTTGAACCCTTTCTTCGTGTTACTCTTTTTCGCACCTACTTACTTACGTATCCGGCATCTACGGCCTTCAATTCAGTGTCTAAATAGGTTGGCAGGTACGAGCTTGAAATGTAGAGCGGACGGGGGGCTACTAGCAGATGCGGAACGGAAGTAGCGTGCCCAAGGTGTCGCCAATCACACAGCCTGCACAGCCTGGGCCCTGAAAGCCAGAACTCTATCCGCAGCTTCCTAATTCGAGAAGGTGTACTACTATGGATTCTTGATTGTTGGAATGGACGGACTCTTGTAGCTCAGGCCAATCAGTGCGCTGGTGGAAATGGAAATTATCGTACACTGCAAACCCGCCATGTCCCAATGTAAGATGATTGGACAGAATGGCAAAGCGCCGTCCCTCCCGCAACGACCACGAGACCACCAACGGCACGGCCGGTCGGGGGCGCACTAAATATGAACGAGTGAATACACCATTGGAAATTGCACACACACCTTGGACCTTCTCGTCCGTACCCCGTACCAATCCAATCATCCTCACGCCTATTCTCCTTCCACATCCATCATCCTCTTAATAATGAACAATCCAACTAGACTCACTGTGGCAGACAAATCAAATCACAATATCGTCTGTCATGTAGTTCGAGAAGATACAAGAATCTGCCGAGCCACTGGCTGGTGCCACCGGCGCTCCGCCAAATGATGTTGTCAGGAGTGACAGTTCGTCCTACATCCCCTTCTTTCCAGACTCTTTAGCCGTAGAACCCCGCCTCTCCGCACAACCCGTCCTTGATGAATGAAGTGCTCGAGTCCTCTATATAAGCACGAGAGTTGGTCCTTCTTTATCATGGCCCGGATAGTTCGCGTCTTACTCAGAACCGTGCCATTTTGTCGCTGAAAGCCCCGGTCCCGTTCCCATCTCCAGGGACAGCATTGCGTGCAACGTAAGCCCATCAGGTCGGTCGTCTAGGTGACCAGCGCTCAAGCGGTCTCTTCTCATACATATAGTTGATAATTCCACTGCCTTTTCCCTGCTGTTATCATCATCACAATTCACCATGAAGATTCTCAATCTCATCACCCTCTCGCTCTCGCTCTTGCCAACAGCCTCGGGCGCCCCTCTTGAGGCGGGAAACCCTTCTTCTCCCCTCGTCGTCAAGCGACAGAACCAGCCCATTAACCAGTTACTAAGCTACATCACTGAGCTCTTCCCCGTCAATATTGCGCTCCAGGATGGCCAGGGGCTCCTCACCCTCGCCGAAAAGGCTTTGGCGCTGCTGGCGGGCTTCAACACGGTAGAGAATGATATCGAGAACGGTCAATGCGGCGACATCGTCGTCATCTTTGCCCGCGGGACGACGGAGCCAGGCAACGTCGGTGTCCTGGTCGGCCCTCCGCTCTTCGGGGCGTTGCGCAAACAGCTGGGCGCCGTCGGGAAGACCCTCGCCGTCCAGGGCGTCGATCACTATGATGCTAGCGTCACAGGGTACCTACAGGGCGGCAGTTCGTCGGGAAGCCAACAGATGTATGTACTACCAGTTCGTGACTTCTATGCGCCCTTAAGATGAGACACTGAATGGTCTCGACGTACCTCTCGTTCAGATGAGCTGACACTACTGGTTTAGGGCCAATTTGGTTTCTCAAGCAATGAAACAATGCCCGTCATCCAAGATCGTCATGTCGGGCTACTCCCAGGGAGGTCAGCTCGTGCATAACGCCGCCAAGCTTCTTCCGGCGTCGACTGTGGCGGCTCTCAGCTCTGTTGTGATCTTCGGCGATCCCTGTAAGTCAATACAGCGCGCTTTCTCTTCCTCTATTCCACTCATTACACTCGTCTTCTGGTTTTCTATGTCTCTCATTCTGATCAAAAATATGCATGACTAACTCAACATTCAGATTCGAGGTACCCGGTCCAGGGAGCGTCACCGGCGAAAGTCCTGATCATCTGTCACCCTGGCGACGACATCTGCGTGGACGGCGATCTCATCTTGCTCCCTCATCTCACATACGTGGTCAACGTCGATCAGGCAGCGACGTATATCCTGGCACATGCTAAATAATGCATGGAGGCGACCAGGCTGATATTATCGAGATTTTATAATGCTGAGATTTTAGTCAGATAATTCATATAAATTAATAAACACACTAATACAGGAATTTAACTCCAGTTAAAAGGATACCCTGAAACGTGGCTTCAGTTTAGTTCAACTACCGGGAAAACCACATGATAGCTCTGAGTACCGACGCCGAAACAAACGCCTTGTTAACCCTAATAATACCAACGGAATGGCTGGCTAGCGGTTTCCGAAGAAGTCCCAACCCCTCGAATGACCGGAATTCTATCGTTTTTCGAACCATCATTCCCGCATCGCCATCCTTATCCATCCCAAGCCAACGAACTCGGATCTTAGTACGCAAATGCGACCTGTTCAATCCCAATTTCCACCTTATAGGTTCACTTCAAGGAAACCCTCTTGGCAGTGGCCGCCCGCAGCATCTGGGGCTTGCAACGTCGCTGGGACATGGAAAACATCCATCGAATCATACACAGTTGGTTGCGTCGTCTTGTACAGCGGCAGTAGTGGTTCCGCTTCGCGACGTTTCTTCCTCTGTATGTTACGGCGCTCTAGCCAACCCCATAGCAGGCCTTCTTCGGGGATTCTCATGTTGGTGTGCTTCTTCACCCTCTGGCTTGGGGTGGTGGAAACAAAATCCGACGCAATGGGGGCCATGGGCGGGGGTAAACTCATGCGCACGTACGGCGGGACGTGGCTCACGGGTGGCAGGTCGATGTACCACTTCAGCAATCTGACGATCGGTCGGTCGCTATTGCTGTGCTGTTCGCAGTTGCGGTCGCCCTCGACGTGTTCGAGCAGCTTGTCGAGAGTGATGACGGGGCTGTCCCGGTGATAATACGGCAATACGCCGTCTTGCAGCTTCTCGTCGACGGTGAAGATGCGGTTGTCGAGACACCACCGCGCGAGGAGCTGTAGTACCGTGTGCGCGACGATCAGGGAGAATGCGAAGACGAAGGCCACGATCAGCGCGAGGATGAGCTTCAGGGGCAGCAGCCAGCCCTGTTGGCTCTCGATCTGGATCTGGCTTCGGTGAGAGACCTCGTTGGCCCAACTTTTGACCAACGCGGCGGCGCAGAGGAGGCCGAGGAGGAGGTAGACAGTGAACAACATGGCGACAATGACCTCCAATGGCGATGCTAATGTCCTCTGTCGAGGCGAGGGCGTCGAGGAGGAGGAGGAGGCGGCATTAATAAGCACAGCCATTTTGGGCGTTGTGATACGTCTTGGTGTAATTCAAGGTCTCGAGAAGGGTGAAATGATATCAAGAGATAGTTCTCTGCTCAAAGACGAAGAATTAACGGTATGCGAAAAGAACAGCTTCTTATATATGGCACGTAGCAGACATCTCCGAAAGTATTTCCACATTCTGGGGCCAGGGAGTAGAAGAATTGTCTACCTATGGGATTTTTGAACTCTATCGTCAACGAAGTTTATGTATACTTCGCACAGATCCGCTGAACGGCTTTTTTCAAGCTTCTAATTGGAAAAAATCACAGTTTATGAAATATTTAACGAAGAAAAAAACAAGTGAGTTCTAACGGACATGAGAAGTCTGATAGCAGAGATTGTGCAGGCAATGCTCAAGTTGAAACCCCTGGTTGAAATGTATACTCCTTGTCGATGCTTCAAACGTCCCACAGAACTATAAATAAGGCACATTTCGAATGGGAGCTGAAGAAATAACACCTCATACTTCAAGTAGATCTCCCAAGTCGAACGATGGATCCACGTCGCTGAACACGGCGACCGTCTCCTCCCAGAGCTTCTTCTGGGTTCGTCCTCCCTCAGCCGAGGTCACGAAGTTTGATGTACTATAAGGTATTAGTCCACGATAACTCATCCGCCAGTTAACGTCCAAATCATTCCAATTTGCTTCCTCTTCCTCCATGTACTTATTACGATTGTTCAGGGGAAGAAAATGTGGACATACGATTTCACTTCTTGCTCGCTGATATAAGCACCCTGGCAGTCTCCGTGACGGCACGCCGCGTCCGTGAGGCAATGCCCACCCTGCGCCGGCGTCCAGGCCAGGACAAGGTTGATGAGAGCCTGGCCAGGGATTGCGTGGGACCGGTGCAGCGCGCTGGCGCAGAATCCTGGGTTGACGGCGTTGATAATGACCGTGGGAACATTGGCCGCACCCCCTCTTTCGTTTCGATCATCGTTGCTTGTGGCGCTGGCGAGGAGTGGAGATAGGAATGCTACTTCGGCTGCTGCTACTCGAGAGCTCAGCTCGCACATCCAAAGAACGTTGAGTAGCTTGCTGGTGTTATATCTCTCCATGCCCCCCTTGCCCCTGAAGCTCGACTCCTCGTCTAGGCGCTGTAGGATCGATGGCGCGTGGCGTTCGGAGAAAGAGGTCCAGAAATGCACCTCGGAGGCGACAATGGTGAGGCGTGAGGGTCGGCCGATCTTCTTGGCTGTGGCTCGGAGCGAGGGCAAGAGGAGGAGGGAGAGGTAGGCTGTTCCCAAATGGTTGACCTAGTAATATCAGTCAGCGGTATGCGCTTTTGTTTCATATCACTACCTATTTCTACTTTGTTTCACTCTTCTCGGTATTGATGAAACCAAGTACCTAGGTATACAACCTCTATATAAACAAGTGTACTTGGGCAGACAGACCTGGATATTGGACTCATGTCCCGTCTTGGCTCGAGCGAATTCGAGGTTCTTGACACCAGCACATAGGATGACGATATCCAGGCGGTCCAGCTCCGAACGAGCCCGCGCCGCGAACGCCGACATGCTCTCGAACGATTCGTAGTCGACCTCCCAGACCTGAACGTCACAAGTGGTGGCGGACTCGGCGCCCTGCTCGATAATCTGCTGCTTGGCAGCTTCGGCGCTAGTGGCGGCTGCGTTCCGTACGGCCAAAATCAGGCGTGCCAAGCCGTGGGATGCCAACTCCTTGGCGGCTTCGGAGCCGAGACTGCCGTTGCTGGCCCCAGTAATGATGGCAGTCTGGCCATCTAGTCGGATGTCCGGTGGCAGCGGCTTCGGCTTGAATGTGAGTTGCCTGAAAAAATGACCTACTTGTGTTCCCATGCTGTCGAGCTGTCTGGTGATACAGTCATAATTAGGCTAGATTTAATTTAGTCAATAGCTTCACTTGAAATCATTTTATTTTCCATTACATTATTTATACCAAGGATTGGTCCTATACTACTAACCATCCGCTGTCACCCTGGCTTTGACTAGGGTGGGTGGTGGTAGTTGCTCCGACTCGGGACAATGTTCAGCGCCGCTGACGGCTTCAATAATTTGCCCGCCTTGCCAAGCCGCGCTATAGTCTATCCGACCAGTATTTATGGCCTACCTGCCACACTTTAGAAAGTACATATAATGCGTAATTAGCTTTTGTACTAAGTGGTAATGCATAAGATCAATGTGTTTATCTGTGCCGATTGGCTAAAAAGGTTCATATTCTGCACACATCGCTGATAGTGTACTTAGCACTGAGGAAAAGGGGGCGATCAATGGACAGGGGTCGCCCTTGAAGACCGAGTAATCTCAACCACCTTTGAACCCGCACCACAGCTCTGAACAATTTCAGACAGTCCAGTAATGATCATTTTCATCGTTTCCTCTTCCCTATCCTCGAATGTCTTCGTTCAAGTCCACTAGTGTGGATGTGGTAGACCAGCTTGATATAGAATCCGTGTCCTCCTCGGTCAGGTACTCGCCTAGTTCTTTAAGCACCCAGTCGCACAAGACGAAGAATAGCACAAGAGGGATGTACGGGGCGATAAAGAGCAGCTTCGCAGATACTATGGCCCCTCTCCAGGCGTGCTTGGCGATCTTCTTGGCCACCTTCCTCAATATGGGGTCTAGACACTTGAAGTTGAGTTTTCCAGGCTTCTTGGTGTCCTTCAGGGACCCCAGAAGAGGAAGTTCGCTGATGGAAATCCTGCGTCTACCCCCATGCTGTTTCTTCCGGTCCTCTTCGATGAGATATTGGCAGGAGACACTCCGAACGGAGCTTTGGCGCTTCAGGACGGCCATGATCGGTATTGAGGCGGTGACGACTTTGGCGCCTATCACGGCCACCACGCCAAGGTTAGATGAGAGCTGACGACAATAAATAGTACAAGGAAGTCCTTTGAGAGTGGAACAACTTCTAGCATCGGCTAGGGGTGAACCCAGCTATATGTGTGTCGACATAAATCCATAGCCATGAAGAAGATATCGGAGATGCGTTTACAACCAACAACCTGAAAGGGATTTTGTAAGTTCTCATGACAAGCGAAATATTCTATACCCCTTTAACCCTTCTCATGTGGGTCGGAGATATACTTTTCAGACATTCCAAAGGGTTTTGACAAACAAACTCTGAACCCAGTTACTCAATACCGTGTCCACGTGAGCTATTAAGAGAGCAATGACGATTACCGTGGATATCGCCAACTTTCTTGGGTTTTATTCCCACGAGTATCCTAAATCCAACAGATTTTCAACAATGAAACGTCTAGTCATGTACTTATTCTTAAGAGAAAGCTTGTTTATATCTTCAATCTTGGGCACATCAAGTTTTACGTCGAGTGGTAAGCACACATCAGGAGTCATCAAGACGACATCGCATTCCCGATTCCTTGCGACTTGATTGTTCCCGAGAACTCGAAATGGTTGGTAACATGTTGGCTTTGCGCCTTACGTAAGTATCTGGGGGGCATCTTCTTAAAAAAAAGGGGCTACACGTCTCCCTACGTTTTCCATGCCTGTCCATGTTGGGGCCTAGTTCGTTGCGTCACGTTTCCTGCCCAGAAAAGCCCAACTTCCTCCAGGCCAAGGCAGCCATGGGGTCTGACTCTACTTGAAGGTAAAAAGTGTGGCATGGGCTGGCGTCCGACACTATGGGTTGGCACCTGGCAGTGCGACAGCCATATCAGACCAGGGCCTGCCGTACTAGGCAGACAAGGCCTAAGGATCGGCGTAATAGCCTAATCGAAGAGCGAAAGGCGATGCCGACTACTGTACTTGTAGCCGACGGAGAGAGGCTGGGATAGTGTTCGCACGTTGATCTCAACTATGTCAAGGTCGGTCGGGAGGGCATAACCAAAACCACCAGATGTAGAGTCGGTTACTTCGTGTTTCGGGATTCGGACCAAAAGTGGCAAACAAGCTGCCACCCGAAGCTGGTCTTTAGTGGAATGATAAGAATTGTCTATCTCATCTCGTCTTTATGTGAAAGGCTCCTATGCTGTATGTCATGTTTTCTACTAAGGTGCTCGTCCCGAATATCTTTGGTGACTTGAAGCGCTGATGGGCTCTCTTTCGTTCTGTCACCAATGACTCGTCGAGCTGAGCCGGACGGCAACTCGGCAAGAGATGGCCACGGGGAGGGGGTATCAAGAGCCCATCTCGCGGCAGCGAATGCATGAAGTTTCTAGAAACAGGATCTGAGGGGCTTGCAAGCTGATAGGAGGATAGCCAAGAGCAAGCGCATCGGAGACGTTCCTCAATACGGGTGTGTCCGGGCACGAAAGGCAAAAGGATTTGTCACGAGTAGTAACAGGCAGTCCAGTCGTATTCGGGAGTTGTGACCTCATGTGTGGCGGGTGAGAAATGTGAAGATTGGACGAAGTGATTGGTTTTTTTTTTGTTTGGTCGTGGCTTCTCAAGTTTTCGGAGGCTGGCGTGCCTTACGGTTCAAGATCCGAACAAAAATTGGGGCGCAAGTTGAGGAACAGTTCTTTCCCTTTTGAAATGAAACGTCAAACGCTTCTGACACTTTAGCCTTGAACCCTGCATGCTCGCCGGCGCTCACTTTTGTTTCTGCCATTGGTCCACCCGGGCTGCTACCATGCAATCTGAATTCCGAATTTGTTCATTTGACGGGCCAATCGAGAAAGACGCCAGACTCGGTCGTGGTCACGGACGAAACATGCAACGGCATTGTCGTTACTGAAGCATCAATTTTAGACGGGTTCCATTTGTTTAGTGACCCCTGTTTCTGCAGACTGCCCCTACGACAGGGACAGGCTACCACCTTACCACCCTGGCTACCATAATTGCTGCGCTGCGCAGAAAAACTTCCGGTTACCGCCCCGCTACCAACGAGAGCAGCAGCCAAGCCACCCAGCAGATGCCCTAGATGCCCTCGGCCGAGCCATCCCTTGGACAATCATATGGGGTAGCGCAGGGAATACTTTAGTGCATCCTTGCCGTCTATCTATTTCTGGATGACCCTGCATTCTTGCGCAGCCATATAGCCATGACTCGACGGCATGATCGAGCGTTTATGTAGCAGCTCGAAATACCCAACTGAGCCTCACTTCTCAGTTTGGGTGGGAGGTGAGAGTGCCACTCCAATATTACTAGAAGAAAGAAGAAATAGCCGAAGCGAGGCATCCACATCGATTGGTTCCCTATGCGACGTCATGTTTAGCTCGTCCGCCTTCACATGAATGATGCAACGCCGTGAAACGGATCTCATGGTCTTAAGTACTGGGTTCTATACTGACGTTGCCGGGATCCCTCAGCCCACCGTGCCCACCCACCCCATTGCGGCCCTTCAAACACGCCATATCAAGCTTGTCGCGACTTGAGTTCAACCCAGCTCCCGGTCAAGCGAATAGCGAATACGCCGCTATGGTGATGCGCATCCACGACTTGGCTGCTTGTCAATCACCCATACGGGCCACTGACCCCAACCTGATCGATCCGCACAGATCTTCCGGCAATCAGCCTATCATGTTTCTCGCCCGCCCTGCACCCGCCCTCGGCTCGACTTGATTTAACACTGCTGCGACCCCCAGACATCCAGACGTGGGTTTCAAGGCTCTTGATGGCTGCTTCTAACTTTCTTCCACCTCCTGAAGCATCATTGCTCTTTCTTTCCTTCACGTCCTTGGACTGAACCCCTTTCGGCCCGCTGGCTTGGGTACACTTCGTTCTTTAAACAGTGTAATTTTAATGTCAGTCGCAGGCGACCCTATTCCAAATTTCTATACCACCATACCGGCACGGCTCCGACAAACGTAAGCGCCACAACCGGTACGATGCCTTCGACAAACGGACAGTCACAAGGCCCCAGGTGGCTGCAGTGGCGTGCCTATTTGCTGTCTTTTGCATTCGCTGGCTTGATTTTCACTTCTATTACTCTATATAGCTCCAGCCCGCGCGAGCATGTCACAAGTCCTCTGCTGAGGAGGGCTCTCGCGGAACTGGTTTCACCCGACACCCTGCGGTCGATCGAGCGGGATGAGAAACTGAGGAGGAGCTATGTCGAGGTGGTCGATCTCGGCACCCGTGCAACCGAGTGGCTCACAGAACGGTATCCCGTCCTGGAACTGAAGGAGACGACCGAGGCGTTGCGCTTACATTCCCGCTCCGTGTCTGGAATCAGCGCCTGGGGCAACCTGGGCCGCCGCGACGTTGCCCCTAGTACCGACGACATCTCTTCGGATGTCTCAGACCTATCTCAACGAGGTTTGGGTGATGCCATTGGAGACGCCCTGTCTAACGGTTTGAAGAGCATCACCGATGGTCTTTCCAAGAATGTAGCAGGTGCCGGCATGTTTCTGGGCATTGGCTTGGGGGAAGGGGCCGCGTCTAGTCTCAACTTGACCACGATGGAAAAGGCCAAGGCCATCGGAGCCAAGGTCGCTGCCTCGTCTGGCATGAAAAACACCGGGCTCAACCCTACCATTGAGAGTACCAGCAGTGGGCTAGCGGCTACACTTCTAGGATCCGTCGATTTGAATTCTCTTACTTCCGGTACTGATCTAAGCGGGATCACCAACCAGCTCGGGCCTGCCGCCAACGGGCTGGCTGTGGGTATCGGCAATGGGCTAGTAAAGGGGCTTAACATCGGAAAGGCCAATACAGGAAATCCGACCCCAGCTACCGGCAAAAACCCGCCTACACGCCGCCAGACGTCTCCGGCCCCTGCCACCTCCTCGGCTGGTGGTGGTATCCTCAGCAACATTTCTCTGCCCGACATCGCGAACAACTTCGGTTTTGGCTTGGTCGACACCGTGGCCAGTGGCATCGACTTGAACAAGATCAAGAGTATGCTCGGAGGCGGCCTTGACACGAGCCAGTTGACGGCACAGCTCGGTCCCGCAGCCTTGGGCCTATCGTCTGGTATTGGCAATGGCCTGGTGAACGGTCTGAAGATCAACGCCGTCCCTCCCCCGACTGGAAACGACATCCCTAACGTTGCAAACTCGTTTGGGTACGGACTCACCAACTCGGTGGCGTCCAACATCAACATCAGTGATATTGGTAAACAGTTGTCTTCCCTTACAGGTGGTATGGGCGGAGCCTTGGGAGGCCAGAGCTTAGCGCAGATCCTCCCCCCTGCTGCGTCGGGTCTTGGCAAGGGCCTTGGTCAAGGCATCGCTGTTGGCCTGGGTGCCCAGCCTGATCCCGGTCAAATCGCTGTCCAGGAGATGCCCAACGGGGCCATCGACTTTGATGGCGTCACGCGAAGCCTGGCTTTCGGTATCACTTCCCGGCTGCTGGCCAACGGCACGGTCCAGAAGATTGCTTCAGACCCCAACATTCTCGGACTCGGAGGATTGAGCGGGGCTGGCGCTTCGGATCTGCTTGGCAAGGTCAACATTGGTCAGGCCGCCGGGGGTCTTGCGCGTGGATTTATTCAGGGAGCAGGCGATGGTATTACGGCCATGGGAGGCATCAAAGCCCTGATCGACGGAAACGCGAGCAACGCCACCGACATTCCTCTGACTCCTCTGAACATGGACGACTCGTTGGGAGGTGCCGCTGTTGGTTTGGGACAAGGTGCCGGCAGTCAAGGCGTTGCTGTGGCCAAGCTGCTCGTCACTCAATTCAATGCCCAGTCAGCCAAACGCAAGCGAGATCAAGAATCGACTGGTCTGGTGCTGCGACGGGCAGACGCCGCGTCCCCGTCGGCCTTCTTGGGCAACTTTAACCTTACGTCGTTTAACATCTCAAGCTTGCTCGAGGCCGACACTGTCTCCACCATTCTCCAGTCAGGCATTAATATTCTGAGCTGCGAAGGTGTTGCTGGTCTCGCACTCGTCGGTCTTGGGTTGGTACAGTCCGGCACCATCGACACCAGTGGAGACATGAATCTCACTGCCTTTAAGGATTTGATCCCCAAGGGAACCATCCACTTTACTAATGGCGGCATGAACAACTATGAGATGGACGCTTCCCAACTTATCGACAAGATCAAGCCTCTCAGCCTGGGAGGCATCAACGCCAACTTCAAGGTCAATGGCAACGGCATTATCACCACCATCGTCGTAACGGCCCTGCACAGTAAGTAAACCAACTTCCCCAAGCAGATTTTTTGGATGATGTCTGACTCTGGAAATGTTAGTTGCTCTGGCGATCGGCGTCATGCTCACGGTCCTTCCGATGGCGATGGGCGTTGAGTCCCTCCAGAACATGCTCGGTCGCATCGGACGAGGACACTCTCTTGCCAAGTACGACAAGTGGAATAACATTTCATGGCTGTTCATCATTGCCCCTTCTATCATCCTGGTGCTCATCATGGGCGTGGTTGGCCGTGGAAACGCAGGGCACTTCCGCTCGGCACACACTGTAAGTCTTCTTCTTGAATAGCCCTTTTCACCCCCCTCGTTGGGAGGTGACCTGGCCATTTTACTAATCAATTTTTGGGGACAACAGATCATGGGTCTTCTCACCACCTTGTTGACACTAGGTTGCGTTGGACTGCACTTCATTGTCAAGGTCAAGCAGACAGGCTCGGATATGCTGATCAAGGTTCGGGCGGTCTCGAACACGGTCCTTGTCTTTATGGTTCTGACCACAAGCATCCTGGGCTTCACGGAACTCAGCGAGCTCACCGTGTGCCTGGTCCAGGTGATACCGTTCACAGGCGCCATCGCCATCGGGTTTGGCGTCTTCCAGGCGTTCTCCATTGGCAGCACGATTGCTGTAATGGATCTCGTGCAGATGTTCAGAAAGCCCAAGAAGAACAGCAGGCAAAACGGGAGGAACGACCTGGAGATCAGCGCTCCGGCGCTGGAGAAGATCTGATCTCTAAAAGGAGGTGGCATAAAAACCCTCCTGTCATTTTGATCTTCTCTCGTTCCTTTTTTCCTTCCATCTACCTTCTTCATGTACAAACTTTCTATTCCACCTTGACGATACCGAACTCCAACTTCTCTTCCTTTCCCCTACATCGATGCGCCCGTTCCGAATACCAAACCTGCTGACTGAACCCCTCGTCCAAAAAGAGAAAAGAAAGTACAATATAAAGTCGATACCACCATAGCAGCGAGGGGTTTGGTAGTTATACTTCTTCCCTCTTTTCTTCTTCCATATCCTTAGTCTTATCCCCTTCCATTACATAGAATCAAAAACATAAGCAGAAGCCTTGACTTTGTAGAAAAGTGGCATTAGCCGACTGTGGTGGCTGGACCAGGGACGGAATGATACGAGGTTCACCAAAGAACTGGGGTTGGCTGGCTGGTTGGCTGGTTTTGGGGTTTGCACGGTGTCTGTATATAGTATTATGATTTAATTTACACATGGTCCAATTTCCCGGAACTCACCACCAACGAGAAAATGCGACGTTGGCTGATGAAAAGGAGCTAGCAGCCACCTCCGCTCATCGTGAAGCCTCATGTCACTTGATGATTCCTGTTAATTATCCTGGCGCCAGTGAACTGTAGCAGATACAAGTCCAATTCTCAGCAGAAAAGTTATCTCTTCATTTTTTTAATCATCGTGACCCGAGCTCACTCACCGACAATCACCATGGGCGCCACTTCGAAGCTCAACACCGTGTACCTTGTGTACTTCATCCTACATATCCCCATTCTCTTCTGTAAGTCCGAATTTCTCCTTTTACTTTTATTCTGTATTATGAATGAAGAAAACATTCGATTTCGTAAGTATATGTATGTGTGTATAAATATAGCCTAACACCCACATGAATAGGCGTCGACCTCGTCGCCTTCTACCCGCCCGCCTGGTACGCCGCCACGGGCCCCCTGGCCCCGCTGGGCCACCTGCGCACCTACTACCTCGAGAGCTACAAGGACCAGTTCTTCCAGCCGACGGGCGCGCCGAGTTTTTTCGTCCTGTTCGCGTTCCTCGAGCTCGTCTTCCACCTGCCCGTCTCGGTCTGGGCCGTGCGCGCCCTGTCCTCCAAGACCGGGCTGAAGGGCAAGGGCGAGCTGCTGCTGTTCTTGTACGGCGTCGAGACGGCGCTGACGACGGCGACGTGCATGTGGGAGGCGTACGGGTGGGACGAGGCGCTCGTGTCCGGGGCGGAGAAGGTTACGCTTATTGGGGGGCTCTATGGGAGTTATTTCGCCGTCGGTAAGTCTTTTTTCAACACCTTCACCTCCTTCCTCTCTTCGACCCAAAAGGGCTTGTTTGGTAAATATCGCGCCGTTGTGCTGACTGTGGCTCGATGCAGCTCTGCTCCTTAGTGCCGATATGTGGATGCGACTTGCCAAGAAACTGGAAGCTGCGGACAAAGTCAAGAAGCTACAGTAGTTACTTAAGTTCGCTTATGACGTTCGGTTACATTGCAGCCTGCCCCCGTCTGGGTCGGGAGCGAAAAGGGGGCATGGGAAAGTCCGTTATTGTGATTAATTATACAGTCATAGCTAGATTCTAGACCAGCCCCCTTGATACAATTGTATGGCGCCCCGTCAACTCCCCAATAAGCAAGCAATTCCATAGTATAGCATAGCTTTTTCCCGACCGTTTTCGGTCTTCATCTTGGGGGATGAGTGATATCTGTATATCCCTCTGCCTTCTGTGGACCAAGGAAAAGAACCGACTATGTACAAGAACCAGTTGTTACAGAGATAACCGACCCGTCATCTATAAGATTCGTATTTCTGATGATACATGGCATTCCGTGGTTTGTTGGTTTCCCATCACTCAATCGATTCTCTTGGCGATCCCCCAACCGTTGCCGACTCCCTTCCCGTTTAGCCCGTATCCCAGAGGTGTAGCGCCACCGAGCCCGCGGCCCCGGAGCCGCTTGGGCAGGACCACGCCGAAGAAGTAGACGGCGCTTCCCAGGACGCCGGCGGTGAAAGAGACGAGGCCGTAAAAGATGGTGCTCGCGTATACGTGACCGCCCATGCCGGCCCACTCGACCTTGCCCTCGGTCTTGGGCAGGGCCGGGGTCGGGAACCAGCGCACGCTGAGCGACAAGGGCAACGGGTCGCCAATGACGAGGCGCTTCGTCTGGCTGCCCTCCATGTGGCTAAGCGGGCTGGTGCTGTAGGCGATGCCCGAGTCGAGCACGCCCGAGTCGTGGGGGTGGACGTGGTGCTTGGGCGTCGAGTGCAGCAGCACGTTGAGGTGGGTGCTGATGTGCAGGTGGCTCTTCTGCAGCGTGCCCGCGAGCGCGAACACGAGCGGGATATACTCTTGCTTGTAGGGGGCCTCGCCGACGGCCTCGATGTGCGGCGCGGGCCGCGACGGCAGGCGGCAGGCCAGGGGGGCGTCGCTGTGGATGTAGAACTCGAGCAGGTGGAAGAAGGGGTCGTCGATCATGGCGACGGTGCAGTTGACCTCGGCCTCGTGGCCGTAGCGGAACTCAAGCGGCTTGGACGTCTCGTTGCATACGGGGAAGGGGATCCACTGGATCTCGTCGTGGGCATCTTGGATGTGCTCGCCCGTTTCTCTGTTGGGCGAACGGAAGAAGGCAAAAAGTCAGTATTATCTCTTATGCATCAAAGTTGAGAGGGTCATGTGGAAGAGCCACGTACATGCTGCGGTTCATACACGAGACGGGAATGGAGGCGCCATAGTGGTAGGCGGGCAGGACGCCTTCGCGCAGGGTGGCCGTCGCAAAGTCCACCAGCAACACCAAAGCGCCGACGAGCGCCTTGGAGAGTGACGGCATGATGGGGGGTGGATCAGTTGAGGGCAAATTGCGCCTCGAGACGGTGCAGGATAAAGATGTATGCCTTTCCTTATTTCCAAAGGTGGCACATGTCTGGATGCACAGTTGAGGAACGGGGCATGCAAATGGGTTGCTTGCCTGCCGATGCAGTTGACGATGGTGTCCCAAAAATAAAATAAAAATAAAATAGCTAGACTTGCTTGCTAGGCTAATCTTATTACAGGCAGGGGAGTACCTACATGTAGGTAGTCTGGTAGTGTTAGGAGGCTGAAGATGGATGTGCTGTGGACAGCCTGGTCCCTTGGGGTCCCTGGCCTGGGAGATCGCTAAAGCTGCCAAGGAATTGACCACTAACGGCGGGGATTTTAGTGGCCAATGGCTCTAACCTCCAATTGAAACCAACCACTACACCACTACACGTCAATACCAATTATCGAGACAACAACAATACCATGGTTGACTGAGCTTGACAAGACTCAATTCTCCAACCCATGAAAGCAATGTTAACCACAGCATCAATTCTGGTGTTCCTTATTGTCATGAAAAGTTATGTCGCCATACTGCTCAATGTACCTCGTTCCCTCTCTCATCTTAGGGACCACCTTGCCATGCGCTGTTTGGTGAAACGTGCAATGAAGCATGCGAGGCAACCTCGATGGGGTTTTATGTGCCATGCTTGGTGTGAAGCCGCATATTCGCCGAACCGCCGAGGCCAAGCTGCCCGTCACCCAGGAATCCGAAGAGCTTCGTGGAACTTCATAGGATTTTCAGTACTCCAATCAGGCCCCTGAAATGCCGCCAACGAGGCAGGTACATTGCTGGCTTACGCAGACGACTTCTGGTTCTGCCTTGAGCCTTACCTGGGCTAACGACAGGCAAAACCCATCGGAAGATGGGAATGACTTATTTGATGGGCTGGAGGCGAGCTCCCGCAAGATGGGTGCCTCGGCTATCTCGAGATAGTCCCGATAAGGCTGGACGAGCGAGCCTCTGCCTGAGTTAACTGCCTGCCGCGAGAGCAAGGCTTCTTGCTCGGCATCGACCCAGAACATCGTATCCAACAGATAGCTTGGTCTCAGAAAGATGCTGGCCTCGCTAAGGCGATGGATTAAGTAGCAGATAATGGGAATGGTGGGGATGAGCAAGCCAAGCTACCCGGGGCGCCATCCGACTTTGCAACTCGAGCATATCGCTTGTCAAGCCCCGCATACCGCATCCGATGATGTTCAGTATTCGACATGCTCTACTCGCGTTTGTGAAAGGATGACTTGATAAGAGAAGACCCCATGCGCACGGATCGATGGGAGGCATCGTTCGACATGACCGGGAACTTCCTTGGTTTCTGCTTCTCCTTGTGATCGGTCTTGACCAGCCCTATTGCTCATACTGTTTGTTGAGTTAACCTAGCCTTGGCTGTAAGTCGCATCCCCTCTTCAATCTGATCTGGTGCCAAGAGGCTCGAAATTCGTAACCTTCTGTTCTGCAAAGGCCTATCTCTAGCTCTTCAACAAGGGAGAGTTCGCCGTGTGCTGTCTCGGGTAACCCCCGCTTTGTTTCGTCCCAACTTCTTCGTATGTACAGCCTCTCCCATCCTCCACCAAATAAGCTTGACGCCTTTGAACCGCCCGCCACCCGCTTATCAAGCTGGCAAGATAAAGTTCCGCTGCCATCGAGCCGGACGGCAGACATTGGCGGCCCAACTATCTGGGACAGCCTGTGTTTCATCAGCTATCTCAGCACGAGGCGCCATCTTCAACATAAATATCCGTGCTACGGTTCTGGACTAGAGAAGATATGCACTACGGAAGCTTGCCCGCCGTCGATGCACTTGGCGGCTTGCCTATATATGCTACGGGGTTGCGAGAACCTCGTATGTTACCTGCAGCTCGGTAACTAACTTCGACCTGCCATCAGAGGTCGTGAGGTCTGCGCAGGCGTCTACTCAAACAGAATTCACGCTTATGTCGCGGCAGACAGCACGCCTCGCTTGCTCGGATGTCTGTATTCGGGTTCTTCCAGCTTGCCCGTCTGCCCATCACGATCTGCATCTTGTCGTCACACGCGGTACTAGAAGTCTAGAGCTTAGTTCGTGTCTGCCCTTTGCCACAAGGATTGGCACATATATATGGCATACCACTCAACGAACCTCGCGGTCATCTTCATCACATATATATATCATCAACTTCACGGTCGTCACTATTGTCGAGGAACCATATCTTGACAAAGTGCTTTCTTCGATTACTATTGATGTGATTACAATATCCTGCCAGCTCTATCCCTGGCTTTCATCCCATTACACCTCGGATGATCTTCCGGTCTCTCACCGGTAAGAACCACGGGTATCTTGTCCAACGCCGCATAATATCTCCAAACAAAACAAGTGCTTCCCACCCCTGAATTTCCCGGAAGTCCAGAATCTATACATAAAGCCATCTGCACAACAGCAACCGTGACAGTGTGGACTTGGTGCCGTTCTCGTGCCGTTTTCCAAACCAATACTCCAAACACAAAACTGCCAACAAACAATATGGACCCCTTGGTCTTGGAGCTCATGTACTACTTTCGGTACTCCATCCGCAAGCATGTCTCGTCATGTTTTCTTTTCGACTACGACGAAGAATCACAGGAGGAGGGGGTGGATGAGAATGACCAGTCCTCCTCCTGCTCCTTGCCGCAGCGCCAGCAGAGGAAACCAGCCTACTACGGCGCCATTTCTGGTCTGGCTAATGATCATCAGCCTCAGCGGCTACTGCTAAACCAACGAGAAAACCACCAGCCACCTCCTTCCCGTCGGGGCTCTGTGGACTCGACCTCTTCGGAGTAGTAGTGGCTTTGAGGAATCTGGGGCACGTTGAAGTCTTCGAAGGTGTCCCAAAATCCACCCTCGTCTTGGTCCTCGTCCTGGTCCTGTTCCTGGTCCTGTTGCTTTTCCTCCATAATAGGCTTGATTGCCGTGGTGGTGTTGCTGTCGTCCTTCTCTACGTCTTGGGTGTTGTTGGGTGACGGGCTGACATCGGGGGTGATGTAGATGTCCCGGCCCGGATAAGGGCTAACAGTTGGCCAAAGTGCTGGATTTGTGGCTTTGCCGTGGTCAATATCCATGAGGCCCAGCATTGTGTATGGAGGCCCGCTCATCCTGGTTGTTCGGTGGTAGTGGCCATCCCGATGACCAGTACGAGACGCTTCCAGTTCTTGGAGGATTTGTTTCCGATGGGCCCGGCTGGAAGGGTGAGGAGAACTGGGGCGGCTTCTGGATGATCCTTCCCGCGAACCCCCTTTCTTGAATTGCTTCTGGTTGCTGGGGAGGTCCAGATTGGGGAAACCGGTCTTGATAGGCATCTCCCAGAAAGGAGGGAAGGTGACTCTGCGGTGTTTCATTCCGGGGTAGGGGGAAGGACTCCGACTCCTCTTGTCGCCGCGGCTGTGGCTTTGGTGGGTAGGTCGCTTCCGAAGGTTGGACTGAGGAGTAGGCTCGGGAGAGGGGGCCTTTTCCCTGCAAGGCAGCTCTGCAGAATGGTCAAGACTGACTACAGGACGTCTCCGTCCGGGGTAGGGAGATGGCGCCCGAGTCTTGTTGCTGCTACCGTGCTTCTGATGGGTGGGCCGGCCTCGAAGAATGGATGATGATTCTTCCAGTGATGGGGTAGAAGAAGAAGCTGCCTCCCTGTGAGACATTTCCGAGATCTCTGGGAGGCGAAAAAAGCTGATTTTACGTTGTCTTCGCCCAGGATAGGGAGAAGGTGGTCGACTGCTGCGGCTGCGGTTGCTGCCGCCCTGCTCCTGGTGGGTTGGCCGCCCGCGAAGGATGGACCCTTCGGGGAATAGAGAAGAAGTTGCCGTCTTCTTGTGTGGCAGTTCTTCAAATGCCACGAAGCTGATGTGGCGTTGGGGCCTCTCAATGGCGGCGCTAGTTATGTCTACATTCATCTTATTGATAGCCATGGTCTCTTCTCGACTCAGGGCTGCGGCAATACCGTCATCCATACTGGATAGATAGAGCAGCGCGTCAGGAGTACAATCCACGTTGGCTTTTTGTTGTTGTTGTCGTTTAGTAGATGGTGGTGAGTGATGAAGTATGTTGGTGTACAGATGAAGTGAAGATGATAGAGAGTTGGAGGAGTTTGAGAAGACTGAAGATATCTCGAAGAGTGTTGGTGTGAGTGTATGCTCTGAATGGGTTGTGAAATGAATGTCAGGAATCTGTGGACTGTAGTCGATAATATATATGGACGACCAGTCACCCATCGGAGATGCATACTGTCCAGCCATGGTAAAGGAGAAAAGCTTGATGCACTGAAGGTAGCGGAGAAAGCACTTAAACGCAGCTCAGGGCAACTTCCAGCCATGTCCTCGAGGGTTATAGTTGGCGACGAACGTGGGACTATAGAACCTGAGTATAAATGCACTTTTCGTCTGCGCTTTCTTTCGGGTCTCGAGGGCCATGATATATTCACGGTTTGGGACTTGGCACTGCGGCCCGGGCCAGTCATTCCCACACACCCAGACACCCACCCCTTGTGTTTACTGCCGTTTTACGTAAAGTGGCAGTTGGTCATCGTCTGGCACCAGCAGCCAGTGTACTTTTTTATAATTTACTCGCTATGAATCATAAGTACCCCGGTGGATTCCATTACTCTCTCAATCCGGGGACGGCATCCAATTGAGGGTTTGATAAAGTCGAGCTTTTCACCGGTCAGTCATTTGCGCACACTGCACTGACAAGCAAGCGAGAGACGTCTTGGCAAAGCCGATCT
The DNA here is from genome assembly GCA_039105305.1 of Apiospora arundinis. NCBI lineage: Eukaryota > Fungi > Ascomycota > Sordariomycetes > Amphisphaeriales > Apiosporaceae > Apiospora > Apiospora arundinis. The sequence continues at coordinate 3,240,171 of JAPCWZ010000004.1, forward strand.
CATGTAACATACTGACGAAGCTTGACATCACGCACTTTAGTATTGGCAGCAGCGGCCTGCTTTCTTTTCCCTCGTCTGCTTCCTCCCCCCACCGAGTCAAACAGCACATCAATCAAAATATAGATTAACCCATGTTTGGTTTCGCCTTAGGTTAACTGCTAATCATACCACCTAAGCTACCCCCTTAAAGTTATACTGGTATCCATTGTGTTCAACGGCTCGCGCGAAACTCTATCAGTATAAGATTCTCCCCGTACCACAGTCTCGGGTAATCGATTAGGGCAGGCGAGAAACAATTAAGGAAAAAAAAAAACCAGACATAGCCAGATGCCAAGGCAGACGGGAAAAGACGGAAAAGAGAAAGTGAGAAGAATTTCTTGTTGATTGGCTTTAACAAATCAAGTCCAGTTCCCAGGTGATTGCTAAGGCGCGACGCGATGGTGGTTCTAGGTCTGATGGATTGCCTCAGCAGTGCGAACTCAAGTATTCCAAGAGAAGGTCGTAAATATGAAATTATAATACATACAAACAGTGCACAGCAAAAGACAGACAGACAGACAAGCATATGCGTCATATATAGGCCACATGCATTATTAATCGTGCCTCCTATGCGCCTCCCCCTTTCTTGATGAAAAAACGCCCGAAGCACCGGATCTTATGCCCATCTCGGAAAGCCTACATTTGCATCAGAATAATAAACTACATCTCTCTCTCCTGTCCTTCTTTCTTTCTTCTTTCTCTATCCACCTCGCTGTCCAGTCTCTGCGGGAACAGCCAGCAGTCTTCCTCAGACACACTAAAGTAAGTGCCGTGCGCTAATGGCCGCAAAATATATCATATTCTTCATCCCCAGGCGCGGTTTGCGCACCTCTTTTAGAACATCCTGTATCCCTTTCCCCTCTCTTTTTCGGTATTACAGGAAGCCCATGCTACCTCTAAAGCTGGCGCCGAAACCACTAATAGCTCCGTCTATCGACCTCTTCAGGTCGCGGACTTCTCGCTGCAGCTCGGGCATCTCCATGCCGCCCTCATTGTTGCCCCGCGCGGTCCGGATCCAGACATCGCATTCGTTTACGAGAGGACCCACCCAGTCCGGCAGACCTTGCTCCGGTCGGCCGGTGCGAGCCAGCTCCCTCATCCAAACGCGTATCGAGTACACGATCCACTCCACCACTCGCGAAAGCATGGCGCCTCGGAAGGGGATCTCTTGCGACTCAAACATCCGCTCCAGGCAACGTGTCACCAGGTCGTGACTGACTCCAAGCCCAAGGAAGACCATGATGGGCCAATTGGGGTCCGCGTTCATGCGGCCGTCCTGGGCATTGTCCACGGCGTACCGGCATAGATCGGGAAGAAGCACGGGTACAGGGAAGATGAATGAGTCGTTGGAAGCCCGGTGGCATACTTCGCGGATGACACCAATGATCCTCTCGTACGGTTGAGGTGGCGGTTCGAGCACAGCGCCTCTAGCGTTACGCTCCGCGTGGTAAGCTTCCCACTGAACTGCAACCTCGTTATGCGTCCGCTCAATCAGGGCACTCCACGTCTGTTGGATGGTAGTGGCATTGCGGAAGTCCGCGGCGTGGAAAATCAGAAGCGCCAGATCGTGGTATTCGGCTTGATCGGCGTAATCATTAAAAAGCTGGAACAGGTTAGTTAGCAATGGCAATTCGTGAGACAAAGCAATTCAGTAAGTGACAACTTACTTCAGACAAACCCTGGATAGGACCATCCAGCGCCTGAGTGACATCCGGGATCTTCTCGGCGGGTATGCGAGGATCGGTTTGGAGGCGCTCCAGCAGTGTGTCTTGAATATGGGCCACTTCGAGCAATTCAGTCACCGTGTGGTGAAGCATCTGCATATCCTGCCGGCTGATACCAGGAGTCATGACACTAGCATTAGTCTTGGCCAGACTGAGCAGGTTGAGACGGTCCTTGATGGGGATCGGGAATTCGGATTGCGCCAGGTCGGCCTGTACCTTGGCAGCCTCGAAGTAGCGAGCCCGCGCTGTGTAGTACCGGCAAAGCAGCTCTGCGTGGCGGAACTCGCTAACGGCCAGGCGTTGTAGGAATGTGACCACATGGGGTGACTCGACATTGAGTAAGCGCTCAGTCCATCCTTGCTGCACATACCAGTCGTACAAGTCGAAATGAAACACCTCGTCTGGCGCGCCATTCACCACCTCGTAGGCTTCGTCCCGTTTTGTGGCGATCAGCGTCTTCTTCCCGTCCACCATTTCCGGTTCCATGCTGGAGGCAGCGTCCAGGTTCTGAAGAACATGCTGAATAAGTTCATAGCAGTCTTTGCGCTCCAGGAATGCTCTTTCTCTTGGGTCGTTGGCAGGCTTGTTGTCGTTGAACCAAGACAGAGCCGTGTTTCCACGATCCTTTTCTTGAGCGACAGTGAGACAAAGTTGAATGGCACCAGCGAAGTATCTCAAGCCAATGTACTGTGTCACGATGTTCTCGAGATTCGCCGGGCCAAGACTGCCTGCGACCTTCTGGAACAGCCTCAGACTTTCGGCAAGGAGAGTGCGAGAGGTGTTAGGGTTCAGCGCTGCGTCCGAAGCACGCTTCAACTGCTCCTGCGCGCGGAAGATAACGACGTCATCCGGGCTACAGAAGCTGCCGCATCGCCGCCGCAAAGCATCGGCTACCGTCTCAACGTTGGCTCCGCTTTCAATGTTACGGTTTACGATAGCCTTAACGAGCACCTTCGCAAGGTCCTTTCCAGCTGTTTGAGAAAAGAGGCGCTCGAAAGTAAGCTCTCGGAGTTGCTGGCGGGAAGCTTCATCAAGACGGGTGTATATGTCCGTGACGCGCTCATCGAACAGCATGAGGACAAAAGAAATTCCCTCGGAAATGCCCGCCATCAAGATCTGCAAAGCATGCATGGCCTGGTGCTCGCCTTGGAAGGCGACCTCCTCAGCCTTGCTGCCAGCCCGCGCCAGGTCGGAAGGTCCGGAAAGACCTTGAATGAGACCCCTGTTGGAGTCAAGGAATGACCTGAGGCGCTCCAGGTGCTCTTGGACAGTAGCTAGCTTGGTATTGGGAACGGTCGATGTAATTGCCAGAGCACCAGCCGCATCTGTTCCGATGGAGATGACTGGAGATGTCCAGAGAGATCGAATGAGGCGGCTCAGGTACAGGCTGAGAGCTGCGTGCCGGGACGATGGTCGGACAGACTCAACGGTGGGTGCTTGGCCATCCTGTTCAGGAAGCATAGGGTTTCCGCCAAAGTTGACAAACGCTTGTCTGGCGCGATCCTCGATGGCCTGGTCAATAGCACTTCGTCCGGCGCCCATCCGCTGGTCAGCTGACCCTTGGCCACAAGCTACCGCCAAAGCCGCCGTGACAGACTCGACACGACCATATAGATTTTGGAACTTATTGAACTGATCCTTAAGCCCCTCATCGCCGACGGTCGTCCTGATGGATGCAGAAAAGATGTCAACCAATCTCCTCCTGCGAATAACTATTACGCCGGTGTTGGTCAAAATCGCGAACTCGCTGGTGGGGCTATCGAACTGCACCGCCAACTCGTTGCCGAATCCCAAGGGCTGGTTTGTCGCGGCAAACGGCTTGCTGATCAGACCAATGTCTTCGGCCTTGCTGTTGATTTCGATCCAGTTGGCTTGTTCGTAGTTTCTCAGATTCTGAATATGACTGGTGTTCTTGATGCGGCCAGTATCCGGAGCCGATGCAAAGACCACGTCGTTCTCGCCCATGTTTTCCTTATGAACAAATGCGATGAAATAACCTGGTGCGTATCGTATGGCCTTGCGAGTGAGAGCCAACGACTGAGAGCTGATATCGATGTAATCGCTGGGTCCGCCGTAAGGATCGCGGGGGCGGGATTGTCGATTTTGTGTCGGGGGAGGAAATTTGATGGACTGGAGCTGCATGCTCTGAGGAGCTGAGGCCGCCGAACCGGAGGAAACGTAAGTATTACTTGTGGCACTGAGGTACAGGCGGCAGCCAGTGTTAGTGACGGCCATGAGATGAACCTTGGCATCCTCGGTAGATGAAATGGGGGAGATGGCGATGATGTCCATGCGATCGCTGAGCAAGGGTGAATGGCTGGTGAGCATGTGTGATACATCGCGCAGGCAGTCGTTCTTAGTCTTCTCTATAACTTTGGTGAGCCTGTCAGCTCCCTCCATGTGGTAAGTACGGATGGTCGAGCTGCTAGACAGGGAGTAAAGCAAATTCCTCGTGTCGTCGATCACTATATCAACAATGTACTCTTGTGATTTGCTACCCCAAATAGCTGCTGGAGGACGAGGCACGACCGATGTCCACCCGGGCGAGGAGTGGTTGATCTTGCCAGTCCTACTGGAGAACCATTTTTCTTCCTGCTGGTAATAGAGTTCGTAGATGTCTGGCTCCGTCTGGCCCGAATAAAAGATGCGGCCATTGGCGGACGCGGCAATAACGCGAGCCTCGGTGCCTCGGAGCGGCAAAGTCATCTTTGTCTGGTACAAGGTGACGCTGCTGGCTCCATTCGGCTGGATGTCTGCTGCCACACCGAGGAGAAACATCTCTTGCACCGTCGACACTACCAACATGTAATTGATTTCCTTAACGAACACGCCAGGCTTGGGAGCCACCAACTTGACTGCCGTGATGCTATGTGGATTGTCCTCGTAGCCGATGAGCTCGGGATTCGGGTGCGTGTAGTCCCATAAGTAAAGACTGTTATCGACGGTAACCCAAGCATAGTTGAGCTCACCGAAGAGACCCATCATGGTCGAGACCTCGGCCGTGTTGTACTGTTCAAAGACGCGCTGGGGAATCTCGTAAACTTGGGACTCGGCAAAAGGCGCCCAGGCCGAGTCGAAGCTGGGCATGTCATATTCGGAAGAGACCTGTCGGCAGTAGGCGTCGAGCTCGGGGTAAGCCTCGTCTTGGGTAAGCGCGCTGTTGATGTAGGTTGCGGCTTTGGATAAAGGCGACTGCGGTGGACGCGGCGCGGTGATCTGAGCTCCTCCGTTAGCAATGGGCGGGAGAGGTCGTCCATTTTGTGTCGGGTCGTCGAGTCCCTGAGGACCGAGACCTTGCTGTACAGGCGCGTCTAGAACTTGGCCAGCAGATTGGTCGCCGAATAGGCGTCTGCGAACAGGATCTTGTTGAGCAGCGAACTTCCGGGCGATTGCCGGCGTATGCATGAAAGCACCCGGGACGGGGCGCATTGGTGTTGCTTGCATATTGAAGAGAGGGTTCCGAGGTCGCTCGGTTCGATGGCAGGCTTCGAAAGGAGAGAGGATGGAGGCGAAGGGTATTTAGGGGACAATAGCCGTTTATCTGCAGCGGCCTGCAGACAAAACGAAGGGTGTAGTCAATGCCACTTGAAGCCGGCGAGGCACCAGGTTTGGCGACAAGGCTACCAGGGCATCAATGGCAATCGACGGAGCTCTCTGCAAGCGTCGAGATTAGGGTATGCGTGTAGGTGCAGACAGACAGGTGTCGGCAAATCAAGGAACGACGTCGAATTGTTTGGTCCCCCTTTGTGAGAGGATCTTGGTGTTGTGACGGGGAAAAAATGCAATGGGATTTTGCAACGTAAATGCTTGTAATGCTTGGGAATCGTGACGGTGTTTTGGTGGACTTAGTGGTAGCAATCCAAGTCCATCACTCAATTCTCTTTCTGCCTTTGCTTGACCGGGCCCGTGTCGCGCTTTCATTCGTACCTTACTTTTTATGAGAAGGCTGGAAATTTTTAGGGCGATCGACTGGAGCTCTCCCAAGCTTGGGCGCGCTCTGTCATGCCAATAGAAAAAAAAGCCCTCCTGCAGCAAGCTCCCAGCTGTTTCTCGCGACAAATGTGCGCTAAGCCCAATGCGGTACTATCTACTAGCATTTCCATAACATCTTCACCTACATATGCACCTGCACCTGCACCTCACCACATTGTTTCAATGGCTACAAATAAACAGTTTAGTTGACCAATCTCTGCTGACTAAGACTTTGATATTGGGCCTTGGGCATCTATTATATACTAAGTGCTAAGTAGATAGTTTTGAGTCTAAAGCTGGTCCTTTCAAGAATCCATCCCCAACTCCTATTTCATGTATGTAGATACTGCCTGGGTGGGCCTTGGCGGGCCCAACAAATCAAGGACTCAGCCAAGAGAAATGGGACTTTTACTGCTTCTTCGCCTCTCGGGCAGCCTTCTTCAAAGCTCGGTTGCGGATGTCAACGTGCATCTTCAGGGTGGAGGACCTGAGGATCTTGCTGCCCGTACCCAGGAACGTCTCAGCCGCCCAGGCCATCAAGGCGTGGCTCCAGAAAGGCGTGTAGGTGTCGGGCATGGACTGCCAGCCGCCAGTGCCGATCTTGCCCAGGGCAGAGCGAACAAAGGCACGCGCACTAGGAATCAACATGCTCGTGCGGCGCACCTTGGACATGGCAGTGGTGACCAGGTAGGAGAGGCAGAGCTGCACATCGACATTGCTGGACTTGAGCTCAGCCGCCAAAGAAGAGGACCACTGCTGGAGGAAAGCCTTGGATCCCGAGTAGGTAGCCAGAAGGGGAGAAGGCGCCCAGCCACCGAAGGAGCCCATGGTCAGAATGAGGCCGCGCTTTCGCTGCTGCATGCCCGGGGCAATGATCTGGGTGACCTTCAAGGTGCCCATGCAGTTGATGGTAATAATATCTTGCAGCTCCTTCTTCTCGGTCAAGACGAACGGGGTGGGAATGCTGTGCGACTGGCCGACGTTGTTGATCAGAATGGCGACATCAAGACCCTGCACCAGTTGCGTTAGGCGTTCGTAGTCGGAATCGTTATCGGCGCTGAAGTCCATGGCCAGGGTCTTGGCCTCGATGTGGGTGAACTTGTTCTCTAGCTCCTTGGAGAGAGCCTGGAGCTTGGACTCGGTTCGGGAGACGAGGATGAGGTTGAAGCCCTTGGCTGCGAGCTGGCTGGCGAACTCCTTGCCGAGACCATCCGAGGCGCCGGTGACAACGGCCCAGGTGCCCTTCTTTCCATACTTGCGCAACTGCAGACGAGATCAACAATCAGACGCGGGTTCTAGTAGATAACAATAGACAATTGCAATTAATTGCATGATGTGACATGAACTTACGTTGGTTCCGCTGAGGACGAAAACATTGAGGAAGAACTGCAGATAGCTCAAGGCCTTGGAGCCCAGATACAGAGCACCGATGCCAGCGAATCCCAACAGCACCGACTGCGGAATAGCGTTCAGGATATCGTTAGGGTTGGCCATATTGAGATGAGCTCGATGCCTGGAGATCAGACTGGTTTGCGATGACAACCAATTGACGTGTTCTAGCGAGAAACGGATGACAGGATGGAACCCTTCAGTCTGACAGAAAAATGTCACTTCTTGACATGGCACATGGAAAAGTTGCCGGGATTTGTTGAGTTTGTGTGGACGTGAACCCCACGCGCCGGGAGCAACCCGGCTGGAGCGTCATTGGCAAAATCGAAATTATTGTCTCATTGGTCGAAGCTATTGCTATGCCTGGGCAAGCTGGGCTAATATACTTCCATCCAGGGGGGAGACTCGAGACTCTAGATTATTGCACTCAGCACTCAGGGTGAGCAGGATCATGCATCATAAAGTTCGCTGTCAATTCCAATTCCCAGATCACTAGGGCCCTATCTGCACAGATTATTTATGGATTACATTAAGCACTTATATACTCCGTAGAATTGAGTATTTAAGCTGGCATCGAAACAGTGGGAGTCTAAACGCACTGCTCCTCAACAGCCCGGCTGCTGCCAGGGGTACCTGCGTCAAGCGAGCACCCCTGCGAGAACAAACCGTCATTCATGCTGACGTCGAAACATCTGGATTGAAAGAAACAAACCAATATTGATACTAGATGGCCTAGGGATTGTAAAGAACGATGGTGCTCTCCTACTTGCCAACCCTTCGCTGTTCTCTTGCGTGGGGCAATTCGACAACAACTAACACGCCCATAGGAAGCTTAGGCCAGGGTCTAATGGGAAATCAGCAGATCGTCTGGTGATACGGAGCTGAAGCGATTCTTCGAAGTGGGTGCCAATCCCCGACTAGATTGGTTGACTTGATCCCTTGATCCCGACTTAGTTGCAACTCCGATTATCATAGGCCTTTTGTTTATTAGAGTAACCAACAAACAGAAACACAAACTCTCTGCCAATTCAACAACGCCACACACAATCTTCACGATCAATTGATCACGTCTAGCTATCTCTCTATCAACAGAATCAAAACAACAATGGACGCCATCCAAGCCTACCTGCCCGCGGGCGACAAGGGCTACCTGCCCTACTACATGTTCACCCTCTCCCTGATCGCCGTCGGCAACTCGCTGCAGAACTACATGACACTGCACTTCTCGCGCCGCTTCTACAACGGCCGCTTCGTGCCCAACAAGTCGCTGCCGCCCAAGACGGCGTCCTTCGACCCGGAGGACTCGCCCAACAAGCTGATCGCCGTCCCCGCGTCCGCCACGGCCGCGGGCGCCAAGGGCAAGACGGCCAACACGGTCGACCAGGTCACCCCGCTGGCCGCCCGCCTCTTTGGCACCTACACCCTGATCTCCGCCATTGTCCGCCTCTACGCCAGCTACCACCTGCACCTCGAGCCCGTCTACATGATGGCCATGTCGACCTACCTCGTCGCCCTCGGCCACTTCGCCACCGAGTACTTCATCTACAAGACGTACTACATGGGCGGCCCCCAGCTGATGCCCTTCTTTTTTGCTACGTCGGGCACCGTGTGGATGATCATGCAGAAGAGCTACTACGTTGACGCATAAGGAAACGGACAGAGGATATTGAGGGGTTTAAGCGGGTCGTACAAGTATATATATACCATGTAAAATAATGTATAATTGAACTCGGATCATTCCTCCTCAATGCTTTTCCTTCTCTTCACTTTTACAGCTTCTTGCGATACAATTCGCCGCCGCAGTCGTTCCTGAGTCTGGCCGCGGCCTGCTCGGGCGTGATATCCCGCTGCGGCTCTGCCATGAGCTCGTATCCGACCAAGAACTTGCGGACGGTCGCGGAGCGCAGGAGCGGCGGGTAGAAGTGCATGTGGAAGTAGCTGTTCTCGACCTCGTCGGCGGTGGCGTCGAGCGGGGCCTGGTGGATGCCCGAGCTGTAGGGGAAGCTGGTCTCGAAGAGGTTGTCGTAGCGGCGTGTGACCTCCTGGACGGCCTCGGCGAACTGAAGGCGCTCGGCGGCTGTCAAGTCGACGAGGGCGCGCACGTGGCGCTTGGCCAGGATCATGACCTCGAACGGCCACACGGCCCACCATGGGCACACGACCAGAAAGGCGTCGTTCTGCCACACCACGCGCTCCTGCTTCTCCATCTCGAGCTTGACATAGTCGGCCAGCAGGTGGCGTCCGCCGTGCTCGGCGCGGTACTTGGCCATCTGCACCGCCTCGGCCGCCGGCTCCTCGGGCAGCGTGCTCGTCGTCCAGATCTGGCAGTGCGGGTGCGGGTTGGAGCAGCCCATGGCGGCGCCCTTGTTCTCGAAGATCTGCATGTAGCGCAGCTGGTCTTTTGGTGGGACCACATCGGTCCCTGCTGGCGCCTCTGTTTGCAGGAGGTCGAGTTTCGCAGCCACCTGGGCGAGGGGATTCGTAGAGGCGAGGTGCGACGCATAGATACGGGTCCATGTCTCGATGATGGGGAGGATGTCGACGGCAGGCATGTCGGGGAGGGTCACGTTGTGCTTAGCGGAGAAGGTCAAGACGTAACATCGGCCTTTGACGCCTTCGGCGCGGAGTAGCAGTGAGGACAGGTCTGGGGGCGATTAGTTGTTGTAATCTCGAGAGTGAGGTAAGCGGGCTATAGTACCATCTTTGGAAGATTCGGCCTCGTAGTCGGCCTGTTGCTCCTTCACGGCGCTGTAGTCGTTGACGAAGACGAGAGTGTTGCTGTAATCGGGGTTGGTGTCGCCGGACGCGCGCGAGTTTCGGGGGCACAAGTAACACTTGGGGTCATATTCTGGGAGGTCGATAGTGCTCGGGCCTTCCTGTTGGCCTCTTCATATTGCACTTTTAGTGAAAGGGCCGCAAAACAGCTCGAGATGTTTCACTTACTGCCATGGTCGCTTGGTCCGGTGAGGCGAGACTAGAAGCCATGATCCCCTCAACGGGTTATAGCGACGATGCGAAATATCGTCGAGGATCTTGTCCGGCATTTCGGCGAAGTCTTAGGGAGGGTGAGTATGTGAGGATTTGACGCAAGTCTCACAAGGCGAAGTAGACGACTTCCGAGAGATTAAGTAGGCACAAGTACATAGGTCCGGGGGCCCGCATAGACGCGGGGCATCCCTCATCACATGCGATGGTGGGGTGAGAAAATGTACGAATATCGCGATACTAAGTAAGAACAGGAAGGAAGCCCCACGAATTTCCCGATGATGTAACTGGATCCGTAGAACAGCCTACTATGCGATGCATGTTAAGTACACTTACTTATATTGTACTTACAGATGAAATCCAAGAATGGCCCATCACATAGCCTGGAGTAGTTTATTTCGGGGTAAATAGCGAATAGCGATGGTAATGATAGCATAACCGTCAGCAATAAGATTTCAACTAGAGGCGGGAAATAGCTCCCCGCAAGCAGTCCAGTTATGTGGCTAGTGGTAAGCTAATAATGGCGGTGCCTAGGAATTCACTAGACCTTTCCCATCTGCTCGGGATTCTTTCCCAGGACGCATACCACTCAGTCTGTCACACCCCATGATCACAACCACCTGGCCGTGTCTGTCCAACCATACCAATATCCGTCTCATTGAATTTCGTCGTCTGGGCCTACTCCAGCAGAATTACTCTTTTGAACAATGGGATCTTCTTGAGGTGTTCCCGCACCCAGGGGTGGCCCCAGTCCACGACCTCACGATCGACGACTGGCTTATCATCCCCGTCATAGGGGTCTAGCTCATCTTGCGCCAGCAGCCAGTCTTCTTGTATACATTTATGGAAAATACCCCAATACTCGGCAGGCCCGGCATCCTCAATGATGTAATCTGGCTCCCCAAAGTAGCGCGCATCTCGTCTAAAGAACGCTGCATCATCGCCCAAGCCGTTCAAGGCATCCTTCACGGCGACTGGGTCGTCGACGTCTACAGCGAAGGGCAAGATGGGCCAATGTGCACGATCGCTCCTCTTGATCCTACGTCTCAACATTACAAACTCAAGATTTTGTAGGTGTCGTAAGCAGCCAAACTTCGCGAACATCCCGGTACCAAGCCCCAGGTCGTCGCCGTTCGGGTTCTCTCTCCAGGGCAACAGGACGCGGCGCAAGGGGCCGACGAGGGCTTCCAGCGCCCCCAGCGCTTTCTCGCCGGTCGCTTTCTCGGAGTCTAGCATCGACCCTGACAAAAGGATGCCGTCCCGAGCGCCCTGGAACCAAGCCCATCCAGATATATCGTTCCAGCCCCATGTCAACCCCTTCTCCAAAACTTCGCGGCGCTTTTCGCTCATCATTTCCCAATCATTTTCTTCGGGCTTCAGAGGATGCAAGAGATACCGCGATTCTTTGCAGGCTTGCGCAACGTTTTGACGCGCATACCGTACGCTGTACTCTGGACCACCGTCATGTCGCGTCATCCTCGCGATGTCGACCTGGAAAATCTTGGGCGTGTGAGTCTCAACCGCAGCCAGTTCCCAGATCATCGCCCGGATCTCGGTTGGCAAGCGGCCAAAACAAGTGAAACGCCGGGATCCTAATCTTATGTCTGCGTTCTCCTGCTTCAGCAACTTAATATCATCCTTGAGGCGCTTGATGAGGCCGGTCGATGCCTCTGTATACCCGCACAGGTTCAGAGCAAGGCCATGAATCTCATTGTGACGATCGAACTCCTCTTCCACTGCCGCCACGAGGCAGTCTTTGACTCGATTGCCCTTCTTCACCAACAGCGCTTGGCTGTACTCCACGCTGAAAAGCGGCTTTTCGTCATGGCCCGGACAATCGTCCGCCAGACATTCGTATCGCATTATTGAAGCATTCATGTTGTTCTTCCGAGAAATTGAGTTCCATGTAAGCCTAGTAGGTGAATAAATTCGTGATCCTCTGGCGTAATTTTATTAAGTCGCCGTAGTATGTAGAATGGGCTGAGAGGATTGTTTACTTCCAAACAAAGGAGAGACGCGACATCAAGGACATGATGTAGTGTAATTTACTATTTGTTGCACTGGTCTTGAGTATGACGCAATAATCATCTCAAGTCTCTGGTCCCTGCATCGGGCTTCACGTGACCCGACTCGGAGACCTCTTCGAACTCGATCATCTAAATGCATTGATTGAAAGTGACAGTATCTGCAGCCCCAATACGGAGTAAGCGGACAAAGATCGTAATGAATTCACGAAACTCATTAGTGCCGCCAAGCTTTGTCATGAAGGAGCAGCGAAGGATAGGGAGCCTGTATGCAATCTTCTGGAACGAATACTCTCGTTCATACAACTGTAGCCTGCCGTGGCTGCGAGCTCGACATAACCGTAGTCCAAGGCTGACGAGCACAGTCGTCATCATATAATATCATAATATCATGATGGGCGTCGGCTTCGTTTGTATCCTCATGGGGATATAGTATGTCTTCGGGGATCATGTCCAGTGATACTGCAGGAGTGATCACTGAAGATTCCCCCAGTCTAGTCCAGAAGCAAACCCCCTGAAGCCCAGATTGAACATGTAGGGTCGCCAGCCAGAGCTGAGCTTTACTGACTCGACGGTAGGAAATAGAGTCTCCCGCCCGCGATCGCTAGAATACTCGCGCTCCAGATCCAGTAGCTCCAGGCCAGCGGCCGCGCATCGTCGGCACCGTACTTCCACACGGCGAAACCGTCCACAAATCCAACGAGAGTGACGAGTCCTTCGAGTGCCACGACGGCACGCATGTTGCCCTGATACTGTAACGCAAAGAATGAAAGACCGAAGACCAGGTCACGGCCGGCTTTGGAGTAAAGGTGCGCAGTGAGGACTTCGCGGATCTTACCCCCGCGCGAAGCGGGGTGAATGCTCTCGGCAGAATCCTTTACATCATCCTCCTCTTCTTGTCGGACTGGGAAGGCAATCTCGGCTTGGGAGGGTGATACCAGCCCTATGATACCAAGGCCCAGGAAACAGGACCCGAGAATGTAGCCCGGTGGGATGACAGAGGGCTTGTTGAAGCTCTCGGAGAGGAGCCGCTTGAAATCCATTCTTTTGGCACGGGATTGTGCGCTGCAGATGATAGGTAATTGCGGTTGGGTTCTATAGTTTCTGGTTCTTGCATAAAACAACGAATTCCAAGCGGCAAGCGGCAAGCGGCAAGATCGACACGGGGTATTCTAGACTGAATCTTTCTATTGGTGTAGTCCAGCATCATTACTTGCATTGATCCCAACTGCAGAGAGAGCTATTCCATTAGCTGCGGGGAGCTTCAGACCAGCGCCGTCTCCACCCCGCCAGCAAAGCTCTTGAGTCACGTGGGTGCGGCTGAAAGTCTGGGGGAAAACCAGACGCTTGGACCAGACCAACCAACAATCTGTTTTAGCGCGTGTCGCATTTGTGGTAGGTTAGTAATGGAATGGTGCAGCAACCAGCAACTGGAAACAACGCGGAGCTTTGGATGAATGAACCACCCCTGGCATTGGAGCCTTGGAGCCTTGGAGCCTGTCGCAAGCAACAAGGACGCTCGAACGACATCATCGCAGCCATTATCCATCAAAACAACAACCCTACCATCGCCGTCCCATCAACCTATCTATATCAGTACACTCGCCGAATTGAGCGCTATTCGATCGACGATAATTGATTGTTGCCCTGTTCGTTGTGCTTCGATCAGTCGCGGTTCATCTCGCCTGGGCCTCAAGCTGGCCTTGAGCTCGGTGGTACCAAGTTACACCAAGCAAGATGGGGGTTATTCGCAAGAAGACGGCCACGAGGGGCGGTGAAGGAGGCGTCAAATACGTTTGTGACGTGTGTTCGGCAGATATAACCTCGACCGTAAGTCGTCTTTCCGCTTTTGCTCCGTCCCTTTTCCGTTGCATTGTCGCGTCGATATCTGGCCGATTGTTGCTGCGACCTTCTCAGCATGGTGGCTCCCCGGTTCGATTCGATGTGTCAGCCGGTCTCCGGCCGCTGCCACCTGAACCACCATGACCCTTCCTCCCCCACTCGGCCCTCTAATGCACTTGTCCCTCTGCCTGGTCGTCATCTTGATAACAACTATTTACTCATCCCATATTACAGGTCCGAATAAGATGCGCTCACAGCGCTTGCAATGAATACGATCTCTGCGTACAATGCTTCTCCAGCGGCGCCTCGAGTGGCTCCCATCAGCCAGCCACACATCCCTTCAAGGTCATCGAACAGAACTCGATACCCATATTTGATCCAGAATGGGGGGCCGATGAGGAGCTTCTCCTATTAGAAGGATGCGAAATATACGGACTGGGTTCATGGGCGGACATCGCTGATCACATTGGTGGCTACCGGACTAAGGACGAAGTACGCGACCATTACATCAAGACCTATGTCGAGTCACCATGTTTTCCCCTACCGAAACGATGCCGCCCCTCCGACATGGAACTGGCGCAGGAGATCTCCCGCGAGGAGTTCCAGGCCCGCAAGAAGAGGCGGATCGAGGAGCGCAGGGAAGCTCAGAAGAACGCCCCGACCATGGCACCAAAGACCAAACCCACCGCCAGTGTACCCTCATGTCACGAAATTCAAGGCTACATGCCTGGGCGCTTGGAGTTTGAGACGGAGCATGCCAATGAAGCGGAAGAGGCAGTGCAACTCATGCAGTTCGATCCCGGTGATGGCATCAATCCCCGAACCGGCGAGCTGGAACCAGAGATGGAGCTCAAGCTCACCGTCATGGACATATACAACGCACGGTTGACGCAGCGTGTGGACAGGAAGAAGGTGGTTTTCGAGCATAACTTGTTGGATTATAGAGAGAACAGCAAACTGGAGAAGAAGAGGACGAAAGAAGAGAAGGACCTGCTCAACAAGGCGAAACCTTTCGCAAGGATGATGAACCACGACGACTTTGAGAGCTTCTGCCAGGGTTTGGTCGACGAGCTGAACCTACGCCAGGCTATAGCCCAATTACAAGAATGGCGGAACTTGAAGATCGGCGATCTTCGCAGCGGAGAGAAGTACGAGCAAGACAAGGCAACTAGGATTCAAAAAGCCATCCCTATGGGCTCAATGGATCGCGAGCGTTTAGCAACCGCCCAGCGATCCAAGCAGAACACGCAACCTGAACCTCCAAGTGGCGCGGCTTTACTGATCGCACCCGAGTTGCCTTACCGGCCAGCCACGACGGGTGCCACTCCACACAACGCTATGGATGGCACTAACCTCGAGGCGAAACCAACAACCAATGGGCATGCTGCCACTAACGGCGCCCCGAACGGCGTTGTTACCAACGGCACTGGCCCGGCCGCGAATACGCGACAGAAGTTTATCTCGCAGCCCATCTCGGGCGTGCAACCCCTCAACCTCAGCCAGGACAACGCGCCTGACCTACACCTCCTCACGCCCGAGGAGGCCGAGCTCTGCAAGGTGTCGCGGCTGCAACCGAAGCCGTACTTGATGATCAAGGAGCAGGTCCTCAAAGAAGCGCTCAAGGGCAACGGGACTCTCAAGAAGAAGCAAGTCAAGGAGATCTGTAGGCTGGATTCTCAGAAGGGCGGCAGAATCTTCGACTTCTTTATCAACTCGGGATGGATTGGCAAGGCCTAAGCAGAGAGAGGGCCAATGCAGATTTGACGAGTATGAAAGGAATGGCTGGCTGAGCTACAAGGTCAGGTTGCTCTCAGTATCAGCTACTTATTTTACGCTCCAGCATTTGAGGGGGATGCCGTAAGGAAAACTTGCTCATCCCATTTACATTACAAGGCGTGTGCATGCTGGGGATGCAAGCGAAACCGTACTCCTTACTACAAGTAGATGATACCTATTTATTTTTGCATATATGAATATGAATATTCGAAATGAGCGGACTGATTCAATAATACCTTCTCTTTAATTTTCTGTGACGTCTGTATCAATACAATACATGGTGAGTGATGTTATATCTCTACGTTCCTGCTGGTTTGCTCTCATCTTTGAGTGATTTCGTACTCAAGGCCTAGTACTATGTCCACCTGTTCCGGCAGGCCACCACCATTTGCGGAATGCGACGAAATGGTCATAGATCGCCCACCAACAGGCTTAGAGATCCCTGCGCCGAAAGGAGATAGCAGCATCTGGGCTCGTCGCAGTACCAGTTGGGTACATGAGGTGGCATAGGCTGTCATCATTCTGAAGGCATTCAAACACTGCTCGCAATTATGTTCGTTCGTCTGTCCAATGCGAATGCATCACCAAATACATATATAGGCATACATATGAAGTATTTACAATTGGGTGCTATGTACAGAGCTCATTGCTTTTCTATTTGAAAGCAGTTTCCTCCTGGAGAAGAATCATCGTTGACATGCCCATTCCATGCTTTCTTTCCCTGCTTTCAGATCGTGAAGCGAGAGAAAATGCAGAATTTTCACATGGCTATGAGAAGCTCATGTTCGATTTACACGCATTGTGAGTCTAGCAAGTCCATGTCAGTTATGATACCCTACTGAGAGAGAGAAGAAGGGCTGCGGCAAGACTTACAGTACTCGTTGGTGGCAGAGCAAGTGCTGCCACTGGCGCAGGAGGTGCAGCCGCTGTAGCCGTTTCCGCCGCACTGGCCGTACTTGGCGACAGAGCAACCGCCGCCGTTGCCACCACCGTTGCCGGGGTTGTTGGTCGGGCCGGAGCCGGGGGCGGTGGTCGTCCTCATCGTCGTGGGCGCAGGTTGCTGAGGGCTGCCGCCGCCGTTGTTGCCTCCGCCGTTGTTGCCACCACCGCCACCGCTGCAGGTGAAGACAGAGGGACCGGGAACCGTGTAGCTGGTGAAGCCGCTGTAGATGTTGGCCGTGTAGCCTGGGTCCGTCTCCTTGAAGGCGCCCGGGATGCTGACGGTGGCCGGGGAGGCGCTGCCGCCGCCCGTGACCTTGATCTGAGCGCAGCTTGTGTAGAACTGTTTTTCGTCAGTCAGCCATTTACAAATCTGTTTTCAATGGAAATGGAGAGAGAGAGGGAGAAAAGGGGGAGGGCAATCAACAGGAAGACGTACCTGGGGAATGCCCGCGGGCCAGGGGTTGTGGATACCCAGCTGCGAGATGCGGAGCAGGTACTCGCCGTCGGGAATGCAGCTCGGGATGTTGAAGCTGTAGGTGCTGTCGAGCTTCCACGAGGCCTGGCCGCCGCTGAAGGTTGGGCCCCAGTCCTTGATCTTGAACCAACCGCCGCTGCCGTCGTAGCTGGCCGCCGAACCGGGGGCCTTGGACAGGTAGCTGATCACCCAAGCCTGTTAGTTTCATCCTACTGTTTTTTCTCCTTTTCTTTTTGATATCTTCTCGACACTTACATGGAAGTAGGACCCTGGTGGTAGACGGCCGTGTCGGTGGTGAAGGTGAAGGAGTCACCGGCCTTGACGGAGACGGTGTCGGTGCCGGACCCGGATGCGCCCACGTTGCAGCGCAGGTCGTTGGACTTGAGGTCGGTCACGGGCGAGTTGTAGTTGCTGTTCTTCCGGATGTATTGGAAGACCGAGCCCTTGGTGCTGCCGATGTCGAGCTGCTGGAAGATGTAATGGCCCGACACCTCGCTGACGGCCAGCGAGAGTGCCGCGACGCCCAAAGCTCCCTTCATCTTTGATTGTTTGACAATGGAAGTTCGAATCAAGTATAGCTAGAAATAGCTGTATAGAGTCTGAGGAAAGAGAGACGGACAGATGATGGACGACTAGCTGCAAGCAGGGGGTTGAGGGGCAAACAGTTGGAGACAGACAACCAGAGACAGAATCTAATCTACAGAATACAGGGCGAGGGAGGGACCATTATATATGGAACGAGATGCCGAGAGTGTCCCTATTTCCCGCAGATAACCAGTCCATCCAGATCGAAGAGATGGGCCGTGATCCAGGTCACGCACGCACGCGCCTCGTCTACGCAATCCCGGCATGCATGTAGATAAGTGGCAACGATCCCAGGGTGGTGATGGTGGGCTGCTGTCTGTTTTCTCGTTACCAAACGACAAAAGACAATGGTAAGCAGGCAAGCAGGAAGCGTAGGTAGCGTTCGGCTCATGGCCCGAAACCCTTCACACCCCTTGTCCCTCCTAGGGAAACAAAACCCCATCCACGGCCTGAAGTAACATGCGGAAGGGGTTCGTCCAATCCGGCCCCGTCGATGCTTCCCGAATAGGAAGTGCGGACTCTGGGCCGCCGCCGTTTGTGGGACTGATCACCCCAGTCTACGTTGGCATCAGCGGCTCGATCGTCCACCAATCCCGGATGCTTCTTTTATATTAAAAAAACACCACGACGATTTGGGGCGTTAGCAATGTGGATTCGCCCTCTGCGAGTCGTCTGTCACCCCACGGTCCTATTGTGTCTGATTCACAGTCCCCCATTCGCGCTGGGCAGCACTCTTGGCATAGAGTGGCACAGCACACATCCGGAATGCTACACGTTCGTGCGGGGACAGATGCGGCGTCCGCTTGACAACACCGATGGACGTCGACTTTGGCATGTAGGCGTTCCCCGGGTGCCAAGCAATGGCATGGGTTAGACTATCGAATCTGGAAGCCATGCATATAGGGCCGATAGCGTCGCACTAGTATCTGTATAGGAAACTGTATCGTAGTGTAGCGGCTTGACGGGGTCGGCGAACAAGCGGCAATACGATGCCGGCACATCTTCATGACTATATTCTTTTTTACCTTTATCTTGACTATAACAAGTAGTCATACCATCTCAACACAAACAGGGATACCTTAGAGCTTCATAACCTCCTTTGTGAGTACTGCCCCTGAATATGAACGTCTGCCACGCTTTAAGATAAGCGAGAATATGAGCCCAGTGTCACCATCAAAATGGTATTTCAAATATAAAGACTTGCATCACCTAGTAGGGAGGATCGAGTGGTCGAGGAAATTACACGTGTATATACGCATTGCTTTCCTGCAGATGACTGATGCTGTCGCTGCCAGGTAGGCTCGTCAAACGAGCAAACCAGGGTCAACTTGTATCAAATCTGATGACCACCGGATGGTTCCAAGATTCTGACGCGTGCAGTGCGTATAGCATCATCCGGGCACCCACCCACTTCGGTTTACCGCGGTCGACCTAGGGAGGGCTGTCAGCGTTGCTTACAAACTGAACTGTACCTCGCCAGGTCTTCCCAAGGTTAGGTGGCCTAGATGGAAGACAAGATCACAATACTAGTCTCAAGACAAGTCTACAAGCCCCACCCCTCCTCACAAGGTGCAAATTATAGAGTAATAGAAGAGAGCGAGGAATACAGAGATGACTGTCCAGCCGCTCAGAGAGTCAGACCAGTTCTTATAAGATGGGTATGTGATATAGCTTGAGTAGCAGGGGGTGATTTTATTGTATAGTATTTGTCTTACAGACACCATTCTCTGACGACTTGATAACCGTTTAGGAGATGGTACTCATACCAACTCAGTTTATAGTTGTTTCCATATGTATCACAATACCATGGATACACGTGATTAACGTTGTTCGACCTGTTTCTCGCAGCGGTGGTGGAAATCGGGCCTACTACATTTGGTCACTGCTCTATCGGATATTCAGAAGCAATTTTGCACAATAAGTGCATTTCAGACATTGAGATGAAACAAACATTCTGACCATACCAAACCTCACCCAACCTTTGCGTGTGTTCGCCGTATTGCGTCAGTCTCTATAGCAGCGGACAATGTAGCCGTGGCCGTGGGATGCACACTCTGAAATTTGAAATGAACGTCAAGTGTAGTGCCGAAAAGTACAGATTATACTTCACCATATCCAATCAATACAAAAAGACCCGAAGCAGAGTGTACGGAGCAGGACTGTGGCCGTGGCCGATCAACCCCGGTGGTTTCCCGGGGTGAGCCGGGGGTTCTCCGGAGCTGTCAATATGCGGCGTTGTTCGTGGGGTCTTAAACCTACCAAGCTCAACCGATTGACAGATAAAAATAGACAGGAGCCAAATTGGGGGTTTGCTTTCTGAAAGTATGCATCCGTATAGTAAGCTGAAAATAGCACTCCTGTGGATGCCTGCAAAGAATTGAGCTTAGCAGAGTCAGCTGACGTTAACTCGTGATGCAGATATCAGCCCTGGCGAATCAATGGAGACCTGGCAAGCCATGCAGAAGGAATAGCTGTTGCTACTACTGTGGGAGTCTTTGAGTATATGCGTTGTCCGTTGACTGTGTAACTACCTAGGTATATACCACTGTTACACAGTCTCTTTCTTTTCCTCCGTTGTTGCCGCTGGTATCTGATTGTGCTTGCCCAAAGACAGCTTTCGGGATCTTCGGGGGTCTTGGCATGGTGCGCATACGAATCGCACCGCGGAGGGATTGCACCTAGGGCTTATTGTCCCCATGCCTACAACCACCTACCTTGACACCAATTGGTTCATATCACGATACGAAAGCGCGTCAGACCCGAAAACCCTAGAGCTATGTCGGAGAGAGGCCGACTTGGGCTACACGACTGAAGATATAGTTGCAAGTCGTTGTACAGTTTTTATTCTCATCGGCGGTTGCCTGTCATGTTTTAAATAGACATTCCTTCTAGATAGACGAGCTGCAAGAGCCCCACCCAAATGTACAACATCAGGCGTAAGGGGTCTCGGTGCAGGTAACCGTATCGCTCACTAACCTCAGATTTGTGCAACTATTCGGAAATCTTGCGGTGGGAATTGGCTAGGTTCTAAAACGTGAGATTAACTGGATTTATATACTCATCAGGTTGATAGACATGTCTTGCCGACATGGCAGGCGCGTGTAGTGTAGCCTGACGGTATAGCAGACAACGGAATTCGGCATCCAAGAGAGCGTGTTCGCTTGGCGGTTGGTAGCACAGCGCTGATGCCAATCCTTCGTGGCGCTTATCCCAGGCATCTGCGCATTCTCCACAGCGGGAGCTGAGGCAGAGCTCAGAGGTTGAGAGGTCAGAACTCAGAACTGCAAAGTGAGGCCGGGCCAGGGGGTCAGAAAAAAAAAGAAAAGCCACTGGGCTGTGGAACGGGAAGGAAGGAAGGAAGAAAGGAATGGGGAGGGTAATGGGCAGTTTCACAGAGGAATTGAAATTGAAACTATCGTGAACTATTAGCATTAGTCAGGAGGGGCGGGCAGTTCAGCTGATGTTTGCTACAACTATTCATTAAATCGCAATAGTATATGGGGGGCTGTACCGGATGTAACTGATGATTTTTTTTTCTTCCTCTTTGACTTCAGATGCCAAGTTGTTGCAAACGTGTATTAGAGGCCAGCAAAACATTGGATCCCTTCACTGCTGGGTAAAGCGAAACTACTCCGTAGATGTTCGTTCATTGGATCTGTGGTCTGGTATGTTGTTGCCAAGCCTCGTATACGTGACACAATAGACAATGATGAACACATTGATAATAATGAGAGACTACCTACGGCAAGCCGTCGGGTCGGGTTGGGGCCATGTGGTGGAATGAAATGGTATTTTTGGGGGTACTAGGAGTACCTAACCCACCAAGGCGCCAGCCAGAGAGGCAGGCAGGCTGGTACTAAGTATGCAGTAACCTTAGGCGTTCAAGTCGCAGCTGACCAGCAAGGATTACACGATTACACCGCACATGCATCTTCAAGCAATTGGGAGATGATTCAACACCAGCCAACGGCGCAAGTGCAACGACACATCCCTGGTAGCGAAGCAATTCTTGGAGAAGAAGAAGAAGATGGGGAGAGATGGATTCTGCATTCTCCATTCTTCTCGCAGTGCCAAGATCGCTATTTTGTCCGTTGGTTTCGCGTCCGAGAACCGAGTCACGAGTGGTTGCTGGCCCCAAGCCTGCCCAGGCCCAAGACATTTTGATTTTGGATTGGAGCGTGCTGGAGTAGCTTGAGTAGGTACTGTACGTGAGTAGCCGGTACCTGTGCTGAGTCGCCTAAGGACTAAGGCCGCGCAGCTAAATTAGATTATTTCCCTCCCTTGCCTTCAAAGGCCTTGTCGCTTCCACATACATACGCAACGTAACCTCTTGCCATCTTATTCCGTTTCTCTATGTTTGCTCCCCCTTCTTCTTTTTGGTTTCGTGACCTTCTGATGCTCGACCAAGTGTATCATACCCCGATCTACTGAAGGTTAAATCCAAAGAGGCGGCCATTGGCAAGATTGCACCCATCGCCCCATTACGCAAACGTCCCTGCCACCCCCCTAAGCATTGGGGGAGTGCTCGTTTCATACGAGAGGTTCCACCATTGGCGCTCTGCCGCTTTTCCGCGTCGCCAGCGCTTCGTCATTGCAACAGGCACCTTGCACGCCGCCCAAGCATTGTCGCGCCAGAATCCCAGAACAGATAAGGGAGGGTGAGGCTCGCTATCTTCTCTCTCTCCCTCAATAATCGGACGGATCGGGGGTGGACGGATTTCGAATTACACTACTATATACCATGACCGTCGCTACTCGACTGCTGCATCAACAGCTCGCGGCTTTGATGTCTCGACGCAACCTTTTACTCCCCGCCTGTGCTATACTGCTGCTCATCGCCGTCTGGAGCTGGCGCCTCCAACCGACATCTTTCGAATGGTCAGGAACCAGCGGCAAGGGCCATGGCCCAACCTCCGGCGTCCTACAACCGCCCGCCCCGAACAAAGTAGACCTGTCTGATCCCGAGGCTCCTTTCGTCGGCTGGCCTTTACAGCGTGTGTGTGAAGAGGCGACATACATCGAGGGTTTGACCTACATCTGCGACAACAACTCGGGCGGCATTGGCAACATTCGCAACTACATTCAGACATGCGTGAGATACGCCATCGAAGCTGGCGCAACCTCGCTGGTTATGCCCAAGATTCGCCAACGCTCTGCAGAAGATTTGGAGAACCTCTTTACCGGCTATCTTCCTCTCTCCTACATGT
The DNA here is from genome assembly GCA_039105305.1 of Apiospora arundinis. Lineage (NCBI taxonomy): Eukaryota > Fungi > Ascomycota > Sordariomycetes > Amphisphaeriales > Apiosporaceae > Apiospora > Apiospora arundinis. Next base: position 3,263,131 of record JAPCWZ010000004.1, read on the forward strand.
TCGACGAGGATCATTTCAAGAACGCGTGGACGACCTACTGCCCACAGATCACGCTCTACGGCAATGTGACCGATATTCCAAACTACCCTAGAGGTGCCGATGGCCAGCCCACTATCCAAGAGATTGCGCCAAAGGACTTCGGTAACCGTGGAGGCTGCGACTGGAAGGACCAGAACCGACACACGGATCGCTTCGGCGAGACCTTCCGAGGATGGCTAAGGAACGAAACATACGGAACACCGCCTTCTAAGGAGACACCTCGTCTTATTCGCTTCAAGTGGGGAGTGTTGTGGGATTGGCCAGTCTACAAGGATGGCCCCGAGTTCGCCGCAACCTTTGGCCACATCCTCAAGTTCAATAAACAACTGCTGCGTCTGGGCAAGGTGGTGCTGACGAACATGCATGGCTTTGCTAAGAGTCAAGGCGCTGCATCGGGCGAGTTCTTGGGTGCCCATCTGCGCACCGAATCAGACTCCATGAGCTTCTGGCCCGTATACGACACGCAAGCACCCGCCTACCTCGAAAAGGCGATTCAACGGGGTTACAAAGCGGCCTACTTGGCGACGGGCAACACCACAGAGGCGCAAAAGTTTGCTAACGATGCTGCGGCGAAGGCCAACCTGCGCGTCGTCACCAAGCGCGAGCTGTTGACAGACAAGGACCTCGAGGAGCTCGATTCACTGACATGGGATCAACAAGGTCTGGTGGATTTCATTGCATTGCTGGGAAGCACCTACTTCGTGGGGCCCATGCCCAGTAGCTTCTCGGTCTACATGACGCTCAAGCGACATCTCAAGACGGGCGGCATATACTACCGCCCCTACAAGGCGGGCACCGACGGAGACGGTTACAGTTACATGGTGGGCAACTTTAACCAGTATTGGGAGGACTGGCTGTTCATGTTCGATGGCATGTGGCCGTAAACAAGATAAGAGGAACACCACGTATGGTTTTCAGACACTGTACTACAAGCATTCAATACCCGGCGTTTTTGGTGGGATAGGTTATAAAACAATTGCAGCATCGTTTGAAGTAGACTTTCTGACCCTTTCATTTTCCTTGTTTTTCGTCGAGTTGACCTTGGAATTTCGTTTGTTTGTTGGCCACGTTTATGCAAGTTTGTGAGTTTATGCATGTAACAGACCCATCGCGGGGTTGGCACTTACGTACACGCTACCTCTCAGGTAACCCTGGAAGCTTCCAGCCTGGGCAGTTGAATGTAAGTTTACTTCTTGCATTCTACCAGCACCTTACCCCCACGACATTCCCATTCGCGACACTCTCTTCGACAAGATACTCTTCATCTTCGATTCTCCCTGATCTCGCCCATCTCTCCCGGCAACATGTCGCTGCTAACTATCGGAAGCTTGCAGCGGATGCAGGCCACGGAACTGGCCGACATGATGCTGGCAGCTCAGGCGGCGGGCTTGGACAGCGAAACGTCTAAGATTGCGATCGTAGATGTACGAGATGACGGTATGAACTTCACAGCTACTGCACATGTTGGCCGCCCCTCCGCTCCCTCCCTTGGCTCACTGCTTTCCAAAGTTCTTCCACAACCTGGCATTCTTCCAGTAGCTGACAGTGCACGCGCGATACCATTCCAGACTACATAGGCGGCCACATCCAGGGCTCCATCAACTTCCCCTCGCAGGCCTTCGAAGCCATGATGCCCACCTTGCTGCGCAAACTCGAGGGCAAGGAGACAGTCGTGTTTCACTGCGCCCTGTCGCAACAGCGCGGGCCCTCCGCGGCTCTGCGGTACCTACGCGAGAAAGAGGCTGTGACGGCGGCGGATCCCAGCCAGAAGAAGTCGGACGGCGAGCCACAACAGACGGTTTACATCTTAGATCGCGGATTTGTCGGTTGGCAGGAGAAATACGGACCGGACGAGCGGTTGACCGAGGCGTATCGCAAAGAAATATGGGAGGACTACTGAGGAGAAAGAAGAAGAGATAGCACAATCGAGTACGAGGGCTATACCAACGAGGGTTTAGATGAGGGCATTCTATGGGACGGGATTATGAGATCCCCCCTACCCCTAAGCTATCATCGTACGGCCTTTCATGGGGGTAACTTGCCCACTTCTCAGGACCGACAAACGGGTTTACCTTGGGCGATGATACGAGCAGAGACTATGTGGCTTCCAGGTCACGATGTCGCACCGGCGCATCGCCCCGCCGAGCACCAGCAGAGTATTCTGATCTTCCATCGATACTCGCATGACTCTGAATATAGGAGAGAGAGCAAAGGGAGGCTATCTCCGCATTGCCAGAGGACTTTTAGGTTCTCAGAGAACCGCTATCTAACTTGGAGAGCTATCTCCGCCGATTAAGGACATTAACAGCCATGAGTTGCATTGGCACACGGAACTATATTATCGTCAGTGAAAACGGAGAAGTCTAGCTTCTTTCAGCATTGAAAATCGAATAAATTGGCTGCCCCCCGAAAATATTGATTTCTCATGTTCGGTATAATTATTACACATGAAATATCTCCTCCCAGAATCCTGTCTGTATTAATGCTATCGAGTATAGTGATAATAAACCAGATTTGAAGTGGTTCAAAGAAGGAAGGAAGCGCAAAAGATACAGAGTGCAAAATATGCTGTCACTGGCAGCCCTTTTTGTACTCTGTTGCCACTTGCTCATCCCCCTGATCATGATGGCTTCCTTCGGTGCCTGGTTGTTCCAGCGTGTGAACAGCGCGAACCGCAATCTTCAACAACGCCAACAGGTGCAACAGCTTCAAGAGGGTGGGCCGTCCCGCAACAAAGGAGATCAAGGACTACCTCTAATACAACCTGATATATCTTCTCTTTCAATAATTGACAACGTTGAGGAGGTGGAAGTGGACGTGGTGATGGAGGCGGAGGCGGAGAACCATGGCCATGATAATGACAATGGTAATCATGAAGATGATGATGAAACTTATATCTATGATATTTTCGCAAGACCATCACCACTGCCGCCTCCAAAACAGCAGCAGGAGAAACAGAAACAGCAAGACTGGCTCCAAGAAGAACCGCACAAGCAACACTACTGGACAAGACTGGGCGAGCGCAAGGAACGGGTCCGGGACGTGCACCTCCACAGGCTTCAGAGCCGCCAGAAGGCTGCGGCCGACGCGCCTGGCGACGCCGGTAGATACCTAGGAGGTCGCTGGAAGCGTAGGGAGGACTATGGGGACGTTATCGAAATCGGTTGGGTCGAGGCTTGAAAAAAGGAAAAGTCTAACCAGACTTGCTTGGGGGAAATACGCACACAAACAGATACATAAGTTATCGCTCTGTGCCTGAGTGTGGCCTCGCATTTAAAAAATTGGGTTCAACAGGGAAATTTGATGCTCCTATCGATTTGAAACCATACTGCAACGGCGTCTGGAATAGTTATGAGGGCTGGCCAAGTATTCTTCCAATGTGCGGCTGGTGGTGGCTCCTGGGATGTTCGAACTACCCCTATCTGACTCGAATAAGGTGATTCGTCTGGTATTACTACGTAATCTATGTACAACATTTAGGAACTATGTACGTCTGTCAGTGTATGGCGGCTAGCCACTACACCTTTCTGTGTACATGATTTATTATATCTTTGTACACAAGCTTCTCAACTCTCAAAAATGTCTACACGCACTTTCCCTTTCATATTAAATTTTGACACTGGTGATGGATCTCGGCTTCTCTTCCCAGAGCAGCACTCCGGCACACAGCCAGGTCGCGGCGCTGAAATAGAGCATCGCGCGCATCTGGCTATTGTACCCGTCGGCGAAGACCTGCCGCACCGCATCGCGGGTGGCGTCTGGAAGGCTGTTGAGGAACGAGAGTGACTGGGAGACTTGTTGCATCTCCGACGGGGAGAGGAACGAAGGCAATCGCGAGGCTAGGTGGTTGTTCAGAATAGTGGCACTAAATAGCCAACGGCGTCAGAAAATTGAGCAAGAGGGCAGACTGGCACGTGCGGTGGTGTCGCGATTGTTGCAACATTGATTTGACGTGAAACTTACCTAATAGCAAGACCGATCGTTCCACCAAGTACGCGGATCTGAGTAATGGCGCCCATCGTGACGGCTACAGCAAACAGGATCAGATATGTCAGCTTACGTACTTACTTACACATAAAAAAGGGAGTCGAAGACATGGATTTACGACTCCGGGGATCAACTCTTACCCAGATCTTCACGGCCTACGACCAGTGGTGCGTATATGACCAGCGAGACGAGGCCCATGCCAAATCCAAAGCCCATGAGGACCTCGTACCCATAGAGGGACGCGCCGCTGTTGCTGCCGATGGAGCTACAGAGCCCGATGCCGAGCATTTGTAGGGAGGTGGCGAACATGGTGAGATAGAAGGGTGGGACGTTCATCTTGGTGGCAAGCTGGCCCGCCACAGCCGTGGCTACGGGCGAGGCAAGGAGCAAGGGTAGGAGCCGCACGCCGGCGTCGAAGGGGGAGACACCGTCAACTGCTTGGATCCGTTGGGGGAGGTTGACTATGACAGTCATGAAGGGCGGGCCGGTCAGGAAGCCAACTCTGTGGGGAAGAATTAAGATGTGAGTTTTCAGACAGCGTTCCTTTTCCGTGACATTATTTCATTCATGAATGCTTGGACAGAACTGGACTTACAACATAAGGCCCGCGAAGATGCGACGCTTCATCAGACGCAACGGGAAGATGGGCTCCTGGACGCGGTGCGGTCGGCCGACAACGTGCTCCCAGAAGAGGAAGGCGACGAGCAGCACAGCGCCGAGGACGAGCGTGGCGATGATGGGCGCGCTCGCCCAGGGAAACCGGGACCCAGCCTCCTCGAAACCGAAGACGATGAGCACGGTGGCGGCCAGGAGCAGGCCCGCGCCCAGGACGTCGAGGCGCGCGAGCGAGGTCCGCGAGAACTTGGCTCGTAGGCTCACATACGCTGCCGGGTTGCCTTGGTTGGGGAACTGCGTTGGCATGAGGAACGCGATCATGGCGGTCGAGACGGCCCCGACCGGGGCGCTGGATGTCAGGAAAACCAGTCGTAAGCCGATGAGACGTGTAAAGTTGAGGAAAGAGGCAAGGCAAGAACTCACTTCAGGAAGAATATCCAGCGCCACGACCCGTGGTCGTTGATCAAGCCGCCCAGGATGGGACCGAGGACGGAGCTGACGACAGTCACCGTGGCCACGGCGGCCAGGAGATGGCCCCATTTCTCGGGCGGCACCAGCTCGGGCTGGATGACGGTGACCATGGCGTAAATACCCGAGGCGCCGATGCCCTGGAAAGCGCGGAAGATGATACTTCGCCCCATGATGTCAACCCACTGCATCAAATTTTCTAGATTTATAACGGGACAGAAATTAGCGGCACATACAGTTGGGTCATGTCGGATATGGAACCGCACACGATGGAGAAAATGGTGAAGAAGGCCACGGCGACCAGGATGAGGAACTTCCTGCCCAGGATGTCGCTGAATTTGGCATATATAATCAAGAAACCTGATCAAATTGCATGATAGGTTAGTCACTCACCCCTTTAAATACATTTTGCCTTGGAAGATGACGTGGAGGAGGCCTCACCGGTATAAGTTATGAGATATGAAGTGACGATCCAATCTCGCTGTTCAAATCCGCCTAAGGCGTTTGTGATGGAGACGAGTGAGGTACTCACTATAGTCGTCTCGAGAAACGACAATAGCAGAGACAAGAACAGCCTTCAATCCAGGGGCGAGTCAGTATTTCACTTCGTAGATAGCTTGCATAACAAGGACTCCATATATGGTGGATTATATATATTGAGGTTGAAAAAGGTATTGTAACATGTCATGAACATTGGATGAAGCAAGAAACGAAAAGTGCCCGTACGCAAAAATCAACGTATACAGCCTCCAGCCCTGGATGTAGTTCCTCTGGATATTGGACGCCGAAGTCGTCATTGAGTTGTCACCGCCGCCGTTGCGGACTCCCGTAGTGGTGTCTCCATCTCCATCTCCGGCACCCACTTCCAAGGGCGTCAAGACCGGAGGGCCGCCGCTCGGATCAGGAGTTGCTGATGTGTCCCCTTTCGCTGCCCCTGGTTTTGGTGGCATTCTCGATTAGTCGTGCGCCGGCGTCGGGAAACAAAATACATCTGTTTAAAATAATGATTTAACAATTGCCGAGTTCCAGAGGCTGCTAGAACGGAAAGGACCTCGTATTAAAAGTGCAGAGTCAACATGTCTCCATCGTTCGACCGTGTCTCTTGCCCGGTCCGAAGAAGCGATACGGATTACGTATAGCAATACGGATAGCATGCTTGCTTACATAGCGCAATCCTAACCATGACCCTAACAGAAGATTAGCTGTGCCGCCGACATTTCATCCTGGTTCAGCTGAAGATCTCCAAACACTTTGAGAAGAGATACCACACAGCCAAGATGGGCCTTTTCGGGCTCACCAAAACCCCCCAAGAAATCGCGAGTCAAGTCACGAGAGCATATGTGACACGACGGGCGCTACGAAATGCTCCGGCACGCTCCCGTCAATTTACATATATTGTCGACTGTCCACTGCACTCCACGTGGGCCTACGGTCAACGGTCTTCGCGGACTAGACTCCCAGGGAAAAACCCGGATGCTGTGTTGGGAACACGGGTTGCAAAGGGGCCCCCAGCGAGTACGCTAGGTTCTAGTTGCCGCTCGAGGAAATCGAGGAAATGGGTGGTGGCTTAGCGACAACCATGGCAGCGCACCCACTGCGATCTATGTAATCTTCCCCAGCCAAACAATCGATTGAGATGGATAGGGGGTTTGGGGTAGGTATACCTAGTGTAGTCGCAGGGTAGCTGACCACCTGCGCGAATTTGCCATGTTCAGCCAATGAGGCCTAGCAGCCAGGTAGGTAAGGATCCCAACGAAGCTGAAGGGCATGCAGGGCTTGCAGTCAGTGGGCATGTAGTCAGTTGCATTCAATTGCTCCGAGAAGTAAAAACGACTCCCGCTGCCAGACTGCCAGCGATATCGAGTGGTGGTGCATTACGGAGTAGACATGCGACCACCATCGAGCCCATATATTTCCGCGTGCCCACATTTCCCTACATGCATCACTGATCTACTTGTATGCGATGGAAGTCGTTCATGCTTCAATTACGGGGACCCGGCCTGGGTTATATACCTAGTCCTTCGGTTATTTTAGGACGACTATCGTCATAAGATAAACGCATGCTATTCGTCAGACATGGGAAGTTGGCATATTGGGGCGGATATCTGTTTTTGTCTTTTTTTAAGGGTTTGAATTATTGATGATCGAGGTCGCAGCAGAAAGGGGATGCCGGTTTAGCCTAGCTGGTGATTGATCTCCTTCTGGGATCATTCCTTCTGGAACGTCTTGCTTGAGACGAGACAGCCCTCGGTCGCCCCTCAGTGCGCCCTCCAGGCAGCGTGGAGGCCACATCCGGCTACTACGACGTGAAATGCTACATGGAACTGAACTAATTATAGAGCTGTCGATAGAGGGACCAGTTACAGTTTGCTCAAGCTATATCTTTATGCATACTACCTAGTTTACTACATTCATGTACTGTAGGTAGCCAGAGAAGATCAATTGATCGCCAATACGACACATACCTAGGTAAACATTGCTCTCTTGTGGTTTACATAAACTACATGTATACTTATCCATCACATGCAGTCAGTCCCCTGGAACAGTCGTGTTGCACGTTCTAGGAACGGGGTTTCGTAGGTTCAAGACAGCCTTCCATGACTTGAAAGAGAGGAAAAAATAAGAAGGTTCACCGTCTAATAGTAAACACGACAGGATTACCGCTACAAGGAGCTGATGTGAACTGGGTTGCAATGCGAAGCCAGAAGCACGAGAAAGGCTGCATTTCCACCATGCATGGCCGATGTTTTGTTGTGGGGGCCTACTTAGTAGCCACTCGGCGATGCGACTGGACTGCGGGGCTGGCTGGGATCCCCCGTTCTTCGCTTGGGATGCCTCCTGAGTCCTGATGCCTGACAGCCTGAGTCTCTCCTGAATGAACTCCTCCTGATGGATTGATGAATCTCGACCAGGACTAAGTAAGGCGTGAAATGTAACCTACGGCCCTGTGGACTCGGGACTTCTTCAATTCCCAGATTCTAGATCGGTTTTGGACGGTTCGGCTTCGTACGCATTCGCAGAAAGCGAAACATGTAAAACGCTTTGGCTGAAGTTGAAGTCCCAACTGCTACACAGTGGACGCCCAAAAGGAGAGAGAGGCTGAGATAAGAATGAAAGTCGTCTCTTCTCTTTCTCGAGGCATAAATCCCCATGTGTATCATGCCTCTGGATCAACCAAACCTTGTGCCATGTGGAACGTCACTCTAATAAGGGTGCATACACAATAAACAGTACGACATGCTTCGGCTAGGGAGTCAGGATAGAAGAAAATAACACATACATATGCGCATGTGTACTGACTTATAGTGTATATGCTATACGCGATCGATGCGGGCAGGGCAGCATGGCAACAAACAAAGACTTTTATGTATAGTGATCCACTACCAATTGCCCCAAAAAGAGGCACAGTCGCAAACGATGGCCAGGGCCAGCCTGCCACGGCCAGTGAGAGGCTGAGAACCAACATCGGACAGACAGAGAGTGGAAGTGTGGACGAGGAGATATGGAGACACGGAGAGGCAAGTGTGTGAGAGAGTGAGAGACAGCCCAGGGAAAAAAGAGGGGGTCCCTGGAGAGGGGGGTTCTGGCACGCTGGGTTCAATGTTCTGGTTCTTGGAGTTGGGGGGCACCTGAGCAGTAGTAACAGAGTAACAGAGGGGTTTGGTTCTCAAGTTCCAATTCTACTTGCAGGTAGCACGGGGAGTCTATCGATTCAATCAAGCAGCGCCCCTCCCCTCCTCGAATCAATCAATCAATCAAATCCAACATTGAACAGCCGCCCAAAAACCCAGCCGCATTCTAGCTCCCCTTATTATTAAACTTCAGGGAGCGTGCTGGGTTCAAATACACCCTCCTCCAGCTCCTTGTAAACCCGTAGAATGCCAAAATACCTACCTAGACGTGCACACGCGTACCATTGAATCGCACGCATACTGAGTGATTGAAGCCAACCGTGGATTCTTTTTTTCATCTCTCTCTCTCTCTCACTCACACACACACACTCTCTCTCTCTCTCTATCAACTTTACTCTCTTCTCTGTCGCTCTCCGCACGCAAAACCAGAACTCTTGTTCCTTCTCTTGGTTGTCTTATCTTCTACAAATCCGGGAGGGGAACATCACTGGTCCAAAGCTTGGGTCTTTGGGTACTACTGTACAACTTCCGTAACACACTTACGTTGGAACGGATAAGCCAGCCGACCCGACCCCGACAATTTACAGTGGGCGGGCAACGCAACCACCTCCTGCTTTACAGCAACATTACAGTACCAACTGCTTTGCTTTGCTGCGCTGCAACAGAACGAAACAGCCGCCCATCACTCACTCCTCGCCCCCCAAGACACTCTTGGGCACACACGCGCGCCGCACACACACAAAAGTCAACATTGGAAGACAAGACGAGAGACCCTTGATTCTCGGGTCAATACGCACACACGCAACCTCGCACCTCGCATCTCTCTCCCTCTCCCACTGCCTCAGCCCCCTAGGCTCAGATCCCTCCACAAGCGACATCATTGCCTCGACCCTTCTCCCTCTCTCCTGTCTTGCCGATCATCACTGCAACATTTAGCTCCTGCTTTCGGACTGGGACTTTTTGCATCTTCTTTTCCTTCCATTCCTTCTCTTGTTCCCATACTTCATCCAATCCTCCATAGATACCATACCCTACCTAGGTACCTACCCTCATCAGATCAGCTTCTACCAGAGCACCAACAACAACGCCCCCGGTTTCCGACGACAACCCACCCATCTCGTCCATTTCTCTGCAATCCACCCCGTGCATCGCCAAGATGTCGTGGAAGCTTACCAAGAGTGAGTTCTCTTCACCATATGCGCAATTCCCGTTTCGTCAGGTCGTCTCTAGGTGAACCACCCGGAATAGTGGCGATCGAGAAGAGGGGTCGCATGCCAATCAGCACGGCATGGTCCATGGCATGGCCGTGCTGTTTGACGTGGACGAACAGCAAGAGACACCGCATAATTGACTGGATCCTTACTGACTTGCGATTTGACTACAGAGTTGAAGGAGACCCATCTGGGCCCCCTATCCAATACCTTTTCGAGATCCCCTTCGACATCCACCATTACAGGCAACGATGAGAAGATGGCTGCACCGCCTACGAGCTCGTCTACCCCTGCACCCCCTGACAACGCTATCGGTATGTAAAAACCACCAGATTAACTCACCAAAGTCTGCTCTGTGCAATACACTTGTGTACTGACCTTCGCTCCCCCTTATTTCTACAGCTGCATCCGAAGCAATGGCACAACAGCCCGTCATCAAGACACCGAAACCCGGTATCCTCGTTGTAACCCTCCACGAAGGCCAGAGCTTCCAACTCCCCGAACAACATCGCAGCGCTTTCAACCAAGCGGCCCACCAGGGCTCTTTGTCATCTGGTGGCGCCCTCAGCAGCTCCGTGCGGCCGGGTTCTAGGGGCACTCCTGGTTCCTTCATCAACGGCAGGCCACAAACCTCGGGGGGCAACTTCGTTCCTTCAAACCATGGCAGAGTCTCCAGCAAATGGCTGCCGTACGCTCTTCTGGATTTCGACAAGGTCCAAGTCTTCGTCAACTCCGTCTCGGGCAACCCCGAGAACCCCCTGTGGGCAGGCGACAACACGCAGTACAAGTTCGATGTGTCTCGAGTGACTGAGCTCGCTGTGCATCTATATATGAGAAACCCTACGGCCCCGCCGTCAGCAGGTCGAAGCCAGGATATCTTTATAGGAGTTGTCCGCATCAACCCGCGGTTCGACGAGAAGCATACCTTTGTTGAGGATCCCAAGGCCAGCAAGAAAGACCGCGAGAAGGCGGCGGCCGAGTTCGCTAGCAAGGAGAAGTCTTTGGGCCAGTCTGGTGTTGACTGGGTAGACGTACAGTACGGCACGGGCAAGCTCAAGATCGGCGTCCAGTACGTCGAGAACCGCGCCGGCAAGCTCAAGATCGAGGACTTTGACCTCCTCAAGGTCGTGGGCAAGGGAAGTTTCGGCAAGGTGATGCAGGTGCGCAAGAAAGATACCAACCGAATCTACGCGCTTAAGACGATACGAAAGGCCCACATCATCTCACGGTCCGAGGTGGCACATACTTTGGCCGAACGTTCGGTGCTTGCCCAGATCAACAACCCCTTTATCGTGCCGCTGAAGTTTACCTTCCAGTCCCCCGAGAAGCTGTACTTCGTTTTGGCCTTTGTCAACGGCGGAGAATTGTTCCACCACTTACAAAAAGAGCAAAGATTCGATGTGAACCGAGCGCGATTCTACACAGCCGAGCTGCTTTGCGCCCTGGAATGCTTGCACGGATTCAACGTCATTTACCGTGACTTGAAGCCCGAGAACATTCTGCTTGATTACCAAGGCCACATTGCCCTCTGCGATTTCGGTCTGTGCAAGCTGGATATGAAGGATGAGGACCGCACCAACACGTTCTGTGGCACGCCCGAGTACCTGGCGCCCGAGCTCCTGATGGGCAACGGCTACAACAAGACGGTGGATTGGTGGACCCTGGGTGTTCTGCTCTACGAGATGCTTACGGGTCTTCCCCCATTCTACGACGAAAACACGAATGAGATGTACAGGAAGATCCTGTCGGAGCCGCTTCACTTCCCTGGCCCGGAGGTTGTGCCCCCCGCCGCCAAGGACCTTCTCACCAAGTTGCTCAACCGCGATCCCGAACACCGTTTGGGAGCCGGTGGCAGTGCCGAGATCAAGGCCCACCCCTTCTTCCACGCCATCGACTGGCGCAAACTGCTGCAGCGCAAATACGAACCGACGTTCAAGCCAAGAGTGGTAAGTAACCTTGTCAACTGGTCCCAAGGTTAGCAAATACGATGACTAATATTGATATCTTTCTAGACTGACGCGTTGGACGTGACCAACTTTGACGAAGACTTCACGCAGGAGAAGCCGCAGGATTCGTTTGTGGATGGACCGATGCTGTCGCAGACGATGCAAGATCAATTCCAAGGCTTCAGCTACAATCGACCGATTGCTGGGCTGGGAGATGCCGGTGGCAGTGTGAAGGATCCCAGTTTCGCTGGCAGCATCACGGGTCGTTAAAACAAGCAAACAAGCAAGCATGATTTCAGCATGTTACAGTACAGTACACAGGGTAGGGCAAACAAGGACTTAGATGGTTCAAGCTGGCGTATAGGGCTTCTCAACTAGATAAGGATACCAGGGCGAGGGGCAGTCTTGGTAGTCTTGGTAGCCTTTCCGATCCCTGGAGAAGAAGAAAAGTCTTCTCGGACAGCTGCGAAATAAAAAGAATGAATACAAGCCCATATCGTGCCATCGTAATGCTTCTTCCGCCTGCGTTCGGTGTGTACGGGACCTGAGAGTGGGGTCACAACTGCCCACCCACTTGGACTTTGCACGTTGTTGGGCTCCATATCGTGTCCGTAGTAAAACTTGAATGGGCAGCGTCATTTCGACCGGGACCCTACGGGACCTACAAGGAACCCTCGACTTCGGTGAAAGGTACATGTGCCTACCTGCATCGTAGCTTCTTGCATGCATACGTGTAGTTATACGGTAAATAAGTTCTGGGCAAGACCTGAACTACCTGAACCACCTGTAGATAAAAATGAGATGGTGTAGTTAATTGGATGTATTGAGAATAGAGGATGTGCACCAGATAACGTCACTCTCGGTCGTGCAGAAGCGAGTGGACGAGACTTGAGCAGAGCAGAGACAGAATGCGCGGGGTACCTGGGCGATGAGTGAGACAAGCCGTACTGTAGGTTAGCTACTAACTACTGTGAGGCGTAGGCGTCTAAGCGTAACAGCAGCTTCCCACCCAATCGACCGACCCCTCCTACCTGGACCTCCTCCATCACCACTTTTGGCCGCAGAATCCGCCGACGTATTTAATATAAGTCGATAGCATACCAGCAGCAGGAAAAGTTCAATCTCTGCCTGTTTGATTATTCATACAACTTTCACCCATCTTTCGGCCATAGCACCCGAATCAACCCCAGGAGACATCGGGTTTAGGAGGTAAGTGAAACATGTCGGACTCAATGCATCTTGGCCTTCTCGTTTTCTGTGGAGGGGTTGGCCGTCTGGGTGGGGGGATTTCGAGTGACGATGAGGCAAGCTCGTGGCAAGCTCGAGACTTGAGACTCGACTTTCGGGAGCATCGTGCCCATCGCCCTCTTGACCCTGGACTTATTATTAAGAGTGAAAGCTCTCGAGGAAGCCGCCGGGCGGTTCGGAGCTTTTTCTTGGCTAATAAGGTTCCAAGCTCAAGCTCTTATCCACCCGTCCTAGACTGTCCACGAACGATCAGAAAGAGCTCTCTCCTACTCATTTTCTTCTCCCTCCTTCCCATATAAAGGGAGAATTCGCTCGTCTGATTATTCTCTCCATTCACCCGACACTTGCTGTTTGCCAGACCCTGACTTGACCTTGTATACTGACCCTTCATCCGCCCTGCCTGGTGCAGTTCATCTACAGATACTCACAAACCCCTCAACTGTGACCAAATCGCCAACCACACACACACACCTCTCTCTTCACGATGACGAAAGCAACCTCTCTGAAGACATGGCCGGAGCTGGAGGCCCACTTCCGCTCCGTCGGCCAGTCATTGAAGATGAACGACGCCTTCAAGTCGGACCCCCAGCGCTTCGAGCAGTTCTCCAAGACCTTCACCAACACCCCCAGCAACACCGACATCCTCTTCGACTTCAGCAAGAACCTCGTCACCCCCGAGACCATTGACCTTCTGGTCAAGCTGGCCGAGGAGGCCGGCGTCGAGAAGAAGCGCGATGCCATGTTCGCCGGCGAGAAGATCAACTTCACCGAAGAGCGTGCCGTCTACCACACCGCCCTCCGCAACGTCGGCGGCTGGGAGATGAAGGTCGAGGGCGCTGACGTCATGAACAACAAGGGCGGCGTCAACGACGTCCTCAACCACATGAAGGAGTTCTCCGAGCAGGTCCGCAGCGGCGAGTGGAAGGGTTTCACCGGCAAGAAGCTGACCAACATTATCAACGTCGGTATTGGCGGTTCCGATCTGTAAGTTTAACTGCTATTACCTGCTCATTGCGCAAGCAGCTAACAGTCACATAGCGGCCCCGTCATGGTCACCGAGGCCCTGAAGCACTACGGTGCCGACGACATGACCCTGCACTTCGTCTCCAACATTGATGGTACTCACATGGCTGAGGCTCTCAAGGCGTCCGACCCCGAGACCACTCTGATCCTGGTCGCCTCCAAGACCTTCACTACCGCCGAGACCTGCACCAACGCCAACACTGCCAAGACCTGGTTCCTCGAGAAGACTGGCGGCAAGGGTGACATCGCCAAGCACTTCGTGGCTCTGTCCACCAACGTCGAGGAGGTCACCAAGTTCGGCATTGATGCCAAGAACATGTTCGGCTTCGAGAGCTGGGTCGGCGGACGATACTCGGTCTGGAGCGCCATTGGCCTCAGCGTCGCCCTCTACATTGGCTACGACAACTTCCACAAGTTCTTGGCTGGTGCCCACGAGATGGACAAGCACTTCCGCGAGACTCCTCTCAAGGACAACATCCCCGTTCTCGGTGCTCTCCTGAGCGTCTGGTACAGCAACTTCTACGGCGCCCAGACCCACCTGGTCGCTCCTTTCGACCAGTACCTCCACCGATTCCCTGCCTACCTCCAGCAGCTCTCCATGGAGTCTAACGGAAAGACCATCACCTCCGATGGCACTCCTGCCAAGTACTCCACCGGTGCCATCCTCTTCGGCGAGCCTTGCACCAACGCCCAGCACTCCTTCTTCCAGCTCGTCCACCAGGGCACCCGCCTGATCCCCAGCGACTTCATCCTCGCTGCCAAGAGCCACAACCCCATTACCGACAACCTCCACCAGAAGATGTTGGCCTCCAACTACTTCGCCCAGGCCGAGGCTTTGATGATTGGCAAGAACGCTGAGGAGGTCAAGGCCGAAGGTGCCTCCGAGAAGCTGGTGCCCCACAAGGTCTTCGCCGGCAACCGCCCCACCACCAGCATCCTGGTTGGCGGCGTCATCGGCCCCGCCGAGCTTGGTGCCCTGATCGTCTACTACGAGCACCTCACCTTCACCGAGGGTGCCATCTGGGACATCAACAGCTTCGATCAGTGGGGTGTCGAGCTGGGCAAGTCCCTCGCCAAGAAGATTCTTTCGGAGCTCGACCAGCCCGGCAACGGCCAGCACGACGCCAGCACGGGCGGCCTGATTGGCGCCTTCAAGAAGTACTCTTCCCTGTGAATTCCAAGCAGCGAGCAGGATGATGGTCAGGTATCCAAGGCAAGGTTATGAGTCGGTCATATATCGACACCGGGTGGGTAAATACCAGAAAAGAAAAAGGAAGGGCGGAGTGTAATGGAAATGGGAAAGGAAATAAATATCATGAATCATGACGAATTGGCGTAGAGACACAGACAGCTGCGTTCTTCACTTTAGCCGAACGCGGTTTGTAGGGTTTTTAGGAAAGCACAAATAGACTGCATTGCTATCTCAAGTTTGCTCTTGTGTCTGCGTGACGTGGTCTGCAAGCTGCCGCGAGACACTCGTGGAAGACAGCTTCGGACTCGGCCTCGAGACTGTTAATTTCAGTAGTAACGGGGTAACAGCAACTGGAGCAAGCTAATTTTGCCTACGAATCCATCCAGCTCTCTTAGCAGCCGTAAAAGGTTGCCCCTTTGCTACTTACCTCCTTGAAGCTAGTTATCACCAAATCTAGGCGTCTGCTTATACTGCGTTATATGTCGTCGCCATGTTGCCCCTTTTCCATTTTCCTACCACTGTTACTTGAATCTTCAGCTAATTGCTAGATCTCACTGAACAGCGAAGGCTGTTGGTAACGGCGAATCATAGACGGCAGCATACCACCCATCTATGAAGCATATCCATATAACTCGGCATTTGAAAGTTTCTACCACTGCAGGCTCGTAATGTTTCCTTGATTGAGATAAGGAGGAATAGTCACGACATTAATTTGTGTAATTCCCCTTTTCACCGTCGAAATTAGGTTCAATGAATTATTTGGTCCTAGCCGAAGATTACATTTAATGCCAACGATGATTGCGACAAATCAGTTGACATGGTTTGCTGGTTTGGGATGTGCCAGGAGGTGAAGATGGCGAGCCCACGGATGGAGGGAGGGGATAATGGAGGGGAGAGAGCATGGACGAAGAAGTTTGGGGGTGATCACTGTTGGTAAAATTACAATCTCGAGGATGGAACTCTTTGATTCATGGGTGGTGTGTCGCGTACACAAGCAGGTGTGATATGAACACGCCGCTTGTATAATTCAATTAAAAAGAAAAAAGAAGTCGTTATTCATTGCTCATGTATGTCTCACGAATCTACTGCAAATAACTCAATCTACCAGATTCGCTTCCTCGATACCCCTACCGGAAACTCCCCGTTGAATTTGAACAAAGTCGCCCCTGGCCTGCCTGCTCTCGTGCCCAGCACATAACCACACCGCCTGTTCAATGTTTTTCCTTCTTTGGCTTGTGTTTCTTCCCCTTGTCGTCCTTCTTCTTCGACTTAACTTTGTCTTTACGGCTGCTGCCGCTCTTCTTCTTCTTCCGTTTCTTCTTGTCATCTTCCGAACTGCTGGAGTCGCTGTCGCTAGCCCCATCACTCTCAGCTGATCTGGAAATGCCACCGGCATCGGTGTCAGATGAGGAAGAAGACCCAGAAGATGACGATGACGAGCCGGAGAATAGCCTGTGGCTCGCGCCATGTCGCTTAGAGCGGCGACGTTGCTGCTGCTGCTGCTGCTGCTGTTGTTGGGTTCTGCCACCGTCCCTGAACTCGTAGTTGTCCGTGCGGTAGTGATCCCTCCTGGCATTGGTGGCCATGTCGTTGTTTCCATGCGTGAGAAAGAGATAGTCATCGAACTCGATGGATGCTTTGGCAATGGTCCTGAATTGCTTCGTGGACATGACGGGTTGAACAGGTGGTCTCTCTTTCGTCTTTTCACCATCAGAATTCGCAGCAACAGAAGCCGTAGCAGCATCCTCTTTATCCTTGTTGGCTTCGAACTCGGCCAGCGCCACGGCCGTCTGAAATGCGTTTCTGATCTGGCGGCCATTCCACGACAGTTTCTCCCAGTGGCGTTCGGCAAACTCCAGGATCTTGCGCCGGTGGATGTCGATGGGCTCCTGCCCGTACTCGAGACGCTTGTTATTCAGATCGTCGAGCCGCCGGAGGTTGACGTCGAAAATAGCCATGGTCTGATCGTACCCTAGTTTGGGATAATATAACGTCAGGTGCAGGCGGGAGCGGAATGCATCGTCAATTGACCCTACTCGGTTCGTCGTCAAGAACAGAATGCCTTGATAGTACTCGAGGGTTCGCAGGAAGACTGGGAAGACTTGGATTAGATCGTGTCAGGTGGTTGGGCGGCCGCAGCCGGGGTAGAGTTACGCACCAGAGACTAATCCATTCCGCTTGACGTCCTCTCTCTTCGTCCTGTTAGATAGAGAAATGTTGTACATGAATACCAGGAGGGAACATGCTTACGTTTCTTTTCGCAAGAAAGACATCCGCCTCGTCGAGAAGCACAACGCAACCCCATTTCTGTGCCAGACTGAAGTGGGCATCGATGTTTTTCTCGACATCAGTGGGCTCGTAGCCAATGTCTCCTTGGGTTGATGTGAACATCAAATATTGTCATTCGCAATCATGTAGTTAGAACATACCACAAGTGATGGAAAATAGAGGCCGTTTTGTGAATGCCGCCACACATTCTGGATAAAGGTTTAGTCTCAGAGAATGCGAATTGATACCCTATACAGGCCAAACTTACCAGCGGTTGATGTTTTGCCAACTCCTGGCTCGCCGTGTAAGAGAATGATGCATCCCTTGCCTATGGCAAACTTGAGCTATCAGGGCCGACAGTCAACATGTGTAGACGGCTGCTTACCCTTTCCGCGAACGATGTCCACCTCTGTCGCGCGCCTCACATGCGCAGTAGTTGACCGCGAACCGGCGGTATGGGTTTCCACCACGGCACGCACCATGTCCTTGTGGCCGGGTGGCAAGATAAGGTCGTCCCAGCCAGCTTGTTCGTTGGCAGGCTGTACGAGGCTCAGATCAAGGGATACTATGCGCCGTGGTCAGCAGAGTACATGTAGGCACTTATAGAAGTAGCATCCAGTGAGTACCTACCCCATTTACGAGTACGTAGCGCGAAGGCATGTACCGCACCGGGCAGCAAATAGATGAGCCCATTCTTCTCCATCATCTCAGCTATCTTCTCTACGACAGTCTCCGGAGTTTCCAAAGACATAGGCGGAAAAGAATTAAGAAGATCCCCAAGGTCAGATCTTGCCTTGTCTGATAAGCTGTACTGGTGGGAGTGATACCAATTAGGATTCGCCACCTTGACACCACTGGTGAATTGTTTGTAATTAGTGACAGCCTCGATATTCTCTTGCAGCTTAAAGATCCTCTCAACAATGTCTTGCCAATCGGGGAGGCTGAATCTGGGGAACAGAGACGGTATGTATCTGTACGCCAATTTGAAATCGATAATCACTGGAGTGCTGATCTGTGATGGCATTAGAACTGTATGTACAGAATGACACTACTCAATATGATATGGAAAGGGGCAGAATAAAGGACAACATATTACCTCTTCTTTTGTTTGACCTATAGTCAGTCCCTCGTAGAACCTGTGAGAAGCCTCGGAGACTTGCAGGAACTCATGACCGCGCTTTCTCAGGAATTCAAGCACATGTGCTTCACCTGGCGCATTTGGGGCTCCCCCAAACGTCGCAGAAATTTCTGGATTAGGGGCGTATATCAAAGGGTACACCGCAAGGCTCCTGATCTCCTTCTTCCCAACAAAGGGCATTATGGTGTGGACGGTATGCATGACGCCATAATACACACCATCAAAGTCGACGTAGTAGGTCATGATTTCCAATGGGCTGTAGGCATTTCTCATTCTCTTCCACTCTCCTCTCAGAACTCTGGCAGTGGGTCTCCCACCCACAACTGCGACAACTCTATAAGCCTGTGGTGAATCGCTGCTCGGTCTCTCTCGCAGAGGCGGTGCTCCTGGTCTTCTCCCAGGTGGTCCTCCAGGCATGGCCCCTGGTGGCCCTGGCATTCCAGTTGGTCTGTCATAGGAAAGGGGCCGGATTGGAGTATAAATCAAGTCCTTAGCTTTGAACAGCATCCATAGATCCTTGTACTGGATAGTTTCTAACTTGCCAGCGCGTGCGTACCTGTAGACCTGAAGTTGAGCACTCATGTACTCTTCCATGAAAGAAAGAAGATACTGAAGCTGGGCGAGGAGATCGTGCTCCAGGATTGAAGCATTCGATGATACCTCTGCTGTGTGATCAGGACTGTGATGTCCTATACGCACTTGTGATATGCTTGATTTTCTCTTTTGCAGCTCATGGGTCAACTCAGAAGACTCTGACACCGGCATTTCGTTATGACTGAGGTCTGGGTCATGGCTGTCACCCATCCTGGCATCGTCATGACGAGAAAGCATACGCTCTTCCTGCAGGGCTTTCACCTTATCTCTAATAAGATCTTGGTGCTCAATCAGCCATCGGAATGGCCTTTTGAATGCGATAGTGCCATCAGGTGGAGTAGATTCGACTGGTGCTGGCCTTTTGGGTGGTGGATCATCCCCGTAGATGGCTGCATCGGATAACGCGCCGAAACATGATTGAATGACGGGTGACTCCATGCAAATCTGCAGAATAGTGGCTGAAGTTGACATGATCGTCATATCCCGGTTCTCGGTCATTGGGTTCGACAGATCAGTCTCTGGCTCATCCCACTGAACTCGCATGAAAGGGTAGTAGGTTTCAAAGTCAAAAAACCTTCTTCGCTGCTCCGAATCACCATCACAGACAAACATTGCTATAAGCTCAAATGTGCGACTTGAAGGCTTGTCGACACGCTTTCCCTTACTGACCTTCGCCTCATCAGTCTCGCTGTAGAGAGCATTGCTCTCTGCTGACGAGCTACTATCCTTTTTCTGCTTCTTAGATTTTGGGTCTTTCTTGGAGTCTGGACCTTCCAGTTTTTCAACCCGAGCTGCTAGGTCCACGAACGCCCTCACCAGGCCCGTCATATTCTCCCCCGACTTTTCGATGTGGTTTAAGACAGATCGAACCTCAGTATCTGTACTGGAACCGGAGTCTATCGTAGAGCTTCCAGATGAAGTTGATGGAATTGGGGGGTTCCCGGAGAGATGAGGAGGAGAAGGAGGATGAGAGGAACCGCCAACACGCTTAGCATGGCGAGAATGCATCCATGACTTTATCTCTGCACGCTTGGCCTTGGACTTCTTGGGGCGCTTGGACTCGTCCCGTGTATCGTCTTCAATGCGATGCTCTTGTGGGAGATTCGAAGGGGACGCAGATCTCGAACAGCTCGCACTTGCCAACACGTCATCTCCATCTTCGGCTTTGCTGGTGTTGCGTTCCACCGTAGTGACAGGAATGAATGGCGGTTCTGGAACATCTGCAGTTGAACCTGGGTTCGGATCCTCAAGATGCTCGGTTGCTAGCTCTGCCGGTGTATCTGGGCCAGCAACAGTGTGAATACTCCCACCCACCACTACACTGATTGCCTCCTCAGTCTCGCCAGACACACTGTGGTTTGGCATTGTGGTCGATATCTAGGCAGCTGAAACTGAACACTCTAGTTAGCATTTATTCGAGTGGCTCTGCCAAGATGATATTCAGGACCTACCTGCTTTTTATCGACCTAATTCGCAAACCCAAACAATGTGAGGACTGACTTGAAGTGCGCAAGAAAAGCAGACTGCCATGGCAGAGACAGCCAGGAAAAAATACAAGTGCCGCATTGTGAAGGGACTTGTCCCATGCCACTCGGAAACAGTCCTCCCAGCAATTAATATCACAACCGGCTGGCGATGATTGGATGAGACACCCGTTGAATGAGCTCTGGTCGTCAGCAATGCAACCACCTGAAGTGCCACCGGCAGTATTCTGAGTTTTATTGGATCTTCTTCACCGAAAATGCATATATTTATATGTATGGGCGACGAATCACATTAGTTTGATAAGAAGAGAAGAGGGGGCAACGGGGGCTAGAACCATCGAACGCGTTGACAGGGTTGAAGGCACAGATGAGGCTCTGTTCTTTCGATCTAGACTGGTCGAGATGAAAAGAGGGGGAAGTCACTGGGTAGTACAGACGGAAGTCGCTGTTCGGGTACCAAGGAGAAAATATGCCCTCAGCCTTACTACTGTAGCAAGGGTATTTGGCCAGCCAAACTTCCAGGAAAAGGTGTTGTGCTGACCCCATCTGTAATGCCAGTTTCACCATTTCAATGGGACAATCAATTTTCAGTTGTTGGTGTTAATTCGGATATGGTTTTGGAGTAGGAGCTGCAACAACATGGCCTCGATACTAGGATTTCCGGGGCGTGAGCAAACTTTGACGAATAGCGCGGCGGAGTTCCTTGAGACCCGAGGCGACGCTGCCATGGGGTCTACCGTTGCGCAGACCGCGCCTGGTTTCGTACCGGAACTAGATCGCTTTGTTCCCAAAGATAACGTGCCAAAGTCAGTGTTTTGACGTACCTATATGGACTCATGATGATAATCTTTTTACTTAGCGTGGATTATCACAAAGAGTCTTGTGAAAGGCTGGAGCAGTTTAAACGAACTCTTGCCGCATTTCAGCAGAACCTGGTTGACAGCAAGGCGGATAAGAAGTTTGACATCACCATCAAAGATGTACAGGATTACACGCTGGAAGACGTCCTCGAGATAGCCAACACGGTGCAGCAGAGTAACAAGAAGCTTGACAACGTCCATAGGTGCACCAAAGGGATCAAGAAGCTTTTTCGATCAACCGGGAGAAATGCACAGACGATAAAAAAGCTATTGGCCTTTGCACCGACTGACGTATATGGTGCCGTGATCTGTGGAGGTTTCACCATGATACTGGGAGTGAGAGCCGCCCCTTTTCTACACTGATGCATTGAAAACGGTTGGCCCACAATACTAATGGTGAATACAGGCTTTGGAGCGGTATGAGAAATTGAGGGTAACCATGTATGATACATTGGAGAAGGTACCGCTGATTCTGAGAAAGCTGGACGACTGGCTTGACGTTCATCACCAGTCGCCCTCCTTGAAGTTCCGTGCCGACGACGTGTTGGTTGCCATTTTTGTTTTACTCGAGCTCATTGTCCGCGAAATTCTGAAACACACTGCCAGTCAGTCTTGAAGTTCCAAGCTACCTCATACCTCAGCCCGTTGACAAAATTACAGAGAAGGCTATCAAGTTGCCATTCAAGGGCGAAGCCTACGGGTCCAGTATTGACGAAGCTGTCGCCACTTTAGCGAAAATTGTTGCAGAGTTCGAAAGTGAAGCCAGGCTCTGTGACTCGCAGAGGCTGGGCCAGATAAACGAGGTGACCAAGACTACACTCCTGACAACGCAACAGTTACATGAACAAGCAAAGAGTACACATTTGAAAGTCCAGCAGATTTCGCAAAGTTTATCCGACATTCGAAACCAGTTCGTCGCCCAACTCCGGCTGGACCAGGTCTCAGTTGAAGAGAAGATGGCCAGCAACACCGGCAAAATACTGGGCAAACTAGAAGAAAAGACAAGTGAATTGTCGTCAGAAGAGCACGGAGTGCAGGTGCACAATGTCTTCTATTGCTTCCTCACATCCAACCCGTCTTTTGACTCCAAGACGGGACTGCGTGAGTTCCCAACTCCCACAACATTTGGGACTTTGATGCTAAATATCGATCCAAGTCAAACCCTTCCAGGCTCAACCCAAAATGTTGCAAGGTGCCACACCAGCACGACCTGATGTCCCCGAAGACTGGAGCAAGTGCGCTAGAAGGGTTCGCAAAACAGTGATTCAGGATCTTGCCGATTGCTTCCAAGACTTAAGATACAAGCCTAGCGCTGTCGAAAGAAACCGCACCGCCTTCATCCTCATGTCCGATGAAATTCGCACATACTTGCGAAGCACTCTGTCCAAAGTACTCGTCGTTGAACTGCTAAGTGACAACGACCAGGATTTCACACCAGCATCCTACGCGGTTGCAGTATTGATCAGGGCTGTGCAAAAGATTGACACGTTCCCTATCCTTTACCACTTTTGCGTTCCACGAGCATGCGACACAGACTCGAAGAATACTACGCTCACTGGTAGTTGCGGTGTCCTGATATCCCTGATATCTCAGCTTTTGGACCATCTGAAGGGTATCCACGGCATCAACCTCGAGATTCTTTCTAACGGGCGAAACAGTCTCAAGCGCGCCAGCAGCGACTCAGATCGACTGATTCTCATATTGGAAGAGCTCATCGGGCAAGTTCCGAAGTCGACCTGTGTGTATATTGTTTTGGACTCAGTTTACAAGATCCAGAACCACGAAGACCAGGATGTCCTAGACGCAGTCCTGGGACTTGCTAAAGCCAGAGAAAGTTTCGTCAAGATTTTGGTGACGAGCCCCTTTTCTTTGGATATCCTGGACCCACTGAAAAAGGAAGAGGCCAAGCAGCGAAAGCGGGCCAAGAAAGCAGGAGAGATGGTCATTTCGGAAAGCAACCTGCTCACTTTCTATGTGCCTGAACACGTGGATGGCGGTCACTATGACTTCAATACCAGTTGGGTTGAAGAAGAGATGGACGAGGTCCTTCGGGGATGCTCCAACTCGTCCCAAGCTTCATCGGACTCTGACGTCGAGCGGAAGAAGAAGCAGAAGAAGCAGAAGCAGAAAAAGAAGTCGAAAGAGAAGAAGAAGAAGAAGAAGAGAGGAGGAGATATATCATCGCAGAGTGGTACTGGTAGTTCGGGTAGTGATGATACTGCCGATTTAGGTCAAGCATGAAGTGGGTGGGTATACTGGAGGATCATTGTTGCTTGCTATAGTACAACATCTGAACTGACACTCATTATCTATTAGACTACCATGAACATTTAAAATGCTTGCAAAGTGATAGAGTTGACTAACCGTAGGCCAAATCAGCATGTCCTGTCAGCGATCCGTAGACTTGATTTCTTCGGCTTTAGACTCTCTGGGTCATCCGCGCAGCTGGGTATTATGATTGTGATAAGCTATGCAAGACCCAGCTCCGCATAGACGTCATTTAAGCTCTGGAACTGGGGCCTTTTCTTTCCCTTGCGGGAGGGGAGTACTTCCTGTACTGCGAGGAGTCGCGCTCTTACCAGTGGAAGGACTGATAGATCTCTACCGGCCTGCCGACGCAGTGGGCAAAGAGAGAAAGCGCGGGAAAATTCGCATGGCCTGGGAAGATAGAAACGTACTGGACACCCTACCTTAGAGCTGGTGGGCGTTTTTCCCGTAATGAATCGTCGTTCGAATGCTTTCGTCTTTTCCCCAGTCTCACTTCTTGGATGAACCAAAGCCACCGGCAAACCCCATCATGGCCATCATATCGTCCTCGTCGTGCTCTCCGTCGATGCGGACATCCTCGCCATACTCCATCTTGACGTCTTTGTCCTTCTCGCGCTCGAGGCGGACCTTCTCGGCGGCTTCTCTTCGCTTGAGGCGCTTGGCCTCGCGCTCCTTATCATCCTCAACCTTTTGGATCGCGAGGCGGTCCTTGAGGCTGGTAGTTGCGTTGGTCTTCTCCTGTTGCAGTAGTTCCCAGAGCATCTCGATGCGCTCGTGGACCTCGGCAGCCGAGGCCTGGCGCACGTGGCCCGTCTCGCCGATCGCGCGCAGATGCTGCATCGAGTTGATGTGGTCGAGCCACTGCAGGTTGTCCTTGAAGGTGAGGTCGCAGGGCTCGCAGTACAGACCCGCTCCCTTCCCGCGTTTGCCCACGCCCGCGCCGCCCGGCACTAGCATCGTCTTGCCCACTTGCGCCGAGAAGTCGGTGGCGCGTGACCGCGCCGAGGTGAGCGTCTCGTCGCCCGTCATCGGCTTGTAGTATTTCTTGCCCTCCATTTTTGCCTCGTACCGTGCCTTTGATTCCTCCCGCTCTGCGGCCTCGCGCGCTTTCGCCTTCGCGGCGTATTCTTCGAGGTTCAAATCCTCCCGGAAGGTGTCGCTGGCCTTGCCCGTGCCATAGGCAGAACCTTTGTTAGACGCCATTTTGATTGAATTGACAAGGTTCAACACAATTGGTAATAGTGATTGAGTACGATCGAAGGTAACGGTCACCCGTCGTGTCGGCGTGAATGAGAAGCGGTTGTCGTTTGAGGGATGTGCAGATCGCGGTCTTGGGATTGAGGTGCAGTTCGGTGACGCGCCGGCGACGGGAGTTGGAACGGGATAGCTCAAATAAAACTGGAACCACTTTAGAGGCGATAAGCTTGAGCTGCAGGCATGTGCTTATCAGCCTCCATCTTTTGGAAGCTACCCCGCCAACAATTCGCTGCCCCTCCAAAATATTTCTTGTCGCAAAAGAGCGAGGTTCACTTGCGCCCAGGTTCGACACGGAGTCTGTCTCTTGTCTACACTATCCATCTACGACCAGGATCTAAATACTCAAGATGCTGTACCTAGTGGGACTCGGTCTCTCGGACGAGACTGATATCACGGTCAAGGGCTTGGACATCGTCAAGAAGGCGTCTCGAGTCTACCTCGAGGCGTACACTAGCATCCTGCTCGTAGACCAATCTGTTCTGGTAATGCGCCCTGTGCTCGCCTAGCATGTCATTTTGCACGAGACAAAAAGAATGAATTGGACAGCTGAAACTTGAATTTGCCAGTAGGAGTCATACTATGGCCGTTCCATCATCGTGGCCGATCGCGAGATGGTCGAGTTCGACAGCAACTTAGAAACCGAGAACAACGAGCTACTGCACTACGCCGCAACTGAAGACGTCGCTTTGCTCGTAGTGGGCGACCCGTTCGGCGCCACAACGCATGCCGACCTCGTCCTGCGCGCCCGCCAACTCAACATCCCCGTGACCACGGTGCCCAACGCGTCCATCATGAATGGCATTGGCGCGTGCGGCCTGCAGCTGTACAACTTCGGCCAGACGGTCAGCATGGTCTTCTTCACGGACAACTGGCGGCCCGCCTCATTTTACGACCGGGTTCGGGAGAACCGCCAGATAGGCCTGCACACGCTGCTACTGCTCGACATCAAGGTCAAGGAGCAGACCATCGAGAATATGATGCGTGGTAACAAGGTCTTTGAGCCCCCGCGCTACATGACCGTCGGCCAGTGCGCACGCCAGATGCTCGAGATAGAGGAAGAGAAGGCCGAGGGCGTGTACGGGCCTGACAGCCTTGCTATCGGCGCTGCGCGCGTCGGTGGCCGCAACGAGACGTTCGTTGCCGGTACGCTGAAGGAGCTTTGCGACGCTGACGATGCGCTCGGCCCCCCGCTGCACAGCATGGTGCTGCTGGGCCGGCGGGCGCATGAGTTGGAGCGAGACTTTGCGCGGGACTTCGCGGTTGACAAGGAGTCGTGGGACGCAATCTGGGCAAGAGATTATGGCAAGCAGGACGCGCCTGCTGCTCCTGAGGCATGATTACCTAGAAAAGGGTGCATAAGAGATTGCGCTTACAATAGGCACGTGTATCCAAAGAAAATGTGAAAGAAAATAATGTTCGTTTTCTCAATTGCATCAATGCCTTCCTAGGCTGTCCTGGGACAGCTTAGAAGTCACTAAACAAACGGGTATATAATCTGGTCATTGAGATCTCGTTGTTCGGTAAACAACATTTTGTAACCCTGGTAAGTATTCATTCTAGTAAAAAAGATCGTCGCATGTCGTCCAGCTTTGCTAAGAAAGATATGGAAACACCTCATGTGGTGTTGGAGCAGATTGATTGCTGTCCTTGTGCTTGGAAATATCGAAGTATTGAAATTGACTTTTGGTCAAGCTCTTGTCTGTAACATGGATAAAAGAAAGAGTCGTATCGCATGTGAGCTGAGCGTCAAGGTTGGGACATGACGTAGGCTTTCACCTGCCATCGAACGACTTCCACAACACTTGCTGGGAATTAATCAATACAACAATGTAGTTTCTGCTATACATCAAATGGATATCAGTCAGTCTCTTTACCTTGATACTTGTACTCAGTAAGAGAAAGAGGTTTCCAAAAAAAAAAAAAAAAAAAAAAAAGTGGTAGGGGATTTGGAGTTCAGTTCACCCCGCTATTCGGCATATGCAAGCCAGGCAAGCAAGCAAGCAGCACGGCAGGAGGAGCAGCTTCCTGCCACCCCACATTGACCCTGTGCTTTGGGCTTTCCATGTGCTGCGATTTCTTTGGCAACCTCATAGATTAACTTACTTGCTGACGAAGGTTGATTGCATTGGAGTTGCAGGCGCGCAGGCAACGTAAGTAACGGCCCGTTATCACCTGCGATCGCATTTCCCTCCCAACCGCTTGACGGCCTGTGTCCACCCCCACTTGAGCTCTGGGAACTTTGGTAACTTTGGTAACTCGGCCAATCCCAGTCGGGCTGCCGCAGGACAGCGAGCGAACGAACATTGAACGCACCTGGTCTCCGCTTAAAGTGATCGAGACAGTCAAGCCTCTGTAATGAGATTGATCGCTACTTGCACTACTGTACCATTATCATCCAACTTACACCAACAGTTCAGATTTCACTTTCCCAACCTCGGATTCCGAGGCGACATCCGACGAGCGATTTCTGCCAGGCACCGAGTCACTGACCTCCCAAGGCCGCAGTTTCCCCAGCACCTTCAATCCCCGTCGCTGGTTGGGGCTGGCCTGCGCTGCCATCTGAGATATTTAGCTTCCGCCAAGCTGTGATCCGCCAAACATCTCTTCGTTTTGTCATCACCACCAACTTCTGGATCGTAACGTTCTGTAATGTGTACCGCTGTTTCGCAGTATTCATCATGGTGAGCCACCTAACCTGATCATTATGAACCTCGGTGTAATTTACTCACTTTTACTCTCAGAATCCTGCTTGGGAGGTCCGCGATCAGGCCGATCAGGCCGAGGACTACTACAACCATCCTCTTCGTACCAAGAACAAGGAGCTGGAAGATGAGAACCTCCAGCTGAAGCGTATTCTGCGCAAGAATGGCATCACCTGGCCCAACAAGTATGGCATTTACCAGGTTGTGTCTCGAAAGCGCACCCGGAGCTCCACCTCAAACAAGTCCATCCCCTACCTGCCACCTGAGATCATGCTCAAGATTCTCTCCTACTCTCTCACCAGCAAGTTCCCCATCATTGACCCATTGGGTAAGATCAAGAAAGAGCATCTCACCCCCGATGAGAAGAATCGGCCTCCCCAGATTGCCATCCATTTTCTCGCCACATGCAGAGCCTACAATGAGGAGGGGAAGAAGATGCTTTGGACACAGAATACCTTCACCTTCACTTCGGTCCAATCGCTCAAACTATTCTCTGAAGTCGACGCCTCGTACCGCTGCCTCGTGAAGCAGGCCAATCTGCGCATTATCGCCAGATTCTACGATGATGAGGACCGACCTCATCGTCTCCCTAGGAACCACCACGAGCAGGTCCATGGTCGGCCGAAACTCAAAGTCCTGAAAAGAGCCAAGGAGCCGACCCTGGCACGCCGAGGCTTCCGAACGTATGCTTGGTTGCAGCTTGTGGACTTCCTCGAGGCCCTGTTGCCGCCTCACATTCCAGGTCACGACCACACCAGCCCGCGCCCAAGACTTATGCCTAATCTTGAGGCCATGCGCATCGATCTAGTCAATTTCGGGGATGACATGTTTCAGTATCCTCCCGCCCAGCTGCACGACGTCGCCTCTCATCAACTTGGATGCTCTCTTAATGAGTTGATCGTTACTGGTCTACCGACGGATGATACTGGCTCGCGTACCGGCACCGAGCTGTCGGGCCTTCTCAAAGATGACGGTCTGTTGATCAACCATGCACCGACATTGGTAGCCCTGAAGCAGGGTGGTCTACGCGTCTTACAAGGATCCGAGTTCCGCAAGAAGGTGGTTCGATCCATGAGACCTGTTATGGGTGTACACCACCACCATCATGACGATCATCCTGATTACTTTGACGAGTTCCCTCCTGCACCTCCGGAGGAGGGTAACCCGCCGTATTCGCAGTACCTCTCATGCCGCACCATCTGGAAACGGGTCCCAACTTGGATTGAGCAACCACACAAGCGGCAGTGGGTACTGTTCGATCGAGTGAGCGGTCTGCCTTGGGAGGAAGTCAAAGATGAGGCCCTCATGTTTGACTTCCTTGATGATGAAGATGAAGAAGATGGTATGATGTGTGAGAACTGTGGTGAAATCCACCCAGGAGCCATTCTTCCCGATGAGCTCATGGACGATCTCTATGACGACGAGATCTAATGCATCTCCTAATGACTTTGATGATTTTGATGAGTATGAACCAAAAAGGGGGAGGTGGACGGGGGTATCTACTACGGCGTTAGGTTATACCAGCTACTACGGTAGCTTTGAGCATTTGCAAGGAAGCAGCCAGGCGTTCTGGGGAAATATCGACAAACCTTTGCTAATTGGCGTGCCATAATTGACAAGAAAGATCCGGGGAGCTCGGGACGTTGTACTTAGTCGCTCGGTTGTTTGCATGTTTTGTAGCGAATTGCACACTTCTTGTTTCCGAGTTTGAGGGACGCGCATTGCCGAAAATGCTAAGAAGGATAAATACAAAGTGAGTGCGCCAAGTGCAGTGTTTTAAGCGATGTGAGGACATGACACAACAGATGGCTGCGACATGGGATCCTCGATAATAAGCCCCGCTGAACAGGCTGGATGAAGGCTGACATCAGCTGCAGAACCTTGCGTGTCTCTATTTCCAGGTTACGGTGCCGCGACTCGTATCGACATGATATCTTGATCAGATGGCAGGAAATAGTTTGTTATGCTGCTGCGCGCATCACTTTCCCACCAATGGGGTTGGCAATTGTCGTCCAATACATGCATCAAGCCCCTCATGCTAGGGCTGCTGAGGTGCGTCCCTCAACCGACTTCCGGGTAAATAGCCAGATTCCTGGGGACTTTTGGAGGGCGAGTTTGGTCCGGCTAATTGGCGACTCGACGCACAATTGGATCGCAACGACCTCGAACCTTTCGATGTTCAACTGACGGACGGCTGGATCTTCTGATCGGCGTCTCTGGCGCGCAGGAGACGCCAAGTCGGCTCATTAGGCCGCTACGTAATGGATTTACATGCCGCTATATAGGAAAGAACATGCGATGGCCGGACTAAAGCCCGCATGCGTGTATATATAAGAATATAGTTATCCCGTACTGCGAGCCGGATTCGCGAAGACCCGGCCATAAGGAGTAGGCAGATAGCAGCAAACTAGAAAGGCGCCACCCATTCCGTCTGTGAAAATACTAGGGAGCTTTGGTCCCTCAGTGGCTGTCTCGTCAATATGTTGCTCCCACTTCTGAAGATCGCAGCCTTTGCTGCGCTGCTTGACAATATCACCACCGGCGCTGAGGCCAAACCATGCCCTCAGAAGCCGAAGCCGTGGGGCTTCTTCACCAATAACACCATCTACCAGACGACGGGCCGCGAGGCCATCACGTACCCGCGCTACGCGGAGCTTGAGGATGGCACCATCTTGGCCACGGCCTCGCTCTCCGGGCAAGGAGGTCGCGGCTACTTCCCCATCTTCGAGAGCACCGACGGCGGCGCCAGCTGGAAACAGGTCTCCAACTTGACCGATACCGTCAACGGCTGGGGCCTAAGCGCCCAGCCCGCCCTCACGGAGCTGACCGAGGACATGGGCGGCTACCCCGCGGGCACCATCCTGGGCTCGGGCAACAGCTGGAGCAATAACGGCACCCGCATCGATCTTTATGCCAGCACGGACCGTGCCCGCACTTGGGAGTTTGTTAGCCATATCGCCGAGGGGGGTCGGCCTAATACGACGAACGGGGCTGATCCTATCTGGGAACCCTATTTGATGTAAGTTAAAGCCAATCATATACCTTGTCGTCGTGTCTCACTTCTCACCTTAAATTCACGACGAATGAACCAAATGTTTATTATCTGCACTGTACATGCAATTAATACATAATCACAGGGTCTACGACCACCAGCTCGTCTGCTATTACTCGGACCAGCGCGATCCCCTGCACGGGCAGAAGCTGGCCCACCAGACCTCAGCGGACCTCCGGACCTGGGGCCCCGTGGTCAACGACGTGGCCTACGACCTGTACGAGGCGCGCCCCGGCATGACGGTGGTGGCGTACCTGCCCGAGCCCGTGGACCAGTGGATCCTCGTGCACGAGAGGCCCATCGGCAACTCGTCCTCGCACGGCGTGCACTACCCGGTCTACTACGTCATGGCCGACAGCCCGCTCGAGTTCGGGCAGGAGGAGGGGCGGCCCATAGTTATCAACAACCAGACGGCGCCCAACGCGAGCCCCTACGTCGTCTGGAGCCCCGCGGGCGGCACGCCCTACGGCACGATCGTCGTGTCGGACGCGGACCGGCGCCAGGTTTACACGAACCGCTACGGGGGCGACCCGGATCGCTGGGAGGAGCACGGGACCCCGGCGGGTGCCGTCTATAGCCGGGCTATCCAGATTCTCAAGAACTACCCGGATCACCTCATGATCTACGGGGGCGAGACGTTCGATGACATGGGGTTGGGGCTGCACACGCCCTTCTCGGCTACTGTAGTCGATCTGAATGAGGTGCTGACGATGCCGGTCGATGGGTATGATGACTGATTTGGAAGGAGAGAATTGCCATAGCATAGCAAAAAGGGTCAATGTCATACGCCAAAGGAGCTGGGCAAGCCCACAATCTCAGGCTTTCTGTATCAGCTTGCAATCACTTGTCAGGGTCGATACTTGAATTTACATTCATGCCATCTCAATGCAGGCCGGGTGGTGCATCTCCCAACCTATAGGGCGACACTCCCGGAAACTCGATTTGTTTTACGGCCTTGATAAACTCTTTAAAGCTCTAAGGCGCTGACTTGAAGTATTCGTCCTTTTGCCTAGCTTCTGGGCTGGGGCGGTTTGGTGTAGTTGGCTAGAATGTCTGCTTCGGGCCGTGACAATCTGCTCAAGTTCGATTTGGTTCTATATCCGTTGATAACGGATGAAACTGAGTCAACAAAGGTCTGTCTTGCCAGGACATAGGATTAATTTGCGATACTCCGTGTTAAACATTATATATAAGTGTCGATAGCCATCATTAAATCCCAACCCCTATCATTCAGTGCTAAATCATAGCCGAACATCCCCAGCATGCTCTGTCCAGTGAGTGAAGCAAGGGTCGTCCCTCAATTAGTGCATTGTTAACTGCTCTGCCACTTTCCTTGTTCCACATTTTGTTTCTATTTGTCCCATGGCTTGTGACTTTGGCCACAAAGGATGAGTGTCATGACTTAATGGTATAGAGGCATGGCTTGGAACAGATAAACTGTTATCATATTTACTTAGATCAACCTGACACATTGAAATAAGGAATGAAGATAAGGGTTATCTATAAGACACATTAGAAGGATATATTAACTCATAGATTATAGACCCGTCCAATACATGATACGGACACCATAGCTTCCTTGCAAGCTATCGTACAACTAGTACGAAGAACTCCCTCCAATGTCATTGGATAGAACTTGTGATATAGTCATGGTAAACCCACTTTTCCCTTCCCCCCTATTCATGTTACATCTCCAACTTCCCGGGTCATGACATGTAGCTCGCAATCCACTCTAGCCGCAGCTGACTGATGGGACTATTCTTATTTCACCAGGTTATGCAGCTAAGCAAGTCCTACCGGCAACTCCGGGAGTCTACGCCAGTCTCTATAGTCTTGATAGAGTAGATTATAAATGCAACAATCAAGGAGCGAGTGGATCAACTTGGTCAAGGGCAGTGCTAGAGCTCTTTCTCTTCAGTGAGTTGTTTTCTTTTTCCCTTCCTTTTGATCTGAATGCGAATCGAATCAAATCAGAAGGAAACCAAAACCGAGACTCAGCCCTAATCCAGCCCGGCGATTCATCGATTAGTGCCCGTGGGGCAGTGCTGGGTTGCTACCCAGGATCTGGAGGGTTGGGAGGGCTAGCCAGTGCTAACATCAGTCAGTTGGGAATAAGCAAAGTGCCCATGAACCATGCATGCAGATGAACAAAGTGCCGTGTTCCGAGGAGCACATCCGCCGGGGCGGGTACGACGTGACATGACGAGGCTTGGGCTCGGAGACAGCTTAAGACAGTCTGACATGGCAAACACCGAGTTATGCCTGGCTGTCAGCCATGGAATATAGTCGGCCATCCGTCGTATAGCATAGCCTGGTATTATGTGTCTGCATGCTTTGGCCTACCGTGACAAGTTCCTTTTGGTTGGCGCCCTTCGTCCCTAGATGCTTTAGTGAAAGCCCATGGCCCTGGTGTGGGGACTATAGGTATTTGATGGTTGGCTGACGGCGCATGGTCCGATCTCAATCGCAGAGTGAATGCTTAATAAGCACAGGTTGACGGCCAATTTAAGTAACAAGTGCTCGTTACATGTATGATGGGATGTTGACGATGCAGATCTATGTGGTATAGTTTGACAAATGGTTGGCCTTCGGACTCAAAACTGGTCTCGGGTGTGGCTGACATTGTAGATCTGGAGCTAATCTGGCGTCCGGGACGCATTGTTCCCAGCGACTAGAGTGCTAGAGGGGATAAAAATCGAGGGAAGAAAAATGAACGCATCACTCTAATACCCCGAAAGTGCCGATATGGCGAGTCATGAAAGAACAGCCAAAAAAAGGTGGGAGGTAGGAACGTGGTCAACGTGGCTGCGCGGTGAGGTGAAGTGCAGAGTGAAGAGTGAATGGAAGACGGTACGAGGCCGGCACCCCGGCACCTCTTTCCCTGAGGCCTTGAGCGGGGCGGGTTACGCGGATTGTTCACTAAAGCCAGTGAGTGACCCCCCCGTCAGAACCCAGTAACCCAATGGGGTGCTAGCTCCAGTCCCACTGCATCTCAGTCGATGAGTTCAAGCATTTTTGCAGGCTTGGCTAAGAGGCCAAGGAGGCTTGTTTTCTCTCTTCCTCCACTGCCGTATGGGGACCTGATGGACCACCATGTATGGCGTATATATTAAAAATCAATACATCAATCTGTGCACCATCGCTTGTCGGTCTCGTGTCTCTCTTATTGGTTTTGCGGTTGGTTGACCACGTTGATCCCTTTGCGACAACCACGATGATGACTCAAGCAGGGCGCCATGGCCCTAGGACTAGTCACAGACGCAGTTACAACGGCCCTTCCCTGGTTGACGCAAATGCCTCCAAATGGTAACTTGTATGTGAGTGCGTACCGGATTGGATCGACCTTCCAAGTTCTGCTTAGTCAAAGGCGTTTAGCGCCCTCTCGGGTAACCCCATGCCCATTGTTCGTGGGCCCCGATTGCTAATGCGGGATTGCGGGCATGGTGAGGAGAGGAGAAAGCAAACATCGAAATGCAGACTAACAATAGGTGCCGCATAACAATATCTCCACCAATGCGCTATTGCAACCCGGCACCCTCATTGGTATACACATCTAGAGTTTGGTACCTTGTTAGAAAAAGCATGGAGAAAACACCTCGGCTTGGGATTTGGCCGGCGCCCTAGCCTGCCAGCCCGCCTGTTGAGTGCCTCTTCCGCCCACTAACAGACACGACACGATGCCTGTCTGCTGCTAGCACGAGACCGGTAGATTTTGGTTACACTGACAAGTCTACCACTCTCTCAGGTGCCGAAGAGCCATAATGCCTTCGAAGAAACGCTGTGACGTCAAGGAAGTTGGTTACACTACCCATGTCGTTTTCCTACCATTCTTCTTTCCCCCCCGGAGAAACCACCGGCGCCGCGGCACATCGCCATCCCACGTCGAGTTGCAGACGCCTTGAGTACGATCGATTGCATCCATGCGGGCACCCATGCTAGGTCAATATGCAACTTGATTATATCATATATGATAAGCATGCTTCATTGGAATGGATCGATATCCCTTTTGGTACCACTGCCTCCAGCGACGACCGTTACAGTGCATATGCGGACTTCACTCGGCCTTATCCCCTCTCTTCATCTCCTCACGCTCGCCAACTATCCATGTCTATGGATATATGTCCTATGCAGCTAGACGACACTAATCCGTTGATCGATGTGCCTACCGAACGGCAGCTACTGTAGGCAACAGGCGCTATGGGTCTCCATGGAAACATTCTGGGTATAAATACCAACAGCATCCTCACCGAAATAGAGTTTCTCCCGACAGGAAGCACCATCACTTCACAGTTTGGCAAGAACAATCAACTGTATATCAAGTCCTACCAGCCCAGTTCACTGTCTCTCTTCTGGTTACTGTCTGGTCCACCGACCGCTCACATAACCGAAAATGATGCGATCCATTGGAGCATTGGGGCTGTTGCCTCTCGTGCTCTCGCTGCCAGCACCACAGTATGTTGACACCAAGCCTCATTCCCAGGTCGGAGCCACGCGCTCGTTTCTCTCATCACTAACCACTGTCCAGGATGCATTATGGCGAGAACAGCGGCCCAGTCGGGGGTGTATCGCCTCCTATCCCTACGGTGACCGCTGCTAGCGGCTCCCTGTACGGTGACGCGAAACTCCTGGGAGGAAACGCAGAGAGGCCACCGATATCCGGAGGAGACTCTGCCGTTGTCCCGAACCCGCAGCTTGTCGAGGGACAAGAGGAGCCTGCCGATCTTGGTCTGTACCTCGATCTCAACAGCGTCGACGTGCCGCAGCCCATTCGGGGCTCTCGAGGAAGCACTGCTCCAGGTCCAAGTAAGCTGCCCTGTTAATCGTCGAAGTAAAGTTGCAGTGAACTGATTTCCTAATACAGGAACCTATGAGTATGAGAAGCTGAACCCTGACCTCTTTGCACCCCCTGAGTCGGACCAGGGCGATGTGCCCAATGCCATGTGGCCCATGGGTCTGAGTCACGTCAAGCAGGGTGTCGGCGAGCGCTCTGGTTGGTCTCGACAGCAAAACCAGAAAGTGCTTCCCGTGGCCGACAAGATGGCTGCTGTGGATATGCGCCTTGCTCCTCACGCCTACCGTGAGCTTCACTGGCACACTGCAGTGAGTACCACTACTACCTCACCATCAAGACCTCTGACTAATCTATGACACGACAGGGCGAATGGGCGCTCATGCTGAAAGGCAGCGTACGTGTGGCGGCTATCAACGAGGACGGGCAGAGCTTCATCGACGACGTGACGGCTGGAGATGTTTGGTTCTTCCCTCCCGGTGTCCCACACAGCATCCAGGCCCTCGACGAGGGTTGCGAATTCCTGCTCGTGTTCGACGATGGCGAGTTCTCCGAGGATGAGACATTCCTCGCCTCCGAAGTCTTCATGCGCAACCCCAAGGCTGTCATGGCCAAGAACCTCCAAGTGGATGTGTCAGCCTTCAAAGACATTCCCAAGAAGGAGCTATTCGTAAGTATTCCTCGTATCTTTACCGGGGACAGAAATGACGCGGGGGGCTAACCAGGACGTGAAACACAGATCTTCAATGGAACACCAGCACCCGCGGATATCGAGAAACAGAACATCACTTCTAAGGCCGGTTCACTTAGCGGCGGTCCCGGTAGCTACACCTACCATTGGTCTAAGCAGGAACCCTTTAGCACTGAAGGTGGAACCGTGAAGATCTTGGACCCGGTCACCTTCCCAGTCGCGAGCATGTTCTCGTCCGCCCTCGTCACCCTGCAGCCAGGTGCCATGCGTGAAATCCACTGGCACTCCAACTCGGACGAGTAAGTTTCTCCCCATAACCTGTCTACCACGTTTTCCCATTCCCCTTTTCCTTTTCCATACGACCTGAAGGTCCAAAGGCACAAAGACTAACAAACATGTAGATGGAACTACTTCCTCCAGGGGTCGGCACGCATCACCGTATTCTCAGCACCCTCGGCAGCTCGCACATTTGACTTCACCGCGGGCGACGTGGGATACATCGAGGCGGCCAACTGCCACTACGTCGAGAACACAGGCGACGAAGACGTCATCTTCCTCGAGGTCCTGCAGGCGCCTAAGTTCACCGACATCTCGCTGTCGCAGTGGTTGGCCCTGACGCCGCGCCAGATTGTTAAGGACACGCTCAACCTCACGGACGAGGTCCTCGACGCCCAGCCCCGCGAGAAGTCGCTCATCAAGCCCGGCAACAAGAACATGACGAACCTGGACTTTGGCAAGAAGAGCTCTTAAGCGAAAGTAAGGGTAATGATGGAGTACGTCCTGTCTTGAATAAGATGATACATCTGAAAGATGGGGATTGACATGGAGAACAAATCTACTTCATATAGTGTACATATTATGTTGAGTAATATTTAATTGCTAAAGGCCATTTAAGTATCCCATTCCCTTTTCAAGCGCAAGCAAATACTGGGAAATCCCCTTGAAAATAGCGACCGGGGCTACACCTGCCCCTTTATGGTATGCTTAAATTCTTGCAGGCTCAGTGTGAGCAGTGGATCAAGCTATCGTCAATGATGATTTGGCGAACAATATAGACATGAACATACGTTAAACTGATCAATCTTGCCAGTTCTGAAAAGACGTATGGTTACATTATTCATTTCATTTTTCTTTTCCTCGAAAAAGGGGTTTGTCAGGAACTGGCCGAACCTCTAATGCTCCTCGACCTCTTCCGCTCACCTTTGTATTAATCACGTAATAATCATTTTGTACCACTGGGGGTATGAAATCCGAGGGTGGACCCTTCCTTATAAACATTGCAGGCTGTTGTTACCCTGACTCCCACGGCCATCATTGCAATGACGATGCTGTGCTGAAGCCCGCCAGGACCAGTTCTTTGTTGATGCTCTTTCTTCGATTGGTACAAATTAGTTTCTGCTCATAATATGATATTATCTGGCTTCTCTAGGGATAAGAATCAATCATGTCTAAGGACATAAAGTTTGACTTATTTAGGGTCAGATTGAATCCTATTGAGACTCAACCATTTGTCTGGTAATGCCTTGATACCTTGCTCCTATTTAGAATAATGGTTGAATGATCGCTAAAGGCACTTTCTGAATACTAAAACGTGCTCCCATAAATTACTAGTTGGGCACTATGAACCATTTGTATGCTCTTTTGTAGTTCATGTTCGTGTCAGGGTAATAATAGTAAGGCTGGATTGAGAGAGCAATATATGAAGAAAGTGGTCGAACTTTAAGATGTTTGGTCCAACACGGAATGAAATCCTATTCAATTCAATGGAGAAAGGCTCAGGGCTTCCCTTCACTTAAGGAGGCCCCAAGCTTAGAACCCCTTAAAAGCGAGGACGTACATTGCCTATCGCCTTCTTTCCCTACATCAAATTGCAAACAAATGATTCACAGCCCTGAAACCACTTCACCCAACACGTCAGATCGTACCGTAAAATCCATACACTAAGTATCATCAACGAGACAAGGAAGAGTATTTGATCATGGATCGCTGCAGTCCAACGTCTTTGCGCATCCAAGGCCCTCCTGGGCAAACCCCGCATAACTGGCCCCTCAAGTCAGCAGCCTTGATACGAAGAACAGCGTTCCACAAGACACCAGAGGGCAGACAGGTGGTCAGTAACAAGATTTGGAACTGCGCTATCCTCCAGGAATATGTGCAAGAATGCGCGTTTGTCGGGTTCGATATCGAGGGGGGCATAAATCGTTCGTGTCCTGCCCAAGTTGGTCTTGTGTACCTCCCGGAGCTTCACACTATGCCCATTCCGCAAGGGATGCTACTTGGCCCCTTGGCATCTCTCAACAATAAGATAGGATCGGAGCTCTGGTCCCTCAACATCAAATCGAGAGACTGCCACGCCCCATCGCATACGCCGTGCCCGTTCGCTACTCTTGAAGCCACCATGGATGAAGCAATTGTCGAGAGATTCTTGGCCAACCAATTGCTAAATTGGAAAGCGCAAAGCGGGAAAAAGTATTTGATCCTTGTGGGCTTTGGTTCGGAAATTGATCTCACCCAGCTGACAGACAATTGGCCAGCAGCTGCGGGTGTTTTCGATGGATGGCTCGATACCAAGGACCTGGCTAGGGGTACCAGAGCGCCCAAGGAGCTGTTTGGGGGCAAGTTCCCATCACTATGGAAGATGTCGCTAGACCTGAGGATCAAAGAGATATACATGGGCCGGAAACATAATGCAGGAGCAGACGCCTTGATGACTGTAGCTCTCATGATAGCCGCATGGGATTCGTTCGTACGAGGCGAACCACTCAATATTCCACCGCCTTCTCAGAAGACAGATGAACGTCTTCAGCGACAGCATGCAAGCCGTTTAATGAGAAAAGACCTGAGTAAAGCGTAGTATTGAGGTGGAGTGGGCTCGGCTCCTTTATTAGCGTGGTTCGTTCTCAAATGCTTCCCTGGCCCCCTGAGATGGTCCCGTATTCGTTATCTGAGCCTGCCAGGGGGAAAGCAAGATTTATGCTGCATGAATGCAAGAATTCTTTTTAGAAAAAGAATTGCATGTCAGTTTGACACTCCAGCCCTTAGATTCAAATTCTGTCAATTCAAAGCTCGTATCTTTGGAAGGGACAAGGGGCCTCCCCACATTTTTTCAGATCCAAACCCCTTTCCTCCCTATTATACATGACACCTCCCACCCAACATCGTGCTTTCCCTCTTGACACATTTCATGACATCTCAACCCCCCAATGACGCAACAACCCCTCCATGGCACTCTGACTGCTTTGGCAATGCTCCCAGGCCAGAGAACATGTGCTCAGTTTCATATGACAGAACTTAATACGCCGGCGTCGCAACAAAGACGAGATTCAAAGCCGGAGTAGTGTAGTGGTTAACATACGGGTTACTGGCACGCACCCAAGCCCCGGGTTTGACTCCCGGCCTTGGGAGCATCTCAATCTTGCACTTTTGATACTCGTGGACCCTGTGATCTGCATGTGCGTCACCAAAACAAATGTCGTCCAAGGATGAACAGGCCGCTGTCCCGAGAGATCCTTTTCGCGTATACACATCCGAATAACTTACTGCGGTCATCAAAGGCCCTTTTAAACTCAGTTGCCAGTGTACTCATGGGGATACTTATAATGGCGTCCTCCAAGGTGGGAAACTCGTTTCGCGTCAGCCCTGCGGCCTCATTTGTGGCCTGCTTAATGGGAACCTACTCCGTCGCTGTCAGCACCAGCGGCAAAGAAAAGGGGCTAACCAAAAACAGACGAGATCACACAACACTTTACCCCACTTCTTTGCACTTCACAGTAGGAGCAACAGTACAGGCTCAAAATATTGGATTTCTCAGTACACGTTCGAGAGAGAGAGAGTTACCTGCTGAAATTACCTATGCTGTTGGGGTATTCTTGCTGCTTTGCCCCTCTACCATGGCGGATTTCACACGTCACACAAGCGGCGCCTCCCACAGCCCTGAACCTTCCCGCCAGTCGAAACAGCCTGCAGTTGAGCTGGGTCAAGGCTCTGGAGAGCAAAGAAAGAGGGGCGGCGACACGGGGGAGATTCTGTACTCGGTCTTCACCCGAGGCCAGAAGCTATGGATCAGTTCCGTTACTTCCTTTGCTGGCATGCTGTCCACGCTTTGCAGTTACATCTACTACCCGGCTCTGGTGCCTATCGCCGAGGACCTCGGCGTGTCCCTCACCATGGTGAATTTGACGGTTACGTCGTACTTGGTCATGGCTGCTATTGTTCCGGCCGTCATGGGCGACCTGGCCGACCAGAACGGACGGAGGCCGGTCTACATTCTCATGTTCGCCCTGTTTATCGGAGCAAACGTTGGCATCGCCCTCCAAACATCCTACCCTGCTCTGTTCGTTCTGCGCATGCTGCAGAGTGCAGGCTCCTCGGGTAAGGGGTGTTTTCTCAACCGTCTGTTTGACCCGTCTCTGAATTGCAAGAACTAACACTCATGGAGGGCTGATTGCGATTTCCTACGGCGTGATAGCCGATATCACGACCCGGAGTGAGCGAGGAAGCTACTGCGGGACTTTTGATCTCCTGTAAGTAGTTTGGTAGTTGTACCGTGGTGTCTCCCCAAACCTAACGGAGTCGATATTTTAACGACACCTATGGTAGAATTCAATCGGCGCTCAGTATTGGCCCTGTGGTCGGTGGCAGTATTACCCAAGAACTGGGTTGGAGATGGGTGTTCTGGTTTCTTGTGATTCTGAGCAGTACCCTGCTGTTGATTATCCTTCTATTCGTTCCGGAAACGCAACGAGATATCGTTGGTAACGGCGGTGTAAGGCCCAGGAGAGTCTACTGGACCATCCTCACCGTGATCGACAAGAATAGGAAAGCGCAGGCGCATTCGTCTCCGAAAACACCAACTGCGCGCCGCTTCCCAAATCCTTTCAGCTGTTTGAAAATACTGGGCCACAAGGCCTCGCTCATCGCCATTATGTTATACTCCATAACGTATGCTGTCAAGATGACAATTCAGGCGTCTCTCGGCGCCCAGTGTGTTGAGATATATCGGCTCAACTATCTTACAGCTGGCTTGATATACATTCCTTCTGGAGTCGGAGGCGCAATAGCAGCCTTCATGTCTGGTGCGATACCCTACTGATGTAACTGGAATACAAGCAAGAGGCGTGCTAATAATCAAAAGGGAAATATATCGACAAAACGTATCGTGCCGCGTCGAATAAAACAGTTACGCCCCTGGCCGACGACTCAATATACTTCCCAATCGAAAGAGTCAGACTGAAAGGGATCTATATTATGATTATTACTAGTGCCATTGAAACTGTTGGATATGGACTGGCCCTAATGACAGAGACGGTGATGAAAATTCTCATTTCTATAGTTCCTTGGAATCCCCTTAACTGACAGTTTCACGTTCAATAGCACATATCGGTGATGATAATCATGCAGTTTCTCATCGGCTTCACAACAGCACCTATATTCACTGTACGTGCCCCAAATATCCATCCTGTATCTCCACTTCGTATCTATTAACACTAGGGCCACCCCATAGATGTCGGCAACACTCCTTACAGATCTCAACAGGCAGAAATCAGCAACTGCTCAGGGTGCTTGTAGCTTGATTCGGTGTCTGATGGCGGGGGCATCGATTGCTGCAATGCAACCCCTGACCGACGGCGCTGGCTTGGGATGGTGTTTCGCTGTATACGGAATTCTTCTGGTTTTCGAAGCACCACTGGCCTGGCTTCTCTTGACCCGTGGGGAACAATGGAGGAAGCACGGCCACATTTCAAATCGGGTTTGAGAGGTTGACTCAATGCAATCAAGGCGTGTTCGGGCTTCGAATCAGTCTTGCCTCGAAACCCTTCTCATATTGGAACTGCAGCCCGTTCTTGACGATGACAAGCTCCCCGTAAAGACAAAAGACAACATCGTCTTCTGCTGTTGCCACAGGCCGGACCACGTGATACTCGGCGTGCATGCTTGACACATACTCGTTCGGTACGAAGAAATGCCGTGTGTATCTCTTAGATTCTAAGCTGTCAAGAGTGATACTTGAGAGCCATGAATTGTGGTCTAGGAAAACGAATGCTTCCGGCTTTAACCTCCTGTCAAACCCAATGAAGTACTCACAGGGGTGCAACGGGATCCCGTTTAGATATACCGGTTCACTCCGATCATTTGGACTGGATAGCGAGCAAGCCTGACCAAGTTTAAAAAGGAACGTGGTAGTGGAGGAGGCGTAGCGTGTGTCATGGCTGACTTCCATAACCAGTGTCTGCGTTTCCTCGTGCAGTACTGCAGACCTGATTGCCGTTTCCAAATCGTGTTCCTGTAATTCGTATCGAAGATGGAACGAAAATGTCTCTGTCTGCGAAGGAAATGTACTGGCCGAATAGGTTTTGATAGTGCGGTCCTCAATTAGCATAAATTGTTGATCTTGCGTTGCGCCGAGGACTGGGATCCACCGCCATATGGGTGTTCTTCCTTGTGACCCCAAGTCCATTGACCCTATACAGGAGCCATCTTTCATAGAGTAGACAGTGGTCGATGTTGCACTACTCGTAAGAAGGAAGTTATCATGGACGCTGAAACAAATCTGTTTCACCGGCTCTCGAGACCTCACCCGCAGAACCGAGGAATCGCCTTCTAAGGCGGTGAGTTGCTTGATATTGTGCAACCTCCAGGCTAGAATCATGCCACTGGCATCGCTTGATGCGACGAGGTCATTCTGGCTCACTGCGAGCTGTGTAACACTCTCTTTCTGGGGATGCGTATAGAGTATACTGACTTGCTGGCCAGTCTTGGTGCTGTAGGCCACGACCTGACCGACGTGATTGCCCACGAACACGATGGGAAGTGAGGGATGCGGGTGAAGAGCAGTCATTCTTGCTGACCTCAGAGGCTCATACTGGCCTTCCGTGGCACTGAAATGGACGGCGTCGTCACTAGTGCTGGCATCTTCCTCTACGTTCTTTCGGGTGAGCGCTGCGGGGGACCAAATGCGCATGCCAAAGTCGCTCATGTCGATGATACTGGACCCGTCCGACGTGAAGTTGAGGATGCGAAACGAAGAATATGGTGTCTTCACATAGTAAAGAAGGGAAAGTGACTCGAAATCCCAGATCTGAAGGTTCATCAGCGAGTCGCACGTCGCAAATGTTCGGCCATCGGGTGAGCACGAAGCCGATACCACCCCAGAAGCCTGCATCGGTTTGGCGGAGTGGATCAGGCTACCTGCCCAAGTCTCAAAGAGGGCCAGATCGTGATCGGTGTAGAGAACAAGGAGCATGCCAATGTTTGGGTTGGGGTTGAAGAGAATCTTGGCCGGAAGATTGTCGTTCTCACTGCGAGCCCAGCCGATGAAGTTGCCAGATTGTTGAAGGTCCCAGAGACACACCGTACCTCCCCTATATCCGAGAGCGAGCATCTCCATGTCTGGGGAGATCGACGCAACCAACGGCGCTCTGTCCGTAAGCCGGTTGTAATCAGTCTCGACGTTGTGATTTCTGTACTCGAAGCTCTGGTCCTCTTGCAATACACCATCGGTCCTGCTCCACTTAAGAAGATGCCCGTGTTGCGACACAGCATAGATCAGGCTATCAGTGGACGCCAGGAGAATGCATCGTGACCTCAGCCGTGTTTCCCAAATGACTTGCCCCTCGGTGCTTTGCAGGATGAGGTTCTTGACGGTGCAGATGACAACGAAATCACCTGCAAAATGGACAAGGTCGATCGGCCACTTTGTCCGGAGGACCCCCGACTTCTGGCAGCTTTGCTGGTTGTAGAGCGGTATGTCACCCGATGCCATTCCAATAGCTATCAAGCTCTCGCCGCATGATGCAGTGAGAGGACTGTCTTGCCCAAAGGCCATGGATGCTATACAGTCGTCCCATGTGGTATTTCTGAACCCAAGCAGTGCTAAACCATCTGCTCTCCTTCCAAACTGCTTGTAGACAGCAGACTGCGTTGGGCACAGCGGGGGAACGAGGAAGAAGATGGAAGCTGGATTCTGCAGAAGAGCTGTTCCGAACTTGGTTACTAATCGTGTCAGATCCAGTGCCCAGCTATCCACATTTCTGACTTGTGCGCTCAACGGAGAATGATACTTGGC
This sequence comes from Apiospora arundinis, assembly GCA_039105305.1. Taxonomy (NCBI): domain Eukaryota; kingdom Fungi; phylum Ascomycota; class Sordariomycetes; order Amphisphaeriales; family Apiosporaceae; genus Apiospora; species Apiospora arundinis. The sequence goes on from JAPCWZ010000004.1 coordinate 3,307,660, forward strand.
TCTGCGGGCCAAATATGCCTTCAAATTTCTGGACGTGCGAATCAGGCAGTAGAGATCACCTCGAAGCGCCAACCATTCCACCCATGCGAGAATATTGATTTTGAAAAACAAATCCAGCGATAGAAGTAGATCATCCGTCTCGGACGAAGCCCCGTATATGTGCTCTGAAAACTGTGTGATGGCATAGTCGAGAAGCGGCGGCTCCTCAGATCGAACTTGCGTCGAGCCCCGCCGGCCTCTCGGCGGATGTAAATCGCGACCGGAGAGGAGTCTCAAGCAGGTCGATGCGATTCTTTTATGGGCTAGAGCCTTCGAGATGTGAAACTCACCGGCGGCTTCGGAATGAAGAAACTCGCGAACTGTAGGATGAACTACGTCGATCATGTCAGTATCTTTATCTACCGACACAAGTTGGCCACAGAGACCCTCGACGGCACTTTTGGCGCTGGGGAGTTCCTCTTTGATGTCCAGGCGCAGAGCCTGGGAGAGCTCTGCGACGGTCAACCGGCGGGAACTCGTCACGACCCATAGTAGCACAGCCTTGGCGATATGCTTTTCTCTCTTGTTCTCCGCCATGGACGAGACAGTTCTCTGGTAATAAGGCATCATACCCTCGGGGATGCCTTCAATTACTTTCAAAATGCTTGCTGACGAATACACGTGCTCCAACTCGTCAAGCACAAGCCGAACCCAGAGGAAGGAAGCGTTGGAGCGAACCAAGATCTTGCGAGCAAGTTCAATCCGGTCTGAGCTCTCATCTAATGGGAGATTCTCCGTCCGGCTCTGGATATAACACTCAATATCGTGCATGCTGCTTTCAGTAGGTATTTGGAGAGACCGTAGCGACATGGAAGCTTGTAGTGGTCGGTGTATCCGCGCCATGTCTGGAAGGGTTCGGCTAGTGAGAAAGATTCGGAGGGGGAAATTTGGCTTCTCGCCCTTTAGCATGGTTAAAAAGTCCTGGTATTTGGTACATTCGTCAAGGGCATCGAGTACCCAGTACTGGGGCGTATATATACGAGCCTGATGTATGAGTTGTCAGTTGATGTAGGAGGAGACAACGATTATGGTAGGTATTCTCACCTGAAACACTCCTCTTCTGAACAACTTGGTCCATATTGTTCCGTCGTAATCGAGGTCAAATGTTGAGCCTTCGTTCCGCATCTGCGTTAACTTCTCACGAACGGCAGTATTGGACTTGGCCATTTGGTAGGCGATGGACCTGAGGCAGTCTGATAGCGACCGCGATACCTTGCTGCCAGCATGGAAATAGTATTGGGCGCATTCCAGCTGATGGTCTCGAAGCTCGGATGCGACGTGAGATGCGAGTATTGTCTTCCCTGTCCCGGGTTTGGCATGAAGCCATATGATTGATGGATTCTTGGCTTGGTCATCGGGGTTCCTCTCGTCTGGGAGCTCATTAGTGCAATCTCTCCAACTTTGGAACTCGTCTCTCTCATCAATCCATTGGCATGAGCCATCAGTTTTCTGGAAGACTTCATCCGGTCGATCAGAGATGCTAAGATACGATTTCAACGCAGACATTTGTGCTTGTTTCTCTTCTTCCTTAGCATCAGTTACTAGAAGGCGCATGTTAGCATAGAGCTCAAGCTCGCAAACGTGTCGTTGTTACCCACTGCCTGTTAACACATCCTGTACAGCGCCAGAAAGGGCATCCCGCACCGTATGGTAATTGGGGTCGTCAGGGCTGTCGAATTTACAAACGTTGCGATGATTTGCATCAAGATATTGAACTCTTTCGTTCTTGAACCCTGGTCCTGTGATGACAAACGTGGTCAGAGGCATGCCTATGGACCTCAGTAGGGAGGCGCATACCTAGTACCGCAGAGTCTTTCTCGACTATCATAGTAGAAGAAACCCCCAGGCTCGTCCTGAGAGTTTCGTAGAACGAGTAGATGTGTAATTGGTGCGCACATCTCCCAAAGTCTTCATTAATCAACTGTGCCGAGGTTGATCCGCTCGTTAGATCCCTGATATAGTCTCGCGACGATAATACGCCAGTGACTGTGAGGATGTTGTTCAGGGTTGCGGCATAGTCGGAGCCTTTGTGTGGAGTTGCTAGAAAGAAAATACATTGGATCCGGCTCCTCAGGTCTGACACGACTTGGGCCAGGATGTATGCCTACAGACAGATTGAGGGTCAGTATGGGGTATGGGGTATGGGGTATATTCACGGGAGCTCCCTTTACCTTTTTTATGACCAGTCCTCCCATGGAGTGCCCAACGAGTATGATCGGTCCCTATTCAATGGTGAGCTTTGCTAGGTTTCGCCGGAAGAATCGGGGTCTTGCAACGCACGCTGCCATTGTCCCTTATGTAGGGGGAGTTGCGCATTCCTTCCAATAGAGATTGGCCGAAGTCGTGGACATTGAGTATACTCGATTTTGTGCTGGCCCAGTCTGACACGTAGCCAAAACTATGGATGTTGACGTGGTAGAAGCCTCGCTCGGCCGGCAGCCAATACTGCGGCCAAAAGAACTGAGGGTCGTTTCCTTTTCTCCATGTCTTGATTGAACCGCCTCTTAGACCGTGTACGAAAATGATGTCAATCAGTGGTTCGGGCGAGGAATGCACCAGTCGCAGTCCGTCGGGCCCTCGTGAACTGGAATCGCTGTCATCATGGCGATCCTGCCGTCGCCTAGTCCACGCAGCATTGAATCGCCACCTTGGCGATGAGTTCGGCGAGAGGCTCGATCTGGTGTCTGGATAGGTACTCCTGGAGCTCGCATTCGATAGCGCGGCATCAGAAGTAGGAATGTCGACAGAGGTGCTCGCGGATGAGAGTGGTGGGCGGGTGCTAGTGGGGTGGTGGTGTGCGACGTGAGCGGAGCCTGCCGCGTCTGCGTCTGGGCTTTTCGGAACTGGTCGAAACCCCTTTCAGAAAGTCAGTGATGAGTTCTGAGGTTCCATCCAATACGCCTCTTTGCCGCCCGCAATGGAGAACTAACTCACCGGCATGTTTCTTTCGGCAAAACGATGATGTACGTTGCCATGATGAATCCTGAGTTGCACAGTCAAGCCTGACTGCCTAGAGGGCTGCGTAATGTCCTGGTTTCCGACACAGCCTTCGGACATAATGATTGGATTACACCGATCTGCCAGGGTCATGCAGCCGCCTCCCATCACAGCTGCCACGCTTCGCTAATCGAAGTTTTACCGTTTTACAGCAAACAGCCCGCTATGCTCTGTAAGCATGTCAGATCCCCTCTCTTCACCCCTACCATCTCCGCGGTCCATTTCCGCTTCTCATTCAGAAAGCCTACTGTCGCACTTCAGTCGCCGCCACCATGATCGATGAGACTAATTTGGATTCCGCCATCATCGCAGGTAGGGATAGTCTTGGCTTCGATAGATGCTGTACCAAAGCCGTCCGCTAATGAATAACCCAGCTCTTCCTCCAGGCAAAGTACTGTCAGTCACGCGACATGGAAGAACAAACGTGGGTGCCGGATGTTGGCTTTCTTTTTTCACCCTTCGTGTCGACCTTTACTTACACATGCACGTGCATGTCTACTTAACCTATAAATGAAGCAAATTTTAACCCGACAACAGTGGTCTACCGGCTATAAAATCGAGATTGAAGGAGACGGTGGGGAAGAGAAGGAATTCTTCATCAAGGTACGTTCCATTTACCTTGAAATATATACATTACCCATTACCAACCTTTCCCGCCGTATCAGATTCTTGATTGCGAGCGAGCGGATGAGATGGCCAGGGGCGAGTTCGAATGCCAAACCACATTGATGCAATACATCCCAGACAATGTAGTTCCCCCGATTGCCTGGGGTAAATTTGCAGAAGATCCAACCAAGGCCTTTTACCTCACGCACTTTCGATATCTACACGAGAGACTGCCAACCACGCAGCAACTCTTGCCTATTGTCAAAAAGCTGCACTCCTCATCGGCTTCACCTACAGGCAAATTCGGGTTTCCCGTCACGACATTCTGGGGCCCTCCACCGATGGACAACAGCTGGACAGATAGCTGGGAGGAGTACTTCACGAGAAAGTTCCGCGCGTCTTTGGAGTACGGACAGCAGCCACATGGTCGCGATGAAGAGCTCTGCGAGCTTGGCGAAGAGTTCATCTTGAAGGTCATACCACGGCTGCTAAGACCCCTACAAACCGACGGTCGGAGCATCAAGCCAACTCTCTGTCACGGCGATCTCTGGGATGCGAACGTCCAAATCGACGCAAGCACCCAAGCACCCGTCATATTTGATCCATGTTCCTTCTACGGCCATCATGAGAGTGAGTAGACCGTCTTACGGATGGTCGGGTCGTTCAAAGTTATCTGTTACTAATACCCAGGCACCGCAAGTGGAATTCCAAAGCATGAGATCTGCTCGCAACACACTGGGGCAAGACTTTGTGACTACGTACAAAAACGAAGTAGGTGCGTCTGAGCCACAAGAGGACTTCGACGACAGAAATGCGCTGTATTCTATGTAAGTCCCACAAGTGACCCCATGTCGGGCGCTCGACCCAGCAATACTGTATGACTGACCGTACTTAGGCGAGGTGACCTGGAAACAGTTGGGATGTGGCCACAATGGCTCCCACTCTTGCAACAGTAAGTTGGAGTGGAAGGCTCCCTGAAACGACCCGAGAGATTCTGAACAGCCATATCAGTGTCAAAGACGAAATGCGTCGTTTGCTAGAAAAGCATCCGGACGGAGTTGCCGGTTTTAAGGGTGGGGCGGTGAAAGACGTCAACCCTATATCAAGTTTGTAACAGCCCACAGGACGCTGGACGTGACATCTGACGTGTGCGTGAACTTTGGCATAAGAGCCAAGGCGAGGCTCATGTAGATAACTTCATAAGATAATACGGCCGTGGGCTCATGGGAGCCACCGGGGGGACTAAATTACTGAATACTACAAAACTACAATATCATCACTATCCATTTTGTTCAAATACTCGGTTGCGTGTAGCCAAACCCCTGTGGAGTCATTGGCTTTTTTAAACTCCAAACCCAATTTGACCTTTCAGCCGAACGCCCTGTCTTCCGGACATAGGGGGCTTATAGAAGTCAGAATGTCTCAGGGGAAGGGGGACCTCTCCCGTTCTCGGCCTCGGGGCAACTCAAAATATCCTCCGGTATCCCAACATGATAACAGTGGCATATCACAGAATGGAGAGTTCTGTCACACCTATTTACATATCGATTTCGCTTTGGCATATACAATGCCATAGTCTTGCACCGCAGCCTCGTATTATGTAGCACTTTGGTAATAGATATGGGTAATAGATGGCAACAGAACACATACATCAGCACCTCGAGTGCAATTAATCGGCAAATCATCCTACATTACAAGCTGCTATGGGTGATTCCCTTCCCTGATACACACATCGATATCGGTTGTGACAATGAGAGTGTGGACTGGAAGGACATGTAAATACTGTGTTTCTACTCAAGAGGTTTCCGTAATGAGCCGGTAATGTTCAACTGACTCTCATATACTCCTACAGGTTACCATGAAAAAGGGGTTCCTGGTTATAAAGAGTAGATACGCTACACTAGATATGCCTCGGTTCCGGGGCCCATCATCGGAGCCTGTTGTTCCTAGAAAGAACAAATAGGGGTGATGGGGATCCTTTAGCTGTAGGAAACGGCTATCAAGCCTCGAACAACTCTTATTCCCCTGCACCTGCCAAAGGAGTAACGGCAGACCATGGGTGACGACAGTGTCACTTGAGACAGTGCTGACTGGACTTACTCATGTCCTGGCCCAAGGCGCGTGGGTCACGGGCGCCGAATATTGCTTGTCGATCAGTAAGTATAAGTGCATTTGTCGGCGGGATCCGAGACTTGTCTCCTTCTATAGACTAGTTCGTCACCACCCAACCATCCAGGGTGCATTGCTACTTGGTCCTTTGGGTTGCTTCCCCATGTATACTGATGACAATCCGACCACCTCGACTACTGCGGTTTGTCGTAGTCCAGTTACTTGGGCAATGGTTCTTTTGCATCTACGAGAGTACTGGCCCCTTCTAGGCCGATTCTAGGTAATTGGTCCGACGGGGTTGCTTTATTAAGCATATTGCCGCAGTAGTGCTGACAGCGGTTGTGGGGAACAGAAGTGCACATTTGTTTTAAGTCTAATTGTATATGGATATCACATCACCATGGTTCATCTGAATAGATAGGTAGTCAGTCAAGTTGAGCCACATGGATCGTGGATCGTGTGGTACGTGAATAAGCCTTTATTTGACGTAGTATTCAACAGTTCACCTCTCCGAGGGCATGTCCTTGAATTTATTGGCTGAGCACCCGAGCATGACACATGGCCCAGGCGGTGAGGCTCTTCCATGATCTGTCGGGGTATGAGTAAGTGGATTGGATCTTCACAGGGGTAGCTGTTTGCTTACTAAAGCAATATAGCACCACCACAAGAGACAAAAGGGCACAAACACGTGCAATCATGTATCTCTCCAGAGTTTTTAGGTTCGAAATGCCTTCTATACGGAAGAGATGAGGCTTGCGTCATAGCAATGGCGTGTTGCTCAGAAGCTTGAGTAAGTGAGTTGAGTGATATGGGATTCCACGAAGTTCAAAAATAGTAGCAGCTAAAATAGCTCGGCGTATACTCCTGTATTGAAATTAAGATTGCGGGACCGGTCCGCCCGCGAGCAAAGCTGAAATAGGCCCGTTACTAAGCTCACCACCGCAGCTGGTCTAGCGGGCCCCCCTAAAGCAATTGGAAGATGGCTAGATGGATGACGCCTAAACCAGGGGTATGCGTCCCGACCATGTGGAACCCAGCCATGGTACCGGCCCTGTGGGAACCAGGCACCGAACCATACCGATCCTCGGGTGAGATCGCCTGTTCTTCAGCTGAGTGAGCCATCCCTGTCACTTTGCAGTAGCCTCCATTGCGAGCTTCAACGCTAGACCGGGTTTCGCCCTCTTGGGCAATTTCCGAAGAGGATCCTAGTCTGTTGCTTTTCCTCCTTAGCTTGCCATGTCATATAAAGACTCATGGGTTATCTGCCGTTATGTGAATGCCATTTCCGTTTCCCTATCGGCAGTTCGCTTTCTGTTTCCATCCTACCTATCGTCTAGGTAAGAGAGTCAGTCGAGCCTACCGACTTCCAAGGACCATGATGAGATCCACCCTCATCACCGCTGCCGTCCTCGCGGCGGTCCAGACCGTCGTCGCCTCGCCGCTTGTTGTTGCTGCCGCCATCGACAATGACGTCAACGTAACTTACCCAGACCTCGGCTCCCGGGCCACGGGATTCTGGTACGCCAACATGGATCACACGGGCAATTCTCGTGGCTATGCCCCCGATCTTGACCAGGACTTCAACTATGCCGTTTACAAGGCCGTGAAGGCCGGAGACGGAAACGGTATCCAGGCGGCCATTAACGACGGCACTAACGGCGCAAAACGTCACGGACAATGGCTTGCATCTCAGCCTCGGGTATGCGCCCTCTTATCATGAGGATGATGCGGTGCAGCGGCATCATGATCAGGTTCATCGAGACGCTGACACCCCCAAACAGGTTGTGTACCTTCCACCCGGAACCTACGAAGTCAGCAAGACCATCTACATGAATACCGATACCATCATCATGGGAGATGCTACCAACGTGCGTTTCAAGCCATTGAGGAGAATGAAGTATGTGCTAACAAGGACCAACAGCCGCCCATCATCAAAGCAGCATCCAACTTCTGGAGCAACGATGCGACCCTTTTCTCCGGTATGTTGACTTTCACCCCAAGTATTATTCCCCTTTCTAACCAGTAGTCATGTAGGCCAAGATCCTGCGACGGGGGTTTCGGGAGAGCTCTCCTTCACTGTCGGCTTGAAGAACGTGATTCTGGACACGACCAGCATCCCTGGAGGTACGCACTACTTACTCTCTTCACCATGCGCTTCAACACCATCTGCGGTGGGCTGACAATTGCTGGATGATAACAGGTAATGAGTTTCTCGCCTTGTGGTGGGGCGTCGCTCAAGGCGCACAGCTGCAGAACGTGAAGATTAAGATGGCCTCCAGCAGCAATGGCAAGGGCCACACTGGTATCAGGCTCGGCAGAGGCTCCACGTTGGGGCTTTCCGACGTCCGCATTGAGAAGGGTCAGGTATGTAGACTCACTTGGCAAGTGTTGTACTTCCTTCCGCACACATCTGGCTCGCAAACCCATATTGACTTCGGAACGATGGATAGAACGGCGTCTGGCACGATGGACACCAGCAAGCTCTTTACAAGGGCCTGTACTTCTACCAGAACACCATCGGCATGCTCATCAGCGGTGGCAACACCATCAGCATCATCGGCGCGACCTTCGACACCTGCGGCACGGGCGTGCGCGTCACCGGCGGCTCTCCCTGGGTCGCGCTGATCGATGCCACGTCCAAGAATTCGGGCGTCACCTTCGTCACGACGACCTACCCGTCGTGGATGATCGAGAATCTGAGCAAAGACACCAACTCGGACGTTGCACAGGTGCCCGAGGGCACTGTTATCGGTTCCGCAAGCCACGTCGACACCTTCACCTATGGCAACACGGTCGGCCGCAACCCCATCTACGGCGACACCAAGTCGGCCAACGCTCGCCCCGCCGCCCTGGCCCCGAACGGCAAGTACCCCGTGACGCCGGCGCCCAACTACGCCAACAACCCGGCCAGCGACTTCGTCAATGTCAAAGACCCGGCTCAGAACGGCGGCGTGAAAGTCCTAGGCGACAACACTATCGACGAGGCCGCAGCGCTCAACAAGGTGCTCGCATTCGCGGCGGGCCAGAACAAGATCGCCTACTTCCCGTTCGGCAAGTACCGCGTCGACAGCACGCTGCTTATCCCCAAGGGCTCGCGCATAGTTGGCGAGGCCTGGGCCACCATTACAGGCAACGGCGCCTACTTCAAGGACTCGGCCAACCCCAAGGCCGTGGTCTCCGTGGGCAACGCGGGCGATGTCGGTATGGCGCAAATTCAGGACATGCGCTTCACTGTCTCGGACGTACTCCCGGGCGCCATCATTGTGCAGTTCAACATGGCCGGTTCGTCTCCGGGCCAAGTGGGTCTCTGGAACTCGCTGATCACGGTGGGCGGCACGCGCGGCGCGTCGGCGCTGACCAACACATGCGGCGACGCCAACAACCAGTGCCGCGGCGCGTTCCTGGGTCTGCACTTTACTAAGACATCGTCGGCATACGTCGAGAACGTGTGGAACTGGGTCGCAGACCACACTACCGAGGACTTTTCGGGCGGTAGCAACATTTCGGGCAAGGGCGGCGCGCTTGTCGAATCGACCAAGGGCACCTGGCTGCACGCCTTGGGTAGCGAGCACTGGTGGCTGTACCAGCTGAGCCTGCGCGGGGCTAGCAACGTTATGGTGTCACTGCTGCAGACCGAGACCAACTACGACCAGGGCGACAATGTGGCGAAGGGCAGCATCCCGCCCGCACCCTGGACCGCCGACGTCCAGGGCTGGGGCGACCCGGACTTCAGCTGGTGCGGCGGCGGTGACACGCGATGCCGCATGGGCTTCGCCAACTACATCCAGGGCGGGTCCAATATCTACACGTACGCGTCGGCGTCGTGGGCGTTCTTCAGCGGTCCAGGATACCAGGCTTGCGCCGGGAACTTCCAGTGCCAAAGTGAGTACCTCGATTACCTTGTTGTTTGAGAATGACCAACTGACTTCTTTTCTCTCCACTCCAGACTACATGAACTGGATCACCCAGACGCCCCAGAACCTGCAGGCTTTTGGGTTGTGCTCCAAGGACTCGTGGTCCGTACTTCGGCTGGCGGATGGCTCCGCTATCGAGACCCAGAAGGGCTTCCAGGGATCGTGGCCCGGTGGCGGTGGTCTGGTTGGCCGCTACACGCCAAACTAAACACTGTGCGCTTGATCGTCGAGGTAATATGCATACTCAGGCACCGGCTTTTGTTGGAGTACAGTGCAGTACTCACCATTAGAAATCTAGAAAGTTCGTCCCATACCTGACTTAATCAATAAATAATGCCTTGAGCGAGGATAACCCGTAAACGGTCGGGTCATGATGCGCAGGGATGTGTGTGATATGCATGGCTGATGGTTGAGATGTCTGTGCAACGGTGATCTGCAAGAACCCTACCTCCACCAAACGCAGGCTTGAGGCCGAGTCTGCCAATGCAGGCAAGGTCAGACATGCAGCACTGTTTGTGCTCCCACCCATCTACTTGTTACCGAGGCTGCGAGGCACCAAGCACAGATGGATGGGTGCTTGCCTTAGGTACGTATCAGGTTGGCAGTTACCTGGGGAAGGCAAGGTAGACTGGTAGTTGGTAAGGTATGTAGGTACATAAAGGATAAAACAGTCGGGAATATGCAGTTTCCCCATGATCCAAGATTGATCTCATCCACCCCTGCAGCGACCCTGACGCACAATCGTGCTGGAGTAACCTGATCGGGCTTAGGTGATGGTCCCCGACCGACCCTTCTTGCCTTTATTAGCTGGATGCTCTGATGCTGGGCCACCCCGCCTGCCCGCCTGCCCGCCGCCCGTGCCGCCTCTCGTCAGCTTCTCCGATAAGTAACCTGACAATGACATCCTAACCTCGCATAACACAATAACCCCGCCATCGCCATTCTTCCAGCCTCCAGTTCGTGATCCATCATGATATAGCATCGCTCATACTCTGTCTGCCATACACCTAAGGATACATTTTACTCCCGGATCCAACTAATTTCCTACGAACTGCAAATTGCTGACCCAAATCTTGGAGCTCTCGCTGCGCCGCCAAACCCGCATCGCAACCAACGGACAGTCCAAGGTTCTGCTTATCGACCACCTCAACTGAAATCCGAACTCCTACTTGCGTACCTGTCACTACCACTTGTCTCCCAAACAACACCAACACATCCTACGCCAATACACGACGGTTGAAGAATGTCCGCCACACCAAACACGGCCTCGTCGGCCCAGAGCTCCGGCTCGGCGAGGTTACTGCAGAAGCAATTGATGGAAATGAAGCGCGCTAAGGACCTGCCTGGCATATCCGTCGGCCTGGTGAAAGAAAGCAATATCTTTGAGTGGGAAGTCATGCTCATGATCAATGACGACTGCAAATACTACGGCGGTGAGTCTTCTCTATCTCGATACTTCGTACATCGTGCACATGGAAACGGTGCATGCCTCTGCGACTAGCAAGAACGCAGTTTCCCGGTTCTCCCATGAATCTTGCTTTCCACAGAAGAGTAGTTTTCAGACAGGCCGACCGGAACGCTAACTTCTGCTGCCACAAATCACAGGAGCCTACTTCCGCGCGTACATGACGTTTCCCCCCGAGTACCCCCTGATGCCACCCAAGCTGGTATTCCAGACGCCCGTGCCATTCCACCCCAACATCTACCCGTCGGGCGAGCTCTGCATCTCGATTCTACACCCGCCCGAGGAAGACCGGTATGGATACGAGTCAGCGGCCGAGCGGTGGTCGCCCGTTCAGACCCCCGAGACGATTCTGGTCAGCGTCATCAGCCTCTTCAGTGAGCCCAACGACGAGTCCCCCGCCAACCTTGACGCCGCAAAGCTGCTGCGCGCCGAGCGCGAGGGCGGCCCTAAGGAGTTCCGCAAGCGCGTCCGCAAGTGTGTGCGTGAGAGCCTGGGGGAGGATTGACGTGGGATTTGCGAGCCGCAAATCCAGAACGACAACACAAGAAAGCACAACAAAGTAAAAATCAACACCCCCAAAAAAAATAAGACACAGAAATTGCTTCCCACTGATTAAAATCGGTGAAGTGATCGAATATTATGTATAAAGCGAACCCGTTGGGGGCCGCAGGACGCGAGATGGAATGGAATCCAGTAAAGACGATAATACTCGATGAAGAATCAGCGATGGGTGAAGATTGTATATAGCCCAATGTGATATGACAAGACCGTTCAAAGTAACACCAAAGCCTGACATACCGACTCTTTTCGACGTTTCATGTTAGCTCTCTAGACTGGCCAGAGCAACGATTTGAGGTGAAATACCTACTGAACTAATCTAATGAATTAACGATTTTCTACGGGAAATAAGCGCGGTGAGAGCATGTTCGTTCCGAATCTTTTAGAAAAATACCCATCTAGGTCGTTCTTTCAATTCCCGAGATCTTCTATTGCTGCCGCGGTGGCAGTCAGGACTGTGAAAGGCTACTTGCTATCTAGCCAGAATGCAGCAATACCAACTAGCCACCACCATCCGATGATCTGAAGGTGTTTAGCTCCCCAGCAGCTAATTTAATTACGCGAGGGCTTTCGTGAATGTATATTGAAATTCTTGGACAAATTCTCACTCCAGAGAGGAAGGATGGCTCTGTTCCTCGCCATCTTTCACAACATAATCTAATCGCTCGTCACTAAAGATCAGTTCCCTCTACTGAGCCTTCAGTGGGAACACCTCAAATGCAACATCTTATCCGTTACGACTTGGTTTCTTGAAATCGTCATGTCTTGAAAGAAGATAATAGCTATTCTGTATAAAATGAACATGATGTTATACTCTCTACTCCACATATCCCTGCTAGCCTCCTGCAGCAGCGGTATTCCCATCATCGTCACCGCCGCCGCCGCAGGGACGAAGACCGGCGCGGGCGCTGTAGCCATGCTGATCGCCTATCCCGCGACGCCCGTGTTCAACAGCACATACTACCTGGCCCACCACGTGCCGGCGGTGGCCGCGTCCTGGAAGCCGTACGGGCTCGTGGGCTACCTCGCCCTGCGGTCCCAAGCGAAGAGTGACCCGTACGCGATGATCTTCGAGGCGGAGTGGCCGAGCATGGACGCTGTTAATGACATGCTGACCAAGACGCCGGATGAGGAGAAGCAGCGCTTCGAGGAGGATGAAAAGAGGTTCACGGATAAGGCGCCGGTGGTTTGGTTCATGGACGTCGGGGCTCAGGGGTAGGGGAGGGATACATTCCACAACAGGGAGCCGAGCAAAAAGAAGGGGTCTCCATGATACGATTTGTTCACTCACAGGGCCATGGGGAGAGCATTAGAGGTGTAAATGAGCCTTTGAGGGGTAAAACATATGGTGTAGTTTGTCCTAATTCAAAGGAAATTGGTGCAGCACTTGATTGCTATCAATTAAGAAGCCAACATTTAACAATCACCTAAACAGTGGCTGGGGTCGCAGCCTGGAGAGCTGCGGGCGCAGAACATTGGCATTAATTTTGCTGATATCGTAGTCTACTCAATTACGCCAAGCACGCGACCAACAACACGATCCCACTCCTCGTCCCATCTTAAGCTGCCTTCCTTACAGGCGCCCTCCCGCAGATGCTTCAGCTCGTGCAACCCTTTTTCCGTAAACAGCCGGCCCAGGGTGGCCGCCAGCTCGTCGGCCGTTTCGAAGCCGCAGCCGTTAACCCCCTCCTTGACCAGCTCGCCGAAGCTCTCATAGGCGGCGTAGGCGGCCACGGGCAGGCCCGACCCGAACATGTCGACGACCTTCATGGGCAAGTCGACGCCCGAGCTCGACATATGCAGGCAGACGCCCAGGTCGGCGCAGCTCAGCAAGGTGGCGTAGTCCTCCATGGCCGCGAGCCAGGCCGTGCTGATGACGATGTTGGGCAGCTGTCCCTCCCGTTGGAGCTGCGCGATGCGGTCCAGGTAGTAGGCCTTCTGCGGGCCCTTGCCCGTGATGAGGACGACGATGGGCGTTGTGTACACTTTGGCGTAAGTGACGAGCGCGTCAAGGAGCAGGGAGAAGTCCTCGTCGGGCGTCCAGCTCGTGCTGCTTACGACGAGTTTCATCCGACCGGCGACAATGTCGTGGGCCAAGTTTTTGGACTCGGACAGCTTCTCCAGGAAAGCCAGTCGCTCTTTCTCGGAGTTGAGAGGCTTGAAGATGTCGGCTGGCCGGTCGTGTAAGGTCAGGATGGGCGTCTTGATATGATACGGCGCTTCCTTTAACTGCCTTTCCATGGCGTGGGTGACGGTAATGTTGGCGGTGGGCGCAGCCCGACCCAGAGCGCATTCGTAGGCCTTGGAGATTCTGACGAACGGGTGGTCTGCTCCGCGAGTACCGGCGAGGATGGTCCAGCCATAGTTGTGCCAGTCGATCATGAGGTGGGTGTTGCGAAGAAAGCATATGATCATGGCAATCGCCAGTGTGGGGATGGAAGGGGGGTTTTGGACTAGCAACCAGCGGGCAGGCGGAGTGTCGTAGCCGAGTACTCGGATCAGAGTCCAGATCTGCCAGAGGACCTTGAGCGGTCCTGCGAGAAGGAATGGGAGTGACTTGAGCGCCGGGGGTGGTGTGGCGAGTCCATATACCTTGACCCGCTCATCGCTCAGGAGTTTAGGGAGAATCGGCGACTCTATTAAGTGCAATACATATGATTAGCTTACAATCGACAAGTTCTCGTATACATAGAGCCAAGACTTACCATCGTAACCTATGATATCTACATAACCACCATGACTGGCAATGCTGCGTGCATGGTAATTCATACGAGGACTGCGTCCGATGTCACCCAACACCAGTACGTGAACTCTAGTTGACTCCTTGGTGGCTGGCGAGTGCTTGACATACCGCGAGGGAAGCAGCATGGTTGCGATGATAACAAGTGCAGCCAGGATACTCGTAAAGAACACACCCACAAGGAATAGGACTGAGACGGCCATAATCCAGAGGCGATGAGTCTGTCGGTGAGTTGTGTTGCTGGACTAGGCTTTCTCAGCAAAAGGCCATTGGTGTGACCAGCTTTCACCAAATGGCAAGATGTCCTTTCTGTTTTCCTGGACAAGTAAAATCCATTGGTAAGTTTATGGCCAGGTACAGTAGGCAAAAGATGCCTCGTCAATTGTGAAGTCGAACTTACCTACTTTGCAAGGCTCAGTGAAGCTTCATCTCATATGTGTTTTATGGTTTCAGGCTTGGGATGACATGTAGCCGTGGATACTCACTCGACCAATTGGCCCTATCAATCCAAGCTTGAGCTTCAAGATGGCAACTGTTGAAAAGGACGGCACGGGCTTTTCCCTCGACAGACGCTACCAGCGATTATCCGGGCTAACCGCCAGTTCGCTTTCAGCTCAATCACGGTAGCATTGGGGACCGATTGGGGGACCTTGCAACAATGTGTCAATTTTAGCGTAAAACCTGCCAGGCATCAAATCAGGAGCTTCAATGGGGACAGCCTGGACCAGTACTGGACAGGCCCCCGACAGGCCCTTTGCCTTGTATTTCCCCGCTAAAGATGAATCCAGTAGTGTGTGAATGACGATGCAAGGGAAGGGAAGATCTGTTGCTTTTTAAGATGGGAAAAGCACGCTACCTTGGCCACCTACATGTACATAGAGCTATGAGCGAGGCATGGCCCTCAAGGTCCTGGATGTATGTATTGATATATGTTCTCAATGCCTTTGAAGAATACCTGCTTGTTTCGAATTCCTTTTCCTGGTCTGCAGATATTTCGTACGACTGGAGAATGGTTCACGTTGTTTCAACTGAATGGAGCAGGGAGTTTTTCATCTTGACGGGTGGAGGAGGGCGACAAGACGGATGCCCAGCTTCGCCAATTTTAGTGCTTGTCAACTTCCCGAACCTTGCAGCCCATTCGCCATCAGCAGGTCAACAGCAGCAGCAAGCAGAACAGGCAGACAGGGGGGAAGGGGAGATGGAGATTAGCTTAGCGATAGACAAGAAAGATGACCCGAACCAGATTGGGCAGGACAACAACATGTCCATGTCTGTCTATCTATCTATCTGCTATCCCGTCTCTACTTCCCTCCTCCGGCCTTCCTTTGCTTCTCTCAATCTCAATCTCCTGGGTACTCTCAGCCTTCAGTCCAACAGACCAGGAATGGGCTGGCTCATGCATTGATTGATACGACATCATAAAGGTGGCACCGACTGGACTAGAACAACCCCGACTTCGCTCCTTCGCTCCTCCTTCACCCTTAAACAGGCCCGTCGCTTTTGCATACCTTGCGCCCCGTCCCGCGCTATTGGTGCGCCCCCCTTTCGCGAAGAGAACGTGTCGGGTCAATCGAACAATTCCAAGAAGTCCCAGTGAGACAGCACGACGAATCCGTTCGAAATTCGAAATTCCATAACCTTTAAACCCATTTCTCGCCTCATCCACCGATACAGTCCTCGGCTGGCTTTTTTGCCTCAATCAACAACCAATTTCTTATGAAGTACTGCAGCAGCTGTTAACAAGCCTGGGGTCGTCGCATTGACCTCACCGACAGCTGCGACGGAAGACACTAGGCCGCATTCTTCTATTAACCTTGAGCTTCTTTATCGAAGTGGTACAATAGAATAGATTGCGTCTGCGTGACTCGCAATTGTCCATAACACCATGGCATCGTCATATGCCTTCCCAACTCCTCCCTTGCCCCACAACCACGCCCATCATGGCCACGAACATGTTCAGGCTCACTCCCACTCCCGCTCGCCGCCAACATTCGGCCACTCGCGACGATCCGACCGAGGCAGCACCGCCAGCATGCATTCCTACAGCCAGAGCCTCGAGTCCCTGAACGCCTATGCCAACGGCCATAGCAACCACAGCCGCAGCCAGAGCTATGATCAGTACCACAGCGAGGGCGACGACCACTCCAACTCCCACGCCGCTGCCGCTGCGGCGCATACGCAGAACACGACGCAGTACAAGGCGAACTCCTTTCTACCCATGTCAAGACGAGAAAACCGACCCTCGCCGCTCTCTCGAAAGGCCTCGGGGAATACTGCATTCGGTGGAAATGGCCTGAGTCCAGTGCAAGACGCATCTCCCGCCACGCCCGGTCAAAACGGTTCTGCCTATTTCGATAGATCGCCCGCGGGCGCTGGCCACCACCACGATCACGATCACGATCATGACCACCACCACGATGGACACGGCCACGCCCATAGCCACTCAGACCTCCATAGTCATGGACACGACCACGACCACGATCACGACCACAGTCACAGTCATGGACATGATCACAGTCATAGCCATAGCCACAGCCATGCGCATGACCATGGCCATAATCACAGCCATGCCCACGACCATGGCCACGTTCACGTCCACGCGCATCACTCCAAGTTTACCGCCTTGTTATTACCGTACACATCTCGATGGCCCCTTATACATTCTGTAATGACCGAGAAGGACTCGAGGCGCATCTTCTATTTCATGATGTAAGTGTTTTCTATACCTTTTTCACTTCCTACGGAGTCGACGAACGAGCCATTAACAACTATGCGACAGAGTCAATTTCTCCTTCATGGCTGTCCAAGCCTTCTACGGCTACGTGACCGACTCGTTAGGCCTGCTCAGTGACAGCATACACATGTTCTTCGACTGCGTGGCTTTGGCGGTAGGGTTATTCGCAGCGGTGATGAGCAAATGGGCACCGAGTGAGAGATTCCCTTACGGCTTCGGGAAAATCGAGACACTGAGTGGTTTTGCCAATGGTATCTTCTTGATGTATGTGAACATTAAATTTTTTTTCCATGTTTCCAGTATGCTAACTCGTTACTTCAGACTCATCAGCGTGGAAATCATGTTCGAAGGAGTCGAGCGACTGATGGAGGGCAGAGAAACGAAACGACTGTTGGATTTGTTTGTGGTCAGCACGTTGGGCTTAATCGTCAACTTATTGGGAATTTTCGCCTTTGGGTCGCACGCCCATGCGCATCACGGCCATGACCATGGACACGACCACGGACATGATCACGGTCACTCGCACGGCCATTCGCATGGCCATTCCCACGACAACGACAACATGCATGGAATCTATTTGCACATTTTGGCCGACACTCTTGGTAGCGCATCCGTCATCTTCTCAACGATCCTAACCTACTTCATTCCCTGGTCTGGCTGGGATCCCGTGGCCTCGTTCCTCATTGCCTATCTGATCGGCATGACGGCCATCCCGCTCGTCAAATCTTCCGCGCATAAGCTGCTCCTGACGAATCCCGACGACACCGAGTACAACCTGCGGAACACGCTGTCCGGTATCACGGGCGTGCGCGGGGTTGCGTCCTACGCGGTACCTAAGATCTGGGAGGACGACCGGACTGGCAACTGCGAGTCGCGGACGAAGCTCATCGGCGTCATCCACGTGGCGGCGGTGCGCGGAGTCGACATGGAGGACGTCCGGGAGCGGGTCGCTCAGTATCTGCTGGAACACGGCATCGACAGCACGGTGCAGATGGAGAGGGAGGGGGACACGCAGTGTTGGTGTGGTATGGGCCGGCTGAGCTCGCTTGCTCCCAAGAGTCCGGGGTTCAAGTAAATATTAACTGTTTAAGCTGTACATATATCCAAACTAGCATTGACGACCTTATCCGGCTATGAATATATAGGATAGAGCAACGTGTTTGGAAAGTTGATAGACGCGAAAGAGGAAGATAAAATATAAAAAAAAGAATACCCTTGACATCTACCTAACTTTACTGCAAAGCTTGAGCCTTGACGTGCCTTTCCCGCGCAATTAGTCTGGGAACAGGGATGAGGGATACATCGCACACAGGGGAAAAGCCAATTTGGATCCGACGAAATCTCAAGACAAGGTTGTTCTATATTTAAACACGGCGGGTTGCCTAAAGAAGTATGTGAATGCATGATATATCGTGTCTAAACTTGAAAAGACACAAAAAGCCACCACTGCACTCGCTCATGTCTACGCTGTCTATATGAGTGAGTATGGCCGACCCTATCCACCCTTGCGAGTCAATTCCTGCTTGGGAGCTTCTGTTGGTCGCTCCGGTTCGTTTGCTTTCTACTCGAGCCCTCATGCGTCAATGCAGAGTACTGCACATGCTTCATCGCTTGAGCAACCAGCCAAAGGACCAATTCTTCGCAGTATCGGTCCCACCCGAATTTTCCGAGATACCAAGAATACCTTCGCGTTATCCTCCCCTGAATCCGCCACGTGTCCTCGGCTCCTAGCCTCTTGGAGTCCCTCATTAAGTAGTTGTGTTTCTTTCTTAATCGATCGCTACTTCTTTAACCGAAAGCCTTGTTCATGGCCTGATGCGCCAACTCGACACCCAGGAAGGTCGCCGCGTTGGCCGGCACCGCACGCGCGAGCGCGGGACCGAAGCCGGGGAAGAAGGCCTTGACGCCGCCCCTGCCGTAGATCTCGCGGATGACGCCCTTGAGGGTGGGGTTGCCGTCGGCCGTCTGGAGGCGCGACTTGACGGTGTCGACGGGGAAGACGGGGATCCACATGGCGACACCCGCGGCGCCACCCGCGGCGGTAATCGCGAGGAGCGAGAGCTCGCCGCTGGGTTGGCCCGTCTTGGGGTCCACGGGGGTGAGCTTCCGCTTGCAGTACTCGTAGGCGGCGAAGTAGGCGGCGCTACCGGGGCCATCGCGCGCCAGGGTCGCTGCGGAACCACGGAAGACGGATCGCACGCCGCCCTCGCGGTAGAGCTGGCGCACCACGTCCATGCCGCCGTTGTACTTGGGCTTCTCGCCCGGCTGGCGCTTCTGGTCCTGGACCTGCAGGATCACCTTGACTCGTTCAAAGGGCGCCGTGATGGCCGTCATGGGGATGGCGCTGAAGAAGCCGGCGGCCGAGGTCTGGGCGATGGAGAGCTGCGTCGGCCGGCCCGTCGTCGGGTTGATCTCGGGTGTTGAGACCGAAGTGACAATCTGCTTGCCTAGGTCGTAGCCCCAGAAGGAGACGGCGACTGTCGAGGAGAATGTGGATCAGTAAAGAAATTAAAGACTGGGAGAAGGATGTAAGAAGGTCCCGCTTACACATAGGCGTGACACCCACCAGCGGCGCGCTGACACCGGCGTACAGACCCCTCCGCAGGCCGTCGCGGGCGATGCTTTTGCGGACGACGTCGATGGCGCTGCTGTAGACGCCGGTCTCGGCGGTTTGGAGGCGGACTTTCACGAGGTCGAAGGGGTGGCCAACGACGACGGCGCAGATGCCACCGAAGCCGCCCGCGGCAAAGGAGCGCAGCTGGGACATGCCGCTGCTGGCGGCGGCTTTCGCCTCGGCCTTCAGCTCGCTCTTGAGCTCATCTTTGTTGTCGGGGATGTGCGGCAGCTTGTTGGCGACGGGCGCGGGCACGGCAGAGCGCAGCTTGGCGTCGATGGTGCTGGGGTTGGGCGGTTCTGAGGTCATGTTGGTGGTGGTGTTGGCCTGCTGGTTGGAGGAATGAGGAGTGAGGAGAGCTAGCTGGGTCGTCGAGGATGAGGAGTAAAGAAACGAAATGCTCTATCCTCAGAATTATGCGTCCTGCCCAGGATTTTTGTTGGTTTTCTTGTGGTGGGAGGATGATGCGCCGCAAGCAATAAAAAAACGGACGGCTGGCTGACTGACTGGGCTGGATGGAGGGATGTGTAAAGTCCGGGCCAAAGTCCCGTGCTGTGTTGCTAATTGAGTATCGTCCCTCGGCTTGTGATCGAGACCCACTTCCCCACGAATCGGTACTAAGTGGGCTCTTCTTGTCCTCGTCGACTTGTTGCGGAGGGGTGGTGGTGCAGTAATATGATTGAACAACAACACAGCTTCTGGACAGCAGGAAATCAGGCAAGGCAGTCTTGGTGATGACAGTCCCAAGATACTGGAGACGACAAAGACGACAAATTGGAGAGGACAAGTGTGCGGAGGTCCGGGGTTACGGAAGCTCCAAGTCTCTCGGCATGGGATCGAACCAAGACATCCAACATGACTTCAAATTTGGGGTGGTTGTCTGTCTGTACCTAATGGTCTGGCTGGCAAATGCCAGTACATCCCATCGCGGGTATCAAAACAGAAAGTGCCTCCAGCACCAGGATTAAAAAGGGGTGAGTTCGAATGAGCCTCATTTGATCATCTTGACGAGGGTCAATTCAATCTACCTACCTCAGAGTGTATTTCTCAATGTTACCATGGCCTACCGGTCTATCGGGTGAAGTCAATAGGTAGGTGTGTACTTCAAATGAGGTACGCGGTATTCAATTTTAGTGTCACGCGAATCAATTGATTAATCTGGCGGGCGAACGCACTGTCCCCCTCCAAAGTCCCCCAACGACGTCAGTGCCTCGGCTGGCATTGTCATTTGGGCCGAGAGATACCCTATCGTCGAGGCCAATCATTTTTATCAGATCAAGCAATCAATCAATCAATCGCTATCGGCTTTGCAGGGGGTTTGAGTCGACCTTCTGCCATACATGTATCCCCTGAATCGTTACGAGACTCAAGTACAGAAATTGGACGTCACCCATCGGGGGATACGAGTCGTAGAATAAAATAATACCTGCATGTGTCTGTCTATCGTGGCAATGAGGCATGCACACAACTCTGCGATAGGCGTGCATACATATGTCCTCCCTGCACCGCAGCACGCTGCAGGCAGTGCAGCGTGCAACCTTGATGACCATCGTCATCCAATTGCCGTCGTCTTTCCTTTCTTTTTCTCGGGTTAAAGGAGAAGCGTCCGACCAACCAGGCCCAGCCAAGGGGCATTGAGGGAGGCTAAATTTGACTTCCAACCCCCTTGCGCTAGCTTGGGGGCGGCCTGCATTGCGCGAACTCTACATATCAATACACTGCAGATCGTTTTTTGAAGTCGGGTCCAAGCAAAAGCTCATGAGATCAGACTAGCCTGACTACACTCAGGGTAAACCAGTAAACCAGTAAACCGAACCAGGGGAGAGGCTATAAGACTAAGTGCAAGCCAAGAATTTAGGTTCAGTGGAAGAGAAACGATGATAGATTGCTCGTACAATGTTATTGAAAATATGGCAGAGCATTCTTCTTATTTCAAGGGGGGAGAGAGCTATGCAGACCGGCTAATTCATAATCCTAATTAACGCCTCCGTATGCAATTCGGCGCCTTACCATCTCAACGCTCATTAACGGTCCACCGTCTCTTGCTCGACGACAGATCGCGTATCCGCTCGGCTTCTCCTGGTGGCCGCGGTGTGCCCCAAAGCCCACCTCCTCCGCCACTGCCGCTGCCGCTGCCGCCACCCCAAAGGCTCGGAGAGGACGCTCTGTCCGAGGCATCGCGCTCTTGACTGGCTGGTTTCGAGGTCTTTTCATCGGCGCTGTCTACAATGGCAGTCTCAGGTGGCTGGACTGGCAGATGGCCGTTACTCTGTTCTTTCTCGTCTGTCGCCTTATTCAAATCTAATGGCGCCGGCTTCGTCACCTCCTTTTCATGTTCAAAATTGAGCGTGAGGGGCAGGTCATCCTGAGTCTTTTCGGCCTCTTGTGGAGGCTCCCACAGGCCGATGGAATTCGATCGTGCGGATTTGATGAAAGTGGTCACGCCACTCCCCACCGTGATTCCACCCTTATCGGCTTGGTTGGCTCTGCTGCTGAAGCTGGTAGCCTGCGAGGACCGCCGCATGCTGCCAAGGGACGCATTCACCGAGTTACTACGATGTACCGGCGAAGTCTGCCCGTACTGAGACCCCAATCCGACCTCTCGCAGGGCAGGGGAGAGCGGCCCGTTAAACCGACCCCGGGCGCCCCCATTGATGCTGGAGGACCTACTCAGCGACCCAGCCCCTGGCACGAGATGATCACTGTTCGCGAACAGGGTCATCTCGTACATGTCCGGAATGGACATCTTCCGCCGCGAGAACGCATCATCTAGAGACGCCAGGGCACTGGGATCAATCGAGTTGACATCGTCATATGCAGGCCGCCTTCTCGCCACGGTAAGAGATGACATGGCAACATCGGCCAGTACAGGCTGAGCGGTCACGCCACCTACCAACGCATTGCATCCAGCACCATGTGAAACTAACACCACAATGTTTTCCGTCTCAACATCGTCGTCGCCCTCGTCTATGGCGCACCCACTTTGGGCTCCGTTGCCCTTTGGCATCTTCACCATGCAAGATGTTTTGGTCACCATTTCACCAGGGCGATCAGTCGTCGAATACCATTCAACTAACCGCTTCAAGCCCTTTCTGAAACGCTGGTGCATCGCCGCCCATTCTTCAGGCAGGATACCACCGTCACCCCAGGCAAGGTTGTCGCGTGATGAATCCCATTGGTAGTCAACATCTACACAAGCGTCTCGGGCATGAGCCACATAGCCAACAGGTATAGGGTCTGTAACCGAGACAGCGTAAGGTGGCGTGGGCGCACTATAGCCAACGGGTATGGTGGACGCGCTTCCACGGCGTGGCGCTCCCCAAGGGGACTTGAGAGCCGGGCTGGGAAGTGCTTCGTCCAGCTTTGAGAGACTGTCTAGTCCAGGGGAGCCTGTGTGGTTATCATCGGCAGACTCGGCGTGCGTCGCGAGGGGGCTGCGCAACGAGGGTGAGTTCCACAGGGCGCTGGGTGTGCTGGGTACCGGCTTCGCGTTGAAATGTGCGTAATTGTTGTAGTCTTCCTTCCGTAACAATTCGGCCTTTGCAGATGCAAGCATGAGTGCTGATCTGGGAGGTGGGGTGATGTGATCGAAGTAATCGGGTGATGCCCATTCACCCAGAAAGGGGTCTAGCCGGAGGACCGATCGCTTGATGTGTATTGGGTTTTGGGTGGTACTGTTCGACTCGGTCTCGGCCGGCAGTGCAGGTCGTGTTCGCGAGGGCGCTGGGTTTGAGAAGGACGAGATCTGGTTGACCCGTGTAGGCTTGGTGCGAGGCGACTGTCCGCCGGTAGGGGTGCGAGAGGGCGAGGACGAAGGTTCCAACGCCAGGCCTGAACTAATGGCTATCGAGGTCTGCACGCACCGGAGGAAAGGCGAGCTGTGCAGGATGACATTGTATCGCCGTCTTTTACGCGGTGTCTGGTTGATTGCTGCGGCTGCTTCTTCCTCGGTCTCGCGATCTTGTATTATGGATGCTATGCGAGCACCTACCATCCTTGACTGCAGCCATCCTCCGTAGGTCAAGGGCGGGTCGTAGGGGGTAGGCGAGGACAAATGCCATTGTTTGTCGGCGGCATCGAGACGGTTGCCATGCCTCACAATAAAAACATAGGCAGGAGGGCGACCCATGGTATGTCGTCTCGGTTCTGTGCGGAAAGGTCGTGGGAAGGTCGTAGTGGTTGAGTTAAGATAATGCACTTCCTGGGAGAAAGATGGATGTTGGGTGATGTGCAGTCGTCGAGGACTTGGGTATATGGTGTTTTAGCTGCGCGAGTCAGACCACCGTTGGCCGTACGAGAGAGATATTTAACGGTGAGGCTCTCGTAGTTGTATGTGCCTGTTTAGTCTAAGTGCTTTCTCCGATGGACTGGTAAATTGGACAATATCGTAAGGGGATGACGACCGGATTGGGCGATCATCAGTCAAGTAGCAGTGGAACCTCTGCAGTTCCAAACCTTCAGCATCGTCCCGTTGTCTTGCCTTGCTGCGGGTTGCGTTCGTGCCTGGAACCAAGGGCGGTAGTGGTGGAGGAATCTGGACGAACTCAAAAATAGAGGAGAGAGAGAGCCTGAGAGGCAGATGAGACAGCGCGGAGTTTTACCCGTCGCCGTTTGTCATCAGCTAGGGGAAAGAGGCAGTCCAAACGACGGCGGTGGCAGTTTGATCTGCCCTCTCTCTTTTGTCTTTTGTCGACTTCTCTAGCTCCAACTACGTCCGTTTTTTGTCCGTTGCTGGCTGCGTGGAGGATCAGACTGGGATAAGATGGATGGATCAGTTGGACCAGGACCCTTGAAATGAGCGGGGGGCTAGAACCGCTAGCAGCTGGAATGTGGTGCTCTGTGGTTCTCTGTGGTGCCCGGAGCAGAAGAATGGCCTTTTGACTGGTCCGACTGCCGGGGACTGGAGGCCACTAGAGACCACTGGAGGGCCCTGTACAACTTTTATTTTAGTGCATCAAACACATGCACGTTTGGTTTGGTGTTTGGGTGTCATGGGAGGCTTGGACTGGCTTGGGAGCCAGGAGCCTTGGTTCTTGGGACTCGGGGTGTCTGGAATTTGAGATGCGGGGGCATTGCATCAGCTTTGGGTGCTCGGGTTCTTGGCTGCAAGTGTTCGAGTTTCCGTTTCTGTTTCCTTTTCACATTCCATCATCGTGCTTAGCCGCCCCAGGCGTCCATTCCGGGCATTGGTCACCCGTCAATATTTTGATGCAGCAAAGAGCTTGATTTCATGTCCTCTGCTACCCGACCGTTCAAGCCAAGCCTCGGCTCGCGATTTAGTGCTTGCAGGGTCGTTGTTTTTAGTCACTCCAACACGAAATACAAACACGTTCAATGCTAATGCACGTCAAACGAAGCGAAAAAACGTGCATATATTGATCATTAATATGTAGTAATGCACCAATCTACATGTAATGCTATCCAATGCATCGTGTTACAACATTCCATAATCGACAAACTAGAACGAGTTGCTCCCCGCATGAGTAATCCTAAGACTCTGCCGCGGCCCAGGCAAGAGATGCCGTAACTAATGGACCCAGCTCTCCGACATATGAAGGGATCGTGCGTCTGAGCCAGCATGGTTTTCCATGGCCTCTAGCTGTTAACTTTGACGTGGCCAGTTGCCGACTCCGGCTACCATGGCGATCACGATGGAAACCAACACTGTCATGAAATCTGGAGTATGCCTTCTTTCGGTATCCAAGTCGTTTCCGGCCAGATTCTTGCCCCCCCATCAGTCTTCTCTCCATTTCCCTCATGCTCGGTACACCTACTACCTAATATGAGAATGTGAATCAACGGTGCTACTCCTTCAAGCGACACGAACAACTCAAACCCGCGTTCTTTGATATAGCCTCAACATATTATTTAGACATGATTTGGCAAATATTGGTTCTTTACAGCTTTCTGCCGAAGTATAGAGAACATAATTTCTCTGTGACATGGCACCGTTCAAGGCTACATCGAAGATGTATCCAAATCCCCCTCAATACCGGAAACCGATATTCATTGGAAATTAGGTGTCCTCGATAATATTTCCTTCAGCAGGCAAGGCGTACTAGGCATCTTGATCGAATTTGATTGTATACTGCTTCTTGGGTTAATATTATCGCCCTCTTCACCCACCCGGCATCCTAACTGAACGTATCCACCGTTGACGGCCCATACAATGTTGTTGTTGTGTATATTCTTCTCCTTACTGGCCCAATTGAGCCCTGGGGCGGCTCCATCCTCGCCAGCACCTCGTTGCGCTGGCTACGTAAGGCTTCCACGGAATGACTCGGTCTGTGTAGCCAACGAGGGCGAGAGACTGCTTCTCGGCGTCGACCTCCGTGACATCGACCCCGCCTGTGTGCCCGATCTGGGAGAATCATATTCCGTGGATGTGAATTTCCAGCCGGCGGTATATGGTGGGTTGGTTTCTAGAATGGTTCGCTCTACAAAACTCCCAGTCTCACGCCATCAAGGCTATATTGTCCCCATCGAGACCGGCATTGTTTACAGCCATATCAAGCCAGGTTCATACGTAGGTGTGGATATCTACCTCGAAGACGGGAGGCCAGGAGTCAGCCGGTGGCATGGGAAGACCGGCTTCACTTGGAAAGGCACCACTTGGCTATTCCCATCTAGTCACTGGACAGGCCATGTCTATCCTGCCTGCCAAAGGTTATGGGGGCCTGGGAGCATTAGTTTGAATTACGTTCAATTTTGAGGTAGCACGATTATTCTCGTCGGTGATCAGGCGTAAGTCACTTGCAACTATGCTGCAATAAGACTTATGATTAGCTCAATTATTAGCATCAAGACCCATGGTAATTAATGAAAGGCGATTAAAGGGGGTTTTCAGAATGATATCGGGCACCTTCTGGTAACTGTGGTCGTGGCTTGGACATATACCGTTGTTTAAACCAATGTAGCCCTGATGTCTTGCCTCGCCTTTTGAACTTACAGCACGCCAATCCAACGGCATGGATTTGGTTCTTTGCAGCCATGTCTTCCTATCAGCTGCATGTCTCTCGGTCCAATAGATCCATCATCTTCATCCAAACCATAGGCGTCGAATACATTTTGCCGGTGTTGTCGGAGCCCTGTGTTCTGCGTACCGGGTGCCAATTTGATGTTAGTTGGCCGACGAATACTTTCTATTGCCTGCTCCGGGTCACCCCCGCTAGCGCTAGGTGTATTAGCTAAGCCGATACTCCCACGCACCACTCTGTGCTTTAGTGGGTACCCATGCTGTCGCTGCCCGCCCCTGCTGTCAATTGCGATTCAATTATTCAGCAGTCTGACCTTGCCTATTGTGTTATTCCCACCTCAACCAAGGGGCTGCCGCCTCTGTCTACCATCACCAACTACAACAAACCATCCGTCACCATGAAGCTTCCTTTGGCGCTGTTGTTGGCGCCGCTGCTGACTCTAGTAACTGGCCTGCACACCAGTAACTGGGCAGTTCTGGTGGGCACGTCGCGCTTCTGGTTCAACTACCGCCACCTTGCCAACGTATTATCTATGTACCGAACCGTCAAGCGACTTGGAATTCCGGACTCTCAGATCATCCTGATGCTGCCAGACGATATGGCCTGCAATCCCAGGAATGCGTTCCCGGGCACCGTCTACAGCAACTCGGATCGCGCTGTCGATCTATACGGCGACAACATCGAAGTCGACTACCGAGGCTACGAGGTTACCGTCGAGAACTTCATACGACTGTTGACGGATCGCGTCGGGGAGGAGATGCCACGGAGCAAACGGCTGCTCACGGATGACCGTAGCAACATCTTCGTCTACATGACGGGACATGGTGGCAACGAGTTCCTCAAGTTCCAAGATGCGGAAGAGATCGGCGCCCCGGATCTTGCCGACGCCTTCGAGCAGATGTGGGAAAAGAAGCGATACCACGAGATCCTCTTCATGATCGACACATGCCAGGCCAACACCATGTACAGCAAGCTGTACTCGCCCAACATCATCGCGACCGGGTCGTCCGAGCTTGACCAGTCCTCCTATTCGCACCACGCTGACAACGACGTCGGCGTCGCCGTCATTGACCGCTACACCTATTACAACCTCGAGTTCCTCGAGTCCGAGGTCCGGGATACCAGTAGCAAGAAGACAATTGGCGACCTGTTTGACAGCTACAGCTACGAGAAGATCCATTCGCATGCCGGCGTGCGATACGACCTATTCAAGGGCGGCGCGGACGCGGCCCGCAGCCGTCTGCTGACGGACTTCTTCGGCAATGTACAGAACGTCGAGATTGACGGGACTAGGAACACGACCATGATCGACGATGAGCTGATCTCTCTCAGCAAGACGATTGCCCGGCTCTCTGAACTCGCCCGTGAGGAAGAGATGGCCGCAAAGAACGAGAGCCACGCCAAGCCATTGCCTCGGAAAGTGCAGGCTGCGAAGCCGTTGAACGATGACAACTGGTGGACTAAGAAGTTGGTGGGCGCAACGGCTCTGGTGGGATGCGCTGCTGTATGGGGATTGGGTTCGTACTTCGAAACTTCGATATAGACATCAAACATGGACATTGGCTAGAGCCAGATGCATGATTGGCAGTAATAGAATAAATCATCTTACCCATTTAGCCATCACGGTATACTTGTGAAAAGGACCAAATTGCGGGCTTTCTCGTGATCTGTAGCAATGTGTTGCGAACTCCGGCCATGGCATTTTATGGGCGACGGAACATGCGCCAGCTGCCGACTAGTGGCAACAGAATGCACACCTCGAAATCCACATCGTTGAACACCAATAACAAGAGTCAACAACAGAAAATAACAATCAGCGACGTTTGAATAGTGCTTGGTTGATCAATGCACAAGTTCCTTGGTTTGCATCCTATCGGAGATCGATGCTTGTTCGAGTTCCAAATTTCAATCCGTGACTATTGCAAATTCTAGAAGCATCCCATCCCCATCACGATGAAAGATTCGGGAACCAGCCAAGAACACAACATCCAGATGCGTCCGTAAACAGAGATGCTGTCCAATCATTTGATCACCCTGCTCGATTCATAATTACCTTTAACTTTTCGACGGCCTTCGACTTCTCGGCGACCCTACGTACTAGGACTCGGACAAAATGTCGGCGCAAGATCGAAGCCACATTTTACCGTTGGAGTCTTTCGGCTTGAGCGCCGTTCCCTTGACGACCCACAACATCGCATGGTCGCCCGACGCTGAGCTCGCCATCACCTCGGATGACTGTGTATACTTGTACTTCCCCGAGTTCCCATCCGCAGGCACCACCGCGGCCGCGGCCTTCGGATCCGACTTTGAGACGCAGCGGCAGTACCATGAGGTGACCTTCCGGTTCCCCGTCGTCGAGACCCGGCGCCCGGAGCTGAACCGGCACCTCTTCACCGCGGCCGAGCAAGAGTTCCCGGACTTCCCAATCACCTTCGGCGCCGGAGTCAGCCTCGTGGCCAACCTGGGCACTTCCCTGAACCATGCCGTGGCGGTCGAGTGGTCTCCCAGCGGCCTGGGCCTCATGCGCCGCTCGGTCCTCGCCGTCCTCACAGGCACGGGGGCGCTCACCATCTTCTGCGAAGGGGTTTCGGATGGGCTCGGGACCATCAAGATGAAGGGGCGCAACGTCAGGACCGTGAGCTCCTGGGTTGTCCCTTGGAGCGTGGGCGACAGTCTGCTCGTCCCTAGGGCCAAGGGACACGAGTCTGACTACTCCAAGGAACGCATCACGTCGTTTGCGTGGGCCAATGGGACAAACGACCCCGGAAGTCTCTTGGCGTATGTAAATGATGAAGATGAGATCGTTATCCTGACTGTGCAATCCAGGCATGACCCTGCAGCGCCGTCTGGTAGCGCCGGTGAATGGAGGGTTGAGGAAGTGGCTCGTTTCGTTGCCGAAGGCCCACACCCGAAAGGAGATGTACGTTTGCTTGTTACTATGAAACCATCGCTCCAATACGATTCATTACTGACAGTCCTCTAGCCGACGCATCCTGATTATTCTCCCCAGGGATCATCTTTCGCCCTCCGCTGGAGCCCTTGGTTAAGAAAAGGCCCTCACAAGACATGCATCTTGTCGTATATCACCAGGAACTATGTTGGCTTCCGGGAAGTCACTGTGCGAGCATGGAAACACATGGAGACACCTAAAGTCAATGTTCAATCGTCTGATTCAAATGGCATCTGTATTCATTTGGGTCCCGACGCATTTCTCCAATGGGAAGATATGGTAAGTCTTTCGCCAACTGCAAAGCCTGTTCAGCACTGACTTCATTGTATCAGGTGTGGACTGTCGAAGGCGCCAGATCATGCCGTGGCATCATAGCGACGCCGGCTAGAGTCCAACCTTTTCAAGTTGCCTTTGATGGTTCAGCACCCCCAGAGGTGACCACGCCACATTCAGTAGAGGTTTGTGGCACTAACTACGCTTCGAATGAAGAGGCAGAACAGGCGTCCAATCCTATCACCGGCATGATAATCCATCCGCCCAATTTCTCCGAATCGACCCTTACTCCTTACTTCTCTTTGGTGCGCCTGTCGGTGACGGCCTCGAACCATGATTGGTACCAAACCAACCTTCCTATCGCTTCGGATCCAGATACGCCGAATACCAAACCCAAGTGGGTCGCTGAGATGACCCAGTTCATTGAGGAGAAACAGCCCGTTGCACTGGCATACCGGCCGGTGAACCCCGAGGGGAAGTTGCCTAAAGGTGACAACGACGAGGATGTTGCCGGTGACGAAGAAGATGATGATGAGGACTCCGATGACGAGGACGATTTAGACGACGACAGATCGGAGTGGGGCTCCGTCGAGGACTTCAGTAAGACGGAATACTTGGGGGAGCTCGACCGTCTGACTGGGATGGAGAAAGTGAACACGACGCGCCTGCGCACCTGGGGCATGACGGCTAGCCCTGGCGGTGGCACGCACGCCGTCTTCGTCACGCTCAACAGCACCATCAAGCCGGAGCGCCACACGTTTGGCGGCATGCGGTGCCGTGTGCTGTTCGGGACCAACATAACCCCCATCGACGACCGCTTCCTGGCCATGAAGAAGCTCAGCACCGAGGGCCGCATGTGGGAATGGATGTACGGCGGCGCGCCGGCCGTGCCTGGGGCCAGCGACCTGCTGTCGGTCAATGCCAACAACTCCTCGGCCCGGACGGCGACTCGAGAGAAGTTGAAGGAGGTCGCCTCTGCTCAGTCCTGTGTGTTTTGCGGTGGCTTGCTGGTACTGGAGGGTCGCACATCGCGGTGCTATAATGGTCACTCGTTTGGTAAGTACCTCCCCTACACCTTTTTCTCCCAGCATGCATGCAGGTCACCTTATTCCGTCAAGAAGTCGAAGCTAATCCTTGTTTTTTCTTTCTCTTTTGCGAACAGAAAACTGCGCTTCCACCGGCATCCCCATCATAATGCCCGGCAGCACTCACACATGTAGCGTATGTGGACTGAAATGCTTAAAGCCCCAGCAAGTGAAAACCATGGCACGGAACAGCGATTTACATGATTACATCGAGAAGGAAGTCTCGCCCGAGCTCTGTGGTGGTTGCGGTGGAAAGTTTATGAATTGAAAGATAATTCAGAGAGCAGTATTTCATGTTATCAATGAGCTATTCAGATGATTTGTATAAATGTGTATCAATTCCCAGCTGAGTTACTTCTATATTTGAAGAATCATCGTTCTAGATGGCTACCGATGAAGGCAGTCTCACAGCTCGAGTTCACTGTTCTGACAACTGATAATTCGAGGGTAGGTGCCTGCCTGCATGCTTAGGTGAGATGCGGGTGTTTGAGTTCACACTGGTGACGTTGCCCAAAACGTTCCTGACTCTTCTATCAATTCGCTGTAGTAACACTTCCAGAAACCACACAACACATATCTTGTTATCATCCAGGGTGGAAAAGAGCCGTCAAAACCTGTTTACAAACCCACCAGCTACTTACCTGATGCTTGATAAACTACTTATGCGTGCAAATTGCCCGCGAGCTTGACCTTCTGCCTGAACTCGACCGAACTGCGCCGCTTCTTCCCACCTTCGTGGTTTTGTTTCAGGAACTGGATGCCGTTTCGCCTCGCGTCTTAGTCAAGAAATAGAAGAATGACGGTGGAAAACCTTGCCACTGCCAGACGTGTACAAGACCACCCCAGCGAGGACACGGATTGAATATCCTCAGGACATGGAAATTGTCAATGTATGGATCAGGAAGCCAATAACAATCTAGGGGACCTTCCCTCCAGTGTATGAATCAGTCCCTCCAGCTCACAGACTACGTCTCGGTAAATAGCGCTCTGCAGCTCGGTCTGGCTGAGATCCTTGCCAAAACCAAAGTCGCAGTCCAAGCATTGTTGAGTGAGTCTTTGGAACGTGGGCCCAAGTCGGGAGTCACGCGCCGAAAGATCAGCGATCCGTCGCACTTCCACGATGTCGTCCGGCTTTAGGGAGTCCCACTGCCCGATTTGAAGAAGGGCCACTCCGAGACTGTGCATGGTCAGATTGCGGACGCCGTGTACCAACTGCGCTTGCGCGAGGTCATCCGACCCGTTTGCCATGGTGGTATCGCGCTGCTTTCCTTTGGTGAGCTCGGTGCCGATGTGCAGGGTGTCCAGGGACGCCGCTAGACCCTCGTCTATCTGGAAATAGGACAGGTCTTGCAAACGCCACAAAGGCTGTAGCCATGGCGTCGATTGGAACTGGAGCACCCCCTTGACCAGAGAGAGTGCGAGTCGAAGCTGCGTGGGAACCGATATGGAGCGCTCTACAGGGAGTTTGAAGATTTGGTCCAAGGTGGCGGGCTCGCCCAACCTTTTGGGGTTGAAGCACTGCGTATGATCGCAAGATTGGCCGCAAACGGGATACAGATGATGCCTCAGATGCTCAGGTGTATCCAGATACCCTCCACAGCGATCGCTCTGTGTACATAACCGTGTGCACATGTCTCCTGACGAGCACAGGTCAAATAGTTTGGGGCCCATCTCGTCGGTCGACTGTGAGGCTAATGTACCACCAATCTTGTCTATAATGGCAGTTGATGATGCACAATCGTCTGAGAACCTGACTCTCCTGGATTTGCTGGGTCGCTCATCGCCACCAGGGCAAGTTGATACGGTCGCGCACGTGGGCGGTATCGTGATATGAACGAGGCTCAGGCTTTGAGAACGAACAAACAAGTCCACAAGTCCACTTTCCATCGTGTCAGCCTCGGTCCGGCCCTTTGCACTACTCGATGATTTCATGTCACTTACTCTTTGATCTCAAAGCCAGTTTGGTTTCGGTAACGCACAATTACCCTCAGACTTCCGTCCTGTCTTGAATCCAACAACAACCGCAGATCATGGCTTGTATGCTGAGCCTGAAAGCACGACCAGAACGACCGAAGTGCGTCGTAAAACGATTTGGAGTGCTGTGTGACTTGCTGAAAGGACTCAGGCAGTGGTCGTGTCCGCTTTGGGTGCGACTTGGACGGGCATTGCTGGATCTTCGCTGCTGTCTTGCGCAGCCTCTTCAGGTCTTGAATAGATTCCTTGAGGTCCCCCAGAGTGCTCTGATAGCTAGACTTCTTCATCATAATGTGGACCGCTTGGCGCATTCGTTCTGATGCTTTGATCTAAGGTCATTGCGATGTCAGTCATCTTAAGATCACCCGATCACGGCGGCAATGGTAATACATTGGTGGCATACTTTGACCTCTGGGCTTGTGGTATCCTCCATGTCGACATTCAGCTTTTCGTTCAGATTCGAGGTGCAATCGCGAATCTCGATCATTGTTTCTTCGAAATCTTCATATTTCCTGCCCATGTACCGCTTCAGCTGGGCCTCCAACCTTTGTGAGCTCCACTGGGTATCTGTGGTGTCTTCAATCAGAGCCTGAGCCTCGTCTCGACCAACTGCCTCTTGCAACAGTAGTTGCATCTCATCCATGAAGACGGCGCTCTGGGCCCTGAATTTCTTCTGCAGGCGCTTAGCCTCGCTGTCATGGTGTTTAAGGACTTTGAGTCTCTTCCGGGTCACCGCAATGCCTTTGATGGTGCCAATGCAAAGGGGTAATATTGCGAGCGCAAGTTCCGCCATGGCTGTGGTCTCGAATATGGCAACTGGGGGTGTATTGAGTAAGGAACGATATCTCATCAGTTTGTGAGAGGCGGATCTACTTCATTGATCAAATGCGCCATCGCCGGGGTGTCGGTGGCTATGCCCTCCAATGAGACGTCCAGATGCTGCATGCAAGGTGCATTTCTCAGCTCAGGCGGGGTGACGGGCTGACTTATGTACTCCACCACCACGGAGCCGCGAGCCTGACCAAAAAGTCCTTTCCCTCCTATATCCACGAGATGAAGGATTAGTCCTTCTACTCTCTATTTACTAAGAAGAGCTATCGTAGCTTTTAGTCGTTTGAATAAGGGAGCAGAGGGGCCGCCGAAGCTTACTTTCTATAAGCGATGGCGGGGGCAAGCCGAGTTGCTGAATGGCAGCAGTCCATCACCGAAATACGAGATTCTGAAGATCATCCAGACGATCCGCCCTTGATCGCGCAACTGTACGTATCGTGCTCCGAACTATTTCGCGACATCATTACAGGGTTGTCCGATGATGCATCGGCCGACAACTCTGTCTTGATCAGCCTGCAACGAAGCCAGAGCTACATGGTGCTATGGGCAGATGGCTATGGAGTAAGCGATGGCTTGCTAGACAAGGCGCTTGATAAATCTCGAAGAGCCCGGTCGACTACTCTACGGTTGATATACAGCGTCTCACAAACCTTGACTAAAAGTATGCTTCACACCTTTGACCTTTTATGAGTTCAATGCTCATACTGTCAGGACTTATCCTACACGTCACCCAAGAACATCGAAACATATTGATCACCAAGATCGCTGCAATCGGCCTTACGGCGGACAAGATCAAGTTCATAATTGAACATGACGATAATGAAGACTCCGACTCCGATACGAGCAGCGAAACTTCGTCTCAAGCTGGAATCAACGACTTGGGTGAAATTGCCGACGACCTTCTTACCGACACCCAGTGTCTCATGGACCTAGGCTCCAGGTTCCAAGAGGATCATGTTGGCCCCATCAACGTCGAATTTGCAGTCAGTGCAGCTCAACTAGGCACATGGGAACCTTCCATGAACTTCGTTGACCGCGTTCGTTGGCGTTATCCTCGATGTGAAACTGCTCTCGCCGACCGCCTTGGCAAAGCCAACTGGGACCGTGTTCTGAGGCACCGGGAAGTAGTGAGCGAAAACAGCCGGTCAGAGCTGACTGTAGCGACTCCAGAAACTTCTATTCCAGCCAAACAAGCCCCTAGCCAGGTGGCCTCGACAACTTTCCGCGATTCCGCATTGGGCAGCTCGGCCCCCTCGGGCATTATTGCCTCTGGACACACGGCGACTGAGTATGCGGAAACGATGGTCTCTTACCGAGCCGGCCAAGGGGACTCGATTCGGGTACCGCCGCTTCCGGACGGTGCGAGGGAGGGTAAGCCGTTCAGCTGCATAGGCTGCGGATTGACAGTCAACGTGAAAACAAAGTCTGCCTGGAAGTAAGTGAACAATTGCCAGGTGGAGACTTCGTTGGTGCTAATTCATTCACAGGAAACACCTGTTTCTGGACCTCCAGCCGTACATTTGCCTGTATGACGGATGTGACTTCAACAGGACGCCTTTTCCGACAAAGACTCAGTGGGAATGTCATGTCAATCTGGAGCATGGCCAATCCCAATCTACAGCGACCCCTTCCGAGTGTCCGATTTGCCAGGAGAATGCTTCCGATTGGCAAACCAATACCAATGTCCACCTCGCTCGGCATCTTGAAGAGATCGCGCTCACAGTCTTGCCTACGAATCTAGATTCCGAAGACGGCACAGATCTGGATTCGGGATTGGCATCATCGGAGACTTCGACCACGGACAGTGTAGCCTCCATCGGACAAGAGGATTCAACCCACCCCGATGCATTAGATCTTTCTACAGCTGGTACAATTGTGGGAGAGGTGCTGGGGCCGAAGATCTGGACGGGTAGCCATTTCCTTCCGCGTTTTATACGACAATGTGAAGTGCCTGGGGAGGGCCCATGCTATTTCTACGACGACGGCACCCGTTGTAAAACGGTCATCGATGGCGAACCAGTCAATGCCCATTGGGGAGTAACCAAAGCAGGAAAACCTCGGAAGCGTCTCGAAATAGCATGCTTGACGTGCCGAGTGAGGAAGATCAAGTGTGACCCCGACTATCCGCGTTGCGTACAATGCGAGAGGTTCGGGAGGACTTGTCTGGTTAAGAATCCCCCCCAAGGGGATGCCCAAGCTGCACCGGTAGGGAGCGATCAGGTCCACCCTGGTACAAGTGCCTCCGCTACTGGTGCGGGCTGGGAATCTCCTGCTGATGGTATGCAATCCCCTATCTCCTGTGGTGATCGATCAGCGTCTCCTTGCCGGCCCTAATCACTGACCATATCTCCTACACCATTTAGGCCAGGATGGCAACCCGGATCTATCCGACTCGACTGCCTTGCCAGCTATTAATTCTCTACAGGCCGCCGCCGCTACCGCCACTGTCGCGACTGATGCCGGTGCCTCATACACTAGAGGCAAGAACATCCAATATGAGCAAAGTGCCTATCATACCAGCAGTGAGATGAACAGCTCTGGGAAAGACTTCGAGAGGCACATCCAGACGCGTCATGATGACTCAAAGAACCTACATCCGCAACCAATGCCATCGCTCAGCAGCATCTTCGGCCCTCCCAGCCAGATACGGCCACTACACTCACCCGTTTCGGAAAGGCCCAGTCCCATATATTCGCCTTTCGCTCGGCCCCATTCTCTACCTGCCAACCCAGATGAGCCCTTATTTCATGAATGGATCGACGACTTGGAATATTACACTAAAAAAAACCGTCATGACGAGGATGTCAAAGAAAAGGTTTGTTGTCAAATAACCAAAGTTTGGGCTAAACATGCTGATGAAAGTTGGTAGGGAAAGATTGACCGTACTATGACAGATATATACAGTGATGAGCTGTATAGCCCGACCTTCAGCATAGAACGAGCCACTGCGGAATCTCGGAGCCAGACAGCCATGCCACCAAGCAACGACCTATTTGCGCAGAGGCTTCAAGCTGCCAACCACCAGCATTTGATCGCCCCTACTTCGTCGCCTTCGCTTTCACCTTTCCGACATGGCTCACATCTAGCACCCGTTCTTAAAGACTTTGCGCAATCACAGCAGGATAATCCAGAATTCGATATAGCACCAGTTGAGTTAGATTTAGAACCGGGCAACTTTCCTTCACCGACAGACGAATTGGCCCACGCCGACCGCTATTCCCAGTTCGTCCAAAAACTTACCAACGACAGCAGCGGCATAGCCAATAACCACTCCCAAATACCCAATAATATTGACAGACAAAACGGTCCTGTTCTTCCATCACTGAAATCACAGTTACAATACGCAAAGCCACGTCCGGTGGAAATCAACCAGATTCATCTCGCTGGTTCCCGCGACACGCCGAAACCAGCAATTTCAGATTTACATGACCGGGTGCCAGCTTTCCCATATACTGTACCTAACTCAGCGGATCCTGCGAATATTGATACCTCATATGGTAAAACTGTTCCGAGCAACACGGATATGTCGCGGCCGTGGAAGTGTCCGATTCCAACTTGCAGATATCATGAGTTCGGTTGGCCTACCAAGAAGGAGATGGATCGCCACATCAACGACAGGCATTCAGCAACCCCATTCATGTACGAGTGCCTATATAAGCCTTGTCCGTATAAATCCAAACGGGAGAGCAACCGCAAGCAACATATGGCGAAAGCGCATGGCTGGAAGCCTGATCCTTGAAAGCCTCATCTATTCCGTTGCGGTCTCGGAACATGAACGGTTGCCCCTCTCGGCTTATGCTTCAGGAAGGATCACGACCAACACATCCGCGCGTAACATCATGGGGTCCAACGACAGTGAAGCACGCGGCGATAGTCTTTCTGTTACTTTCATGGTTGTGGGCAGGAGTTTAAATGTGAGAGGGATATGGAAGCGTATGGCAGACGCGTGATTGAACGCCAAAATTGGAAAGGGGGCACATGTGCATTTGTTTTCCGGTCTTCCCCTTTTGGTGTGATTCGGTTTTTCTGGGCTCGCCTAGTATAATCTGAAAGGGGGAGAAGGTTATTTTTGTTTTCGATTATTAATTGGTGGGCCATCACAGAGTAAAAAAAAGAAAATAAACTTAAAAAGAGGCTACCGTCCATAGATTTCAGTCCTTTTGATCAGCTGAGGCCTTGCATTCTCGGCGAAATAGGCTGCCCTGTGCTGTCGATATGACCAAGAAGAAGGCGTCAGGTAGAAGAGTAGGCATGGGTCATAAGAGAATGTTAAACACCAATATTTGAATATTCCGATCTCGCACACTATGATGCCTAAAAGTGTATTGCTATGACTGTCCTTTTCATCCAATGGAATGCACCAGAGCCTCAACCACCCAGCGAAACCTCTCAACTGAAGGCGTCATATGAAGGTTGTCCATACAGACCACAAACTCAATAGGGGGTTGCCCATACAAGATTTTCTTCACACTGAATGTCTCCTCTACAGATCAATAAACATAAAAAGTTTAAAGCCAGCACAAGAAGAAAATTTTTGATACCATCTTTTCTGTCCCTTTTTCAAAGGTATATAAGGACCCCTCCCTCCCGTTTTCTTTCCTCTCACCTTCTTCCCATTCATTCCTCAACTCCTCTCCTACATTTTACGTCCTCGCCAACGTCTGTCTTCGCCAACGTAGCTGGGAGCTCGATGTTCAAGCACCGTGTCGTCGAAGTCTGGTGGGTGCCAGGGATCCCAGCAGCAAAGGGCCGGGAAGGTTATAACGACTGTGGTAAATCTCGGGTTTAAAACCGTTGTTTTACCCTGCCCGATTCTTTGGTGCTTGTATCCCTGGCATCCACCAGGCTTCATCGAAACGGTCCTAGTGCATCTTCTCATCTACGTTGGCGGAGTTTGACCACTCGTGTCTTGTTCCTTCGCTTTGTTTCAACTTCTCCTGTCCCGCTCTCGTTTTTTCATTGCCAGCTGAGTTTCGTCCTTGGCGGCGAAGAAGAAACAGAGAGCGAGGAAGGCTGCGCTGTTGGCCTCATTCCAACCACATCCGTTTGCCAGCTCGCTAAGTAGTTTCATTCATGCCATCCAACACAATTACCCAGGTAACTCTGACTTCACGATCCACTTCACGGTGCGTCTAGGGGCGGCAGGAAGCTCATGCTTGTCGTAACCCTGCTCACTCTGGCTTTCTCTAATACTCGTTTCCGACTTCGTGCCTGATGCTCCCTCTGCATTGGAATTCTCACGTCGACAATTTCGGAACACCGCCCATCCCATCAGCATTCCGACTAGAGCCGCGGCAGGTATAGCCACACCGAGACCGATCTTGGCGCTTGTGCTTATTCCACCAGCGGGGTTTGAATCTCTCGTTGCTGTCGCCGCCGTCTGAAACCCGGAACCGCTTGCCGTCATCGTTGTTGGAACTCGTGATGATGACGACGAGACCCCCAAACTGCGGCTTGAGGCCATGGAAGCGGCAGCGGCAGCAGTGACGATGTTGAAGTAGTGGCATTTGGGACCGGCTTTCACACTGCCATCATCTAGCTGGACTTGGAGCTCAAAGTAGAAGACCTCGGAAACTGCGAGATTCTTGCTGGTGCCGACAATCCATGAGTACTTCCCCTCTCCCGATAACCCCTCTGTTGGACCAAAGCTATTAGCCCTAGTATCTTTGATTGAAAGGTAATGAGGGGAAGGACAAGAAAATAGAAGAGAGAATAATGGAAAGCCCAACTTTGTATTGTTTCCGAGTTGCCATTCAACTCTTGGAACATTATAAGATTGTACACCTCATCCATACTTCCCTGAACCCAGGAGATTTCCATTCTTTCCCCGATGGCGTATCGGCTGTTTCCGGTGTAGTTGCCGGGGAGGCCGCCTTCCGGGGGAGATACAAACTTCATATATGCGTCGGTGATGGCGATATTCGGGAGAAGACATGCTGCTAGCAAGATAGCAATATGAGGACGACAGATAGTGACTCGCATTCTATTCAGTGGGGGGATCAAAAGGGCGGGAGAGAAATATTGGTATTATTAATGTGAGTGTTGTGGTGGGTAGTATTTGATTTGGGGGACGAGGAAGATTGGCTGCATTTGACAGCGAGGAAGATCTGAAGATCTTTTCACCTTACATCAAACGAAGGATTAAAAAGGGGCGGTGGCTTTGAATATAGCCCCTGGATGGAGATGGTCGCCTTGTGCTGAATCTCACACGAAAGTTGCACTTGTGTCGGTTGAGGTGCACGAAAGCTGACAGTCCTAGTCCCACCAACAAAGAGCAACACTTGCGCGTCGTTGGGGTCCGGGTCCATCCAGCTGGATGGTTTCAGGTGCTGCGCTCTCACGTCCTTCGGTGACTGGGTGCTCAGCCATCAAAGTACAAACGCATTTTGTGTCACTGTTGCTGCTCGTGCAGGCTGAGCAATATCTACACTATGAGGTGGGACAAAGGCTGTGGGCAGGTGGGGGTTCAACAGCCCAAGGGTCAC
This sequence comes from Apiospora arundinis, assembly GCA_039105305.1. Classification (NCBI taxonomy): domain Eukaryota; kingdom Fungi; phylum Ascomycota; class Sordariomycetes; order Amphisphaeriales; family Apiosporaceae; genus Apiospora; species Apiospora arundinis. The sequence goes on from JAPCWZ010000004.1 coordinate 3,348,011, forward strand.
TACTTACCCATGGGATTCTGCTTTCCATTCTTCTCTATTTCTACTCTACGAGTCCCGGCTTCATGTGGTAATCTGCGCTGGTAAACCGGCTCTGGCTTCGCAATCTCATCCGCCGCGGAGTCAGGGTTCTTGCAGATATGTGCGCCAGCCCTGAGAGCTTGGCATGTTGCACACCATGTTGGCCAGGACTCGCACTGTGGCGTTTTGCAGGCTGCCGCAGCCTCTGGCCTTGCATTCGTCCCAGGGTGGCTCGAAGATGAGGAGCCTGAATCTTTCTTAGAAACTGTATTGTTCGCCATGATGAATTGCTTTAATGAACAGGATAAGTGGTGGGACTACATCATGAGGCGTAGCATGAGAGAGACGACACTGCCTTATATATGTAGAAATTGCAATTACATTATCACGAAGATACAAGTATGACACTGTGGATGTACGTGTTTTTCGAAATACACGGACCCTGTTTCGATAACACGATCGAGTTCTGCAAACAAAGGCATTGTCGAAGCACTGCTCCGGCGCAGAATAAAGGAGCTATACCTTTTGTTACATGTTCACCCTGCGAGTATTCGAAGCTGCTGCTCAATCAAAGAATCTCCACGTATCTTCTAAATAGATTAGATGGGCGGTACCGCAAGGATATTTCAACATTTTGTCCCGGATTGGGCCCTCGCTTCGCCGGGGGTATAGGAAAACAAACACTATGATTATTCTTTCCTGGTTGGTTTTAGTTCGTTTTATCTGTCCTCGCTTCAGCGTTAGATGCATGATTGACCTTAACTTTTGCAACGGAGTTCACCAAAATCTTTCACCAACACACTGCTCTCAAATATCGCCAGCGCAGCCGCCTCCAGACTCAAGATGACTTCCAACCCTCCGTCAGGAAACCGCGGCAGCACGATGGGGTACCGCCGACGCGAGAACTTCCCCAGTCTCACCGCCTCGCACCGTCCGACAGTTGGATCCCAGTCCAGCTGGCAGACGCCCTGGTCCGCCCACGAGACCATGGAGATACCATCCGCTGGGCGACGTTTCACGCGGTTGATGTCTCTTTGAGCAGCCGTGTACGTTACCGCGTCGCGGATGCTCTGCGCATTGATCTGGCTTGTTATCGCCCTGCGAATTGCGGCGGCGGTCTTGGCCAGGAGTGTGGGGGCCGTCGAATCTAGATCTCGCTTGTTGTAACTCGGGTTACCAGAGGAGCAGGAGGGGGAGGACGTCGCTAGCGACAGCAGCTCTTCAGTGGGAGCTGATACAGTAGCCCGGCCGAACGCGGCGCCGAGATATTTTGGGGACAGAGGCGGCTCGCAGCGGTCGCGGAAGTTGACGGGGATGTTTATCGTACTCGACAATGGTGTCATCGCATTCGATGAAGACTCGGCCGCTACGACGGCGCTCCACAGCAGAGCCGTCAAGGCGTCCCCGGTGGAAACCCAGGGTAAGTCAGCGCCGTCGTTGGCGAAGGCCTTAAGTCGCCTCAGAGATTGCGGAGCGAAGTGAAATATGGCTGTGACGAAAGAAGGAGGCATCGTGATAGTGGTGGCGGATGGGACAGCTGTGGCAAGCAGGTCCGAGGTCGGTGCCCCAGCTTCGCCGTCATCCTGGAAGAATAAGATGGATGGGATGGCATCAGGTATATCAGAGCTCCCGGATCCCAAGTCGCGCACTGCGGATCGATCTAGCATATATGTGGCAACCACAGGAGCAGAAGCCCCATCATCATCATCGTCGTGGAGTTGCTCCCCGCGCCGGCAGTGCGCAGCCCAGATCTCAAGCAGGGCGCCGAGCCCCGTGATATCCGTCGTCGAATGGTGTACTGCGACCCCGAGCACGAACCCGCCCTCGAGATGACTCAAGCGAGCCCTGAACACAGGTGGTTCCGCCTCATCATCCGGGGACGCCGTCTCCGGCAAGAACTCGTGAGGGGGCAGCCTATCGGGCGGAAAGCTCATGCTTTTCAACGTGGCGTAGCTGTACTCTTGCGAGTAGTCTTTGACGTCTAATAGGACATCCGAGATACCCTGATTACGGAAATCCTGGTCTTCCGCTTGATCCGGCGGCGAGAGACCAACAGCGCCGTGAGGGTATTCTAGGCTTACGACGCGGGACAGCAGCCAGGGGATCTGGTCCGCCATGCGCTCGAGTGCAGCTGCAAGTTTCCTCTCAAGGGAGTATTCGCCTGCTGGAGGAGAAGTGAAACACAGCATCTGGCGGATATAGGTGTGCGGCATGAGCCAATCCAGGGGGGAGAGGGGGGTCGACATGGCCGGACTCCATTCCATTCCATATAAATGAATTGGTTGATGCCAATTAGCCCGAAAAAATGTATAGAAATAACTAGTTAGTTTATTTGCCCACCTTATTACACAATATCGGTGATGGGGGGCTGACCGATTTATCTGTGACCTCAGGTTAGTAGCCTCAGAGTGTATACGAGAAGGATCACCTTTTGGTTCGAGACGTTCGGATGACTAAGCCAGACATCCATCGATTGGGGGACATTATCGTCGTCTCCACGATTTAAACACTGATTTGGGTATTTAATAACTACCACGCTTTCCTAATCCTATCCTGAACGCCGTTGCCAATGCCAATATTTCTTCGCTACATACCGGAAAGGGAAAAAGAAGAAACAGAAAGTAAGGAATACAGGGTGTACAAGTTACCGAGAACAGATAACCATGTAAACTCCGAGTTCGCTAGAGATCTGCTCGATAAACATGATGGCTACCGAGACCCCAAAAGCTGAAAGAAACCTAAGAAAGTAGGTATAAGCGTAAATCGAGAGCTATCCCGAGGCCCGTAGGACGTTGTGAACGATAGTTCGATCCCGACACCTCTATCCAATATAACGGGGTAGGGCTAGACAGGGCCAAAGGCTATGAGTTCAGTGGGTTATTACTACCAATCCACCGCCCAGCCGTTCTGGTCCAGGAATTCCTCGCAGGCCTTACGAAGGGCTAGGTTGGGTCGAAGATCCGACGGGTGCAGGGGCTCGCGCGTGAGCGGGTCAGTGGGCTGACGCCGCAGGTGCTCCATGATGGAGGCACGCTCGTAGCTCTGGCCCGAGACGGTGATGACGGGGTCGACCATAAAGGCGAAGGTGATGTCGTCGATGGCCCACTCGGGGACCTCGCGTCGCTTGTCCTCGTTGGCGCGCGCCGACTCGAACACCCGGGAGAGCTGTTCCATCTTGGCGTCCCACTCCTCGGCCACCTGGCGCCGGTCCCCGTCGTTTTCTGGCGTGGCAGAGCCGTCATCGACGGGATTCATGGCGGCCAGACTGTCCTCCTTTTCGCGCCGCATGGTCGCAAGTATATCTTCCTCTAGTTCCTTGTTCGCGCGCTTGCGCTTCTTCTCGGCGTCGTCCCAGCGGTTCTTCTTGCAGCGCAAGACTAAGGCGGTAACTTGGGTGAGGGACTTGTCGTTCGTAGCGGCGCAGAGTTCGCGGGCGCGGCTCGCATGCGACACGGCGTCGTCGAAGGCGCGGAGCTCGAGGTAGGCCTGGGCCAAGTAATAGTAGGCCTTCATGCTCTCGCCACTCAGCTTAAGGCAGGCTTGGCAATCGGCGATGGCGGAGTCCCAGAGGCCGAGCCTTAGTCTCGCCATCGCTCGGTTCGTGTACAAGGCTGGGTTCGTATTATCGGCGATAATGCTATAATTGAAAAGTGCGAGTTAGAAACAGGGTATTGTCTGTCTTCCGAGAAAGGAGAGTTAATGAAAGGACCGAGGGGAGAGACTTACGCCTTTGAATATAGGCTCTCTGCACCGACAAAGTCGCCATTCAAGAAGAGCTTGTTACCGTCTGTCTTAAGAATTCCGGCCTTAACGGTATCGCCAGCCATGGCTATTGGTGTCTCCAATAAGACACTGCGCACCCCAAGCACGCTACGTAGAAGCTCGCACTGAGAAGAAACTATAGGAATTGAATCGACCAATTTCTAGTATCGTGCTTTCTTTCGATCTCTTGACGACCTTGTAAGCTATCGGTGGGGAGTAGAAATGACAGTGTACCTGGTAAGGAAGGTAACGTATGCAGGCGGGGTAGTGGTATCAGTGATGGATGATGAAGGAGTGGCGGACTGTAATTGAATGAAGTGCTGGCTTTGGAGTGGAGGAAGAACAAAGAGGCAGAAACAAATGAATGCCCTCAGCCCTCAGCCTCGTTATTCAACGCCCAACCAGCGCACATTACGGCATACAGTGTGTAGGTAATGGATGGGTGGAAGGTGCGAGGGCGAGGGCGAGGGCGAGCGAGGGTGGAAGGGCAGATTTGGCGATTGGCATCAAGCCAATCTTTGATCCATTTGTCAGATGGAGCGCCCGGAAACTTCGAGAAACAAGGGTCCAATTGCTAAAGTGGATAAAGCGAGACACGCGACAGGACAGACAGGCCCTCCCCCCACCAATTCAGTAAGTAGGTAGGTACCACTAACCACTACCAGACCACCTAACCTTTCTGCCATCCCCCCCTCGAGATTCCTCGAGATCGGCATCGGTCCATCGGCTGCTGCCGAGACCCGCCAGCGTAGCTCGTGTCCGTCCGAGACATGCCAGGTCAACCTGACCGTTCTTCAACTCTACAATCAAGTACCAGACCACTCGTTTGACACTATCGTGGATGTCATTATTATCTGGCCAGATCTAATCCATCGTGCTTTCATCTGGCATTGTCTAAGAGACACCGCCTCAGAGCTTGCGGAAGCTCAGGCACCTTTGGCTGGCACTTGGCAATCTTGAAACCTCGAGGGTACTCCCGCGAGAACATGGTTGATTGGTTCATGTAACCAAACCTTCTGTTACAACCCGCAGTAGATTCATCTGTTCTCGTATTCCCGTACCTGATGCAATCTCTGGGCGAGCTTAAAGCTCGGCATTTGCTTCTTGGATGCCATCGTCAAAAGTTCAAGCGAGGTAGGCCTCGATAACATTTTGCTTCGAGGCCTACCTAGTGTTTGACTTTCCATGACCCCGCCTCACATGCTGAGAACATCAACGGTCTGATCATGGTTCGCGTTGCCCGTCCGCGTTGCCCGGCCGCGTTGCAGCTATATCAGCCACTGAAGACCCAAAGTCTTTTCGGATACAGGGTCGTGCTTCCTCGCCTGAACAGATTTCTCCAAAACGTATTTTCTTGATATTCACAATGACAGTAATCGAACGACCGCACACACCACTGGTTGGCATTGACGAGGAGAGTGTGGCCCTGATTCTCGAGCTTCAACGCCAAGATGGAGAGCTCCTCGGGAGCGTATCGAAAGGCAAACAACGCGAAGGCAGTATGCCCAGCGACGCAGAGATCGCTCTCAAGCTTTATCTGGAGGAGCTTTCTGTGGCTACTGTATCCCTCTTGGATCATAGGATAGCCAAGAGTATTCAGACAGCCGTGCGCGAAGATGCGGATACCCTGAAAATGCTGCTGGCCGAAGAGCATATGGCAACACAAGATCATCGCCTCTCCCTTCAACTCTCCGGTACAGCAGCCCTCGGAACTCAAATTATTCCAGTGGCGCCTGTTGCAGAGCCGCATTCTGCCGAAGAGGAAGACATGGAACTCATAGAGAAGATGTCTTGCATATACGTTACAGGCGAGCATGACGACCCAAGCGATTGTCCTGATACACCGGATGACCAGACGTCCGTCGCTGGCCAGGAACCAGAAGGCTCGGCCTGGGCGGCTTCTCGTCCACATCGGGCCCGCATATGCATCTCTTGTGGTGAGAGACGACACTTCACAGATGTTTCACGGGCTCCTTGCCAGCATGAGTATTGTCGGGAATGTCTCAAGCGGCTGTTCGAGGAGTCGATTCGCGATGAAACTCTGTTTCCCCCAAGGTGCTGCAAGAGACCTCTACCGCTCGACAAAAACATACTATTTCTCCCTCAGGCGGTCGTGAAAACGTTTCGCGAAAAGGCTGTCGAGTTCTCTACCCCGAATAGAACATATTGCCACCGGAAGGACTGTTTGGCTTTTATACCTCCTGATAGGTATGTGAATGGCGTGGCCCATTGTGGTGACTGCGCAGCGAAGACTTGCATCAGTTGCAAGGGCGCGAGCCATAGCGGCGATTGTCCACATGACGAGGGGCTCCAGCAAGTCATTGAGCTCGCGCGCAGTGTAGGATGGCAGCGTTGCAAGAAGTGCTGGGCTATGGTGGAACTTCGCACTGGTTGCTATCATATGACGTGAGTCTACATATACACACCCACTTCGATCATTGTTTTAGTAGCTTGCCTCTGTATTTTGCGCCCAGACATGTGCGGTATCTAAACTCTTTCCTCAATCTTTAGATGCCGGTGTGGTGCGCAATTCTGCTATTGTTGTGGCACACCATGGAAACAGTACGACCATGGGAGGTGGACAAAGCAGTGTCGTTGCGCACAATGGGACGAACATCGACTCTTGGAGCGTGCCGAAGAAATCGACGCCAGAGATCACGCCGGATGGCTCTTTCCAGGACCTCAGGCTGATGAAAACGCAGTTGCCGCTGCCCACGCCCAACGGATTAATAGGCTTGTGGAGAATATTCGAGAGAATCACGAATGTGACCATCTACGCTGGCGGGGGCGGCCAGGACCGCGAGATTGCGAGGAGTGTGGTGACGAGATGCCGCTCTTTATCTACGAGTGCCGCCAGTGTCATATTATGGCCTGCCGTCGATGCCGATACAATCGGCTGTAGACACTCATTGTCAAGACCTTTCTAGGCTTTGTTTGTTATCTGTCTGCGGGTTGGCATTATGTCTTGAACTCGTCTAATGGTGACCAGCGTAGGGTGCAGACCAGAAGCCTTCTCATTAGCTGGGTCATTTCATGGTCCCAGTGTGCCACGGTACAGCTTCCATGAAGTCGCACAGGGTAAAATCAGAGCCTCAAAATGGGCGGGGAAGTTGCAATGGCATCATTAGATAATCATCAATTACGTTATTCTATATCCGTATCCGTCAAGGAACGCCATTCGCTGCTATGTATCCAGACCGCACGCAAAGACAGAAGCCCCCCGAGAAGGTCCCCAATGTTTGTTGTACACCAAGGGGCAATCCACCGCCCACCGCCCACCGCCCACCCCGTAACCTGGAAGAGTCCAAGTTTATATATAGACCAAGAGAAAGCGGCTAGGATAATCGTCACGATACCCTGTTCGCTTCTTTCTCCTTTTTCTCCCCCACACTATCGATCATGTCGTCATGGTCATTATATACTTGTACAACGCTATTCCCGTTCGTTTCCTGATTGACCTGCGTGTGCGTGGCCTCCTATGTAATAGGTGCTGTTGCCGTGATAAAAGCCCTCAATCGTCGTACATGTATATCATATATACTTCAGTAATCAGTCGACTCTTTCAAGTTAACGCGACTTTCAGTAGTAAGAACCTCCGCCTCTCCCACCTCCTCCTGGCGGTGTCCGAGGTCTAAAGGGAGGTTTGGTTTCCGGTCCTGGCGAATCTTTAGGCGTCCGGTGACTTGAGTTGGTGCGACTGTGATCCCACTTCCGCCGGCTGGCGGCATCGTAATCGATCTCCGGCGGGCTGCTCGCCGCGAGGCCACGCCCGCCGCCATACGAGCGCTCGGCGCGCTTGTCGTCGAGGTACGAGTCCGGGTCCGTATCGTCCTCATCGTCCTCCTCGTAGAGCTCGCTATCGAACCGGGGTAGAGCCGGCATCGAGTTCGAGTCGCCCTTGACCAGGCCCAGCCGCTCCTCCTCGGTCGCGTTCTTCACCTGCGGCTGCGAGTAGCCCCGGGATCCCATCCCGGACCGACTCGGGGGTTTCTGGTGGTGGCCGTGGCTCGGCGGCGAGCGTGGGGTTTCCTGTAGTCCTCCGTCAGCCTGGTGCCGACGGAACACATTTTGGAACGAGAATTGCCGACGAGCTGATTGGCTGTCCCGATGCGGCGGCGGTGTCGGAGGCGCGAGCGATGTGCCATCGTCTTCGCCGAAGTGAATCCGCTGGCCCGTGCTGCTGGCCGACGCGATGCTCGCCGCACTGCGGGCAAGAGCCGCACTGGCACCGCCGTATTCCGTCCGTTGCGTGCGCAGGTTATCCGGGAGGCCGTATACGTGTTCGCGAGTGCTGGCGTAGGGACTAGCTTCGCCGCCTAGCTTGTGATTCGGTAAGGCGATATCGGTCAGTTGTACTGGATGCATCGGACTCTGCGTATTCTTCTTCGAGGGGCTTTCGGCCCTGAAATCTGGGTGACCGGGGAGAATGATGCTGCGTCCTCGACCGCGTATCGTGCCGGCGATGCTGGACAGTAAGCTCGGCGAGGCCTGGCGTCTTCGTTCCTCCTCTTCCATCTCTTCCGCTGTCGGCATATACGACATGCCCAGGGGCAAGTGTGGCGTTCTCGGCGGAGCTGGGAAAGGTTCCCTCGCTTGGTGTGGGGTGAATGGACTTGGCGACACGGTGCGCCGACTCATCTGACTATTGATTGTCGTTCGTCTCCTGCGCAAGCCATCCCATTCGTATTCCGGCCCGGCTTCGCTGACTGTCTCCAATCGTTCTCTTTCCTTTTCTTCGTGGAGCCGCTTCAATTCCTCAGCCTCCATCTTTTGACGAGTGACAGAGAACCTGCGCACAATCGCTGCTGCGCCTCGGATGGCATCTGCTTTGGGCTCCGTCTCCGGTTGCTCCTGCTCGGCAATAGTGTGGATCTGATCCAAATCGCCTTTGAACACGGCGGTGTCGGGTACATCTTTAGCAGACTTGGAGAGCTGCAAAAGTACAACGCCAGAGCAGATAGTTAGGAATCCCATAACAACGGTGACGATGGATGACGCAGTGCCCTTGAATCCCTGGAATAGCACAGCCGAAGTGATGATGGTCGTGCTGGTGAAATAGACGTAGTAAGTTGGTGTCACCATGGCGGCATTGAATAAGTTCAATGCTTTCTATTGACAAATTAGCATCGAAATGGTCTTCTCGGATGGAATTGAAGGAAGACCCTTACGTTTAGAAAGATGATTTCGGTCAGCAGGGTGCCGATGACGAAAACGAATAGCACGTAGAGGAACCAATGTTTGAACTGGCTGCCAGAGGTCCCCTGCACCTGGGCAACAATGGCTGCACCAAGTCCCTGTGTCGCAACGACACTGAGTCCTCCGACCCAGCTGCAAATCGAGATGTACACGAGCATGTTCTTCTTACCCCATCTCGGACCGGCGTAGAAAGCGGTGATGGCAGAGCCCACGATAATAACACCGGCGTAGCTGAGAAACCCGGGAGCAATCACATAATGCTGCATCTCCTGAATATTGGCAACAGAAGACTCAGTCGGGGCGTTCATAACAATGACGACCGAGCCGATAATGCAGAGGAAGCAGGAGACCTTGCCCACCATACTCAGCCGCTCTTTCAGGAAGACAGCGGACAATATGGTGGTAATAACAACAGACAGCGCGCCCAGAGGGGTGACGAGGATCGCATCGGTGAAGGCGTAGGCGACAAAATTGCAGATCTCGCCGATGATCATCAACGTCATGCCAGCCCACCAGTGGAAGTTCTTGAGGTAGCCATAACCCTCGCCCGCGGCCTCATCGTATTTCTCGTTCGCCTTGAGCAGCCCTACCTTCTTCAGAACGAAAGAGCAGCCGATGAAGATGCCGGACGCGGTGGCCAGGCATATACCGATAACCTTGTATATGGGCGGTCGGCCAGCCTTCTCCGGATCACCGGCATGTGCCGTCTCGTTCGCGCGGGCGTAGATATTGTGGGCGACCTCGAGGACCTGCGCTGCGCGGTCCATACTGGGCGACGTGGGGCGAACTGGTCGCCGCCAGTCAAGTGGTGCCGGAAACCGTTCGTTTTATCAAGTTACAAGTTGTTGCTCTCGTCGAAACGGTGTTGTTAGGCTTGCATATAAAATAGGAGTTAAGGTTGGTCGGCTTCGTTCAGGTGCGCGGCCGGGCTGAAGCTATCCTCCTAGCACAACCAGAATGGCGGTTGAGGCGGTTTTGGCGAATACAAATCTCGAGGTAAACGGGAATTGGCGACAGTGGGATCTCTCGTATGCGAAGTCGTGCCCTATAGCAGGTATAATAGGCAAAACAAAAAGCAAAAGCTGGCAAAGCAAATGGTTGTTGATGTTCCGATGGCAGACCGGGATAATGCAAGTCGAAGTTCCGACGGAGTCGTCCAAAAACGCTGGTAATCCCGCGTTGCGTGGTACCAAAGTCTATTGATTATATGGTCCGATGCGCAATATGCTGAAGTATTGGATATGCAAACTCTATCTGCAAAAAAAGAGACCGAAGGAAACAAAAAGTCGAGACGATGTGTGTGAAGGAAAGGGGGCTGTTGCGATCAAATCTTGAGACGGCTATTGTGGGAGCTCCTGCTGAGAGAAGTACGTAAGGGCGCGAAGTTGCGTAGGAGCGGGTTGGTGGTAGCTCGAGGGTGTAGGGGGAGTGGAGGGCCACAAGTCTCCCCAGCGACGCATCCAGTTTCGAACAAGCGCGGGGCAAAGGCGGCCAGGGGTGTTGATTTGCCCTTGTTGCTTGTTGGAGGATGGATAATGGATAATGTATTATGGCCGGCCGGCCAGGTTCCAAGGGTAAAGAGCAAATGGATTTCTCTGAATAAAATCTGCAACGTAGTAAAAAGAAGTACATGCAAATCTATTCGCTTTCAGAAGATCAAAGATGCAGAAGAGGGACAAAGCGGGATGAAAAAAAATGCAGGCACTCCCAACCTAACCTACTAAACAAACACACGTACCTTATGTCATACATGCACCAGTCCACCGACCGTACGGCTGGGATATTCATTGAATCCAGCACCTACCTACCTTACCTACCTTGTACTCCGCTTCGTACGGACTCCTTGCAGAACTCCTTGCACACGCAACCTCTAGTCGCGTAATCAGCAGGTTCTGGACCGACGGGCTGGTGGTGGAGAGGAGCTAGTGAGCGTCGTCCGGGCAGCCACTGAGATCCTGGCATTTGGGACCATCCAAGCTAAGGGGGAGCCAGAAGGGGCAGAAGGGGCAGAGGGGAGCACAAGCACGCACAAGCTCCAGGCCTCCAGGGGCAGTGCAAGCCTAGCACGAGCCTAGCACGCGGGGTGGAGCGGCTGCGGAAGGCAGCTAGCAGCCAGCCTATTCCAGAACGGTGCTACTGCTCGTACTGGCCCCGATGTTCAACGTTGCTTGGGATCTCTAGCACCTCTAGCTCGAGCATTCAGTGAGATTCTGCCATGGCCATTCCCGTCTAATGTTCCACTGCTCTGGGCCCCCCAATCTCGACGACACTCAGCTTGTTTGCCATTCACGAGGCAGATGTCCATAGTTGATCCTCTTCTCGATCTGCCATGCGATCATGCGATCATGTCTTGCTTCTGTGCGATGTAAACACAAATATTTCATCCATGGAAACGGGGCCTTTGGGTCCAATAGGTACATGTCATATTGCCTATGAACCTACCTAGGTAGTCCTAGCGGCAGATCGGGGTTTACAGAGCCCGATGGAGCAACCGAGGGAAAAAAAAAACAAGAGAAAAGAGAAAGATCCAAATACCCGTTCACCGAGTGAAACACCACGTTTGCTGGAATCTGTTCACCGTTGATCGAACAATGATCTTGACCCTGGCTGCTTGGTATGTATTCGTATGTAACCTTAGGGATGTCTCAAAAACCGCCTCAACCCTAATTACTTGGCAGATGCTTGTACGACGATCTACCTACCTTATCAACCCCCATTAGAAGAGTTCAGGCACTGGATTCCAATTTCCCTCTTTTGCCTGTCGTAATATTCAATTGCTCAAAATCAAATTACTACATTCAAGGCCTTTGGTATCATGACGCTGGGGATGCGACGGGACGACGGCGACAGCGCAAGAAAGATATCGACATGGAAAATCATTTTAGCAAATGTCTGGGGAGCCGATCTCTGCACGTTTGCGTTGGCTGGCTGCAACCCACCCTTGGATGATAGGTTGCCAAAAGTGATGTCAACCAGCAGCAGCAGCCAGTAACCGCATGCCACACAGGGTGGTATTTCCATTCGCTTGGTAAAGAGCCTAACCTACTACATACATGTTGCGGATTCGGATTCATTAATGCATACCGAACCGATCATCTAACGACTTTGAATCGTTGATTTATTTCCCTCGTGCATGCAATTCTACAGTCGAAATGACGTCAAGCTTCAGAATTCGAGATTTGCTAAGTTCTGACTGCATGTGCTTATCTCGCACAATTCGAGATGGGCTGCCGCAACCACCTTGGCCTGCTGTTCATGCTTCTTGTTGTCGAAAGAGACGACCGACTACCTAGTGCTTCCTCCCATCTTCAAATGCGAAGACATGAATAAGTCGCTCGCAGCCATCGCTGGACGTGTGTCGCATACCATAAGGTCTGTACTGAATTGATTGGCTAGAGGGGACTCGCCATAGGACGGTGGCTTAGGCGCTTGTGAATCTATGCAACGCACGCACGCACGCATACACACAGATCGCTAGCCGCCCGAAATAGATAACATTTTTGCCCGGCTCGCACCCCGGCCCTGGTAGTCGGTTCAAAAACCGAACCTACTTGCATACTCGATACAGAGGTTCACAAAGAGGGGAAAACTCTGATACGAAATATCGGCCCCTTCAGAGTCCAAGTAACCGAATGCCGAATACGGGATCAAGAGAAAGGGTGGGTGGGTGCCACGAAGCCGGGGGTTGAGCAGAATCCTCCCAGCCACATAGTTAAGGTTAACTTATGGTGCTGTTTTTATCAAGAGTCAAGCACCTGTCATCCGACTCTCGTCCTAGTCGTCCGAGAAGGCTTTACGACTACATGTCAAAGACGTGGCCATCGCACCAAGAAACGTGTCACTCTCGGACGACATATAGCATAATGATCTGCTGCACAATCATATCTGATCTTTTCTTCTCTGAGCAACTCAAGCTTGAGCAGACTGGTCCTGCCCTCTGCCTTTCCACGCAGCGGATATGGGCTCAGTAGACTTTTTCATCCTACCAGGCAGCACAGCAATTACGGAAACCCATGGGATATCTGTATGCTATGTCTGGCACACGGTGAAGTGTCAACAAACGCACGCGGATACGGTTTGTTTGTGTAGCCGTCGCACCTCCCGTGTGAACAACCATAGTCGTGATAGATTGGTTTGCTGGTTCTTTATGTACGGTTATACGGTGATATTCGGTATGATCTGTCCCTTACAACTGGGTAGGAAATCCTCCAATCTCAGCTTTCCTTATCGGTGCAATGATGGATCTGCGCCTCTCCGCCACGCTCCCTCCCAAGAAAAAAAGTGGCGTCCATACAATTCCCAATTTCTGCACCCCGGATTACATAATATAATCCCGTGAACCCCCTTCCGGGGCGAATTAACGACAACATCCAATCTATTCATCCAGTCTTGCCGCTGCCAGCAACTCGGATACATTAATGGGTCACGGCGGGCTGAAGTCTTGATTACCGAGGCCAAGCGCTCACTGTTCCTTCTTGCGTGGTTTCTAGGCATAGGGTGACGTGACGCTGCACTTCCGCGATGAGCGGGGTCCACTCACAAGCCAGCTTGGCGCCTGCATATACCCCTTTAGATGCACAGCGGGAACAGATACGCCTTCTTCATCTCTTGCCGGGCTCCTGGGAAGACTCCGTCTGCTGCACGACTTCAATCGTTGACATCAGTGAGGAGCCGATCTTCGAGTCTCTGTCCTACGCATGGGGAGATCCTTCCGTCACCAGGGCCGTCTTTCTCAACGGTCATGCAACACCTGTCACAGTCAACCTTTTTGCCGCCTTGCGTCGATTGCGATATCCCAATCTTAGACGCTGCCTCTGGGCGGACGCTCTATGTATCAACCAAGCCGACTTGGAGGAGAAATCTCGTCAAGTCTCGCTGATGGGAAAGATCTACTCTGGGGCCACGAGGGGGCTCATGTGGCTTGGAGAGTACTCTGAGCGACTCTCCGACCTAAGCCAAGGGACAACACATCGGAACTTGCTCCAGAGCGCAATGCCAGAGGCGAAAGCCGTAGAAGCATTCGATTGGATGCACCGGATGGCGGGAAATACTGATGGTCCGTGGGATATAAGCCATATCGACTATGAGATCACGACCCGGCCTGAGATCTCCACTTGTGTGAACTCGCTGCAGCAATTTCTCAGCCTACCATGGTGGAATCGAATGTGGACATTGCAGGAAGCGGTGCTGCCACGCGATGTGAGCTTCATCTGCGGATCATCGGAGATCACCTTGGGCGACATGGACAGAGCGCAGGACAACTACAATGAGCATGGTATAACAGCAGTTCTACCTCCATACCCTGAGGACCATGGATCTACGATATTTGTTTTAGATCACCTCAGTGTTTCAGTTATGGTCATCGCTCAACTCCGAGAGGTTGGGGATAAGCGTGACATTGTTCATGCTTTGCTCTCCTGTAAAGACCGTCGGGCCACCAATCCACGAGACAAGATCTACGCCGTGCTCGGTCTCTTCCCGCAGGTTGCCCAGCTCATCGACGTCGACTACGGCAAGGACACCTCCGACATCTCGACTGAGTTGCTGCTGTGTCTGATCAAGTTGGATGGTGATCTCAAGGCATTAGCCTGCGTGGCCACGACTCCCAAAGATCCATCACTGCCCTCGTGGGTCCCCAACTGGTGCTATATGCAGGAAAACAATATGCCCGGCGGAGAAGTGAACCTTCTCAATGAGTATCATGAAAGCTACGCGGCCAAACTCACGAAAGCCCAGCTTCACACGCCGCGTCACGGAGTGCTTTCTATCCGTGGCCTAGCGGTTGATAGGATCGTGGCCTTGCAACCTGTACACGCAACATCCTCGCAAGCGCCCCCTAAAGCATACGCGGAAACATTCAGAGATTGGATCGGGAGCTTTACATTTGCCTCTGTCCAGAGTACGGACGAATATCTTGAAATAATTGGGCACATGGTCGACAGAATGCGTATTTTGTTTCATCACAATGCTACGATTTTCATCACGGATCAGGGGAAACTTGGCTATGCTTGCTATGGGTTGCAGATCAACGATATGATTCATATCCTCTTCGGGGGAAACGTTCCTTTTATTTTACGCGCAGCACACCAACCCCTAGACCCGTCACGCGACCAGCATTACAGGCTTGTATGCAACTGCTACGTACATGGCATCATGGACGGAGAGGCCATGGAATGGGGTCTACAGCCGCAATGGACATCCCTTGTTTAGTTTATTTATCCTTGCCACTGTGCTAAAAGGAACCGTAGCAGGTGTCTGTGTTAAAAACGGCCATTGGCTGATGCGCAATTCTCAGCTAACCGTCTAGCTAGCTTGCGGAGACGCCACAAGCGTGTAAGCTACTAAGGGCGGTTTGCTTTCGGTGGCCGAAAGGGGCAACTGGGAATCGACTAGCTCGGTTTGGTCTGCCATGAAGCCTCAAATGCGTGTCGGTGGACAAGCTACCACTATGGCGGAATCTGGTGGCTTAAACGCGAGCAACGTGCCTTAAACGGCGAAGGGACAGAAGAGAAACGCACCGAGTATGGTTTTCTGTCAATGCCATATCTAAGACCCCATGATCGACGTAGTACCGCAGACTTTACGTCAAAAGGTCCTTCGGTCTTGGCAAGAGCTGTTGAAATACACGTTGAAGTAGTGGCGCAGACACATTGCTTGTTCTGGGCCTTGGATCCTACCACCCAAGTAGCCTCTGAGCTACGAGCTTCCTCAGTACTGCCAATGGCCTTTCATGCAAGGGGATATGCCATCCGTCTTCTTGTTTAGCTCCATGCAGCTACTTAGATCCTTCCTTGGCCATATTTGGACAAGCCTAGTGCGCATCCAGCTTGGCATAACCATGGGGTCGGGCTACGATCTCTACCACCAACACGTGGGAGGAGGATTCACTATCGTGGCTGGATACATATAGTGGTGATGGGCTCTGGGAAAATATGTACGAACCGCTTGTCTCTCATCAACACCTGCTACACACTTCTTCACTACCATTTGAGAGTCGTTGTAGCCCCTTTATTTCTCCTCTTGAAGATGAGGAATCCTTCCATACTCGTGTACACTGCCGGGCTTTTGCATACCATATATGCATGCTCAGCCGATCGCCCAAGCCTGAGTCGGAGAGATGTAGCCGCCGGCGGCAGATGCGGCCCCTCGGCTGGTAACGCCGTGTGCGCCCCTAGTCTCTGTTGTTCGTCGGCCGGCGTCTGTGGTACCGGGACCAGTTTCTGCGCCAGCCCAGACTGCCAGCTGAGTTACGGGCCCGCCTGCGACGGCAATCAAGTCCCTCCTGGAAGCGACACCTCGCGCGTGCCGCGGCCGCGCTTCGGCGCCGTCCCCTACGGCGCCAGCATCACCCACTGCACGGTCAACGGCAAGGTGGCGCTGACGTTCGACGACGGGCCCTACGTCTATACCGCTGACCTGCTCGACCTGCTCAAGAAGAACAGTGTCCGCGCGACATTCTTCGTGGTCGGCAACAACGGCGGCAAGGGGCAGGTGGAGCAGGGGTCCTACCCGGCCATTATCCAGCGCATGTACAAGGACGGGCACCAGATCGGCTCGCACAGCTGGAGTCACCAGGATTTGGGCGCTGTCACGGCGCAGCAGCGCCGCGACCAGATCTTGCGCAACGAGGTCGCTTTTGTCGACATCCTCGGTTTCTTCCCTACGTACTTCCGTCCCCCTTACACCAGTTGTCCAGATGGATGCGTTAAAGACTTGAATGATCTAGGATACCACATTGTAAGTCTTCTTTCCGTCACGTAGCGAAATACCAAACAGCTAGATTCGTAACCTAATAACCGCGTTTTATCCAGGCAAACTACGATGTGGACACCAAAGACTATCTCGGAGACTACAACTACGCACGCAACACGTACACCTCGATACTATCTCAGCGCGGTCCTGCCTCGTCTTCTTGGATAGCGCTGGCCCACGACATACAGCCCAACACGGTGCAGACCTTCACGCAGTACATGATCGACCAGGCCAAGAAGCTGGGCTACGAGCTTGTGCCGCTGGGATCGTGCCTGGGCGACCCCGAGGCAAACTGGTATCGCAACCCTACCAGTGGCGAGCCGTGGGGAGCAAAGCCCGCCTCTTCCTCTGCCGTTGGGGTCTCTATAGCAAACAAGGGTAGGAACTCCTCATCATCTTCGGCATCCAAGGCCTCATCCACAACAGCGACAGATGGTACCACGCGCGCTTTGCCGGTCAGCTCCACGCCGACCCCTGATTCTGGCAGCAACTTTGGGATGGGGACGGGGAGTACGGCGACTATGTCAGGCGCCCAAGCGGCAGCGACTAGCTCTAACCCAGTGTCTCATTCCTCGGGTGGTGATGTCCGGGCGCAGGGTTCTTTATCGGCATTGATGGTGGGGAGTGTCATGGCCGTCTTACTGCTGCTCTTTTGAAAGTTACAAATGATACTGCCCAAGATGTATTTCGTACCTGTATGAGATTTTAAAAGAGTCAATGTATGGTCGAATTGCATTCAGTATAAATATAATTGAATACAATAGCACATTCAATGGTTTGGGGCAGCCAGGCGTGAAGCGCTTCGTTGAAGATGCTCGATACGTCAGTATCGCTGGGTTGCACCATCGTCGGAACCAGCCGAGCAAGATTGGGAGCGCCCCTAGAACCAGGTTTCGTGAAAGCAATATGTGGGATATGAGAAGTAGAAGAAGATCTTGCTCTTTGCCTCACTCCTGCAACTGGCAGTTGGCAGTGGTTGCTTATGTGAGATGATTGGCGAGATGGACCTTGATGCACCTCTCCATTCAATTCTGCCACGCATCTTCCAGGGTTGCATAAGGCTCTCCGTGGTCACTGGGGCCTGACCAGCTGAACCAAATTGTGCTTAAGTAGTATGACGAAGGTTCCTGCATGGATAACCGGAACATGCAGCATTTGTGATCAAATGGAAGAACTTAGCACCTGCTTCACCTGCTTCACCTACTTCAACTTACACAGCCTGATGGTTGCCTGAGTCATAGTTGTCCGTCGTGTGTAGTTGTTGGCAGTGCAGGCCAATTTTGATGGAGCAGCCGGTAGTTCGCTACAGCGGAAATGGGCCAATGGTAGGGCCTACCAGGCGATGGCCGAGCACCAATCCCCGCGCTGCCCCGCACAGCTACAGGGGCCTTGAGGAGCCCTGAGCAGTAATGAGGGGCCCAACAGGCACCAGGCTGCCTCATTCCCGGGCCGCAGCACGTTCGCCAACGCCGTCCGGATGAGTCTGCCTAGAAGAACCCACAATCACAATCCACAATCCACAATCCCATTCCAGGCATACACGACACTTACAGTCGGAGGAATAGCCGAAGAATGGGTATTGGTGCGTTTCGTTTGGGAGTTGGGACTAACCCAACCCAAGAATTCGGATTTGCATCTCAACTCTCGAGGCCCCGGAATGATTCATAGGGCAGGCAGGCAGGGCAGCCGAACCAGCGCTAAACTCAATCCTGTCCGATGCGTCACCCCCGAATGTGCAAGGACGGGCAGGAAGGGCTTGGTACTCAACCAATCAGCTTGCCCTGCAGCAAACAACCCCAGTTTGTTCAGGCATTGATATAAGTTATACCAGCATCTCCTCTACCTGTCTGCCTGCCTTACCGAAGACAATCACATTCCATACCTGCCTGCACACAATTACTTACATCTCAACCCATCTCTTAATCAAACCTCCCTCTTCTACAACAGCATCGAAAAAAAGAGACCAGGCAGGCATAGCCCCAAACCTGGATTATCTGCGACACCAGGCGAACATCACACCACATCTCACCTCCATCATGGAGAACATCACCTCCAGCCTACCTCCCCTGGAGGAGGCCACGCCTATGGGTATCTTTCAGGCCCTTCTAGGTCAATGGGGGGGCAAGTTGGACATCACACAGACGAGCTCCCTCCTCACATTAACAGCCTTCACCTTTGGCGGCCTGCGGTGGCTGCGGGGGTCCACCAGCAGTTTCGTAGACTCATTGCGCGACTACGCCACCATACGAGTCGTCATTCCTAGCAGCAATGAGATGAGCACATTCGTTTCCGAGTGGGTAGACAGGACCGTTCTGCCGCGGAGGTATAACCAATCCTATGTGTTCCGCGAGGCAATGGATGACGAGGAGGACGAAGATGGTAACAAGATAAAACCAATCGTCCCCATCATCTCCGAAGACGATGAGGAGGACGAAGAGGAAGATGAAGAGTCCGCCTCAACAACCGGTGGCGGCGCATTGGCAAAAAGGGGACCCCAACAGGCCGACCGTCCCATCGAGTGCGTGCCGCAGTTCAACCGCACCTGGTTCTTCTACCAGGGACGCTTTTTCACCATCAAGCGAGGCAAGGGCAGCAGTAACGATGACGACGACAGTGATGACGATGAAGACGGGGACAGCTCCGGTATCTTCACCAAGCAGCACACCATCACCATCACCTGCGTCAGCCACTCAAGCAAACCCGTCGTCGAGTTCCTCGAGATGTGCCGCCAGGAGGCCAAGGCCGGTCTCAAGAAGAAGCCCCAGATGCGTATCCACGGTCACGATGGCTACCGGTACTGGCGCTTCAAGTCCAAGTCTCCGGCGCGCCCCCTTTCTTCGATTCATCTGGACAGCGCCATCAAGAAGGACCTCTGTGAGTTGTTCCTTCCTCTACAGCCCCTGAATCTGAAATTGTGTTGCAACGTGGGCTAACATAGGCCATAGTGAGCGACATTGAGAAATACCTCAGCCCCGCCACGCGGCGTCGGTATCAGCAGAGAAACATCCCGTATCAGCGCGGCTACCTCCTGCACGGCCCGCCCGGCACGGGAAAGTCGACGCTAGCCTCGGTGCTGGCGGGGAGGTACGGCCTGAGCCTCTATGTGCTGCAGCTGGTACACATCGACGACGAAGATCTGGAGCGCCTCTTCCAGGATCTGCCGTCGCGGTGCATCGTGCTGATGGAGGACATTGACGCTGCGGGTATCGAACGCGACGAGACCGACTCAGAGGACTCCGGCAATGAGAGCGATTCGAACGGGTCTAACAGCGGCAAGAAGAAGAAGAAGAGCGACAGCAAAAAGGACGCCAAGACTAAACGCAAGGAGTCCGAGTGCACCCTTTCAGGCATCCTGAACGTGCTCGACGGCGTCGGTGCTCAGGAGGGCCGCATCGTCATCATGACGACCAACTTCCCCGACGAGCTGGACGAGGCCCTCGTCCGCCCGGGGCGTATCGACAAGAAGATCTACATCGGTTACATATCGCGGAAGAGCGCCGCTGAGATGTTCGTCCGTATGTTCCGACCAATCAAGAAAAACGACAAGAAGACGTCGAGCAAATCTGCGATCAAGTCCTCCAGTCAAGCCGTGAAAGACGGTTACAAAAAACTGTCCGAGAAGGCAGAAACATCCGGTTCTGACTCTGACCAAGAAAATGAAGAAGTCTGTCGGTGCGATAGATGCAAAACCACTAGCATACCCACGCTGGCGGCCGAGTTCGCGCAGCTGGTGCCCGAGAACAGTATTACGCCCTCGGAGCTGCAAGGGTTCTTCCAAGTACACCTCGACTGCCCCGTCGAGGCTGTCGAGAAGTTCGCCGGCTGGCTGTTCCAGATGCGTGAGGAGAAGGCGCCGCGGCGGAGGAAGAACAAGCACGGTGTCATCAGCCTGCCCAACAGCCCCACGTCCGAGAAGACGGATGAGTCAGAGCAGACTACAGCATCAGAACAGTCGTGATGCAGACAGAGAATGCATCAGCAGACTGCTGGAACCTCCTGCCACTTATATGATTCCTCCTAGTTTTCTTGTTGGGTACTCCAGCAGGGCTTTTCTTTCCCTTTTCTTTTTTCATACATAAATATGTATAGCGTTCTGTCACGATTACGACGGGAACCGGCCAGGCGTTTTAGGGGCATGGTTTGAAAGCATCCACACACGCGAATTGGAAATTTCAACAAGAAAATCTGATAGTTATTATTGAAGCGTTACGATCTATATAAGACATGAATGGTACTTGGATCTCCTTTAACACCAAAATTCACATCAATTCTGTGCTTCGTAGTCTGCTCATAACTTTTAACGACGTGCATTTGGAATGGACATAAATATCTGCACGTCCAATCCTCCATCGAGTGGTGATCCGCATTTGCTATGCTGCTGGTAAGTAAAACAGTCCAGATGATGATCTTCCGTTATTCCCAGAGCACAGAATGCATAAAATTACATGGTATTCAGATGTCCTTTTTCTACTGGGGTGTTACTTGTCCTGGTTCATCACTTTTAAGTATCATGAACGAAAGAGGTTGGGGCATATATCATCGAGAGTTTGAAGGCTAGTGAATAAGGTGTAAAAATAGCCCCCGAGTCTACTCTGTAAGCTTGATCCGCGCTTCCGCATCTCAATAAGGCTATTGAATACCGTGAGTTCTGTCATGTTTAGTTCTGGTACACAGTGTGGTGGTGTAAGTAATCTTAGAACCCCTGGCGTGCGGACCGAATGAATCCACCAAAGCTCGGGCAGGGCGGTGGCAATTCAAGCTTGAGTGACGCACAACATCGTGATTGGGTTGATGGTGAGGCTAACTGGTGCCATGAATGATTTGCCTCTTACCCTATCGGCCTTGCTGAATTCGCTGGCTGAGTTCGCCGTTGGTGGTAAGCAATAAATTGATTTTTCTATATGAAATTGATTACTTCAGCAATCGATGTTGCTGCATTTGTAGAGATGGAGGGTAACACCTCGGTATGTCCTGCCAATCACGCCCCTAGAAGACCTCGGTACATGATTTGGTGGTGTCTGTGTGCCCGCTGTGAAACCAGGTGTTTTGGGGGCGAAGGCTGTCTCATCTCTGTCCTGGTCGGCTCTCATCTGGTCGGTGTAGTTGGATGAGCAGGCTAGGAGTACGAATTATGTCCGCCAGGGTGGCATCGGGAGGCCAGGACATATTGCAGGTGAGGTTTGACGTTGATTCACAATAGAATGCGAAAACATTATCATGTGATCGGCCCCCTTTTCCGAAATAGGGGGTCTACAGCAGGCAACACATCAATTTACAACTGAACATTGAGCAATATATTTGCTGTCGCGAAACATGATTCACCGAGATCTGCGCATAGCCTGATCTGACAATACACTAGCACTCTTGATCTTTCTATGGGGTTCTTGAACAGTTTAGTTACCAGCACTATAAAAGATGCAACCCAGAACTCTACGTCCAGACTCGTAATTCAACTTTGAGTTTTCACCATACATCTTGCATTCCAATCAAGCGATCCAATATAATGGACGCTGAAGACAGTGTCTTTCTTGGTGTTTGGACCAATTGGTCGCGCGGATCTGTCTTTGGATCAACTTTGACATTGAGTCGCGAGCATGGGAATTATGTTATTGCTTTAACGGCATTTTACATAGCATTTGTTGCTACTCGGTTCTGGCGCATCTCCTGCTTCATATTTCATCGATGTTTTTCAAGTCCTATATTTGTTGGAACTATGCACCGTCAGCGTCAGATTATTCTGTGCAACTCCAAAAGTCCAGAATCTGGATTCGTGTCCCTCCTCATTCTTCTCTGGTCGTGGCGACACTTAGGTCTAAAACACCTATATGGTCTATCATTCTTAGCCATTTTTGCTACTCTCTGCGTCTCGGGCTTTGTCGTTGCTGGCAGCTTCTCCTCACGAATCTCTACCGATATGGGAAACGAAGTACTACTTCGAGCAAACCATTGCGGCTTCGTACGGTCTCCCAATACCTCTGCGAGCAGTATTTGGTATTCGTTACTTTCTCAACAGATCAGCACAGCCATGAACTATGCCGAAGAGTGTTACTCAAGCAGCCGCGTTTCCAGCATGGTCGAGTGCAAGGGATTCATAGTACCAAAGCTTCCAACTGCAATCACGAAGTACAACGCTAGCTGCCCTTTCCAAAACAACATATGTCGAAGCAAAAACTCAAACATAATGCTGGACTCGGGATACATAGATAGCCGCGAGCATCTCGGACTTAACTCGCCTAACAGTCAACAATTCCAGCAGAGAGAGGTACTTCATTGCGCTCCATTAGAAACGGAGCGATACGAAAGGACCTTCTCACTGTCCAACAAGACATTTGTTGCCTACGATTATGGCGGCATCATCGAGGGCACCATAAACAACATCACCGTGGCGAACTATAAATACCAGATTGAGGATATCGATTCCCAATATAGAACGAACCCGTTAAAACATTCTGAGAGCGATTTCAAGATCCGGTCAGTGATAATCATTCTTTCTGTAGCACGGATCTCATCTGGGCACACTGACATCCCCCATCTCCAGATCCGAGTTCTCATGGACATATCAAAACAAACCTAGGATGACGGGAACCTTCATACCAAGAAAAGAGCTCCAAAGGCCCGATGGAGATATTGAAATCATATTCCTATCAGGCAACGGAGTTGCATTTGATAGAAGAATGGCTGATGATTGGTATCGAGCAACCGTTCCCTTCCACAATCTTACCCGTACCACGACATCTGATATCCTGCAAGGGTATATCTTTGAGACTGCGGCATCCCCACTGGGCTGCGTCAGGCAGTGGCAGTGGTGTAATCCTTCCTTACCAAAGGATCAAGCCTGCGGGCCACTGGCCAGTTACTCCGACTCTTATACTGCAGCGGCCCATCTATTCGGCATCACTGACAAGGAAATGGAGGGGTTTCGTGAATCTTCGAGAAGCCCTGTTGGTAGTGCTCTCATCTGGGGCCATTTGATTTCCAACCACCATCCTTTCCTATTATACCAATTCCTGAGTGCGTCTCGATCAAGCTTCTTGTCCTCGGAGGATAGGCTGTATGGGGCCGCTATGACAGGCCTTCCTGACGACCAGTGGAAACAAGACGTCATCAAGTGGTGGAACACCATTCTGGCAACGCGGCAGTTGTCGTATATCTATACAGTGCGCGGGCCCAGCGAGCCGGAGTTCGATGCCATGCGTTTGAACGCCGTCAATGACTACGAGAACACGTTCTGCGAAAGTCAGGTGAGTACTACCACCGTACTAAAGAGTCTCAGATGATCGCTTACACCGCATTGGAACAGAAAGTCTTAAGTACTGCGCACACGTCTTTTAGCATGTTTGGATTATGCTTCAAATTTGTCACAGGCGGGCTCATTGTCATCCTATCGTACCTCTTGGACCCAATCTTCAGCTGTCTCCACACAAGATATCACCACAAGTCTTACCAGCATCTAGAGTGGGTAGCAAATGCTACTTTGCAGATACATCGTCAAGCTGAAGAGCAGATCGGCTTCAGCAAATGGAGAAACTGCACCTCTACCATTCCTATAAGTCAACCGGACGACGTGCTGTCAAGTCTCGACATTACGGACCCGAAGCATCCCAAACTCCGGAGACCCGCGAATACAGCGTCGGGACTACCTCTAGATGACTTATGCGAAGATATCCAGGGACAAAAGGTCGAATGCAACTTGACTAACAGCGAGCTTACAAATGATGACAACACTGTTTCGGTTAGCGACGTTTTAGCAACTGGTGCCTTGACGGATCTAGGACAGGGGACACCTACTAGACCCGGAAACAAGGTTAACGTCTCTAGTTCGCATTCTGAAGTCTGCAGCGCGATGGATCCTTACTAAGCAGGACCGTTAATGGAGGCAACGGTGGAATCGGCTGATATGCCACACCCGAGACAACCGTAAGAGCCGGAAGATATGTTCAAGGGCGTGACATCTATATTTCGATTACACGAGGACTGTGACTGGATATTATGACTTATGTCAGGGGCTTATGTCAGGGTTCGGATCAATCAATATCGGTTGTAATGATTTTCGATCAAATATGATTATAGTGAAAGCTGAAATGGGCTTGCGAGTGCTGATATTACTGTGTAGGAGATACCAAAATAGTACATTATATTAATGGATCCTTATTCCCTAAGAAACACACGGCAATATGGACGTTCATTTGTCCCGATAGTAGACATCATCATAATTAAACCAGAATAATAAGAAGACTGACTCATTTCCACATGAGCCACATGTTAATTATTTTGATGCTCAGCGGTGTTCATCCGTTCCAACGTGTAAGAGTCGGATAGATGAGTTCGAATTCGCAGCAGTCTATCCATCTGAGACACCCTGTCTACCCTCCCCAAGTCATACTTGGCGACAGTATAGGGTGACGTCTCAAGCTGCCGCAAATTCGGAACTAACATTTACCCCATCCTGGTAGGCAGTTTTTGCAGTGCTCCTCCGAGGGACCACTTAGTGGTGTCGCAGGTCAGCTTCTTGTCGATTTTAACATCATGACGAAGATCAACAAGAAAGACTTACCACCAACCATACGAAGAACAGCAGTTACCCTCAGCGCACTGGTACGGGCCGGCGCTATTGGGCCCGCAGCTCCCGTTGGGGCTGAGCGGGTGAGGGGTGCTGCACTGTCCATATTCTGCGTTGCAACCAGATCCGCAGTATTCGTCCGTAACACCGCTAAAGCGTAAAATCATAGAACTATTAGCCGTCATCCACTCGCAGGATACACATGTCCATCTTCGAGAAGCCAAGATGGGATGGAGTCAGATAAGACTTACCAATAGCCCCATTTCGAACAGCAGTAGCCCTCCTTACAGGCGTAGCCTCCGGACGTGGCAGGACCACAGGTGCCGTCCGGTGTAGTTGGGTGGGTTGAGACGGCGCCCTCGGCTACATCATTGGTAGGCAACGCAGTGACAGGTGCCAGCACAAGTAATAGGCAAGATAGGGGTAGGGCGAGATCGATGAAACCTTTTAGCTGCATGTTGTGGGGTTGCAAGTGATGATCGAGATATTGGTGTTGGTGGTAGCGCATTGGCTTATCCTGGCAAATGCCAAATGCTTGTAGGATATGGCCATCACGGACACACATACACATATATACACACACATATGGACTTCTGTTACACACACTTGTAAAATTAGCGGCATACTGGATGAAAACTACGACTTGACCTTACGATTATCATGGAATGCCATTCGAAGGCATATAGATGGTGTTGTTTGCCACCTCGTATAAAGGGGCTTGGCATCGTCCGTGATTGGTGCAGACTAGAAAATATGCAGTTGCTGATTCATCGCATGCGGAGTTTCTCACGAGACCTCTAGAGATTATCACCGCTGGTACATAACGTATCATTATATAGCTGCGAGTGAATCCCAATTGGCTATTTGGTCGTTACACCACATATTCAATTGCATAATTACACTGGATGCCAGCTGCTAGAGGTTGCAACATCTCACCCCCAAGTCGTCAGGCAAATTGGATACGGCGTAACGAGTTCGTTCCGAAACATGTGGCTTGTAGAATATGGAAAGAAGGTCCTAGCAGAGCATAATTGGTTGTGATACTTGGGGATTTAATGTCAGGTTGGCGTTTGATATAGCTACTTAAATTACAACACATGTTATTGATGGCGCAAAATTACCATCACCAGGCCGGCCACACCCCAAAAAGAGGAAACCCATCTCAGTTCTTCAACTGCAAGTCCCCGTCGATGTTAGTAATTCTCTCATCAAGGTGGATCCTGTCCAATCGCCAAGTCCCGTCCTTGGCGCGAAGATCCGCCTCAAGGACGCGGCCCTCATCGGCCAGACGAACATTGCGAGCCGAGGCGCCGAAGTTTCCAGGGTCTTTGCCGGCCCACTTGAAATGGCCATCCATGTTGGTCAAGCAGTGGTTGAGCGAGATGGACGACAGCTTCTGGTGGCCGCGGATGGTTCGGCACTCGGCGATCAGGTCGTAGTCGCGGTCGAGACTGATCCGGGAGGAGCTATGAGAAAAGTTGCCGAACCGGGATGGTTCCGGCTTTGGCGAGGGCGAGGGCGAGGGGCCGGGCGACATTGGCTGTGGCGGTATCATCATCATCGGCGCCTGCTGCTGGCTGTTGCTGGAGCTGGGCCGACTGTTGTGCTTCTTTTGGTCCTTCAAGGCGTCCTCGAGCTTGTGGCCAGCATAGGCGCCTCCTAGAGCGCCGAGGAACCCGTGGTTCACCTTGTGTCCGGCAAAGGCTCCGGTGGCACCGCCGAGCATTGCTCCCATCAGACCGCGCTCGGCATCATCAGACGCTAGTTCGGGAATGGCGCCCGGCGCGGGGTCTGCAGAAGAAGGGTATTTCTGCTTCACGTCCCCATAGGTGCTGTACGGCGGGGGTGCCGGAGGACTCGTATACACCGGCTGCTCTGGCGTCGTAGGTGACGGGGGGCTGGCGTACACAGGTTGAGCCGGGTACAACGGCTCGGCTGGAGGGGAAAAGGCAGGTTGTGGGGTGGTGTACTGAGGTTGAGGGGACTGAGGCGGCTGCGAAGAGGGGTATTGAGGCTGCGGGGACTGAGGTGGCTGGGGGGAGTAAGAGGCAGGCTCAGGCCTCGGAGGGTCAGCGTATGTTGGCTGCTGGGGATACTGCTGTGCGGCGGATTGACCGGAATAGAGATACGGAGATGGGACCGGGGCCGGGGCCGGTTGCTGGTAGGAGTGACCTCGCACATAGGAGGGGTAAGACAGATATTGCGGGGAGGTGGGATATCCAGCAGAATCGCCCCTAGGTGATGACTCGGAAGACATAGGTCGAGTCTGAGGGGGAAAGCCCATAATCATAGGCTCCCGTGGTGGGAAGCTCGGCGATTGCGGTGCATTGCGATACTGAGAGTCCTGACTGCCTTGGTGTGGCGGTGTATCATAATCAGGCGGGTATGGGGCAGCCAAGTCAGGCTCGTAGATAGGTTTGATCACCATGGTATCGAGTTGAAAGAGAAGACGAAAGCAGATAACTTTCCAACACCTCTAAAGATACACAAATACCTATAGAAGTATCAAAGAGATAGCCAAGCAAGTTGGATGCGGACGGATTGCGGTTCTCAAGATGGCAGCCTGAAAGCGATGATGATATTGGGTTGGGGTTCAGCGGGGCGCAGCAGTTTACGCCACTGAAGGTGAGCTGTCAACTGTCAGCTGTCAGGCACACAACACAAGCACCCACAAGCACCCACACCGCTTGCGTTCTTCACCCCACCTTCTTCCATCAAAAGATGGACACACTCGATCCTGAACCCTCGCAGTACTGCTCGCGGGAACTCCAGATTGCGGCTTTCGTTTTATTGGAGTAAACTAATCCGATATGGAGATGGACGTGCAGAGACCAAGACTTTAATCAAATGGCTGCCGCTTGGCCTTATGGATCTGCCTATGACCATCAAGTGTCGTGCACAACCAGCGAGCGACAGCCTCCCTGCTATATATTTCGATTGAACGGATCCCACGCGCATACACAGTGAACGAACCACGGACACCCTAAAGCCGTGTTTTACGATAATATATGTTTATCGACGTTCATCTGTGAAGACTTCAATCAAGCATCTCAACCCCGAGTCAGCTCAATTAGCGTCCTGGCTCAAGTCGCTTGGCATGCGGCCTACAGCTCCATGTAACTCCATCTCGTTGCAATGCAGGTCCATTACTCGGCCTGGGCATCGTCGGGGAACCTCCGCGACCTTTTCCTGTTTACATTACGGGGCCCTGCGGCGCCGGTCCGAGGTGATGGTACAGTTAATATATATATATATATCCCGCAATATCACCTTCTGTTACTTGTGTTTTCTAGTCTGTCCCACGGTGTTGCTGATCAATCGAGAGACCCGAGACCATGTTTTCGAAAAAGATCGCTCACCTTGGTCTGGTAGGACTGGCCGTTGCTCAGGGCCAGCTCGATGCCATCCCCACGGGGTTCAACGCTAGCCGTTGGGCATGGGTATCCAATCAGAACCCCCTCCTGGCCGTCATCCCTGGCGATTTCAATCGCTCTGGATTTGACGCACCATCTGCTGCCAAAGTGTCTGACAGCAGAGTCGCCGCCATGTAAGCAGGTCATTGGTTTGGCTGACATCTGAAATACTTGCTAATGGTGTGATGCAATACAGCAACGAGCAAATAAACCAAACCAGCTTCGTCGCTTATGACACGCGCTTCTTTGACATCATAGGGCCCGATGCGACGGTTGAGCAACTCCAGGTCTTGCCGTTTCAAATCCACGAAGCCCCCTGCTATATCCCCGAGACGTCCCAGCTCTACTTTGTAGAATGGGGTGGCCCGGGCGGTGGTGAGAACGGCGGCCACGACTATCAGTATCTTCTGGACCTCAAGACCAACATCTTGAGCACGGTGCGAACCAATCCTCCCACTTGGAACGTGCACGGTTGCGTGTACAGCAAGGGAAGGCTCCATGTCGTGACAGACGGCGGTCCTCACGAGACCGGCTACTTGGCTACCATTGACCCCAAGACATGGGAGCGGAAAACGATCCTTAACAACCATGAGGAACAGCCGTTCATCAGCTTCAATGACCTTGACATGGACCCAGAGGGAAACTACTATCTGACGGACTCCTTATCAGGTTGGGTATGTGTGAATCTGACTATTAAGCACCAGGTACAGGCTATCTGATTGTATGTGCTAATCTGTTTTCCTTTCCAGGGCCGAGATCTACACCCTTACGGGGTGCCCACTAAACCCACTGTCTACTTCGTCAATGGAACCTCGCTGCGCATCAAGACCCTGATGTATCTTCCAGACGGCAATACGAACGGCATCGCCGTGTCACCGGACGGCCGCTCTCTCTACGTGGCCGATACGGGCGCCTCGCTCACGAAGCCATACCGGCGTACCGAGCAAGGGCCGCGCGACCTGTGGGCGTTCGACTTCGCCACGTCCAAGGCCACGGGGCAGAAGCTACCGCTGCTCACCAACCGGCGGCTGCTCACCCGGGCGATTGAGTACTTTTATGACGGTGTCCGCGCCAGCCGCAACGGCTGGATCTTTGGTGCCGGGGGCGAGGTCGTCGACGTTGTGGATCCGGAGTCTGGATGGATTTTGGGCTCCATTCGGGTCGGCGGGGGCGGCAAAGAACCGGTTAATCTCGTCTTCGGCGAGAATGAGCTTTGGATCGTCGGAAAGGGCGGTGTTTGGCACGTCAAGAACACAAGTGAGAAGCTCGCCAGGGAATGGTAAACCCGTTTCATCAGCATGTGCTTATACTTTGACGCGTGTCTTGCCTCTAATGAGGGTTGATGCAGCGACGGCAGCGGGAGGAGGCAATGGTAGAGTAAGCGTGAGACATCATAGGACACCCTCTAAATCGCATCATATACCCTGAAAGGGAAAATACTCAATTGATAGTCCAGGAGTCCTATACGGTATGTCGTCGGCTTACTTGGAGTGGGGTAGTCGGTATTTTTGCTTTTTCGTCTGGTGCAGTACGAAGTCGGAGAAGTGAAGCATGCTCTCCATACAGCATAAAATCACAGAAAGCCCTTCTGTTTCACGGATTCATCGGAGAGAAGGCGTCCATCATAATCGAAATGTCTGGAGCGATGAACCACCCATGGATTCTTTCGTCCCCAGGGGTGTACACCCAGACACACGACTCGTTCGGTCAGTTCTTCGCCAACTGGGTGACTGGCGAGGCGGAGGCCGAGCGTACATCGATCATTGTAGTCTCGGTCGTCAAGATCAATGCACGATATCGCCTATCGAAAGATGTCAGCTCCGGCCGTGTTGTCAATGCCAGTGTCATGGAATCGCGTCTTCGACGATCGTGGACCGCGATGGTTGACGACCATCCGGGCCTGGCCGTTGAGTTCGGCACCAACTTAAACACCTACAGGGTGCCAAACTCAGAGAACAGGAAGGCTTGGCTAGATGCGACTTTCCTGGTCCACCCAGGAATGGACGCCCGTGAACTCACTCGCTCCCTCAAGCGTGAATCACACCCTCGTCTACACTGGCTTCCCACGACCAATGAAATGGTTCTGACCGCGCACCACTGCTACACAGACGCGCGAGGCACTTGGGTATTCTGGGATGCTTATCTGGAGAAGGTCGTCAGGGCCACGTCCCTAAATTATGTTCCCCAAATGGAGAGAGACAGGAACTCATTACTTTCCATGTCGTCTAGCGCCGGCTTATCGCCCCCAAAGCTGCCCCCCACACGCGACGACCTGCTTGGCCTCCCTGCTTGGCCCACCATTCAGGGGTGGATGAAAGCGCACGATCTAGTGATGTCCGCAGTGAAACGAGACATGGTGCTTCTGCCACCTCGTACGCCGCTGCCGGCGATGGGCGAGCCCAAAGACTGGCCGGCCGGACCCGGCGACTACCTTCGCGCATCCATCTCAGAAGCACAGACATCCGCCGTCGTCGCTGCTTGCAGAAATAAGGGCATCACTGTCGCTGCTGCGTCTTACGCGGCACTTGCGACAGTTACCCGAGCAATGCAGGTAACAGAGCAGGAGAGCGGCGGCATCGGGAGATACGCGGTTTCTTTCCACCATTTCGACATCCGGCCATGGCTACATTCATCGGCCAGCCATAAGCCCACCGGCAACTCTGACATCTCATATTCCCAGTCGGTAACCAACACCTGCGCGTTAGGCGTAGACTATCACGTCGTCGTGCCGTATGCGCTGGACATGATCGACTCGAATGGGGGAACGGAGGAGGGAACCGTGTCCCAGGAGAGGCCCATGGACGATCTCGCCAAAGAAATGAATAGGTTCTTCCAATCCACGAGAAGAGACTTTGGACAAGACCCCACGGGTCTGGATGCCCTCACGTACTACGTGCAATCCATTTTCGGACCGGCGACCCCGGCGCCGAATGCACCCATCTTCTCGAGCTTGGACGTGGCAGAGGATTTCATCCGGCGGTCCTATTGTGGAGGAGTGGAGGAGGAAGGCTACTCACTGGAACTGGAGGTCGAAGACACCTACGTGATGACATTGGGGGCGAAACTCATGAACAGCTTCATGCTTCACACATTCAGGGGCCGGTTGCACGCCCTCGGCGGCTTTGACGAATCGTACTTCAACCCCGAGGTATTCGAGGACCTGTTGCCTGGGACCTTGGCAAAACTTATGGATTGGCTGGACATTGAACATTAATATGGGTGACACAAATTCCCTTCCTCTTGATGGGGTCGTGCTTACGAAGCTTACTGTATCTCCACACACTTATATAAGACACGCTGCCCCTTCCTTTCAGTTACACGAGCAATGCATAGGTATTGTGAAATAAATAGTGGCGCTCTTCTATCAACAATCGAAACTTACATCACTTTTAAGCCAAGTTTGCTCTCATTCCCCCACCTAATCTTCAACCGACCCTCAGCTCTCACCAACATGGAAACCATTAATCCGCCGGTAGAACTCTGCCCCCACTACGACTTATACGATCAGGGAGTGGTGTATCCAGAGTCGAGGAGTCGAGGTACTGATTTGCGAGATAGCCGAGGAGATCACGCCTCAGTCTCAGTCGCGGCCAAGGAGTTAGGACCATGGGTGGAGGTCATCTCGAAGCTGCTGCAAGCGTCGCAAATTCCGCAAGAAAGGATCGGCCTCATTGCAGGAAGCTACATTCCCATCAAGCATCATGGCGCCGCCGAGTTCCAAGGTGTTCTACCGGAACCAGAAAGCGCCCGCAGGGGCGCCACGTTCTACCGGTTCCGGCAGCTGCCACCGGAGCTGAGGCTCAAGATCTGGGAGATGGCCGCCTGGGTGCCGCCCCAGCTCATCGACTGGGAGAGCTACCACGACCCCATGTTCCTCCACCTCAACACTGGGAGACACATGCCGCGCGCAGCCCACGCCTGCCGTGAAGCATGGCACGTTGTGCATGGCGAAGGAGGCCGCTGGTTCCGCGGCCCCAACATCGCTTTCTGGGCCACGCCACAGGATATTCTGTACATGAATCCAGTAGACGAATTCAGCGTGGGTAGCCTCAAATCGTACTGGGACATGGGATTTCTCCCCTCGCGCGAGACCGTCGCGGTACCGTACGCACAGTGGTGTGGTCGCGCGGATGGGCTTGAATTCGCCTGGATCCGTCAGTCCCCGGCACTGAAGCGCCTGATTTTGGTGGTTGACGACACGGCCAGCATCTGTATTGCTCAGGACCGGCACACCGTCGAGTGTTGCGGCGCCGGCTTTGTCGAGGTATGGCCGCGGTATTCCGAGGGCCTCTTGAAGATGATAACATACGACGACGCGGACGAACTTCAAAAACTGGATGACATGTGGAAGCAGATCGATTCGCAGTCCATCTGGCTCTCGAAGCACAACTCGGAGCAGATCAGGTCTAACCGACTCAAGGGGGCCTCGATCTATGGACATCACTATATATCCCGCTGTGTGGAGTGCGAGTTGCATCGATTTCAGAAAGAATGCCTCGAGAGGGCGAAATCGATATGGCGCGCTCTGGGTCAAGGCGGTGATGACGATAACAATGGTTATAAAAGGGTCGAAGGGGCGAGCCAGCTCACGCCCATCTTCACTGGAGCAACTATGTTAAAGATTGGCAGTTTCGTAAGGTGAGCTCCCAATACTGTCAGTCTTGATACACAGACATGCATCAGCCTCGTGTACGTTCTATTGGCAGCAAATCACAGAGTTTATCTTCGCATTAGACCTGCCTGTTTATTGATGTGCACGGTTTGTAGCACGGTTGCTTCGTAGCTGCCTACGATACAAAATCATGATCTCAGTGTGTTGCTAGATGTCATTATTGTAAGCAGGTAACTAACGAAAAGTGTCGACGCCTGCTATTTATTTACAAATGGGTCTGAAAGGGGGCTGTCATTGATGTTACCACTTTATAGTAACATATTTAAATGTTTATGTAGTTATATCCTAGGTTTCACGGATTTTTAAATTGTATTGCCAGTTTCTGATCTGACCCAGGAATATACCGGCATCCTCAAGGCCTGATAACGTTACAAGGTGGCAGCGGCAGGAAATTGAGGTTGTAAGATATGGTTGAGTGTCGCAAGAAATATGGATCTAGGATAGAAGGGGACTCGAATTGAAAATCATGATCAGTTTCGAAGGCTGCGTATAGATACAAGGTGAAAAGACTCACATGCAACCTGGGAATCAATGCTGGTACAAACATATATGTCGAATCTCGGGCCATGTGAGCCAAACAATAAGCGTATATTTGATTTTCAGAAAGAGATTCGACGGGAGTTAAACTGCAATTTTCGTATATAGCGGTGACAGGGCGAACCAGAGCAAAGAGCTCGAAAGGCAGCTCAGCCTTGCCAATCTGATTGCTGACATGGGGCTGTGAGCTGAATCTCACCTTATAATATGGATGAGGCGGAGCTTCACCGATGGTTCGTCTATTCCTCAAGATTCGATAGGCAGCAAATATGTGTCTTGGCAAACACAAATCGTAAAATATGTGTAACTCATATATAAAGTTGGCAGGTTAGCATATGGTGTAACAATTTGGCACAGGCAATCACTAGACAACTTTGACTACCCACCACCTCACCATCCACACTCTATTTCTTAATAAAGCTGTACTGGACTTTAGTCTCGCTTCCTATCATTCAGTATGAAATCTTTTAGTCTACTGGCAGCGGCTTTGCTGCTTGCCAATGGCCTTGCTTCTCCCACCGGCCACGATCAAGAGCCTTCGGACCCGGCTACTCCCCATGCCGTGGCCATCCGCGACGGTAACGAATGGACGCTCCCCGAAACGGGTAACCCATCACCAAAACAGATGGAGAACCTGGTCAATAACTACGAGAGACTCGGGTTGTGCCTTTCCTGGGAAGGCTCGACCGACTGGGATCCACGCAGAACCACAGGTCTCTGCGCAAAGTACTGCGAAAAGAACCCAGGCGGCAGGAAGGGGAGGGGCGGGAGAGGGCGGAGGGATGACATCCCCGCTATCGGGCCGCAAGAATGGGACCATGACGAGCAAGTGAAGAAGTTGAAAGGCGTCAGTGTAAGTGCTCCCCCCCTCTTGAACGAATGCCACAAATAGGGAGGGAGCCGGACCAGCTGACACTTCCATCCCTTCCTTTTCATCCAGTGCGTCGCCCAGCAAGATATCAATGGAAAGGCTTTGTATAGGCCGGATGAAAACGGCCACAGGTGGACGACGGGCGTTTGCGAGTGTGATGCTCCCCAAATTGCAAAGGAAATCACCGTTTTCGTGGCAGAAGGCTTCCATGAGTTTTACAAAGCCTGCTTGGAAGGCCTTAAGCAGTTATGCGCAGCTGGCTTTGCTGTCGTCAAGGGGATCATTGAAGAGGGCATCTCCTGGATCCCCTACGTTGGCGTTTACGTCAGGGGAGCTCGGATCACCGCAAAGATGGTTAAGGCAGCCAAGACAGCCTACCAACACGGAAGTACGTTTCCTCCCTGAGGAAACCCAGGCAATGCCAGGATCCCGCCTCTCTCCACTTTATCATCTAGAACTTTCACTGACCTAGTATGCCATCGATTTCAGAAACCGGCAACGACTTCTTCGATACCATGGTGAACGATGCTTGTGGCGCACCACCGCCATTCGATTTCAGTTTAGAGGGGCTCTTCAGTAAGTCTATTTCCTCTCACCTCGCCCAACTATCATAATGCATCCAGAAATACCTTAGAGACTAATTCTTTCATCTTATTAGTGGCTTTGGTTGAACTCCCGGATTCGGCCCTCGCTGATGATGCGTTGATCGCATGCAAGCTTGAGAAGAAAGCGTGCAAGAAGCTCGAGAAGGTGACAGACCCGAAGAAGCCGAAGATCATTTACCCCGGAAAGAATCACAAGCAACAGGAGGATGATCTTAAACAGAAGGAAAAGGAGGCCGAAGCCAAGAAGAACCAGGAGGCCGAAGCCAAGAAGCACAAGGATGCCGAAGCCAAGAAGAATCAGGAGGCCGAAGCCAAGAAGAACAAGAACAAGAAGAACAAGGACAACAAGAAGAAGCAGGACGCAGCTTGCAAAATAGGGGCAATCTGCAATGGGCAGCATTGATTTCGCTAGCGGGAACAATACGGGATCAAAGAAGGAAAAGGACATTGCTAAGAGGCGAAAGGGGTAGGAGTTGGTCTACTGAACCGTTGGGCGCGGATCAACAGGATTATTTTTGGGGCCCCGGATAAGTGTTTAGGTGTCATATTAGAGATGGACGTAGCTTGTTGGAATATATGTGGGTTTCTTTCTTTCATTCTTTTTTTTTTCACCTTCATTATTTGGAATTTAGAGCTCTGTACTACGGAGACAACAAACGAGATCGCATGATGGATGAAGTCTAGTGATAGCTAATTAGAGGCTAAATAGATAAATCTTGCGTTTTGAGAAAATACTTACGCTCTGCTTTCTCCCTATATTGCGTAAAGCCAGGAGTTGGATATTCTTGGTGGTTGATTACGATGCAGTCCTATCCACTCCAAAACGTGGCCGATGAAGACCAGAGGCCCCATCTACCTAGCTAAAAGATCTAATATTCATAGCCCCTGCACCCCTATATAATGAATGCCAAGGCAGATGCTCTATATACAACAAAGTCTTTCCGGCCTGATCTCATGGAACCCCCTAGGTGCGATAATATTAAACTTCTCTAATCGGCCCTTTGAAATACTCTCGTGCCCGGAAGAAGTACCACGCTATGCTGAAGAGCATGACGGAGCTGAAGACCAAAACACTCCAATTCATCGTCTCCGGCGTGGGTGGGTTCGTCTGAGGCCAGAACGACCAGAAAAATGTGAGCAAGCCGTACATGCAGGCAAATATGTTGATAATAGTCCCAACCGGCTCAGGCACTCTCCACGGCCCCCAGGTCAAGAAGCCCTGTTCGGGATCCACGGGCTCCATCAGATACGGCCGTATACCCCCGGTAAGACGGCGCCAGAGTAGAAGAGAGCAGGGTAGTGTGTACGAGCCGCACAGTGCGGCGACGGACAAGGAGCATAGGGCTTGCAGCGCGACGGCTGATCCCAAGATGATAAGGGACAGCAAGACGGTGAAGGCTAACGTCGCGCATACGGTGTACAGCGGCAATGAGTTCTTGGTCAGCTGTGTTTCCACCAATCCCTTTGGTCAGCAAACGAATGGTTCACGTAGTTAATCACGAGGATGTCAGAGGATTGAGGGGGGTGCAACATGCCTTGACTAGATGCCCGGAGAACGGCAGCCCCTTGTCTCGTGCGAACGACCACATCATGCGTGACGCCGATGCGTAGATGCCGACGCTGGCCGCTACCGAGAGCACGAAAACAATGCCGGCCATGAGGCAGGCGCCTGTAGTTGATCTCGTGGCCGAGTAGAAGATTTGCAAAGCAGGGTAGAACACGGTATCAACGGCTGCCAGCGCATCGGGTAGGCTCTGCATGCAGAAGAGCATGGCGATGATGATGGCAAGCCCGAGTCCTCCGTTGATGAATATCGTGTACATGAGAGCTTGGGGGACGACAGTAGAGGCGTGCTCGATCTCCTCGGCCAGATGAACGGCACAATCGGCACCCAAGAGAGCAGTCGCGACAGTGGGGTACCCGACCATGAATGCGACTCCCTGGGTCGGCCAGAGTCCTTCGTTCATGAAGGTGGTAAACACTACCGAAGGGTCGTTATGTGGCGACAGGTAGACCATGGGAATGAGCACGCCGAAGAAGCCCGCCAGATGCAGGATCAGGATGAGGCCTTCGAGACTTGCCAGTAGGCGGCTATTGGTGCAGTTGAGAGCCGCCGCCAAAAGACCGAACGCCCAGATCAGTAGAACGGTGTGCCAATCCACTGGTACGTACGTTGGTCGAGCCAGTGCGATGATGCCTTGGAGGAGGGTGGCGATGAGGTAGCCGACCATGCATGATATAGCCTGCCAGGCCAGAGTTGTAAGCCAGGCAGTCTGGTAGCATAAAAAGTTAGACACACGCTTCGGAGCGAGCATGGCGACCCAATGATCTGCTCGCGTCTTAGTTTCATGGGTCGGGCGGCTTGCTTGTAAAGTGAAGAAAGATGCTGGGCGCTTCTACTCACACTGCCCGCCGCTGGTGGGCGCAATAGACGCCAACTCGGCCATGACGGCGTAGACGGCGATGATGCCGATCCAATTGAAGACCAGAGCCCATGTAAGACCGGCGGGCCCGATGATGACGAGACCGGGGACGGAGGTCAGTAGCAGACTCTCCCAGGTGCATAGGGCCGAGCATGAGACGCCGAGAGTCGACATGAAGCCGAAGGTCCGCTGGAGTCGGGGCTGCTTCCCCAGTCGCCGTAAAGTCTCGTCATCGCTGTAGTACTTGTGACGGGACTCTTGACCGGTTTCCATGGCTCTTTCGCCTGATGTAGGGGTCGTGCTACGAAGCTCAATCCCGTTGTCTTTAATCATGATGGGCTGAGATAGGTGAAGAAAGACAGCAAACAAAGACAGGTAGAAGCAAAACGGGACTGTGGCATCGGGGCGAGATCCGGAGGGACTTGGTAGCTGTTGGCTCGTCGCCTATATGATATGGGCAAACACCGATGAAGGGGGAATTTGGCTCAAAATGCAACGGGAGCTCCGGTACTTACAGGGTACACCACCACAACTTGGGAAGGAACTGTGGCACAGGATTTGGAAGAGCTCAGTGCTCATAGGTTGCCGATCACCGGTCTAGCACCGTCCAATCGTGAGTGTCTGCTGGACACTCGGCACTGCTGATGACAGGGTTATATCTCCCCGCTTTTGTCGGCGCTTTCAACCAATATGCATTGTAAATTGTAAATTGTCGGCTCGGTCATACGAAATACGGCTGACTCGATGCGTATCAAGTCTCGAATCAAGTCAAGGTAAAGGCTATGGGCTGAAATATTGTAATCTCCTACCCCAATTCGCTACTACCACACTCATGCATGTCAGACGCGGGCTGGCGGCAGGCTAGGTAGTAAGGCTGACACCCCATGCAGTAGATAGGGTGATCTCTTACCTGAGTCGGTAGGTGTTGGCCCCCCCTAAGCATCGCCATCCCGCCATCCCGCCCTCCTCCATAACACCGGAAACACCCCTGCACCCCCCACAACCTCTTTTATCAAACTTGAACGACTGCCCGTCGAGTGGACAAATTTCATTGGGTCCTGCCACGCCTCCCTCTTTCCTTCTCGTCCATTACCCCCTTGCCCCCCTATCTCTATCCCCCCCCTGCGACGCCCTTCGAAAACGGCCTTCGTGGTCGTTGTGCTTAGTCCGCTCAAGCTTCTGCCCAAAACCATCTTAGTGTGAACTTGTTACGGACACTAAGATCGCTCCTTCACGTCATCATGGGTCTATCACCAGGAAGCGACAATACACCGAACACAGCAGTCAATGAGGTAGATGAGTCCAACTTGAACCCTGTGATCCAATTGACAACATGGCTACTCATCTCCCTAACTTCCCTGATGCTTGGATTTCGACTCATGACACGGTTCTTCATCAAAGGCAATATGAGGTTCACCTTGGAAGACGGACTGATCATCACGGCATATGTGAGCTTCTTTGGACCACCATACCTCAGCATGATGATCTAACTGGAATGCCAGATACTGAGTCTCGGTGAATCGAGCACTATGATTATCCCGGAAAGTCGCGTGTTTGGGAGAGATTCAAGCCAAATATCTGATCATGATTTGGAATCAGGGCTCAGAGTACGAAGATCAGTGGTCTCCTGGTATTCTGCGCTGACATCTTTTTAGGCTGGGTACGCGAGGGACATGTTGTTTGTCCTCTGCATTGGCGTGTCCAAACTCTCTGCTTCCATCAGCATGTTTACTCTATCGCCTGACCGGACTCATCGTGCCATGTCCATAGTATTGATCACCCTCATTGCGCTTTTTGCCATCTCAGGACTGCTCGCAATCGCTTTTCAATGTGGCTTACGGAGACCCTGGAAAGTTGACGCTGCAGCGTGTCCGGCACAGGTAGGTTAAAACCCCTGATGCCGCTCAGGATGGGAGACTGACTTATTTCTCCTCAAGCAACCTATCTCGGCCTTTGTAGCTGGGAACAGCATAGCTACTGATGCAGCGCTTTGTGTGCTTCCAGCCTTGATTATATTACCCCTTCATATGCCTATGAAGACCCGCCTAGGCATCCTCGCTTTCTACTCAACCCGAGCACTGTCAGTCTGTCCCTATGGGTCATTCAGGGCCCTGGTATTAGTTGTAATTGCTAATGAATTACAGGGCTATCGTTGCCATTTCATTCCAGCTGTACTATGTGCCGCGTCTTGTTGAAGACAACTACACGCTCCGAGCTGCTCCATACTATATCTGCATGCAACTGGCCCAGTTTGCCAGTATATCCACCGCCTGTGTCGTGTATTTCTGGCCTCTGATGCAATCTCTGCAGAGCGGGATAATGCAGGTTAACAACACATCGCTCGTCTCTCACTACCCGCTGGCCACACTATCCCGGAGTACCCAGAAGGAGAGTGACTCGGCGGTCACGACAAGCAGTGATCGAAAAGGATATACTAGGATCACGCGGGACGTCTCTGCCGAATTTGCGAACACTGCAAATAGATAGACTAGGACAATCGACAAGGAAGAATCGGAAAGTCTCCAACAGGCCAAGTATTGGTAAAGTAATATCATGTAATATAAAAACTATACATCCGCCCTCCCTCTCTACTTCATGTGATGTTCGTGGTTTACAGGGGGGTTGATTCGTGGCAGTAAGGCGGATATATTACCAACGGATTTGCTTCATCCAAATTTACTTAATAATGTCCTCTTGATCAGTCCTTCACATATCCTTTGACTCATCTAAGTACACTAACGAATCCTATTTCTCCTCCTCAGGAGGAACAATATCACCTCCGGTAATGATGACAGACTTGTAGGCCGCTGCCCTGGCTTGGATGTGTTCATTCTCCGCTGGAACTACATCACCGCCGCTAATGATGACGGACTTGTATGACTGGTCTAGTTGTGTGTCAGTGAAGGTAATCAGTACTTTGCTGTTCAATGGCATTATACCTGTAGGGGCGGCGGCTGAGAGGGAGCTCATGGCCAGAAGGAGAGCGGCAACGGCGCGGTAAAGCATTTTGAAGAATTGTAGATCTGTTTGTTGTTGCTGGAGTCAAGATTGTATGAGTTGGGTGTGTATGTGTCAAACTGAAAAGGGAGGTTTGAGTCTGGGCTAAGAAGTACGACAACGAGCAAATAAATACCACTTCTAGGAATACGTTAACCCTGTCCGTAAGTGCTTACTGTTGGTATCATGTGGTGGAATCCTACATGCATATCAAGTTCGCTATAAGTACTTGATAAGGGAAGCGGGAAGCTTTGAGAAAAGGCCGTGGACCACTCATTCCCTGTTGCCTGTTACACACAGAACGTAGTATCCGGACAAATTCTGACCTGCCTTTCAGTATTAGTGTCTCGTGTATCCCCGCATTGCATGTTGGCTTCACCGAAGATAAACAAGTAAGCTGACGCAATCCAATCCCATCTAACTAGATTCACTGTCCGGGGAAGGTTGTTTACTGGTCTTCTAGCCGGGTTTCTTTCGTGATCAACTATCCTCGTACCGACTGACTCTTGTAAATCCCTCTACCTTTCCAAATGTCACCCAACTCTACTCGACTATAACTACTCTCTTACCCAAGTTATATGCCGCTCCCAGGGTTCACGATGGGTCAGAACTCCGAAGACCAAGATGCTCCTCTTCTGAGCGAGACAGAGCACGATGCTGAGCTTGTGGCAGCAACGGCTCCTCGGCCACGTACTCGCCTTCTATCGTGGCTGGGTACCAACATCATGAGCCTTACGGCACTGACACTGTTGGCCTACATAGCGATCTTGTTGACCATCAATACTATGAAGACCTCTGGTTCCCTAAGCAAATGCAAAGGCGCCGACTTCCATGACTGTAAGTCAATGCCAACCCTTTCCCATGACCTAGCAGTTTCTCAAGGCCAGCAGCTTTGCCCAGGGATGTGATCGAGTACGAGGAGAAACAGGAATGGTACACTCTCGAGCACCCCTGGAACATGAAGCCTTCTCCTGAGCTTGACGATCTTTGGGAAGATCTTCTATACGGTATGTGGGCTCTTCGTCAATAGAGTTAGCAACTTTGGCTTACAATGGTTGTAGCTTTAAATATTCGCGTCACACCGGAAGAGTTATATCGTCTCAACAAGAATTCAACAAATCGGATTCAGGTCGATGGGGGTGATTACTTGGGCGTCCTCGGGGTGTATCACCACCTCCACTGCCTGAACAATCTGCGCAGATTGGTCCATTGGGATTACTACGAATCCATGTTCGGCG
This sequence comes from Apiospora arundinis, assembly GCA_039105305.1. Taxonomy (NCBI): domain Eukaryota; kingdom Fungi; phylum Ascomycota; class Sordariomycetes; order Amphisphaeriales; family Apiosporaceae; genus Apiospora; species Apiospora arundinis. Next base: position 3,390,055 of record JAPCWZ010000004.1, read on the forward strand.
AGGAAGAAAGCAACGGGCACGGCCCCTTTGACAAAGGACATTCTGGTAGGCATTCATTCTCGCCTCGAATCGTCAACACACGATGGTGACCTGCTGGCTGACCGGTTCAACTAACTACCTAGACCACTGCATCAACGCAATTCGTCAGGCACTTATGTGCCACGCCAACGTGGAGCTGCACACGGGGATATGGGTGTACGATCCGCAAAGACCGCAGGCGTCGCAGCTAGGCTCTCACTCCCAGGCGACGTGCGTGAAGTGGGATAGCTTGAACAACTGGGCACGCAGCAGGGCATTGGTGCCGGGCGAGTACACGTATCGACCCGTCCCGTACGACAAAAGCCTGGTGTAGAGGGTAGATAGGGTAGAGGGGGATCTGCCGGCTGACCTGCATTAGTGATGGAATCCTTCTGAACCCCGCCTTGGCGGCTTACGCACTAATGTACCTACCTATCAATCCGATTCCCAGCATTTAGCCGATGTAGATATGGTGAACTTTGAGAGGAGGAAAGTTTGCTTGAATGAACCAACCGTAACGATCAAATGCATTGCTTTGGAATTCGCAGCAGGCAGTCAGATGTGACACGTAAATCATCCAATGGCTGTCTAAGTAGCTAGACAAGAACGTTGCGAGCGTGACGCTGACTGCGTCGTCATATTGGTTACTGGCCAATGCCGATGCAGATATTGGACTGGCAGGCAAAGTCATTCGCAAGCAGTAAGCCAGCCAGCCAGCCTATGTTCTGTGAAACATAACGATGCTTTTTCACTGGCTCCTGTAAACACCTTCCTATCTGGGAACAACTTCGATCTCGGCATTGCCAAGCCGTGTTGGTACTACCTCGTAATATCCCGCGCATCCAACATCGGTCCACCACTTTGGCATACGTACTTACATAAGTATCTGGGTAGGTCAACCAACAGCCAACAATCCTCTGGATGTGGATTCGTGGATTCAACCGCAACGGAAGCCATCCATATTCCTTTCTTACCCAGACTGTCGATCCGCCTTTAGGATTCTAGGGACATTCATACACAAATAACTGAACAGGGACTTAGGTATTTGGCCAGCATGGTTCACCCAGAAGTGGAAGGCGAAATCGCCTTCGATGCACCCAACAGCGGGAGGCCCTGTAGCACAGTAAGCCAATCATCTTGACCTTTCCAGCCGCTCACGTCACTTCTCCCTTTCTTTCACTACCGAAGCCCGTCCAAATCGTACTCACCGAGTTTTGCGTTGCTTATTATTATTATTAGTGGTACAAAGTCGTCGGCGACTTGTCCGATTCGACACATCCTCCCCTGATAACACTCCATGGAGGGCCTGGCGGGGGTCACGAGTATCTCACCTCAATGACTGACCTACTGGACCAATATGGCATGCCCGTCGTCTTCTACGACCAGATTGGCTGCGGCCGCTCGACCCATCTGCGGGACCGGATGAAAGACGATTCCTTCTGGAACTTCGACCTCTTCATTGCGGAGCTCGACAACCTCATTGACCACCTGCAGCTTCGCGACCGCGGCTTCTACCTGCTGGGTCAGAGCTGGGGCGGCATGCTCGCCGGCATGTTTGCTGCCCGCCGCCCCCGTGGGCTGATCAAGCTCGTCATATGCGGATCGCCCGCCAGCTTCCCCCTCTTCGTCGAGGGCGGGAAGCGGTTGCGGGCAGCTCTGCCGGACGAGGTGCGGAAGGTCCTCGAGGACGGGGACCGGACCGGTGAGCTCGAGACGCCCGAGTACGAGCGCGCCAGCGCTTTCTTCTACAAGCGGCACGTATGTCAAATAGATCCCATGCCCGAGCCGGTCCAGCGGGCGTTTGCCAACCTGAAGGATGACCCAACGGCCTACAACACGATGTAAGTAGTCCATGAAGAATGACCCCATATGGCAACAAAAGGGGGGGGCTCCCGTGTTTCTAACATGCTTGCCTTTACTCATAGGCAAGGTCCATCGGAGATTGTTGTCGATGGCAACTTGAAGGATTGGGACGGATCAAAGGAGGCAGAAAAGATCAACGTCGATACGCTCCTTTTGAACGGGCGTTATGACGAGGTCACTGAGTTGTGTGTTGAACCTTGGTTCAGGTCTATTCCTAGAATCAAGTGGGTGGTGTTTGAGAACTCTAGCCACATGTCACACTGGGAGGAGCGCGATCGGTTCATGCAGCTGGTCGGCACATTTCTCACGTCTTACTAGTCAATGATCGGCCTGATCTTGATCTATAAATCGTTATCTACGATCAATCAATCAGTAACGTGGAACATCAGATATATCGATATCTATCTGCTTTATACAACCTACACGATTCGGATGTGTACCCCTCGCAAAGATGATCTAAGATTTTAGAAGCTACCTTTATGCACTGAAGGGCCGATGGACGGCAGTGGTGGGGGTGATACACCCTCCCATGTCTCAAACGCACTACCTAGGCACACTATTTTGAAAAAAAAGCAAGTCAGTTTGGTGCATATTCAAGTACGTACATATAAAGTAGGCAGTCGTGGGGTATGTATGCATGGGAGGTACCCAAGTAGGTATACCAAAGGTACCACTACCACATTCAAGTTGGTCAAGATATTCGGACCCCGGGATGTTCGGGTCATTGCGGCAAGGAATGCCTCAGGTAACAGGTTGAGATTTTATGCTTACTGCCGATGGAAGACCAGACCGAGGCTAAATTAGGCCTGGTGGTACTTTGATGTGTCACCAGAGAATAAAGTGTAGCGAGGGAACATCAGTTTCCAGCATGCAGAGCACATGAGGTGGAATTATATTTGGAGAGACAGCGCGATAGTCAACCAGTTGTATGGGTGATAATGCAAAATTGAATTTCAAGTTGTCAAGAGCAAGTCAAGTTTGAAGGTGGAATGAGAAAATGCGAAGCTACTTCACTTTTGTTTCGTTCCATGTTGTCGAGTTGCGGGGGTGGCTTGGGTGCTGCAGACGAAGGTAAAGTGTGGGTGGGTGCATCTCACACATCCAACGTCTATTTGAGACACGTAGCGTGGGTAGGTAGGTACTTGAGGTAGGATGCGCATCAAACTACCTTCTTGACCACATGCAGAGTTTGGCAGGTTGCGTTTAAATTGAACACTGAGCAGGTGGAGATTGCCTGGATGCACTTGCCTTTGTCAACTACTTGTGCGTGTTTAACGTCGCTGGCCGTTTTCCAAGGTCACTTCGATAAGACTGGCGGAGCTCAATCAGGTTTGAAAGGTTCGAAGTCAAACTGGTGACCCCTGATAAATACGAGCTACCCCTATTCTGGCTTCGATAGGGGTAGCTCGTAAAGTTCAGGGGCTGCTCCGACAACCCAAAATAGGGGTAGCTCGTATTTCTCAGGGGCTGACGCCCGCCTGCGGCATTGAGGCACTCGCCCAATTCGCCAACTCTCACACTCCCTGCACGCACATTGAAGCCTTTCTGCAATTCTGGTACAAAACATGAGCAGGTTCCTACTCCCTAAGCTGGCAGCATTCTGTGCTGAATCTAGCTTGAGCCCTCACAGTCAACCTCGGCGGTAGCCCCTCCCCCGTGCAAAGGTAAACAGTCCAGCAGGGGGGAGAGCGAGCTGAACTTTTAAGACGGACCTACGCCTGGGCAAATTTGCTATTTCTCCTCTCGTATGGATAGCACCAGTGATTGTGACTAGAACGCAAACACAATCTGCCCCTGGTGCACGCAATCCGGACTACCGCCCATGTTTGTGCAACCTTAGAGACTCGCCTTCAGCTTGGCAATGACAGCCAACGCCTGGCCTCGCACCTCGTGCACGATCTCGCCTGCCGACTGCGACTTTTGAACCAAACCAACCCCCGTGCCACTGAATTGCGATTGTTAGTTTTGTAGGTGCTCGCTCGGTCTCGTCGGATTCACTCAAGTAGATTTTAGGTACATGGATGGTCTGATTGACTTACGCAAAGGTAATCATTCGGGTCTCGTCGCCTACTGCCACAGCCGTCTTGAAGGATTCGTGCACTTTCTCAATGGGAACGCCGTTCGCAATGTCTGCAAGTCCCGCGTGCAACGTTGTACGGCCGGCATAGAGGTTGGACCACGTAGGATAGCCCATGATGGCGTCGTTCACAGAAGACCTGGAGAATAGTCATTTAGCTCATGATCCACGAACAGAAACAGAGGACGGGCTGCACAGGTGGGATGCGTGCGTACCTTGCCGTTGTTGCACCGCCGTCTCTGGTGTTTAGGATGGTCTTTCGCACAAACGCATTCGAGTCTGCCTCATGGCAGGCCATGAACTGTCCTCATAACCGTGTCTGTCAGTCGGAATTGTAGCTTGAAAGTCGACATATCGAACCACCAACCACACATTCAGGTCATCATGAACCAATGGAATCATGGGCAGGCATGTACAGACTTACGCGAGTACCCATAGCCACCGCATCCGCCCCCAGCGCCAAAGCCGCCGCGACTCCCCTCCCATCCACGATGCCCCCCGCCGCCACCACAGCGACCTCCTTCTTCTTCCCTTCCTCACCAAACTCGGCCTCGTGGCGCAGCGCATCCGCGATCTCTGGGACCAGCGTCATGACGCTCGCCGCCTGCGCCCACTGGTGCCCGCCGGCGTCGCTCCCCTGCGCCACCACGACGTCGGCCCCGGCCCGGACCACCTGCCGCGCCGCCTCCACCGTGCCCACTTGCACGAACACCGTGAGCGGCTCGCCGCCGCCGTACCAGTCGGCGCACTCGTCGTGGAACAGGGTGATCAGCGGTCCGTACTCGGACGGGTCCGACCCGAAGAGCCAGACGAAGGCCGGGCGGTGTTTGCGCAGGATGGGCAGGACGTTGGCGCGGTAGGTGTCGGGCGTGGCGAGGAGCGTCAAGAAGCCGACGCCGATGGAGAGGAGCGGGGGAAGATCTGTATTTCCTTCCGGTCCTGAGCTGTTCTTGTTGTTGTTGTTTTGACTGAGGATCTGGCTGGCGATGGCGAGTTGTTCATCCAGGGCGGCGAGGTGCGGAGAGTTCGCCGACGGGTCCATGCCCGCGGGTACCATGCCGAGGCCGCCAGCCTTAATTACTTCGGCAGCTAGCGCCCCGTTCGCTACCGTGAACATCGGGGCGCTAATGATCAAGGGCCGCTGCGCGGTGGGAAACCATTTATGGAGTAGGTTCTTCTCGGCCATAATTGGTTGGAGGATGGATGCAGAGGTCGATGACGATGATTAGATCTATTGCTGATGGTCGTGCCAACTTCGGCTGTTGTTGGATGATGGATAAGTAGACATAGCGTGAGGGCTTACTGCTTGGCTCTCGACCCCGCAAAGATGTTGCTAGCTATACATACTCGTCTTACCATGGCGGATGACTGCATTCGGTATATATTGGGATTATACATAAAAGCCACAAGTGGCTGTTAATTGGGCTTACTAAGCCAGCAGAATCACCAATGATTGTGTTGCACGGAAGTATGGAAGATGTCGAGACAGCTTGCTGTAGCGGTCCAACCCAATGAGATTCCCGGCTTGGATGCGACTCCCTATACTACGTACGCTGACTCTCTCGTCGATGAATGGACATAGAAAAGAAAACTAGAAAACAAAAGAACAAGAAAAATAGATCTGATGCGATCTCTCCCCTGCATGCTCACAGGTTATGTACAACTAACTCCATCCCGTTTTCTTTTTGGCAAAAAGCCGACTCATAATAGCCTCATGGTGACACACGCACCCTGAAACTACCCCTAGTCCTAGATAGCCTGTTGTCATTTACTGCCCCAGCGACTCGTACTTGCCACTGACAAGCTTCCGTACGGCTGGGACATCAAACCATCGCTCCTCCGAGGTTGAAGCGGACTCTCCGACGTCGGCGAATGGGTCGTCGTCGTTGAGCTCGACCTCCTTGCCCTTGCTCTCCTCCAACCTGGACACGCTGATATCCGCAATATCCTGCGTCAAAGCTGCCTCCGAGATGTACTCCCATCGAGCCTCGACTGTTCCAGGTTGCGGCTCAACGCCGCCCTCGCCTACGATGCGAGCGACCAGCTTTTGCCAATCCTGGGATGCGCCCAGGGTGACGTCACCGAGACGCCAATAGACCAGGTGCTTATCCTTCAAGTGTGTACCTTGGGGTTTAGTTTGAGCACCAGATGCTTTACCCACGTACGTAGCAAATATAACCACATTATGTAGCGTAACGGTATCGTTAGATTTAAACTTGAAGGCCGGGTTGAGTTTGTATTGAAGGAGGAGCCCGAGCTTGTCGCCTTGAGGCTTCCAGGCCTGGCTGACGATCAACGGTACGTGATCAAGAGGAGGGCTAGCTTCTTCGACATGCAAGCGGTAAGAGAAGCCAACTGTCGGTTGACTGGGCCGCAGGTGCGAAAGATCGAGTGTGAAGTGATCCGGTTGGTCGGGCGCGGTATTCGTGACAAAGATGCGGTTCGGGCCAATCGACTCCAAAGCAGGGAAATTGTTTATGCGAATCGTTTGATGGGCTGTATTGGTCAGTCTCTGCGGGTCAGCTGAGTGGAATCAAGTTGCACTTACTAGGTGAGCTAGCGGACTCCTCGGGGTTGTAAGAGAACGCGATCTCTCCGCTGACCTTGGCGGATTTGATGGTACCACGTTCAAACGTCGCGGAAACGGTTTCCATGAATGACGAGCAGAGGCCAGGCTCGTGCAGATCGGGGTGTTTGAAGTGGGCAAAGTTCCCCAACGAGTTCGAGGACCTAACGGATTGTGTGTCCGAGGTTCCGGTCACGCTGGGTTCCGATACCAGTGCCGAGGTCGTCGGGGGCTTTGAGTGGACAGAAGGGAGACTCGGCGTAGGCGGGAAAGGGTTGCTAGCCGAGGAGCCCTCGGAAACAGGCGCAGGCACGTATATGGTGTTTCTAACATCCCTGCGACCGCGAATTGTACCTGTCTTGCGGGCCGGAACTCCCAATGCGGAGAGAGTATTCGTGAAGTTCGATAGAGCAGCCTGGCGCTCCTCCGGATCCTCCTCCGCAACAGGCTCTTTCTGAATGTTCAGCTTAAAGGCCGGCTCATTCTCATCTCCCGCGGCTTCTTTCTCGGCTTCTGATATCGGGTCATGTCGCATGGCGGGTATGGTAAAGCCTTCTTCGTCCTTCTCCGGTTCCTTTTGTGCTGGCGGAGGGCCGGGCGGGGGAGCGACATCGTTCACGTCCGTTGTCGCGCTTGTGGTGCCATTCATGTGGGACGGCTCTAGTTGATCGGATTTTCTTTCGGTTGTAGAATCGCCGCCCACGCCATTTGCGCCTTCGTGACTGGCCTTTCCGTTCGTCTCGGGCGGTTTGGTTGACTCTTCTATCATATCGGGGCGCTCGGCGAGGGAGGAAAGCCTATTATGTGCCTCGTTCAGGTTGCTGGAAGACGCCCTTGGCGATACGCCGTGACTGCTTTTGGCTCTCGAGAATGGTCCCTTGGGAGGAGAGAGTTGTCCAAAGCCGCCGTGAATACTCTGCCGCCGCCTGCCCAACATGGTACCAATGCGACTACGCAGCTTGTTTTCACTCCCTTTCTCTTCCTTGGGACCCGAGTGGACACTTCTAGAATCTTCGGGGGTTCGAGGGACTGGCGGAATGGGCGGCGGCACGGGAGAGGACGATGTAGCCCCTGCAGATGACGTTTGTCGCGACGCAGTCAGTCGCTTCTCTAGTTTCGGCTTACCGGAAGTGGTTTTTGCGACAAATGCTTGAATCTCGTTGGCGGTATTGAAGTCCAGCAAGCTGTTAAGAACCGACTCGGCTTCGGACTGCTTCTGCTGTGCCTGCTCCCCCTCGTAGGTGCCGTACTGCGTCAGTACATCGCGTAATTGGTTCAGACGCGTCTCGTCGAGAGCCTGGAGCGATTCGAAAATGAAAGGAGCCTGCGACTCCCACTGGTTGGTCGCGGATTCGAGCTTGGATGCGGCCTGGTCCATCTTGGCGGCGCTGGCCTTGCCGGCTTTCTTAGCAACCGACTCCGACTTCTTTTGCGCATCGTCTAGCTCTCTTGCCATGTTCTGAAGGTTGCTCTGTATTGTTGTCATGTTCTGAGTCTCCTTCTTGGCATGGAAATTACGTAGCGGGACTTCGACGTCCTTTTCGATTTTGGCGGCGAACAGATGATGGGACATGGCGATCGCTTCGGTCGAAAGTAGGATCTTGTCCCATTGTGCTTGAAATGTGCTACACCAACAGGTTAGCCGAAAGATTACTTGCGCCTGGAAGAGGTGGGCTGGCGTACCCGAGCTCGGATTGCGCGTTGGGTACTCTGAATTGTGTGAGTTTTCGCATGGCTTGAACATATTGCTCCTCGACTTTGCGACGTTCCTATAAGGGGTCACGATTCAGCGTCTTGTTTCTATGCTGCGGCAGTGGGGTGTGAATCGCAGAGGCGGTGTCGGTCGTACCTGTAACCAGTCGGCAATCTCGATATTGACTTTGGATATGCGCTTCACTCGGTCGTTGAGAGCCTGCACGGCCTGGAGAGGCTGGAGGTTTGCCTGTTGTCATCGTGATTACGGTCGGTCAGCAAAATTTGATCATGGCGGTTTGCGGTAACTGCGCAACAGCATTGAGCTGGAGCGGATCACTGTGGCGATGCGATGGCGACAAATGGACAGCTGGGCAAGACTGGACGAAGCGATTGCGCGACTTACCAGCATAGCCGGGTACTCTACTCTCATGGAGTCATCCATTGCGACGGTAGATAGTAGCTCAGCTGAGTACTCATGTAAACACAAGACGGGCTACGTGGCGGAGGATGCAAGGAAAGGCATAGAGATGCGCAAATGGGAGAACGCAGTAGGAAGCGAGGTTGATAAGTCAGATAAATGGTGATGGGTGTTTCATGGATCGAAGAAGTGCCGGATGCTTGTTGTCACATCCCAGCCTTTGAATTGGCAACGATTGTGACGACGCTGCTCTCTCCTCGGCGACGATGGAATTAGATGGAGCTGGCATCCCCCGGGGCCGCTGTTCCCACTATTTGGCTTTGGGAGCTACGTATTACGCACCTAGGTTAGCACCTACCTAGGCACTACAGACAGACAGAGGCACTACTACTACCTCCAGGTTACAGGGGGCTATTATTGGACTGCACTCAATTGAACATGCGATTGATTGAACCTGAATGGACGGGCACATGACCAGTTCTACTACTACCAGTACAGTACTGACCAAAAGACCTGACTGACCATGCAGTCATGGACCCGAACGGAATTCTAGGTTAATCCACCTTTTCTAGCTGTGACGCCAATGCTTGCCTCAACTCTGCTCAATTAATTTGATTTGAGCCCGTTGTTGACCCTTTTGCTTTTGGTTGTTCCGTGCTTTCATCTCATCTCATCTCATCTCATCATCAGAAACAGTGTCTTTTTTCTCTTTCTCTTTTCTACGCTATCATGTTGAATGGACATTTGCGAGCAACGAGATCGCGCAAAAAAAGACAAAAAGCTTAGGTCCAGCGCCACTCCTCCCCGATCTGTAATGGACCTCTCCAAAATGATCCTAATGAAGCAAGGATGGAGCCGAGGCGGACATCGAAACTGCACCACCACTTTTAGCGTGGATGGTTCGGCTGCCCAATTCATGCAGATGAGCAATCATCCATTTCTTCGGCTGAAACCCGAACTTGAACTTGCGGTCACAACATTGGGCAACAGAAAAAAAAGAGCTCTCTCGTGAAACGCATGACAGACGGGAGACATTAGTGATCAGGTATTGTGGAACGAATACAATACCTTAACCTAGGTACTTAGATATAGAATGCTCGGCTGCATATTCTGGAGCTGCAGCCCTGCATTACGACAACGTGCATGCTCATGTTGTTGTTTACATCGCATTGCCATGCATCCATCGGTGATAAATCAATCAATCAGAAACAAATGCTTCTGTCGTCTGATGTGCGGGTACCTCTCATGGAGTCCTGGGCTCCTGGGCTCCTCAGTGCTGGCCGTCGCTGGTCCAACCCCAGAAACTTAAGGTTAGATATTATTAGAGCCACATGCGGCCCAATTTGACGCCTTCAGGGAAAGCGAAAGGGAAATAAAGTATTTGATCCGCCATCCATCGACCAACCAACCAGGAAATTGAAATATTGGCTGGCCATGTCGTCTGAGCACGACTGGCGTAGTGCCCTTTCTTCATTGGACCGCTATGAGAATATCCAGAAGTTGTAAGCAAATCCGGTGATACATGGTCTTAAGAAACCTCATTCACCCCGCACCGTAGAAAAGCCGCTATCGAGGCATCAGACCCTGCGAGCACGTCTGCCCAGAAAGATGCTTTCTCGAAAGAAAATGAAGCCTACAAGAACTCGGCCTCGATAGTAAGTACATCAAGGGCACCGCCACATTTGTCGTCCTTCGAATGGGTTCCCTCTTTCCTCCCAAATATGTGTGCCACTGCAGTTCTTCATCTGAACCAATCTTGAACAGGACGACTACAATGCCATCTGCAGTGCTCCTCTGGCTCAGCAGCAGCAGCCGCCGCCGTCCTCGCCACCATTCCACCAAGCCGTGGGCGAACAAGATGAGGCTGCTACGTCGCCGGGCATTACCATTGGCTCGTACCACGGATGCCACCATGTGGCTGGTGGAGTGACGGCCGAGGTGTACAGGGCCCAGGCCCGAGCGCTCAAGGTAATCACCGAGACCAGAGACATCGCGCCGCACGACCCTTTCCGCGAGGCCAAAATCCTGGCCTCGCTGACCAGCAGCAGCAGCAGCGGCAGCGGCAGCAGCCAGACCAGCATCATCCCGCTGCTCGAGACTTTCCGAGACCAGGAGCAGCGGTTCGTGCTGGTCTTTCCCTACATGCCGCTGACCCTAGAGTCTCTCCTGGCCCGCCGCGAACCCGTCAACCGAGCGCAAACGCGGAGGATCTTTACGGACATTTTTGGCGCCCTCAAGGACCTCCACGCGAGGGGTATCGTCCATCGCGACATCAAGCCCTCGGCCGTGTTGCTCGAGTCGCCCGACGGGCCCGCGTACCTGTCCGATTTCGGCACCGCCTGGCACCCAAAGCTGTCCCTCGCGACGGAACCGGCCGACGGCAAGATCCTGGACATCGGCACGGGTCCGTACCGGGCGCCCGAGGTGCTCTTTGGCGACAAGTCGTACGGCCCCCCGGTCGACATGTGGGGTGCGGGCGCCATGCTGGTCGAGTGCTGTCGCGAGCCACCTCGTCGCCCCCTCTTCGAGTCCCGCGCCGCGCACGAGGACGGAAATCAGCTCGGCCTCATTCTTAGCATCTTTCAAACCATGGGGAGCCCAACGCGCGAGTCGTGGCCCAAGGCCGCCCACTTTAGGACGCCCCCATTCGAGATGTACCGCGCCTTCGATGTTCGCGAGTGGTCGGAGATCCTCCCGGAAGTCGAGCCCCCGTACCGCGATCTGGTCTCCTCGCTGGTCAAATATGACAGGAGCAGAGCCACTGCCTCGGAAGTAAGTTTATTCGTCACAAAATGACCCGGCTGATGACTGACATGTTGCAGGCCCTTGATTTCCTTACCTCAAAGTGCAGTTGATTGAAGTTAGATCGCGTCAACGTATCTCCAGTGAGTCGCCAACCGCGTTTCCAACGTATCGTTATAAAATTCCAATATGAACTTGGCCTATGCGAAGGGCAGGACAGCAGAGCGTGGTGCATGTGGCCCATGGGACAGTCAAACTGGAAAGGCTGCCACAACAAACATTGGCATCGGAGGTCATCAACCAGTAACTCATTCCGTATCATAAAGGACCATTGTACCATTCAATTCCCAAAATAGGATCGGTCCTCTGAATGAAGAGTTGGCTCTATTCCAGGATTCGTTTGTCATTGGCCATTTGCCACGGGAGTGAATGCTTTTCTCGCCTTGCATTGCTTAATTGATTCGGTAACGGCAAACTGTAAACGTTTTACCTTGGGCAATGAAAATTCTCTTCAGTTATCTCCGCGACCATATTTCTATCCAGCACCCCAACGCTTAACAAAACCCCGAGTTTCCTTCTATTCGGGCCTCTGCATCATAATTTCGCCCTGAATCCCAACATATAAAACTCTTTTCCCAACCACCATCTGCTTAACACCCCGACAACTGCGAAGAGTGAACGAAGAAAACACTATCGTCGCTCATTCTACACACTGAGCGTTTCCTAAGAATCCATTTGATATTCACAGGCATCGTTTGTTTGCAGTATCCATCTTCAGGATTCCATTACACTTTTGAAAGCAGCATCTTCACACCTACCGCCGCAAAGGAGATTCAGCCTCTCCCATACGTCGATCAGGCAAAATGGCCTATCAAGAAATCCTCGCGCCTCAGAATGAGACGTTGGAGGTTGCCAACAACCGACGCATTCCTGAACAACAAGATATAGAGCTGTGCAACTCTGATGCAGTATTTCGACGACTACTACGCCATCAATGAGATCGTCGACCTGTCAGAGGTAGAAGTGCGACTTGTAGATATGTTGTCAGAGTGGAAAATGAAGAACAATAAGAAGTATCTTGTCTTGCTTGGCTTCCAGCTCCATATGGATTTGTACGCCTTGGTGTCACAATGACCCCGGGTGCTCAAATTTGTAGATGGCTGAGCGGACACCAAGAATCTAGCCCAGGAGAAGATCAAGATTGACATTGAAGGAGGGCTGCCAAACACCTACGTCCGGTACCCATCTCTCCATACCTATTTCAAAAGCTTGGGCGTCCATAGCGGCAGGCTCGGTAACCGGAGACATAATGCGGCTGTAGATGCTACGATGGCGCTGATGCTTTTACTTATAATTTGGGAGGCGTGTCGTGAGGGTACGGATCTTCACATCCATCTCGATCCTCAACAACCCAGGGGTCGCGGGAAAACTAGACGACAAAAAAGTCTGGAAAAGCGTGCTGGCAGACTCACTGGGGTGACTTCAGAGTCTGAACAGGTGGATACTTATGACTACGGATGCCTATTTGAGAACTCTATCTGAGAGCGCTCCATTGTGTACTGGATTGCATAAGTCCTCAGGGCTTACGGACACAATACTCGGCCCCCCTCGGTCCAAGGGGTCCACCCCCTGATCCCGACTCTTGGGAATAAATAGCTGACTCCTTGCATTAGACAGAGGATTTGAGAAATGCGCAAGATTCTGCTAGGCGTATCTGGGAGAGTACGTAGATCTGCAAGCTCAAAAGGGTGCTTCCCCCAGACCACCTACTCTACCAGCCTTCCTCTCTGATTTCCTCCAAGCCCCGTACAGCTTCGACACATATATTGTGTTTTATTTCTTTCCCTCGCCATCCAACATATGACGTTCACAACCATACCTAGATACCTTTCTGAGCCACCTTGAGCCGCCTATGTGCCTCTGCCACAAACAGCCACCACTGCCAACGACAACCACGGTACCCAGCAATGTCTGCAAAGTTCCTGGTATTTATTTCCTTTCAAAGCAGTTTTTGGATATCAATCAACGTCTCAACGGGACTCTGGTATGAAGAGCTAACACATCGTCCAATAAGTGGGCGAATATCCGGGTTCGCGTCCCGGGGGTTCCAATACTTTTTAGGGGGATTATTGTCCATTTTGCTGCCTGGAGTCTGTAGACGATGGATAAAAAGTACTTTTGCAAACCAGCCAACAAACGAACGATTCGACGCAAAGAAGTTTTGGGACCAAGACGAAGGATCCGACGTCACCACTGCCTGAGCTTGTCGGCAATGATGATGCCGATTTTTGGTGTTGAAGAGGTGTTTATTCGAGCTACTACCGTGAATTTCAAGTTGACAATACTGTGTCACCCGAATAAGTGTTGGAATAATAGGGGATGGGGCGCTTCCACGCATCGATGGATTACATAATCAATTTCTGGAGATCTTATGGGAAAGACACAGTATACCGTCCAAGTGACATGCCATGAAACGTTTTTATGAACAAGCAAATTTGCAAATAATTCATTTTCAGCATATCATTCACATGCTAAGGATCGAGGTCGTTTCACGGCCATTGATTACACACTGTTCTATGTTGTCAGACTTACGTATCTGCCCGACTAATGATATTTACAGCCACCAAAACATACGAGCAACCTCTATCTCCGACTCTGAAATAAGGGCAACTCACTAACTCAATGTTTGGCGACACGATAGCCGCCGGGGAGGGTGTGGAAATCGCACGTCTGACTGAACTGTGCGACATTAACGACAACAGAGGTCAATGGACTCCTTACGAAAACACTACATCACCTCACGGCCTACAATACTTCAAGTCTTTAGCACTAGTCAAGCAAGAGGCGCTTCGAAAACTAAGAAGATTTGGTTTGTAGTGGCCCAGCTGTTTACTTCTTCGGCAAACAAGGGGGCTTGGTACGAATTCTTTAAACGAATGGGGAACGACAAGATGCACTACTACGAACAACTCTTCATGGCTTAGTTAACATTGGTAAGCTGTTTGTTATATCCGAAAATGTATTACGCCAGTTAGCAACGTCGGCGATAAAGCTTATTTACTTACCCAAGCCCGTCCCCTGAACTCAGTAATGAGCATGTTGAGGACTGTTGGTCTCGAGTGCATCCTGTGACTTAATTGGAACCCAAGAACTGGAAACGTACGTTGGTACAAAGGACCTTATACATAGTATAGAAGCATTTCAGGAGACCGATTATGGTGAAAACCCCCCTCGTGGTGCAACTTACATGGTGCCAAAGACAGGTAATGTCGGAGCCGGATCGGTATACCGAGACTAGTATATATTGCGCCTTCCCTAAGCGGTCTAGAAGTATCTACGGGTCCTGTCGGCCCGGAGCCCGAATGTCATCCTAGCTGAGACGGCGCGGGGAGCAAATCATGGGCATGGCGGCACAGGGACCCCGACCTTGGCAGACAGGGGCTACGTGGTCATTCGAACAATAGGCGGCGGAGGCGCCGTTGCGACATCCATGGTACTGGTGGCACATGCCCATCCAGTTGGCTGAAGCCACTGGTTTGAACCACAGTTTCGGGCTTCCGCCTTTCGTCTGGGTGTTGGTGAACCCTGGATTTCTGCCAAGTGGCCATGTTTTTGTGAAGTTTTTGGGCAGCGTGTTCCAAAAGTTGGCGATGCACTGGACGGGAAGTTGCGTTTAATTCATTTCCCTCGGACGTTGAACAGGGATGGGAACCACTTAAAGTACGATAGGGCCAATCGCCGCCCCTTTGACCCCAGTCATCGCAGGGTCAGGGGCAATGTCAAAACCAGCCCCTAAAGTATATCGCGACACTCCGATGCTAGAGACATCTGTCTTTCTGACAGGGGACAGACCCATCTTTGAGAGAGTGACCGAGTCAAAGGGCGCAGTGGTCAATATTCTCACGAGACGTCCGCGAAGCCTACTTTATGCAGCGACACTGGTGTCACCACCCACACCTGCGTCACTTCTTTTGGGGTAATTGAAGCGTTATGTATGTTGATTGCGACTGTTTAGCTGTTGCCAGTTGAAATAAACGTGGGTTTGTATTACGGGATCTTGTTTTCTTTTTCCTTTCGTCTTTTTGATGCCAAGGCCTCAGAAACGTTTCGTACAAGGCATTCTTCACTCTGGATGAACCCACGATCATTTAAGCTCCAACCGGGTCGAACCATCAACGTCGCATGGAACTCTCCGGACGGGGTCTAAGCTTAGTCTCTGCAAGTTGACGTATTATGTCCCAAGTGAAGTCCCCCAACCCATATGTACTCTTGCATCATTCTTCCAGTGACGTGACCAGCTCTGATGGGCTGGCAATGTGCATTGTTTTCTTGTCGGCTCCAATGTGCACCTGTCTCTGATCGCTTAGGTAAGTATCGTTATCCCATCGCATAGAGAGAATATCGCATTCTTACTGGAGACAACACAAGCGATCAGCGTCGTGGCACAACCCCCTGCCGACTTTTACCTTTCATCGGATTAGCACATCTGGAATCCCGAGGGACCGGCCATGACAGAAATAACGCAGGTGTATCCTGAAATCCCACCTGTTTTCCAGCGCAGCCATGCTTCTTGCCGTCGCCTAGTCCATTTGATCCCCGATGAACTGGCGGAAGCTGTCCCGGACCATCCCCTTTTTTCCTTTCCTCGGTCAACGAGTCCGCGAGATGGCTTCATCGACATCTCGGCACGCTGCTTCGCCGGTGCCGTCAACAAGGCCAGTTGGTTCCTCTCGGAGAAACTTGGAAAGCCGACAAACTTCGAGTCCGTTGGCTATTATGGACCGAGTACGGATATGGCACCACCATGAGCGATACCATTGTACTAACACGCTCTAGGCGACCTACGATACTTTATATTGATGCTGTCGGCAATCAAAGTTGGCTACAAAGTACGCATCACATCCTGACTCCCCCACACCGACTCTCGCTCAGAGAGAGTTGAGACCTCTATCAGTTTCTAAACATCTGAGGTTAGATGGTGTTCACGTCGCCTCGAAACAACCTCGAAGGGCACTTGAACGTTTTGGAAAAGACTGACTGCACCGTCATGTTGCTGGCAGGCGGTGTTTTGGACCGGGTGCAGCCCATCTTGGCCAAGCGACCCATGCGCACACTCACGATCCCGGACCTTGGAACCTTCCTCGACGGGTCAGCCGTCGAGCCTTACCCGTACACGAAGACGTTCGAGCAGGCTCGAAACGACCCGTGCGTGGTCTTGCATACCACGGGCTCGACAGGGCTCCCCAAGCCTGTGGTTTGGAAGAACGCCATGCTGAGCACGTACGAGGCCTGGCGTACTATCCCGGCCGTGGACGGGTACGTGACGCCGCCGGAGGTGTACCAGACGGCCCGTCGGGTATACACGTCACTGCCAATGTTCCACACCAGCGGTCTGAACGCGGCCATCATCTGGGCCCTCTCTCTGGGGGTGACGCTGGTGTTCGGTGCAGCCCATGTACTTCCCAACGCAGAGTACGTCGACGAGATCCACCGCTTTGCCGACGTGGAAGGGTCGATGAATGCGCCGTCCATATACGAGGATCTATGTGCTCAGCCCAAGATGCGAGTTCACATGAGGCATCTGTACTATGTGGTTGCAAGTGGAGGTAAGTCCCCCCCTGCAATACGAGGTGGAAAGATGCTATCATTGCTAATACTCGAGAATTTTAGCTCCTTTATCCCGAACTGCCGGCGATCAGATATCAAAGTACTCGCGGGTCATCGGAAACATCGGCGCCACTGAAACGGCCTGCTTGCCCCGTCTTTGCCCCTCTGTATCGGACTGGCAGTACTTCTACTGGCATCCAACCCACTCCGGCATCGAGATGCGCGAGAGCATCGATGACTTATATGAGCTTGTGATCGTGCGCGACGGGAAGCTCGAGCCCCTTCAGGGGGTGTTTTACGCCTACCCCGAGTTGGAAGAATGGCCCATGAACGACCTTTACGACCGCCACCCGACCAAGCCGTTCCTGTGGCGGTATCGCGGCCGCAAGGACCACGTGATTGTGTTCAGCAACGGCGAAAAGGTCGTTCCCGTCCTCATGGAGGCTGCGCTGACCAGCAGCCCACTGGTGAAAGGGGCCATGGTGGTGGGCCACGGCCGATTCCAACCGCTGGCTTTGGTGGAGCTAGCCCACCAAAGTCCGCCGTCTAACAAGTGGGAGCGGCGTCATCTGATACGGGAACTTTCATCCTTCATTGACGAAGCGAATGCGTATGCGCCAGCACATGCCCAGCTCGACCACCACCATATCCTCTTTACGGACCTTACATGTCCGATACACTATCTCGGCCAGGGGAAGATCCAGCGGCATGCGACTTATGAGCTGTATGAAGATGATATCGCCGCGGCGTACGAAATGATTGAAAAGGGAGGCGACTTGAACCGACGGATCTTCAAGTCGATAGATGATTGCGTCTCCTGGCTCAAGATACAGTTGGTCGGGATCTATGGGAAAGAGGTAGAAGCTGATGACGATCTCTTCAAGGCCGGTGTCGACTCGCTACATGTGATGAGACTCTCACGGGAGATAGGGGGGATTCCACCATCAGTTATCTATCGCCACCCCACCCTTCGCCTTCTGGCGTCTTTCTTGGTAAACCAGGCACCAGGGGATGACTCCGACCAGCCTGAGTCCCCCGATGCATTGGAGCAAATGGAGTCCTTGTTACGACTATACACTGCTGATCTACCCCAAAGAGATCCGAAAGAGACAGCAACGGCCGAAAAGAGTCCAGTTCAAGAGGGGGAAATGCATATTATCCTAACAGGCAGTACCGGCTCTCTCGGCTCATACCTTCTCGAAACACTCTACCACAAGCCCGAAGTTTCAAGTATTGTGTGTTTGAATCGAGGAGCCGACGCTGCCTTTCGCCAACAGAAGATCGCCGAGAGCCGAGGGCTCATAACGGAATGGGATGAAGACAGGGTCCTCTTCCTGCATGCCGACATGTCCGCCCCGGGGCTAGGACTCGAGCCGACGGCTTACGAGAGCCTGCGGGCCAAGACGACGCACGTAATCCACAACCAGTGGCCCGTCAACTTCCACTGGGCCGTCACGTCATTTCAGCCCCATATATGGGGTGTACGCAACCTGGTGGACTTGTGCTTGTCTTCGCATCACGACCCCATCCTCTTCTTCGTCTCCAGTGTTTCGGCTGTCGGGGCTTGGCCGGCCCCAGATCCGGTTCCAGAAGGCCCAGTCCGAGATCTGGCGGATGCCACGATGGGGTATGGCCAAGCAAAGTTGGTATCGGAGCATATCCTCGAGCGAGCTGTCGCCGTTTCGGGCCTCCGGGCGGCAGTGTGTCGGATCGGAGTTGTAGCGGGGCCCGTAGAGAGGTCTGAAGGTCTCTGGAACCGACATGAGTACATACCAGCGGTAAGTATCCATCGACTTTGCCCTTCTGGAGTAGTATCCACTGACATAACAACAGCTGATCAACTCGTCTGCGTACATTGGTCTTTTGCCCGAAAACTTCCCGGGCCGTGACATCGTCGACTGGCTGCCGGTAGACAAGGTGGCCACCATACTTTTCGAGATACTCGATTCGGTTACTAAAAGCGCGCCAAAATCGATTGATTCACCGCTTCCAGTGTTCCACGTACTGAATCCCCAACATGTCGTCTGGGTGAGTATCGTGGAATACATATGCAACAATGTGGCCTTACCGAAAGCGACTTTCGACGCTTGGCTGCAGCAACTCGAGGACAGCAGTCGCGAATGCCTTCCAGATGTGGAGAAGAACCCGGCGGCAAAGCTGATCGAGTTCTACAAGAGCATCAGCGAACGAAAAAGCCAGCCGCGTCTGGATACCACCAAGGCGGAAAGTGCGAGCGTGACGCTGCGGACAACGGGTCCCGTAAATACTAGTTGGATTGCGCATTGGATGAGGCAATGGGGCTTGGCCGAAGGCGAGCTGATTGTGAAGTGAACAATCTCTCTTTGATAATCACCCTTGGTGCAAAAATTAAAGGGGAGTTTGTAGGGGTAGGAATCTTGGAAATGCTTTTATATACTAATACCATGAACATTATTGCGTGGGCTGAATGATTTTGCCAGTTGCTCAATGAATATTTCCATATATGTTTAAAGGTAAGAAATAAGTTGAGTAGAGAGACTACTACGTATCTTGACTCGACTATGGTACATCCTTGATCTATCTACGCAAAAACAGTCGCGCCATCACCAACATACCCACTTTCTCTACGCCTGGTTGTCAAGTCAAGCGAAGAGCTCAAGACTGGTACACCATTACACATCCACAAGCGCTGCTTCTTGTTGAAGGTCACTTCCGGGTTGTATATCGGGCAGTTGAGACTCCAAACTAGGTGGCCGGAGATGCTGTACTTGATGGCCACGAGGTATCGGCGAAGATCCCCGGAAAGGGCCTCATTGTCCTTGTGTGTCTCGACAATCTCCAAATATTCTGCCACATACCCCTTGATGAGCCCTCGACAGATCTGCATCGCCTCGAAAACACCGATGCGGTGCTCTTGCATCAACACCCAAATAGAGTTGATGACATGGTCCTTCCCCTGAGCCCTGGCGGCCGCGACCTCCTTTGGCCAAGACAAAAGATCATTCTGCAGACCGACAGCTATCCATGCTGGCGCGACTAGAGCCTGGCAGTGCTCGGTTTCGTGGTCTGGAATGCGAAGACCCATGCCGAAAGTGACCACTCCGTACCAGTACCTATAATTGTTAGGTCAGAGATGTGTCAATGAACAAAAATGGGTAGAGGCCAATAGTTACATCTCACCGACATCCCTGATGCGATAGGGTATGTACTCGGCCATACTCTTGAACCGCATGTCGTGCTCCCGCGCCGAGCCCACCTCGATGAACCAGGCCCAGGCTTTCATGGTTGTCTTGGCGCACTCGGGGTCTATCGATAGCATTTCACTGAAGATCAGGGACTGGATTCGTTTCTTCCCAGCCTTTCCGTCTGTCATAGCATGAGAATCTTTTCTTGATAGCATTTGTGAGGCCTCGAGAAACTCGTTCATGATCTCGTTGTTCTCAGCTTGCCCCTGGAAAGCCTTGGCATGAGTACTTAACTTTAGCTCGAGAGCTGAGAGCGGCACGACGAACTTACCACATCACATCCCATGCACTCGACGATGTCTGGAAACGAGTAAGCAACATTATTCGAAGAAGGAAACAAGATCTTAGACTTGCATACCATCGTACATGAAGGCGAACTCATTTGCGTATGCTACTACCTCCATCCTCTCGGGGATGCACTCGGGCATAACGACCGAAACAAAGCTATACTCGGGCCCCAGACCACCGCGATACCCCTTGCAGGGTCCAACGTGTCGAGACCAGTCCTGGTGAGCTCTGATAGCTCCTCGGTCTTCTAGCTCCGTGAGTTTGCTCTTCCGGACCTCGATACCGCCACTGTGGCCCTCGGTCTCGTAGGAAGAAGGATCAACAACTTCTGAATATTGGAACTCCATTGTACGTACTGCTGATGAAGACTTGAAGTTACCAAATAGATTAGTTATTTCCCAGATCTTAGTCACATTTCTCGCCATGCCTTGCTCTCATGTAGTTGTAGCCCCATCATTGATCTACCCGCTAGAGACGGCACAAAGTCCGCATCAGTCCGCTCTGCTACCATGACAACCTGACATCGATGTCGCAATAGACTGCCGCATCTTACATCTGTCAAGCATATGCGTTGTGTGCCTGAATAATAAAACCAGAAGTGGTGAAAATTGGCATCTGCCGTCCATACGCCATGACTAGAATCCCATCAATTGTTTCCCATTTCGCATCGCTGGGAAGCAGTAGCGCCGATGCTCTGTATTCAACCGCGATGTGCTTGTCTGCAGCCGATCTCAGGGTGCTGGGCAACATGTTTGGGAAGCTAAACTGAATCTTTGATCTTGCAGGGAGGGAAACAGGAAAGTTACGAACCTAAAGAGCACTATGCGAATATGGTCTTGGGTACCAATGGGAGTCAATCGCTGATCTGGAGATTGGGCTTGACGAGAGAAAAGGGGTTCACATCCTGCCCGGGCAGACTCCGGGGGTTTGCCTCCGAGTCTCGAACGACCGGGAACAAAAGCCCCAGGAATTTGTAAGCTTGGTTTTGGATCTCCGCGGGACGCAACACTTTATTTAAAGTTTTGGTGGTTGTGATATTGACGCAGTCACATCGAGAACAGGTTAGGGAAACTTTCATTCCAACGACTCACCACTCAGATCTCGATATTTACCTCATGGTTCCCTCAAATGCGACTCCAACTATTTGGGTGATAAGCATGGTACCCCGTCAGGCTGTTCCTCTAGAGGCCGCCTCAAAACTTTGTTATGAATAGACCCAGACGATGCAATTGGGAGACCGAGTCAAGCTGGAAGAAAAGCAGGTTCGGATGATGCTTGGCTACTCAACAAGCTTTTATTAGTCAATTTATTAGACATAGATATCGAATTTGCATTAAATCCGGGAGACCGGACACCCAGCCCCTGCAGCTAAGCTCAGATAGGACAATGAACTCGCCCCGCCTATTGATGCACCTCGGCACTGAAATCAGGGGAGACGGTCTGACGGCTTGACAGTGTAATCATATGAGGTAACAATAGGTAGTTGATAGTTGTCCCAGCAGCAACTTGGCCAAACTTTACATTGTAGGAGAAAG
Organism: Apiospora arundinis; assembly: GCA_039105305.1. Classification (NCBI taxonomy): domain Eukaryota; kingdom Fungi; phylum Ascomycota; class Sordariomycetes; order Amphisphaeriales; family Apiosporaceae; genus Apiospora; species Apiospora arundinis. Next base: position 3,412,088 of record JAPCWZ010000004.1, read on the forward strand.
AAAGGGACTAATCACGTATTTCCCCTGAGTCCAGTTGTATGTTCTTGATGTTGAACAGGAATATTGTAAATTGACAGTGGACAGTATACAGCAAAAGACGTCAAAGTCCCTCCGAACTAAGAGGCATCGCATCATGAGATTACAGCATAATATGAAGCTTTCAATCTAATCGAGTGGGCCGTAGCGTGCAGGCATATCAAATTCCACATGAGGCTTGTCCTTCAGCTCTTGCGGGACCGGAGGCATAACTTCCATGCCTTCCAGTAAGATGACCTGTTGTCCGCTCTGCATCATAGCAATGTCAGTCAGGCAAGACCAGTAGCATGTGTAGTATGTAGTGCTGTGATGGCAATGACTTACAGCAAAATGATGAATCATGTGGCAGTGCAGCATGCTGACCGCCGGAAAGGTGATATGGTAACGAATGACTACGAACTTGCCCTCGCCTGCGTATAGAGTGAACCCATCACGGTAGGGCGGGTCATCCAAGTTGAAGTACTTGGCCGCCTCGTCGCCCCCCTTCTCCAGGGCCTCGTCCACGTCGCTCCAGGGGAACCCCCCTTCGCCCTGCCCGATGATCCAGACCTTGTGGTTGTGCTTGTGGAACGGGTGGTTGGAGTCGACGTCGGCGCCGTTTTCGATGATGAGGTCGACGACGGAGCCGTTGCGGAGGAACCCGTTGGAGTTCCCCCACGACGTCTTGCCGCGAGACTGCTCGTTCCACAGGATAGGCGGCAGGTTCTGCCGGAAAAACTCGTGCGGGGCTGCGTTTAGAACCCAGGTCGACGGTCCCGTCTTGTTGACCAAGAACTTGAGGCTGAAGTCGGCCTTGGGTGGCGGGGGACGAGGGGGGAAGGGCGCCAGTCTGGATTCGTTCATGACCTTACTAGACGGATCTATAACACTGCCGTTCAGGTGTAGCCATGGCTTGGTGCTCGGGACTGTCCGATTGGAAGCTTTTGATAGATCCTGTGCAAGTTAGATCGATATGGGGTGAAGAGGGCGGTTCATCACTTGCTGCACACCTTCGTCACTGGATATCGTAGAATGCCTGCCCCTTGGATGACTTGCTCATGGCGTAGCGAATGTAACCGGATGGCATAGTCACCGGCTGGCTTGTCCAGACGGACTAAAATACTGTGATATTGGTAATCAGTAATAGTTTGGTCAACATAATTGAACGGCAGTAAACCGATACCTTGTTCTCTCGCCTAGATTCACGTGTGTCCGAACAACCTTCTGGGGGTGAACGAACTCGCCATCGGAGCCTATCACCCAGAGCTCATGCTCATCGATGCTGATTCCCAGGGCGTGATGGGCCCCTGAGTTGATGAAATTGACATACAGCCACCCCTCGCCCGGCGCAGCTTGGATGACCTCGAGCTCTGGGTGGGTTTCGGTGCAGTGGTCGGGATTCGTGAACTCATGGCCGGGAATCAGAGTCTGGCACCCTCGCTCACTTCGGTTGGGCCCGCCGGCTTCCTCAATGTCCCGGGCAGACTCGCATTTGGTGCCGCCCCTTCCGTTGAGCGTGAGGCTGTTGGCACAGACGGGGATGTAGCCGGTGTCTCGGAAACGGATCAGGTACATGTCCATGGGCTGGTCGTTCCAGTCCGCGATGATGATATGTCGCGGGTTCTTCTCCGCCTGGCGCATGGCCCTGACATCGTGCTCATCTTCAGAAATGAGATGGTAGGGCCTGGGACGCCAGTCTGCTGGGATGATCCACAACGGCCCACGTTGCCCCTGGTGCAGCAGTCAGCTTGACTCATGAATATATTGGAGGTGCATGTTAAGGTAACAAAGCACGAAACGAACATCTGAGAATGCAGGTCCAAAATGCCCATGGTAGAAGTAACTACCGTATTGGCCCGTCGGCGTGAAGCGGTAGGTATAGTTACCTCTCGGCGCCGTTGTCCACTTCTTTACAGTCAGCTCGGTCTAGAGCGGCGATAATGACTTCGGTGCGACAAACCTGAGTGACGCCTGGTACGCCATCATTCCATGGCTCGTTTATTTGGTAGATGCCATGCCTGAGAAGCTTGTCAATGCTTTGTCCTTATATCGATCGCGGATATATAAAATATGTTGATCGCAAATGAGAACGATTAAGATACCAGTGAATTGTAGTCTCGATTGGCAGATGGTTACTAACAACCACCTCCAGGGTCTCATCCTCGCTGACGGTCAATAAAGGCCCAGGGGTGTCGCCGTTTATCAAGAACGTTGGGCGGCCGTGGCCATCTGCACTTAGGGTTAGCTTGAGTTGCGTGTCACTCAAAGACTGCAATTACACACCTTGCTTGTCCCATTCGTAAGTAAGGTTGAGTTGGTACCGCTGGACTCCTTTACCAAGACTCAAACACGCAAAACTTGACCCCAGGGTCAAGAGTTCGAACTTCATGATTTCAACTCAACAAGAAAGGACTTTCGATGACCCGGAGAAGAGTTCAAATTGGGCTCAGAGGATGGGGTATTGGTCACCAATGGAGATATCGCCAGAGAGCAAGGAAACGGTTGAATTGGAGCCATAAGCCTGGTCTTGGATCTCGTCATCTATCTTGATCAATTCACCTGGTGGGGCAGGATCATGGAGGAGGAGGATGGACAGACAAGAGTAGACCGACCCACACACAGTGGTCATCCTAGATCAGACACAGAACAACATAAGTGACAAGATGCATAGGACAATGCGGACCGCCTGAGATCCCAATAGCGCAGTAACTATAGCCAAGCTAGGCTACCTTTGTCTATTGTTACCGGAAGGAGCGATGCAGACAGAATCGGTGTGCGCAAACATGCATATCCAGGAATCCTAGCAAACCAGAGTGGTTAGGGGGGACGGCGTACATGAGTCATTCCACCATTTCCCCGCAAGTTCAGACGACCGAGCATCTACAGGGGCAAGGGGGTGGTGGGGCGCGGAAGTTGGACCCGTCCATCGGTACCCCTGGTATTCCCCAGCCAAGAAGTACAAGAGTCTGAATGATATTCGTTTTCATCAGTTGTCCTAAGGTGGTGTTACTAGTTCATTTCAAAGACCTTGCATCAGGTAGTGCTCAGAAAGAGTAGGCCATGTCTGTCTTGACCAACATCATCTCCGCTTGAGGTCTTCCTTATGTTGAACTGAAGACTTCTTGACCACCATTTCATAATGCAGTCTCCTGTCGGTTATGAGAACATCACGAAAGGAATGCCGCGCAGCGGGGAAGTATTGCGAGGTCCCATCTATCCCGAATCCTCTCTTCCAGTCTCGCGCAACTTCAAATCCCGGTGGCTGGTCGCTGTACTTGTGAGCAGTCTGTGGGTGTTGGCTTGGTGGATTCCTCATTCGTTGGTATATAATGCTCGATCAGAGCTCGACGTAGGACATACCACCCTTGATGGGACGGTGACCGAGCAAATAGTCCGGAGGTACAACATCACAGTGGGAGCTCGTTGGTTGAACCTGGGTCAGTTCTCTGGATTACTGAAACTTTTATACATTGGACCATGTTAACTAAAACCACGTAGATGGGGGGTACTGGAGAGGCGTTCTTGTGTGCAACGGAGAGTCACCATGTCCCACCCTTTACTCCGAGGAAGGGGATATAGTTGAGCTGAATGTGCACAACGATCTGTTCTCTCAAGTTTCGATCCACTGGTCAGGTATGAACCACCGCAGGTAAGAACCCATCTATCCTGAATAGGTGTTGTGAAAGCCGGACTCTTGGTGACAAATCCTATAGATTTGGCTTCTGGAACGACGGGACAGGAGGGTTGAACCAGGTTCGTGGCCCTCCCCTATGGTATCTTTCTGACTAGTCGTGTTTACAAAGTTGTAGTACGGGCTCTTCCAACGCGGAAATTTCACATCTCGTTACGACACCACCGGCACTTGGGGCTTGAACTGGTATGCAGATCATACAGGTGTTGGTATCATGGACGGGGCCCACGGGTTGGCTTACATCGCCCCTTCGCCGTCTAGACCCAGACCTTATCATCTCATTACCTCGTCTCCCACCGAGCTCGCTTTGATACACGAGGCGGAGCGCAGCATTCAACATATGTTGGTTTGGAACTACTACCGACGTGATGTTAGCTGGCGTGTCTTGGAGCTCAAAAGCGAGGGGACAAACCTCAACTGCTACGATTCTATCTTGGTAAACTCCAAAGGACGGCGGCATTGCAGGCACCCTGACTATCCCATGTTAAATGGAAAGAAGCTGGATGAGTCTGGGTGCGCGATTGAGGCCGGTAATGACGGTGTTTCATGCAGTCCAACTGATGCGGACTACGAGGTATGAAGTCCCAGACTTCTTTTGTATTCTCCAGCTCTGAGCATACTGAGAAATGCTTAGGTCATTGAAACACATGGACGGCCTTGGATCATGCTAAACGTTCTGAATATTGGATTTGAGCACGCAGTCAGATTCACAATCGACAACCACAAGATGTGGATCATCGCCAATGACGGTGGATTTGTTGAGCCCCAACTTGTTGACGTCCTGTACATTAGTAACGGAGTTCGCTATACGGTCCTGATCAAGCTGGATCAAGAAGGGGCCGACTACGCCATGCGTCTTATTTCAACCAGCACCTCTCAAAATCTTCAAGGGTATAGTATTCTGAGATACCCGGTACGTTTCCCTTTACCCCTTTTCACTCGCAATGACATCATCGCTGACTGGACCTAGGCCTTACGATACCCCTTGCACGGGGCTCCTATGGCAATCCCCCCACCTCGTGGGGACCTAGAGCCATGCGTGTATCCCGACGGTTCAATGCACGCGTCTTGTAACACCACGACTGTGGCGACTCTACGTCCCTATCCCCCATCTGCACCGCCGTGTTCCAACAAGACGCTGCATTTTGAGATCGGTTCGGTGCCTTCCAAGTACGAGCCGCATATCACCGAGTTCTACCTTAACAAGAAGCCCTTGCCGCAATACCGAGCGCAGATGGCGCCAGCCCTCTTCCTCGACAATGTGACCGCGGTGGAGGCTCCCGTCGTGGGCGACCTGCCCTGGGGCACCACTGTCGACGTCATCGTTCGCAACACGGCCAACGACACGATGCCGCTGTACAAGCACGGCGAGCCCATGTACCTGCTTGGGTCCGAGGCGGACGCCTCATGGGAGTGGGACACAGTCGAGGACGCCCAACGCGCCGGGGTCAATCTAAACGTCCGGACACCCGCCAAGCAGCTGGTCCACGACGTGCCACCGCTGGGGTGGGCCGTGTTCCGATGGCAAATACGGGTCCGCGGCGCCACCATGATGCATTCCAATAAGTTCAAGTACTATGGGGTAAGGCCTGTATATGCACCCCACGTTGTCGGAAAGAGACTAATAACATTTCACTATCACTGTGCAGATGGGTATGTCAGCACCTTTACTCGAAGGTATGGACTCGAGTATGCTCGATGAAGTACCAGAATACGCCAAGGCACTGCCACATGTCGACTTTACCCCTACAAACGATGGGGTATTTGGATAGGGTTTGGAATGTCCAGTGCCGTCAATTTGGATTCAGGCACTACCGCATATCAGTTTGTTTCCCTATAGTGTGTGAGGTAGTCATAATAATTCTTGATTTTAAATACGGGATTACATTCATGGTCCAATGCCATTAGCTGTGGCCCATTGTGTCCACGAAGGTCACTAGAGAACGTGATTAGAGATGCCTTACTCGATTGGGTGTAACCCCAGTGTTACATGGCATATGCACCATGCCTGTTCCGCGTCTCGGGAGGTGCCGCCAAGCCTGGGGTAGTGACATCGTGTCATTAGCTGGAGGCGCAAACGCAGGCTAGTTTCGAACTGATTGATTCAGGGCAAGATTGGTGTAATACGAATCATCCGCCGCTATTTGCAGTTCTAGAACGTCTCTAGCTTTCGTTAATGCCAAGCTTTCAACCGAACTGCCCTTCCACGTGTGGGCAAGCCAAGCTTATTTCGTAGAGGGAGAGAACATCAGCAAAGTTTATTAGTTTCAGCTCTAGAAACTGTGACTCGTGATTCGTAAAGGATCAATAGCTTACTCGTGTGACGCGAGCCTGCAGGCGCACCAAGCTATCGCTCGAGACAGTATCACAAACTTTATATATGCAGGAGTTGAGTCTAATAAGTAAGCATACCATCAAAAGAAAATGTTAAATAGATTAAGCTTGTCGTCGCCTGAGATTCGGAGGCCGGGCTCGGGCCCCAAAATTCTAGACATTCCAGGACCCCCGAGTGAATTGAATGTGAGCTGTTTTAGAGTCGAGGGGTGCGTCGAGATAAACTATAAAAATCCCGGCAACCAGCCAGTCGGAATTACCCAGTAGTTACGCCAAATGCCAAGAGAAGGTTTCCTTTGCCTAAAGTAGGGAGAAATACAAATTAGTGGCTCATATCTCCAGCGCACTCGATCATCTGTCACCCCTGAGCACCTTGGCCATCATCCGCAAGCCTTACTGCATGCGTAACTTTCAGGAATAATGAATATGACGTGTATCAACTATTTGTGCTAGCAGTTGCCTGAATGAGCAACCAATGATGAAGATCATGGTGCCCCCACCGCTTGGTGACTGATGGGGACTGATGGGGACTGATGGGGACTGATGGTGATCAGTCTCCTTGCACGTCTAGCCTTGATCATAGCTCCAAAAAAATAAGATTCAATTGACAGTTGCTACCAAAGAGAATGCACGTGTAGCATTATAGTTTACAGCCGAGGTTCGGAGTAGTTCTCCGGGTCGCTATCGAGGAACTCGTTGACCCTGGCCGCATTGGACTCGGCGTACTGCCAGATGGATGCGTGGCCCGCGCGGGGCCAGATGACAAGCTGGCAGTTGGGGAGGGCGTGCAGCAGCTCGTAGCTGCGGGGCGTGGGCACGACGTAGTCATCGTCGCCCGTCATGACGAGGACGGGCATGGTGAGCTCGTGCATGCGGTAGAACGAGTGCAGCTTCCGGTCCTTGGGCGCGCACCAGTGCTTGATGGCGCCCAGCTGGACCATGAAGCCCTCCACGTCCTGGAACGTGGGGAGCCGTCCCTCGGCCGCGTTCTCGTTGTACTCGCTCTCGCGCAGGCGCTGGAAGTAGGCGTCGGCTGCCGCCTCGCCCTGCACGTCGTTGCGGAAGAAGACGAGCGTGTAGGCGCGCTGCCAGGCCTCCTCGGTGGCGCTCCGCTGCAGCGTGAGAAAGCGGTTCAAGTCCGGGTCGGTGCGTGGCCAAAAGTGGTCGCCCAGAGTAGGTCCGGAGGGGTCAGCTCCGATGAGTATCAGCCGTCTAACTCGCTCCGGCTTCGCGAGACTCGCCATCTGAGAGGCCATGCTCCCCATGGAGAACCCCAACAGATCGATCAGATCTAGAGTCAGGGCATCGAGGAATGCGTTGAGGTCATCGCCCATGTCCTTGACTGTAGCCACATTGATTAGTCTAATCCATGTGGTCAGTTGAATAGCGATAGGGCAAGCGGAACATACTATCAGACGGTACGCGCTCTGTGGTGCCGCTACTCTGCCCTACGGCAGGAGGGTCAAACATGATGACTGGGCGCTTCAGCGCCAGTGGGCGAACAAAGACAGGATCCCAATAGCCCATTGAAGCGCGCACCTTTCATAGATTAGAATGACATCTGTCAAGTCTCGCTCCAGTCAGGGCACCCACATGCATGTGCATCACAAGAGGTATGCCATGGGCAGGACCAAGTCGCCGGTATGCATATGTAATGCCGTTTTGCGCCTCGACCTTCTGGACTGGAATGTAAGTTGGAAGCACTGCTGCCATGTTTGATCTTTCTTTCCTTGAGTGAATGGGGTGTTTAGGGCTCCGTTTCCTTGGCTCGAGACGACATCAATATAGTCACCGGCACTCCTCGGATCATAGCAAATATGAGGATGGCTTTCCCCTTGAAATGTTGTTCTTGCGATTACCATTGTTCTTCGGAATTTTCCACACGATGAAGGCTTTGTAAATGGCGGGGTACAGTGACATCGGCCAACGGGAAGACGCACTGGCAGTTCCTGAAGTTTATTCTAGGGGCAATTCCTAGAGGCTTCCGGAGGCCATGTACCCCCTAAAAGAGGATAGTGATCAGCTAAGAGCAGCTGCAGAAGTGCATCGCCAATAGCGCAGTAGCCCTCAAGATATTCACGAGGTCTCATAGTTGATATGAATCTGATCAGCCAGTAGATAGTGAATGACTACAACAGAAGCGAATTCGCTACAAAATTCTTATGTGACAAGACATATGTTTCGACATAATAGATATCCTTGAAAAGCCATGGCCAAGAGCAATCAAACGATACCATCAATCCTCGTATTTGGACCCCAGACCCGTCCTTCCCCTAACGACCTCGCGGATCTTCGCCATGAGCTCCGATCAAACTCGCGGTTATCCAGAGTCCATGCGGGTGCTCTGGATCTTCCCATCGTCTGGCGAAAGCTGGTCGCACTTGATTCCGATTTGAGCCAAGTTGCGGCGGATTCACATTTGCAAGAGTTCCTGGAGTGGCTGGAAGGAGAACGAGAGACCCCCTATTGTGCTAGGAAATGCTCAATCACCCTCACATTCTTGCTTAACTACCTGATTCAAATCAAACAATATGTGCGCTTCCTGCATTCTGTAGATCGCAGTGAAAACAGAGATGCACAGTCCTCGATGCTGGAAAGATTGCGACTTGGCGGAGTTCATGGGTTCTGTGTTGGGTTTCTTTGCGCAACCGTCGTGTCGCTTTCTGGATCCGAAGATGAGCTGGCAGATAATGCTGTTCGCGCGCTTCGCTTGGCATTTGCCATTGGCGTCTATGTCGAACGTGACACGACAAATGAACCGACGACCTGCATCTCTGCCAGATGGAGACATAAACAAGCCAATGCGATGGAGAATGCCCGAATCGTTCTGAACAGCTACCCCGAGGTAAGGAACATCCGACGTTCTGTTGATGTCGATTCGTATTAATCCAGTCCGTAGGCATACATCGCAGGCATTACGGATGAAACCTCAATGACCATCACAATTCCAAACTCACACCTCGCTGGCTTGGTACCTGGCCTTGAGGGCCACGAATTCTCTGTCAGAGAGATCCCGGTTGATGGCCGATTTCACAGTCCCGCTTACACTTCCGTGGTCGAGAGGCTTGTCAGCTTCTTCACACAGTCCCCCGATCTTCGGTTCCCATCCCCAGACCAGCTGCAGGTGCCAATTCGGTCAGGTACAGATGGAAAACCCATCCAACAGGGTGATTTGATCAGACATTCTCTGGAGAATACTTTGCTAAAGCCGGTCGATTGGTATAAAACTCTGACCTTGGCGATGGACGACATTCCACAGAAGCAGAAGTGCATAGCACTTGCAGGCCTGTCTAACCACTTCCCACTCTCATTGGTATCGAATCCAAACACGCAGCTGCAGCTCCTGAGGGGACTGGGCAGTCATGCTGCGGATATCTACGATAACACGAGCAGCATTACGGGCGCAGAGCTCACACCTAGCAGCACCAAGGAAGGCAATGACACTGAAGGTTCCTGGGTCTTTGCCTCTGATGAGGACGTGAGCGGAGACGATTCCTCGACTCATGGCCTGCCATCTGATTTCCCGCCCCATTCTGTCGCAGTCGTTGGTATGGCAGGGCGGTTCCCAGGCGCCAATTCCGTTGATGAATTCTGGGACCTTCTTTCAACTGGGACATCGGCCGTCCAGGAGGCCCCTGGTAGGATAGGTCTGGAACATCTCGCTGGCGACTACTCGTACAAGAAGTGGTGGGGTAACTTCATTGATGAACCCGACACATTTGACCACAAGCTGTTCAAGAAGTCTCCCCGGGAAGCATTGGCCTGCGACCCTCAACAGAGAAAGCTACTTGAAGTAGTGTATGAAGCCCTCGAGTCTTCCGGGTACTTCGGCACCCAGACGTGTCAGCCCTTAGACTCCAATGATTATGGCTGCTACATCGGCGCCACCCAGAACAACTATGCCAACAATGTCAGCACACAGGCCCCATCGGCGTATGCAACCATTGGTACCGGACGCTCCTTCATCTCTGGTGCCGTCAGCCACTACTTCGGCTTCACGGGCCCGGCTCTGACCGTTGACACCGCGTGCTCTTCCTCGCTCGTCGCCATCCACACTGCCTGTCAGGCCATCTTGGCGGGCGATTGCAGCAGCGCCATTGCGGGGGGCACCAACATTATCACGAGCCCGCACGACTATCGCGACCTCCAAGCTGCGGGCTTTCTCAGCCCTACGGGCCAGTGCAAGCCGTTCGATGCGGGCGCCGATGGCTACTGTCGCGGCGAAGCGGTCGCGGTGGTGGTGCTCAAGTCGCTGAAGTCGGCACTCCGAGACCACGACCGTATCCTTGGCGTCATCATGGGCTCGGCCGTGAACCAGAATGCCAACGAAGCGCACATCACCGTGCCTCACTCTGGGTCTCAGACCAAGTTGTACCGAAAGGCCATGAACATGGCTAAGGTGGCGCCGGGCGACGTGACGTTCGTCGAGGCCCATGGAACCGGCACTACCGTGGGCGATCCCATCGAGGTCCGCAGTCTTCGCGACGCCTTTGGCGGGGCATCGCAGCGAGAATCGATGCTGTACTTCTCTTCTCTCAAGGGGAACATGGGTCATGCCGAGTCGGCCGCCGGTGTGGCCGGCTTGATCAAGGTCCTCCTCATGCTGAAGCACGGCCAGATCCCCCCACAGGCCAGCTACCAGTCATTGAACCCGGCTATACCGGCCCTGGAGCCAAACTGCATGGCGATCCCTAAGCGTATCACCCCATGGAAAGCATCGAAGCTGGTGGCCTGTGTCAACAGCTATGGTGCCGCCGGTAGCAACTCAGCAGTGATGGTTCGTGGGCCGCCGGCCCAGAATGCAAGTGTCTCCCTCCGGGTTGGCCGCGCCAGACAGCCTGCTCAGCTACCATGTATTATCTGTGCGGCGACCAAGAGCAGCTTGTCACAGTACTGTCAGAAGCTACTGCATTGGCTAGAGCAAGATCGCTTACCAAAGCCCCCCGACAATTCACTACTAAATGTCCTCTTCGACTTGGCGAACAGGGCAAACCGGTCGCTTGAGCATAAACTCGTCGCATCCGTATCTGACATGAATGATCTTAAGTCTAAGCTCTTGACTGGCACTCAAGAAGATACCAGCGCTTTCAACACGCTGCCCTCACCCAAGCCAGTTGTACTTGTCTTCGCAGGTCAAGAGAGTCAATCTATTGGGCTATCAGAGGAGGTATACACTTCATGCGACATCTTCCGGCACCACCTAGACAACTGTCAGGAGTTGCTCTTGGGCATTGGACTCGAGGGCATTTACCCCACCATCTTTCAGGAGACCGCTATTGAAAACATCGTCATATTGCATGCTGCCCTGTTCTCTGTCCAGTACGCATCTGCCAAGGCCTGGATAGACTGTGGCTTGCATGTGAATGCCGTTGTGGGCCACAGCTTCGGGCTGCTTACCGCCCTCTGCGTTTCAGGCGTGCTGTCGCTGTCGGACTCGATCCGGCTCGTGACTGGAAGAGCGTCGCTGATCCAGAAGCACTGGGGCTCCGAGCCGGGCTCCATGGTCTCGATCCAAGCCGACCGACAAGATGTCATGAACGTCCTCGATCGAGTCAAACACCAAATCGAATACGCGGAGATTGCCTGTTTCAATGGTCCCAAGAGCCACGTCGTCGTTGGCTCTTCCAAGTCAATCGATGCCATTGAAGCATTCCTTACCGACGAAGGCCACCGGAATGCCATTCGTGCTAAGCGATTGGCCGTCAATCACGGATTTCATTCCATCTTCACAGAGCCGCTTCTTCCGCATCTCGAGGATCTTGCAAGTGAGCTAGACTGGAAACATCCGACCATCCATCTGGAGCTCTGCGAGGAAGTGCCGACAGATACCCAACTCAGTCACCGCTACATAGCCCAACATATGCGTCGCCCAGTCTACTTCAAGCAAGCCGTCGAGCGTCTGGTGGAGAAGTACCCCGATTGTGTTTGGCTAGAGGCAGGACGTGGCTCGTCAATCACGCAGCTTGTACGAGGATGTTTGGAGCGACCTAAGCGTCTCTCGTTGCACACTCCGACTCTGAGAGCGTCCGCTGCTTTAGAATCTCTCGTAGACGTCACCGTGAAGCTGTGGAAGGAAGGCCAGAAAGTGCAGTACTGGCAGTTTCACCCATACCAGCGGCTGCAGTACGAGGACATCAGTCTCCCCCCGTACCAGTTCCAGAAGACACGACACTGGCTTCCGTACGTGGTGCCGAAGATGCCCGACAGTACGCCTCCTGTTGACAGACCTGTTGAGCCCCTACGGCATGAGCTGCTATCACTTGTCGAAGGCAGCAAGATAGCGGAATCAATCTTTCGGATCTCGCCCAAGAGCGATCGTTTCAAGACCCTAGTTGCTGGCCACGTCATGGCTGACCGCGCCGCCATGCCTGCTTCGCTGTATATTGAAGTCACTTCTCGAGCCGCACTGCTCCTCCAAGAGGACCTGGCAGCTGCAACTTGGGTGCCGACTGTCAAAGACTTGGTCATGAAATCTCCAGTTGGTCTCAATGTAGAGGCTGAGATTACCTTGACGATGAAAAGTCTTGACGGCCCTTCTCCGTCGTGGGAATTTTCAATCATGCTTGGCGACATAGGGTCCGCCAGGGCTCAAGAGACAACCAGAGGCGTGGTGTACCTGGAAGCCCGGTCATGCCCTCAAGTAGCGCAGAACCTGAGGCGATACGAATCGCTAATCAACCCAGCGCGATGGGAAGGCATTCTCAATCACCCAGATGCCGAAACGATGCGCGGCAAACATATCTACCGGGCGTTCAGCCAGATCGTGCAGTACTCCGATCTCTTCAAGGGGATCAAGACTGTTTCCTGTCTCGGGGGTGAAGCCGTTGCTGAAGTCTGCATCTCGCCCAACGCCAGTGGCGCCGCGGATCAGCGCCTCACCGACACGCCCATGATCGACACCTTCATGCAGATTGCTGGGTTCATGAGCAACTACTTCAATGATGCATCATCACCGGGCAGCCTCTTTGTGTGCCACCACATCGAGCACCTCGAGTTTGGGCCCATGTTATCCCCCGACGCCGGACACTGGGTCGTCTTTGCAAGTATGACAGACAATACCGAAGACCACACGTCGGTTGACGTCTACGTGTTTGATAAGGACAGCAAGCGGCTTGTGTTTACGGCACTTGGGATGGACTTTTCCAAGATATCTTGCTCTGTCCTTACCCGGATCCTCGATGGCATCGGCGTGGACAAACCACATGTAACAGCAACACCTGATGTTCATATCGCAATACAAAGATCAGAGAAATATGGTGCTGCTCTCCAGAAGAGCGATATCTCGACGACTGGCCAGGCGCTTGGATCGTCTGGAAGCAAGCGTGCTGAGGTTTTTCGTATCATCGCCAACATTGCTGATGTCGTTGTCGAAGAGATAGCGGGCGAAATCACGCTCCCCGACGTGGGTATCGACTCCCTGGGTGTTACGGAAATGATCAGCGATGTCAGTTCGATGCTCCATGTGGACCTTGATTTGGCCACCATGCTTGCGTTATCAGACATAAACGCCCTTGTCGCTCACATAGACAGTCAACTGGGCCTCCACGACTTGAGAAGCAGAGGCCGTGCTGCGGATGACGGAGATGACAACAAGGATCTCGTTGAATCGACTGAGCAAGGCAATGAGTCACCCGAGTTTCCGCGCACGCTCGGTGTCGTCGAGGAATCTGTTGACTCTAGCAGTCTGTCAAGGCCATCCATTGCCCTTGTATATGAATCATTCGATGCAGTACGGCTAAGCTACGATGATTTTGGTGCCGCTGCCGGTGCTCTAGACTACTGGAGGGACGTTTATCTCGACGACGTACGACTGATGATCGCGTACATCATCGAGGCATTTGCCAAGCTTGGCTGCAATCTAAGAGCCGTAAGACCGGGCGAGGATGTGCCAGAGTTAGACAGGGCACTGCCTCGGCACCGACAGCTCATACATCAGCTACATCTCTTTCTGGCAGACGAAGGTGTCATCTCAGCCTCTTCAGAGGCAACGAGCAGGTTCAAAAGATTGGATTCGACTTTAGAAGTGATTACCGGTGAGCAGGTCTACCAAGAGATCATATCTAAGCATCCTCTGAACGCCACCGTCCGCCACCTGATCCGCGCTGTAGGCTCGCAGCTAGCAGAGTGTCTTACAGGCCAGTCCGATGGCCTCCAGATCGTGTTCGGAAACAAGAAGAACAAGGAGACCTTGGAAGACCTATATCAGAATTGGCCGATGTTGGTCGCCGCCACTAAGCTTCTCGGCAACTTCCTGCGTCATGCCTTCTCCGTTGACCCAGGAGAGCGTGGGACTTTCCGCATACTCGAGGTAGGCGCCGGAACCGGCGGGACCACGCGCTATATCGTCGATTTTCTTCGGAAACACAATATTAGGTTCGATTACCACTTCACGGATCTCTCGGGCTCGCTAGTCCAGAAGGCGAAACGGTCCTTCAAGGACGTCACTGGCGAAGGCAACAGTATGACCTTCGGCGTGCTCGACATCGAACAGGAGCCGCCCGCCGAGTTTCTCGGCGCGTTCCACGTTGTCATCTCGACCAATTGCATCCATGCCACCAGGAACCTGACACACAGCCTGACTAACGTGCGGAAGATGGTCCGTCCGGACGGCGCGGTGACCTTGATCGAGATGACCAAGACGATGTACATCTTCGACATTATAGTCGGCCTCCTAGAGGGGTGGTGGCTGTTCGAGGATGGAAGGTCGCATGCCCTGGCTGATGAGGCACGTTGGACACATGCCATGCACGAAGCAGGCTTCCAAGAGGTCCTCTTTTCCAACGGCAAGTCAACCGAGGCCAAGACGGTGCGGGTCATAGGGGGGTTTCTCCAAGGCCCGGTGTTGCCCCGTGTAAATCACGACAAGATCAGCCAGGGCAAAGGGTCTTCCGGTTTCACCATACAAGAGGTGGTCTACAAGACAGTCAGTCAACTAAAGATACACGCAGACATATATTGTCCCGAGGACGCCGACCCGGTGAAGAAGATGCCGATTGGTGAGTCGACAATGATTGAATCTGTTCAAATGCTGGCTCCGCTTGCTGACCATGACGATGCTAGCGTTAATGATCCATGGTGGTAGCCATATCATCTTCTCGCGAAAGGACATCAGACCTCCGCAGATACGCATTATGCTCGACATGGGACTCCTCCCCGTCAGTCTGGACCATCGGCTTTGTCCGGAGGTTACCCTGGCTGAGGGGCCCATGGTCGATGTCTGCGACGCGTTGTCCTGGGCTCGGAAACAGCTACCAAAGCTCCGACTCGTGAATCCAAATATCAGGCCTGATTCAGATCGAGTAGTCGTCGTTGGGTGGTCGTCAGGAGGGCAGCTCGCAATGTCCACCGGGTGGACGGCACCACAGAGGGGCCTCAAGCCCCCAAACGCTGTATTGGCATTCTATTCACCCACGGACTATGAGGACGAATGTAAGTCAACAACATGAATTTGGTGCTCAACCTTGGTTGTGTAATATGCTGATACTTGGGAACAGGGTGGCAGTCGTCAATCCAGCCTGTTGGGGCCGAGGACTGGGGAGAGGTTTACGATGTACTGGAAGCTGTCAAAGACAAACCAGTAAGTGATCAGGGATGCAGTTGATGCATTGTTGAAGACAAGCCTAACATTAGACTGTAGATTACCAACTATGGTGTCGTCGGCGCCTGGGCCCCCCTCTCGGACCCACGCATCCGGACCGATCCAAGGTGTCGCATCGTCCTTCACGTCAACTGGAGAGCGCAAATGCTGCCAGTCATCATTGGGGGCCTCATCAGCCGATACCAGGCCGACCAGGACGACCAGAGTGCGCGCGCCGCAGGCGAGCATCCCGGAAGCAAGGACTGGAGCAATTTGCCGCAGCCCTCGATTGAAAAGATCCGGCAATGCAGCCCGCTAGCCCAGATCCGCAAGGGCAATTACGCAACGCCTACGTTCATGATCCACGGTACCGCGGACGACTTGATTCCCTACGCGCAGTCGGTGCGCACCACGGAGGAGATGAAGCGACAAGGGATCGACGCGCGGCTGGTGGTGGTGCCGGACGCACCGCATGTCTGCGATGCGAGCAACGATCCGGACTCGGCAGGGTGGAAAGCAGTGTTGAAGGCCTACGAGTGGCTCGGGTCCTACATTTGATGAGGTATATGCGTATCCCATTGCACCACGTCATCTGGACTACTGTCGGCCACGGTTTCGCTACAATGTGCATCGGGCAAAATAATCAGGTAGCTTTGCACATCTAAAACATTCATCTCCAAATCGTAATCGAGGCGAGGCTTGAGGCACAATGTGGCCTGTACCGTTAAGCGCTTTCGAGCTTGACGTTTTGGTTGCTACTTGCGCTTCCCCCAGGCTCCGGGTGGGTGCTGTTGCGAAATGAATGGCTATGCTCTAGGCGACAACAGGAATATGGCGCAGCTGGAATTGCTTTTTGTAGATGCATGTTGTTGCATGCGATCGATCCTTTCGACGTAGGGTTTCATCGCCCTACCGCCAACGATGCTGCCGGTTCCCGTCTCACAGGAACCGCCAAGGACTTGTCCTGCCACTTTCGGTGTGGCTTCGTGCTACCAAGACTTTCGTCCTTTCGCAATCTCACATAAGCGTTATATGTATTACGAGGCACACTGGGTAAATTGGCCCCAATTGCCATACATTGCTCCCATCCAGCTGATGTCTTGGCCTAAATCGAGGATAAGCATCCAAGTAAGGGATGATTACCTATAATAACGAACACTGTGGCGCCTGCATGAGACCCACACATCACGTCTCAGTACAAGACGGGGCGGAATCGAACAAGTAATTGGAAATTATATTATCTTGTTCAACTCGGAGAGACATTCATTTTCCAAGTCAGAATTTACCCTCTTTGGTTCTCTGGCGTCCTTTGCATGATAGCACACGTATCGCATTGCAGATCAGAATCCACTCACGCTTGCGGTGTGCAAAGGGGCCATGGCAGCGGCAACGACCAACATTGGGAGCCTGACCACAACTTTCACTCCCGCGGCAACCTGTCTATCATACTTTCAAGCACGAAACAAAGGCAATACTTGGCTTCAATACGGGACAGTGGGTTCAGACGCTAATGATTGCTTTCCCAGCGGCTTTAATCCGCTGCCTGGGCCTTACTATTCCCCAGGCGTCTGTCCTCATGGCTATGAGTATCAGTACCCAGTCGTAGATGGAAGCACAACGGCTGCTACTTGTTGCCCCAGGTAAGCCAGCAAAGTCTCGTATCCAACGTCTAGTTTCCAGTCACGACCACTGACTCTTCTACCTATTTAGTGGCTATACGCGCCAGTCTAAACAGGGTTCCGACGACGCTAACGCATGCCGTACAACTTTCGACAAGCATAGTCAAATGACAATCTCTATTTGGACAATCATACCGTCGCGGAGCCCAGGGCTTGTTAATACAACAGTCTTTACGCAAGAGGAGGGAAAGCCCGCGTATGCCCGAGGGATCGTTGTGAGAAGGTCCGGAAACGACCCGACATGGCCGGGCGTTGCACACGCTCCGGGATCTACGAAAGCATCAACAAAGGGGGATACGGCGGAAATTACCCCGGGAGCCACCCCCGACACCCCCGACAGCGCCAGACCCACAGGCCAGCCTGGTGTTGGTGATGGGAGCCCTGCCAACGACGGACTAAGTTCCAGTGCCAAGATTGGCATCGGTGTCGGTGTCACTCTCGGGGTGCTCTTGATCATCGGATCCGCTATCGCAGCATTCCTGCTCGGAAAACGCCGGAGGCGGGGCCGTCAGGTCGAGGAAGCAGAACAGAGGGCCACAGAGGAGCAGACGAGCAAACCACCGGCGTATCAAACCAAGACAACAGGGGTCATTGACGAAACAAGTGTTCGATACCCAGGAGAACTATCAGCATATGTCGCGCCGGCTGAACTCGACGCGGTGTCTGGAAGAAGGTAAGCGCTATTCAGAATATTAACTTCTTGAGGCTGGGCGCAATTTCATTCCGATCAATATATTACATCCAATCCAATCATGAGAGAAGTCATTTGAAGCATAATTATATAATCATGAATAAAAGGGGCCAAGAGCACTGGCCCGTATCGGCTTGTTACAGTAATGTAGTTGTTGTCAACTTATGCTGAGCGCCCCTTATACTCAAGTAGCCAGGTTCACAGAAGAACTTCGAACAGGATTAAGGCACAGAGTGCTGGGAGAGCCTCCTGGTCTAGAAGCAGGCATGTTTCCGGCACCCAATTGCTCGTATCTCCGCAAGTCGTAAAAACTTCATAGCAAACGCAATAGCCTCATTAGAAAATATCACCAATACGAGCAACAATGCAAGTAGAACAGACTCTAGGCCATGAGCGGGTGCCCCTACTTATAAAGATACTAAATATCAACGCGCACTGTATATACCGCCTAGTCCTCGACTTCTCGCCGGGAAGCTATCGTTGACCATCGAGGTACTGACAAAGAGGGTTCCCAGGGTCTATTGCGCGGTGTAAACTCAAGGCCAACAGCCCGTACTCTCATGTAAGGGTAAATGTCAAGGTCATCGCCAATAGTTACATCAAACCCAGACTGGCATCTGGTTTGGGTTTCGTGTCCGTCCCATTCATTGGCAGCTTCTGCTCTCATATGGTCGTAAGCTGCATCGTGCTCAGTCCTATATTCATCCGAATAATCAAGTGCATTTGATTTTGGAAGGAGTTGCTGCGGCATCTGTTGTGTATTCGTAGTTGAGCAGTACCAGTGCACTATCGAGTTCCTCGCAGTCGCAGCGAAGAACAAATAGTACCACCCTTTGCCGTCTTCAGATGCCTTGATCGCCATGAACGCTGTGTACAAT
The DNA here is from genome assembly GCA_039105305.1 of Apiospora arundinis. NCBI lineage: Eukaryota > Fungi > Ascomycota > Sordariomycetes > Amphisphaeriales > Apiosporaceae > Apiospora > Apiospora arundinis. Next base: position 3,430,953 of record JAPCWZ010000004.1, read on the forward strand.
CTGTCTTCTGATTCTGGAGATGGAGGAGAGAGAACGAGGAGGTTTCTAGTTATATCGAATACTTCCGGGGGGGATGCCAACGTCTGGTAGACCCTAGCCAAATTATGGGTGGGCTTCGTTGCGTTGAAATCATGGAACACCGTCGGTTCTATGAGAAAGAATACCCCAATTTCACCAGGAGGTCTTGTCGACAAGTATCGCAACCGGGACTCTGGCCTTGACTGGACGAGGATATCGTGGCGGCTCCAGTCTGTTGCATTGTCGAAGTTCCAGGCCAGAGGCCGTCGAGGATACCGACACCGTTGGTATACCATGGAGGCTTCATTGAGGCGGCAAAGGTGAATGAGAGACCTCTTATTGGGTACGTCATGCAGTAAACCTGCATCCAATATTCCATACACGCCAACTAGCGTATATACTAAGGGGAGGCTTATCGAGAGGCCAAGACTGGTGACTGAATTTGGGGCTACATTCCACGGGGTTAGTCTCCTGACGTAACTTGAGGACTCCTTGAACATGTATGGCGAAGGCGCCAGCATGCTGACCCAATCTAGAGGCATTTTGCTGTTCCAATGCCAGCAGAAGATAGTATGGTCGTTAGAGGATCGAATGATCTCCTCTTGAAGCCTGGTGAACGCTCTCGTTCCTTCGCCATAAAGGAGAGGCATATGTAGATCGAAAAGACCCAGCATACAGTATGCAAGGTCTTCTACACGAGTCGTCTTCCTCCTGGAGAGCCAGGCCATTTTCTTCGCAACACTTGCGTCGCGAATTCTCTCTTGCCCTAAACCCTCCGAGAGACATAACTCATCGATGCCTGTGGCCGCAGCTATGTATGGCGAGAGACTGTATTTGGTGCCAAGCATGGTCCAAGACTGGGAGTAGAAGACGAGGCTTTGAGGTGCAAGAAGCTCTTGCAAGGTCCAGCCACGCCTGTGCCATCGGCTGTTCCTGAACGAGGAGAGAAAGGCAGCGTCATCGTTAGAGGCGGTTGGAACATCTGCTAGATAGCCATAACAAATAGTTGAGCCACGATACCACGCGTACATCGAGTTGATCGCCTCGGTCAGCTCTGCCGAGCTGGCTTTGTCAATGCAGTTGGTGTCAACCCATAGCCAGTTCAATTCGTCTCCGTTGGCTACTTTGCAAGCACCCATGATTTTCTCAAAACCCTGCTTGTTCGCCACTGAGGGGTTTCCTGTTGCGAGCCAGCTGAGCCATTCTTGATGAGATACTTCTTCGCTGCCCCATGTATGGGTGAGTATGGCGTATTTTGGGATCCGGCTACCGTAAAATTCTTGCAGTTCGTGGGTTTGAACATTGATTAAACGCATCTTGTAGTCCTGGGCAGCGATAGCAGTCGTAGTGAGGGGAACATCTTTCGATTGTTTTGAGTCACTACGGCAGACGTAGAAGCAGAAGGGAAAAAGCAAAGAGACGCCATCGTCGGCAGAGCTGTGTTCAGCCGCACCGGTCACGGGATAGCACCACCTTCTGTCGCCAGCTGGCAAGGGAATTTACCCGGTGGCCAATTGCAGATGCCAATGTTAATCAATGAACGCGACGAGTTTGTTGGATTGACAACGAGAATGGAAAGATATTGTTACGCTGTGTAGCAGAAGTAAACATCTCTACGCATTCCAGATCAACCAGGCTAGCCCAACTAATCTCATATCCCCGTTTACAATCTTCAAATGCACAGCCTTGGGGGAGCTCGTGTCGACAAACGAACACGGCCGAATATTTCTAACATGTGCGTCACTGTCCACTAGATGCGGGAGCCCGAGAACACATCGGCGGCGACAAAAGTGATTCCGTGGCCCTGATGAGACCTTTTTAGCGGCAATGAAAGAAAGGCAAACTTGATGTCAGCGAGAGGAAAGAGTCGGTTTCGCTGATGCACCGTATAAAGCACGTCGTGAGTGCACAAGGCAGGGAGGGTCCTGTCTGTGGGATTGGTATTTTTTACCCCTTCTTGCTCCTCCCTACATCTACTCGGTCCGCATCTTTTGTGAGTTCGAGAGGTTGGACACATGTCAGCCACGGAAGTACAGAGACAGGTAAACCTCGAAACGGCATTCCAATTCCACCATTGCTTTCAGGAGAGGTCTGTATTACGTTCGGACTAGAGGTTTTAGTGCAACCACCGGGCCAAAGTCAAAGGCGCAGAAGAACAGCGACCAAGGGCCGAGGTTCGAGACCCTCAGACGACTCTCTCTTGGAATTGGGTTTATCAAGGCGACAGTCAGGCCCTTATGTAGTGCCCACCAAGGTTCCTCATGCACGGGACTTTTGACCATGCAGCGTACTTTCGAACATGAAGTTCAAAAGTACCGTACATGATTTCGTATGCACCGTACTTTTGGTTCGAAAGTACCGTGCATCCAAACAGCTCGAGTAACACCGGTCGGCTCAACCAATCATCGTGGCGACCAAGAAGCCGGGAGGGGCACTTGGTGACGATTTCGTCTGTGCCACATGGTACTTTTTGACAAGCTGGACAAGCCTCGTCTCGGCGCCGTGCTAATCTAAGTAGCGTCCAATTCCACTATCAGATCATGTCAGATGTGCTTGCTCTCCTCCTGCCAAAGGAAAAAAAGCCAAAACTCTCTTCCCAGCCGGCACGTTTCATGGTAAATTGTGCGAGTCCTTTTATTCCAGGTCACACAAAGCTCACTTGATCGCCCGCCACTTATCGTGAGTTGAATTCTGGAAACGATGACGGTTATTCTCTATACTAGGAAACAGGACACCTGCTTATAACCGACACTGATGAAACCCCATTTATTATACGACTCGCGCATGAAGTCACTTCACTTGGCCCACCAAATCCTCTCTGAGGAGCCGCTTTACCACTCAGTGATACTAGCAAATACTCTGCTTGTCTAATATACATGTGTTTTCATTCTCTCTCTTCTTTTTTTTTTTTTTTTTTTTTTTTTTTTTTCGCAACATTACCGTTTCCCATGTTCTCAAACAGGGAAATGTGATACATCGGCATGTCGACGGAAGGAACCGTCAAAATTGGAATACGAAATGGGAAAAACGTGGCTATGGAGCCGCCGTCAATAATCGAGATCCACTGTGGGTATTTGGCGAAGATTACAGGCCAAGGACAACTTCCTCAGTTTTGAGAAGTCTACAAGTAATAAAGCGGCATATTAAAGTCACTATATGCGAATATCAAACATTACTTGGCTCGGAAGAAAGGTGCTCTATGCCACTTGGAAAAGCTTGAGGAAATCTCTCGTATATTTATTCATTTGCTTTCAGGTCAACTACTCCTCACAGTCATGACCTAGCTCGCCCCTGTCGATCCGCAGGAGACGTGGTTTGAGCCAATGACTTTTGTCTCCTGGCGATGTTTGCCAGCCTCGACCCAGCTTCAGTATCCTTACACGTTTCTATTCCATCAAGTACTCTCAAAGGTCAAGCACCCCATTACCCCCAAACACTCGTATCCCGTATCCACTCCGTACCGTCAAGTACACGTTTCGAGGTAGCCGAAACATGTCTATATTGGATAAGGGCGTTTGGTTGCGAACAGGCTTACCAACTCAATATGCGGCAAGGAGGCCAACAACGCAACAACCTCGGATGAATTGGGGATGATCTTACAGACCCAGTCATCGAAGTACTCATACACCCGGCTTCCGTCGTGCTGTGCGCTGTAGGCCGTCTCCCAATAAAGACGTGCGAGGGCCATTCGTCGCTCGACAAAGGCTCGATGGTCAGGCAACGCAATTTTCTGCCACTTCTGGAATCCCGGCGTCGAAAACTTGCTGAATGATCCGTGCCATATCTCAAGAGCCTTGCGATCCTCTGCGAAGGCCTTCTTTATTCTATTTCCGTCGTAACGGAACCGCTCCAGATCGAATGTCCGACACATGAAGCTCCCCAGAGACCACGATCGAGGTCCATGGCGGTTCTCCTGTGTAAGGGTTGCCACGGACTGGGCCCAATCCGAACTGTCGTTCTTGATAGCACGTCCACCACCCGCCCAGAGGATGCGTTTCAATTGCGGGAAAAGGTCTGGTCGCATCGCCATCTTGAGGAATTCCTCATTTTGGTCGCTGATGAGAATATCCTCGATGCGCTCGGCGATAGGGACAAGGGCCCGGAGCAGGTCGCCAAACTCGAAATTCAAGCTTTCCCAACACATCGGCATCTCCTCCTTCTGTTCGGTGTCGTCATCTGTGATCTTTGGGGCTAGAGTCTGTCTTTGTGCCATTCGATACATGCTGTACGGAATGTCCATGTAGAATGCGTCGATAGAGGGACAGAACCAGGTGATCTGTGGATCCTTGATCCACCTAGCTTCGGCGACTCGATGCTTGTTCGGAACGATTGGGGTGAATGGGGTCTGACAGTACCGCTCGAAGCAGAAGTCCCATGTGTCACGGCAAACGAGGGCCAGGTTTGGTGGACCCAGGGCTTCCACGCGAAACGACCGCTTTCTGTAGTCTTCGTAGAGGCGAAGAATGCGCGGGGGCAAAGCGTACTCATAAACCATCCAACGTATCTCGAGCGGAAGCTTCCCAAGCATTCCCAGGTCGGTTGCGCGCGAGGCGCTAGATGCTGCCATCGTCGGCAAAGGTGGTAGTGCGTTCTGTATCTGGTTTGGTTCCCTTCCTGCTTTTGACGATGCAAAGCCTTCTGGGTGGTGATGCAGGAAGCCTTTGGGTAGAATCACCTAAGGGTTTCTATTTTTTTTCCGTTAGCATCTGATCGTAGAACACGCTTCGCAAATAATTGGAGATTCCTCAGGTGCAGACTTCGGGAAAGGTCGTGTCTGAAGGTAACGATTTGATGAGAGCTTACATATATCAGAGATACGATGGGCCGACATCAAATTCGTTGTTGTCGATGGAAGGGACTGATCTGATTTGACTTGTTGAGTTGATGAGTTTGCAATGAAAGTATGTGATGATGTTGCGCAAGGGCGGCAACTGGCAAGATGAGAGAGTGAGCGCAGTAGAGGTTTCGATCAATGAATGCAGCAGTGGATCGATTGAATCGTAGTTGCTGTGCGTGCGCGACTGGTTAGGTACCTAATCTATTACGCCAATTCAGTTTACATTGAATGGAGCGCTGAACGAGTAGGTAAGGCACGTAGTAATTACCAACCACTTACCAGTTACTGTTCTCACCCATACATTACCACGCAAATACATGTACCTGCGTTCAATGATTGGAAATCACTAACTACATAAGAAGGACAAAGCACGCGGCTGTAGAGCCGTTGTCGATTGTGTGAATTCTCAAGATCCATTCTAGATGTTTCTAAGGTCACTATAGTACCTTTACCTACATATCTACTTGTATACATTAGGTATGCAGTGAAAAACAACCTCCGGGTCACCCTCCTCCTGATATCTTGTCTGATTCAGCTTGGCTAACCTGATGACAATCAAGAGGAAAGGTCATACTATTATCTCGAGTTCACTTTATCTTATCTTCATTATAGTCCCAATGGCTGTCAAATCCTCACACATGCATTAAAAGGTTTGATTTCCACAGGTCAGCTGAACCTAGATAAGTAAAAACCACCAACTCAAAGGCTTCCGAATAAATATGTCTGACCGAATCCATCCTTTCACATGTGAGTTTTAATCATCTTGTGGCAACTTTTCAGCATTGAATCTACTCGCAACTATGGCCTCCTTCATAAGCCTGCCCCGGGAGCTGCGAGACGACATTCTCCACCGCATCCTATTAGCAGAAAGCCCGGTTCCCTCGGGAGACGATGTCAACACAGACCGAACACCAATCTATGATGTGGAATCCAAAAGTTGGAGTAAGCAAAACGTCCTATACGAACCTCGGACTGTGCAGCCCATGGCTACGGCGCTTATGCTAGTCAACCGTCAACTACAAGCCGAGACCCAGGATGCCTTGGGGAGAATTCCTGGCCAGGGAATGGTGTGTAAGGTCGACCTGATGCTCCTTAAAGAGAGGGGGCTCTGGGTGACCTTTGTCCACGTCCCGCGACGCTGCAAGATCTGGGACCAGGTCAACGTCAAAATCCGTCCAGTGGACATCACTCCACGTTCTCAGGCCGCTCCCACGTGGAGATGCACTTGGGAGCCGGATTATGACTCACCGCCCACCGTCGTGTGGCCCTTCTACTACGCCCTGGAACGCTTCCTGAAAGCCGGGCCAACCGGCGATTCAGCAATGGAGGACGAGGACAGCGTTGAAGAGGACCGCGATGAAAATGTGAGCGCTAGAAAGGACAGCTGCGATGATGCCACCTGTGACGAAAGAAGCTCCGACGAGTATGGCTTTGAGGGGTACGGCTTCGAAGATGACAACACCAGTGTAGACCGTCACATTTTCGTCAAGTGTCTGGTGCTCGACTTCGTGTCACCCGCAGAGGGTGAGACGCCATGGCGTTACATCCCGGAGCTGAGTCCACGGGGCCTGACCCGGATCAGCACGGGCGCCCGGCTCCTGCCCCACCGCGAGCCCGCGAACTCCCGGCGGATGTATATACGTCCTACACGGTTGGCCGAATTTTTCGCGAAACACTTGCGCGTCATAGTCGACAACCACCTAGAGGATATGATGAGCTACGGTAGCGTGGTCTTAAAGCGTGTTGGCTTTAGTTCCATCCGGGTCGATGGCGAGCCGTATGATGAAATCGACCTGGGGGTTTTGGTCGGGGGCCTGTCGTGGTGGGGGATTCCATACCATTCTAGCTATGAGAAGCAGGCTGCGTTCAAGGAGTGGCATGAGGGTGTATTGGCAAGCCGGAGGGCTGCTGGCCTTGGGATCGGTGAGGGGGACCAGTGATTATCCATTCCTTTTGAAACATAGCTTTCCTGGGACTAGTTGAGAAGCTTTCAAGCATGGAGAACTTTAATTTGAGCTACCAGAAAATTGACTCAGCAAGGATTGCTAGATGAGAATAGAACCAGGCCGTCTCGTCTCAGCCATTAATCTATTAAAATGGAATATTCGGTCTTTTTCATACGAATGGTACATCATACACACAACTCAAGTCTCTCCCTCATACTGATTAGCCATCTTATGCAGTGAGACCCGCCAGGATAACATCGGCCGCCTTCTCGGACATCATGTAGATGGACAGGACGGGGAACGTGCCGACGATCTTGGGGAAGGCGGACGCGTCGACGACGCGCAGGCCCTCGACGCCGCGGACGCGGAACTCGCTGTCGAGGACGGCCATGGGGTCGCCGTCGGCGCCCATGGGGCACGAGCACGACGCGTGGTGGCCCCAGACCTCCTCGCCGATCCACTCGCGCAGCTTGGCGTCGTCGTCGGTGACGTCGCGCGGCGGCCAGACCTGCGCGAAGGTGCTGCCGTCGAGCGGGCGGATCTCGTCGATGGCCTTGACGGCCCAGCGCATGCCCTCGACGACGGCCTGGAGGTCCTTGTTGGCGTCCTCGGCCGTCGAGCCCTCGAACAGGTTGTGGAACGTGATCTTGGGCGTGTCGCGCGGGTTCGCGCTCGTCAGGTTGACGGTGCCCGCGTTGTTGCGCGTGTGCGCCTTGAGGACCAGCCAGGTCCAGTGGTTCTTGTTGGTCGTCGTCAGGATGTGCGTTGAGTAGCCCGGGAAGTAGCCCTGGAAGATGGCGGGGAGGCCGCCGACCCAGATGTCGTGCTCGCCCTCGGCCACCGATGAGGTCATGAAGTAGCCTACGGCGAGGCCGCCTGTGGTGTAAGGGCCCTTCATGGCGCCGATGTTGTTCATGTACTGCTCGTAGCACTCGTCGCCGTCGGCCAGGTAACTGCACTTCTCCACCAGCTTGAAGTCGCTGGAAACCTCGGCGGTGACTCCGAGCTCGTAGCGGTCTGTGGGTAGAATTGTAATAATAGGTTAGGAAGACTGGGAATACATCGGCCGCGATTAACATGAGTTATGCTCACCTTGGAGGTTGGTCCCGACACCGGGCAGGTTCTTAACCACGGCAATCTTGAACTTCTCGAGCTCATCGGCAGGACCCACACCCGAGAGCTTCAGGATCTGGGGAGTGTTGAAGGTACCAGCAGACAGAATGACCTAAGACCAAAAGGAGATCAGCACTTGGAGTACAGCCCATTTCAGGTTTGTTGGTACTTACCTCACGACTTGCAGTTACAGACCCCGGAATGCCGCCATCCTCGGTGAGGCTGGCCCGAGGGTCCGCCCTGTACAGGCTTTCTCCGAAAAGGTAGTCAACCCCAGTAGCCTTGGGTTTCTTGCCCGTAGTGTCAAAGTTAACCTTGGTAACCAGCGTGTTGGTGGCAATGTCGAGCTTGTACTTTTTGGAGCCATCGGGGTTCTTGGCGGTGGCAATATCGTAAACCAGGTCGCGCGGCGAAGAGCGCTCGTAGCTTGGCGCACCCATCGACAGGGACATCTGAACTAACATCGGGGTGCTGTCACGGTTGGGAGAGTTGTTGTTCATGTCGTGAAGGAGCAACTGATAGGTAGTGAGTTAGATTTGTTTGATGTTGATGAAGCATGTGGTTTTTTATAAGGGGCGCATACCGAGGCGAGGCCGTCGACCATTCCGGTGAGGTAGTTGATAGGCAGAAGCTGTGACGTGATCAAGTCAGTCTTGTATAAAGTCTTGTTGTCGACAAACTGCGTCATACCTTGTTCACAAGACCTCCAGCCAAGGACCCGGTCAGTTTTCGCAATCCTGCCAACGGTCCGTTCAGCTCTATGCCAGCACTCGCAGCAGCTCCGAGAACTACTGATAAGATCTTGAAGTCTTGGGCGACAAGGGACAAAGGTGTCACAGCCGTCTTCAACCAGCCACCATAACCGTGCGCATCCGGGTCACTGGGAAACGGTTGCTCATTCTTCTCGATCTTCTTGTAATATCCTCTCATCTTCTCCGCGTCCCAGCTGTCGTCGCCAGTAAGCTCTTTGATGCGGTTCCAGTCTCCATTGGTCGGCAGAATGGATATCAAAGCGTTGTGTTGAGAGCAACCTGCGGGAACCTGGATCAGTATCTCATCGGTAGATAGATTCCGTTTGAAAACCAATCAAAAGTCGACCTAACTTACCACCGACACCACCCACGCGGGGGTAGTAGTTGCCCAACATCTCGGCGCCCTCAGGTGGGCTCAGACCACTGTACAGACTGCCGTCCTTGTTGCGGTATGTGAGCTTCCGGTCCTTCTTGGTCATTCTTTCGTCCTCGTAGTGGTGAGTGTAGTAGGCCCAAGTAAGCTCCGACCGCTCCGAAGACCAGATGCTCATGGCGGGGATCTTGACTTCGCGCAGGTTTCCATGGTCACCGCCCGCATCTATGAGAAGCACGCTGTGTCCAGCCATGGCCAGGCGTGCCGCCAGAGGTGAACCTCCGGGTCCGGCACCAACTACGATGTATTCATATGTCTTGTTGGCCGGCGGGGCTGCCTCCAGCTGAGGTCCCAAGGTCACATAGCGAGCCTGTTCCGGGAATCTGGGATATGTGAAGTTGATGTCTTCCCTACGGAGAGTTAGTCCTAATGCCTATCATCGACTGATACTCCAAAGGTGCTCACTTGTTGGCAGCAGCAGCGAGCGATGCTCCTATGCAAAGCAGTGCACCAGGGACCGTAACCCTCATATTGAACTGAAACAAGAACAAACAACAAGTGAATTGGACCCAACGAAAGAGTGACTGTATGGGCCGTGGCGATTCAAGTCAACGCCGGAGTAAAAGAGTGAACGGGTAGCGAAGGAAGGGCATACAATGCACTTGGACGTATTCTGGAGCGGAAACGCCTTATGAGGGTAAAAATGCCATGTCTATGGGACGAACGGTGATGTATGGCATGTGGATCCTGAGAGCGCCTTGCCGGGGTATCTCTCCGGGGAAAAAGTGCAAATGACGATCATCCCCAATATCGACGCATTCGAGGTCGAGATGGAAGGGGCAGAGTGAGGATCCAGCCTCATGCATACAGTAAGTTGAATTCAGTATAGTTGGATAAGGCGTGTCGGGGCTTCCTTACGTGTTGGGAACCATTACCTTCTGGAATATGCAGATATACCCTGGTCCCCTGGCTATACCCCTGGCTATACCCCTGGAGCCCCCCACATACCCAAGTGATAGCAGGTGGGCATGGTCAAGCACGGAGACAATTCCTGCAGCCAATGGCGTCGTGTGGAGGATTTAATGAGACGTTTGGGCCTCGAAAACTCGTCACTTTGACTTTTGATCAGTGCAATGCTGGAAGTAGTGCGACCGTTACAACCCTTCGGAACGAGCCGTTGGTGGTGTCTAGAGTGGATGAACGATCTGGTTCAAATCTTTGGTAACCTTTAGATTTTGCGACGCTAATATCTGTGATTAGCGGATCGACAGACAGTTGGATCCGACGTTGCTTTTGTGGTTTAAAGTAACAACGCGTCAATTCTCAGGTAGCCTCGGGCATTGCTTCTAACCTATCGCGAGCTTTTTTGTTTAAATACAGGCAGGGCCTGTATCACAGTACTGCATGCGAATGGCCCGCAGTCATGATTCAGGGCACTTGACCGACCAGGGACGTCTTTAGATTGCCCTCCGTTTGCCCAGGCTCCCCGGTTAAAGAATTGCATGGCAGCGGAAACTTCCTGTACCTGCCGCGACCCCTGGCCAATCTCATTGCGTTATCACGCCGCATTTATTTCCCACCGATTCTCCCCAGACGCAGCCGTCTCCCCTTTGGCGCACTCGGTATCCAATCTGCGCTCATGTTCGTGCTGACATGCATCGACATGCGGGTCAAGTGGGAATGAGCGGCCCTGCCTATGGACATGGGCTACACACGAACCGATGTCCTGCAACTTACCAAATACGGAGTGAGCCGTTCGAATGATGTACTTGTATTTACTTAGTATGGCAAGTTCATCGTCTCGCGTTTAAGTGGAACCCGGCGACCACGTTGGCCGATGAGCAGGCAACCTCCCTGCTGCTCACCTGGCTTTGGCCAAACTAATCTCATTGAGGATCTAATGGAAAGATAGATGCTACCAACATACTTCAGATTATCAAAAGGGGGAGCACTCCAGCGGATCTCGCACAGACGTGCGGTCCGGGCTGATCTGCAGGAAACCATGCGATTCTATCGGCCGAGTGGTCTTATTTACGTCGAAGAGACATCTCCTATCGATCATAGAAGAATTCGGTATCCGTTCAGTCCAGGGTCGTGACATGGTCAATCTAGCATCACAAATCATTGCTGCCAGTTCCCGTCTGTCATGTTCTAGCCTAGCCGACGCAAAACCTCCCACCATGTTCGCGTGCGTCTGACGTCGGGATTAGTCCCCACCCACTCCGGGACCTGCAGGTCCCACTGCCTACATGAACGGGTTTAACTAACCTCAAACCTCTAAGCAAGGTGCCTCACCTGAAGAGTCTTGGAGTGACCAAGAACGGCGACAACAACAAACGCCGCACCACTGAGGCACTCAAATCCAGATCTGATCCATGCCCACGCGTGAGCCCAGCATGTAGACCCCTACCCAGCCAAGCCGCCCACTTTACGTAGTTGGGCATTTCTCCCGGTGTAGTTACCACAGGCCAATGAGGCTTCTGGACGGACTGTGGGGCGTTTCTGGGCATGACTCCATCGTAATGAGAACCCCATACTGACCAACGCTCGTGTATGCCAAGACCCATAAGGTGTAGGAAATGAGGTCACAACGTGATTCCCCCGGCACTTCAACGTCTGCGATGAACTGGGATCTCCCTCGGTTCATAATAAGGGGTCTTCCAACATAGCCAACTTGAAATTCCCTTGGGGGATCTTTCGATCGAGTGGGTGTTCTCTCCGTTTCCTGTCACTCGTTCTATTTCGTCGGCTCAGCTCCATGCTCGACAGACGTTGACCCGACCCGCCAATCCTCTTTCCGAGGCAAAGTTCGACATCATGAGGTCCTTTGCTGCAGCGGTGACTGCCAGTCTGCTATTCCTCGTGACCAGAGTATTTGCGACGAACACGCCGGCACATTCGGCAGTGCGCGATGTTAACAGCGACATCACTAAGGCTCTGGCCCTCTTTCCACCATGTGGTGTAAGTTCCACGATGCTCTTCCAGCAAAGCCATGTAAACTTCCAATATCTGACTATCTCCCGATCCCAGGTCGCATGTCTCTCCAAGAATGTAATGACCTCGTCATGTGGGTTGAACACGACCTGCCTATGCGCCAACGAAGCTCTTAACGCCCAGATAATGGTTTGTATGACACAAAGCTGTTCCAGATACGACCAACTCAGTGAGTCTACCATGCTCAAATTCGCTCCGCCTGGCCACAACTTGCTGACATGTTGGCAAATAAAGAGTCCAAAAATGCCTCGGCGACAATGTGCCACGAGCCCATCCGCGACGAGAGTCTTAACCAGGCCTTGGTGGCAATCGTGGGCTGTGGTGTAACTCTGGTCATATTCCTTGTTCGCATCACATTCCAGCTTTTCCACAACGGACGGAGCCTTGGCGGCGATGATTACAGTATCATTGCTGCCATGGCGATGACCTTGTCGATCAGTTGTATCAGTCCGTTCGGTACGTGGCTCCTCACTCTCCTCAGCCCCTCGAGCTGGCGCCCGGGAGCTTCAGTGGGAAAGCTAATAGTGTCATAGCCGACTTGAACGGGGTGGGTAGAGATATCTGGACACTTACGCCCGAAAACATCGAATCTGCATTTTACGTAAGTCGTCCACTGATTTATGTGCTAAAAGTTGCACATCGACTAACATCATTGTGCTTCCTAGTACTTTTTCGTGGCAGAGCCCATATATTTCGTCGCTCAAGGACTAGTCAAGATCTCGATTCTCTTGTTCATGCTCCGCATCTTCCCCAAGAAAGATATGCGGAACCTCATTTACGGAGTCTGTGGTGTCATTGTTGCCTATACCATTGCATTCTTCTTCGCCACCCTCTTCCAGTGTCAGCCTATCAGTTTCTTCTGGAAGCAGCTTGACTCGAACTTCCCCGGAAAATGTAACGACATCCACCTCCAGGCATGGATAGCCGCTGGGATCAACATCGTGCTCGACATCGTTGTCATCGTCTTGCCCATCAAGAGTCTCTGGAACCTGCAAGCCAGCTTGCCGAAGAAAATTACTGCCATCTCGATGTTTTCACTTGGTGCTGTGTAAGTTGCCGAGCTCATGGCAGTATTTATCAGCCGGTCATCGTTTCGCTAACCCGATCGTTAGTGTCACTGTCGTCAGCATCGTCCGCCTGCAATCGCTCATCATGTTCTCCAAGTCTGTCAACTTCACCTGTAAGACCTATTGCACCGCTCTTACCCTCCTGAAATGCCGAGCTGACAATCAACTAAAACAGGGGATGGCAGAAAGGCCGGTTCCTGGAGCCTCATCGAGCTCTACGTGGCGATCATCTGCACGTGCCTCCCGGCCATGCGCATCATGATCATGGCGCTCGGGGCGCGCTGGTTCGGGTGGAACAACTCGATGACGACGCGGTACGGGGGCTCCAGTGGCTACGGGACCACGTCGAGGCTGGGCATATCGCACCGGTCGGCCAAGTCGGCGTCGACCACCACGATGCTCCAAGGCCGCGGCAGCGATTTCATCCGGCTCACCGACATCGAAGCCGGTAAACCTCCTCATGGCCATCACTGCAGTGGCAGAAAGTTGCCGCCGTCACCGTCGACGACGTCGCTGGGGGGTGACGGGGAGAGCGAGAAAACCATGGTCAACAATCAGATTCATGTGACGCGCCAAGTCGTCGTGAGTAGCGAGGAATCGAGGAAGAAGTGAAAAGGCCTATGAATTACTACTGTCATTTCTGTACTGCAAAAAAAGAAATTTTGATTTATCGGCTAAATTTATGTGCGGACTGGCGTCACGCTTTCTCCGCTCGATGCTTCCGTCGGACGAAGTGAGCCGGCTCATGGTCAGGGATCTCGTGATCTGGTACAAGAAAACTCAAATCCGACTTACTACCTAGGAAGATAATGATAAATAGCTAGATTCGTTAGATCGTCATCTCCCACCCGGCTTTTAGCCGCCAGTTGTCACACAGGACCGCTACTCAGGAGAAAGTCCATAAGAATGGTGAAATGAAAATATTTACAGTGAATTCATAGAAGCAGGGGCTTCCCTATTGTCATTGCTATATGAATAACAAAGTCCTCGATCTCTATATGGAAGGGCTTATTGCGGACCAATCTGGACACACTGTAGGCCTAGCCTCTGTTCTATTTCATTATCATATCTGTACACTCTGCAGTCATGACGAGAAAGGTCGGTCTAAGGAGTATTCTATTCATGTGGTTCTAAATATGCTGTCTCTCACCACATTACTGGTATGCAACTAATGCGATTTGACATGTGATAGCGGACGATCGGTCTCTCAAAGGTACATCAAATCACTCTACTTCATCTACATATCGTATCAACTTACCCGAGTTGGGGTTATACACAAATGCCTCCATAGCCGCCTTCTCAACCACCAGCGGGTGTATGTGTCCACCTTCCAGCAGCTCCTGCCATGCAGCAACGTTGACAGTCAAGCGGAGTTCCAGCTTTCTGGCCGTCTCGATGGGGTCGCCTAGATCCTGGTGGAATCGCAGCGTGACGCCTTGCCTTCCGCCATGAAACCTTCTCAGGATTTGAAAGTTGCCCACAAACCCGTCCCCAAGCGTCTCCGCAACGGTTTCCTCGACGGCGGGTATCTCAATCAATCTCCCGTGGAGCTTGAATGCCGCGGCTTCCCGTCCCAGAAACTCGAAATGACCCCGTTTATAGTCTGTCCACCTGGCGACATCGCCGACGGGGTAGCGGACGACGGGTTGCAGCTTCACGTTGGGGTTGGTCACTATCACGCGGCCCTTCTTGCCCTCCTCTTGGATTACGTTTCCAGCTTCGTCCAGGAGCTCCACCACCAGCGTCTTGTCATTCACGCGGTAGATTGGCCGGCTGTTGCTCCCGTCCGTGGTGTCGACGGGTATGCCCAGGACGCCGGTATCTGAGGCCGAGTACATGGCCGGTACCGCTCGCATGTGGGGAAATGCCTTCTCCCACGATGCCCGCATATCCGGGTGGAGAGACTCGCCGAGGAACATGATGAGGCGGATCCCGGGTAGGGTGACCCCTCCCTGTTGGAGGTGATCGGCGAGGCGGGAGACGATGAATACGTTGCCAAGCAGGACCGTGGCGTCGTACTTCTGGATGTAATTTGCCATTTGTGGCAGCGATGCCTGGCCCGTGAGTGGCAGGTGTACCTGAGGCGTCTTCATGTGATAGAGACAGGCGATAGCCACGCCCAGAAAGGCACCGTACATTGGCCCGGATGACAGCAGATTCGCGATGCGATCTCCCGGGAGCATGCCGGTGACTTCGGAAATGATGCGACCCATGTCGTCGGCGGCCTGTTGAACCTCCTGTCGCGTTCGGTAGATGGTCTTTGGTTCCGATGTAGTACCGCCCGACGCAAAGATAATCCCGTTATCGAACTCTGCAGTCATGAGATGTCCCCTCTTGGATGCCCGCCAGTAGTCTGCATTATCGGCGACCGGAAGCAGTCCCAAGTCGCTTACTTCGTTTGGTACATCTTTCCATAGGTCACGATAGTACCCCGACTTGGAACGGACGTCGTGAAGGTATTTCCGGAAGAACTCAGGGGTGAATTCGTCAATATTGTCCGACATGAGTGGCTAGAGAAGGATGGAGGGGCCAGAGTAGGTAGGGCTTCTGCTGTCCTCAACAAGAAAAGGGACGATCAATAAATTTATAATACACGCGCCGACGAGTCCAAGTACGTACGTTTGACTAAGTAGACGTAGAGTCGAGGTCTCCCGCCGCCAACCTGTACACGGTGTAGACAGATATCCCGGCATTCCTCAACCATCTGCGCTACCCACTCCCCTCCCAGACCACCCATCAGTGGCATGCGGTAGCGAACTAAGAATGATACAACGGTTTACGTACCAGGCCGTTTCGTTGAATCTTCTCAAGCAAACCTCCGCCTGCTACCTAAGTGGGTATATATGCATGCCAAGGAGCCCCCCGCGATGATGGCCCCTGTTCCACAATATCCATAGTATACTCCAGCCTCTTATTGAACTTGGAAGTTGTCCAGAACCTCGAGCGCAAAATTTATATAAGGACCATAGAAAGTTGAAATAACACCATAAGTTCAATAGCGAGCTTGGACATAGCATTGCTTCTCTGCGCGTTCAATTTTTGTTTTGCTTTCACACTCTCCACCATGACGAGCAACTCCAGCGACGTCCCATTCCCATCAAGTGGGGAAAATGGGGAGTGTGCACAAAGTACTAGCCGTCGTGCTGCCTCTTCGGCTCCAACCGGGTACACCAATGGCCACACCAATGGTCACAGCAACGGGACAACCAACGGTCTCAATGGTGCTAATGGGCCGCTTTCCCCCACACACCCTGTCGAGATGAATGGCTCCAATGCCACGGCGTCCGACAGATTCAAGACCCCCCAAGATGTCCCAGTTGCCATTTGTGGCATGGGCCTGAGGCTACCCGGGGGTATTCGCAGTGACCAAGACCTTTACGACTTTCTCGTTGCCGGAAAAGATGCCCGTGCGATGACGCCCTCGAGCCGCTTCAATATCGATGCGTTCCACGATGCGCATGGCAAGCCTGGCTCCATCACTTTCAAACATGGGTACTACCTCGATGACGTCGACCTCGCCGACTTCGACGTGTCCATGTTTAGCATGACCCCCGGCGAGGTGGAGCGGCTCGATCCCAACCAGAGGTTGATCCTCGAGGTCGTTCGGGAGACGTTCGAAAGTGCAGGCGAGGCCGACTTCCGAGGCAAGAATATCGGAACCTATGTAGGTCTCTTCTCCGAAGACTGGCAGGACATCCAAAACCGAGATTGGGAGGACGTTGCGCAGTACCAGCTCACCGGGAAGGCGGACTTTATGCTGAGCAACCGAATCTCATACGAATATGATTTGAAAGGACCTAGGTGCGTAAATTCTTACGTATGATTATCGCCGTCATCTTCCCATAGTTGCCAAACCCCAGATAAATCTAACCTTCCCTGTTTCGGCTCCATATAGCTTTAATGTGAAAGCCGCATGCTCCTCCGCCGGGCTAGGCTTGCACCAGGCGCTCCAGTCCATGCGGCTGGGTGAGACCACAGCGGCCATCGTTGCAGGAGCTAACCTGATCACTGCGCCGGGCATGTCCATCATCATGTCAGCGCAGCAAGCTCTCTCCCCAGATGGCTCTTGTAAGACGTTTGACGCCTCGGCCAACGGCTACGCGAGGGGGGAAGGCGTGTCGTGCATCTACATCAAGCGCCTCGACGAGGCCATCCGGGATGGGAATCCCATCCGCGCGGTGCTGAGGTCGTCCTCATGCAATGCCGACGGCAGGACGTTCGGTGTCGCCACGCCCAACGCCGAGGCGCAGGAGGCCCTGATCCGCCAGGCCTACCAGACCGCGGGCCTCAGCCTCGAACAGACGGCTATGGTCGAGTGCCACGGTACTGGGACCGTCGTGGGAGATCCCATCGAGGTCAACTCTATTGCTCGTTGCTTCGGCAAGCGCGGCATTTACGTCGGGTCTGTCAAGCCCAACCTGGGGCACAGTGAAGCTGCCGCTGCCTTGACAAGCATTTGCAAATCCGTGCTGGCCCTCGAGAATAAGACCATCATACCCAACATCAAGTTTGTTACACCGAATCCAGCTAGTATGCTACCCCTCGACCCGAGTACTCGTCTAGGCCGAATGATAACCTTTCCATAGTTCCATGGAACGATTCGAACTTGAAGGTGCCCACCGAGCCACTGCCATGGCCTGGGGAATGCTCCGAACGCATCAGTATCAACTCATTTGGTATCGGTGGATCCAATGCACATGTTCGTTACTTGACCTTTTGCTCAACACCACCATACACTGACAATCTTGACACAGTTCATCTTAGATTCGGCCGCGTCCTTCGGCCTCGGTCCGCGAAATCCGCAACCCCTTCCCGATCTTGTGCCACCTCCAAAGACCCTACTCCTATTTTCAGCCAGCCATCGCGAGTCCCTCGAGAAATCTATGAAGGCGCATCAGCTCTACCTTGAGCGACATCCCGCACGGCTGGACAGCATGGCTTTCACCCTCGCGGAGCGGCGGGAGCACCTCAAGTTTAGGGGCTTCAGCGTCGCGGACCGTGATACTTCTCTCCAGCTGACAAGCAACCAAAAGCCAGTCGAGCAGACGGCTAATGCGGCCTTCATTTTCACCGGCCAGGGAGCCCAGTGGCTCAACATGGGTGCTGACCTCGTGCGAACTCAGTGCGTCTTCAGCGACAGCATCGACGCCATGGACCAGGTTTTGGCGTCGATAGAGCATGCCCCCTCGTGGAGTTTGCGAGACATGATCCTCAACTGCAAAGAGGACTCCGTCATGCGGAGTGCCGAGTACTGCCAGCCCCTGTGCACCGCGTTGCAGATTGCGCTGGTCGATCTTCTCAGATCGTTTTCGGTCGTGCCTTCAGCCGTCGTGGGCCACTCCAGCGGTGAGATCGCGGCTGCGTACGCCGCGGGTGCCCTCTCTATGCAAGAGGCCATTATTGTTGCATTCTATCGCGGCCATGTGTGTACCAATCACAGTGCCACTGCTTCAAGCCCTGGCGGAATGGCCGCAGTCGGACTAGGCAGAGATGTAGTGGCACCCTACCTTGTCCCGGGCGTCACGATTGCGTGCGAGAACAGTGCCGACAGCGTAACTGTGAGTGGTGATGTGAAGCCGCTAGAAGGAATCATGAACGCCATCAGAAACGACCACCCTGAGGCACTCGTGCGCCGTCTTGTAGTGGACATGGCCTACCATTCAGGTATGAATCCTATCATTTATCATCCTCCACACCCCATCTGCCCTTGCCGCTCACGGTCGTTTGTGTTGGGAAATATAGTAAGCTCACACTAGCATCTGCAGATCATATGAAAATTCGTGGTGACATCTATCGCGAACTCATAGCCGGTCATTTGTCAACTCAAACTCCAAAGATACCCTTCTACTCCAGTGTTCGATCCACCGTTCTTCTCAACGCCCTAGACTTCAGCCCCCAATACTGGCAAGACAACTTGGAGAGCCCTGTTCTTTTTCGCTCAGCCGTGATGCAGCTGCTTTCCGAAAGTTCACCAGCTACTACCATCCTTCTGGAAATTGGACCTCACTCGGCATTGGCAGGCCCTCTACGGCAGATATGTAAAGAGCAGGACGTCTCCCCCAGCTATATATCCACATTGAGTCGTGGCAAGAACGACACTTCCGTATTCCTTGAATCCTTAGGCCAGCTCTACTGTTCGGGGTTCCCCTTGAAGTACCCCAGAACGACACACGCCAAGGTCTTGAGCGACCTGCCCCCTTATTCATGGCACTACGACCGAAGTTACTGGAGCGATACCCGGGTATCAAGGAACTGGCGCTTTCAAAAACATGGTGCTCATGATCTGTTAGGTCGCCGGATTCTCGAATCCAGCGAGGCGGAGCCCTGCTGGAGGAACATCTTACGCGTCTCCAATGTGCCCTGGTTGCACGACCACGTTGTGACGAACGACATCGTGTTTCCCGCAGCTGGGTACGTCGCTATAGCCGGAGAGGCAGTCTCTCAGCATTTGAATGCGCACAAAGACGGCTACACGGTCCGGGAGGTCCATATCGGTTCCGCCATGCTTCTCCGCAGTGACAGCCCCACCGAGCTCATCACGACACTACGCCCGAAGATGCTGAGCGCCAAGCTAGATAGCAAATGGTTCGAGTTCGCTGTGAGTTCGCACAACGGTTCCGATTGGGTGAAGCACTGTTGGGGGCTTGTGATTTCCGGTCGCACCTCGTCATCCTCGGCATGTGGGCAAGCCCCTGAAACCTTTACCCGAAAGGTCTCGACACCGCGGTGGTACAAGACCATGTCCAGGATAGGTTTGAATTATGGACCGAGATTCCGTGGCCTAAGCGACATCAATGCCTCGGTCACAGAGAATAAATCTTCGACCTGGGTCGTCGACCGGCAGGAAGTCACCGAGTCCCAATACGCGATACATCCCTCAACCTTGGATGCCATATTTCAATCGTCCACCGTGGCCCAAACACGCGGTATATATCGCCAGCTCACCAAGCTGTCGTTACCAACCTATATTGACGAGTTCTACGTCGGTGCTGCACCCTCCCACAAAATCCACGTCAACACCCATGTGCGAAACACCCAGTCATCCGCCAACGGCTATGTTGGGGGAGAGCTTGTCTGCGCCCTCAAAGGCCTTCGCTGGACACCCTTGGACAACGGCATTTCGGCCGACCCATGGCCGCCACAGGCAGAGCACATCCAGTGGCTGCCCGACTTTGACTTTGTGGACGCGGCGCAGCTGGTCACGTCCGACTACGTTCTCAAGCCCCATCTCGCGCTTGCCGAGCGCCTATTTGTGCTCTGCGCGGCCAGTCTGCGGAAGCAACTGGGGAGCATCCAGCCCGCGCAGCCTCATTTTCACCGCTACAAGGCGTGGCTCGAGGGCCAGATCGAGCGCATGTCGAAGCCCGGGTTCCCCGCAGTGGAGGACTCGGCCGAGCTGATGAGACTGGATGACGATAAGGCCGCCCACCTAATGCAGCAGATCCTCGAGCAGGGTAGATCGCAGCCTTTCTGGCCTTTCGTGGAGACGGTGTGGCGGTGTTATACCAACATGGCGGATATCCTGGAGGGTCGCCGCGACTTCCTGGAAATCGTCGTCGAAGACAATCTCCTGCACCAGCTGTACGACTGGACCAACCAAGTGTGTCGCGTGGACAAACTGTTCCAACTTATGGGGAGTACTCAACCACAACTAAAGGTGCTAGAAATCGGCGCCGGCACAGGCGGCTTCACGTCCAAGGTTCTTGAGGGCCTCCGCTCCAGCTTTGGTGAGCGCCTGTACCTGAGTTACACCTACACCGATATCTCGTCGGGCTTCTTTATACAAGCCCAAGAGCGGTTCAAAGGCCATGCCGGTATGCAATACAAGGTCTTGGACATCTGCAGAAGCCCTGTCGAGCAGGGATTCGAGCCGGGCGGATACGACCTCGTAATCGCGTCCAACTGCCTGCACGCCACGCCGGTCTTGACCCAGACGCTAAAGCATTGTTTGCAGCTGTTGCAACCCGACGGCCGACTATTCCTCCAGGAGCTCTCTCCCATCACGCAGGGCTTCAACTTCACCATGGGCCTATTCTCGGGGTGGTGGTTGGGGGCCGAGGGCGACGGTCGCGTTGACAAACCCTTTATCTCGCCCGAGGAGTGGGACGTCAAGCTTCGCGAGGCGGGTTTCGCCGGCATCGACTCGGTCAGCTTCGATGGGAAGCGGCCGTTTCACATGAACGCCAACATGATTGCAAGGCCGGCCGAGCGAAAAGAGGAGGCGGGGCCTGGGCGCATCACCCTCCTTACGCATTGCGACGAGCTAGGCCCCCTGGCGAGAGAGACGCGACAGCTTCTGCGCTCAGCAGGGTATGAAATTGACCAATGTGTCTGGGGCCGTCAGCTGCCCCCTGCCAACCAGGATGTGGTTTCGTTTCTCGACGTCGAAGGTGGTCAAGGGCCGTTGCTGAAGGACATCTCGGAGGAGAGCTGGAGTGACTGGCTGAAACTGGTCGAGACACTCACCGAATCGGTCGTCCTCTGGCTCAGCCTCCCAGCGCAGGTTCGCTGTTCCGACCCCCACCAGGCGCAGATGCTGGGAGTGGCAAGGACGATGCGTGCTGAGTTGGCCATGGACTTTGCCACAATGGAGCTCGAGCACACAGGCGAGGGCGCCGCCTCCGCCGTAACGTCGGTGCTGGGGAAGATCCGGCGCAGCCGACGCGCTAAGCAGGGCGACGTCGACCCGGATCTTGAGTACGCTTGGTTCGAGGGGACCATCCACCTCAGCCGCTTCCACTGGTTCCCCGTCCAGGAGGCCCTGGCCGAGACGGCCGCGCGCCCTGACACGAAGCGGCTGGTCGTGGGCCAGCTGGGCATGCTGCAGTCCCTGCAGTGGCGCGGCTACCGCTTGGACGCGCTGGAACCCGACCAGGTCCGGATCCGCACAACGACCACGGCCATGAACTTCAAGAACCTGATGCTAGCTCTTGGCATCATCGAATTCCCCGAGGAACGCGAGGGCGGCATCGTCGTTCCCGGCGCCGAGGCGACAGGCTACGTCACCGAGGTGGGGGATGCCGTCGGCGATCTGCGGGTTGGCGATCGCGTCCTGGCGGTTGGCGACGGGTTCGCCACGGTGATCCAGAGACCGGCGCGTTTCTGCGCCAAGCTTCCCAGCACCTTGAGCGATGAGGAGGCGGTCACGATGCCGACGGTGTATTTCACCGTCTTGATCTGCCTCTTGGAGAGGGCACGCATGCGAAAAGGGGAGACGATCCTCATCCAGAGCGCGGCCGGTGGCGTTGGCATAGCCGCGATCCACGTGGCGCGGTGGATCGGCGCTGACATTTATGTTACAACGGGCATGGAGAAGAAGGCGGACTTCTTGAAGAACGAGTTTGGAATCCCGAGTGAGCGCATATTGAACTCTCGTGACGAGAGCTTCCTCCAAGATGTTATGCGAGCGACCAACGGCAGGGGCGTTGATGTGGTGCTGAACTCCCTTTCAGGGGAGCTCCTCCACGCGTCCTGGAAGTGTGTGGCTGCGGGTGGCTGCATGGTCGAGATCGGGAAGCGGGATATGATTGGCCACGGACGGCTGGCGCTGGATCACTTTGAAGACAACCGCACGTTTTCGTGCGTCGACGCGACGACTGCGTTTGAAGAGCCGCAACGCCTCCTAGAGCAGATGATGAAACTTTACGGCGACGGCCACATTCAGCCGATTCGGCCTATGACCCT
The DNA here is from genome assembly GCA_039105305.1 of Apiospora arundinis. Lineage (NCBI taxonomy): Eukaryota > Fungi > Ascomycota > Sordariomycetes > Amphisphaeriales > Apiosporaceae > Apiospora > Apiospora arundinis. The sequence goes on from JAPCWZ010000004.1 coordinate 3,453,737, forward strand.
GTTCGATGCAGGCGAGGTGAAGCACGCATTCCGATACATGCAAAAGGGTGAACATATGGGAAAGCTGGTCATCAAGTTTCCCGAACAAGACCTGTTGCCCTTGGTCCGCAGCGTCCCCGAACCTAAATACCGTAGCGACGCATCCTATCTGATGGTGGGGGGCACGGGTGGCCTGGGACGTAGCATCGCCACTTGGATGGCATCTTATGGCGCCAAGCACTTCATTTTCCTCTCGCGGTCCGCGGGCAAATCGACAGCAGATGAGGAGTTTTTCCGCGAGCTTAAAGATGGTGGCTGCACTGTGCAGTGCTATGCGGGCGATGTGGCCGATCGCGAGCTTCTCGGTCAGGTAGTTCGAGACGCAGCGGCTCCGATCGCGGGTGTACTCCAGATGGCCATGGTGCTACGTGATTGTGGCCTCCTGAACATGGACAAGGAAACGTGGGACGCAGCCGTAAAGCCAAAGGTCGCCGGCACCTGGAACCTACACGAGCTTCTGCCGGCGAACCTCGATTTCTTCGTCCTCTTCAGCTCGTCGGCCGGTGTCGTGGGATACTACGGCCAGTCCAACTATGCATCCGCAAATTCGTTCCTCGACTCGTTTGTCCAGTATCGGCAGTCCCTCGGGCTGGCCGGGACCGTCATTAATATCGGAGCCATCGAGGACGTGGGCTACGTGGCGCGCACGCAATGGGTCCTGGACAGCATCGCAGCGACGTCGACCCGGCTCATGCGCGAGCAAGAGTTCCTTGACGCTCTACAGCTGGCCATTGCCCGTTCGACACATTTGGGCGGGTCCGAGTCCGACTCCGGCGACGCTGGGTACTGCAACAAGCGACAAATTTGCCAGGTGCCTCGATGCACCATGTCCATCTCCGACCCCCGGAACACGGTGCTGTGGAAGCGGGATCCTCGCTTGGCCATCTACCGCAACATCGAGATGGTGGAGACGTCTAGCAGCGGCGGTGATGCTTCCAACAGCCTGAAAGCCTTTATCAGCTCGCTGGCGGCGGAGCCGAACAGGCTTGAGGACAAGACATCGGCGGAGATGCTGGCCAAAGAGATGGCGAAGCAAGTGTCGACTTTCTTGGGCAAGGACGCGGAGAGTGTCGACATCAACCAGACCCTGGCTGTCGCAGGGGTGGACTCATTGGTGGCGATCGAGCTCAGGAATTGGTGGAGCAACAACCTGGTGGTGGAGGTAACAGTGTTGGAGTTGATGAGCGGCGGTACTATGGAACAGTTAGGTGAACTGGCCGTTCAACGTCTCAAGAAGAAGTATGCGGGCGCAACGTGACACACATGATCCGGTGCGTGGTTGTATTGCACACAGAGGGGCTGTATCCTGGTAACATTGTTTGGGCATGGATGAATCTCAAAAATACACTACACCAATCCTCCATGAAAATACTTAGGTAGTTAGTAAGTTAGGTGGACAACGTTTCTCGACTATATGAAGCCTTAGAAATCCCCAGAAAATTGATGTCAGTCAGACCTTTTTCGTGATTCTTGGAGAAAGTACATCTTTCGTCTGAACACTATGGCGACACCTGACCAAGACAAGTTTGCAGCCTTCACGAGACGTGACTTAGTTTACTCTAGCGTCAAAGGACACAATCTCCATGCCGCAGTGCTTGTACCAAAGTCACTCCGACTTCAAGCAAGTCGACTACATCCCGTCCTTGTCCACTGGCATGGAGGTGGCTTCGTCACAGGACACCGCACGTACGCCCCCTGGTGGTCACGCTGGTAAGACTTTCAATCACCCTTCTTGACCGACCCCATGCTCCGCCGAGACTGGAGTCATTTACTGATGCACCAGACAGGAGCCTACAGCTGGCCTTAGCCCATGATGCCATCATTGTGTCTCCCGATTATCGTCTCATTCCAGAATCAAGCGGCGAAGACGTACTAAGTGACGTCGCATGCTTCTGGAACTGGCTGGCCGATGACTTGCCATCCGTGGCTCTTCAGGAGGGCTGGAATGCCGTACCTGATCTCGCTAGAATCACCACCTACGGGTCCAGCTCTGGAGGTTTCCTCGCAGTGCAGTCTGCGCTCCTCGCGCCTAAGACGCTAGGGATCCGGGCAGTAATCAGTGTTTCTGCACCTTTCTACACGGGCCATGGCAGCCAGGGGCTAGTCCCCATGCCTAGAATGATCTTTGGCGCCTGGCCACCCCCTCCCCGAGAGGCGGAGAAATGCATTCGAGAATACATACGCGCCATGAAACCAGGTGTCATCCGATCCGAGAGCGACCCCGCCGACTCATGGGATCTCCTCCTATCTATCATCCGTAAGTCGGCCCCCGGACTACTTGCCCCTTGAATGCGCATATGTACGCAATCGACTTACTCATGGTCAATGCAGAGCAGGCTTGGGTGCCCCGGCTATTGGATGTGCAGAAGAACAAGAGGCTTGACGTTATCAAGTTATTGGACACTCTCAAAACCATGCCACCAATGTGGATCATCCACGGGGAAGAAGATTCAGTGGTGAGTCCAGAAGCAGAAGGTGACGCGGCCATGGAAAGCTGACGGAGATTGTGCAGGTTCCCGCTGCTGGATCCCAGACATTCGTCAATGCCATGCGAGAGAAACTGCCTGATGTCCCTATACATGTCACCATCCGACCAGGCAACCATGGATTCGAGTTGGGTCTCGGCTTAGAGGAGCACTGGGTACGAAATGGATGCCGCTTTGTCGAACAATATTGGCCTTGATGAATAGGAGGGTGTGAAAGACTCGATGGACATCCAGTCTTCGAACAAAGACATATGGGGAAACGAAGTCGAATTGACCCCCCTTACTTTAACCCTTTTGGAGCAATCTGTATTCCGGCAAGTGTCATTGCATAAGTAGGTTAGACACAGGCAGCTATGGGACATAGTACAGGTGGCCACTTCCATGTTCTCATATAAATCACACTTTTTCTACCCAGTTTCGCACGTTCAACTTTTGTCTTATTCCCCAGCCCGCTTGCCATAATCATACCCTGTCACAATGGAGAGCATATTCTCTCAACGCTTATCCCCTGACATCACGACCGCAGACACCATTATGGCTGTCTTCATGCGCATTCTGGCCCTCCTTATTTCTTTTATCGTTTATAAGCAAATTCGTAACGCAGTCCGCTGGCGCAAGCTGAAGAGCTTCGGTGACGTCCACGGCTGTGGAGAGGTAGCAATCAAGAAGAACAAGTGGCCCGGCGGCATTGAGGACTATTTCATCCCTTTCAAGAAGGGATTTAAAGGCAATATCCTAACACCCTGGTGCATTTTACTTCAAAGACAATCACTGATATTCGACATTCAGATATTGATTTCTTCAAGGACGTCGTGCAGAAACGCTATCATGCTATCGGCCGCAACGTGTATCGCAGCTACAACCCCTTCAATGCATCCACGATCTCAGCCGCCGAACCGGAAAACTTCAAAGCCATTCTGGCCACCCGAAGCCAAGATTACGAGCTGGGTGTGGTGAGAGGGGAGAGCATCCGAGATGGTGCCGGCCAAGGAGTCGTGTCCGCCGAAGGCGAGGCCTGGGTGCACTATAGACAGCAGTTGCGACCGCACTTCTTGCGGGAACACATTAGCCGGCTTGACCACGCGAAGGACCACTTGAGCCTGATGCTTGGTGTCTTGCCCAAAGAGGACTCGTTCGAAGTGGACATACTACCTCTGCTGCTGCGATTTACCTTGGACACGGCAACAGCTTTCTTCTTCGGCCACACGGTCAACTCGCAGACGGGCGGGACACCCGAGGACATGGAGTTTGCTGCCGCCGTCGACTACACGACCGAGTTCCTGGGCTGGCGCAGCCGCATTTTCGGGCAGTGGTACTGGGTGTACCCGGCGTGGAAGCTCCGCAGGACGACCAAGTACATCCGTGACTGGACGGCCGAGTACGTGCAGCGGGCGCTGGAGGGCAAGGCGGGCGAGGGCGTGCTGTTGCACCACCTGGCCAAGGACAGCCGCAACCCCATCGAGCTGCGCGACCAGTGCATGCAGCTGATCCTGGCGGGTCGCGACAGCACCGCCAACACCATGTGCTTCATGCTGCTGTTGCTGGCGCGACACCCAGCCGAGCTCGCCCACCTGCGCCGCGTGGTGCTGCGCGAGTTTGGCGAGAGCGACGAGCGCTTGACGTTCGAGGCGCTCAAGCTCTGCAAGCCGCTCGTCAATGTGCTGCACGAGACGATGCGGCTGTACCCCGTGGCGCCGCTGAGCTTCCGGTCGGCCAAGAACGACACGGTGCTGCCGGTGGGCGGGGGCCCCGACGGCAAGAGCCCCGTGGCGGTTCGCAAGGGAGAGCTGATAGCCATGTCACAGTACGTCATGAACCGGCGCGAGGACATATGGGGCCCTGATGCGGCCGAGTTCCGCCCTTCCCGCTGGGAGGGCGAGAAGCTGGGTTGGCACTACATCCCCTTCTCGGGCGGCCAGCGCATCTGCATGGGCCAGCAGTACGCGCTGAACGAGATCGCATTTGCCATTGTGCGCATCCTGCAGACATTTGACCGTATCGAGCCCATCGACCCGAACGAACCTATTAAGACTAAGATTTCGTTTCCCATGGGTCCTCGGACGTCTAGTCTGCGCTTCCACCGCGCCAAGCCGGATGCATGATGGTCTCGACAAAAACGTGGGAGTTAGTTTATGCTTGGCCTGTAAGGCGTGTTCATTTTGGAAAAAAATGCCGTTTTTGTTAGTCAGAGTTGGCTTTTGTGGCAGAGTTGGCTTTTGTGGTTACTCTTTTCACATCATCCATCCCACAGCGGTACGGGGCATTTGATTTGACCCTCAACGGTATGACCACATAGCAGAAATAAAGACCCTATCTTTTCATCCCATAAATCACTGGATTTGGTGAGATTTGGTGATTCCAAACACTAAAATACCTTTCCGATACTGTCCCATGCCTCTTGATGACAACAATGTACATGCCGTTATTCGTCACCCCCAGACCAAAAGTCTAAGGTCAAGAAGAACGGCATTCTCTTTTTGACTGATATACCATAAAGTTGCATCCGGGTTCTCGGACATGAAAAACCGTCAGTCGAAGATGTGTCACGTTCTAGTTTAACACTTTCGTAAGTCATTTTGTGTTTCCCTGCACTGGTAGCGTAGACGAAATGCAAATATCGTGCGATACCAGGACAAAGAGTTGGGGGTCATATTCTGAGACAAAAATGTCTGAGCGGGTATTGGTCTCACTGTGCATTATTGCTGCTAACTTCAGATATAACGAGGCACTACGTCATTGTACAAGTTTATATATGGAACATCTTTCTATTGCCTCGTCTAGCCGCCATGTTCCGTCCAAGAGCCTCGGCCCTGTCGTTTCCTCCCTTGTTAGTCTTCCCGATTGTCCTTCTAAAACTTACCCACCAGCAGGTTCCCAATCATCTCGCGCGCGGTGACGACAGTCGTGGTCCACATGGTAGGCAGGTCGAGGGTGCTGGTGACGGCGTCGCCGAAGCCGAAGAACATCATGGGAGGGATCCAGCCGCGCGCGTACTCGAGGGCGAAGCAGTGCTCGGGGATCTTGTAGCCCTTGACGTCGCCGCGGATCAAGTGGTGGACGCTGCCCGCCGGGTAGATCTCGGGCGTGTACTCGCCCGCCTTGTAGGCCCACTGCTCGCCCGTCAGGATGTGAAAGTAGTCGTCGGCCGTGTGTCGTCCCGAGTGGCCCTCGGTGCCGATGGCAGAGCCAAAAATGATCAGATACTCGGTTATGCCTGTGTGAAAAAAACAAGATTAGCTAAACTGGTAGCTGGAAAATGCCGGAAGTTAGGAATAGGGGGGATGGGCGGAAGCGCCGTCATGCATTTCAATACTGACTAGCGTGGATGATATACATCGACCCCATCGCACCGCCGTGGTTATTGAAGAACCATTCCTGCTTCAAGTTGACGTTCTTGGGATGCATTTCGTGGAGCTCGGCCGTGATGTAATCGACAATGGCCCGCGTGTCGTTGCCGTGCGCAGCAATACCGCGCTTAGCCAGGTCGTGAAGGTGATCTGTCTTGAAGATGTAGAAAGAGTCGAGGTTACGATCCACCAAGTAAGCAATGGACGACAGCACGCCAACCAAAATCGCGACCCAACTCAAGATGCGTGCCATTGTTTCGCAATTCCGACTTTCTAGATGTTACGAACAAGGATAGGAGGAAGAATGGGAGAGAATGGGAAACTTTGGAAGGAACGAAGAAATTCAACTTAGGGGTTTCCTGGCTGAAGGTGCTTCTGCGCCCACCCAAACTGAGGCTTTCATTAAAATTTCACGTTTGTTGAGTGCTGCACCGATGCTCGGTAAGTACGGAGGTCCCTTTCGAAAGTATTGCGCACCCCCCTGTACGCCAAGGCTTGGCTTGGTACGGCCCAGGGGACTGTTTTAGTATGTCTACCGTACCAGTTGGAAGCGGAGAAGACCTTGATCCCCGTATGGGGGTGAGGGGAGGCTAGGATCAATTTCACGATCCGGTTCCCGCGGCCGGTTCCCACTTGCCGCGTATTCGTTATTTATAAGAGAATGAAATAGACCCCTTGTTTAGCCGATTTATACTTACATAATAGTAATCCCCATGCTTAGTAAGACACCCGTAGCGGCAGCGTTGGTCATGTCATAGCCATTCCCGATGGCCGAAAGAGTAGTAGAAGATCTCTTTCCATTACTGAAGACTCCTGCACGCTTCTCCGAGACCTTGTCCTCGCATGACAAAGGCGTGTTTGGACGATTCAGGGTTTCGTTGCGAAGTATACTGGCGCATTGGGACTGCGACGAAAGAAAATCATGTATGTGACGCGAGGCCTTGGAGAGGATGACTGTTACTGACCTCCCCATCTGGACTCTGCGTAACAGGCGCCCTGTTATGGTGAACATGAGATGCTGATGCAAAGCTTACTCTCGTCTAGAGAGACTTCTGAATGCCGCTCATACACTGACAAGTTTGTCCGTATTCCTTCTTTGCTGGGCTAGTCTGGTTGATCTGGAATGCATATAGATCGTGAAATTAAGAGAATATGGAAGCATTCTAGGATGACCGATATTTGGCTGGACGATTACGGAAGGGTTGTCCAACAGTAAGGTGCTGACTGCGATGTGAATCGAACTTGGGGTGTAATGTCGAATGCGTGCGCGTCTGGCCGCTCTGATACATTGGATTCAGTCCATCCAACGTGGGGGACTACAATGGCTGGCTACCACAGATATGTTGCCCACAGTGCCCTATAGTAATATCTCCCTACGCTGGGAACGAGGTAAGGCTACATCAACTATTACACCAGCTACTTGGGTTGCTTGCTTCCCCAAGTGTGCCTGCCTGGAACAGCACTATAGTATGATCAACGAGGGAAATGTAGAACCCTTTAGTCTTCCTAAATATAATAAAATATAACCCCAAGTTTCAACTCGCTTGATCCTTTGCCGCATTAATGCGGCCGACATATCTCCTCAGGACTTCTTCGTCAACCAACGGGACAGGGTAACTCTTCCCCCCCAGAACATTCTCCCCAACTTGGGGCCTCTTGAACATTTCTCGGGCTTCCTTGTCGTTCAGATGGTCCAACACGGCCGCGATGCGGGCAAGAGGGCTGCTCGGATGAGACGTAGCGTAGTTGAGTGCCTGTTGCCGCCACCTTTTGAACGCGACCGGGGCCTGCGAAGGACCGCCAACAGCACGGGTAAGGGCCCGGGCAAAGTCGTCGAAAGAGGGCGCCTGCGCGTACAAAAAGTCCAAGTCGTAGCCAATGCGCGACAGGTCCTGCGTCGCCATGGTGGCGATGACGCCAGACAGGTAGTCTACGGGCAGCACGGCTGACATGTCGGCGCCGTCCAAGGACGGGAAACAGCACGGCCCCATCTCCAGGCAGCCCGCGATCAAGTTGTGGAGGAAGTCGCCGCGGTCACGGCGGAAGTGGCCGGTGCCCATGGCGGCTGTGACAAAGGGGAGGCGGTACACGACGGCCCTGGCGCCGCGCCACCGCGCCGCCGCCACCATGCGCTCGGCCAGGTACTTGGAGGTGGCGTAGCCGTACTCGCGGTCGGCGGGCCCGACGTCGTAGCCGCCGTGCATCGGCAGCGTCGCGACCGTCGAGACGTGGTGGAAGGTCTTGGGCCCGGCCCCGCGCGACGCCAGCCGCAGCGCCTCGTGAGTGCTGACGATGTTGGGCCCCACGTAGTCGCGCAGGGGCCGCATCCAGTCGACCAGCGCCCCGGCATGGCAGACGATGTCGACGCGGTCCGCCAGGGCGTCAAACGCCGCCTCGGTCAGCCCGAATCGCGTCTGCGCCATGTCGCCTAACACGGCGTGCAGGAGGGGCACGTACTGCGGCCGCCAGAGGTCGTAGTCGGCGAGGGCGGCGGCTAGGCGTCGCGCCCCGTGCTCCGCGTCCGGGGCGCGAACGAGCCCGTGGACGGCGACCCCCCGGGCCAATAGGTCGTGAACGAGGTGTGCGCCGACGAAGCCCGTCCCCCCCGTTACGAATGCGGCAGATGGGCTGCGCGGAGGTTGGCCGCTCTGAGGCGCCGCATTTTCAAACGTGATGCTTGGGTCCAGGCAACCCTTCTTGACGGCATCTCTATAGTCTTCGGGAACCGTGGTTGTGCTTGAGGCAGGCGTTGCTATGCCGGATTCGGACTCTTTCGACGAATCTACGGCATTGTCCATCACTTTGGCAAGAAGGAAGCGGCTCAGAGATGTCAGGTTTGGGTGATCAAACACGATACTGGCAGGGAGAGATGAATTGGTTAGGTTGGCCAGCTGGTTTCTCGTTAGCACAGCAGTCAAGGAGTCCACCCCGATTTGCTGCAGGGGGATGCCCACGTCCACCTCGTCTGGCGACGTGAACCCCAGGGTCTGCGCCACCGCTGCTTGAACCATATCCAGCATGACCTTCGCGGCACCATCTCCAGGACCAGCCTCAGCCAGAGCTTTATGTAAGTCCCAGTCCTGGTTACCGCTATTCAAACCTAAATAGGGCCGGGGGCCGGGCCCGCTCCTTTGAGACAACAAGGACTGGAATAATGGTGGTATCCCTCGCCTGCTCTCATAGTACCTTTGGAGACGCTCCAAGTCAAACCCTGCGGCTACGAGAAGTTGGTTGCGCCCATACATGGCCCTCTTGAGGAGTTCAAGACCATGCTCTGATGTGAGGGGATCAAGGCCAAGCTGGGCGTACCGGGCCAGTGACGTCTTGCTTAATTGGGCCGCCATACCCTCACCGACCCACGAGCCCCATGCGACGGAGACGGCAGGCAGACCCTGGGCACGACGGAGGTAGGCGAGGGAGTCCAGGAAGGTGTTAGCGGCGGCGTAGTTGCCTTGTCCCGCTGTTCCCATGGTGCCTGAGATGGACGCGAACAGGACAAAATAATCCAGGTCCATGTTCATCTCCTGTGTTAGATGATGCAAATGCCAGGCACCATCCACCTTGGGGGCGAAAACAGCATCGCAACGAGGCGGGGTGAGGGTGGAGAGGATGCCGTCGTCAATGACGGCGGCGGTATGGACCACGCCGCGGAGGGGCCGCCCGTGGTGAAATTGGGACAGTATTTGACGTACATCCTTCTCATCCGCTATATCGCCGGTTACGATAGTGGCGGTTGCCCCGAGCTGAGTCAGGGTAGTGGCCAACGCTTCTGCTCCGGGTGCCGCCATACCCCGACGAGAGACTAGGACCACTTCGGGGACACCTTGGTCCTCCACGAGCCACTTTGCCACGCGCTGTCCGATACCGCCCGTTCCTCCTGTCACCAGCACTGCACCGTCCCGCCGGAACGGTTTCCAGTGCGCGGCAAGCTTTTGTTGTTGCGGCAGCCACGAGTCCACGCGCTCGATGCGTGGTACGAGCACGCGGCCTTGTCGAATGGCGCACTCGGGCTCTTCTTTGATCGTCTGGAGACTGGGGGGCAGAGTCTGGATGTCCACATCTCCCTCGCCCAGGTCGATCATGTGCAGTTGCAATTCCGGGTGTTCGTTGCACGCGACGCGCATCAGGCCCCATAATGGTGAGGCCCCGAGCCCGTTAATCTGCTCGTCGGGCGCGGTGCCGGTGCCGACCACATTTCGTGTCACCCACACTATGGTCCGGGGAAAGTTGCATTCTACCGCTTCCTGCAGCTGTTCCAGCGCCGTGGCAGTCAAATCCCGTGCCCGTTCAAGCACATTGGTGTTGTCAGATGGAGCCCAGAGGCACAGCAGCCCATCCATTTCTTGAGCTTCACGGAGGGTCGAGACGGTTCGCCAATTCATACCAGCCGATGTAAAGGCCATTGCAACTTCTTGAGCCCAGGGCACTACACCACCAGGGCACAAAATGCCCCATGACCCGCTGCAGCTGATGCGTTTGGGTTCTAACGGGACCCATTTCACATCAAAGGCGAATTGGCGGGCTGCTTGGTCAATCCCGCCGTCGCGAGGGCCACTGGTAATGCAACGGCGGGAATTGTTATTGCTGCTGTCGCCGAGCTTAGGTTGCCCCCAGAGCTCAAACGACTCGCGTTGGAAGGCATAAGTCGGCAATTCAACTCGAGTGCAACGGGCGGGCTCGAAGTAGCTGGCCCAGTCCACGGAAACCCGTCGCAGATGCAACTCGGTGAGGCTTGAGAGAATGACATCCACGTCGCGCTTCGCCGGTAGCAGAGAGGGCAACCAGCAGCGAGCTGCCGATGACTGTTTGTTGTCGGTCACGCAAGCCGCTCCTAGGCCGCACAAGACTGGTCGGGGCCCCACCTCGAGGAAGATGTCGTGGCCGCGTCCGAAAAGAACCTGGATGCCGCGGCTGAAGTGGACCGGGTTCCGGACTTGCTGGACCCAGTATTCGGGACTTTCGAGTTGGCCAGCCTCGGCTAACTGCCCTGTGCTGCCACTGACGATGGGTAGTGTCGGTGGGGAAAACTGTATGGTTTCCGCGACAGCGCGCAGATCTGGTAGTATACCGTTCATGTGATGGGAGTGGAATGCATGAGACACCTCCAGCGCCCTGGACTTCCGTCCCTTACTTGTGAAATGCGTAGTCAGCACGTCGACGGCGTCCACATCTCCAGACACGACTGTCTGGCTGGGTGTATTGTGGCTGGCGACATCGACCTTTTCCCGCACACCGAGCTCGTCGATCGCCGCATCCAATTCCATGGCGCTGGCCTCGAGAGACACCATCTTACCGTCTGTGCCAATGCTCTGCATGAGCCGGCCGCGGGCCGCGACCAGCCGGCAGGCGTCGGACAGGCTCATGACGCCGGCGACGTGGGCGGCCGCCAGCTCTCCGATGCTGTGGCCGAGCACCGCGTTGGCTCGCACGCCCCAGCTCTCCCACAGGCGCCAAAGCGAGATTTGCAGGGCGAAGAGCGCCGGCTGGGAATACTCGGTAGTCCGCAACATGCCTGCCGTCTCGCTGTTTTCATGGGCCCACATGACGTCCAGCAAGGGCAGTTCCAACCAATTCTCGAATTGGCTGGCAATCTCGCTCATCGTTTGACGAAAGACTGGGTAGGAGCTAGCAAGCCCCTTGCCCATCCCTGGCCACTGGCTTCCTTGGCCAGTGAAGAGCATAGCCAGGCGAGGTTCACCTCTACCGGCATCGCCGCGACGAATCGAAGGGTTGGGCATGGTTTTGGTCAGGTTCTCGAATTCTGCCTTGTCTTTGGCGAGGAGAACCATGCGCTTCTCAAAATGGTTGCGAGTCGTTGCCAACGAGAAGCCGACGTCTCGGAGAGAAAGATCCCTGCCTGGGCCGCACAGATATGTGTGCAGCCTCAACGCCTGTTCAGCCAACGCCGCATCTGTCCTACCGGACAACATCAAAGGCACAACTGGGGGTGAAATGGGCGTCATTTGCGTATCCCCTGTAGCTAGCTCCCAATCTGGGGCTTCTTCGACTATAAGATGGGCATTCGTACCGCCAATGCCAAACGCACTCACCCCCGCTCGCCGGCGCCGGTCATGGCGGATAGGCCACGGTCTATTCTCGTTTACCAGGGCCATTTTTGCCGCCTGCCAGTCGATAGCCGAAGTGGGCTGGCCGGCATGTAGTGTCTGCGGCATGGTACAGTTCCCCAATGCCAGGACCACTTTGATCAGGCCCACGAGTCCAGCGGCAGCTTGGGTGTGGCCGATGTTGGACTTGGCTGAGCCAACCCACAGCGGCTCTGCTGTGGCGGACCGGCTGCCACCACCAAACACCTCGCCCAGCGCCACCCCTTCAATTGGATCGCCCAGTTTGGTCGCCGTTCCGTGTGCCTCAACGTAGTCGATCTGGTCCGGCTGCAGTGCCGCCTGGGCGAGCGCCGTTCGGATCAGGCGGCGCTGGGCGGGACCGCTGGGCGTTGTCAGGCTGGGGCCCCTGCCGCCATGGTTGACGGCGGAGGCGCGGATCACGGCGTGGACGAAATCGCCGTCGCGCCGGGCATCCGAGAGCCGCTTCAGCACGACCGCCGCCGCGCCCTCGCCGAGGCCCAGGCCGCTGGCATCCTCAGCGAAGGCACGGCAGCGGCCGTCAGACGACAGACCGCGGAGCCGGCTGAACTCGATGTGCAGCGCCGGGGTGAGGAGCAGAGCCACGCCGCCGGCGAGCGCCAGGTCGCACTCGCCGCGGCGGAGCGCCGCGCACGCCAGGTGCGTCGCCACGAGGGATGCCGAGCACGCCGTGTCTACCGTCATGGCCGGCCCCTCGAGCCCGAAGCTGTACGCCACGCGGCCTGACATGGTGCCCCCCGCCAGCCCCGTACTAACGTAGCCGTTGAGGGAGGCCGGGTCGCCGTCGGTAGCAGCCGAGCCGGCGTTGGCCGCGGTGGTGCTGACGCCGATGAATACACCCGTCGGGCTCCCGCGAAGCACCTCCAGCGTGTACCCTGCCCGCTCCAGTGCCTCCCAGCTCGTTTCCAGCATGAGTCTCTGCTGAGGGTTGAGCGCGCTTGCCTCACGGGGTGTGATGCCGAAGAACGAGGCGTCAAATGAGTCTATCGAGTCTAGGAACCCGCCTCGTCGGCAATAAGATGTGCCAGGTACCATTGGGTCAGGGTCGTACAGTGCATCGGCGTCCCAGCGGTCTTTCGGGACGGCCTGGATAACGTCACCCCCTTTCTCAAGCAGCTCCCAGAAGGCTTCGGGGGTTGCGACGCCGCCGGGGAGTCGACATGCCATTGAGACGATGGCAATATCTTGGTCGCCTCCTTCTACGCTGTTTCTCAGGCCCTCCTCAATGACACTAACCTCTGGGGTATTGGGCACCCCGTTGGGCCGTGTTGAGTCGAGGTATGCTGCCAGTGTTTGGATTGTATGGTGTTCGAATAGTTTCGCTGTCGACACTGGATGACCCAGAAGTTTCTGTAGAGCTGCCTGGACGCGCACTATACGTACAGAGTCGCCGCCGATTTGGAAAAAGTTCTCTTTGATCCCAAAGCGGTCATGTCCCAGGATATCGGACCAGACTCCGACAATGTCGTGTTCCATTTTCGTGCTTGGTGGGGTGATGGTTTCCAGAATCTGCTCTGTGGGATGTGGTAAAGATCTGTGGTCAATCTTCCCGCTCGATGTCAAAGGCATCCTATCAAGTTCGACAAAGAAAGCTGGCATCATGTAGTCTGGTAGGCGGTCGGCGAGCCAGGGCCTCAACAAGCGGCCAAGAGACACCTTGGCCGGTTCTCCTATTATAGGCACGTTCGCATATTTCGTTAGTTCCCCTTGGTTTGTACGTCTGACTTCGTGAAGTGTCAAGTCTGGCACCAAGGTAGAGGGCCAAAACACTGCATCAAGACTCCATAGATCTCCTGAACGGCTGGGAAGTAATGCCAATTCGAGACCAAACTCTTCAGCGAAGTCCATGAAAGTGCCAACTTCAACCCAGGATCGGCTGGATTTGGTGTCATCCGTGGGCATGCAGGCGTCATGTGCTTCGCGCAACCTTCCATTAGGTACATTATTAATTCTTAATGCATTATTTTCAAGTAGTGCCAGCTTGCTCCGCAGCGTTTCGAATTTGCGGTCCTCTTCTTGCCAATCGTACTGCTCGGCATCGACGACTGCGTCATCTCCATCGTCTCCCTCGCCAACGTGGAGGGTGACATCGAATCGATACCGGCTCATTTCGTTGGCGTAGCGGCCGTTGCGCAAAGTCACATCGACCCTCTTGATTCTAGGGAGCAACGTAGGCAAGTTGGCGAATAACTCGGGAGACACGACTAGCTCTTTCTCCAAGCGTGCCGCATGCTCAGCACGCTCCGCCAGTTCGGCCGCAGGAACTGGCCTGTCGGCACGGGAAGCGATAACGTCTGCGTGGAACGTCTCGAGCAGCGTCAGGTTGCGTAAGTCGCCCAGGTACACGCGGCCCTTGCCAGCGACTGCACGGACGGCCCACTCGATGACAGAAAGGAAGTACTTGAGACTGGGAAAGTACTGCGCCACAGAGTTGATGATGACGGTGTCGTAAGAGGGGTGGAGGAGCTCTGGCAGCATGTGTGCCTCGGCTTTGTCGCAGGTTACGTGCGGCATGGAGGCGATTAGCTTACGCGTGAGCTCCACAGCCTTGGCGGAGGCATCGATAGCGTGGAACGCCCGGCAATGCGGTGCGAGCGGGAAGAGCAGCAGGCCGGTGCCGGAGCCGATCTCAAATACACGCTCCGGAGAGTAGGACAAGAGCCGATGGACGGAGTGCGCCTGCCAGTCGCGCATCTCGTGGGGCGAAAAGGGTTGGTTGTTATAGCTATTCTGCCAACCAGCGATGTTGAAGACGGTGGAGTCTCCCTCGGCAGTATAGGCATGGCTCAGGACGGCGGCCCACTCAGCAACGCCACGGGCACTATCTAAGTCGACGGGTTCGTATGTTTCACCTCCCCGAACGCAATAAGCAATGAGCTGGCCTTTGCGGTAGGACACGACGGCGCTGGAAATTTCATCGTGGTCCATGATTGCAGCCTCAATATCGCCCACCTCGACTCGGTGGCCTCGGATTTTTACTTGCCCGTCCGCACGACCAAGTATATTGAGCGTTCCAGGCGCCACAAAACAAGCCAGGTCGCCCGTCTGATATAGCAAGCCACCATGGATTCCGTTGACGATGAATTTCGACCGTGTGAGGTCATCGTTATTATGGTAGCCTTTGGATACTCCGGCACCACCGATGTATAATTCCCCGGGACTGCCAGCCGGGACGGGCGACAAGTCCTTGTCTAGTACGTATACTTGAACGTTCTTTATCGGGCTTCCGATAACCGGATCGGTATCGGGGACGACCTTCCAAAAGGTGGTATATACGGTCGTTTCCGTCGGCCCGTATCCATTCCACACCGAATCTCCGCAGTCAAGGAGCCTCTGAGCAAGGCGCCGGGGCAATGCCTCGCCACCACAGATGATCCGAACAAGTCGCGGTATGCCTCGCCAGCCAGAGTCCAGGAGCATCTGCCAGATCGTGGGCGTCCCCTGCATCATGGTAATTTGGTGTCGCTCCATCAGCCGTATGAGCTCATTCGGGTCCCTGGTCTGGTGAGTGTGGGCGAAGACGGCCGTGGCACCACTGAGTAACGGAAGGTAGAGATCTGGGACCGCCATGTCAAAGGTGACAGGGCTGACGGCCAGCAGTCGGTCTGATTCGTCGCACCCCGGCTCCTGTTTCAGGGACAGAAGCATGTTGCACAAGGCCCCATGGCTGACGCGGACACCTTTGGGCTGGCCAGTCGATCCCGAAGTATAAATGACGTAGGCTAGATCTTCCGGGTGTAGATCTGGTGATATTGGGGGACTGCTGGCAAGGGTAGTGGAGCTGATCTGACGCCTCGCAATGTCGAGATTCAGAGAGCCGCCGTGCCAGAGGGAAACGACATGCTGGGTTTCTGTGGTAACTATGACTATCTCGGGTGCGGCATTGTTCAACATGTGGCTGATACGCTGCAGAGGGAAGGTTGGGTCAATGGGGACGTATGCAGCACCCGTCTTGAGTACCGCAAGGAACAGGGCAACCAGCTCGGCTGAGCGAGGCAGCGCTATGGCAATCAGATGGCCGCGGCCGATGCGTTGCTGCAGTAGGACATGTGTAAAATGATCTACGAGTGAGCTCAGCTCCTCGTACGTCAGTTGGGTATCTCCACAGATGACTGCCGTTCGTCTCAGATATCTGAGCACCGCACTGGCAAAGAGCTGGGGCAGACATTTGTTCAGCGTCGTGATATCCTCAGTAAAATTGAAGACGTGCGCTGGATTCAGCCCCTCTGGCCGGATGGTGCTCATTTTTCTCCCATATAAGACAATGAATAGTATAAGTGTAGATCTTGTGATAATCAAATGAAGAAAAGCTGCTTTGTTATATATAGTTTCTTAAATATTTCCTTCCACTCTTTAGTCAGCACCAACATGGCTTATCTATCCAGATCCATTGGTATTCCTTTTAATGGGTTAATGTTGAAGCTGAGTCATAAATAAATCACTAGGAGAGGAGTAATGGCTGTAATATCTATGCTATATATAGGTATCTATATAAGCTATACTCCCAGTTTTACATTCAGCTCCTCCCAAAAGGCTGCATGTGACAGTCCATCATCCATTAACATATCATCCCATTGACCAACAAAGACTGCCTTAAGCCACGACCTCGACTACTACACTGTCGTAATAATAAAAACATCGAGTTGTGACCGCAGAGGTGTTACGATTAACCCAACAGCCGGGAATGATGTCTCACACTCGGTGTTTATAGCCGGGACTGATATCACATCTAACAACATCGGAGATAACCGGAGATACTTGCGCTGGTTTTAGATCCAATACGCGATAGGGTCAACCATGCCTTTGTTGTAGGCCTCCCCTTGCACAGCTATCACCCATTGGGTATACTCATGTATCAACACCTTATCCTCATCCAGGTCTATGTCTTCACTAACATTTGATTATGTAACTTTCCTATATCGCGACAGCGTGGGTTTAGAAGGTAAAACGACCGCATGGCTGGCCTCGTGCAGCATGTCACTGAGCGTCCTAGCAAAGCGCATCTCAGACAATCACGCATGGGTATGAGATGGTGACATGAAAACGTTGGCCTGAGGGGCCGGGCGGCTTGGCTGGTAAGCATGAAGCCCTTCTCGGCCGGTGTTTTGCCTAGTATTTGCAATGGCAGGGGTCCTAGGGGTCCTTAATCGTACCTAAAAACCCCTGTCTATCCACCCATATTATTTCCAAATCTTTCATCAACAGACTGTGTAACTAAGTAGTGGGGTAGATTGATTGATTACATAATGGAGGCGCCCTTGGGTTGGAGCTGATGGAACCGTGGATCAATATATTGATCCACTGTTGAAGTTTGGTAGATTGATTATCAACCCTGGTCAGCGCATGTGAAATTTATCCATCGATAGCAGTGCCACGATTTCACATTCCAGCCTCACTTCCTACCCCTTCCATCCGAAACCTCTGACATACCATCTAGGCTGCCTCAAAAGTTCTCCCTCCCCGCCCTTGAGGGTCCCAGACTGGAGTCATCCATTCGAAGTTGCTACTTCGAGCAAGAAAGCCGTGCGCGTGTTCGCACAGCAGGATCGCTGACCGGCCTGACAGAGCTGACCGACATCACCGAGTCTGAGCGAATGTGGCCTGGTCTGCGCTGACCCGACATGCTTCTCCAGCATGTGTGGCTATGTACGGCTTCGCTACAGGTGGTGGACCGCCCAGATTTGGCATTATAGGCAGGCAACATGACTCATGTTCCTTACTTAAATAAATGAATCGAGGCACCGCAGCAGCGCAGCTGCACTTTTGGAATAACTAAAAGCTCAACCACGCATAATTTGTATTAATTCATAACGAAAGGGGAGTATGTAAACAAATATGTGCTAAGCGACTCGCAAGTTGCCAAGGCCCTACAAATACTTGCAGCCTACGCGATGCCATGTTTCGTTGAGCTTTCTCAAGCAAAATCCCTGTTTCGTCTTACGTATGGGGAGCCGCGTTCTTTTTGGCACATATGAATTTCCCAGTGTGAGTTACTGTTACTCATGTTGATGGGAATAGTACGCCAAGTCAAACGAAAGACCCCCAACATGAATACTTGCTTCTACCTACACTTGTAGGGCGGGCAGTTGGGCCCAGTCCACATACGACTAGAGCAAAGAGCGAATATCAACGTAGCGCGGAAATTGGTTGAATTTATAAAAAGATGCCATGAGAGTGAGCGTACGCGAATACTAGTATTGGCTTTCTTCACCTGGCGTACACTACCGAGCACTATGAGTTGCGCATATGTCTTTGATCATTATCCCAGATAGTACCGCATTTGAACTCACTTTATATCTCTGGAGCGGTCCATAAATATTTTCTCTCTGATGAGTCTATCCACTCATCATGGGGAACCCCGTCGACTTTACCAATCCGCCTCCTGGCTGGACTGCATCAGGGCATGGCACTATCGCTCGTCCCCTTGACTTGGTCGAAAACTGGCTGCATGACAGAGCCAGACGGCCTGGAGTGTTACCGCATCGCGAGCCTGATGCCATAACCCAATGCCTGAGGCTCAAATTTCCCAAGAGGATCACGGATCCTACTCCCTACCTGGAGCGCGCGTGGAGAGCCCTTATCTGCGTGTACCCCATCTGGGGTGCTCTTTACCCCCCATTCTCGAAAAGGGGCCCCGACGGAGGGCCAAGCATCACCCTTGCGCCCTTGGACGTGGCAGGCTGGCTAAGAGACACTTTCCACGTGAATGAGGGTGCCCACGCCATCTTCGACGACATAGATGCTGCTGTCAGGAAATTCCCTGCTGCACCGACTCCATCGGCACACTGGTTCCCTTCGTCTTCGCAATTCATCATCCGCTCCGGCCACCTTCGAGTGGACGGGGTCGGCATATTGTCCGTCACCGATACTCTTTTCAACCTAGTTGCATCAGTCTGCCGGCTGGGGCTGGACGTCGCATTGGAGACCTACACATCGGGGATCCAGAAGCCCGCTTTGCCTCCGGGTATCGACCATATCCTGGGACTGAAACCCATCCAGGGACCCACCCCCAAATATGTCGAGGATGCCATTCGCGGATTGGAGGAAGAGTGGAAAAAGGGCATGCGAAGTATTACATTCCCTATACGGGAAGGGTCCGAGGGCGCCAAGATTGGCGACTCTAGGCAACACGTACTTGCGTTTGATGAATCTATCAGCAAAGCCATTGCCAAGGCCTGTTCGGGCCTGGGCGTCAGCGTGTCGGCAGCTGTACACGCCAGCATCATCCGCGTGGCCCTGACCTTTCCCCAACATCCCGAGGCCAAGAACATCCTGATCACCCTTATTGTGAACCTGCGCCACCTCCTCCCCACCAAGTACCACGCTCCCGAGTACCGGACGAGCCCCTGCTGCTACATCGTGCCGGCCTGCATCACCGACGTCGCCGACAAGAGCAAGCACTTTGACGAGCTCGCCAGGCTCATCAATGACGTGTACCAGACGGATCTCACGAAGCTTGCCACCGATGAGGCTGGGAAGCCCATCAATTTCCTCGAGTTCCTCCAATACTACCGTGAGCGCGAGGCGCAGATATTGGACGCGGACCCCCCGGCGGGCTGCCCACCGTTCCATCCCCCCAACCTCAGCAGTGTAGGGATCCTAGAGTGGTTTACCAAGTTCAGCTTCCAGCTGGAAGAGAACTCCGACGAGTCAGTGGAGATCGAGGACTTGTGGGCAGCGATAGAGATGGTAGATCCAGTGGCGGAGTTTCAGCTCTATACGATCCGCAACAGAATGCGACTGGCTCTGTCTTTCAATGATGCTTACTACGAGGAAGACTTTATGTGGGATATCATAGGGAAAGTGCGGGACGAACTTCTCAAGGAATTGGGTATCCCGTCCGGGGGCAATGCTGCAAAATTATAAGTGCTCAGTGATGCAATAGGTAGGCTTGATACTAGATCTTTTAGCAGAACTGTTGTTATAGAAATTTGCCATCTGATTCAGTGTCGACAATTGCATGTTGCAAGCATACTCTCTCCTTGATCATCCATCCGACACTTCTTCTGCGTTATCATGGTGGTCGTGGCTGTTGCGGGCGGCACGGGCGCCGTGGGTCGCACTATGGTCAAGGCAATGGTTGGCTCCGGCCATCACATGGTCTACGTGCTATCCAGAACTGTAAGTATATTCACTTCGTTCTCCGTCTTGGTGTGAGTTATCTCAGTAACCGGATGGTGATGCCTCGCAGGCAGACATGGTTGGCGGTGGCGGCGACTGCGAACAGCCGAAACGTTTGCTCGTCGATTACAGCAGTGTCGAGCAGATTGCGGCCACGCTTCGACGTCATCGCATCGAAGCTGTGGTGTCTGCTTTGCTCCTGGTCGACCAGCAGGCTGCCGAGTCGCAGGTGCGCCTCATCCGCGGTGCTGCTCTCTCGGGCACCGTGACCAAGTTCATCCCAAGCGAGTTCCATTTGGATTTTCACGCGCCCATCCAGGGTATTGATCTCTTCATGAAGAAGTTCCAGCTCGAGTCAGAGCGAGAGCTGGAGCGCCAGCCACACCTGACATGGACCCTGATCCGCAATGGGCTTTTTCTTGACTATCTTGGCACGCCATTCCAACCCAAGGCCAAGCCCACAGAGCTGATGCGTTGGTGCATATTTGTCGACTTGGAAAACGAAGTTTGCGTTTTTCCCGGAGACGGCACCAAGGTCATGACTTTCACGCACTCCAGCGACCTGGCCGCCTACGTGGAGCGCATGATCAGCCTTCCTGCCAAAAACTGGCCGCGTCATTCGCTCATCAAAGCCAACAGACTCGAGATCAAAGATTTGGCTGGGATCGTCGCCAAAGTTACTGGTGGGTAACCTCCGAAGGCCATGGCCTGCCCCTGGCAAAACCCCGTCTTACTGACCTTGTTCCCCCATGGCTCCTAGGGCGCACCTTCAGGACAATTTATGATGCGGAGGGGGCAGTGCGCCGGGGGCAGATTACCCAGTTACCTTTCAACGAGGCGTTGTTTGCCGACGAGCAGTGGGGTGACCTGTACCGGCTAGTTGAGAAAGAGACAATGGTCACACTGTTGAGTGATGGGTACGACATGCGGGGGAGGGATCTCGCGGAATTATTCCCGGAGGTGGAGACCACGAGCGTCGAGGACTTTTTGCGGCAATGCTGGCATGTCAAGGAAACTGGTTCCAGCAATGCCGCCTAAGGGGAAGCCGAGGATGGGCGGAGGTTTGATCCCTGGTTAGTCGTCTTAGCAGCGATGCGGGTGAGCAAATAGTTTGTTGTTTAACGTAAGTAAAACTACAATGGACAATGGGAGAAAACAAGTGAAGAGTGAAAGAGATTGCTCCAGGAGACAAGATATTAGGAGATGGGTTCAATTCCTGTCAGCGCTAGTGGTTCTTCCTTTTGTCAGAATCTGCTGCCAAGAGCCTGGGCGTTGGCTACCCTGAATAAAGTAGCTAGCGCAGGGGAGGCGTTTGGTTCCGTATCGCGGTCCGTTCCACGGCCCATATAACGGAGGGTAATTGGTATCGACCAGGGGTGTGGGAGCGAAAGGGCATGTCTACTTGATCGATACACGAGGCGCTGACATGATTCTTTTAATTCGTAGGACGCAGTGTCATTGCAAGCGGTCCGACATAGGAATCAAAGTGATCAAGGCACGTCTAATATCGCTTGTTCTTTTACTGGGCTAGCCTGGGTAGTCCGGTATGGCCAATGCAATACCCACAAGAGACGTCAAGTTTGCCTCAACCCCCAGAGCTTCGCGCCCTCAAGTACGGCAGCCACCTCCTGACTCGTACATGTCTCGCCCGCATAAATCTTCTCCCCGATTGGTCTCGCCAGCTCGAGAAGTTCTACCAGGTCGTGATGATGGCCCCGTATATACTCGACGAACCCACTCAGTTGCTTGAGCGTGACACTCGTTTTCAACCTACAGTGAACCCCAAAAACACAACATGTCAGATACGGAATACGAAGAGAGGGAGAAAGAGAGTGGGGAGGACACATACACCATGGCGACCACCTTGGGCGAACACAACAGCAAGATGCCTTTGCTGAGACCGCTGGCTAGTATGATCCACCGCTTGCCGTACCTCTTGCGCTCGTGGAACTTAGCCCTAAGGGCCCTGCGCCGGGCTTCGCTGAGAGAGTCCCAGTTCGGATGGAGCTGTCGCATTATCTCGTCAATGATGCAGGTGGCGTCGCCCCGCCCCGTCGTGCTGCGTTTTCTCTTCCCGCACGCTTCGCGCCGCTGCGATCTATCGTGCACGCGCAGGTATTCCAGCTGTAGCCGCATAAGGGCGATGCGGCTGTAGATGGCGTCGGCCTCCATCCGCGTGTCCAGCTGGCACACTGCGCTGTATGCCAGTCTCAAGCCCTGGAAGTCGGACACCCCCGAGGGCCGAACTTCGGGGGGTGGGCAGATCGCCGCGGCTCCTTCACCGCCGCCGGCGAATAGGCAACTGGGTAGCATTGATTCGAGGTATTCCAAGTAGTCCGCTCTCAATATGTCTCTGCTATCCCGTATGACGGCCCGTCCGAGGCTGATCTGCTGTCCGGCGCTGGCAGCATATTGCGGACTGCCGTGGCGGCTGGGGCTGCTCTGAGCCCACCCGTCATCTGGAACAAGGTGGTGAAACGACTGAATATCTGCCTCATCAAAATCCAACGATTGTGAACTTGCACTGGTAGATAGGTACGAAATCGGCAACATACGGCCAACCGCCCATGTCTCACCGCTGTACGGGAGTCCTTGGTTGGTTTGATTGGCGATTATCTCAAGTGATGAGGGTTCGAGGGCAGATGGGCTCCAGGCACTGTTCTTTTCGAGAGGGTTGGTCAGTTACATAGAAATATCGTAGAGCTCGGCGCAGGCTCAGATTCTACGGGCCCAGTATTCCTATCATTTTACTTACCGCCAGGGTGGGTTCTATTTCTGGTAGCTGACCAAATATCTCCAGAACATCATGGATGCTGGCGTCACCGATCGAGTGGCTCATGTCTACATCTTGGGATGCTTGTGATTTCAGTGAAAGATCAAACACGTGCAGAATTAAGACATCGAAAGGAAGACTACTGACCGTGTTCGACCACACCGGTAGTGCTGAAACTGTGGGAGGAACCTAGCGGTATAGTACAATCCGTCGACGAAAGAAAGTTGTAATCCGAGCACATGGATCCGTATCCAGAGTCAGTGGCCATCGAATCGGGCCTACCACCGTCGCTGCTCGATGTAACAGCAGCCTCGAGCACCAATCGGCGACAGGTTCCCGAGGAATGGTTGGGCTTCTCGTAAATGTGTATGCTGTAGTCACCTATAAAGTCAACCGAGTGATTGTCCAGGAAATTCCTGAACTGAGAGATCAAGTCGAGCGGTGAGCAGCTACCGCGCCGAAAACCGTCCATGATAGATTGTCTAAGTGAAAAGCTGCCTTGCTATTTTGCTCGTCGATGCCTAGCTGTGAGAGAAAGCGAAGCTTTGGCCAGGTACTGGCGGGATCTTGTAACGAGAGCATAGCGATATTGTCTTTAACTGTATTCTTACATGCGTATGCTTGCTAGATGGTTGCTTTGCCGTATAGACAAATACGCCCGTCCCTCAATCTTCATTCCTTAGCGTGGTAAGCTGCGATATGTAGTGAGATTTTAGTCTGCCTATTACATAAAGCAAATCTGTACCTATCGTTGCGCGGAGGAATCCATGGACCTTGGTTTGTCGACTATAGTATCAAGAGGTATAACACTAGCCGCCATCGACCTCTTTGGTGGATATTATTGGTATACTGCGCCTTCTGTATCTAAAAGTCACCTTGCCTTTTTTTGTAGGACTTTGCCTTAGAGGCTTGCTCTAACTGCCCAATCATTATGATCAATCCGAAAATCCTTTTCCGCATATATAGTCGGCTTTCATTCGACAGTGTGACAGTTCCATCATTAATGCTAAAACATCGGTGTCGGTCGTTCTACCGGTGCCGTGTCGAACGTTTCCTGCAGCGCTTGTCAAAGGCGGCCCGCAACAGGTTCTTGTAGATATCTTCAAACCGGCGGAACACTGAGCGTTGAACCCTCCCCTGCGCAATCCATCGGCTCCGCGACCTGAATGACATATTAAAGATGAGAAAGGCGAATGCCGGATGCCGGATGCCGGATGCTAGATGCCGGGAGAAGCGCCCTCCACGTCTTAGTATAACCGCATTAGCCTAGGACGCCAGGTACATATTTCGCACCGCAAGTTCGGTATCTACCGTCCCCGCTTACCTGATCGAACTAACAGCCCGGAAAAGAATTCAGGTGAGAGTGAGTCGGCGAAATCACGACCCCGCCATGCTCGAACAAACAGCCGCTTGCCGGATGCGCGGACATACATGGACGGTGTCTCACCGCACTGTCGCTCGGCATCGAACGCCTGGAAATATGTTAGCAGACCGAATCTATAATACTAGCTGCGCTGTTTCTTCGTCGACGGCCTCCTCCATACTAGCTGGTGGCCCTGGATGAGGGGAGCTCCGGCCGCGCGCCTAATAGGACGAGGAGGACGAGGATGGGAGAGAAGAAGCCACTACCGTACGACTAGCTTTTTCGGCTAAGCGCGGAGTCAACTGGGCAGAGGAATATGGGCAGATTGTGCAATAATGCAATAGTTACGGTAAAATTCAGTACTACGGGTTCTATGGATAGGTCACCCATTGACTGTGCTCCATCAGACGGTTGAAACGCCCAGCAAATTACTGGAGAAAGGGTCACCATAGAGAATGAGAAGGCCGTCGCGGCTACAACGCCCTCAATTAGTGTATAAATATCCCAAATGTGTTTGCACGCAAAGCTTACGGCGATCGAGAAAAGGCTCAACGATCTGGAGCTCAAGAACAAAGGAAGGGCCTTCACCGAGGCAGCATTTTCACCGCCCACGGAAAGCCTCTAGATGCGAGAATGGCGATGTTAAGATAAGTGTCGATGGCGAGAAGGCAAGTACTGCAATTCGAACTCATTGTAGTCACCTGGCCATTGGCTTTTCATTATAACCCCTGCAAAGCACGAGCCAGAGACCGAGAGCGACGAACCCCGAGCTAAAGTCATCGTCAGTATAATAGATCAAGAGACTGGAGGGCCAATCGAGAGAGACAGCAAGAAAAAGGCGCCCAATGAGAGGAAGGACCAATTTGGGTTCATGCCATGAAGAAAGGTTTACGACAGTAATCGCAAGGCAGACGGAAACGAGTCGGAGATTGATCTCATCAGTATTTGCCTATGGAACCTGCTGAAGACACACTTGGGACATATTGCATACCACTTGTTCTAAGGAGACACCCCGGGGACATCGTATCTCTCTTAAGAGTACTTGACATACTCTTTTGACGAGCTTTAGGACGCCGCAAGGGAGGAACCAACAAGCAGAGATGAAGACGATTAAGCACGCTAGGACCGTTCTTTTGTTTTGAAAATAATTCCATCAAAGTTTTATATCGAGAACTTTAACACTAATCTCTAGGTTTAGATCTACTTTTAAAAAAAGCTACTACCTTCCCAGCTTAAATCAATAGTACAGATTAGCGAGGTCGAAATACTTTTAATACGGTAACCGAAGCTATTACTAATGGAGGCTTACTTTCTTAACTAGCCTATATAAAGCTATCAGATCTTATCGATCGCCTTAAGACCTTAAATCAGAGAGAGAGGCGCGTAGCAAGACAGGTTGCACACAAGGCAGCTATCGACATTTTCACGAAAATCTATAAAGATAGATTCACAAGGGAACACTACAACGACCTCAGACGTATTACACGTCGCTGGCTCATCCTAGCAGGACCCTCAGTATTTGCTCTCATGACTCTTACTGATACGGCGGAAGCACTAGTGTAAATCAGTTTGCGAGAGAGGAAATCTAAAGGATTCCGACCGGGAGGACATACCCAGCTGGGCCAGAACGATGGGAAGCCCCTGTTAATCCCGTAGACCTACCTAGTTTGTGGCTTCGAATATATCCACTGCATACCTCTCCCTCTTCATTCTATTCCACCAGTCCTGTGCCTCTCCATTCACCATCGCAGTGGCGGGGCTGCAGATTTTCTTGATGACCTTCACCACCCCTTCATTCAACTCGTGGCTGCCGCACACATAGACCTTGCCACCGTCTTCCCAAAGCCTGTAGACCTCCTCCCTGTGAGCCCATACCCGATCTTGCGCATACCGGCAGCCGGAACTCTTCTGCTCTTCTCGCGAGTATGCGTAGTAGGCTCGAACGACCCCCAGCCTTTCCCAGGCCTCCAACTCAGATACGTACAGGGCGTCTTGCGTAGTGCGGCAACCAATGAAGAGCAGGGCAGGCGCGAGCTTGAGAGTACCTTCCCTTTTGAGCATCTCGGCCCTGTGCTGGATGAAAGCCCGGAATGGCGCCAGTCCGCTGCCTGCACAGATCATGATGAGGGGAGTGGCGATCGGGTTGGTGGGCAGCTGAAAGCCTCTTCGCCCCTGCTTCACAGATAGGGTGAAGGTATCGCCCGGCTTCAGCGTCGCGAGATAATGCGATGCCAGGCCAAAGTGCGCTTCTTCGTCTCCTTCTGCCTGGCTCACGATGAGCGACCATGTGATGGTACAGCCAGACGGGGAGGCCAAGGGAGAGGACGAGATGGAGTACTGGCGCGGTCGCACCGGAGGGAGCATGACCAACAACTGCGGGATGGGAATAGAGAGGGTTGGAAATGCCTCGAGAAGTTGCAGGACAGACGGTCGTCTGGTTACCTGCCAGGCCGCCGTGTTCAGTTGGGCCATCGCCGCCAGTCTTTTTCCGTCTTCCGCGCTGGTGCAGTGTTGGCTGAGCGTTTCGATTTGCTGGGTGGGTCAGTGAGCGATGATCAGAAGAAATCAGATCTGGGCGTCCAAAAACCACCTACCTTGATGCTCGATGGGTGATCGAGCTCGACATGAGCACCAAATATTTCGTACGCCGAGACAGGGGTGCCGATTGGCAGTGTGACTGGGCCATCGGTGCGGATCGTGAAGGTCGCGTCGGCCGGAAGGGCGAGGGCTTTCATCATCCTTTCGACAAGATTGCGATGGTTGAACGGGAGGATTTCAATGTAGTCCCCGACTTCGTAGTGAACGCCGTCCGCCAAGCCGATATCCATGTGATATTTTGGCCGTACTTCGGACGCGTTCAGAGGTTTCAATTCACGTACCTTGGCGTTCGGGCCAACCGATCCGAAGCTACGAGCTCGCGTTTGGCTTCCGACCGCGATCTCTAGTTGGGAAGAGCCATTTTCACGGCCGTTGGTCCCCACATGGTGACTGGAAATGCTGGGCCACACTTCAGAGTTGACCCATTCCTTAAACTTTTCGAATGTGTCGCCTTCCGCGACATCAGCTAGGCCTCGCGTACCGAAGCGCTCGGCACCATGTTGCGCAAGCAGCGAGTCTAGCAATGTCGGTATTTTCTGGAATGTGTCTGCCCAGTCGCCTACTCACGCATGATTAGTGGCGTCTCTAGCTGCAGTGTCCATGAACAGCCAACTTACGATTGCCACAGCCGAAAACTGCATATTTCACTCCAAGGAGGGCTTTGCCTTCTAGTCCCGACATCCACTCGAAAAACTTCAATGCGTTGTCTACGCAATGGATTAGCATGGGCGCTTGGGGGTGTGTGGGATTGGTTTGGCCGTCCTACCTGGCGGTTCTCCCTCATAGCTGGCAGTAATGAAGATCACTGGCCCGTTTCGGGGAATATCTCCAGTGGCTTCATCCAAGGATCTTGCCGTACCGTGGAAACCGTATCGTGAGGCTGTAGCTGCGAGGGCATGTGCGAGCCTTTCGGTCGTTCCACGGTTGGAGCCATAGAAGATGAACAAGTGGCGTTCTGGCTCTGCAGCGCTTGCTTTCGAGCATTTGCCGGGGGTAGAACCATCGATAATCGAGTTGAACCCGTTTTTTGAGAACATAATCGTTTCCAGAGACGACACATCTATGCCTGGACGCAGCCTGGCATGGATAAACAGATCTTTTGGTTTGATGGTAAGTGCTTGCTGGATTTCGAGTTTATAATTCGGATTCACAAATGAGAACTCGAAGTTCTGAATCAGCATGGCGACGATCAGTATAACCTCCTGCATGGCGAACTCATTGCCTAGAATCCATGTTCAGCTCAAGTCTGAATGTCGATAGGGTGAGGGTCTTCCTCACCAATACAAGCTCGCTGTCCATTTCCGAAAGGCTTTTTTATATTTTGGTTAATAAATATATTGCACTGATATGAAGAATTCTGCTTACCTTCCATGCGTGCTTGGGCAATTTCTTGAAATTTTCCTCCAACATTCTCTCAGGACGGAATGCTTCGGCGTCGGGGCCATAAACGCTTGGGTCTCTATGGAGTTTGGGCAGGAGGATCAAAATTGTTTGATCGCTCCGGATCGACCACTTCCCACCCAGTGAAACCGGGACTGAAGGGTTCTTGTCCTTAGCGCCAAGGGCTATGACGGGACCGGTTGGTTGGAGTCGCAAAGTCTCCCTGATACAAGCCTTGGTATACTTCAGTTCCCGTATATGGTCAACTGTTATTGGCCCTCTTCCAAGGACGGTGTCCACCTCCCGCTGAAGGTTCGCGTACACCTCTTTGTCTTCGATCAAGTATGCAAAGAGAAATGATAAGAGACCGGACGTGGTCTCGTGTCCTGTAGCATCATGAGGTTGTCCACATTGGTCAGCTCGTTACACACCACACACAGGGCGAAGGGGACCATACCAGCAAACAAGAAGGTTATCATGTTATTCTCAATGCACTCATCCGTCAGCTTGTTTCCGGTGAGAGGATCTTTCCCACGGAGCATTGAATTAAGGAGATCTTTCTTGTCTGTCGGGTTCGCCCGTCGATCAGCAATCACCTCACCCGCAACTTTCTTCACGAAGGCTGCGTTTTCCTCAAACTTCCTATTCGCTGTCCACATGAGCTGGCTGTACCACTGTGGTCTATTGGATCGTAGACTGGCCTCTGTAAGTAGATTGCCAAAGGCCTTGACAAATGGGTGAAGCTCGTCCTTGTAGAAAGAGTTGAACCTTGTTCCCATCGCAGTGCTGTAGATGCATCAAGTGGTCAGTAATGGAATCAATGATACTTGGTACATTCAGAGGCAAACAGGCGGATCTCACAGGCCAATTGTATCCAAGGTCAGACGGGTGAAGTCGGAAGTGACGTTGATGGAATTTGTCGGTCCATAACGAGCCCATTTCAGAACAAGCTGGGAAGCGACATCATGCATCTCTAGGAACTCGTCCATTCAGTGATATGACCATTTACAGGCAAAGTAATACACTCACCATCAAACATATCCTGGATCGGGAAGAGCCCAAAGGCCGGAACCAGAGTCCGGTGGGCAATGGACCAGTTCTCCTCGCTAGTATATGCGGTGAACATGGCGTCTCGCACCACAGGTCTCAACTGAGCGATGGACCCGACGGGCATCTTGGTGAAAATCGACTGAGAACAGACTTGGTCAACCAGCTCGTGGCTGCTGATGAATATTCGATCATCCCCACCGAGGTTAAGCTTGTAGATGGGCCCTAAATGAAAATCAAAATTGGTCAATGGAATCCCAACGGGGAGGGAAAGAATACACAGTGGAGCGAGTCTCTATTGGCAGTTGCTTACCATATTTTTCCGCCAAATCGAGCAGGCTCTTGAGGCTGAAGTTCGGGTCGACGTCCATTAGGTTACCCAGCAATGGTAGAGACGGGGGGCCGGGAACGGGTTCAGACATGATGACTGGCTAGGGGGTATCGCAGCCGTGTACTGAAGTAGATTGATACGATGCAAAGTTCAAGACGGAGAAAGAGAGAGCCAAACTTTTCCCAGGGTGGGAATTGGGAAGAGTGAATAGATATTGACTTCTGTTCCGTTGTGCCGGTCAATGTAGGGTAGGACAAGTGAAGGCGAGTTTCGAGACCAAAATGGCCTCTAATGGCCTAGGCTCACAGAGGAGTATGCGACTCTCTCCGAATGTACATAGTTAAGTAGTTACCTGCATGATAAGCGGTACAATCGGGGCCGATCTTGCATGGATTAATGTAAGCACTTAAGCATAGTGCAATCGGGGCCGTTGTGCGTAATCGGGGCCTGTGTGTACTTGAGTACGGAAAACACTTTCTTGGAAGCAGTTGACGATAGGATCATTCATGGGTCGAAAAAGAGGTCAGCACTCTCTGATCATTGATTTGCATCATTATCTAGGAAGCGTCCCGTCTCATAGGGTGCTTTATATCAAGCTTTATGGTGATAACGAAGCATATCATGTCTCGGGATATCAAGCGTATATCTATTCTTTTTCATAGAGATTTAATTAAATACTGTTACGCAGTGTTCAAAGTTCTAATATAAAAGTGAATAAATGCAATTCGTACGTTAGAAGAAACAGGAGCGGATGATGAGAAGCCGCTTATGGTGCCTTCATCAGCAGGAAAGTGTCTCCGTCCCTGACGCCAAGCCCCGACTTGATCATCAACCCTTCGGCAACAGCCTGGGCCAGTCGTTCAATCGAAGTAGCGTTCATGATCTCCAGCACACTTATCTCTAGCCCCAGCCTCTGTCTGAACCAGTTCTTCAGCTCGATAGCGACGAGCGAGTCCATCCCCAGAGAAGCCGGGCCTGCCTTAACGTCCAACTCATCGAGAGGCTTCATCATGAAGCCGAATATGGTAGCCCCGATCTCTCGCGCCAGTGCGTCAACCGAGGCCTGCTCCAGAAGCAACCGGGGATTGTTGGCGATGGAGGCCATCAGCTCCTTGAACTCGTCGTTGCCAGAAGTATCTGCCTCGTCCGCCGCCGACTCCAGGTTTCGGTACAGGCTCATGCGGATGTCTCGCCTCCAGATAGAGCGGTTGTTCGGCGCCAAAATCGGCTGCGTCATTCTCAGGCCGATTCCCAGCTGGCCCGCGCTCATGTAGGTGCCGAGGGGGCCGGGGCGCGTCTGTTGGGCCGCTCCGGGGGTGGACTGCTTGATGGACAGCTCCAGCGAGTCGAGAAGGTCTTGTTCTCGTAGAATGTGGACAGCGGTTGCGCGGAACTGCTCCATAACTGCGGAGTTCTGACTGACGTATCCCACATCGTCCATCGCGCCGATATCAATGACGGATGCTGGAAGCCCCTTCGCCTGACGGAACTGGGCAAACGCATCCAGGAAGGTGTTGGCCGCGGCGTAGTTGGCCTGTCCCCACTGCCCAACCAGACCAGAAAAGGAGCTGAAGAGGGTGAAGAAATCTAGATCATGCCCGTCAAAGGTTTTGTGCAAATTCCAGGTCCCCTGTACCTTGGGGGAGGACACGGCCGACCAGTCCTCGTACGTCATTTGTCGGAATCCGCCATCCTGTGTGTAAGAGATAGAAGATCAGCAACCCGTTTTCATCGGCGAACACTCTGTGGTTAAGCAGAAGAAGCTTACTCTTAATACCATGGACATTTGCAGCACGCCCTTAATGGGGAGTGCGCCCGCACTCTCGACAGCAGCCTGGACATCCTCAAGCTTGTCAACACTGCCGGCCACTGCTTGAACGTTGCAGCCAGCTGCTGCCAACTCGTTGAAGAACGCGGCATCTTCCGGGCCCTTTCCAGCATTTCGAGACAGATAGATGATGCTTTTGGCGCCGCGATCCACCATCCACCTGGAGATGGAGCGTCCGAGTCCGCCGAGGCCGCCGACTAACAGGTATGATGCGTTGTGTTTCAGAGCAAATGGCGTACGGCGAACCACGCTCGGGATTCCCGATTGTTCCTCAGACATTCGGACGACGATCTTGCCGATATGTTGTCCCTTTTGCATGAAGCGGAAAGCGTCCTGGATCTCGGCGGCATCAAAATACGTGGTCGGGCGGATAGGACCAATGGCTCCTTGGGCCAAGAAATCCATGCATTTGTCCAGTAGCCTGTTTTTCTGGTTTTCAATACTTTTGTGTGTAAGTGGTTTCACCAATAAGACTTACTTTTTGATCATGTCGGGTCGTTTGAGGCCTATTTGGGCCAGATCGACTCCCAAGAACGAACGGTTGGCTTCGAACGTTTCCATGGACAGTCGCCCTTGGCCGATGAAATCCCGTTTGCCAATCTCTACCATTTTCCCAAACTCGGCCACGCATTTCCACTATAGTTGGCCATATGTTAGATACGGTCGCGAAGAGAGGAGTGAGAAGCATACGGATGTGTGAAGCAGTTCGCCCGAGAGCGAGTTGAGCACCACGTTCACTCCCTCGCCCTTAGTGTGCTCCAGTACCCCAGTCAGGAAACTGGTGCTTCTAGAACTGAAGATGCATTCTCTGGGGATTTTGAAGGTGTCAACTAGATATTGGACCTTGTCCTCGTTGCCGACGGTTGCGAGGATCTTGGCCCCTACCATCTGGCAGATCTGGATGGCTGCAATGCCGACACCGCCACAGGCAGAATGGATCAAGACGGTCTTTCAACGAGTTAGTTATTGATCTCAGTTCTTTGGCTGTTGGATCACTTACCTGGTCCTTTTCTAGATGTGCGAGGTCCAGCAATCCATGGATGACAGTTGCATAGACACAGGGCATTGTAGCGGCGTCTTCAAAACTCAAGTCGGCAGGTATCTTAGTGCAAAGGTCCGACTTCGTCCGGAGGACGGTGGAGTACGAATCGGCTGCGAAAATGGCCACGCGATCGCCGACTTCAAGGTCTCGCACATTTGCTCCAACCTCTGTGATGACTCCGGCACATTCGCAGCCCAGGCCGTCGCCATCAGGGATATTCCCGTCCACAATACCCATAGTAATGAGAATGTCCTTTCCGGTTAGGGTTAGTCACGGAGAGGACTTGAAAATCCAAAGTCCATTTGAACTTACCTTGAAATTCATCCCGACCGCTCGGACATCCACCCGCACATCGGCATCACCCAAGGACCCGCGTGGTCTCTCGACCCACTGTAGGCTCTTCAAGGACCCCTTTTGACCTATTTCCAAGTGCTTCAATCCGCCGCTGCTTGTACCGGCTGCAAGGCTGTCCGCGACCGAGATCCAATGAAACCTCGGAATATGGATTAATTCGTCGCAGAGGGCATACTCGTACTCGGGGTCCACATCTCCCTCTTTTACCCGATGGCAAAACTTGCCGAAGACTTCGGGTATCACGGTCGAAATGGTTTGGTCATCAGTCGTGTCGATCTCGAGCGTGGCGATGTCAATGGACATCTCGTTTCGTAGGGTGCGCGCCAGGCCAATGATTTGAGCGTATTTGGGATCAGAACAGGCCATCTGGCACGACCTCGTGACCCATACAATACCGAAGCTCCCCAAGCACAATAGGAAAGATTGCATGGCATTATATTTCTCTTCGGAAACATTCTCAAGGACCGCACCCTCTTCGAGATCCAGCAAGGATATCACATCACGTTTCGGCTCGTCTGTCAGTCCGATGGTGTCCACAGCGAAGCCCCGAGATTCCAAGGCTGACGTTAGATTTGTGACCATGTGTGCTGTTCGATCCGAACAGAGTATGGAGACAGCAGCCGCAGTTGTCGAAACGTCTGTTTGAACAAGTGGCAACGCGACGATTGTTGCATTGGTTTGATAGGGCATCTCGTCGTCCAGAACCACTGCGTCGGGGCTGGAGAATCCAGCCTGAGACAACGCCTGCTTCCAAGCATCGGGGTTGACATAAGGTTCTTCAAGTCGCCCGTCATTTTCGCCGAGCCACCAACCCGGCAAGACGCCCTGCCATTCCATCAGTTATGGTTTCATACATGAAAAGCATATGTGCTGCTTACCATGATGAAATTTGGCCACTTTGCAGTAGTGCATAGCTCCTGAAGAAGGAACTTCCCATTATGCTGGAGTAGTTTCCGCACATTTCCCAGCGTCTCTGTCAGTGTTGGCGTAGCGTGGATCACCTGAGAGCGTTAGCAAGTCGTCACCTAAATCAGTCGTACAAACACCTACATTAGTTGCGATAATGAGGTCAAAGCTGCCCAGCTCAAAGCCTTGTTCAGAGGGGTCTCGACTTATATCCAGTGGCAGGAATTCCATGTCCGCCGAGAAGTCCCTGAATCGCTCCTTCGCAGCGGCGAAGAAACCAGTCGATATGTCGGTGTACGTGTAAGAATAGAACATCCGCTCGCCAAACTCCGAGACAAGGTCCTTGAGAATGACCGCAGTGGTCGCTCCCGTACCGGCGCCTATCTCTAGAATGCGTAGGTGCGGCTTACTGTGGCTGAGCAGCTGTAGGAACTGCGTGTAGTCCCACCCGTCGGCAAAGTCGTACAGCTTGGTGAGCAAATCCCCTTCAAGCAAAAGCTCCATGGGCGCTACATCTCCCGTGAATATGCCTTCGATAGAGCCCAGGACGCGACTGATAGCAATACCAATGTCACATGCTTCGGTCTCAGCTACCGACGCGCTGACCTCGCGAATGAGGCTCTTCCGGTCGGCAGCGGCGAGCGTTGAGAGATCGTGGGAATATTCCAGGAACGGATAGTCCTCCCCATATTTGAGGTCCACTTGACCATCCAGCCAGGTCTTGAACTTTTTCATATGATCGAACCCGGTATCCAGCTCGGCTATGCGCTCTCGAGCATCGAGGCAGGATAGAAAGACTAGCTTCTGTACCAGTGAATACGGATCGCGAACAGACTTGGTCGATCGGATAAGCATCTGCTTGGGGAGAAAATCAATGTCCGGCTTCCACTGCAGACGTACGCCAGCATGGGGGTTCTCGTCGAGGTCGGAGGCACTGTCGCCTATTGGCGAGAGTTTGACCTGGTCCATGGAGAATACCACCTCGCCACCAATTGTGCCAATGCAAGTTCCATTCAACGAGCCCCTGGAGCTGGTCTGGGCAGATGCCTCGACAAGAACCTTGCCGACGGTGCTCTTGACTTGTATCTCGCCGAAATAGGTAGGCACTGACAGCTTGCCAAATGATCGCGGCAGGCCCCGCGCAGCGGCGGCACTAAGCAGTTGAATGCAGCAGTCCATCGCTGCAGGGTGGAGAGGGTACGACGATTCTTTGTCGAGGTTCACATTCTCAACCCGGGCCATGGCAACATTTTCGCTTGGGGAGGTTGAAATGCTCTCGAGGCCCTGGAAGCGCGGGCCGTAGTTCAGGCCAACCTTCCGCATCGTCTGATACCAGCCTGACGACGAGACATGTCGAGGAAGTTCTTCTGCCTGCTCATGCTTTAGAGGCCGCTCTTCCACTCCGCCTCGGACCTGGCCAAAGCAGTGTTTCGTCCAGACCGAGCCATCATAGGACATGACGGTGAACTCGTACCATGCTGACTCAAGGCTGGTAGTAAGGCGAAGAGGGCGCATCGTGAACATGGTCTCAGTCGCAACTGAATCGCGGAGCATCATGGCCGATTCAATGGTGAGTTGCCTAATGGTGTAGTCGTTGGATCCGGACAGCTGTCGGACGGCTTCTCCAGCCATGGCAACATATCCGGCTCCAGGGAAGATGATATCTGGCCCTATCATATGGTCACGGCACCAAGGGACTTCAGGCAATCTCAGCATGTTCCTCCAGATAGGTTCGAGCTTGCTGCATTCGATAACTTGGGACCCTAGGATATCGTGGTGCGGATTTGTTCGCGTCCTCCAGTCTTTGGAGAGGCGGCTTTCATGCCAGTACCTTGTATCGTGGTTCCATGGGTAGTTGGGGAGATTGTGCAGGGCCGTATGGTCGGAGCTTAAAGCCCTGAAGTCGATCTTGACAGCCTTCAAAAATAGCTGACCGGCAGTGGTGAGAAGACTGGTCACATCATCCTGGCTGCGGGCAAGAGTCGGGATGTATGGGTTGTCGAGATTCTTGGCTTTCAATATTTGCCTGATAGGACCTGCTAAGGCACAATGTGGCCCAATTTCCACGATAGCAGTGCCATTAGGTGAGTTTGCCAGTAAATCACTCATGGCCGTGTTGAACCGGACCGGAGACTCTAGATTGGCGCGCCAGTATGATGCATTCAGAAGCCCAGCGTCTCGGATCTCTTCGTTAGTGACAGAGGAAAAGAAGGGGATATCGGGTTTCTTGCTGGACATGTGAGGCGCCATAAGTGCTTCATACTCTTCACCGGCCTCCGCCATGTGGCCTGCGAGGAACTATTAGCAGCCAATTGTAGAAATGAGACTCATGGAGGACGTACTCGAATGATAGGCCTTGTCAACTCGCAGATGTCTGATAAAGACATCAGAAGCCTGCCTCTTCAGCTTTTCCACGACAACATCGATCTTTTCGCGATCACCCGAAAGAGTGGTGCTAGCTGGGCTATTTTCGCACGCGATGACAACTCCGTCGACGAGGTAGGGCATCACCTCATCCCTGCCAAGACCCACCGCAGCCATAGCACCCTCGCGTCGGAGCCTCGTCGTGACCAGACCGCGCAGGTAGGCTCCGATGATGGCCTCGCCCATCGTGAGCGCCCCGGAAGCGTACGCGGCCGCGAGCTCGCCCGAGGAATGGCCGACCACGGCGGCCGGCGAGACTCCCCACCGCCTGAGTAGGTTGACAATGGCGATCTGCACGGCGGTGCAAAGAGGCTGGGATAGTTCCGCTTCCGAGACACGACTGGAAGTCTTGTCTTTGGACAGTTCCCCCTCCAATGTCCAGTATGGCGGTGGATCTAGTTGCGCGAGCACGTGGCCCATGTATTCGAAATCTTCGCGGACAGATGAGAACTCAGACAGGAGTTTTGATCCCACTAGAGAACAGACACAAGGTCAGCTTGGAAAATGGAGGGCTGGTGTGGCTGTGCACTTACTTGTCGGCCATTGGGCCCCTTGGCCTGTGAATGCGAAAATGACCCCCGGGGACGCTGAAGGAGCTTTCGTTGGCGTCGAAAATGTGACAGGGCTACCCGCCACGGACAAGGCAAAGGATCGATAGGGTAGATGCTCGCGGCGCGCTCCTAGAGTGTAAGCCAGCCGTTGGATGTTCCCCGGATGTTTCTCCGTATACCATGTATAGTTCTCTGTGCCCTTCCGGACGGAATCGACATGATTCGCCGAGAACACTAGCAGCTGCTGCTGCTGTTGCGTCGGAGGTGCCGGCGGTCTGTTCACAGGCCTTTCGACGCCGTCGCCCGCAGCGCCCCATGGCGAGTCAAGAATCACATGGGCGTTG
Organism: Apiospora arundinis; assembly: GCA_039105305.1. Taxonomy (NCBI): domain Eukaryota; kingdom Fungi; phylum Ascomycota; class Sordariomycetes; order Amphisphaeriales; family Apiosporaceae; genus Apiospora; species Apiospora arundinis. The sequence goes on from JAPCWZ010000004.1 coordinate 3,490,775, forward strand.
GCGCCCCCAATTCCGAACGAGTTTATGCTGACCCGATGCTTGCGGTCTGTGGGCCATGGTACACTCTCCACCGGCACTTGTAGGCGACCGCTTTCGAATGGAACTGTGAACTACCGTGTCAGAATATCCCTTGGGCAGGCGCAGAAGGCAATTATACATGTAGTAGCAAATGAAAATATGTACTTCGGGGATTTGGAGTTTCAAACTTGATATTTGGCGGAATCGTATTCTTTTCAAGAGCCAGAACACTCTTGATAATCGAGGTAAGCCCGGAGGCTCCTTCAGAATGGCCAAGATTTGGCTGAGATGGGCATTGTAAGCAAATACCGGGGACGTAGCTACGCAATTTTGAATCATACCTTGACAGAGCCAATGTACACTCCTTTCTCTCCGAAGACATTCGCAACCGCGATGGCTTCTAAAGGGTCACCAGTTGAAGTGCCCGTACCGTGACATTCAACGAAAGCAGTCTCGCTAAAGTCATCGAGACCTGCAGATTGGTAGCAATTGCGGATGAGCGCCTCATGGCTCTCTGAGCTTGGGTGGGAAATCCCTGGGGTACTCCCATCACAATTGCTGCTGGTTGCTCGAACGATAGCACGAATTGGGTTGCCATCTCGGATAGCATCTTCTAACCTCTTGAGATAGACGGCGTTGATGGCTTCTCCCCGGGCATATCCATCGGCATCGGCATCAAAGGTTCGGCAGGATCCGTTGGGACTAAGAACGCCCTGTTCGAACATGGCCTGTGTCACTGCGCCAGACCGTCAGTCCTGTCATCTCCCATAGCACGGGTGCAACCCCGGTATGGCGAAGGAGCCGTCTAAGTTGGAAGTACTTTGAACTCACTCGTAGGACTCATAATGAGGTTGGTCCCGCCAACTACAGCGCCTGAAATGTCGCCATTCTTTAAAGCCTCGCAGGCCATGTGCAGACACGTCAGGGCTGATGAGCACCCCGTCTTGATGGTGACACTGCGAACGTTAGCAAAGGCACTCAGTCACCCCGTCAGGTTTCTGTCTTCCTTACCTTGGCCCTTTCAAGTCGTACTCATAAGATACTCGGTTGGCGAGAAGGAAGTCCCCATAGCCCGTGATTCTGTACAGTCCGGCATCCTGAGTATCTTTAGAGTGTAGGTCCTGCCAATCTTCCCCAAAGACCCCAACATAGCAGCCGACATTCTTGCCACGCCAGTCGACCTCGGCTGCGCTCTCGAGGGTTTCCCTACATGGTCATTAGCGAGGTTCGGCTTTCCATCAGACCGTTGTCAATATCTACCTGGTAACCTCGAGGAGCAAGCGGTGCTGTGGGTCTAGCTTCTCGAGCTCGCTTCTGGTCATGGAAAAGAAAGAAGCATCGAGGTGTGCGAGATCGACATCTTCTAAGAAGTAGCCATGGGTCGTTTTTATTACGCCCGCCTTGTCCGCCTGTCCATGGAAGGCTTCGACGTTGTACCTGTCTGGAGGGATTGGGGCACGAGCATCCTTCTTATTGACTAGAAAGTCCCAGAACTGGTCTTCGGAGCTGATACCTCCCGGAAGCCTCATACCCATGCCGCAAATCGCAACTTGGGCACAGATACGAGAGCTGTCGGACTCAAAGGAGCTGCCCGTGGACGACTCCTGCATTGGAGGTAAGAGTGGGATAGCAACGTTCGGAACCGAGTGGATTGGCGCAAGAAGTTTCTCTTCCACTTCCCCACACCCGTCGCCGCCGGGTTGGCCGTCCTTTTGGATCAGATGCATGATTTCGGGGGCAGGAATTGAAACAGGTATGACGAGGGTTCCGCGTGATAGATAATCATACGATACTATGACTGTTCACTCAGAACGACGACTTCTGGGGTGAGAGTGTTGGCAAGAATGCACAACCAAATACCAGTGAAAGAGGTATTCGCAGTCGAGGCAGTGGCGAGCACACTTCTGTCATCGCTCTTTTAACAAATAAGGGGTACCCTCCATCATTGCCTTCGCCCGTGGTTGACACAGAGTCCGTAGGTCGGTTCTTCGCCGTGAAACCCAATGTTGCTAATGCTGCATTTCGAACCAATGAATCAGGTTCCGTCAGATGCTTCTGGAATCCTAGGATCGGTAAGCGGTCTGGGTCTGGCCTTGAGCCATCTTGGTCCTTTCAATCGGGTCCCAAGCCAAGTCCATGCGCAGTCGGCCCCAGACGATTGAGGATCGGCGGTATGGAACCTTGCCACCGTTATCTAAACCAGCTTGCTTACTGCAGGTATCTACGTGGACCGGTAAGGCCGAGGCAGGCCTGGCTTCACCGAAGTGGACAATGGATGGGAGGGCCTGGGAGAGGGGCGGTAGAGTACAATGTAGTACCTGCCCGGGGCGTCTCTAGGTCGTCCCGTTTCTTCGTCTTCCTTTCCTATTATCGTTGGCATCTGCTCATTGCCCCTATCACAAAGCAAAATTTGCATCTACAGAGGAAATCACGGTTTAAAATGCCTGAGGTTTGGTTTCACACGAGTGATCATGTCTTATATTGATTCAGTAGCTGTCTTGTCGTCGCCCATCTCCTCTATGCCTTGCTGTAGAGCCTGCAATAGATTGGGTGCGCCATCTTTGTGTTCAGTTCTACTCTGATCTTTTGTGGCGAGGGTCCAATCTTGACCTCCTCTATCTTGTCAAATGCCTGAACCAGCCGAGCAAGTGTATATCCCAGTTGAAATAGTCCAAATCGGCGGCCAAGGCAGATTCGTGGTCCGTGGTTGAATGGGATAAATTCCCATGTGTCGGGTGTCCAGGTTTCCCACCTCTCAGGCCTGAATTTGTCGTGGTCAGCCCCTACAATGTCCTCACGCCGCTGAAGCCCGATTGTTGAATAGGCTGTCAACCCAGTTAGTACCTAAGCAGTTGACGTCTAGTAACTCGGATAGCAAACAACTAATACGGACTTACCGATGGTTGTGCCTGCAGGTACCCCTACAGGCTGGTTTCCATCAGGGCCGCCGCCGACAGGTAAAAAGGTGTCAACCTGAGCTTCTCTTACGTTGATTCCGACTGGCGCATCGTTATTTAGGCGTTCTCCGGAACATTTGGACGTTCTAGGACTGACCTGGATGGTAGAGGCGAATTGTCTCATTAATGACGTTCTTCAAGTAAGGCATCTCTGCAATAGTCTCCTGCGTAGGGAGACCAGTGCCAGTTCTAATCAGGGTCAGCCTCACAGTTTCCCGTCCGGATATTGGAATAGCCCACATCGTTTCGATTTCCCTTTGAAGTCGTTGTAGGACTCCAGGGGCACGAGACAACTCGTAAAGACACCAAGAAAGAAGGATAGCCACAGGGTCCTGTAAATTGAGCATCAGCATCACCTCATTTCCCTGTCTTCAAACTGCAGGCGGCAAAGCACATACCTTTGCTGCTAGAAGAACTGCGGTTAATTGGTCTTTGATTGCCTTTGGGGAGAGGCCATTTGCTACCATGCTGTCCATCATCGTGTGTTCTAGATTTCCCTTCGAGGCAACTTCATCAGTCGATGGAGTTGAAGCCTGAGAGACAATGGTATCCAGATATGCATCGTAATCCCTGAATGACTTTCGGGCAAGCCATGTATCGGGGACCAAGAGCCCTAGCGGCCTAACAGAGAACCACGGTTAGCTGACGCTTTGAAACATTGCTGCTCGGTCCTACTTACGCTAATAGCAACCTCCGAGTGTTCAATCTAAAGAGATGGTCAATCGCTTTTCGAAAAGGTTGCCGCTGTTCCGTTAGTGAGTTGGCTGGCTTCCCAAGAAACACGTCGGTGACTACATCAAGCTGGTATCGATCTATAACATCGTAGATCTCAATGGGGCTGCCAGCGGATGAAATGACTCGGAGTAGATTCTGGACATGTTTCTCTATTTTCCCTCTGTCGCTCTCTCGTATTTTGGCAACATGCGGTCTGAGGGTATTTTTGTTCGCGAGCCACTGTTCCCCATCCGCTGCGGTGGTAGTGTTTAGCACAGAGAAGCGAACTATTTATAGCAGTGGATGTCACGTACTCGAAAAGATAGAGTTACCCAAAACAGAATTGAAGGCGTCATGCATGTTATTCCCCTTCACAAAATTCGAGAACTGAGAGCAGACTCTCGTCAGCCATGGGCACCGAGCAAGGCTTCTGATGGGAGCACTACCTTGGTCGACATGACGGCCTTGATGTTTTCAGAGTGGTCAGTGAGGACTATTCGTGCGCCTAGCATTCTCAGCTCGACCGTGCGACCCTTATTATGCAAGAGTTTGTCCGTCCATTCTATGAAGTTGTCGGCCAGCATATGTTGGGTTGCTTCAAGGGCAAGATCCAGTCCTTGATGGAAACGTAGTCAGCCGGCTTCCGCCCAATTTCGGGATGTGGTCAACGGAAATACCCAGGGGGAGGTTAGAGGGAGCACCGGGAGCGTAACCCCCCAACTGTTGTATCCTTGCATTCGCTGAACGCCGACGGACAAGAAACAAGACCGAGATGTAAGCCAGGACGGCAAATAGTGAATACTGAACGACTTCCATCTTGTGGTAGTTCCGACAGATGATGGGAGGTTGAGGAAGCGATAGAAAAGAGTACGAGCACGTTTAGTCACTGTTCCGCCGGGGACAAGGAGGTATCGCGGCTCATTTTGGTCGTGGAATATTTCGAGGCAGGAAGAGAGCTCTCTGATAAGACATGGTGGTTTCAATCAGCTAAGCGAAGACAAATTTCCAGGGTTGTGAGATTTTAGTGGAAGGCCCTGATTAGAAGGGACGGAACGGACCCGATTTCGCCAATCCCTGCTCGTCACCTCTGCCGGTCACCCCAACCTGCAGCAAGATGGCAGGCCGGCAGGGGCAGCTCTGGATGTTGAGGCCCATGATCAGTGTGGGTGTGGCCATCGGTCTTTTTTGAATGCAATGGGAAATTGAGCGACGTGCGGACAACTGCGGGTGTTGTAGCACGAATGTTCTGTACTTGATGTCAGGAAGATCTTGAGGCAACAACAGACAGTACCTACATAGTACGTAAGTATATATGTAGGTAAGTAGGTATGAGGTATATTGCTGTATGTACATACCTTAAGAAGTACCTAGGTATGTAGTACTTCGCCATCCAATATTTTCGGGTCCCAGGCCCGCTGCCATCCATCGCACTTCAGTAAAAGCCCCTCCATCGTCGCAAACCCGACCGACCTGTCTTTCATTTCCAACTCAATCCCTTTTCTACCTGGCTGCCACACTGACGACTTCAACGGCCTGTTCCATATGACACCGTACAATCATGTCTGTTCCAGCCAGCACAGACAGCGAGCCTGCTACAAAGGAATCTAGTCCTCAAGAGACAGATGCGACGGTGGGTGAAATTGAATGGAAAGCTGGAAAACAGGAGATCATAATCTTGGTCACCTTGGCATCTATCTCCCTAGTTGTCGCTGTATGTTTTCTCCATCCGCGTCTTCATCTTGCTTCACGCTCATGCTGACGTCTCTCAAGCTCGAAGCCACTATCCTCGTTCCAGCACTGCCAGTTAGCCGCCCTCTGTCCCGCTTGCAACATCCTTTGGACCTTCACTGAAAAAGCTCTAGACGTTGGCACGAGCCCTCGGTGGGACTTCAGTTGAAACCTTTTGGGCAGGCACTTCGTACCTCCTAGCAAATGCCGTCTTCGTGCCATTCATTGGTGCCTTGTCGGACATATTTGGTCGGCGTGAGCTACTCATGGCCTCGATTCTCTTGTTTACTCTCGGGGCCATCATATGCTGTGTCGCCCAGAGCTTTGAACAACTGCTTCCGGGTCGAACGATACAGGGCATTGGCGGTGGCGGCATCAGCACAATGTCCCTGGTTATCCTTACCGATATCGTACCGCTTCGACAACGGCCCAAGTATCAGATGTTTTCTTTGCTAGCATGGGCGCTCGGAGCCGTCGTTGGGCCACTGGCCGGTGGTTTGATCGCTCAACATACAACGTGGAGGGTGAGTAAATGTTTCTAACAAAAGCCCCGAGGCCAAGCGGTTGCATAAAATGGATTACGTGCCCAGCTAACTGCCAATCAGTGGATATTTTATCTCAACTTTCCCATCTGTGGTGTTGGGCTTGTTGTAGTACCACTGACTGTCCGAATCAAGCCGCCCACACAACTGTCGCTGGTCAAGAACCTGTCGCGTGTGGATTGGATTGGTGGTGCTTTGTTCACTGCGTCCGTTTCCAGTTTTCTCATCGGCCTGACTTGGGGCGGTGTCCAATTCAGCTGGGCTTCGTACCAGAGCTGGATGCCGATTCTGCTAGGCGGTATTGGGATTGTTGCATCGTTGGTATATGAGAAGCGTGTCGCTGCTCTGCCATTCCTCCGGTTGTCTGTTTTCTCCGGCCCGTCATCTTATATCGCCTTCTTCGGTGCCACCGTTCAGGGTCTCGTGGTAGGTGCATTGCATTATCCAGATACACCGACTGTTTCAAATTAAGCTGACAACTGCTTAGCTTTATGGCCACCTGTACTATGAACCATTCTACCTCGCATCGGTGAAAGGCTTGACAGCAACCATGACCGGTGTCGTCATCATGGGAGTCAACCTTCTTTTGTTTCCTGTTACTGTGGTCGCGGGCATCACCATGTCTCGGCGCGGAACGTTTCTCTGGGCTGTCCGGTGCGGATGGGCTATCCTCACCCTCGGAAATGGACTCCTGCTCATGGTAGGGAATACGTCAGTCGTTGGAAACGTGTTCATCTTCCTTGTAGCAAGCCTGGGCGAGGGGCTCTTAATCCCGTCTCTCAACCTGGCGACACAAGCCATCGCTCGGTCGGAAGATGTTGCATTTGCAGTGTCTTTGTACACATTCATGCGCACTTTTGGCATGTGTCTTGGAGTGGCTATCAGCGGAGTGATATTCCAGAACGTCATGCTTCGACAGCTTCGCGTTCTGGGGTTACCCGATGAGATTGCGGCCGACGCCGAGTCCTTCGTGGCCAGTCTCAATGAGATGGCCCCTGGCGAAGAGAAGAGTGCTTATATCTCGGCCTATCTTCAATCATTCTACGGCATATTCTACGCATACCTTGCGCTCTCGGCCGTTTGCTTCCTCGCAAGCTTTGGTATCAAGCATCACGATGTAAACAAGAAGCTGGATTCAGAGCATCGACTCGGGAAGAATAAGAAGGAGGAAGTACAGCCACCACCGAGTTGATGCTGCCTTGATTAATGGCGCAAACACCAAGGGGCTGTTTCTTTTATTAAATTACGTATGAATTCGGTATACCTTTCGTTTTCAAATAGATCTTTTAATATAAGCATTAGATTTTGAAAACATGTTTTAAGCCGGAGTTTTGTCGTCCCTAACATAGGATCCATGTCGATAAAGTGGTAGGCCCCTTTTTCATGTTTATAGCTATGCCTTACTCGATAATGAGAATGCTCTAAGTTTTGTTCTACTGCACCAGCTTTCCACGCCTAGGGTCTTGCTGACGCTATTGCTTGGCTGAAAGCTTGATACGCCCTCGGAATAAGAGTACACGGACTGTGTGGACTGTGTTTACACCGACTGTAGGCTGGCATGCAGCTGCCAACGCACGAGCTCACCGCTCCATACTAAAGGCCGTGTACCGGTGACGTCTTATATTGCTCCGCCTGGCCGGCGCAACTGGCAAACGTAGATCTTCTACGCCGTGTACTAATTTGGCGCTGCAGTTGAAGTTTCTGCCGGCGACACCCTTATACGACGCTGAGGCTGTGCGCTTCTAGGCCCATCTGGGCCGAGCAATACTTCATCAGACACAGTTATTAGTCTAGGGCGTTGAGTCCGTGCGTGGCAGCTGCCACTTAAACCGGCTGCATGGTCCTGTGTATATTCTCGCCTCGGAAGTGGGTGTGCATCAGCTGACATTCGGGTCCCAGGAAAGATAAGCATTACGTCCTGATGCAACAATTAGATGTAAGTATGTATGTTTCGTATAAGACTAGCAGGCTGCGTGCCCGTTTTGGGGGATTTCGTGATTAGCCCTCTTGGGGTGCGGGTTGATCTTACTGGCAGTATTATTAGCACATGCAATTTGCTCCAATTATTAACAGTTTCAGAGATCACGACCTGGGCGTAGATAGGTGTGGCATGGAAAAGCGAAAGGAAAATTCTAATTCTTCCGCGAATAAAATAGTCCATTGCGTGGGTGCTATATGATGGCACATGTACTGTGTGCGACAATAAGATAAGCTGCCTCGAGTGTAACCGAGTTCATTGGGCATTACCGTCATACGGGACCGAAGGGGTGGGAGACCTCGCATTTTCCGTCGGCAATTGGGCACCACGTGACCGCCGAGGCCCGGAGACTCGAGCTTCTAATCCATTACAAATATCCCCTTAATTGCTAAGCACGGTACTGCTTGCTTTAGGGGTGGGGTACATCGTCTTCGTCATCCAGAAGACCAGACAGCTTTGGACGAGCCTGCCCGTTTTCCTAGCGTGGAGCATACATTCTGCGCTGGTCAGTGGTTACAACAAAATTAAAAAGATTTTTCTTCTCTGCTCTCTGCAGTCAAGGGGATAAATTATTGGGCCTTGGTAATATCGCGGAATATGGCTAAGCATCCGAAAAAGTGGACGGTACAAGAAGACGAAGCGCTCCTGGAGCAAGTCAAGCAACGAAGTAAGTGCGCCTCGCTTAGCTCCTGGCCCGGCCTCGACTCTCAAGGCGCATGCTGATGTATAGAAGGACTGCCAACACATCAGACGGCCGGCAGTATCATGAGTTGGAACAATGTGGCACAGTATTTCCCGGGGAGGAGCAACAAGGACTGTCGGAAGCGATGGTGCAAGCTGGAGACGAAGGATCCGGAAGGAAGGCGCAAAGGGGGTACTTGGGACCAGGATGAGGATCAGAGACTGATGGAGGCCGTGGGTGCCGTCGGGAAGAAGTGGACGTCAGTTTCGGAACGGGTTGGGTCCAGGAACGCCGACCGTAAGTTGCCCCGCCCCCCCCCCCCCCTATTCCTGAGTATTATAACAGCACCCAATTCTCTGATAAGGATATGCCGCTAGAGTGCGCAAAGCGATGGCAGCATTGCCTCGATCCCTCCTTGAAAAGGAGCGAGTGGACTCCCGAAGAGGATGCCCACCTACTTGCCGCAGTTTCCAGCGCCCCGGATAACATGGTCCCGTGGAAGAGTCTTAGTGAAAAGCTTCCTGGAAGGTCTACAACAAGCATGAAGAACAGGTCAGGCTCACCTTTAGTATGCACCCTCACGCCTGTGGGCTCATTCCTAACGGCCAGGCAGACACACCGCACTAATTCGGCAACGTGCTAGCGAGACATCTTCCGAGGGTCAAGCCGGGCTTCAGCCATCTTGCACGAGCTGGGGACCTTCCCAAGACCTAGAGCTCGTCGCTGGCCATCACGCGGGCCTACTTGACCAAGAGACCCAGATGGACGGACGGCCGGAGCTGAACGATTACAACGCTTTTGGTAATGGCAATGCGGACTTTACCAAAGACCTTGATCAGTTCAGCCTGGTCGATTCACTGTTCTCTCCTTCTTCTATTGAAACTGCAATCCGCTTTGACGACTCGGTCGATGCTCAGCTCTCTTCTGCCTCATTCTCCCCCACCTCATTTTGGCCACATTCAGATGCTCCATCTGTTGATATATCACCAGATTCCACTGGCATGCTGGATCTGCCTGACCAAGACGAGATCTGGGCTACACTGAACAGACTTGGCCCAGATGCCGCATCACGAGGCAGTGAGCTCGAATCGCAGGGACCACAAGTCGCCATGGATCTACAGCTGGTGAATGCCAGCATTTCCACGGAAGCACGGAATCAACGAGACATCAAGAAGGTGATGGAAGAGGTTGAGAGGCGAGTGTCTGCCGACGTTTCGCAGACCATTTTCATCCTGGATAGGCCCGAGGGTGAGATGCTGTGTGATCTCATGCGGGTTCTGGCAAACGGCAAAAGCCAGGTTACCATCCTGATGAACAAGTAATTATCGCAGGGGAGACAGGGTTTGTACAGCACGGTAAAGTACGTACATCCCTCAATAAATTTCCTTTCCTTCTCTTAAACATAACCTTAAGACAGATTTCAATCATGACTAGCTGCTCTCTAGAACCACATCTCTTTCCGGTTGCTCCCGGCGTTTCCTTGTGACAGTAATATTGTCAAGTAGTTATGATCTGTGTACAGCTAGTGATGGAAAAGGCGTTGGTAGATGCGCTCATTATGAGTATTGTCTTCTTTGTAACGGAGAAAAGCCCTGTAGAAAGTACAGACCGGCCCTGGCAGCTGGCATCTTGTGTTGCCTGTCAGGCGTGGCGCGAAGGGCTGTGGGGACTCGGGGCATATTATTTAGTATTTATTATGCTCCCTACCATCTTCCTTACCTAAGTAGGTAGAGTATCTTCTTAACTGCTATCTATCCCCTTATTGGCTCAACTTGCCTGTATCAAAGTCGAACCAGAACACTAATTTCATTATTCTGTTGCTTAACAGTTCTCCGCAGATCCTGTCTTGACACCTCCCTGAGATTCCTCCACCGCCTGCACATTTTGTGTGGTTCTTTGGATCCCATCGACTCTCTTGTTGACAAAATTCGTCATCATCGAATCTACGTTAGGAGACCAGTACGATGCGATCAAAGCCACGCCACCGAAGGCGATGGTGTTTAGGTATATAACCGCGAAGCTTCGGGAGTACGAATCTTTCTGAGCTGTACTGAAGGCCTCAATTATAGTGCTGTTGATTCCGGGGACGGCTTTAAGCGCCGTCGCCTTACCGGTCTTCGCGGCCTCGAGTAGAGTAGGGACACTGGTGGGTGGTAGGCCCGCTCCGATGACTGCGGGCGGAATCCTATCCTCCATTTCCTGGGGCAAGCGGTTCCCATTGATGGAGACAAAGATACTGGTCGCAATAGTGCCCAGGATGTTTCGACAGGAACCGAAGAAACCTTGCCCAATACCAATGTCATTTACTGGCACAATGAGCCCACAGGTTACCAGAGTCGAAAGCTGCGTCCATCCGATAGATACGCCGGCTAATACCGCAATCTAGTTGACACCTGTTAGTATGGTGCCACAGTCATGAAGAGAGGTGGGTTCGTATTCACTCACAGCGACTGTGACTCCCAACTGGTATTGGTTGGTCAACGCCATGAGCCCCGCGAAGAGAACCAATAGTGTACAAGCGAGCATGATCTGGAGCCTATTGTGTTTGACACGCTTCCAAACGAAACCCGCAATGATCTCTCCTATCGCGATACCGGCATTGGTTGTTGTCTGTGTTTGCCAGTCAGGGTTGATGTTTGTAAATACAGCTGGGTAATGACTTACAGAAATGAGACCAATCTCTATGTTGCTGACGTTGAAGAGGTTCTGTGCGATCTGAGGCAAAAATAGGTTGAAGGAGAAGAAGCACATCTGTGATACGCATCCAACCGCAATGATGGCCAGGTACCCTTTGACTTTGAAGAGGTGCAGTGGAACGATGCGAGTTTTGGCGTTCCCATAGGCCTCTGTCAGCACGGTCAGTAACCAAAATTCCAAAGTGGCAGGTCACGATAATCGCAGCGAGCGTAGGAAGCGGCAGACGTACCCCAAAACCCGAAAGCGATCAAAGCGACACCCCCTACCACCACGAGTGAGATAACCCGCGCAGAGGGCCAACCGCCCAATGTTACATCAGTGGACCAAACTAGGGGGCAGCCAATGTCAGCTTGTCTTGTGCAAAATGTCACTCAAGGGGTTCTACCTACCAAACCCAAGGAGGAGCACTACCGCGCCTCCGACGTATAGAGCTAAACCAATATAGTCAAGCTCGGCCAACTGCTGACGCCGGGTCTTTCCAGGGTTGATCTGGTTATAGTCGGGCGGGAAGTAGCAAAGGCAATACAGAATTGCAGACGCAAAACAGAAGGCGGCATTGATCCAATAGGTCGCGCGCCAGCCAAGGGCTGTATTTTGAACCAACAGGCGGCCCAGCACGGGGCCGAAGCCGAAGAAGGGAAGGATGCAGAGGGTGATGGTGGCCTGGCTGAGGGCTCGGAACCGGTTGGGGACGATCACCTGGCAGTAGAGCGGGTAGAGGGGCTGGACGCTGCCGCCGAGCGCTAGGACTACGGTGCCGGCGAGGAGCGAGTTGACATTGCCACTCAATGCGCAGGGGATCGAGCCCACGCCGCAGAGGATCTGGCCACCGATCAGGAAACAGCGGCGCCCGAAGATGTCGGTGAGGCGGCCTACGACAAGAAGGCCGACGCCCTTGAGGAGTGTGTGCAGGAGGGGCACGAGGTTGATGTTGGAGTCGGGGCCGATGTCCGCGTTAATGACGGGGAGGAGGCTAACCTAGAATAGGGGTAGGATCCTTCTCGTTAGTCACCCCATGGTTTCCCTTTCGTCCATCCCTCATCATATCTGGGGTAGTAAACACGTACTGGTATGTTGTATGATACATAGAGGTTACACGCTGTAAGAATGAGAGCGAAGTAACTCCCGACGAAGCGTGGGGTGAGGTAGTATCGCCATGTTAGCTCTTCGACGTGACCGCTGCTGAGCTCGGCACTGTTACCAACAGGCTGCTGGAAGTTGTCCTTTTCTCTCAAGGTGGAACTCATGTTATCGGTGCTTATTGTGTTTTTTAACTTGGGAATGGTTCCAGAGTAGTGTTGATCTTGCCATCGTGTTATTAGCAAACCACGCCCTACGTTATATAACAGACTCTGATGAGATGCCAAGAAACACAACGGTGAGCGAGCAAGAACATGTTTTGGAATACTACGCTCAGCCACTCCGTATAGGGAAAAAGTACAAGACTTCCAGATCAGGAAATATAGAGATTTTACTAGAGCTTACCCTAGCCACCACAATACTTTCTATTCGACTGCGGGACGTCTTACCGTCCTCATGGTGGATCCCTTTGCAATTAGCACATTGCGGATTGAAGATTTCAAATACTATGATAATCCAGAATGGTGATTTGTGTAACTGGACCTGGGGCATTTGGACGTACATGCTGACTTAGACGGCTCAGCCGCTGGGTCCTCTAAGTGCTTACTCGCCTAATCATGCGGCTGTGTTGAATCAAATTCCTCGTGGGCGAGATTGCAAGGGCGGTATTGGCTATATTCCAAATCCAGATGCATGATCAAAATGTGGAACCGTGTCAGTGACACTCGAGGTGTATATATTCGCAAAGGCGTCTTGTTCAGTTCAATTTTTAACACCTATAATTCCTACAGATTACATGTACTGGAAGTCAATACAACAGGAGAACATATAATGGAGTCAAAGGTTAGTTGGTACCATGAAATCCAACAATTATGGCCTGTGTTAACATTCCGGATTCGACTCAGGGGCTATCCGCCAGCCAAGGCATGCATGTCGCTATCGTTGGGGCCGGCATCGGTGGCCTGACCTGTGCAATCGCCTGTCGTCGGATGAACAAAAATTTGAGAGTGACCGTCTTCGAGCGCGCAGCCAAGGTGCTCACGTTGGGCGCCGGTCTCCATATCCCACCCAACGCAAGTAAGGCACTTGCCCGTCTGGGTCTCCTCGACAAGGTAAAGAGTGAGGCGGCTGGCTACAAAGTGGATGACTTCACCCTGCGCCGTTATGAGGATGGCCAGGTTCTTGTCCGAAAGCCGTTGACGGGTAGAGTCGAGAAGCAGTATGGTGGCGAGTGGATGTAAGTGACCATAATGGGAGCGGCGATTGTCATGAAGGGGTGTGGCTGACAAAAGCACCTGAAAGAGCAATCCATCGAGGCGATTACCAGAGCGTGTTGCTTGCCGAAGCCATTGATGCTGGCGCAGAAGTCATGATCAATGCAGAAGTCGTCGGCCTTGAGCAGTCGCAATCAAGTCAACAAGGAGTATTGCTGAAAGATGGGAGGCGCGTCGAAGCAGATGTGGTAATTGGTGCCGATGGTACTTATAACACCCGGGTTCTTTGAATTTGCACCCCCATATCATAGTCCTGCTTGCTGATCTCACCATAGGGCTGTGGTCGTTGATGCGAGAGTTCGTTCTCGAACGACCCTTTTCACCGACCGAGACGGGTGATCTAGCCTATCGAGGAACGTTCCCCCGCGATGCGTTGCTCAAGCTGGGGAATGAGAGAGTCAATGAGACCCTTGAGCGATCAGATATACAAGTCTGGCTTGGACCGGGAAAACATGCCGTCTTTTATCCCCTGAGGAACAAGACGGAATATAACCTTGTCTTGCTGTAAGTTATGTCAGCCACCTTCCCATGCACTTCCCTTTCATCATTGACAGAAAATCATAGGGTCGGAGATGATCTAGCAAAAGGCGTCAAGGTGGCTCCCAGCAGCCTAGAAGAGATGATTTCCCACTTCGATGGTTGGGACCCGATGTTCGTACCTCCCTTCCCACTGGGTTCATGCAATGACTGACAAACGCGATTCGGGATAAGTTTGAAAGACATAATCTCATGTCTGGATACCTCTCTGAAGTGGAAGTTGCTTCACTTTGAAAGCCTAAACAAGTGGACTAAGGTAAGCGTCGAAACGATATGCAATACAATGTTGAGAGCCGCAACTGAACAAATGCCGTCCCAAACGACAGGGGCCCGTCGCCTTGCTCGGAGATGCGACACACCCCACCCTGCCGTACCAAGGCCAAGGTGCCGCCATGGCCGTCGAGGACGGTGTCATCCTGGGCCAGCTGCTGGCGAAATCACTCGAGAAGGGTTGTCTTCCAGCCGATCAGGCCCGCAAGAACGAGTACCTGGCCGCCCTGCTCAAGCTATACCAGGACTTGCGCAAGCAGCGGACCGAGACCAACGTCGCCGGCGCGGTGCACACGCAACACTTCTACCACCTGGCGGACGGTGAGACACAGCAGCGGCGCGACGCGGAGCTGGCGAGGCTGCCGGGTACGGACTGGCAGGGCGAGTGCTCTTTCAACTGGGGCGATGCGGGGTACCAAAGGCGTCTTTTGGGGTTCGACGTGTTGGCCGATAGCGCGGATAAGTTTGAGGAGTGGTGGGCTGCCTTCCAGAAAGCAGGAGCTAGCAATGGCCTCGATTAGAGTCGTCCAGACAAGGAAGCCATGGGTTATTGGTAATTCAAGTTTGGTCATGGGGTATAGCAAGGGTTTGCAATTTATTGTAGGTAGAGAATCGTTCGTTACTTATATATTATATGCACTTTATAGATCTCATTACACCCTCAGTCATAGCTGTCATTGCCTGGCACAGAGTGACACCTGGGCAACAAGCGTCAGAGTTCAGAGTCAAGGCTAGCAGACTTGTTGCCCTGTTGCTAACGCCAAAGCACATCTTCCACTGGCCATCACGTACATGGCAACGACCGTGTCGATAGTGGGGTTTCAAGGAACTATCAATGCCATTGCTGTGCCAGCAAGATAGGGACGAGTCTGAAAAGAGGTAATGTAAAATACGTACTTACGTACTTGATATAACTTGGTCCCTTGGTCTGTTTGCATTTTGGTAATGTAATGCCGTTGTTCTCAGTGGTTCTTAGTGGTTCCAGCTGCCCCACCCCCACTGAGACGCTACTCAAACAGCCGCTAAGACCGCAGCGACGCCCGACACCAAGGCACACCAAGGCACACCAACGAACACCCAAGGCCCCAATCAGGCCTGAAAGCCTGGCTCATCCAGCCCACTTTGGGACATCCCACCATTTCCTGCAAGACAAACCAGCTGAATAACAATCCTCAATTCCCTTCGTTAGCCGGCGCCAACTCTAAGGACTCCCTAGAGAGAGAAAAACATGTCGCCGCCCATCGCTACTTTTGACGGCAAGGACTTTCCTGGTTAGTTTTCCCCGAGTCTTTATCCTACTCACAATTCAGCCCTCGACTTTTTTCTCCCCGTCCGAGACATGGTTTCACCGGCAATTGACAGGAAGTTCGCAGATCCCGGTGTTGTCGCTACCCCGAAGACTTCGGAGCCATGGTCCGTCGATAAGGTGCTTGCGACAGTGCAGCCGTCGCCGCCGGCCGAAGGCACCAGCTCGCCCGTCCCATTCTTCCACCTTCTCGAGCGCCTCAAGACGAACAAGCGGGAAGGATGGCGCCGGTTTGGCATCGAGAGGTTTGTTTGCCGCCCACCGCCTTTTGTCGCAAACCGTTACTTTTAATGCGCACGGATATACTAATAGATATGAATTGGCAGGGGTGAATCCATCTCCGACCACATGTACCGTATGTCCCTCATGACCATGTTCTGCCCGCCTGAGCTCGCGGCCAAGATCGACCTCGCCAAGTGCATGAAGATGTGCTTGATTCACGACATGGCTGAATCGATCGTCGGAGACATCACGCCCGTCGATGGCGTCGCGAAGCCCGAGAAGAGCCGGCGCGAGGCCGAGACCATGGACTACATCTCGCAGCGGCTGCTCGGCAAGGTGCACGGCGGTGTGACGGGACAGGAGATCCGGACGATCTGGCAGGAGTACGAGGACTCCAAGACACTCGACAGCCTGTTCGTCCACGACATCGACAAGATGGAGCTTCTCTGCCAGATGGTCGAGTACGAGAAGCGCTGCGCCAAGGTGCTGGATCTCGGCGAGTTTGCTTATGTGGCGACCAAGATGGTCCTGCCCGAGACCCGGAAGTGGGCGGACGAGGTCCTGGCGGAACGCAATGCCTTCTGGAAGGGCCAGGATGTCGTGCATGGCGAGCTGGGCGTCAACGGCGGCGTGCAGGACAAGAAGCACGAGCAGCAGGACGCTTACTATGCGCGCGACTCTTAAGGCCGCTATCACCCCAATACCTCACCAGACCAGTTTACGCATGCTCCCGACATGTTGGCGAAAGATTATCGCATTTCGATTATGGATCACTGTCTCTTAGTTGCATGGCCTCTGGGGGATCACCGACTTTGTTCTGGTAGCGGTGCAATTAGTATCGCATACGACTGGAGTTGCAGGCGCCTGTTTTGCTGTGTTGCGCAGAAAGCCAACTAGATTAGAGCCGATTAACGAAACGAATGAATTAGACAGATATCCGTCCGCCACGAACGAATTCTACATCTCAGACTGATTATTGGACACTACGGTGAAAAGGTGCTATTTAAGTGAGGTATGGCTTGGATTGTGCCTAGAAGGGGCCAAAAAAACATACGATGCGATGTGCCCCGCGATGCCCCTCGTGCTTGTTGCTTTTTGTTGGTGGTGCCATTGTCGATTGTCACTCAGCTGCTTAGTGGGGCATCTTTTTTCTCGAGCCTCGAGCTCTTTTTGGGAAGAGCAAGAAAGGGAAAGGCGGGCTTGGCATTGCGCTTTGGCCGGCCAACGCGACCCCTGCTACTTCAACAAATACACAGATTCTCTCTGTCTGTCCTGCAACCCTGCTGCTCATCATCGGAGAAACCCACGAGAGCGGATTTTCGCGTCTGGAAAGTGGCATCTCAGGGGTCCAGCTGAAGAAAGGGGTCGACTCCATTCAGTGTTTTTGGGTCGCGACCGACATCTTATCGACGCGTCGTCCCCGTGCGATTGCGATCGGGTGCGCCGAGACTCATTTTCTTCGTACCAACCTCTTAAACATGCACACCGACTAATAAGTCAGCCCCTCTACGTCACTTCAAGACCGCTTGAACTGATCGACAAAAGTGCCTTGGTTCAACAAGTCGGTGACGAAAGAAACGGGCAACCTCCTTTTTTAATTGATTTTTCCCTCTGTCGCGTCGCAGATCGTGCATGCGGGTGGATTTGGGATTCCGTCCCAAGAGCAAAAAAACATCAATTCCACCTGACAGGGTCCACGATTGATTGCCAACAGCAAGCAAGCCTGGGAGAGCCAACTGTACAACAGCTCATCATCAAGATCGACAATCCAACCTACTTTCCAGCACAGGCAGCCATCAGCTGAAGCGGCGACACCACCAGCCAATCCCATTTTTATCGACAATATCCAACATCAAAAACACCACAGCTCGAGTGCCTGAAGCCCTGCAGTCTCGTCTCTATCAAAATAGAAGTAAAAGCTTGCTGCAATTTGCGACACTTTGATTCTATTTTCCGGGGCCGAGTGATCACGAGATACGACTACCCCAACCAACTTTTCGACGTACGCCAAAAACTTTATCTACGCCTACCCAGCCCTCCACTCTCCATTTGACTCCGCGACGAACGGGCAACCGAGCGCACCCAGCCTCGTCCGTACCATCTATTTGCACCGACCGTCCAGCTCAAGCTACATCCCATCAACGGGGCGATACCGACCATTAGACGAAAAGCTCGGCGGCGCCTACGCAGAATCGCACGGATCTTTCCCCGAGAATCAGCACACCTAAAAACGACGACCGCGGTTCTGCGCGCAATCAGAAAACCCGACCGGGGTCAGTTCTACCGGCCACAAACTGCTCGCCGAGCAAGTCGCAATGCCCTTTGGGCCTCAAATCGCCATGTCTGGAGCTTTCCATTTCGAAGCTCCAAATGGAGCATCTCCAGTCTCGGGCGTCCATGCTGGCGTTTTCCGACCTCCCATGTCGCCTTCCGCATCGAGCTACTTGACAAAATCGACCGGAAGTTTAATGTCAGATGCATCAACGCCAGCAACGTACGTTAATCGAAAGCGCCAACGACCCGGAGAAGCAACGCCCACGCATAATAATGGGGTGATGAACGGTGGTAATTTTGGAAATGGCATTATGGGGCAGAGGAGGATAAGTGGCGGGAGGGAAATACGATACACATTGGGCGGTCAAATCGAAACACCAAACGGGATGGTCCAGAGGCAGCTCGGCGGGGGAGATATGGAATCAAGTACCTATTCGGATATCGACTACCGGCGCGCTCTCGGTTCTAATAACACGCACGACGAATTTGAGTCGCCACCGTCTGGGCAAAACAGAACAGATCTTCCGATGGAGCAGCAGTCAACACAAGCGAATGGATGGAGTACCTTTGCCTTTAATGCCATAGGGGGCGTTGTTGGCAAGGTATGGGAATTTTGCAAAACCGGCGCCTTTCGGGGGTTCTACGGAGGAGGCGGCCGAGCTTTCGATGCACAGGCAAATCCATTACCGGGCAACGAACAAACCTACCAGACTCCCGCCGAGTACGACCATGGCGCAGCCCCGGGCGGCTTTCCCGATTCGGATTATGGCCCCTTCTATTACGAACATGACACGCCGGACACGACCCCGCCACCAGCCGCCAAAAGGCGCCAGATATCCGCGGGCATGCCTAACGATGAGCTACGGAAGAACTGGGTCATGGTCAATGAGGCTGCCGAAACGCCGACCCCACCCATCCAGTTGTCACGCCCAGCACTCCAGAGCCGACCCAGCTTACCTCGCCGGATAAGCAAACCGGTCAGTCGACTGAGCCCGGCCATGAACCGCCGGCATTCGGGCCGCATTAGTCATGCCGGCAGCTCCTCTATCAACTGTCGCGAGCCAGCTAGTTTCGCATCAGCACTTGCATCGCCACGTACATCCTTGTCACTGTCCATGGCCCCCCCTGAACGACCCTCTACGCCCAGTAGACTTCCCGTCGCCGTCCGACAACCACAGTCGCCTGCCCTGTTCTCGCCGTCGCCACGGCAATCGCGGATTCCTAGTCCGAGTCCGCATATGCAGCGCGGCAGTCACCGGAGGAATCACAGCGCTGCATCAGCCGCGTCCGTAGGCTCGATGGCGACGCCAGCCACCGTGGGCAAGGTGGCCCCCATGAGCTCCGGGAAGCGACGCGAAACGTTGGGAGAAGGAAACAATAGTCCACGGCTCGACCCGGAGGTCCAACACATGGTCGCCCGACGGCAGCGGGAAGAACGTGCGGCGGACGCTCGGATTAACGATTTCAACGCGCGCTTGCAGGAGATGATCCGCCAGGGCAAGGAAGCGCTGGGCACGACGATCGAGGTGGACGGCGACATGGATTATACCGGCGGTGGTGCGGCAGATCATTGGGAAGATGAGTACTGAGCTGTGTGTTGTGTCTGCGTGTATGCATCCCGTTGCAGAACATCCCTGGCGCGGCTGAAGGTTTTGTGAGGTTCAATAATGACTGGCGTTGGTGGTTACGATGTTCTGGGTTGTTGTTTTTCCATTGCAAGGGGTTCGGTTCTATTTGGCGTTTTGATACCTAGCCGCCGCATCAATGCTCGAGGGGGGAGCGAGCGAACGTTTATGTCCATTGGTGTTGTCTTGGGTTTGCTGCGCGCTTGGCGGCCAGGGGGGGAATCGCTTGCCCTGCCTGCTCCTTGCTCTGATACCCGATCTGTTGGCTCACTGTACATATGATGTAAGGAATACCATGGAAATTCATGAGTGACAAATGCGAGTCGTGGATGCGAACCTGTACGTGAGTTGTCACATGCACACAATCGCTGCTCTTCAAGTGCAACTGCGTAGCCTCTATACAATATATAGAATGGCATGAGGGCATCCGGCTAGATAGCCTCCTTCGTTTCTATGAGTCACCGGGCACTGAAAAGAACCGACACGTTGAAACACAGGCGCCGCCGAATCGCCGCACCGCTCAAAGCGGGGAACGATTTCGCCCTCTCCGTCTCCTAGAGGCGCCAAAACAATGCCATACGAGTACAAGTCGACATCGATGTTCGCATATAGCCACGCTTGCGTTCTGAATTCATATTTGAGTTGGCATCGGCGCAGGACCTTCCTCTTCCAGAGCGTCCACCTTCTGGCGTTTCCTCGGCCCTCGCCTTCCATCCATCGCTGAAGGGGATTGGCACCAGGTTGGTTACTCGGGAGTTGTCGCTCATCGGGCTCCCCCCCAAGCTGTGAATACTCTTCAAAGTATTCTCGCGACACTTCGAGTAGGTAGAGGTTGTCGCGCTGCTGCTCGGCGCGCTCCTCCCATTGCTTCGTATCCCAGGAAAACCCACGGAAGAAGGTGTAGCCTGGTTTAACCCACTTTTCGTAGGACGACACGCTCATGGTTTGGGCGGTGGGGGGCTCTGCTGGGGGTTCTCCCAAGAACGATCGCAAGGGAAGCAACGGTCCTCGGATGCAGACCCGGCCCGACTTCACGTGGCCGTACGGATTGGGCAGGAACACGGGCTCGGCGGCAATGTTGACGAAGACGGCCGTATGTTGTATTTCGCGAACGCCAATGCTATTTTCCCCGTCCGAAGCCCTCGCCTCGGGTCCCCATCGTAACGACATGAATTGTACTGCACCACCCTCTCCCGCCGCCCAGCTCCATGACGGCGTTCCCCGCGCTGAAACCTCCTTGGTGATAGAGTCAGGGCAGGAAGAGGGACCATGTCGAACTGTCATCCAGGCAAGGCCCTCGAGGGCGTCTTGTTCCCAGAGCCCTGCGGCGTAGTGTCCAGTCTGAAACTGTTGAGACGAAGTGAACTGTCTCGCGAGACCGGCCACAGCCGGGAGGCTGTCACTGACGTTGGTCAACTCGCGGCCCGTAGCCTCTTCCACCATCGCGTACCAGTTCCGATAGGGCTGGCGGCCCGACCAGAGCTGCCCGCGGTAGCAGAGGTCAATGGGCAGGCTCGAGTTGTGCGGCCGCTCGATCAGGTCATCCTCCCCGATCCGGCGCTCGCGGCACTCCCACGTCATCTTATACCGGCCCAGGATGAGCTTTCGCGGGGCCAGGGCGCGCTCCTGGAGGGTCCAGCCGCGGCTGCTCCACAGGCTCTGGGATATCAGATCCTCGTTGCGAAGAAATGGCCGGATAAAGGTGGTCTCGGCTACCGCCGGGCCGCCGCCCGGCTTGTGGTGTTTGTGCAAGACGGGAACGCCGTGCGGCCTTTGGCTGAATCCCTGGCTCGAGTCCTGATCTGCGATACAGAGTGCCAAGATGCTACCCCTGAAGACGTCGGCCATGCCCGAGATCTCGGAGGCCACGTCGAGTTCATCGTCTTGGACGATGCACAGGGCGTCGATCCATATGAAATTATATCCAAGCATCTTGCATAACCGAAACACGTCTCGAAAGAAGACACCAAAATGATCAGTCGCCCGACCGCGTCGCAATAATTCGTAGGTGCCCGACTCCTTTCGGCAAGTGTCTTGTCCAGCGGCCCAGCGGTAGCTTAGTGCGACGTACTCTGGACGTTTCATGGAACCAAAGTCTTCTAATAGTTTCACCAAGCCTGGTTCTCTCAGGTCCAGGAGACGACCGGGAAGTTTGGTGTTGGTTTCCGCGCATGGGCACTTACTGATCCACCTCTCCAATAAAGCCTGTGAGGCCTGTGAGAAGGGATCAGGGTCCATGTACACCGGACTTCGAATTTGTCTCGGTTGCAGTTCATTACTGTACACAGGTGTATCTACTCAGCTCGTGCTATTATTAGTTTGATAGTACACATGGGTCATCTGCCCCTGAAATGATACTCTCTGCCTCCCTGCTGCTTACTGGTGGTGAGTGTGAAAACCTCGAAAATTTCACCGTAAATGTCCCAATCGTCCAGTACGATGAGACGATATGTTGGCGATGCGGCAGTCGATGGGCTGACCATATCACAAGATACTGTGACGTCTTCACGGGGGTCGGTCCAGCCGGTGACACTAGAGAAGGCGCGTGGCCGTATAAGAGAGCAAATGGTGCATCGCCTCTTAGTATGGCCCACTGAAGAGGTCGGGGTGCCGTAGGTATAACGGAACGGTTCGCATGTCGTAAACGCAGTAGCGACCTTGTGGCAGTTGACACAAAGACCATCTTCGACGAGCGCGAGAGGGTCACAGTCGTCAAAACAGAGAGAGTCCAGTTGGGACGAAAGACTCTTCATAGTGCAGAGGCCAAGACTATATCATGCAAGGCTCAAGTTGTGGAGGGTTGGGCAAAGAGTGGCAGATAAAATAAAGATTCCTTATTAGGTATGAGAAGGGCCCTGGTCTGCTTGCTGCAGTGACACACTAGTCAGTACATTCCTGGTGTAAACTGAAACGATCATGGAGTATGTACATACTACGTTTTTCACCTTATCTAGCACGCCGGCCGTCCCGATACATACACCGACCACACCATCATATTAGCCCTCGTACCCAATCCGGCAGGTGGCGTCATCGGGCAAATCTCTCACAGGCCATTCATTCGAGGAATACCCACCTGACAGGAGAAGATAAACCCGTAGTTGTAACAGCGTTGCTACGAGGCCATATACCATTTAGACCAGAGTGATGGTCTTCAGTGTGCTTTCATCCTTTGGCCACATCTCGCCTTGCATGATCCCGTAGACGAACGCGGGGGCCACGATTCGAAAGCGGTTGTTTCCTTCTTGCTGCCGCAGCATTACGGGGACATCAGACCCAGCTAGCAGCCAAACCTCGTCCCCTATCTGACAACTTAGATGCGCACGCGTCCACATACCGTTGTCGAGGGTGACGAAGGCGTAGTTGGCGAACTGGTTGACGTGTCGCTGCATCTTGGCGAAGTTTGCCTGCATATCTTCTGGGGATCTACTCACACGTTGGTGGTACTTTGGAACCCTCCTCTTGCGATTACCGCCTTCTTTTCCATTTGCAGGGCCGACAGGGATTTTGTCTAGTACAGCGAGAGCCCGGTCTGGATCGGGGTACAGAGTCATATGGACCCAGTCCACGAACCCCCCGTGGCGGGTGGGCATGAACATGCTAGTTTCAAGAACACTGCGAAATATCTCTCCGATCCGCTGGGGGCGTGCAGGCCCCCACGGTAACAAGAGGATGTGCTGCTCCAATGCAGACCAGCTTGGTTGGTAGTCAAATAAGTCGGGATTTGATGGTACAAACCGGTCTAGCGTTGACAGATCCAGCGTCTGGATCCATTGTTGACAAGCTTGGACAAAGTCGTCGAATTCCCCAGATTCGGGATCGTCGTACTGGCCCTTTGGCGAGCCACAGATCTTGGATACGACCGATCCTATGTGTTTCCCCCTTAACGTCAACCCTCGTCGCTCGAGATCCCAGCTTGCATCGGCCGCGGACCAAGCACTGGCACACCAGTCAGGAGCTTTCAAGGGAGTAAAGACACCTGAGACGTCCACATCTTCGTCCAATACTGTCGGGCGTACCGTCAGCCAATCTGGCAGCCAAGAGGGAAGTCCGGTGGAAGTATTGGCCGGTAGTGTTGTCGTCAGAGGCATCAAGTCCCCATGTATTTGTATAAAAGCCTTGACAAACTCTTGGAAGACCTCCTCTACCGGCCTATCGTAGGAAGGCGCGGACAGGTTGTAGCCCCAATTTCGGGCTATGGCGTACATGCCGTACACCTTGTCCACGCCGCGCATGCACTGGAAGTAGGGCAGGCAGCGTAGCAGATTGCGTTGCAATTCGTGGTTCGGAGTTCTGTATCGCTCTCGCTTGCGTCGCATGCTTCTCCATGCCACCTCATCGTCTTCGTTAGACGGAAAGGAAACATCAAGACTTTCGGCGACGGTCGCGGCCTGAAAACGTAAGAATACCGAGTCTACGAATAGTCTCGAGGTGCTTTGGGGATATCCCAGGTCGATGCCATGCAGCACGGCCATGAATGTCTTCCAGTTCATCTCCAAACGGCTCGTCATGATGGTCGCGGCGCGCGCTAAGGCTGTTTCTTGTACCGTCCAAACTCTCAAGAACCATGGGTTCCGACTGAGATCTGACAAACCAGGCTGAACCCGATTCCGTTTCGGATATATCCCTATGCCAATCTGTCAGTCAGACTGAAAAACCCACTCTGGTCCGTGTTGTTTTTGACGCTGGACACGAATAAATCAAATGCGGGGGAACGTACTGAAGAGTAGCAGAGTAGTAATGCCGGATATCATTTCAACAAGGGTTGATGTAGTCCGGGCCGAGAACTTCTCAGCTTTTGCTGAAATCGACCACAGTTTGATCGCTCTGAACAGCAGCCTCATGCTCTTGTTGGCCGGGCCCAGCCATATGATGACGCGCAAGGCGCTGTGGTAGATCTGGCCCATCTTCTGCACCTGGAGGTTGCGTTCTTTGGTGCTGGTCTCATTCTCAACCTGGTCGATGCAGATGGCGTCGACCCAAAGCGTGCGCGATCGCATCTTGCGGCGGAGATGCACCAGTGCGTCATGGCAGTTGTCAGTGACGCCCAATCGCTTCCCCGCGCACAGGATGGACTTGCCCTGCGTCGCGTCTCCCCAGACGTAGGACAAGGCTTCGTACTGGACCTTGACATCGCTGGTGGTAAGCGAGACTTCGCGTAATCTTACCTCTACTGGGGCCCTGGGACTGATCGCTGGGAGCAGGTCAAAGACTCTGATCGCGTCTCTGGAGCCCAGCGGCTCATGTTTGTAGGTCCCAACCACCGACATGAGATAAGATGGGAGGTAAGGGACATACCCTGTTGTCTCCCTTGTGTTTTTGTTGAATGAGAGATGGAGGATTGGAGGATTGTGCTGGGTGGTTTCACGCGATTTCTATATCGGTTAGCATGCCATGCATATCATCTCCACTTCTTGGATCTAGGCCTTTTCTCTTAATTAAACGATGCTTACATAATGCAGTATTCCTTCAAGGTAACAGGGACTAGATCTGCGTTCAGGCGAACGTAATTATATTACTCTTGCTACCTGATATGTCAATGGCAATCAATATATACACTTCACAGTACTGGCACCAAAAATCTTATCGTAGTAGCGTGCAATCCGTGTCTACCTCTTCTGCCCCTGTTGGGAGTGCTTGCCCACCCAATTAGGGAAATGAGAGATCGCCAAAGTCAATGTGCTCCTCAAAGTCCGTATGTAGCCAGCTCAGTTCATTGATGGTATTCAGCCAAGGTTGCAAAGGCTGGGTTAACCCATCTGTGAGATCCGAGTTACTCGTCTCAAGTAGCGGATCTCTTTGATATTGGGTACCCGCTGGGACGTACCCAGGTGCATTCGTGTCTCCGGACGGCTCACCGAAGCTTGTAAGCCGTATGCTGTCTGTATTGGACTGGAAGGGTATGATATCAGATTCCTGGTGGCTTCCCACAGCAACCCCGCTATCAGCCACCGACTGTTCCGATATGCCACGTTCTTGATTGTTGGTAGTTGATGCATTCCGGGTGGACGAGGCAGGGGTACCGAAGGATGAGGCGCGGTTAGCAAGCCACGTATCGAAGACTAGGTCTTGACCGCGACCCAGAGCCACACGGATAAGGCTCTGCATCTCCTCGGAAGACTCCACCTGTTCCGCTAGCCCTTCGCGCTCTAACTCTTCCATCACAATCTGCATTCCATTGGTTTGAGAATACAGCCGAAACTCGGATAGATCTTCCGATAACTCGAGGTCCATGTAGGCCGATGAGGGCAATTGTCGTCCAGGAAAGATGAGCTTCCATATGGCGAACCATCTCTCGGATTCCGACTGCTGTGTTTTCGACTTCTTAGTCAAGGAACTGCGCTGCTGGTGTGTAATTCCTTCAAGTACCTCCAACCCTCTCCACTGACATTGCTCATGTTCCAAGTGCGCCTGAAGTTGAATACTTTCTGCGAAGACTGCCTTGCATCGCTCGCAGTGGTTCTCGTGGTAATGGGACCTGCTGAGATGCTGTTTCACTCTTGGGATGCCGTCTAGCTTGAGCTTGAAGCACTCGCGATATCGCCGCGCATCACTTTTCCAGAACGGACAAGCCAGGAGCTTCCGGAGACCATTATCCAACGATGTTGGCTTCGCCCTCTTGATGCCTCGTTCTTCACCCCCTTGGTCTTGGCCATCTCCTTGGTCATTGGCCTTCCTCTTCTTAGAACTGCTCAAGTCTAGTCCACTCGAACCAGATGAAGAGAGGTTTCCGCCTTGTGTTGCTGATCCTGTATGCCCGGTCGATGAGCTCTGTTGGCCTGAAGGTTTTTCTTTGTTGGTGGCACATCCAGATATATCGTTCGATTTTAAGGAGGGCCGATTGTTTGACATGAAATCTGCAAAAAGCTGACTGCCCGCAGCAGTGGCGCATGCCAATATCTCACGGCCTAGAGGAAAAGAATTGAATCTTGTAATTCTTGTCAAGTCGCTTTCTGAGTCTGATATTGACATCATATCAGAGTCAATGGAACTTCCCTGTGAGCCAGATAACATCGTGTCACGCTCATCTCGGAGTTGAACCATGTCTGATAGCTGGTGGGTACCAGTAAGCCCGGCTTCTCTCTGGGCTCGATCCTCTGATCCTTCAATGCCCGTAATCATGCGGGGCTCGGAGCTCTGGTCGTCGCCACAAGATACTCTTGAAAGAGGGTGTTCCTTAGGTCCGCTGCTTTCGTCATCTTTGAATTCATCAGTATATCTGAGAAATTGATAGTATTCGCGGTAATATTCATCATCCAAATCGATGTCAAGGCGAAAGAGCTCTTCCATACTCGAGGGACCGGCGTGATGAAGCGCACAATCGGTAGTGGGGGGGCCACTGGACATGTTGTCCATCTTGGGTCCTTCCTGGTGCCTAACCTGGGATGCAGTTCTATACTCTTCGGATTCATTGAAGCCATATGCGGAATCGCAATTGCTTAGAGTCGTGCCATATGCGGAGTCGCAATTGCTGGGATTAGTGCTTGGAGGTATTCGATAACGATAAACCCGACAGGCTTGTGCGAAGGGGTTATCGTCTGAGGAATCCATCATGGAATATGTTTGAGCGCCAACGGTGAAGGAGAGTGAAACGACGGACTTGTGAACTGATAGAGTACTGTTTTGCAAAATGAAGGCGTCCGTTCCAGATGAGTGTTGTTGCTACTTTGATGACGATCTCACTTTTGTTTCCCAGGGTTTATGGGCTACACTCAGGCTGAGGCCTCGCGGCTTACGGACACCAGCTCCGCAGAGCACAATCGTGCCTTTTCTTGCTATTCGCTCGCTTCAATGGACTCCATTCAGTGGCCCCCAACCAATGAGACGCAATGACACGAATGTGTTGATGGAGATTATATAGGGACAGCTTGTTTCTCAACCTTCTGGCTCGTATGGTACTCGAAGAGGCCACTGGGTTACGAAACAGTGACGTGGCAGCGTGTTTCTTTATCACGGCTTTGCTTTATGACAC
Source organism: Apiospora arundinis (assembly GCA_039105305.1). Classification (NCBI taxonomy): domain Eukaryota; kingdom Fungi; phylum Ascomycota; class Sordariomycetes; order Amphisphaeriales; family Apiosporaceae; genus Apiospora; species Apiospora arundinis. Next base: position 3,518,648 of record JAPCWZ010000004.1, read on the forward strand.
AGTTAGTTTAAGTGGCGATCATATAACACTGAATTTTAAAGGCGTTTCTCGTCGACGGTACTTAGGGTGCTCGACAGATTCGTACAGCAAGTAAACGTACACTGGGATTTGAACAGCCTCCAATTAGTATAAATTGAATAAATGTTTCGTTTAGTAGGATACTTATTTTCTTCATAACTAAAATATTCTATAACACAGCCTAACAATTCCATATTGCACTCACTACCAAAACAATGGCCGGCAGTTCAGAGACTAATGCAAACAAAGCGAGCAAGAACAAGTACGCGGGCTCCCAAAAAGCTCCAAATAACTGACTGACCTGTAATTAAAGGAAACAAGACTCACAGAACGGGAAGGCCTCTCATCTCAAGAATTACCTTGACACCCCACCAACAACCACCGAAAGACTTTCTTGTTCGGGGGAATCACAACACGAACCTCAGAAGCAGCAGAGCTACGAGTGCAGGATGGCAAAACAGCTCGAAAATTGGCAGAAGAAGTGGGATGCAGCCTCCAAGTGATTTCCTGGAAGCCAATCAAGTACGACAACGTGAGGGCTTATCAAGGGAAAGAATCTGATCGTTCCATTATGAAGTAACTGGAGGGTTGATGCCAGTGTTTTCAACAGTTTAACTTGAATATGAATATTGTACGTCGACCAAAACGGGGAAACATTGGATGGTACAAACTCATGGGTAATAATGATATATATCTCGAGCACAGCCTATGCGCAATGGCATATCCATTTTATGGCCATTCAATTACTGCACGTGTCTTATGTATACCTCGTTGGCTGCACTTTTCTCGAGTATCTTTGCCCAATAATTATGCTTTAGTGTGCCAAGCATTATCAAGGGGCGAGCTCTAAAGAGACACATAACTTTAGAGCATGCCTTGCTTGACATATCAGAATGCATGTACAAATTTGGATCGGGGAACATAGAAGAGTTGAAGGTTATTAAGCAAGCTCGAAGGGTGGGTACCAGACCGGAGAAGATGGCTCTCGTAAGCCACGACGTCAGCCAGCCTTTGTAAGCCGCAAAATGGCTTTCGGTGAGATGAACCGCCCGACTAGTCACATTTGGACCTAAATACACACTGAAAATTTCAAAACATGAGGAAGAATGGATGGAAGTGGTGCCGAAGTTGAGTTGATATATAAATAGCTCATAGTCCTCTTTTCCCATAAGGTGTTTAGTCCCTCCATCTTTGCAATATCTACTTAAATAAATATACACTGCTACAATGTTCTCATCAACATCTCAAAAGAAACTAACAATCCTGATCACGGGGTGTTCGCCTGGTGGCATTGGGGCGACTCTTGCAATCACCCTCCACGATGCTGGCCACCACGTCTTCGCTACAGCGCGGGATTCCGCGAAGCTAAAACCACTCGCGGAGAGAGGGATCACAACACTGCCGCTAGATATTTCATCCGAGACCTCCATCGCATCGGCCGTATCCTCGATCTCAGCTTCGGATGCCGGGGCCACTGGTCTGGACATACTCGTCAACAACGCGGCGGCATCGTACTCCATGCCCGTCGCCGACATATCGCTGGAAGCAGCGCGCAAGCTATTCGATACCAACGTGTGGGGCCAGATCGCCGTGACGCAGGCTTTCCTCCCCCTGCTGCTTCTCCGTTCTTCTCCTACACGGTCTTCCGCCTGCTGGAGCAGGTGGTGGTGTAATAGCCGAGAACAGCAACATCAGCCAATGATCGTCAACCACACCTCGGTGGGATCTGTGATGGCCGTCCCATTCCAAAGCGTCTACAACGCATCGAAAGCGGCACTGGCGATGTTCTCTCAGACGCTGCGGATGGAGATAGCGCCGTTCGGCATCCGCGTAGTGGAGCTCAAGACGGGTGGGGTGCGGACCAATATCATCGCAAACAACAACGTACACAAAGGTGGTCTGAGCGGTAAGGGGCCGCCTGAACCAACAGTAGCTCCTTCATCGGCGGGAGCAGGTCACTTGCCTACGGACTCCATCTACGCACCTGCGCGCAGCGTCGTCGAGTACGCCTTGAGCCAAGAAGGTCTCGCCGACCGGGGCATCACGCCCGAGCAGTGGGCACGCGAGGTGGCTGCGCTCCTGTTGGGCGGGAACCCGCCGCAAGTCATATGGAAGGGGGAGAGCGCGGCGTCGGCTTGGGCAGCAACTTTGCTCCCTTCGTGGGTCTTTGAAGGTTTTTTGAAGAATATGACCAAGCTGGACGAGGTAGAACGAATCATCAAAACGAGTCGCAAGTGAGGGAACACGTCATATTAGGAACTTCCGATATCTAGATGATGATCTTCACGGGTCCTTGTCTTTATTGGTAACTACGCGGCAGATATGGTAGAACTCTGGCCATATCGTGACGATTTATACTCCGCACAACACAACTCCCCGCAGTCTAACTACACTCTATTCTAATATAGGTGTATTACAGACAAGATAATTTAAATACATATACATACCCAAGTATCAGATTTTCCGTAACCCTGACTGGGGAAGGACGTCTTCTTCAGCATGTACTGTTATGTGGCGGATGATACCCCCTTAACACCAGCTTACCCAGGAGGAGATATATAATTTGACTTGATATCAGGCCAACGACTGAATGACCTTTGACCTTTCTATGCCAGGGACATATTGGTCAGAAGAGAGGTGCGGTTAGATATGCAGTTTGTAGCGCGTAAGGGGCTTCGTTCAATCTCCCAATTGGCTTCAAGCTCCATGTCAAAGACTTACGCGGCTAAAAGAGTCATTTCAGGTATTATCATACCTGCTTCAAAAGTGGCTGGTAGTACGAGTAATCAAGTCTTCGAGGCTCTGGCTTATCTCCCCCTTCTTATTCCTCTCCGACCAAAGGAGTGAAAACACTGGCTTACTACCAACCGGCCTACGTAACCTGATTCCATCGCCTTTCTTTCATCTGTCGTCTATCATGGTTGCATCACAACAATACCCGTTCCTTGAAGCACTTCGTGCACAGAAATAGCCACCCAAATCTTCCACGGACATGTTACGGGTCCCCTGGAAACCCTTCGGGGTCGTGGAAGATTCCATTCAGGTTGCTGTCGACGCCTGAAGCCCACCATCTCGGGATGACCAGGCCTATCGCAAATCAACTTCAGCTTTCTCCCACCCTGTGTCGGCCTTGTCACTCACTTAGCCACCAATCTCGTCCCTCACGGTGACCCAGGACGATCTCAACAACTGGGAGGATGACTGGGTGGAAGAGCATCTACCCCATGCCGATTACGACGGCACCACCTGGGTGGACGGTGACGATAAGGATGACGGAAGGGGTTCCGCGCAATTTGATCATCTGTGGCAGAGGTGGGCACCCTATGTCGATACGCACTTGGGCAAAGGGGTGCCTTTGGTAGGCACGGGTTCCGCTCGTATGCGACGTCTCCAGCCTCAGTCGCCTCTACCTACTGAACAATCGCTCGCGAGGGCAAATCACTGGGCTATACACGGGCTTCCCTGGGCAGATAGGGGGAGCGGTTAGGTCTGACAACTTGTATAGTATTCAAATGCTTGCATTTCTTTTTTCAGCTTGCCCACCTCCACAGGCACAGTTGGCCTAAACCCCGAGTCTCTCTTCCCTTCTTCTTTGCTCTTACCCATGATTTCCAACTCGAGCATCTCAAAATGGGAACCCCGGTCTCATGTTGACAGACTTGATTTGGGCATTGTTTACTGTACTGAAAGTGCAATCAGGGGGCAACACCTCCGCTACCTGGAAGCGGCACTGGGTGTCGGAAAAGGCATCGACTATGTGCACAAACACATTAGTTCGAGCTTCTGATACTAGTTGATATTGGATACCGGTTGCAAGCCGTACTACTGTACACGCCCAAAATACGTGACTCCAGGGGTTGAAACTTACGTCCCCATATGACAAACCCATCGTTGTAATAACTGAGAAATTTGATCGAGGTTGCGGTCTCGTTCAGGGTTGTGCAATCGCTGGTAATGGCGACATTCTCTGCAATAGCGCCACGGCAGCCATGCTCGGAGTACAGGCTTATTTTCCCGCTGCCCTTGGCAAGTTGGCGTGCTTCGATGGGGGAGGCATTGGTGCCAGCGGCCATGAGAGTGAAGAAGATGGTCTTCAATTGCATCTTCGAGGGTGATGTAGTTTCGCTATACTGCTGTGATTATAGGTCGTACCTTAGAGCTCTAGGAGGTCAACGAAGGTTCAGTCAGCAGCGAGGTATGATGAGGGGAAGGAAATGGAGAAGTAAGATGATTGATTCGTGCTTTTATTCATCTTATACAGGAACATTGCAGCTAAAATATATCACACGTGGCTAAATATGGCCGGGGAGGAGCCTCGATGTGCACCCTCGGTTGGACGGATTCACCCCGCATGCTTTTTGGCTGGGATAAATCTGTATATTTTAATGAGTAGCATCCAACTTTGATATCTTCAAAGTCAGGTATTGGTGCGGATAAACCCCCAAAATATATTCTGGCTAATCCCACATGACCGCTGAAACGCAATACCTTGACCCTTTCTGTTCCACCACCCTGAACTGGATGATGACATTAGTCTCCTGAATGGGGCTTGGTGCCTTCAATATCCTCTGCAGATATCTCCATGGCTTGTTCGTGGCCGGAGAACGACACTTTCCTGTCCTTGTGTCCGCCGTCGCGGGGATGCAATGCAACTTCCAAATCCCAGTCCGGCAACATCATCGCATTCGCTGTGGGCGTATTGGGGGTGGTTGGCGCAGCCCACTTGCCGTTCGTAGGGTAGACATCGAACCGCAGAGCCAGCAGTGCCGTGAGCACCATCATCTCAGTCGTAGCGAAATGGCGACCCGGACATAAGGTCGTGCCGCCACTGAAGGCGCGGAAAGCAAATGGGTTAACACTTTGGCTGCGACCGCCGCCACTTGGTTCGCGGAGGAAGCGGTGGTGGTTGAACGCATCGACGTCGCCGCCCCAGACGTCGTGGTCGATATGCTGGACTTGCGCCGGCATCAGCATCGTGCTGCCCTTCTTGAGGAGGAATGTATTGTCGAGCCGATGATCCTCCATGACGATTCGGATGGTCAAGGTGCAGCCATAAAGGCGAATCGCCTCTTTCACTGTCGAGAGTAGGATGGGGCAGGATACCGCGACGAAGCCGAGGTCAATCATGCAGGTTCCGGTAACTGGGTCCTCCTGAACTCCATTCAGTAACTCGGCTCGGATGTCGGTAAGTACAAACGGGTCAGAGAAGACGTGGTATACTGCCCAGAAGACAGCTGGGTGAGTGTTGGCTAATATTGGCAAGGTTCCCCCGATCTCAAGTCTCGCTGTCTCCTTTAGGGGTATTTGAAAGTCGTCGTTGATTTCCACTCTGGCCTTGATCAACGCGGAGCCTTGTTTATACCATCCCTCGTCAAAGTATCTCTCCCAGGCTTCCACCATGTGCTCTCTGGCCTGATAGGCCTTTTTGGCAAAGACCCTTGGCCATAGTTTGAGAATAAACACCATGAGCTTTGGTTCGAAATTGCTGTTGTAGTCTGTCAGCTCGTGCTTGAAAGCGCCATGCCCGTACGCAGGTGGGACAATCACCTACTACCAGGCCTGTTCCATTTCCGGATCACGACTGGGGTTCCTAGGTCTATATACGGCGTCGGTAGTTGCAGTGAACAGCTCGTGGCGTATCCATTGCATCATTTTGATCGTCTTTGGGGTGGTCTCTTTCGCCAATGTGACTACCCAGTCGGCCAGAACTTGAGTTGACTTGCGGTTCATAGCGTCTAGGCCAGGCCCTTCACTCAAAACATGGTGCACATACTTTGGGAAGCTCATGAAATAACCATTATCTTGCGTCTTATCGCGACCAATGATTTCGTTGGTAGCCTTGCTGACACCAACGAGATTGGCTCCGATGGTGGCCACAATTGCAGTGAAGGAATGGGTCCGGTACTGACTTTGGACTGCAGCGATGAGAGTACGGGAGTTAATGATGTACAAACGTCTTCATGGCAGACGCAAGGTATAGATCGGAAGTTTTTACTTGTCCCTAAAAAGTATTCGAGAGTGGTTAGGCATGATTTGCGAGATTCCCCTATCCATTGAGAAATCTTACCTCAACCCACGATGAAAATCCAGGCCCTTAGATATAATTCCGAAGACAGGAGTCGCTAAGGGAACCCCATCGTAGATGGTCCGTGGTTCGTCTTCGTCCTGGGTTAAGCGCTGCAGAGCCATCAGGGAGATGTAGATGACAGCAGCGACGCCCACCAGAGTTGATAAGAATGACTGCATCTTGTCCGCACAGAAAACTGCTTCTGCATCTGCAAAAAGGAGTGCTGGCAGCCCGTGTAGCATTGAAATGTAATAAACTGGCAACTGTGCATCGACAACAAACATGGTGCTTTCGCATAACTTCAACAAAGTAGCAATGCCCTTTTTGCTAATTGTACATTTTGGTACTACGCCCTCCTTCGAATGATATGGGTTGGACGTCCTTTCAATCCCTCTTCTTACTTCCCACCAGTTCCGACCCCTACCCCCACGCCCATGCCTGCACCTGCTGCTCCTGCACCCACACTCAGCCCCAGGGTCTTATGCTCCTCGGCATGCCGCGCCGCCATGACACTCAGGAATATGTTCCAGCCGAAACCGACGCAGGACGCGACGAGGACGCGCGATCGTACGGGCACCCAGATGAAGTTGACGAGCCCGACGAGCGGCCAGATGGTCCAGCCGGCACGGAGCAGGCCCCAGAGCTTGCGGCGCACGACCCCGAACACGAGGGCCAGCGTCGGCAGTCGCAAAATATTGGTGACAATCAGGAAAAGCGTGATCATCACGCTCAGCGAGATGGTCTGGTCCAGGATGAGCTTGGCCGCGACGTTACGGTAGCTGATCCTCAGGTCGCCACTGCCATTGCTGCTGTTTCCGCTGCTGCTGCTGCCTTCGGGCACTGCGGGCTTTTCCTCCGGGTCGCGGCCTTTCTCGAGATTCTCGGCAGTGGCGGGCCGCCGCTGCTTGAAGGTTCGCGTGCGGGTGGGGAAGTGGCGCTCCAGGCCGTGGTGCCACTCGTACCCGATGAGGGCGCCAATGAAGCCGAAGAAGGCAAACTCGAGGATGCGCTGCTTATCCAGCGGCTCGGGCGTTCCCTCTGCGTGCCACCTGGAGGCGAGCTGTGCGGTCAGATTGGCGGCGGCTTTGAGGCACGTGTTTTGCAGCGCCGTCATTAGCATGGACGGCATGGCGGCCGGCTAGTGGGGCTTTTGGCCTTTCCTCTGACGCAGATGCACCACAAGATGTATGCAACTAACGAATGTACTTCTCCCCCTTCCCAAATGCTGCAGGTTACAGAATCGAACTTGATGATAGGATCAGTGATGTAATGAAAGTGTGTCCAATTGGAGGGAGGGAGATGTAAGGAATGTGATTTGTGATGGAAGATAGGGGCTTGAGTAAGTAGTGCACAGAAGCTACGTCTCAGGTTTGACTAAGTCATCTTAAAGTTGTGGCGGTGCAACCGTTCACGCCATGCGGGGCACTCAACTGGGGTAAAGCCAAATGAGCGGGTCGATTCCGCTCAATCGGGACGGGACGACAAAATACAATGCACAGCCACAGTAATGTACTTAGCAGTCAAGGGACATCCAGCATTTGACATGAAGCGGGAACAGGCAGAGTCCTATCAGGACCAAGAGCTTATGTTTCGGCATGCCATTGTATTTTCGACGGGCATAAGGCCCGTTGGCGTCTCTGCTGCTAAATCCGACCTTGCCTGAGCAACAATTTGAAAGGAACCCTTCCTTGGTTTTGGAATATCAACAGTCCGTCAACACCATCGGAGACGCGACTTATTGGCTGTTCCACGCGCCCCTTCCGGGCATAAAATCCCGACAAACCTCGGACATCTGCCTGTCGAGCTGTTGGTACAGGTGATCCTCATACCTTACCGGAGGGATTCGAGAGCCTGGCTCTCACCTGCAAAGATATCTACCGGCTGTGCAGACCCTATATTGGACATCACAACCTCCTGCGCCGTCAGTTTCACCAATTTCGGTACAATTCCAGCTCCTTCCCTGTCCGGGTACCGGATGACACGTTCTGGCAGCCTATCCGCAATGCCTTTGATCTGCTTGAGCGCATCGCCGCCGGGCCGATAGTGGCCCGCTACATCCGCCACGCCGACTTTCGCGCGGACAGCTACCCCCCAACCCACAGCCTCCCACCCACGGTGTCTGACTTGGAGCAAGGCGGGTCGGTACTAGATTTGCTGACCAACTCTCCCCACTTGGACCAGGCAGGATTCGGCTGGGCTGGTTACTACCGCCGCGTTGCCGAGGAGTGCGACAGAACCTGGCTTCAACCGCACCAGAGTTCCAGGCCCGTCCGATACTACGATGACAGACCCGTCCGTTATTCTTAGCACGCTGCGACCTTCCTCTTGACCCTTCTACCCAATGTCAAGTCACTTTCTCTGTCGCTATACTGGGAACATGACGAGGACGTCTGATGAGTCGATCCCAGCGTGAGATGTCTGTAGTTTTCTTCGTACAGTGGAGCGCGAAGCGGGATCTAGATTGAAGCGGCTTTGCGTAGATCCAATGTTGAAGCCTGATGCATTAACTCCGGGTCTGTTGTCGATGCGTGACTGTCCCTAGCTTCGGAAGTTAGCGCTGGCGCTCGAGATCTTCCGGTGTTATATGTCCAACACCGCGGAAAAGGTCGGAAAGGATATCGGCGACTTGAACGACGAGGATGCCGGAGCTCTTGGTCTAAGACTCGGCGACTTGATCCCGGCGCCGGTGACGGACCTGACCCTGCCATCTGAGGGGTGTCTTGAGCACATCAAAGTACTCCAAGTCTTGTTCCATGACTTCGATGCATTGAAGGCGACTCGACTGCCGTCACTTGAACAGATTGTGCTGCACTGCGAGGGAAATTACGACTCGGAAACGCATCCAGATCCGGCGTATCGTCCTAAGTGCGAGAGCCTGGTGCTCGAGCTTGAGCCGACTGGGGTGACTCTACAAGCCGAAAAAAGACCCTCTCGATCCCTACGAGGAGTGGCCCGGGGCAGAGAAGTTTGAGGAATACCCGACGTACCTCTGTGAGTTGCACGAACAGGGGCTGGCCACAGATTGAAAGCCAATCACGTGGCGGTGAGATTCGGAAGTCACCCTTAAAGGGGACATGGGAAATGCAAACCCCAGCCAATGATACTCTCTAAGGAATTCCGCCAATAAGATTTGCATAACATCTATTTGCATGTGTGACTCGTTGATCTCGTACGACTTAAGACTCTTTTCGTGACATCATCCTTGAACTCACCAGTTTAGAGAGGTCAACGAGAGTTCACCTAGTCCTACATCAATCAGTTTCTCTACGCCAAAACCCAATGGCCAAACCCGTAATCATAGTAGGGGCGGGCATCGTGGGCTTGACCATAGCCCACGGCCTCAAAAAGGTCCGTCAGCAATACCAAGTCCCTCTTCCAAGACTGTTGAGTTGACAAGGGGAACAATAGGCAAACATACCCTTTGAGATTTACGAGCGCGACGAGGATATCAATGTCCGAACGCAAGGATGGGCCATTACGCTGCACTGGGTCCTGCCCTACCTCGAGCGGCTACTCGACGCCGAGACCTTCGCGGGCTTGGACGCAGTCCAGGTCGACCCCGAGTTCGGGCGCCGCGACACGGGCAACTTTCTATTCCTCAATCTGGCGACGGAAGAGGTCAAGTTCAAGATCCCGCCCAACAAGCGGCGTAGACTCAGCCGTGAGAAGCTGCGGACGCTGTTGCTGCAAGGCGTGCGCGACCATGTGCATTGGTCCAAACCTGTCGTGGGTATCGTGCAGCAGCACAAAGCTTCCCCGCACAGCGGAGGCGGCGGTGGTGTCAGCGCTACCATGCACGACGGCACGTCGGCGTCGGGGTCGCTGCTGATTGGCGCCGAGGGCACAAACTCGCGCACCCGGCGTTTTCTCATCCCCGATGGCCACGAGAACTATCACTTGCCCGCGCGTATGGTCGGGGTGATGCTGGAGATGACCGAGGAGCAAGTCGCGCCCTTGCGACAGCTGGATCCGCTCCTGTTCCAGGGGTCGCATCCCACCACGGGCACGTTCTTGTGGTTCTCTATCGTCGACGTCCCCGATACGAATGGCACTGCCGATTCCCCGACTCCGCTCTATCATGTCCAATTGATGCTTTCGTGGCTACTCCGAGGCCCCGAAGACGAGATTCCAGAGTCCAACAGCGACAGACTGGAGCAAATGCGGGCCAAGAGTGAGGGTGTGTCGCCACGATTCACGCACGCTATCCAAAGTATCCCCTCAACAACTTCTGTCGCTGAGGTGAAGCTCGTTGATTGGGTACCATCCCCGGAATGGGATAACCGCGGCGGCTCGATAACGCTGGCCGGCGACGCCGCGCACGCCATGACCATGTATCGGGGCGAGGCCGCCAACCACGGGATTCTTGATGCATATCTGCTGGTCCGGGCACTTACCTCTGTATACAAGGGAGAAAAGACGCAGAAAGAGGCAATTGATGGATACGAGGCCGAGCTGCGGCGCCGCACCCAACCCGCTGTACTACTGAGCCGTGAGGCGTGTCTTGGGGCGCACGACTTCCATGCACTGAACGAGAACTCGGCAGTGGTGAGACGAAGGGCTCTTTCTATTGATGACTAGATACAGGGGAAGCTGTCTATCTACCTTACTCTATCCTGATTGTAGCCTTACAGAAATCCACGTCAGTAGACATAGCGGAACGCAGGGTTCTTGCGATCCGTCAAATCCTCGTCGTCTATCAGAGACTCTACCGCAGTTTCGCCTCGAGCCACTGCCGCCAATTGTTCGTTTCGTGCCTTTTCCGTCTTGCGATTACGGCGACCGTACAGGATACGAAGCAAGAGTGTGACAAAGATCGCTGCGCCGTTCGTTGCAAGTAATGTGATCTTGGCACTGATGTAACCTGGCGCCTCGTGGTTTTGGAATGTCTGCAATAGAAAGGAGTCAGTACCCATGACAAAGAGAGAAAGTTTGTGGCCTTCTTTTCATTGACCGCAAAAAGGAGACCCACCTGAGGACCAATAATGTTGGCAATACTGAATGCAATCGCCAGAGTCGCGAAAGCTGTGACCTTCTTCGTGTATCCCGAGGTGTTGGATCCCACCATATTGAACACCAGGGCCATGGGCGCCACGGTAAAGTTGAGCAAGTAGATCCCCGCGAGGCTCCCCCCCTGCCCCTTCCAGAAAGACATCAGCCCCGCCCCTATCATGGTAGGCACGAGCATGGCGAGGATGCCCAGCCAGCGCGGGACGCCGCGCAGGATGGCGAAAGTGCTAAGCAGGGTGGCGACGATTGACACGACCCCCGACGGCATGTTCAGCAGGGCTGACTGCTTGGCCGTGTACCCAAACCCGTTGATGAGCGTGGCGCTGAACGTCACGATGACGCCCGACGGGATCACGGTGAGCACCACGATGAAGAACAAAAGCCAGACGGCCGGGTCAGCGAGCGACTCTACAAGGGCCCGCGGCCGGAACACCTGGCGACCGTTGCCGCCCTGGTCCAGTGCGAGCGTGGCCTGCACGAAGGCTTTCTCGCCAGGCGTCAGGAAACGCGCCGCGTCCACCGTGTCTGGCAGCCACATGAGCACAGCGACAGCCACTAACAAGTTAAACGCGCCGACGGCCAGGAACATGATGCGCCACCCACCAAAGGCACCCTTGGCGATGTCGTTGTTGGCGGACCCGTGCTGAGCCACGAAACTAACGAGGCCGCCCAGGATCTGGGCGACGCCTATGCTGCAGTACCAGAGCCCCGTGCGGGCGCAAGCCTGGCGCTTGGTGTACCAGGCGCTCGTGACGAGGACGAGGGCGGGGGCGACGACGCTCTCGCAGGCGCCCAGGAGGACGCGCAGGGCCAGGAGGCCCGCGAAGTTGCGCACGACGGCGCTGCAGCACAGCGCCAGGCCCCAGACGCAGACGTTGAGGCCCAGGACCTTGCTGACGGGGAAGCGCTGCAGCAGGGTGGCCTGCGCGAACTCGGCGAGGGCGTAGCTCATGAAGAAGGCCGTGGCCATCCAGCTGAAGTCCTGGCCGTGCATCCCCAGGCTCTTCTGCAGGCCCATGACGTTGGCATAGTTGACGACAACCTAATCATTTGAAGATTCGCAGACGTAAAGTTAGCTAGGGTCCATTGGTGACATTCGATAGAAACTGTTGCCGCCCCTTTTGGTCGTACCTTGTCCAGAAATTGAAAAAAGTAGCAAAGGAACATCAAGGGTATGATGCGGAAGTCAATCTTCCTGTACAGCTGCCTGCCATCCACGACGCCCGATTGACTGGCTATCACGGCCTGTAGGGCCGTCGTCACCTCCGTCTTCTCGATATCTGTCATGGTGCGCGATGTGGCGTGTTTTACGACAGATTAGTATCCGTGTGGCAGCATTGACGGCGGGTGACAGATATGCCACAGAGGGATGACGGTTTTGCTTTTCTTATTTGCTCTGACACCAGAATTTAAAGTTGGCGTCTGACATAATCGCATGTAGAACAGCAGAAAAGTATAATCCGTATATCCTACTTGCCCCTCACGTCTTGCAGTCAAGAGGGGTTGGGCGTGGTAGTCTTGGCTGCATCTACGTCTGACTGGTCACACAGGAGGTCGTACTTTGCGACGCATGTGTCTCTCGGCGGTCGCCCGAGTACGACAGTGAGCCCCGAGGCGGAGCGGCAGATCGGTTGTTCTCCAACACTGGCCAAGTTGGTACGACCAGGCCACCGCCGTGTTTTGGGTGGCGATTTCACATATACCATCGGCAAGCTAATATACCCAAAGTCCCGAAGCTTTCCGGGTTGCAATCACATCTACTCCATTTTCAAGATAAGCGGTCCTGATCCAGGGGATTGTCTACATAAGCTATCGTATCGACGCGAGTGGTGCATTGTCAGGATTTCCCCTCACCCCCATCACGGCCCGTACCCCGGATTAGAGTTAGCGCTTCCAAGCTGCTACGTTAGCTTACCCGTACGCGAAATTTACGTTTGGCGTTTAGAGACTAAACGGAACGCTCTAGATTCGAGTGATGGCTTGTTACTGGCTCGCTACTGATTCGCATTCACTTGCCAGCTGCCGACAATAGCGCCATCTTATTGGAATTTACACTGCATTAGCTAGTAACCTCTTAACTCCACTGAAACAACATAAACGAACTAGACTTGCTGAACGTAAACAACATCGCAGCTTACACGGGCTCCGATTCTTCAAGGGTTCCGTAGGCCCGCCCTTACCACCACGGGCTTCCCACGCGGTTTCTGTACAGAGATTCAAACATTCCGCAGGCACTGTCCAACGTCCCATTATCCATCATCCTCCACCCCTTCACACTCGGATCCGTCTCGACATCGAGCGCCACCACCGGATACCCCCCACCCGCTTCCCCGCTCCCCACGGCCGCCCATCCGGGCCCCGCTCCGTACGGGTCCTTGGCGAAGTCGGCCCACGCCGTCTGCATCGTCCTGCTGAGCCGCGCCTGCGCCGCGGTCGCGTTGGCCGCCGGGTACGTGCCGAACACGATGGGGATCTCGGAGGAGTGGTACGCGCCGAACCCGTCCCCGAGCGCCGTGTTCGCGAACGTCGCGTTGAAGAAGTACCGCCACACAGGCAAGCCAAGGCCGAAGGCGGCGCTGTGCGCCACGCGCGACGCGGGGCACGTGTACTCGACGTCGGTGTCGATGGCGGCGTTGACGTGCCACCCGTCCGCGAGGACTTCGCCGTTGGGGCCCAAGCCCCCGAGCGGATAGGTCGTCTTCAGGGTCTCGGCATACGGTGCTAGCAAGGGAAAGGCGGCGGTGTAGGCCTCCACGCTGGTCCACGAGCCGGTCGACATGGTGCCCTCGTTGGCGTTGGTCCCGATCAAGAGCGGGATCCTCGCAATTTGACCTTCGGCGCGCGCTCGGTCGGGGTCGGCGAGCTGTGTGATTTCGTCGTTCACGGGGACGAACGTCCAGGACACCGAAGGGTCGTTGACAAGGGCCCGGATGCTGCTCGCGGGCGCAGCTCGGACGCATTCGAGCTCCGCGGCTGCTTGAGCGACTGTCGACGTGCCGTTGTTACCTACAGCGGCTGAAGATGTACAGTTCAGGCTTTTGACTAATAAAGGCCATGCCGCCGGGCCGAGGACATCGCCCGGGGGGTCCATGGCCCACGCCGTCTCGTAGACACCGCTCTGCTGGATCGCCGCGCGGAAGGGTCGGCTGGCGGTATCGTTCATGGTACCGACCAGCCGTGAGACGGACGTGGAACCGCTGCTTTCGCCAAAGATGGTGACCTTGGCCGGGTCGCCCCCAAAGTGGACAATGTTCTCCTGGACCCACTGCAGGGCCATCCGCTGGTCGTGAAGGCCCAGGTTCTGCTCCCTCGTCGGGATGGCGGGACTGATGGGGAAGCCAAAGGGGCCGAGCCGGTAGTTCATGCTGACGACCACGACGTCTTGGTGCGCGGCGAAGCTGGTCCCGTCGTGGCGGGTCATGGATGCGCTCCCGCTCTTCAAGCCGCCGCCGTGAATCCACACCATCACAGTGCGGCCACCATCTACACCGCTAGAGTTGGTTGCCAGCGCCACGGGTGCGAACACGTTCACGTAGAGACAGTCCTCGCTCTCGGGCGCGAGAAGGACATCAGTGTTGCTCTGTTGGATGCACGCATTGGGCCATGCGGTGGCGTTTCGCGGTGTCGACCAAGGCGTAGGTGGCGATGCTAGAGCGAAGCGCTGGGCACCCAACGGCGGGGTCGCGTAAGGGATGCCGAGAAACTGGTTCACTACTGTGTCTGCGCCGGGGAGCGTCTTCTGCGCGCCGACCACCACACCGGACTTCAGAGTCGCAATAGCGGACGCGTCTACTGTCGCACTAGCCAGCGCACATGCTGCTGTTGCTGAAGAGAGCTTCATTGCGTCGATGGGTTCACTAGCAGAACGCGGTATTCGGATGTCGATGCTTCACATGCGTGTCATGGGAACATGCTCTTTTTAGATGGATTATCAACCATCGTTAATGCCGGTCCATTTGCCGTCATCGGAAATGATCGGTGCTACCCCGATATCCACCTATAGCGGGTCGTAGCCGCACACCTGATTGAAGCAAATTGCACTGTGGGTTGGAAGAACCGGTAGCCTGACTCGCGGCCTCGTATTCCTTATCTTGAAAACGACGTCAGCCAGGACTTTATGGCCGCCCATTCTAGGATTGAGATCGGCTGGGGTAACCCATGCTGCCGTGCTCCTCTTGTGCGCATACGGCAATTTTTATGAACTAGTGAACCGACGTTGAGGTGTTCATGACTCATGTGGGTATATAATGAATCAGTACTATAGCTCGTAATGGTTCGAATAGCTCGAACACTAACGAATTACTTCAAGATCTAGGAGCCACCGAGAAGCGTTCAAAGAAATCGATTGAGTATTTTCAGTGTCTTCGCTGGCTGTAGACTCTCAATGCAGTATCAGGCGATGGTGAAGGCTAAAGAAGCATCATAGTGAAAATTAGGCTGTTTAAAAGATCGAATAAATAAGCATAATGTCGCTTCACAATTTTAGTATTCCCTACCTCCTATCCAGTCGTATTTACGTCAATTCAAACAATCCTTCATAGGCTAGCGTATTAAACAAGAAACAAGGTAGCATAAACTAAAAGAAAGAGCCCCTTGGTGGTGTGCCCATACCGTACAGTTAATCAGGCCTCTTAACTCGTTTTACTACTGTGGCGAGCGACGATTTCAGACCCCTTTTCCCACCCGCGTAGATCCCGGTTTGAGTTGCATCCCGCGACAGCATGTTAACAGCCGTTGAGCCTGGAGAATCCGTACCTATAGTTTACAGCGGGGTGCTTCCATATTCTCTCGAGGATTGAGTACTCGGCGACGAGGAGTCAGGAACAGTCGAAGACTGAGACCCCATAGCGCAGCTTGGCTCGCCGCTGGCTTCCGACAAAGATACATCACCTTTCACGGGGTCTCCGTCATCCGGATAGATCCAACTGATACTTCGACTCTGCCCGAAGATGACGGCGCCTTTGTCGGCAAGCTCGACTGGGGCTCTCTGCTTTAGTTTCGTCAAGAAATTGACAGGCAGCAAGGCCTGTACGGGCTCATGGTGCTTTTCTTTGCCGTTGGCCGAGGCACATGGGCAAGGACGGAAACCGCCAGACTTCACTGGCCACAAAATGCCGTCGCAAATCTTAACAGGGTTGACGCCAACATCGCAATCGTACCGCTCGATGATGTTCTTCACATCCGAGACGCCGGCGGCTAAGTAATATGATCCACAGGGGAGGGTCGTCCAGAGAGGGCACGGTTTCCCAGCCGCCATCTTCGGCTGCATGAGCTCGCCGAACCCCCGCCCGAGGATAGTGGTGGCGCGGATCGAGCGGGTCAAGTCTACCCAACCTTTGCCGAAATAGCTCAGTGTTGCGACACGAGGGAAGAACGGGTCTCCGTCGGAGACTATATCCTTGAAATCCCAGCCCTCGAGACAACGTTGTGGTCGGGGGTCGATCTTGAGTCCGCTTCGACTTTCGGCTTCCGCCTGATAGTCTACGAGCACCTCAAGGGTATTGTATATGTGTTCCACCTCGTCCTGGAGGCAGTAGTATTTGTCGAATGAGCTTCTGGCCACATTTCCACCGATTTGGTGGGAAGTCTCCTCTGTTCGGTCCATGTAGAGCCGGATCGCACGGTTTTCCTTCTTAGTGAGAATCCTCAAGGCCCTCTGGCAATCCGTGGCGGTGGTATCTTCATCCAGATCACCTGGTTTCATCAGGAACTCTGATTGAAACATGGACCGACTCTGTGAGATCGCAGCTTGAAGAAGATGGAGTAAAGCGCTAGCACCATTTACTAACCAGCCTCTTTTTTCCCAATCGTCCCAGAACACGACATACTTCGAAGATATCCATTGGAGCTTCTTGAAATACCCATGTCGGGTGATGATGCACGGCTTCTCTCGCCTTCCGAGAGCGAAAGCTGCCGTTCCTGTGACGAACTGGCCTCCGGACACCTCAATCTTTTCCAATGCACAACCAGCCTTCGGCCTGGGAAGCTGGGATCGAGATACCTTGTATTCCGCCATGGAAGTGCCTATTCAGTGGTTAGTTCTTGTATTCTAAACCAGGTTCGATAGTTGTCGTGGCCTTGTGCCCTCTCAAAGCCAATGATTGTGAACTCACCAACGGTCACCAAGGCCTCTTCACACCAACCTAGTATATGGCGGGCTTGGATTAGGTCAGTCTTCGAAACATGGGCTGTTTCAAAATCGCTGTCTGGATAAGCGACGCGTTGTTCCGCATGTTCGCTCGTTACCATATGCCAGTAAACAATGTCGGTATCGTTTGACGTCTTAGTTGGTACCAGCATAACAGAGAATCCTTTCAAGACTGGGTTTGAGTGGAAGGTATTGATATATCTGGTCCGTGTCAACGCAGCCATGAGCGGCAATGACATTTCCAGACCTGTCTCCGCCACAGGCCTTCGGGGGATGGGGAAACCTTTCACCACCACGGGCTTGTTGAACATGCGGTGCCAACACTGCCCATTGACGCCCTGGATTGATGCATCTTGCTTGAGAATCTGGAAAGAAATCTCACACATGAGATCGTGCAGGCCCTCGGGTGGATGCCTTGTGCGACGGATGCTTGGGGTGCATTCAGCGATCTGACAACAGTCGTGAGGAGAGACCTGCATAGCCGCCCATTAACCAAGAAAGCTGCTCGCCAATCTCTGCGACGAAGTCTGCGAGCCCTGAGACACTGACATACAGAGCCCTGTCTCTAATCGTAGCTTCAAGCGTGAAAGGGCTAGGCTCGGATACTTGATCCATAGTCAGTGGTAATCGATGGGAAGACGCGGCAAACTTCTGAACATATATGGCCACTTACCTTCCAGCCGTGAAACATACCCTGGATTCTTTAGTAGACGCTGTAGAAGCTGGACTGTGAGAGGTCCAGTCATGGGCCATGTTTGAGACATGTAATCAAGGCAAGTGGAGGCCTGTGCATCGACAGAGGATCCTGTGAGCGTGATAACGCCCGCGAGAGCGTCATGATGTGGGATCCCGTAGTCCTGCTGCTGTAGAAAATGCAGTATGTCCCAATGAGCGACGTACTGAGCAGTTACAGTCGAAGATGACGCATCTCTGCTGATGCGGGTTTCCGAAGGTAGCCATCTCAGTACTGTTTCTCTTATGGATTCCATCGTATCAGGCGTTGGCCGTGAGACCAAGGTCTCTCGATGAAGCTGGGCTATAAGCCACTTGTACATAGGATCTTTGCAGACAATATTGATATATCGGTCGATTCCAGGAATGTCAAAATCAGAATCTTGGTCCTCGTCTTCGTCAATGAAATCATTGATGTTGTCATCAGGGATTGGGTCATATTGATCGTCTTTGGAAAGCAACCATCTGTTCAAGGTCTCTGCCGTGCAATCAACTGATTTGTCCTTGCCGAATGACTCGTCATATTCATGGTTGTTATACTCGTTGAAGGTATTCGCAATAGATCTTGGTTAAATGTGAGCTGTGTAGTAACATTAGTGGTAAGCTGGGTCATACCTGCGAAATCTGTGGATGAACACCATAACATCTCGGTGGGCCTGTGAAGAGGCTCTATATCCCAGCCCGAGTGCGAAGGTTCTCAAGACACTGGGAAGGGTGGTGACGAGTCTTTCAATCGTTGACCCGTCCCATCTGGTGGCTCGGAGACGCTTGTAAATATCATCAACAAGATAATTTATGTGATTTGCCAAACGTGGATCCGCCAAAGACATGGCAGCTGTGTACACTGTGTTGGTATCTCCCATAAATGAGCCTGCCGGATCTTCACTTTGCCAACCCAAGTTACCCTGGCTGCCTTGGAATAGACCAGTGAGTTGATCGATACTGTCCGAATTCTTGTCCAGAGTGTATTTGCACTTCGGGTTATGCTGTCCAGTGCCGTACCCAGAATCAGATGGCTGGGGATTCTGTAGAAACGCATTATTCGTGTCTTGCTTATAATCGTCTAGCGTAGAATGGTGGCCATTCTCCCAGTCATTCTCTGGCCGCGGCTGCGTTGTGTCTGGTCCGTTATCAGGCCGTGAATGTTCCAGGTCCCTATTAGTTGAAATGTACTGGCCGTACCTCGCATGTTGAGGTGGTGACCCAGAATTGTCGACCTTGCTCATCTTCAAAGACGTAGAGTCTCCCAGAGATCTCTCCATCGCTGATTCAGTAGGCGTTGTAGCTTCGATGCCCGTCGGATTCTTTTTCAGCCTCATCTTGAGATCCAAATTCTCTAGATAGGAGTGGAGCGCTTGTGGTAGCATCTGTCCCGATGTACTTCCTGATTTCCCATCTGTCTCCTGCATCTGGCCCGGGATTTGTTGAATTGTGGATTCGCTATGAACTCCATCCTGTACTTCCAGGCCATCCTTAGGTATTGGTAATTGCGGCGAACCTTCGAGATTTGTTTCCCGCAAAACTTTGTCGATCATGGGTAAAGAGAAAATAATAGCAGATCCATGAAAATGAGAGGGGATGCCGGTCTCGTTGGGTCCAGGCCATAACGCCAAGTAAATTTTCTTCCATTTATCCTCTGGAGCACCAGTCCTCATTTCTCTCATGTTGAGTTTTGAATAGTGATACTCTTGTTGTTCAGTCATCCATTCAATCTGATTGGAGTCAGACCATGTTTGTGATTGATCATTCTCGGCTTGGGCGTTACATGTTTTCAAATGTTCCGATTTGACAGCCTTAAGTTTCCTTGCGCTACAGTTGAAGCGATGTTGCCGGCATTTTGTACATCCATATTTAAGCGAGTGGAAATTTTTGATATGATCTCTGAAATGCTTTATTAGGCTATTTGATATAGCGGTGCAGCGAATGCCGTTGTGAACACTTACAGTAGACTTCCCACGTCCTTGAATCCACATGTTGTGCAGGCATTCTTGACGAAAGCATAACGCTTGGGATCATGGTTCAGAAATGGACAGGCAAGCAGTTTGCTAGTGTCACGTCTTGAAATGGGATTTTCAGCAACGTGCTGAGAGATGGCTTGGCGAAATTCCTCAGTCCATTCGGCAGTTGGTTTCCGGGCTTGCTCTTTTGGTTTCATTTTCATATATTTCTTGTCAACTTGTGACAAGACACCGACACGATAGTTGCACTTAGATGGTAGAACTCAGTTTAAGGAGGTGGGGAAATGGTAGGAGAGAACAGGGCTATATGCTGCCTAAAAAGAACTCGAAGTTCATATTTATCAGGGTAACTGATCCAAGATGGGATTCAGCCACCTTCACCATCACGCCATGCCTAATGGGATGAAAGGTACCTGGGTCTCGTGGGGTTAAATTTTAAGAGCATGGCAACGTGAGGCTGCTAAAAATGCCACTGCAGGCCTATATGTGAGCAAGACACAGCCTTCGTCGTGCCCCGCTTGTTGGTGCCTAAATAGAAGAATGCCTTGCCGAGCCGCCTAGTCCGGCATATTCTGATTGCGCAGCAACGTGCTTAGTATTGATTGGAGTGAATTGGGACATTTCCCAATGAGTATACACCAGCTATGCCTTTTAATACGCATGTGTGTCTCACTGCATCTTTAGCGCCTAAAGAACTTATGCAGTCAGTCGCATGTGGAAAGCCATTTCGCCCGAGTGTAATACATCCAATGAGAACCCCTCTATCGCAAAATATGGGACAGCGACTATGTCTGCTAAGTAAGCTCATCAAACCTACGGTCATTTTGTCGATTCCTTGATCCGATAAACCGCAGCAGAGTTGGACAGGACAATTTGACGCTGCATAATCCCCTGTATAACCAGTCATATTCTTTCTCCCGCATCCTAGTCACAAACAAGGCTGGGCATGTCATTGCTCACTTTCTTCCCGATGGAAAGCCGACAGCTTGGACGAGGTTTAGTGGCTGGTAACGGAATACACTCAACCAGACTACGACTAACTTGATGCCTCCACTAAGACTGTGCAGCGAAGATAGTGGTCCCACTGAAGTTGTACTATGGTCTGTACAGGTTTGTAAGACCCAGAAGAGAGAGGAGTTTATCTACAATACTTGAAGACAGTCTCAACCGATATCAACTCGACTACATAAGCTTACAGCAGAGATTCATCCTTAAAGACAATGTGAATGAAGCAAGCCTGAATCTATGTGACCTCGAGGCGCTTATTTCACTTCTTGGACCAACTTTATTCCGCAAGTAAGCCTCAGAGCAGATACAACACGAGGATATAAATGAACTCAGACATTCATTGATTTATTAGTATCTTAAGAAGTTGGCGGTTGGTGTGACTGACTGCATTGTCCAAGTAAAGTAGTACTATGAAGCACCAATAGGACGCTTATCTAGCTTCTCTAGATATGACGCTTTAAGCCTTGTAATTCGGCTTTCCTGGGCTAGCCTAGTATGATCCAGCAAGAAAAGTGAAACCTTACAACCGACAACTGTCTAATAGTTAGTGCACCCATCCCATCGGGTTCGGGCCGCACTACTGTTCTTATCGGTCCAACGTCCTAATTTAGAAGGTGATCACGAGTCAATTAGCAGCCTTGGCTGCAGTAGCTATGAAGCATGAGGCTGTTTCCGGCTTGCTTCTCTACCCCGAAAGACCGGGCCAGCATCCTGTTGGTCTTTACGCCGTACAGGACTTACGCAATGCAACTTTTTCCACCCTAGACACCAACTGATGTTGGTGTCGTAGCTTGATCCACAGTAGAGGGGCATGAGAAGGCAATATCGTATGTTTGGAATGTAACACTTCGAAAAACTGCTATATACCTTGTGTTAGATCACCGTTGAAGAAAACGACAAAACTCTTTGTTCTATCAATCTATTTTATTTATCATCTTATACCCGTGGATAATATGGATGTCGTGACCGGCCTTGACCAAAAGTTTCGGTGTGAAACATTTTTTGTCAATTTGCATGGCACTCCAGGTAGAGTTATTCCATTATCTTGTTCTGGCTGTGCCTTGAGACTGACCACTCTCTCCGAAGGATCTGTGAGCAAGGTGCTCTGCCGTTGGAGTCTGTCAGACCCGAAGACGGACAGAGATACATCGCAGTATTTTCGCTCTGTGGACGTACTGATAAGCATCAGCCCTGCTCCTCAGGACAGGGCAACTGTGGGGGATGCCCCTGATGGGTGCCTTGCGATTGGAAGACCCCTGGAAACGCTTGCCAGGGCGTGCGTCTCAGCGTGGCCATCAATTGCCCTAGACGGAGGGGAGATTGCAACTAAGCTTATGCTTGTTGCTCGAGACGGGTTCCTGAGCAGATGCGACATTCTTGATGTCAGAATGAAGCACTGCGAATTCGTCGAATCCATTGTCCATTTCCCTACTCCTGATAATCGCTTCCCGGCACTCACGTCAGAGAACGAGACGTCTCTCCAAGCTCTCATGCGCTCGTCTCCAGGAGCGTTTCTGGTTCAAAGGTCGGCAGTGTCACAGGACCAAACCCTGAGACTTCTTGAGGACGACTTAGCAAACCGATTTTCATTCCAGTGGGTACTCCCAACTAAACCAGTCCCTCGAAGAGTCGCCATGGTTGGAGGTCGCCCCCTCTTCGACTGGGAGAGAAGATCCTACGGGTCTCGGGGGCCGTTTGAAGCCGCCAAGGGGCTTGGTGTGTCTTTAATAGTCCTTGATCGACCGGGGCACTGGCTCGAGGGTGATACTTACGCTCATCTCCGCGATTCTTTTATCGGTATTGATGTAGCCAATGAAACAGAGTTACCATCGATTATTGCAAACGCGCTCGAGGGTAAAGTAATCGACGCAGTCGTTACCTTCTCTGATGAATTCGTCATTGCCACTGCGAAAGCAGCAGAGCGGTTACACCTTCCATCAGAGGCTGTGGGGGCAATCCTACAGGCCCATCACAAAGACCAGACTCGCCAGGTGCTCAACAATCCCAATGTCCAAACCCTGAGATTGCAAAACGCCCAACAGATATCGGACGACCCATCCATCATCGAGCAACTGGAGACGTTGGTGTACCCCCTCATTGTTAAGCCTTGCCGGGGCGGTGCTTCACGCGGCGTCAAGAAAGTGCACAACGTGACAATGCTCCGCCAAGCTCTCCTCAAGATTGAAGAGGACCAGCTTTCTAAAGACGGGATTCTCATCGAGACGTATGTTGATGGGCCTGAGGTAGATGCCAACTTTGCGCTATGGGATGGCGAGCTCATCTTTTCTGAAATTTCGGACGACTTCCCATGCACAGCAGATTCGGCAAATACCACAGTTGACGATAACTTTGTGGAAACACTGATGGTTTTACCGAGCCTGCTTCCCCCAGCTGAGCTAGAGCTCCTCCGCTCAAGCCTGCACCAAGACCTCCTAAGGCTAGGTTTCCGAACGGGCGTCTTCCATGTTGAAGGCCGGATCCAGAATTCGTCAAGGCAATACAAAGAGATGGATGGCGTTTTGGACCTGGTCGAGGTCATTGGAGAGGGGAAAGAGCCAGCTCATCAGCCTTGGTCCTTCCTGATCGAGGTCAACGCCCGGCCGCCAGGGCTGGACTGTGTTTTCTCGACGCTGGATACCTACGGTGTGGACATGTGCGCGTTGCACTACCTCGCGGCTCTCGGGGCCGATGAGCGCGAGCGGTTTGTTGCGCTGTCTACACCCTTTTCTCGCGGCGCCCAATACTGGTGTGGGAACTCGCAGGTCCCCATACACCGAGACAACATCTTCGTGCCCATTGGATTCATTGATGAGGTCCTGCAACGATTGCCAGATGTGGCGCCACATGTCTCTAGGGCGGAGCTCTTCACCCAGCCTGGGGCTGTCATCTCGCCGCGAGGGGGGGCTGGTTTCGTCGCGTACTTCATGTTGTTCTCTAGGAAGAGTAGGAAACATGTGCTTGAGATGTCGCTTCGTGTTCAGGAAATGGCCAAGGATATTTTAGATGGTAGCGCATAAGGCAGTATTAGTAAATGCTATGGTAGGCTCAAGATCGGGACTCTTAAAGATATGCAGTCAATTGTGGGTCATTTTATGATGTCGCTGGTTTCATTCAGCTTCATTTTGGCCTGTCGCAGGAGATGGGATTACGGAGTTTCTGGGACGTGGCGCTCATGGGGCTGGCTGAGATTTCACGTGTTCATCTCCTTTGTACCGACATCTCCGATGATTGTCGCAGGGACGAAACACAAGCAGGGGTCATGAACGTCGTACAGTACCGGATATGCAAAGTTGATATTATGAGTGACTGTACTGGGAAGCCGTGTTCACGTCAAAGAGTCTTGGCGGTTTGCAGTTTGTATGAATGGTGCCAAGGACTCTGATATGAATGCACCAGCCGCCATCATGATCTACTTCTCACTGAGCTCGGGTGCTTGACATGTAAAGACAGCAGCACGATGTCTCTGGCTGACCTACACTAGCTTAGATACCTAAAGTGCCTAAAGAAAGAGCCCGTGGGAGTGGTACGAGTGCCCCTCGACGCCACGTTATCCCTGACCATAACTGCCAATCGGGTGCTGAACCACTCCCCGCCGACCAAGAAAAACGCCTGCCAAACATTACTCAACCCCGCCAACACCACCACTGCCACCAACAAACATCTTACTGACAGGCGGTCGCATAGCTTCCCAGCTTTAAGACTACAATACGCACACTCAATAGACCACACCAAGAGCCGACACATCAGCCACGTCTTTTCCCTTGTCGTGACCATGAAATTCGGTCAATACTTTCACCGGCTGATCAACCCCGAATTTGAGCCTTACTACATAGACTACAATCAGCGAAAGGCATCAATTAAGGAGCTACGCCTAATCGACCAGAACCTTGGTGGTAAATAGCCCAATCACTTCCCAAATCAAGTTCTCATCAGTGGAATGACTAACATACTCAGACGCCTATCAGCTTCTCCAAGATGATCTGTCTAAGATCGAAAAGTTCCATACGACGATTCTCGACCAGTAGAGAGAGACAATCAACAACTTTCACATTGAGGAGTCCCCTACTGCCATCCCTGTTCGGAATTTCCGACAGTCGGAACTAGTGCTCCTCGTCGCGGGATACCAGGACTTTCTGGACAATCTCCAAGAGCTGCGTTGGTTCGATCGAGTCAACCGAGACGCCGCGCGTCGGCTGTTTTCCAAGCTCAAGAGACTCCATCTTCAGAATCGAGAGAAATAAGATACTCATCAGGAGGTATGGTTCAAAACTTATGGTGGCTGTGAAGAAACTACCAATGAAGCTTCACGCCGGGTCAGCACGCTACTGGCAGAACTAAACAAGGCCATAGCCAACCACACGCCGGATTCGCATGGAATTCCTTTAAAGGAAATACCCTGGCGGTTTGGATCAGCTTCGGATCGATTGCCCAATATTGGCTCTCTGCATCATATGGTTCTGCAGGGCGATGCGGAAAAGCTCATCCGACTGGCAGATCCAGATTCTGCCTTTGACTTCGGGATCGTACAGCTCGGACAAGTCGTCAAGTATCTCATTTTGAACAGACTGGACGCTACGGCTATCAGAATCCTGGAACTGTCAGCATTGATTCTACTCCAAATGCACCAACCCACTCATTCTTCGACTCCCTTGCCGTACTCAACGTTGGAACCAATTTCCACCAGTAACGTACACTTTGGCGAATCTATCAAGGCGGAGATTCACAAGGCAAATTTGGCAGAAAGTCTATGGCCTCCAGGTCGTGTAGGGGACAAAATCCCCCTTTCAATACAACAGACCAAAGACGCAAAGGAACGTGAACACTTCGACCACGAGGTTTTCAATCTTCTTCAACCCCCAGTATACGAGTCCCAATTGATTAGGCCTATAGCGACATACCGTATCAAATTCAAGGAAACTGACTTCAAAGAGGAGCGCTGTTTGGTGCTCCATTGGGCGACCGGCGGCAGTTTATAAGCTATTAACAGTCGCTTCAAATTAACATTCGCTATATCGTACATTTCTCAAATCTTAGAGCCATCACAGGATATTGTGATCCTAGTACCTGCGATGTCCGCCCATGCCACCGCCTCCCATACTACCTCCCATGCGGCCTCCTCCCATACCTCCACCGCCTCCCATGCCGCCCTGTTTGCCGAACCCGGCCAACTTCCCGAGCCCGCTCATCATACCGCCGCCACCACCACCGCCGCCCATCCGACCACCACCAGTACCTCCCATCATGCCGCCACCGCCTCCACCCATACGACCGCCTCCACTGTGACCACCCATCATGCCACCGCCGCTGCTTCCGCCCATGCGACCTCCGGAGTGGTGGCCGCCCATGCCGTGTCCCCCGCTGTAGCCGGCAGTGCCCATCTCAGGGCCGTGGTGATGATGCACGACCTTTGTGGGTTGTTGGGAGCCGTAGCCTCCTGTACGGCGTTTTGACGATCCGAAGCACATTGTGATGGGTTGTGTTGGTGGTTTGGTGTAACTTTGGACGTTATGTGAGTTGCAGAAATGAGGCTATTGGCTGGCTTCTTCCAGTACGTGATTTTCTTGATGCAGATGTGTTGGATGTAGTAGACTGGCAAATTTGCGGCGCTCTTCTGAGTAAATAACAGGGTTGCTCTTGACGTTGCTGGATATGAAATTGGGGGTATCGTTGGTAGTTTCGGCTAGATTGATAATGATTAAAACTGTCCCCTAAGTGTTATGGCGAAAGCGCAGTATTTATTATTCTCCCTGTATCTGTCAACATGGCATCACCATGTCATCACCTCCCTTATCCTGGCTCGAGTGAACAGCCAGTCTCAAGAAGCAGGTTCTGGTACTAACACTGACGTCGCAAAGATGGTGGTTGCCGCTGTGGTGCTTGGCTGACGAACTAGAAGCTATGCCAAGCCCTCGAGAAATGCCGGTTGCCGTTCGTGGGCTCAGACCAAGATATAGTCCCTACTGAACCCCCCATTGTGACTGGATGTGGACCCGTTCAGTACGAACGCGCGGCCCACGCCAAGAAAGCTTGTCTTTTCCCATCTGGATATAACGGCTGCACGTACGGTGTCTAGGCGCACGTCAGCACCTCGTGGGGTACTCAACGCCTCGGTTTCTTTGCCGGAACCCTGGACTCACTCCAAATTCACGACCAAAACAGGGTTTCGTTCAAAACGCCCGTTCTATTCATGAAATAGTAGTAAGTCGTTTTCAGTATGTCGGGACAGAGGCAAGTCCCTTAGTATAGCTCCCATGATACTTATTTTTATCTTTCTCTTCATCGATTCCTTTCTACTTTTAAGTACCATTTTATTCTGTATCGACTGATAATATTCAATGTCATTTTTTGGTACTTGGTGATACGACACGGCGATGGCACTTGTGTGTAATGATGAAACATCTCGTTAACAGTCGCGGGGCTATTATTGACCCATTTCTGCCATAAACAACTATCCTACGTCTGTTTCGCTGGGCTAGCCTTGTTGATTCAGATCAACAAAAAAAGAGAAAAGAGATCATATATCAGAGATGTGTGCTATGGGGTGGAGGCCGCTCTGGAACGGAAAGACTAGAAGAACAGTAGCTACTCTTACTCTATCAGCACCATGATAGAATTTACTCGAGCCTATACTAGTGACGAGAGATGGAAAAACGTGGAAATTTCGTCTTAATAATTGTTTGTGCATGGCGCCTAATGATAGGCTGATGCAAAGCCCGGAGGCGTGTCTTTCCCGGCGGCTACTGAACGCCACAGCCTTATCCTCTGACCGCGATACCTCAAAATAGACAGCTGAAAGGCTCGGGGCTGGAAGGTCTCAGCAGGCTGTTTCCTAGTGTCTCAGCCTTGTCTATAAATCACATTTGGGCCCCGCGTCCTACATTCCATGCAGTTTATGTTTCATTTCCCTTGAAAAGTGGCACATCATGGCGTATACTTGGCGCTTAGTTACTATAACATTGACCAGAAGTTGATTCGCAAGCGATCGTGTATGGGGTTCTCCTGGGACCTCACGCATATGCAGGAGTTTTCAGCCGGTCTGTCACCGACAGCTACAGAAACCACTCAATACCTGTTATGAAACCTGCAATTCAGCCTCACATACACAACGACCTTCACAACAAGACTGGTACAAACGCTTCCAAGTCTCATATCCGACCCATGGGACCCAATCAATCCTGATCCTCCCTACCCCTTTTCAACTAATTGGAAGGTTTGGTGTAAGACTTATCAGGCAAAGTCCTAACGTGTTACACCAGTTCAACTAAACATAGATTGCAGGCCGTCCGAGTTGTTCCAGAGTATCTGTTTTTCTTTTAGCTCGGAAAGGGGGATCCCAGCAAGGCGCCAGCCAGATGGTCTATATTAAATCAATCATCTTTTCCATTCAAACAGAAAACTTTTCTAGCATCCGTCTACTCACTTTTTTCTTTTTTTTTTCCAAATCCTATAACGAAACATCAAATACATTCATTCTTGTACCGTCGAATATGACGACGGGCTCCTTCAAGCACTATGATGCTTTTGGGCGTCTCTTAAAGATCCACCAGCAGGAATTCGACGAAGAAAAGTACCTGAAGCCTAGCAGTGGAAAGCTAGTCCCACTGGTAGTCCAACAGGCCACGACGAAGACGATCAAATCTGATACTACTCATTCCCCGTTGACCCGTCTGTCGCAATGGGCGCATTCCTATTCGTTGGCATCGTGTCTTACTCTCATTCCCTTTCTCTCTCGAGCGGCAATCCAAACGCTTGAGCGCGGTGGCACCGTAGGCACCGGCACGTGGAGAAGATCTGGGCGGTTGAGGAAACAGATCTCGCCAGTCATTACCCTAGCCCAGTGGGCCTATTCCAGTCCCTGGGCATGGATCCCTTCTTGTTTTCTTCTCCTCTTCGCCGTAAGTCCTGTGATATATGTCTTGTCCCTCCGGTGAATCCTGACCTGATAAAATGACCAGCTATTGAGACCGGACGATATTGGCGGGACACCGAGGTATGGTGGCTATTACGATCCGGTCCGCGCCTTCGATCGTCAGTACGCTACGGTGGCGCGCAATCGTAAGGAGGGCCGCCATCAGACTGCAAAATGCAGCGGCGATTCCAAGCGCGACGATGGTGAATATCGCCGGTTCATACCACAAGGTCCAAGGGACATTGAGATGGGAGCTATGACGCCTTTCACCTCCACCACCACCCTCGTCCGCACAGCCTCACAGAGTGACTCAGATTCCGGCATGTTTCCCTTCAGACAGACTAACGCAGTCGTCTCTTCCACTACTCAAGATAGCAATACGACGAGGGTGGCTGACCCCGACGAGGAGAACCTTCTGGAACGAAGTCCTGGGCCAAGCTATCTTTGCTTCCTGACATACGACAAGGGAGGAGAGCCCATCGGATACGAAACTCGGAGGGTGGACGACTGGGTCCGTGAACACGGCGACCATTCTGAGACTGAATTCGTTTTTCTTTCGTATACCCGGGCACAGTTTAACTTGTTCACTGCAGAGCTCCTGGATAAAATGGAAGTATGGGATATGGAGACACGCAAGGCTTACCTCCACATTGGGAAATTCAACCGGGCTACCCTAGAGAAATACGGAATGGAAGCTGCCCAACAGGCTGGCAAGAGGGCATTCTGGTGGGATGTCGAATGCATCAAAAACGCCGACAACTCCACATCCAATACCGTCGACAACCCCGAAGTCTATACAATTTGCGACGTTGTGCGTGCCGCTCATTCTATGGTCATCCTTGTCGGCCCATCTGACGAGAGCAAAACGCACTGGGCAAAACGACCCTACAGACAAGAAGATCTGGACCAATGGCTGGCGGAAAGCAGCAAGACGTATGATTTGGGCACTTTGGCACAGTGGATGCAAGACTGGGGATCGCGGCTGTGGACCTTTCCTGAGATCTTACTTATCTCGCCCGGGAATCCAGTGAAGGTCTGCGCCATCGGGGGTCCCAGTCCGCCCGAGGCATGGGCAAAACGAAACTTCGCTTCTCGGTCTGTCTGGGCGGACGCCACGCATGTCCGCCAATTGATTGACCATTACGAATCGACGATCCACCTGAAGCCCCTGGAGCTTCTCAGCCTTGCCCTGGAATGCTTCCCCGGGAGGAAGGCACACAAACGCCACGATGGAGACTCGGCGTATGCCATGATGGGGCTTCTGCGCCGACGTCCAATGGTAGATGTAACGGACTCGGAATTCACCGCCTTTGCGAGACTCTCGCTTGCCAACAATTCCGAAAGTCTCTTGGAGCGTCTCATATGCCTGCAGCCACTCGAGCTCGGGAAGCCGTGGCACTACCAGAAAGACTTCTGGGGCTCGAAGCTCTGGGACATTGAACCCAGATGTCAGATTGCAGGCATCGCGGATCACGAAACGGTTATTCTGGACGGGGCCTATGGCGCCACCATACAGTGGGATGCGAGTAAGTTGCGTTCTCGACGTAATAACTATCCGGGTACTCCTAGAATCGGGTACTGACTACAGCTCGCAGTGAGAAAGGTGTATTTCTTCATTCGCCCCACCTTGAGAAGAACAGTTAGCAGATGGCTTTTGCGTGGCATCCCGCTGTGGCTCGCCACGGTAATTTCCTGGTTGTTCCTAATCGCCGAAGGTGTAGCCAATCTCAACGCCAGTGACCCACAACGCGAGGCTGAGTTCGATGAAACCTTGAAGCAACAAGGCCCCCCGCCATCCACAACGAATCCCCCTGGGGCAACCCCAGCCCAGATCTGGCTGCTACTATGTGTGATGTTCCTACTGCTCGGCACTATCGTCTTGTCACTTGCCGCACCTGCTATGATCCTCAACCTCTATGTCGGAAAGTTCTGGGACACCCAGGCCTCGTTCGTGGGGATGGAGGGTGTCCCGGCCGACCTAGGATTGATCGAGGAATATCTCTTCGGCTCCAACTGCGGCCGACTCCAATGGAACATGGCGGGAAGCATGCTCTCGCGCCACAAAGAATCCGAGGCCAATGAAACGGAGGCGTGCATCGGATTGCCGCCTCTAATGCATCATCAAGACGACAATCAGGTGCATGGTTACGGTAGCCAGAGCAACAGCCAGAGCAACAACAACAACAACCCGATCCTGCGGACATTCACAGTCATCGATACGTTTTCCATGACGGCCATAGCCTTCCAAGCCGCCCGCCCACCGACGGCGGTGATCGTTTGTGGGCGGGAAGGCGGCATGCAGCGCGCTGCTCTGTGCTCCTACGACTGGAAACGCAACACTTTCTCCCGCGAGCAGGTGGTCCGGCTCAAGACGACCGTCTTGGACAGGATGTCTAGGATGGAGCGGTTCCGGTTCTCCTTAAAGCGGCGATGCGACTCTTCCGGCTCGTCAAAGCAGACAGCGCCGCCTTGAGTGTGTTGGTTCAATAATGGCCCAGAACGTCCAGAAAAGGGGTTACTCCTAGTTGACTTCAGCACTGGGAACAATGTTTAGTCAATTTCAAAGGGTGCATGTGCAGGGCGCATGCAAATAAGGCTTGTGTAAAGCACCGTGGGATTTGCCTGGTGGTAATTTATCTCATCCAGCAAGGGGTAAGGGGTAAGCGGTAAGGGGTGGAATTTATTTGGCAGGCCTCGGTGTTGCTTTGTGGTTGATATAAGGTTGACATTAGGTTTTAGTGTCTTTGTCTTTGGGTGGTGCTACTGACGTAGCTTCAAGTTTATCCAACTCAGCCACAGGCATCAATCACATCGGACTTCGGGGTACCACGTGTCAAGCGGCACTCGGAGTTCCGGGTTGTAGATAGGGTTTCGGGGTTCTGGTTTAAGCGGATGGAATTTGAGCTTCTACGTGGTTTTTGTTGTTAAAGGGGGCGACTCAACCCGCAGGGATCGCCCCGGAAGTTTTTCGCTTAGGGGATTTTCAGGGGTCCTCCAGGTGGCTTTGCTCAATTCTAGCAGGGTTCCACACCAATTTAACATTCATTATACGCGTCCGTATCTCAGTGAATGCGTCGCTGAATTGACTCCGTGAATTACGCGACACCAGACTCAACCTATCAGTCTCAATCAACACACTTGATATCCGGTCATCTCGAAAATAAGAAAACGGGCTTATAGGCATCCCCAAAGTTCCAATACACGTCATGGCGTATCCCGGGTATGGAGTAACGCCGCACTACTTCCCCAAGGAGGAGCGCCTGCACGCCAGGAGCAGGACGAAAGCGTAAGCCGCATGACCAACCTCTACCACAAGGTTGGCCAATTAGACCCCGAGAGGAAATGCCCTATCACCCTCGTCCATATACTGGTAAGGGCTGCATGCCGCGATCCCGTCATCGCCCTGGACCTGGACAATGCCATTCAGAGCCAGTACCGCTTGGGTCTCAATGGCCTCCCAAATTCCCAACCTGCGCAAATGTGCCCGACCATGGCACCCACACAGATGAATACACCCCACAATGCTCAAGGTACTGGTTTTGCCGCTCAAATGGCGTTCGCCACTCCCAACATGCCGGTAGCTGCTGCCGCACCATCGGTTCCGGCCACGGCAACTGAGAGCCCCGCCGTCGCTAGGGCACCAACTGCACCAATGTCATCAACCGCCGGACCTACGGGCTTTTCTTCAGCTGGGTAGGTCGTGCCGGCATTCGCGGCGGGCCAGAAGCGCTCAGGCGATCCGCTGTTCTCACCTCAGCCGCCCGCAAGGCGCATTAGGACAGAAGCGCCCGTTCAGTCGGCGGCGGAAGCGAGACTTGGGTCCGAATCCCCGCTGTTCATGCCACAGGATGAATCCCCGTCATCGCCTGGGGCAGATGATCGCGTATTGTCTACATGCCGGGCGCATTCTAATGTCAACGTGGAGTCCCTCTTAAATAACTACAAGATTTCCTTCATTAGGGGGGTCGCTATCTTGAAGTTAACGTTCGACAAAGAGGCGAGTGAACCTGAATGGAGACGCTTCGGGACTCTGCGGCCAGAGTCGGACCAGTCGTC
Source organism: Apiospora arundinis (assembly GCA_039105305.1). NCBI lineage: Eukaryota > Fungi > Ascomycota > Sordariomycetes > Amphisphaeriales > Apiosporaceae > Apiospora > Apiospora arundinis. The sequence continues at coordinate 3,551,551 of JAPCWZ010000004.1, forward strand.
GTTTGAGAAGTCGGATGACGAGGAAGACGAGGAAGACGAGGAAGACGAGGAAGACGAGGAGGTTCTGGAAGCGCAGACCCCAGAGCCCCGCGAAAAGCGCGCCTGCTACGGCCAGTTCGTGGAAGAGATCGCGAGCGAATTGGAATTCCATGCCAAGTACGATTACGGCACGGACGGGAAGGAGGAGGAGGGGAAGGACGCCTTGATTGTCAGCCGCCACGTCGCCAATCGGATGAAAAAGCTGGCCAGGGCCATGGACGAGCACCGGTCCTACGACAACCGGCTGCACGTCCTGACCGTGATGCGCGATATCCTCTTCTGCTGCCTGAAGAAGGCCACGGGGTCGTGGGTCGGCTTCGAGGTCCGCAACTTGTCGTGCTGCTATGACAGCGACTTCGTCGCAGCTGTGTGGCTCATGACGCCTGGTCAGCGACGGAAGGTCAGGGTCCAGGGCGGAGGGGCGTGGATCGAGCGGTTGCTGGTCGTCATGCGCGAGGCTCGGCGCCATTGGGTCTACCCCCAACTGTATCAGGCTCTGGTCCTGCTGGATCCTCGGAGAGCGAGGAAAATAAATCCTTGGGGCGATCTCCTCGGATAGCTTTCTTTCTACGCATTTGTGTGAGCACTGGATTCCATCAATGTAAGTTTCTGCGAAACACGGCTATGTCACTCAATATTCTGTTAATAATTTGTTTAACCTAAGTATAGAGATTTAAACTTTCTACGCTTATCAGATCATCTCGCACTACAGGACTACTTCCGTGATTGTATATAAATTCAAAATCAGAAGCCCCAGTGCATACGTTCCAAACCTGGCATGCTAAAGACAAAAGGAGTGTAAGAAGAGAATTAAAAAAAAACCCGCAGGACTAAATGTATAGCAGCAACTTCCCAGCAGCCACATTTAACGCTTGCCAGGCGCTACAATCCCAGAGAGGCTCGACTGTTGCTTAAATCGAGGCGACGAAAACGGCAGCACCATCCGGATTGCCGTTGGCCAGCTCGACAGGGATGCAGTTCTCGCCCTCGCTGCCGACCAGGTCGCCGAACCCTTGGGAGTCGCAGTTGCCCGTGAACTTGCCGGTGTCACACCAGTAGTACTGGAACCACTCAATGTGGCCGGTGGTGCCCTGGGGCTGGGTGACCGAGTATGTGACGGTGCTGCTGGCGCCCTCGCTGTAGGAGTATCTGTATTGCGTCGTGTCAGTAATCGGTCTTTTTTTTTATAGCCGAGTATAGAGAAAGAAATAAGTCGTGAAGATAGAAACTTACTCGTAGCTGAGGCTCATGGACACGCTGACTACCTCAAAGAAGGAGGCGCCGACCTCGGAGCTGATGCCAAAGGTCGACGTCGCCTGCCAGGAGACTTGCATCGCGTTGCTCAGATCACATCCGTCGGAAAGCTCGCATGGCTGGTCTCCCGTAAGCTTCTGCCCCTCGAGGGCGCGGGTCTTCTTCTTTCCCTGGCCCTCCCACTTGCAGCTGTCGTCTCGCTTGATGGCTCTGGAGTTGGAGGTGGCGTCCGCTTTAGCCGCCGCGGCCGGCTTGGGCGTCTCCCCGGACACGACTGGCATGTCCCAAAGAGACGAGGCAGCGGGTGGCAGTTCCCGCGCATGAGAGCGGCGGCGCTTGTTGTTGTTGCTGCTGATGAGATTATTGCCGAGCCCCAGGCGGTCGCATTCGTCGTTGCAGCAGTAGTACGTCCCGATGTACTCGTCGAGCCAGAGCTGGACGCAGTTGTGGGACTGGGCGCCGTCGATGACGATGATGGGGAGGCCGCACGTGTCCGGCTGGACGTCGGCCTGCTTCAGGACGGCGATCTTGCACTCTTTGTCCAGGCCGGCCGCGTTTACATAGCCCTTGTACTGGCCCGCCTGGTTGCGCTCCCAGTCGTCGGTAGGGATGACGTCGCCTTGCTGGCAACCGCTGTCTGAAGAATCAAAGGTGTGAAGCTCCAGGAAGGAGTTCTCGTCTCCATCAGCCTTCTGGCAGCCGGCGTCGCGATAGATAGTGAAGAGGTAGTCCCCGTTGGCCAACGCGTAGGGTAACAAGGTCGAGAGACCGAGGACAGAGAGGGATAGCTTGGAAGGCATGGTTGTTACTGTACTGGAGGTCAAAGATGGGAAAAGGAGGCGTTAGTGTATTGGGAGCGGATATTTTCTATGGCTTGCTGCTGTGAGGTGATGAGCAAGGTTGCTTTTTTGTCAAAGGGGACCGTCCCCCTCTTATATACTTTAGGACTATCTGATTTCCGTAGAGAATTGCATAGCACATCCACTTGTCTCCTGCCATCCTGGCGAAGCTGAAGAAACTGTAGCCATCTCCTTTACCCATCGACGACAATCGACGATCGACGATGCCCAATACAATACCAAGACCTCGCTTGAACTCGAAGGATTTGCACAACCGTGTGTATCCGATGGGGGTAGGATAGCGTTGGATTACGATAGGAGACGAATTATAACAGCTGTTGTTAGTTTTCTAGCTCGTTATTTCCACCTCTACTCCACATTATGAATCCATCCGCCACATATCAGGTGGTTTTGATTCTTAGATGGTATAATATGTTATGATCTCAAGGCGCCAGACTGTCTGAACGTGCCGTTTACGCGGGATGCCAAGACGGTACAGAAATAGAACGTTTCTCTCAAGCTACCTCAGTTTATGCTACGGTCTTTGAAGGCGCCGCCAAGACACCGTGTATTCCCAATACTACCACATGCAACGATCGTATAAATCGATATATGCGCATTGGTACTCGCAAATGTAACCCTGTGACCGCATTGATGCCACACCCCAAGTTCACTACCTCTGCTGAAGCTGAGATCGGTCCAAACAGGCCGAGCCTGACAGCCGTTTTGGGATACGGTACGGGCACATAGGAGAAAGCCCAGGCAGCAGCATAACATACTGTTGCACTCCGTCCCCAAAGCTTCTTCTCTTGTCTTTTATCTCAGCAATTATAGCCCCAGTTCTGGTAGTTGAAATCACACTAACACATTAGTACCTCCACTTCCTTCATATTGCATGCCCTGACACTATGATCATACCCAAAGTGGTTACCAGAACCCCGGGTTTTCGGCGACAGGCCAGCCTCACAGTAAAGGACTATTACAGCCCATTACCGATCGTTCGACCACAGGAGAGAGGACAAAATGCTCCGGGGGAGGCCTAACTAAACCTGGAATCAATGTGTTGGCCATTGGTGCTCTGTCTTGCCATCCCGAGAATGCATGACATCACAATCAGCACCTTCGGTGATACCCGCCCAGCCAGTGCTTTTGCTTCGGGCTCCGAGATGGTGGGAAATCGTGGGCCGATGTCAACCCGGGTACTGGAGTCTGCTCCTTTGCAGCCGGAACAATACTGCCCGCTGTGATGGTGAAGCGTGGCGAGTCTCTCTATAATGGAACGCATATGGTCCTCTTCATCCTCATACCTAGCAGACAGAACCGAGTCCTGAGAGCTGGCCTCGTCTTTCGAGACGGTATCACTTTCATTTTCATCTTCGCCTTCGTTATCAAGCCGGACTGTATCGCTTCGTAATCGAACAACAGCATGGTGAGCAGACTAATCAATTGCTTTGGCGATCCAGTCCACGAGCTCAACCTCCTCCTAATGACTTCATCGACTGGGCGGTCTGGTCTCTTCCTTTGGAGACGCGGCACATAAGAAGTCGTATGAGGTAGCCCAATGCCATTAGCCCCTGATCGACAGTCCTCTTTGCGAGCCAAATATGCGGTCTGCTAAGATTAGATAAAGGTTGCCAGTAATATATATCTATAGTATAATCAAAGCTCTAGTAACCCTGGTCTACCAAAGGCCTCACGGGCGGTCTATTTGTAGGGTCGATGCCCTGCCCTGATCGCAGGCTCTCTCGTAATCCTTTGCTGCCTTGTCTATCCCAGTACCTACTCGAGCTCTCGGCATCCCTCAACGGTGGCGTCGAGTATGATGGCAGTTCCCATATCATGGAACGCAACTCCACAGATTATCGCGGTCGAGGTATTCCCACAGCATATCCATGGTTGATATATGTTGGGCTAGATGGGCTAGTCGTTTTCACTATTCGCCATCCGGCCTTATACGGTCACCGGACGCCAAGAGGCTATATCTATTTCTTGTTTCCAACGTCTGGAACAGGTGGTCAGCAGGGTTATGCATTACTCGCAAGTAAAAGACTTGTATCGGCGACGGCTCTGTAACTTACTGAACTGGAAGTGGATGATATCTCCGTCTTGGACAACCTGGAGAAAACATGGATCAGCTACTGCAGCTCTCAGGAGGAGGATGGGTACCTACATATGACTTTCCTTCTTGTCGGTATTTGCCGGCAGCCTTGATTGGGGCCATGGACTTGGCGCCTTCGCAGAGATCGTGGAAGTCTTGGTAGGCGACCACTTCGGCCTTTATGAATCCCCTCTCGAAGTCGCTGTGGATAGCACCAGCAGCCTGCGGTGCTAGGCAGCCCCTTGGGACAGTCCAGCATCTGATCTCTTTCTCGCCAGCTACACACACAAGTTAGCAGTGTATAATTTGCCAAAGGGGTTGGCAAAGTGTGACCATACCGGTGAAGTAGTATTGCAGGCCGAGCTTGGTGAATCCCTCAGTGATGATCTTTTCCAACTTGGAGCTGACCTTGCTCTCCTTGAGGAAGGCGGCTTGCGCGTCTGGGTCATCCTTCATGCTGTGAACCTTCTCTTCGAACTCGATGGAGAAGGGGATGATGTCCCGGGGAACGCCTCCGTGCTCGGTGACCCACTTGGCAATGGGTGGCAGGTACTTGCTCTTCTGCCTGAGGTAGTCCTTCATCGTCAGGTTGACGAGGTAGATGACGGGCTTGGTGGTGATGAGCTGGATCTTCTCGTTGATGAGCGCAATCTCGGCCGGCGTCCAGGTTCCGTCCCTGACTGGCTTATCATCTTCCAGCATCTATCTCACGAGTGTGAGCATACAAAAACGGGCTGAGCCTTTGGGGCTGATCCTATGAGGCTGAGAATTCTGGGCTTACGGCTCGGATCTTGGTCGTGGTCTCTGTGAAGAGAGGCAGCATCTTGTATTTGCCACCTGCCTTTCTGACGAGTGCTTCCTCGGCAACGATTTGTTTCTGCAGAATGTCCAGATCTTTCTTGCAAAGCTCGCTTTGGATGGTAGCTAAAGGATGTATCAGATTAGCTTCGTCGGCTTGAGAGGCTTGACTCTGAACTAACCCAGGTCCCGGACGGGATCGATAGAGTCATCCACGTGCAAGACTTGATCGTTGTCAAAGGCTCTGACAATGTGGAACATGCCGTCCACTGCCTGGATGTGAGACAGGAAGGCATTTCCAAGTCCTTCTCCTTGAGAGGCGCCCTTGATCAGGCCGGCAATGTCGGTGACCTGCAGATAGGCTGGGTACATAGATGGCGGCTTCCAGAGGTCACATAGAAAGTCCTACACGCATTGGTTATTTTCAGGCATCTATCAGGAGGTTTCTACAGAGTATCTCGGCTTACATATCGAGCGTCTGGAACAGCACATCTCGCCTCGTTGGGCTCAATGGTACAGAATGGGTAGTTTTCTGCGGCGGCGCTCTGCTCGGTCAGGAGGTTGAAGAGACTCGACTTCCCCACATTGGGCAGACCAACGCATCCCATCTTCAGGTTCTTGCGAACCCTTCCGAAAGCAACGACATTGTCCGTGACGGTTTCGACCTTCTTGGGCGGCATGATGATTGTTATCGGCCAAGCACAACACGAACGCGTTACTATAAAGCTGAATCTTGGAGGGGTTGAAGATTGAAGGAAGAAATCTATCTTTGGAGGGGTCGTTGTTGGAAACCATCCACCCGCAGACTTTTAGAAAATGACCTGACAAGAAATGGCCTGACAATTGACTTCTAGGCCCACCTAAGCGCATAAATAGAACAATTACAGGGTCTTGGTGGAGGGGCAGAGCCTAGACCTTGTTTACGAGTAGTATAGTGGGGCCGCTTGCTACTCCAGTCTCTGACCCAAATGGCCCAAATGGGAAGGCTTGGCGGCGACCAAGATGGGAGCCATGGGAGCCGTGGCAGCAGCAGAGATCATGATGGGCTTGAAAGTAGAATCACTCTTGATGGCGGCAGGGCTACTTCGGTCACTTTTGCTCCTCGAGTTGCCTATTGTTAAAAAAAGGGGGCGAGGTTGATGAAGCAATATTGTATACTCGACACCAAATAATGAGCGTCTTTATTTAATACTTATACGATAGATAACAAGGGATGTAATGTTAAATCTAAACACGAAAATTCCCCCTTGGAATTTCACTAACCCTAGGCCTTAGACGTTGAAGTCTCCATAAGATAGAAGATGAGAAATAGAGCATTAAATCCGACCATGAGAATGTCCTCATGTTAACAATCTCAGAGAAGGATTTGATCTTACAAAATCTCAATAGAGGCAACTTCCCCAACTTTTTATGAAGTGTCAATCAGTCACAAGGCCGTCTTAATCAGGGCAAGGAAAAAGTGCAAACCTTGACTGCGCCGTTATCTTTGTAATGCTCAACGGTAGTTTTGAACTTATCTGGGAGCTTTGTCGTATCATATGGCTAAGGGACAAAAGGACGTCTAAAGGATATCAGACTAGGTGTATATAAACCTGACGAATCACCCTCCTAGAAGGAGAGGAAGGACAGAAGACCAGAGCCCCTAGAAGTGCCATAGTCAATTATTAGCAGAATCAGAACCAAGCTCTTGTTGCCCTTGTCACAGCTAGTTTCCAATTGCCAGCTCTTTTCTATACGGGTGCTGAGTCCTGACCAACCCTGTGGTCACTCAAATGCTTATCTCCAATTCCCAATTCATACTCATGTTGATGCTAACCAACTATTTTTTTCTCGCAGCACCAAGTCAGGCTCATAGTTGGCTGACAAGTGTACACTCACATCGCAACAACATACCTATCTATCTGGAGGTACCAGTAGGCAGGCGGTAACGGGTACGGCGGCCATGGTTGCTAAAGCCCGGGCGGTTGGCGCTTATTAAGTGGAGCATCGCAAGTACTGGTTCATAGGTTGCTCCATCGCATTTCACTTCCGACAACATCTCATTCCTTACTCCTTATTCCTTATTCCTCATCATTTCTAGATGATTGGGTTGGGATGACTTCCGGCTTGCGACGATTTCTCTGGCCTGGTCGGGCGTGGAAGGCTATCCCCCTCTCCAACCCAAACTTTACTCGCATATCACCGGATGAGAAGATAGAGGAGGAGCTCTTTCCTGACCACCTTGCATCGCGTTACTACCCCGTCCGCATTGGCGAGGTCCTCACGGATCGCTATCAAATCGTTGGCAAGCTGGGGTTTGGAGCCACATCAACAGTCTGGCTGGCCCGTGATCTAGAGTAAGATGGCTGTCCGTTCGTAGTTGAGTGTCGAGGCTCTTATACTGAGTACCAATGGATTTGCAAGGGCCGCCGGCATGTGGCTCTGAAGCTTTTCGTCAACTCGGCGTCTATGGGCAATCACTTTGAGCACGAGCTCTCAATATATCGGCACATTGCTACCTCTGCTGCAAAGCACCCCGGTCGCGAAGCTATCAGAAGCCTGCTGGACTCTTTCGATGTTTCTGGACCAGACGGGGTCCACCAGCGTCTAATTCATTCTCCGCTGTGGGAGAGCACCCTGACCTTCCTCCACCGCAATCCAGTACGACGACTACCCTCGCCGGTCCTTGCTTTTATCCTCCGCCGCCTCTTTCTTGCTTTGGATTTTTTGCATGAAGAATGTAAAATCATTCATACAGGTACGTACGTTGGGACCCTGACGCAGCCAAGTTTGACCAGTCCCCTTTTGTCCGCAACAGAGGGTGCTGACTGCCGCGGGACAGACATCAAGGCTGATAATATCATGTTCGGCATCAACGATGATTCCGTGTTTACCAGATTCGAGGAGCAAGAGCTGAACAGCCCGTCTCCGCGCAAACTCGTTGATAACGGAAGAGCCATCTATTTGTCACGCGAGCTACCACCACCAAAGGATTGGGGTGCCCCGGTCCTTTGTGACTTCGGCTCGGCGGTCATAGACGACAAAGGGCATCGAGAGGACGTACAGCCTGACATCTACAGAGCACCCGAAGTCATCTTGGAAGCATCATGGTCCAACAAAATCGACATATGGAACGTTGGATGTATGGTAAGCAACTTGCATAACTAACTATCTACGGCCTTTTCGAGTTATAGCAGCTGACTTGGAATCTGCGCTGTCCTCTAGATATGGGACATATTCGAAGGTGGCCACCTGTTTACGGGACAAGACTTGGAGCACAAAATGTACCGCAGTCGCGCCCACCTTGCAGAAATCGCTGCATTGCTCGGGAAACCTCCCCAGGCACTGCTCGAATCGGGCAAGTCTAGTGATAAATTCTTCACAGCTCAAGGTACGTTTGATTAACCTTAGTCTCTATGCATACCGGATCAACCAGGCCAGCGCAGGAAACCCGAACCATTCATTATCCATACTACAACACTAAGCTCTGCTTTCAATGCTGACAAAACTTCGATCGGTGTACAGGAGACTTATGTCCGGATATTCCAGTCCCGAGTAGTACAACCCTCGAAGAGCGGGAGACCAATCTGGAAGGGGAGGACCGACAGAAGTTCCTCGCCATGATACGGAAAATGCTCCAATGGGAGCCCACGAAGCGTTCGTCGGCGAAAGGGCTCGCCGAAGATGAATGGATCATGGACAACATGTGAAAATATCTATACAATTTCTCTTGATCCCTCTTTCTTCATTGGCACTTCAACTTTGTAACTAACCCCCCCTTCCCTAGCCGAGACCAAAATCGGCTCTGGTGCATATAGTTGAGCGGTGACCCTTCTAAGACTGCTAGTCGCTTGATGTATCTGTTAATCATCCTAAGCATGTATCACGAACCGGGCAACATTGAGCGGCGTCAAGTTGGAAGATGGACCCATACACATACAAGTAATACCAATCGTTACTTCAAGCGTCACAATGAACTGAAATGGCCCTTTGAACTGAGCCACGTACCAAGACAGCACGCATTGGCCATGGACAGAAGATGGTGGAGTTCTCATCCGGTCTCATCGCTCCAGGTGACCTCGTTGGCACGACCGATGCCTATTTTCAAGTCCTCAAGCCACTACCATACACCTGAAAGGCGCGTCTCTCGGGACCGGTGACGTACTGGCGGAGCCGGAGCAGGCGGATGGACGATACCTGTGTAGGCCACGGCTGCTTGTGGTTATCGGGCGCCGGGTCGTCTTCTTTGATAGTAACCCAGCGAAACCCGAGAGCTCCTCGTCCAGGGAAAACCTGCCTCGAGCTTCCTTCTTTGTTCACGCAATCAAACTCCATGTGCGGTTCTAGTGTTGATATCGACTCACCATGAGATAGAATATTATTCTCTCTTGCGTACATCACACAGTACGTCGATGGAAACTGGGAAAGGTCTGGGCAATCCTGGACCCAGGTCAACGGTACATACTCGCGAGCTCTCTTCCAATTTCATCATCTCCGCGACTCGGGATGTTGCGAATAGACGTATCCGGCACCTCCGACCCTAGACGCGGGTGGGTTTGCGTGCGATCAAGGCGTCGCTTGTGGTGGCGATACTCAAAAAGATGGCGAGTATTCGTTGGGCCCGCCTATGACCTAGGCCGTAATATTTCCTGGTCACACAGCGATGGCTGAAGGCTTTCAGCATAGAGCCAAGGGTCGTCCCGTACCGGCGACCTTTTGCGTGGACAGTGTCGGTATCATCTCCTAGCTAGGAGTAGATGAGTGGTATGAATGTGAAAGCATTGCTTTTATTGTGATCATATGTATATATATATATATGTAGTAGAAAAAAAGAAGTCTTGACCCTATAACCCAAAGGCAAGTTTTGGGGGGTGACGCCGACCCCCACGGAGCCGCCTGTTCGCTCGAGAACCCAAATGAAGATGATGGAACGATGTCCATAGGAAACGCTGCATTGATAACAAGAGAGAGAGAGAGCAGATGCGCTACTCGAAATCTCGTTCGCCCCAAGCCCATGGGGAAGAAGGAAGAAAAGTGAAAGACAATAAAACGCCGTAGGGTAGCAGCAAGGTCGGGCTACCCCTTCATGTTTCGTCATGGTCTCTTTGTATCATTTGTTTCTCCGGTGAATATGCATCTGGTCATGTCGTGCCTTCTTCGCCCACCCGTCCATCTGTGACCAAGCACGTCTGCGTGCTGGTGGTGGTGTGCTCCTTCTGTCTCCAGAACAGTAAGAATGAATGCTTTTTCTCTTTCTATGCTTGCTTCTTCTTCATGCAACTTGGTCGGCCATCCACTTGGCTTGCCTGTCTTTCTGTTTTCTCTTCCTGGGGCGAGACACTTCGCTCAACCCGTTTCGCTTTGTTCATCGGCAACTCTCTCTTTCACTGTTCACAGACTTAATCGGTCCAGGCTCAGCCGGTCATTACTCCGCACCCGCTTCACAACGCCCAGCTTGAAGAATTTCTCCTCGCCGCCCGCCGTCCGGCCACCGATGTACCATTTGTCCGCACCCCGCGCGTCGCGGAACCCCTCGGTCGAGCTGTCACTGCCCCGCCTGTGCCCGCTTCCTGCACCAGCCGGTATCGGTACACCGCCGGCGCGGGGCGAGTGGATGGGGAGTTGGTTCATGACGCTCCCTGCGCCCGCGGCGGCCGCTGCCGCCGCTGTCGATGACGAGGCGGGGGTCGATGTGGCGATACCGCGGGCGGCACCAGGTGCAGCCCCGGATGCGGACTGTGTGTGGGTCTTGGACTGCGACGAGAGGGCGGAGGCGGAAGGGGGTGCCTGGAGTCGGAAGGCGGCGAAAAAGGAGGAGAGGAAGAACGGCCGTTGCGAGGACGGCATCGTCGGAGATGGGGAGGATGCCGGCAGCCAAGTGCTGCGTCGAGGAGGTAGGTAGTTCGAGGTTGGCGGTGGGATGGATGTGCGATTGTATCCCCCGACCGATAATTCCCCAGATTCCTCCGCTAAAGGCTGAGTGGTATTTTGTGGGTGTTACCTGTGGAAGCCGATAAACCCTATTGAGGCGATGATGAGTTTGTGTTTCAAATCAACCTGTACGTTTTGTCCCTGGTATATGTAGAGCTGAAGTAGTTGAGGCTTGTGATGCAGGTCGATGTTCGGCTCGTGTGTCCGTGGGGGTGGGTGTGTTTGTGTGTTGTGCCGTGAGCCCGAGGCTTATGGAGAGATGGGGTGGCTGTCGGAGGTTGTCGGTTGCTTGGACTCGTGTGATTGTCTGGCCGGGATCGTGATGTACGACGCAGCCGCAGCTTGGTTCTTTTTTTCAGGAGGCTTTGGTTGGTTCCTTTCAGCCGGTACTCTAGGCAGTGCGCCTCAACCTAAAAATGCTCGATCGATTGCCCAACAAGTCGGGTTTCCTTTTTGTGTTCAATGTTGCAACCGAGAGTCACGGAAGAAATGTGATGGGCCTTGGAGAAGTATAGTGGATTTCGCGGGGAATCGATTCTATGGTTGCGTTGCGGGAGACGAGGCACAAGGGCAGATAGATTGGTTGGCGCCGACTATTGTCGTACGACGCTGATTTTTGAGCCGTTATCTGATTGAGTGGCAGAGGGGGCAGAGGGGGATGCTTAGCCGTTACGTCGGTCTGTCGTTTGTGATGGAGGGTTGCGTTTGCACGCACACAAAGCAAATGCAAGTTCGCACATCAAGCAGTCAACTTCAGGTTTGGGTCGGGGTTGGCGGTCATCGCACATGCAAGTTCCAGCCGTTTTGCAGGCAAGCCAGGCCACCGTCCCCTGGAGCAGCCAATCAAAGGGGCCCAGTTGGTGAGCGAAGGGCACTCGGCCCAACGCTAGAACGCTAGAACACCCACCAGAGCACACACCACAGGCAACCCCTCTATCGGCCATTGTCGGGTCGCTCCTCTCTCTCTCTCCTCTCTCTTCTTCTCGCTGCGTCTCGTTCTGTCTCTCCCGCTCTTTGATCAAGCCCACTCACACCCAAATTGGCAACCGCTCCCGGAAAGGCACTTTGCGGGGTGCTTTGTGGGGGACTGTGGCAGATCGTACGATCAAGCGATCCCACTACTAATAATAAAACGTCAACACTTCAACTGGCTGATTGACATCAATCAAACATTGAACCATTGTGATCTGACTTGCACATGCTCGGTATGGAAAGAACCGGGCACTTCGGATGCCTGGCAAGCCTGGTGACCCTTCGCATGCGCCACAGCACCCGGCCAGTCCGTATGTGGCTTTGCTGGGGTATTGAGTGGATGCGTTGCCCCTGAGATTCATGCATGCATGTATTGAATTGACCAACGCAAAGCGAAGGTTGGTTGAATGACGATCGTATTATATATATGTAGACACACCACAACACCCGTACGATTACCACATAAAGCGCTGCACGTTCCCGCCATCGAGAAGCGTGCCATCCTCAGCTTTCCAGAAGAAAGATCTTGTGAGGAAGATGTACATGGTCATGGCGTTAATAAGAAGGAACCACATAGACTCCAGGACCAATCTGACATCAAAACGGTTGCCAATCCGTACCAACCGTGTCGGCGGCGACTTATCTGCCACAATCTGGAGAGTACCAAGAAGATCGTCCATTGACCAAGCGGGCACCAATAGTCTCCAGAACACCCACGGCAAAATGAAATAACGGGGTTCCACCAGCGGCGCCGTCATGAGCGACAAGGCCGTCGTCAGCAGGAGAATGAGGACGGTGGATGTCGGAGGCGATTGAGAGACTTCAGTGCTCGATGTGCTGGGGCCACTGAAAAAAGACTTGGAAGGCTCGCTACTATGGACGTGAGACCAGGAAGGCTTGCTGTCGTACAAAGCAGACCAAGCCAGCCAGCCGCAGAAGACGTACACCGGCACAAGAGCGTGCCTGACGAGGTTTCCCCGAAGTATCGAATACCTAAAGATGTAGAACATATAATGGCGGTTGTCGGCGAGGGTGAAGGGATGAATGATGGTGTTGAAGTGCACAATGAGTAACCCGATTATCAGGCATGCAGCCACCAACAGTACCGACAGTATCGGGCCATTGGAGAAGACAACGTTAAAGGCCTTCAAGAGCGCAGACTTCTCCAGTTGAGTGGAGTGGCTCGAGACCCGGCGAGTGACAGGAGACGGCGTAGTGGCCGAGCTCGGCGACGAGCCCGTAACAAAACGGTATGCCGCATTGAGACAGCGCAGAGCTTGTGGGAGGAACAGCGGTGCCGAGAAAAAGGCAAACAGGGGCCAGATGTAAAGCATCTGAGCCAAATGCAGGGTGGCGATGTGATTTGACTTGTCGCCCAGCACGACGCCTCCATTCCATATGACAAAGGCAACGAAAAGCCCCATAGTCGCAATGTGAGGATAGACTCGTCGCAGTATGGTCAAGGCATTCCTATAGAACAGCTGAAGAACTCCAAAGGCAAGACTGACGATACACAGAGCCAAGTCCCCCGGCCAGGCATCGCCGACGGCTGGATCATAAATTTGACCAAGCGTGTATTGCCAAGGGAAAAAGTGCAGCTCCATACCGATCGGAGATGGATGGTATACATGGCCTGGCATGTACTTCCAGGGAAATAACTGCAGCTGTGAGTGCGTCCTGGTGAAGTGAGGCCCGTCAGGGGTGACCTTTTCGTCGAGACTCTTGAGGGCTGCCACGGCTTCTAGGCCGCCCATGTACACGACGACCCAGAAAACATTCGTCTGTCGCATGAACAAAGCAACGACTCCCAGCGCGATCGTATAGACATCATTGAGGAAGCTGGGAGGCCCAGTGCCAGAGATCCGCGAAGTGTGGTTGGAGTAAGCGGCGAGGACGATGCATGTTGAAAGCACATCAGTGTAAAACAGCCCAGAGAAGAAGAACAGGACAGGGAAGAGGGCAATGTTGAGGCCTGAATGCAGCGCAAAGTTGAACCGGAGGGGAGAAGTTTGGGTTCCCTTGATAGTAGGCCGGCAAAAGGTGGCAAAGAGCGACGTCCAGAATATGGCAACGACGTTGAACTGGCGGAGGGTCTGGGCCGAGCAATCAGTCTTGCCTACAAAACGCGTCCACGCTATGGCGGCAAGATACCTGCGGAAATGTTAGCTAAGAGACAGGTAAAGTGACCAAAGACTTCAGTTGACTTACAGTCCAGGAGGGGTGGTGATCTTGTCATCCCACTTGGAGTATCTGCCCTGGCAGTACACTTGAGTTTGCGGGATGTGGAAGAATTCGTCCTGTTACCCCTGATCAGCTTCTGCCCAATTGAAATCCGTGGTAAGGATGATGAGTATTGACTTACCAAATACGGTGCAGGCACGGATGCATTGACATAGCTGAGCCATATGGATGCGAATGCAACGAGAATCAAGTTGAAAAGCCCAAACTTGACGAGAGCGTTCACATCGACGCTTCTTTGCTTGTGCTCCTGCAAGAACCTCCACAGTGCGACGAGGAACAGGCCGGAAATGAATGTGAGAAGGAATTTCTGATCCAAGACCAGGTCTAGGGCCTTGTCCAGCGATTCCATGATGAGTCGATCTGGCGGAGTTTAGATCATGACTTTCAGGTTTGTAGATGCGAATTGAGGTGCAGTGTGCTGTCGGCGATATGTCACGACTGGTCTCAAATGCCGATGAAGTTGCGATGTGGCAGTTCAGATGCAGTACGGAGATGGAAAGACAGTGTGGAGCTGGAGCTTGGTGGGCGTTAGCGCACGGTATCCTGGGGTCAGCGCCTTCCTTGCCAGCAGCTTCTAACGTAGCTGTAGCTGGCTTGCGGCGTATTGTTCGCCATGTCAGCCTTGAGTGCGTGCCAATTGCATCTCGACTTAATGGTCTCTCTTTTGACGCTACGACTACTTTTTGAAGTCAATCAGAGTTGTACCAGAAGTTGGAAGGTTCGTTACCAGAAGGAGTGAGCGAAGGGCGCAGGAACTTATCCCTAGCCGAAGGTCACCATCTCACAAATACTGGATTACATCAGGGCAACGACTGGCTGTTGGTATTCTTGTACATAACGCATCATCTTGATTCCTGGAATATATCACAAGGAACAAGACGGTTTTGTCAACTTGACTGATTCTTGTAATGCATAGGTACTTTTAGTACTGAACTGGAGATAGGCCTCATGCAAGCACTGATAGATTCTGCCATCCTGGGATCTCACCTAGGGATAATTTATTCACCTTCCGGGTAGGTAACCAAGTTACATACATAATCTTGAAAGAATGGCAATGCGACGGAGGACATAATAGTTCTGCAATTCGTTTCACATGTACCAATATCGTCGATACTGCCTGCTATTGGTAAACCCATTGGTTGTGGCAATGCTTCACTAGCAGTCGCTCCCGCACTGTACCTACTTCGGCTGGACCCCTGCGTCTAGGCCGTTTGTAGCTAAATCCCACCCCCACGGCAACGCAAACAACGCCTTAAGCTTTTTGACTGCATTCCATCCATTGGATCCTTATCAGAGCTGAGCTGAGAGACGTACGACATCATACCCAAAAGCCTCAATTTGTCCGGTTTCCCCTCCGGTGTGCTATTTTTTTCTGGCCTGATAAATACCCCTCCGACCACCCCATCGAGTGCTGTGCTACCCAAGCATGCAATCGCCAAAATGGCGTCCTCTGTCCGACTCACACAGCGTGCCGCGCGCTCTTCCTCGGCTATCCTAGCTCAGAGCTTGACGAGACAACAATGCCCACGTCTCTCGCGAACTACACTGCCTGGCAGACGGCTTAACTCGACGACATCGAAGACAACACCCACCTCGCCTGTGCCTACACCTCCTGCTGCTTCGGCAACACCACCGGCGCCGGCCCCAACCCCGACCCCATCTCCCTCGTCGTCGTCGTCGTCGTCGTCGTCGTCGTCGTCGTCGTCGTCGTCGTCGTCGTCGTCGTCGTCGTCGTCGTCGTCGTCGTCGTCGTCGTCGTCGTACTCCTACTCGTCAAGATCGGAATCATACACCGCATCCCGAGCCAAGATCCTGCTCTACTCCACGGCCCTCGCCACCACCGGCTACCTCGCCTACTTCTACGCCACCGATACCCGCGCCTCGGTGCACCAATGGCTCGTCCCGCGCCTGATCCGCACCATCTGGCCCGACGCCGAGGACGCCCATGACGTCGGCGTTCAAGCCATGAAGTCGCTGTACCCGGTCAACCTGCACGTCCGTGAGCGCTCCGGCGCCAATGCTGATGCTGCTCTGGGTCTATCCGTCTTCGGCCACAACCTTTCCAACCCCATTGGTATTTCTGCGGGTCTCGACAAGCACGCCGACATCATCGACCCGCTCTTCGCCCTCGGCGCCGGTGTTGTGGAGGTCGGCGGCTGCACGCCCCTCGCCCAGCCGGGCAACCCCAAGCCGCGCATGTTCCGCGTGCCCGGCATCGACGGCCTCATCAACCGCTACGGCCTCAACTCGCACGGCGCCGACGACATGGCTATGCGCCTGCGCAACCGCGTCCGCCTGTACGCCCGCGCCAACGGCCTGACCGAGGCCGAGGTCCTGAACGGCGAGAACAGCGACGTCCCGCCCGGAAGTCTGGCATCAGGTAGACTCTTGGCCGTGCAGATCGCCAAGAACAAGGACACCCCCGAGCAGGACGTTGGGGCCGTGAGCCGGGACTACACGTACTGCGTCTCGCGGCTGGCGCCGTACGCCGACATCCTCGTCGTCAACGTGTCGTCGCCCAACACGCCCGGTCTGCGCGACTTGCAAGCCGTGGAGCCACTGACGGAGATCTTGTCTGCTGTGGTGGACGAGGCCCGCCGGACCGAGCGCAAGACCAAGCCCAAGGTCATGGTCAAGGTCTCGCCCGACGAGGACGAGGAGGCCCAGATGGAGGGGATCGTGCAGGCGGTCTGGCGCAGCGGCGTCGACGGCGTCATCGTGGGCAACACGACCAAGCGCCGCGTCGGCGTCGTCCCTCCCGGAGTGGCCGTCACATCTAAGGAAGCGGCGACGCTGGGCGAGACGGGCGGATACTCGGGGCCCATGATGTTCGGACGCACGCTGGAGCTCGTCAAGCGCTACCGCAAGATGCTGGACGGGGCGAGCCTGGCCCTGACCCAGCCGGGTCAGGACGGCAAGCGGGACCTCCACGACGAGAAGAAGGACATTCGCGACGAGGCCGTCGGTGCCACGCTCGGCGCGATCGAGGGGACCGCGACGGGCATGGTGGAGGACGACATCACGAAGACGCCTTTGTCCAAATCGTCGACACGTGGCGCTGAGACGGTGGACGGCTCGCGGAACCAGAAGGTCATCTTCGCCACCGGCGGCATCTCCACGGGCGAGCAGGCCCTGCAGATTCTCAATGCCGGAGCCAGCTTGGCCATGGTCTACACTGGTTTGGTATACGGGGGTGCGGGCACAGTCACTCGCATCAAGGGTGAGATGAAGCAGGTTATGGATGGTAGCGAGAAGAAGGCATAGCTTACTGAGCGAAGTAACTTTGAAGTGTTTCATTTGCGGTTAGACAAAAACAAAAATAGCATAGGGGGCAGGCAGTAAAGGCAGAGAGAGAGATGATGATGATTGCTTTGAAGAAATCCACCATGGTGTATAATAGCGATACGACGACGTTCTGATGGGGTTTAAGCGGTCATATGTACATCACGCGACACGGGTTTGCCCATAGAGCAAGACAGCATAGAGTACAATGCAGATTTGGGCCATGGAGGGTCAGCGATTCCAACAGAATTCGAGCTCTACGAGCTTCGGAGATAGGGTCTTGTGTGTGGTGAGAAAGCAGAAGTCTATTGTGTCATTTTGTACAAGAGTCGGCTGGCCATGCTGGGGGTTGTCGCATGCATTTCTCTATGGTCCTTCGCCCTGCCCTCTAACTTCTCTCTACCAACTGCCGCGCTGAAATTGATATCGATCCAAACCGGGAGATAAAATCTGGCGCTTAGAAGGGGTTGTCGGAGGCGGGAACGTCCTTGATGTAGTAGTTGCGGAGACCGGGGATCTTCATGAGGATGTCGTTCTGCACGCGGGGGATGCCCGAGGCGTAGAAGATGACGGCGAAGAGGGCGACACCACCGAAGGCGCCAGCCTTCATGCCCCTATACAGATTGAAAAAAGTCGAAGGTCAGTATTTTGCTTCCTGCTTCGACGTGGTTCCAACCTTGACTCCGCCGATCCAACGCGTCCTCGGGAAAACGCTTCGTGCGTCCATTTGACTGCCTGGGGCTGGGTGGGAGTTCGTGTGTGTACTCACAATTGGGTGAACTGCTTAGGAGTCCATCCAGCAACGTTAGGCTGGTAGTGGTACCTGTTTGATCGCGAACTCTGGTCAGCCAGCCAATTCCAGAACCATAACTCCGAATCTTCGATATAAAATGAAGAAAATTCCGTCTCTCAATTCGAGGTGTCCGTCTGCCAGCCCAAAATAGTTCGTCCCGTAGCTCTTGGCGCATATACGACAGCTCCAGACACCATATCGATCGATTGATTGCGGTACCCCTCGATTTCCAGAACAAAATGAATCGGGGTCCGTGGGAGGAGTTCTTTCACTACTCACTTGGGACCGTATGGGCTCTTGTAGGACGGGTAAGCCGTGTTCTGGGGGCCGCGGCCACGGATGAGTTCTTGCTACAACACAGAAGACCAGTGTCAGCTTCTTCTTCTACTACTACTGCTAATTCGTCTTCGAGTGCGAGGAGAATGCCCGGTGCTTGGGAGTCGTCGGGAGAGGAGGAAGAAGCAGAAGGAGGCGGCGAGATCCCCGCGGGCGAGGATTTTGAGCTCGAATACGAGTATGACAGCAGTTACTGCGACAGCAATTCGGACAACGACGAGCCCTTCGTGCTGCTATGATCTCGATTCGATTCGCTAAAAGGAGGCAAACGTACCGTCTTCTCGAAAGGCATGGTGGCGGTCTAGGGGTGGTGCAATTGACGTTGGGAGTGGTCGTTGGCGTTGGGATTTGCGGTCGAGGTTTCCGGTCGGCAACTCGCTTGCGCGACATTCAATCTTCAATTCCTGAATTCTGAATGGCCGGAAGAAGCCGGCGGCTGACGGTGCACGCAAGCCACAAGCGCTTTTGGGCGAGAGGGCGAGGGAGCTTGGACAGCCAGTCACAGCCACAGCATTTGCAAGCTTGAGCCACACAATCTTTTTCCCCAAACCCCCATTTGCAGTTGCGTTCTCCCATTCCTGAGCTCTTGTGGGGAAAAGACGTTGTTGGCTGGCTGTACTTGCTTTCTAGCCCACTCTTGTATCTCTTGTATGTTGCATTTACCTCACAGAACTGGTCGTCGAGGTTGTCAAAACGGCAGACAGTTCGAGTTGTTCTCACATGATACCCAAATACATAATTCTCTATTCTATCTGATTTCCCCTCTAGTGTTTTCACAATGGACAAAGTGATCGACGTGCGCTTCGAGCGCATGGAGAAGGCTCTCGCGAACTTGGTCGACTCAATCGCCAAATACACGCCTTCCGCACACTCCTCAACCGAATTGAACGCCGCCTCGGCCGATCTGGCCCAGGGCCTCGAAGACCTCCAAACCCACCAGCGAAACCATGCCCGCATACAGGAGCTGCGAGGCATCTCGACCAACCTGGACAGCCAAATCAAGGACACCTTGGTGCAGCTCGCCCAGGCTCGCAAGGAGCTGACGAGCACCTCAACTACCGTCTTCCCCGAGAAGGGCACCTTTCCGATCAACTACACCGAGCTCCTCAACTACGGCCGCCACATTGCGAAAACCACGGTCCCGCCTTCAGGCGTCGCCAACGCTCTTAGCAACAGCGCGCCCCCGACGCAGCCAGAGAGCGCCGTCGAGTCTGCCGCTCCTACTCCGGGCGGCACTCCGAATGGTGTAGCCTCTGCCCCAAACGGCGCCCTTGACCAGCTGTCTGGTCAACAGACCACCAACTCTACCGCCCTGCCCGACCACATACAAGACAGCCTCAATCCACTGGCTGGCGCCATTTTCGTCCCGTGGCCCAGCGAGGCTCACATCCGCAACGGTGCTCTTGCTCAATTGGACTTCCTGTCCAGTCGGGGCGTCGATCCTGAGGGCTACGACCCGGATGAAGAAGAGGCACAGAAGAAGCGCAAGGAGGAAGAGGAACGTGCACGCGAGGAGCAAGAACGTCTGGAGCGCGAAGAGAAGGAGCGCCGCATTAGGGAACAGATGGAGCTCGCCAGAGCCGAGCGTGAGAAGGCCCGCGAGAAGGAGGCGGCCGAGAGACAGGCCCGGGGCGACACCGGCAATGCGGAGGGCCAGTCGAGTGGTGCAGCTCCAGGTGCCGGTGCGAGCGCTGGAGGCCAAAAGCAGGCCCAGTTCCAGTTCCTCCAAGACGACGATGACGAGAGCGATTAGAGCTATACGATCCACGGTGTGCTTCGCGGCAAGATCCGACGCGGCACACCGCTTATTGCATGTTTACTGCACTGATGCGGTATCCTACGAACTGGTATCCCGAGTCCACCGTACACTTTGGGTCCCAATGGGACAATGGTCTGTGTACCTCTAGATCAACCGCAGGTATTCTGAATAAATTATTGCCTCTTGGCCATCTTTGAGTTTAAGGCATTAGCCGTTGTGCGATGAGTGGTTCCACCAACGTTTCTCCTATTTCCCAGCCAGTCACCCAATTCGGGATGATCAGCATTCCAAATCCTGTTGTCCCTTGAGACGCCTGCTTCTCCAGTGGAGTAAAAGAATCAATCAACTCGCCAGATTTCTGTGCTGTCAGTCCATTTTTTAAGGAATGTGTCTCATGTGAATATTGCCCGCTTGTCTCATCGATAGTTGCGGATACCTTCCTGCGCTTATCCCTTCCTCTTCACCCTGTGATTCTCCTTCAACCTGGAGCCATCCACTCTGATTCTCAAGAACCTCTTCTTTCCTCATGGATCATCAAATTCACATGTTGGATCAAGTGTCGATAACACGATGGGGCGAGCTTACTTTCGCGTCGCCTGCATCCTGCTGCTCGTGAGCAGCACGTTCTTGCTTTTCAGTACTCATCGAGAAACGACGGTGACGCGAGTGGTGCAGGAGCTTCATCAGAAGGTCTCCGTCAGCACCGATGAGCTGATGTCGTCGGCGACCGAATGGTATGAGCAGGCGGATCTGCCGTTTGCTCCCGGACTGGCCTATCTGAAGGGCGCCAACAAGCCCGACTCAGATTCACCATCTTCTACTTCACATGGCAAGACGGCTTCTTCCGCAGCACCACCACCTTCGTCGTGGTCGTTGTACCAGAAACAGAAAGATGCGGCCGGTCTCGGCCATCTATCCTCTCTGTGCCGAGACACGCCATGGAACCCCAACATCACGCTCCACTGCCACAGCAGCTGCGGCGCCGACCAGCTCTCGCTGTGCGGCGGCTTCGCCGAGGCCCGCAACCGCATCCAGACCTGCATTCGGCTGGCCATTGACGCGGGCGCCGGCGGGTCCCTCATCATACCCCCCATCGCGCTGAAGGGGGTGGAAGAGAAGAAAAGCAAAGGGTCCGCCATCAGCAACAGCAATGTCCGGACCGTGTGTCCCAGCGCCTTGTTCGATTTCGCAGGCCTTCAAAAGACCATCGGAAACTGGTGTCCAGGTCTCAAGATCCGGACCACGTCCGCGTGCCGCAGCGACAACGACCCCGCGACCCTGAGCGGCAGGCTCGCCATATTAATTGATGAAGGGGAGGCTAAAGCTAAAGACCAGGAGGACCCGCAGGAGCAACTCCAGCGCTTCGGTAAGCGCGTCAAGACCCTCAACCTGGCGTCCCGCTGGCATCCCCCCTACCTCATCACCGCCCCCAAGAAGACCACCATGGCCGCCTCGCTGTCCGCCGCCCTGTCCGCCGCCACGTCGTTCCGGGGCACGGTCCAGCGTTTTCTGAAAGACGCGGGGCTCGCCGCCGAGCCCGTCGTGTTGCGGTACGGCGACCCGTACCTCGCGTGGAGTTACGAGCGCAGCCGCGAGCTGGCGACGCTGCGACATGACTTGTTCGCGGCGCTGCGACACAATGTGTCGCTGGTCGCGTTGGGCCAAGCCATGCGCGAGCAGATAGTCACGGAGACCGGGGAGGATGAGGGGCGATATATTGGGGTGCATCTCTGTAGTGGCGAGCGCGGACGGGCTGGGAAGGAGGCGGGGAGTGTCGAGGCGCAGATGAAGGGGTTCGTGGAGGCGATTCAAGGGATCGCGGACCCCTCCTCTGCTACTATCCCCGCCGCCAGTCCAGGGAATCTGAAGCGGCGTGGTATTGGCAGTAGTGGTGGTAAATATGATGATACTGCTACCCTCGATAACGACGGCAAGGACATCAGGACGGTCTACGTGAGCTGTTCCAACGCCACGGCTGTAGAGATGTTCCGCGAGACGCTGCAGCCGCTCAACTATACGGTCTATGACAAGTGGAGTCTGTTGCGACCAGCAGGCTCTGGCGGCGGCAGCAGCAGCATCCAACCGGAACATAACCAACGGGGCAATGAGACGCTACTCGCCCAACTCCACGCCCTCGACCCCGACGCGAGGGACGCCGTCGAGTACGAGGTGCTCGTGCGCGCCCGGTACTGGGTGGGCGTCACCACATCGCCCCTGTCTGCGATGCTTGCGTACGCCCGCGGCGAGCACGCCAAGTTGGGCCAGGACGGCGCGCCGGACAAGGATGCGGATCTGGACTGGTTCGAGCGGTACGTCTACCCGTCCAGCGGCAAGAGCATCGCGGCCGACGGGAGCGCGGGGGTGCGCACGTACGAGCGGGAGATGGAGGTCCGGGGGGATCGGGTGACGAAGTTGTTGGCGGTTAGTGGGGATGATATTATGGACTATTTCCCCTGAGTTGGCGGGCATGGCCGTGGATGGTGTATTATTTGATTTAGTTTGGATAGCGTTTTCATCTTTTGAAGCGGGTTATGGGCGCGGTTATCATGGAGCACTTGATTTATAGAATCCTTCTTAGGTCTTGGAACACGTAATTTCATCCATGGACTAATTTTATTTCTTCTTGCAGTATGTTGGTGACACTACGCGGTCTTAACCGTGAATCACTACACCGCGCATAAAATTGTCTTCATGCACATCGGGCCGCGATACTGCCATGCGCACCCCCTGAGAGTCAGCGGATGAGCCTTTGGCAGTTGCTAATCGCGTCAAACCAAATTTCAAACGAGAATTTATATTTCATATGCTCAATGTGACGATAGACTGTTTGTTCATCTCTGTTCGCCGCTCAAAGTCCTGCGGTTCACGAGTTACTGCTGGATGGATAAAGGAGGCCAGTCGTGCTTCCAGGCCAAACATTTTAGGATATCCGGCACTCAACTGCAGCAGTTGAGGGTCCATGCCACTGGGGCAAATCTTTGAAGCAACCTTGGCGTCCTCGAATTAAGCAGCGGCGTCCCCATCCTGGAAACGCAGCTTCAAGCAGGACGTCAACGACTTACCTTAGGCGCAAATTAATTACCATCGCCGACATCCCGGGGCTGCGTACGGCGTTACTATCGACTGTGCATCGGACCAGGTCATTTACTCCCACACGATGGTGTCCCGCGCGGCTCGTCGCATGCTTGAGGCACTCCGCAAGCGGAACACGCGCCCCCCCCCCCCCCCTTCCCCAGCACACGGACTTGCAACCTGGGATAGGTTACCAACTCGGCAAGCTACCATTTCCCACCTTTTGGAGCATCATTTCCAACGAAGCCGGACAATTACGATTGCGCATTCATTAATTTGGAGCGTCACATCCCGTGCAAGAGCTGTGCCGTCGGCGGCCGCGGATCCGACGATAGTTGCATCCGCGTTATGAAACCCGACTTTAGGTTAGATGAAAACTTACAACTCGCCCAGCTACCGGAGAAATACCGCGAGGTAGAGGGCGTTGCAGAAGCTCAACGTGAAGAAACCAGACGAGAAGGGGATGCTTTTCAAAGCCGCCCTGGAAAAGCCGGAAATCCGGAAGGGATGGGAGAAGACCTAGGATGTGGAGAAATGTTCGGGATCCAATGAGTCTGGTTCCGATGGTCTTGGTAACAGCCGGGCCGGTGTTAGTCTCGAGGGAGATGGGGCTGACACATCTGATGCTGTACCGAGGTTCTTCTTCGTCTATTTCCAGCCCTTCATGTATGTAGGTTAGCGGCGCAGGTTGCAGAATAAGTGCTTATGGGCCGTTCTGGCCCCAGTATACCGAACCACCCCGCCGGGTTCTTGAGTCAAGATGGACATGGATTCCGGTTTCTGTGCCGCGCGCATGCAGATAGACCCCTGCCATCCTTAGCTGCACCTGGTTGGGGCCCGGATTCCAGGGTTCGAACCAATCTGGGACGCCCATCTAGACGCCCGAGATCCGCTGACACCAATATTCCAATTATCGTCGGAACCGAAAACGGATCTCAACGCCGTCCGTCTCCGTCTGGCTGGTAATTGCGCTAAATGAAGCTGGACACTATCGATATTGTGCGGCGCTGCATGTCGTATCCTCGCGTCCAAGATGGTGCCGAGCCTGGTTGGAAATCAGCCCATTCGGCTCATTCGGTGGTTTTCCTGTGTAGTATAAGATACCCTCGTTGGCGTCGTCACTTGGAGCTTTTCGTCTTACCGTCCGACCTCTACCGTGAATAGAGCCCATCTCGATCGTCCGTCTCGCGTTTCTAATAGCCTTTGCTCTGCCTCTGAAAATGGGTATCTCAACGTGGACAGCCGCCCTCCTGGCGCTCGTGGCAACCTCCGCTCTGCCCGTGACGGCCGCACCGCCAGCAGTTGTTCCTAAGACCTGCGCTCAGCCATATGTGCGAAAGGAATGGTAGGTTGGCCCGCATATTTCCCATCTCCAGATCTCAGATCCCTCCATCTGCATTATGCGAACTAGTCCGAGCACTCTTTGCCACGCGGCGCGCCACAGCCACACGCATACATAATCGCAGATGCTGACTCATATATCATAATAGGCGTCACCTGGCAGATGAGCAGCGCCACCAGTACATTCGTGCAGTAAAATGCATGATGACCCAGCCCGGCACGGCGACTTCCACCCTGTCCATCGTCCGGAACCGTTTCGAAGACTTCTTGGCCACACACGTCAAGCAGACCGATTTCGTGCATTTTGTAGTAAGCACTACTCCTAATACCAACCAGTCCCCATTGTATAAGAGGCAAGCCACTAACGCTTCACGCTCGCAGGGAATCTTCTACCCTTACCACCGCCTGCTCCTTGCGGAGTATGAGAAAGCTCTCTGGGCCTGTGGATGGGACCGCAACCTCGGTCAACCATTTTGGGACTGGACTCTGGACACGGGCAGCAAAGATGCCTTCCTAAACTCGCCAGTCTTCGACAAGACCCTTGGTTTTGGCGGAAACGGGGCCTTCATCCCTGGCAATCTGAGCCATCCGGAACTTCCCGGTTTTGTAAGTTCTGTTTCTTCCTGGCTATGCTTCGCCCTGGCCATGTTTCTGCTTGGTTATACTTTTCCACGGTTAGAATTGTTCATGGCTGGACTTGGCGTCACACAATCAAGTGCCAATAAACGAGTTATCACATGTAGCTAACACAGTTGGCAATAACAGACCGTAGGCCCTCCCAACGACATCCCCGACCGCAGCGGCGGCGGCTGCCTCGTTGACGGCCCCTTCGCTGGCCTGGGCACCTACTTTGGCCCGCAGAACAACACGGAGCCCAAGAAGGACCTGCGATGCCTGCGGCGGGACTTCTCGTACGAGTCGCTGCGGTCGCGGGCGTCGCCCGCCAAGATCAAGGAAGCCATGGCCATCGGGACGTACGGCAACTTCGAGTTCGTCACGGACTCGCAGTCGTACCACCCGGCGGGCCACTGGGGCGTCGGCGGGCTCTACGGCACCATGACGGACACGTACGCGTCGCCCGCGGATCCCATCTTCTTCCTGCATCACAGCAACGTGGACCGGGCCTGGTGGTCGTGGCAGATGCGCGACCTGGCGCGGCGCGAGAAGGACATGTCCGGGCCGCTCGTCATGTTCGACTATGCAAACTTGCTGGGCGGGAACGCGACGCTAGAGACGCCGGTTTGGGTTGGGTTGGGGAGCAATAGGGTCAACAAGAAGGTCAAGGACTTGATGCATATCCAAAAGGGGCCTTTGTGTTATACGTACGAGTCGCTGTACTAAGCGACCTAGAATTGAATCACGAGTAAACGTTTCCATACTACTTAATTCAATAATCATTATTTCAAAATGTTTCGTCCATGTTCTCGTTTGTCGAGTCTTACTTTCCCAGCTCTAGTTTAGGACTCATCATAGTTCGAAACTCCTCAGTCTTTTGGGTTTCAAGTTGTCATGGAAAAAGCGACATGCACATAGTTGATCGATGCGGACCACAAGGGAGTAAGTATTAGTAAAGGAGTCCTCGCTGACATTAATCATTACCGCTGCTATATCTATGGAGTGTATTTCTTCCAACCATCAGCCGCATTATCCGCCCGTAGCGCCTCCGTAACGACATGAACTTCGGTCCGCTTAAATATCTTCGCATTCGCATCCTTGGAGCTTCCCCCCGACGCCGACGACGACAGGCCTGCCTCCATCTCGATGTTGAGCGGGTCCTCGTCCGAGTCGAACTTGGAGCGCCGCCGCGTCGTGACCTGGGACCGGAACGTGTCGTTCTCGGTGGCGCGCTGGTAGTTGGCGTAGTTGGCGGGTGTCCCCGACGAGTTGGCCCCGCCCGCCCGCGTCAGCGAGACCCCCATGCACCGCAGGCACTTCTCGAAGACCGGCTTGCAGAAGGGCGTGCACGCGGCGATGACGCCCAGCAGCTGCTCGAGGACCGTCCACAGGCTGATGACGATGTTGAGCGCGGGGCCGTCCACGCCGGGGGCCCCGAACTTCTGGATCTGCAGGTTCTTGATCAGCGACGAGACGCCGGCGAGCAGGCCGAGCGACATGAGGAAGCCGATGACGACGCGTTCGCGGAGAGGGCGGTTCAGGCTCCACAGGAAGCTAATAGGCGCGAGGGACAGCACTGCAGGTTCCATAAGATTAGGACACGGGTGCGGCGAAGGAGTGGGTTGGAGCGAGCTGGCTTACTGATATCGGTAACTATGCTGACAACGGCGCCCGTCAAGGCCGCAGCTTTCAGAGAAGAGGGCGGGAGACAGTTCGCCTCCGTGGGATCGGCCAAGTCGCCCCACGCGGCCGACAGAGGCCGGCAGGAGAAGAGGATGAACCACATGTTGCCGAAGCCGTAGCCGCCGGCCAGGGCGATGTTGGCCCAGACGAAGATTTGGAAATAGAGCGACTGCTGGATGTGCAGCAGCGTCAGGCCGATCGAGGCCTTGATGAAGGCCATGGACATGCCCCAGACCGGGATTGCGAGAAAGGCGCCCTTGGCGCCCTCGATTACGGCGGACGGCGATTTCGTGCCGGGGGTTAGAAATAGCTGGGGCATGAAGAGGCCCCAATCCGTTATGGTGAGAGCCTATTCGAAGGACAACGAGAACTGGTCAGCTGCTGCATGCACATGGCTAACACCGCGCGGTGTGAGAAAGATACCGGAAAAACTTACATAGCCCACTGTGATGCAGATATCTGCTAATACGCTCCTGCTTCGTGTGCTTTTGGACATCCGGAACGCAAATGTGGCGGTTGCCAACACTACTAACGGTATCGTCACCCCATAGAAACACT
Organism: Apiospora arundinis; assembly: GCA_039105305.1. Classification (NCBI taxonomy): domain Eukaryota; kingdom Fungi; phylum Ascomycota; class Sordariomycetes; order Amphisphaeriales; family Apiosporaceae; genus Apiospora; species Apiospora arundinis. Next base: position 3,579,141 of record JAPCWZ010000004.1, read on the forward strand.
GCGCCGTTCGAACCGCTTCCTCGCTAAAAACATCAATCCCACGCGGCGGCCCAGCGGCGAGGGCCATGTTGTCGATGTTTTGTGCCGGAGAAAACCAAAACTTTAATGATAATCAAATAACGTCGTCAATTGCGCATCGTCGAAATCGCCCGAAAGGCGGTTTCCTGTCAGTTGGGAAAATTGACAGGATGTCCCCTATTTGACAGCGAAATTGATCGATCCCGGACCATGCAATCCTTCAGCTGCGGGCCTGGGGGAGCCGCATTTCGCGTTGGCCCTCGTCGCATCCCAAATGGCCCGACCGGGGTGCTGGTCGACTTCAGAAACGCTGCCCCTTATCGGGATAGCAGCGCTCTTATAGCGTGTTTAGCAGCAGGCTTAGGACCCCTGCCACCTGGAACGGGCAAATTGGAGTCGTCGTATGCGTTGCTCGCCTATTTAATTCTAACGCCACGACGGCGGTATATTGCGAACCTTGAAACGAACGTAGTCTTGCAAACAAGTTTGGTGCCCTTTCCATGTGGCCTTACATGAGATGAGACGACCCTACCCAAGAAAAAAAACTCTATGGTATGGCGAGTGCGGAGATAAAATCTCTCTCCAGTCCATCGAGATAGGGCGTGGACGAAGTCACGGCGCTGTGGAGCCCTCGTGGCCCTTGCCTCGAGTAAAAAGCCGTTGTTGATCATCCCACGTTGGCCCCCGGTCGCCCTGATAGAGTCATCACGTAGCAACCGAGGCGGGATTTAGGTTTGGCAGGCCGGAGGTTCCGCACCACTCATCGAACCAGTTGGCCGTCTTTCATCGGACTTGGACCTTGTTTGGGGCATAGCGCTGATAGGGTTATCTCCAGCCGCCCCACCGACCGGCATGAAGCCGACCAGGTAGCCCCCCTGTCGCTGTCGGGGCGGAGCCCTGTTCACTTATAAACGGGGACGACATCCGAAACTTACGTCGAGTCGAGCTTGACTTGATCGGGGACGGCCTCCCGCCGCCAGCAAAGAAGGCGGAAAGCGCCAAAACATGTGTACCATGCTTCAATAATGAATAGACCATTGCGGCTGAGGGTTCGATTGTTCCAAAACGTACAAGGACCATTCAGGCTGACATGATCATGATTCATGACAAGCATTTGGGCCTGCAGAAAATCGCTGCAATGTGAGCATGGGTAGAGTCTTGGTTCATTACTAAGATATGCGAGATCTGTTCCACTTCAGGAAAATGAGCAATGTTACTTTTGCTCAAGGCTTCCTTCCCACGTTTTCAGGCTCGCTAAAACACCAAATTTCAATTGGATGGGCACGACATATCGTCTCTTTCTCAATCTCGATTTTTAGATGCAGGTCCGATGAGAAGCACTACAGTTTGAACCTGTTATATTTGTGGTTAGATGTATTCTGATCAGCTCGCGTCCCTTTGCAGTTTGTTTTGTTCAGTGTGCAGCCAAGAGAATCTCAAACGAATCCTCGATGAATTGTGTAAATGTCGGAGGAGTGCTGCACCCGAATTCGCCGATGAAACCAATTGTCTTAGACAACTCAATCACAGGCTTCTTACACTCTTGACCTAGTTCTCCAGTTCCCCTGCAACTCCCCGAGGTCAGCGTCGATATCCATCCTGCATCCGGCCAGGATATACGCCGTATCTACTAGAGGCAACAACTAAGCTTGTGTACGTTCAACGCTTGGACGAAACTGTGGCGATTTACCAATATACAGAGCGGTATAACAGTACGTTGGAAAGTAAGATCACAGTCTCACGGACATGAAGATGTTTTGTATTTTGATAGGGTCACATGGCGTTGGGCATCCCTGCAGCATCCGTCGCTGCCACTAAGCACGAACTATAGTGGCGGCGACGGGGAAGCGATCATAGCGTAGATGGCCTCCGCAGCCATTTGAATGATAACGGCGCCTTGAGTTACCTTAAAAAGCATCAGTCTCTATCACAGAATTGACTAGATCTATTGCAATCCAGTCCCTGACAAGATCAAGATGCCCATAAATGCTGATCATCCCAATGATCAATCCTAAAACGGCTTGTTTCATCTAGTTACTGACACTGGCTATATGCTCAATGTTATAAATCGAATGACAGGCTCCATAAGCAAATAGTATAGCCCCTGAACTCGGAGTACTACGCTGCTAGAATGCGGGGGCCATGGTTCATGCCTGGGAGAGGCTAAGGGCAAATGGATATAATACGCGAGCCTTCTTGATTTGATTGATAAATGCTTTCTTGGCAGCCACTCAATACTTCACGTGTTCCCAAGTCGCCCTATGCGATTTAAAATCGAAAGAATCGCCGACTTCAAGTCCCGCTATGGTGCGATATCTTTCAGTGTAGCCGGCAAAAAGAAGGACAGTGGATCTTCTCATACAAGATTAGGTGTAAAAGAGTGTATTGAACAATATGCGGTGAGGCTCCGCTCGCGCAGATGATGCATATACAAAGCTGCCTCCAGACTCAGGCGTCCTATACTAAGCACATTTCAGAGGTATGGCTTGGACAAGGGTACTGACAGCCATGAATGTTGATAAGCGTCATATTCGTCGGGAATGCCTCCTTGTGATTTCCTTGGCCATGAGATATTTCAAACCGATTATGTTCATTGACACTTCAAGAATGCACCTTCTGCTGCGCTACAAAGCGTGACTCGTGGATGCTCTGTTCCGATAACAATATGCACTAGGCTACCTGCTATGGGGTCAGGGAAATGACCTATATATGGCTGCTTATCATCATGTATGGAGTCGAAGGTGGACTGATGATCACAAGACAGCATCGGGTCACGACTTAAGGTCACCTGGGGGTGGTTATTAAGATAACCGCAGATGATGATATCGAGTCCACTAATTTTCCGGCTCACTTACACCAAGCCGTATCGAGACCAACATCAAAGGAGGCCTCGGCATCCGACTTATAACACAATCCCGAGGTTATTTTGGACTTAACAGACTAGCACCCCAAAAGATAAGTCACAATATTTTCGCAAAGACCGAACTATTCAGCTACATTAAGCCCCTTTATTGAATTTCTGTCTTAACATCAAGCCCTAGCCTGTCAAAATCAGGGTTCTTGAAGCTATGGGGACGGCAAAGGTCTAACCTTGGCTTGACTTCTACTTCTCCAAAGATATAGCTCGACGTGGCCTTGAAGGCGCTGGGGCATGAGATTTACTCAGACTCTTAACGCGGTTTTGCAGTTCCTCGTTTGGCCACAGTTGGCAGAGCATACCCTCTCGCAACCAGCGATTTTGAATAAATATATGAGTTGATAGTCCCCCGAATGTCGGCTGTTGTTTCTGGGAAGGCCTGGTGTTAACGACCTTTTGGTTTCGTACCGCTTGACTTGACTTGAAGACGGCTATAACCCAACACAAATAGAGAGCAAGTCTCGAAACTGTAACCCTCCAGATAATAACGGACATTCATATTGCCTGAAGTTTGATTTCCAGAAAGTCAAAATTGCACAGACCCCGGGGCGGACCGCCGGGAAGTATCCAGTTGAGCGGAGTTAGTGCGAACTCAATCTGTCCCAGAATCGCAGCACGCGCCAAAGCGTTTGTATTAGTGCGAGCTAAAATCAACCTCTCCTTCCCCTTCGCTAAAATAATGATACAAGGCTCACGATGGCTCAGCGATTGCTTCGAAAAGGCCGCGATGGGGCATCGGAGACCAAGTTTTCGGCGGCTGACAGTCGCCGGCAGTCGCTCAGCTACGGACCCACTCTAGTCACCCCGGCCGTGACATCGTCTACAGATGATGCCCTCCTCGATGATGGGAACGTGGCCGATGCTGTTCTCAAGATTTTATGGCTCTCCGCTTAAGATTAAGACCACATATCCAGCCTGAGGTCGAAATTGTCGTTGATAGCCTGCCTGCATTGTGTTTCCAAATCCGAATCTCCCCCGGCCTCTCTGAGTACAAGGTCGTAAATGACCAGCACCCGCCAGACGCCCTTCAGGTACTCGGCCAGAGCCTCCCGGTCTGCCAGCACGTCCTTCAAGTTCTTTTCATCCCACCCGCCCGCGACACGCGGGTAGTAAAAGTCCCAGTGGGGCAGATTCTGGGCATCTCCGTCGTAGCTGCCAGCCACGGAGCCGAGCATCCGCTCGAAGCTTACGAGGTTCATGTAGTTCTTTCGGCCGGGAATCTCGAAGCCCTCCTCGTCCTTGGCCGGGCCGCAGACGTCCAACCCGTTCTCTTGCATGGCCACCAGCAGATTGAGATACACGTAGGACCGTACCCCTTCCTCGGCCATTCGGACCAGCCCGAAGTGGTGGCCGTGGTGCAAGTGGAGGAGCGAGACGAGGTTCGGTCCCGTCACGGGGTGGTTCGCTAACAAGAGCATCGATTCCATGGCGTCCCTTTGAAGGCTTTCGGCTTCAGGGTCAGACGGCGCCGAGAGGGCCGGTGGCGTTCCGGCCGCCTCCATCATCATGAGCTTCAATGTGTCGGCGTGGCCGAGGCGGTTGCCGTCGCGGCTGCTCCATGTGGATACATGTTGGAGGTCTGGGTGGCCCCAGAGGTGGTTCCGGAATCGGTCGTCGTCGCTTCCGTCCAATTCGCCAAAGTATCGATTTTGCATGACGTCCGGGTACACCGGCCGCTCTCCGGGCCTGGACTGCCCCCCGTCCGCTTCCGCAGCTTTTATCCAGGCCTCGGCGCGCTTCCGGTAGATGTCGCCGGAATTGTACTTGGCTCGCTCAGTCTGCGCGAACTCTCGCACTCGTTCAGCAAAGGCGCGACAGAAGTACGCGATTGCCTTGGGCTCGCTCGCCTTCTCTTCCCAATCCTTCTGTTTCAACCCGATTTCCTTGCGTTGGGGTTCAACGTGATAAGAGAACCTGTATTGGAAGAGAGAGGCGAGGGTATGCCAAGGTAATGCGTGCGCTTGATGTGCCATGATTGTCGTCGTTATTTACTATTGTTTTCGGTAGGGACGTGGTCAAGATCTATAATCTCTAGTTCAGTGATGCATAAGGCTCAATATTCGTTCCCGGTGTGTGTACGGATATATAAATGGATGCCCGGCCGCATGACTCACTCCGCTAGATGCAGCTACAGCGCCTGAAACTCCACTGTCCCTGACGCGACCTGTCTCCACCTTGGCTGCCATCGAAGCGCGATACTTGCAGGTCAGTCAACGCTGCACGGCCCAATATGAACTTTATTTTGTGGTCGCTGTCCAGCTGGGCATTGCCCCAGCCCATTCCTATTAGTCACCGGCGACGATGTTGCCTTGCCTTGACTCACCCAGCGGCGCGCAACATAACAACCAGGACGCGGCTAAGCAGGCCGTATACGGCATACCGCATATCTGACTACTTCCGGTGGCGGATCAGAAACGGCGACATGCTAGCAGAGCTGGAAGACTATTGCGCTATGGTGTCACGATGCTGGGGAGTTGGAGAGACGAACAATGCATAGGAAGCCCCCGTCAGGCAGCGGGCACATACCTCATCACTATACGAGTACAAGAGGAACGTGTAACAATAACGGAACGGGTCTATTTGGTAATCTAACAAAAACGGAGCTCGATCCCCTGGCCTCGGATTAGAAGCCCTTCTTTAACATTAAGAGATATGAAGTATTAAATCGCTAATCCCATACCTCTATACTATCTTTTGCGTTTGGGGTATAGGTATTTTATGCACCCACGGGCACCTGCCTACCACCATTTCCTCGCCCTCGATAAAGTCGAACACGGGCGACAGCGCCGTCTTGCCTGCCGCCCAGCGTACCAAGAGCCGGAGCACGAGGTCAACCGAGAGCACGTAGAGGTCCATGAACTTGCCCCAGGGCGTCGCCCAGCTCGCGTTGCTGGTCGCGCGGCCCGAGAAGCCGCAGTGGAACGCCACGGTGTTGAAGCGGGCCTCCTGGTACTCGCGGAAAGCGGCGGTCAGTTTGTCTTCCGGGATGACGTTCGCGGGTTTTCTTATGCTGCTGCTGCTACTGCTGTCGCCGCCATCGGCCATGGCGAAGATCTTGTGCAGCTTGTTGACCAGGACCACCACGTCGACGATGCCGTTGTTGCAGCCGGCGCCCGTCGAGGGCGTGAACTTGTGCGCCGCGTCGCCTACGAGGACGGCACGCCCCCCGCGGCTCCAATCCGCGACGACGCCCTCCTCGAGATTGATGAAGCCCGTCTGTACGCGGTGGGCATAGGCCTCTTCCAGGGTCAGGACGCGGACGCCCTCGGCGTTGCGGTAGTGGGGGTTGTCATCCAGCGGCAGGTGGCCCCACCGAGCGACGAAGGCGGCCTCGTCCTCGTCGGTGTAGCGTCGGGGCGGCCGGCGCGTCGGCTGCGGCAGCCGCTCGTAGACGGCGACGACGGCCGAGTCCTCGCTGGCGAAGTACTGCGTCGTCGCCTGCGGGCCGTGCGACTCGGTCATGTCGCCTGGGGCGATACCGGGGAGTCGCGGGAAGCGCATCCAGAAGCAGCGGTAGGTGGTGAGGTAGGGCGGCTCCTTTTCGCTGTTACTATCTTGCTCCTGCGCGTCATGCTGGCTGTCCATGGTGGCCATGTGTTTCCGCACGGCACTGTAGGCGCCGTCGGCGCCGATGACGAGCGTCCCCTCGTACGAGGTCCCATCTGTGCACTTTACCACCACGCCGTCCTCGGTCTTGTGGAGGCTCGACACCTTCTTGTTGGGGAGCAGCTTCGACTGCGCCTCGTCGGGAAGGGCATCAAAGAGGACCTGCATGAGGTCCCGACGGGTGATGACGCGTGATGCGCATCCATGGCTGTGAGTGGTGTTAGATAAGTATACAGTAGTTCAAGGATGGGATGCCGCGCATGGAATTGCCGAACTTACTTTTCACGGAGGTAGGAGAAGAGCTTGGTGTCTCCGATGGTTTGTCCCTGATGGTTGAATCGCTTGCATATGGACAGCGGGGAGCTGACTTTCTCGATGTCCGGCAGGACGCCGAACTGACTCAAAGCGCGGAGACCTATTTGCGACATGACCAAGCTGGCGCCGGCGGCCATGACGATGGAGGCTCTGCTTTCCAGGAGGACGAAGTCGATGTTGGCCCTGGTGAGGGCGTGAGCGACCGTCATGCCCACGGGCCCACCGCCGACAACGATGATTTTGGGTTCGGTGACAACCATTGCTGAGTGCGCGCGCCAAAGAAGGTGAAGAATGGTGATGTCTTGATCTAGAATTCTCTCCTTGTGCGTATGGATGAATTGCCAGTATGAAAAACTTGTTGGTGATTCTGTGTTTTTGGTTGCAATCTACATACAAGACTCTATTCAAGGATTTGCCCCAACTTCATATACCAGTACGCTGCGCAGATCAAGAAGGGGCTGGCCAACCTTTTTTGGCGGTGGATCCATCACGAGCAGCGAGCTGAGACAGCTGGACCGAGGTGGTTTGCATTCAATGCGAGGCTCTCAAGCGAGTCCGACAAGCATTGTGGTGGTCATGACGGAGCTGGCATGTTAAAAAGCAGTCATATTTGAGACACTTGGGCACTCGGGACTTGGTAGTGGCTTTTCAGCCATTCCATCATATATTTTAGATTGCGGAGTAAGCAGGCTGCCCATCGCATTCGGGTTGTGGGCTAGCGTAATGTGTGAGATTAGGCCGGCTTACTCTGGGGTGAGTAATGCGAGTGCGAGCCAAAGCGGCTGAAGTTAGCCACCAATCTATGCAATGTTTATCCGTCGGGCGTGATCCTCCCCTTAGCGTCATAAAATAAGCGTGACCGCTGTAATGGCTTCCGTACTAGTAGTTGATCTGGCCCAACGGTGGCATTTTGGTATTAGACTTTAAGGTAATTCGGAGATATAAGGATTTATAAGAGAGGAAATAAGAGACTAATTTTAAATAAATAAAATCTCATAAAGGTAATAGGTCATGTCACATAGGTTATACTAGCATGCTGGGTGTAAAGCGAATCAATTATGTAAGTCGACTATACCTAGGCTGTCCAGTAGCAATTGACTGACGGCGACGGGGTGGCTCGCGTCTGCGCTCCTCGTCGTACCTCCTCATTTCCCAATAATGCTCTGCCTTCACCTTCCCGTTGGTCTCCTCCATTTCCCTCGCAATCCGCCGCCTCCTCCGGTATGCAGAGGTCGAATCATCATTACTCGTGCTCTTTTTGTCGCTGCTGTCATCATCATCACCATTATTGGAGCTCGGCAGATGTAGTAATCTGGGATATGAAATATTCTGTGTAAACTGGAATAAAAAGCTCGACCTAACCCCCGATGCCAGGCACATCTTCTTCCTCCTTCTTCACGGACTGCGCGTCTGTCGATGATGTATCGACTTGTTCTAAGCTAGTATCATTAGCAATGGATGAAATGTGAGTGCTTGCACCACCGTCTAAGTCGCGCAGGCACCCCGCGAGGTGCTGGTGCGCAGTGGCACGCTCGACTCGATGCCCCCGCCCGACAAGCGGCATCACCAAAGTCGCCACCGGGACCACCACTGGAATAGTTGGAATCATTACCGGGATCACTATGAAGAATACTGGCACCACCACCGGAGTCACCGGGATCACCGTCAGGATCACCGGAATCACTGCCTTCGCCGAGATTGCCGAACCGCGTGATCGGCCCACCATCTACGGGTCGGCCACGGAGGGGCTGGCGCACAAACTCCACTCCCGCTGGTCCCAGAATACCCTAGTCCTCCTCCCCCCAAGACACGACGCCGAGACCCACGGGAACATTGGGCGATCGTGGGCCGCCGTCGGCATCGTGAGCATTGCCCGATACCTTGCGGCGTGCGGCTTCCGTCCAAAAGAGTGCCACGAGGCGTACGTTCTCGTGCAGCTCGCCCATCACGATCTCGAGCACGATCACAACCTGAACCGACGACTCATGGGGTCGTTTCTCGCGTCCCTCCACCCGGAGTCGGCCCCTCGCAAGGCGCTGGAACGCGTGTCCCTCCACGACCTTATGGGCCATCGCGACGCCGGCATGGTCCTGTTCGACGCGCCGATGTTCCAGCTCGTCTGCTCGCAATGCGGACGGTCCGAAGCCGGCTCGGACTTGGCTTTACACGAAATGGGCGCCGACAAGGTTTGCGGGCTCTCCAAAGTGGTCTGGGCGCAGCAGGAATCCCCGCAGGCCTGCACAGGGGAGGTGTTCGGCCTGCAGGAGCTGCGCGTCGGGAACGGTGTCGAGGGCTGGCTGGCGTCCACCATCCCCGGCGGCGACCCGAGCAAACCGCGACGCCTCCTGCTCTGTGCCTCCCCCCAATTCATCCGCATCGAGGTTCGCCAGGGGGCGCCGTTCGACATTGGCGATTACCTCAAGTTCCAATGGCTCCGACTCCGCGCCGATACGCCGATCCAAGCGGGCCAACATGTAAAGCTGGGAAGGGAGGGGGAGGAGTGGAGTTACACGCTGATCGCCGTGGTTTTGGGGGTGGGGGTATCGCATGAGACTCGTCAACGTGCACGGCGACGTTTGCCGCAACACGCCTAGTGGAATGGGAGCTTACGGCGTTTCGTATCTGATATACTAAAAGACAGCCGAGAAGCCGGACATGCAGGTGATTCACGGGCAGGGGGGCTGGGCCTGACGGCGGGGCGGCAATATCATAGCAGGGAGCGTACTAGTCACGAAATAGCAGTGCGGAAACAAATCGAGTGAATTAATTACTGGCCATCTATGGATCACGGAGCCGTCCTGGATTGCGGTGCCACGGCTCGCCTCCACTCGTCGACGTTTCGGTCGTACTCCTCCTGTGCGAGGCGGGCTTCGCGTTGGCGTTAAAATTCCCTCTCCTCGTTGATCCGAGCTTGTATGCGGTTCCGCCGGAGGCGATCGTCAACTTCTGCCGGCGTGGACGAAACACTGGTTGCATCGTCGTCGCCGCTGGAGTCCGGATCACCATTCCTCGAAACGTCTTCGTCTTCGCCATCGGCGGAAACGACCTTCTCGTAAACATGTAGCAAGTCGTCTAAGTCCTCGTCCTCCTCGTCGTTCTCAGCAAGCAAAACCCCCTTTTCGCCGGAAGAGGGAATGCTGATTTCGTCGTCCGATTGCAAACCAAGGTCGTCTGTAGAGCAAATGGTGTTCTCGCCTCCCAGGCTTTGTTCGTGGTCTGCGAAAGCACCAGGTAGCGCGTCAGGTTCCTCGTGCGAAATTTCTTGCTGAGTAGGCTCGAATATGCTGGACTGGGTGCCTTCGCGCCCTCAGGCGCTGGCGACAGGAGTCGCCAGCTCCAACGCGTCGCTCCAGCTCTCCGCGCCCAGAACGTGTTTCGCCGTCAGGCCCGGCTGAGTGACCGACGCCTCCACCGCCTGGACAACCTTCTCGACGCTCGTCGGTATCTTGGCCTGATCCAGCGTGAATTGGACGACTTCGCCGGGAACGTTAAGCACCGCACTCCACTTGTCGCACAGGACACGGAACAGGCGGAGCGACTCGTGGAGTGGCTGCACACCGCCCCAGAACGCTTCGGGTGCGTTAGGCAGCTCACGCTTCTCGTCGACAATGACAGCTCGCACGGCGAGGGATACCGCGAAGTCGAGACGCAGTGTGTAAAATACGGCTCGGACGATCTCACCCCACAACCATTCCTTGAGTGTTCTTTGGGGTTGGAAGGCATTGGGTACGATGGCTTCTTTTTTGAGTTAAAAAAAATTCGTGTCAAAATAAGAAGTGAGTCGGTTTCGCTGGGCCAGCCTGGTTGATTCAGGCCACCTAGAAAAGAGAAAGAGAAAGAGAAAGAGAAAGAGAAAGAGAAAGAGAAAGAGAAAGAGAAAGAGAAAGAGAAAGAGAAAGAGAAAGAGAAAGAGAAAGAGAAAGAGAAAGAGAAAGAGAACCAGTCCTCGGGACCGGCAGGAGGAGGGGATAGCCGCTGTTCGGTGTGCAGATACGAGTCGACCATACTGGCGTGGCTGAAACCGAAGCCTAGAGGCAGGGGAAACTTGAGGCGTACGCTATCCATGAAGGGGCCGTACCCGAAGGCGCGATCGATGAAGCCGTGTAGGCCCTTGTGGCCTCTGATGCCCGGGAGGTAGCCATCGCCGTTCGGATCAAAGCTGCTGCAGACCTAGATTACTGCCGCCTTCACGTCAGAGTGCAGCGACGACGCCGCATTGGTAAGTTCTTGCAAAAGGGTCGCGTACTCGTCGTGGCTGGCATGGGGGTCGGGGAGTCTCTTGAGGATGTCGTCGATTCTGGCCGGCTTGGGCTTGCACACGTGATCGATGAATTTCGCCGCCTGGCTCATCACGCCGTGGCTGACATTCGAGTTGCCAGGCATGACCCACGACGACTGCAGGTGTTCGACCCACGAAGGCACGCGGGGAAGATATGTGCCATCGTCGCACGTTGTGTAGTGGACGCCAGGGACCAGCATCCCTTGGTCCGTCAGTAGTTGTAGAACAGCCATGGAGCCGCTGGGGTCCTCGAGCTTCTGCCGTTTCGTCGCGCCCACGACGTTGCCGCTCGAGGGTCGCTTCGAAGAACCGCCGCCGCTGCTGCGAGCAGCCGCCTTGGCCAAATCCTCCTGCTTCTTCTGGACTTCGGCCCTTTTCGCAGCTAGGACGTCTGTCTTGTCCTTGATCGCCGTCTGCGCCGTGTCGATGTTCTGCTGGCAATCGGCGGCCAGTTTATGCTTCTTATCGATTGCCGCCTGGATAACGCCTACCACGAAACCTGACACATTCGCCAAGCTATCCTCGGCGTCTTTGATCTCCCGCTCGTAGTCGGCCCTTTTGGCTTCCAGATCGCGAACGTTGGTTTCTTCCGCGGTCAGGTCGTCCTCGAGGATCTTGATTTGCTTGTCGTTATTATCGCTCTCGTGGTACTGCATCTTCTCGGTGCCGACAAGCTAATGATCGCCGTCTTTGTAGGGAAAGGCGATCTTGGCGCCGGGAAACTGGGCTTCGACTGCCTCCATCCCAGCAGCGTTCAGCTCTGCGAACGCAAAGTCGGCGGTCATGCCACGAGTCCACGTCGCACTCTTCGGGTGGGTGACCAACTTGTAGCTGCGGCCGGCCGGTCCAACGGCCCCAGAGGTTCGAAGGTGCGCAAGATGTTTCGCCGAGTAGCAAAAATCATGGTGAGAATAGCCCCGCAAGTCTCCAGGTAGGCTGTCGCGCTATGTCGATATCTGTTCAAGAGTTTTCTTGACATTCCCTTGAGAAGATAAATATCTGTTTGAATCCTGTTTAGGTAAAAACGGTTAGAGAATGGGATATTTTCTTCCAAAAATGAAATTGATTCTCAGCAAGTTTTAAAGTAAACTCACGAATGTCTTAGCGAGTAACAAGCGTCTTCTTTTACCACTAATTCAGCAAGCCCAATACCATAAGGCCGTGCGGCTCGAGGATATCCCGTGGGTGCGCGTGGTCGACCACCCCCTGGAGGGTCTTGTTGACGTCGGCTGGGATTTCGTACTTTCCGGGCTTGGCCTGGTTAACTTTGCGGTTGCATATCATAGGGGTCTGTAGCAAGGGTTGAAGGTCGAGCTTCTTGTTACGTCTCGCCCAAGTAGTGCTCTCGACAACTTCCGGGAGTTGATTGCCATCCATGGGACCCCTCTTGGCATCGCCTTCAATGTGCTTAACACCTCATATCGCGTGATCACTGGCACTGGCAGCACTCGCAAAGTTGGAGACTCGACCGGCCACAGATTTATCCGAGTACGGCCACAAGGGGGTGTAGACGGGCTTGTCCTGTGCCTTTCCATCGTAGAAGACCTCGACCTTGCAGCCACTTTGTCTCTGAAACGAGGTCGTTTGGTCTGGGTCGGGAGTTCCTTTTTCGTTCCCGACTTTCTTCGTCAGCTTGCTTGACAAACCCTGGGTTTCGGACATCTCTGATACCGCAAAGACATACTGTGAAAATTCGTTGGTGTAACCGATAATGATAACGCGATGGTCTGCATCAAGGAGCTCCAGGACGGGATTGTAATGTTCGTGGTTGTCGTACACGGAAAGCAGAGTACCACGGGGCATGCTTGCAGTTACAGCAACCCATTCGTCGCCGTCAGGGTCGACAGGCGCCATCTTGTCTGTGGAATATGCGGGGATCGAGGCCGGTGTTGTGGTACGTGTGTCGGTTCGGGGCCGGTGCGAGGCTAAGGCTGCGTGTGCAAGGTACAATGTCGGAGTCGACTCTGCTACCAAGGTCAGTCAGCAGTGTCAATGTCACAAGAGGGCCGTGAACACAACTTACATATCGGCAGATTGATGCGCACGCGCAAGGTGTCGGACAACACGACGGAAGGCGTGGCGTGGCGAGGACCAAATGGTGTGTGTTTTGGCAACAGTGCCCAACAAGGTGCGACGCAAGTTGTGCCTTGTCGTGAGAAGTGGTTATGTGTGATGGAGTTGAAAGTGGTGAGGTTGATGGTAATGGTGGAAAGAAAAGTGTGGGAAGTGGTGGAGGGAAAGAAACCGGAATGCCAGAAAGGCGAAGAAATAGTCGGATTCTAGCCTGTTCCTTTGGGGCTTGACCATCACCATAGGACGGGTAAGTGACGTTGGTGAGAGGGGAGGAGTGTGAGGGAGAAAAGCTGGAATTGGAGGGGGCTTAAGCAGTGGGATTTCGGTGAGGTACTTTACTACTCCCAAAGGCGGAATTGAATATAAGACTTGGGGTTGCAGGTGAAGGGTTGGTGAATATAAAATATTTATTTGGGAGGTGACGTAAAAGTGAAGCCATCACCAGAATGAGCTACCTCGGTACTTGACAATAATGCAAGCACCTAGAGGCAGGTATGGATTGATGCAGTAACTGATATCTCAGTGGAAATGAAGGAAGGCACAAAGGCATTGGGTAACATTGGAATTGGCCGAAAGGATTTTCTTTTTGAAACATCTGCCATTATTGCCCAGTTTCTATTATTGCCTATATGCACGCCTCCTGCTTCGCCAAGTTATCTCCATCATTGCCCGAGTCCAGCCTGCTTGACGAAGATGCTACCACAGCCAGCACTATTGCGTCATAAGGAACAAGGAGGTGGGTAGGCCATTATAGCGCAAATTAATACGCTGTCCGCAACTTGGCTCCTTATTCCTAACTTTGTCCGCGCGCAGCAAGCCATCGTGCAAGCTATGAAGAACCATCTGGAGCAGCTCGAGCGTGCCATACACGAGCAACGGCAGGGGCTCAAGAGGATCAAGTAGTTAGGCTAGAGTATTGAACAAGAATAGACCAAGCAGGAATTACAGAGCCTCGGCAGCACAGAGCTACTCCAGAAGCTCGAGTCGTTGGAGGAGGTCGGCAAGACTAGTTGGAACCTATCAGCGCCTTGCAACAAGAAGACATGGCTAATTTGTCGGTCATGCGGGGGGAACACACATCGCTGCCATCGCGAGCAAGTCGCAGCAAGCCTCCGCCAATGCCCCGGAGGAGACGTTGAAGCTGCTGCAACAGGGCATGGATAAGATACCCAGCTCGTTGAGGGGTCATATACGAAGAGGCAAGCAAATCTTCTAGAGGGTGCCGTGTTCGAGGTGGGGAAGAATGTCGAAATGCTGAACTCACACCTGGACTTCAAGGGCGTGCAGACCAGCATTGACAAGATACAGGAGACGGTGCGAAATCTGCCAGCGGCGATGTCGACACACATTGTTGAGGACCAGATAGGCATCAAGAGAGCCACTCCTTGGAGACAAATCTATTGAGCCATGCCTATCATTAGGGAATGTTGAGGACATCATACAATGAGTAATTCGGTCTAGCTAGGCCAGCCTGGTTGATGCGGACAGAAAAAGGAGATCCTATAGGACAATAGTGTTCGCCTTTTCCCCTTGAAGTTACTCCGGAGCTCACTACAATTTTACCATAATACCACTGCGGTTCTCCGTATCCTTCCTTATCTGCTTGGCCGACCAAGCCAAGACATTTCTCCTTCCAGATCCATCACTGGTTCAGCTTGGCATCCGCGGGGTATTAGCCTGGGAGCCGCATGCAAAGACGATGACACCCATGTAGAAGTGTTTGGCCCGTTCTAGAATGGCTCGGTTACATCGGAAATACAATGTCAATTGGCGCTTCCTTGCGAGCCAGATGCTGGGTTGCCGAGCTTTGCCAAGAGCTGTAGAACATGTTCGCCAAATATCGTATCTCCTTCCTTTCTGAGACTCTTCAACACCTTGGCACAACAATAAAATCGATATTGCTGCCCATCGCCATGTACTTTTGCAGTCGTTAATCTCTCTGTCCCGAGATATCCTTGACTTACCGTCGACAGCCTGCACCCAGCTCCGGTTTCTTGCTATCCGTGTTCGTGATGCGCATTACCCCAACAACGGGCCTCTTGGCCCTGGCCCTGGCAGTGCAAGGGAGAGAGCTTCCCAAAGATGAGGTCATCGGCGCAGAGCTCTACGACACCGGTATCATACACGACCGTCTAATGGCCAAGAAAATTGCCCACTGGGAATCGCAAGAAGCCATGGGCGCTATGAACTCGTCTGTATGGCCAAGGCTTGACTACACCAAGTGCGTCGATGGTTTCGCCGAGGCCGTACCTGGTGACCCCCTGCACAAGTTCAAGTGCAAAAACATTGACCTCTACGACTTCATCAACCACGCCACCCTGGGCTCGCCTAACACCGATTACCGTGGTAAAAGCGGAAGCTCTTCCTGGGGTTGGACGGACTCTGAGTCCGGTCGGGAGTTCATTGTTAGCGGCATGTTTGACGGATGTGCCTTCATCGAGATCTTGCCAGAAGGACGGATGCTTAACCTTGGATTCTTGTAAGTTTACAACTGTTCAGACTTCACTATGATTGTATCATGTCTCTAACCCAGCTCAGACCTGTGTTCAGTGCCCTTGGGAACCGTGCCTACTGGCACGAGATCCGATCCTACCGCCACTACATGCTCATCGGAAGTGAACTTGAAGGACACGGAATCCAGATCTTTGACATGAAGAAGCTGCTCACCATTGACCGGTCCGAGGCACCAGTGCTTTTCTCCAACGACAAGGATCTTACTGGTCACTTCAACGAGACTTTGCCGCTGGGGCGGTCTCATAACGTGGTCATCAACGAAGAAGCTAACTATGCAGTTGCCGTTGGGGTCACACCCCGCAACATCTCTTGCATGGGTGGCCTTTACTTTTTCAGTCTTGATGACCCGAGCAACCCACTGCCCCTTGGCTGTGATGGTCAGGACGGCTATGTCCACGATGCCCAATGTTTGATCTACAGGGGCCCTGATGCCAAGTACAACGGGCGAGACATTTGCTACGGATATAACGAAGACACATTGACCATGTGAGTTCGTTGTCATGTTCCCCTTTGTTCGGACTCACGGCTGACCCCATCAATTTTAGTTACGATGTTTCGGATAAGAAAGATTCCAAGATCATCTCTCGCACCTCCTATGAAGGTGCAACCTTCACTCACCAGGGTTGGGTGAATGACCTTCAATGGCAAGGTAAGCCAAGACCCAAACCGGCTGAGGCCACCTCTTCTTGGAGAACAATTACTGACGCGGATTTTAGAATGGCTGTTCATGGACGACGAATATGACGAGGAAGACTCCGCCGGCCCTGCCGCTGATGGATACCCGGTAAGTCCCATCTGGGGCCACTTAAACCCCCATCTAATACAATAAGGGGTGTTGCTAACATCGACAAAGGTCACGTACATCTGGGACATCCGCTCCCTCGAGAACCCAAAGCAGACCGGTCTATTCAAGGGCACCGTCCGTGGCATCGATCACAACCAGTATGTAGTAGGTGACTTGATCTTCCAGTCCAACTACGGCGCCGGCATGCGCGTGTACGACGTTTCCTCCGTGCCCCAAGACCCCACGGGCAACGGTGTGTGCGAGATCGCCTACTTCGACATCCGGCCCGAGGACGACAATCAGCCCGGCGGCGGCAGCATCGAGTTCTCGGGCTCCTGGTCCTCGTACGCGTACTTCAAGTCCGGGTTCATTTTCATTAACACCATTGAGCGCGGAGGGTACCTGGTCAAAATGACGAAGCGCGAGGCCTGCAAGCCCAAGACATGCAACGCCGACGACTGTCTTCGCGCAATGAGGGCCTCAACCATCCCGGGACGCTTGGGGGAGAGCCAGGGCTTCTGCGGGGAGTTCACCAAGACGTTCGTAGCCGATGTTGCGGTCGTGCCGGATTATGCTGTGGCTGCTTGCCCGACCAACGTAATCTCCAGAGTTAGCTCGGCTTGCTCATGCTTGTCTACTCCCACGCCTACTGCTTAAATCATGAAAATATTCATATAGGATCTACATAGCCTGGGCTGTAGGAGTTCGTCGTTCCGGATCGGATTCAAGCCAGCTTAGCAGATAATGGCTACTTTAGAACTAATGAAGTAGGAAAACACGAAGGCATACAATACCCCCCTTTACGACAGTAATCTTGCATAGTAGAATTAGGTTAATTTTCGTAAATAATCAGGTATAGCAAAGCTTCCGCAAGGCAATATTTTCGAAAGACCTCATAATTGAGGATTAACACATTTTGAAAACCCCTGAATTGAATGCTAGCTGTGAGCAAAAGGTAAAGAAAACAACCCAAAGCAACACCGCAAATTTGTCACCTACTTTCAGTAGACATTGAATTCATCCGTATCACACACCAAGTAGAAATTAAGTCACTACTAAATTGCATTTCCTTCACCACAGAAACCACACTTCCACCTCGACTTTTCACAGAACGAAGTGACCTACTGATCAATCATCACTTTCTCGACTGCGCGCAGAGCCTCACACACTTGCTTGCGTCACCCGACAACCGATTCAGATTCAGTCCTCATCGGCTGACACGGGACAACCGAAGCTGCTCCATTGCAAGAACCGCAGTTGCCCAGTGGGATAACCGCCGGTACCCAAAGAAAACTCAAGTTCATGCACACCGGTGCGCACTTTGCCACGCCAACATCAGGTAAATACCCAGGCTACTACACGGCCCGAATCATACAAGTTCAGAGCCCAGCTAACAGGATCAAGCTGATCACGTCTCCGCGACTCATTGGCTATAAAATGGCCAGTGATGGCGGTGTAACCGAGGGTGGCGCCGGAGCCGACCTGCCAAGATCACGAGGCAGCTTGAAACGACGTCTCAGCAGCGAGCCGGGCGGCGGCGAGAAACGCGCAAGGGTCTCAAACAACAAGATTGTCAATCTAAGAGACCTGGCAGATCGGGGAATTATCTTTCTTGGCGTGGACTACGAGATCGATGAGAACGGCCAGCTCAAGCTACTGGATTCCTCTTCGGGAGCACAACGTGATGCTCTCTGGGTCGCATTCAACCCGGCTGCCAACCCAAAACGCGATTTAACAAAGCTTAGAGCATTCATCAGATCAGTTTGCGATCCTGTACCCCGGCAACTGACTGAGGTCGTCGACCGAGTCCCTGGCGCCCAGGCCCCTTCTCACGAAATTACCACCTGGCTGCGCGACCTTATAAGGGCGACCTCCAGACTTCACGCCGACGCAACGATTGCTGTAATTCAACTACGCAACCACCTGGATGAACCCCTCGCGAACCATCCCTTTCTCGAGGATGCCATTCCAAGTGTCTTTGACTTTCTTGAACGCACGTATGGTCACACCATTTACACTAGTTTTATGCACGGCGCGCGAATGAAGTTCGACATAGCCACATTGCCATTCTTCCACCCCGAGGATGACAGAACCTTCGTCAACTTGATGTTGCAAGGTCAATTCACCCTGGGCACATTGAATAGCCCTCAGAATCTCCGGCAGTGGATGTGGGAGCAGACGATACGGGCCACGCTTTATGCGGTACAAGTCGACTTTACCATGTCACTTGTGACGCGAGCCATCATTCTCTCCGAAGGACTGGAGTCGGCCAATGATGCTATGAGAGGCACGCTGCTGGGAGGTGTGCAGCCGTTGGAGCACAACCTCGAGCTGTTCTTTGCGCTCCGCCGCAAGGTCGGACCGTATTTGAAGCAGAAGATATTGCCCTGTCTAAACCCGATGTTCACCTACGATGTTGATCACATCGATGCGCACGTGTACATCACCTCCCGGCTAGGTCCCATGCTCAGGCATCTCACGACACAACGAGGCCTAGCCCGCAGAAAACAGATGCTTGACGTGGCCGACGAGGAGTGGCAAGTACTAGTTCCAAAGCCCGATGGAGGTGCGTAACGGGGCAAACACGACGGATACTCTATCCTGGAGGGTACTGGCCGGTAGTATGATAATGCGAAACGTTTCCCGCTGGCACGAAAGGAGTTTAAGGAGGAGAATACCCACACATGCAGCAATGATAGTCAGATCAGCATTGTTGGAGGCGTGGGGTAACAATGTACAAGAAATCACGATCGCGCTCTACATAGCCAGCGCCTGAATAAGTGACAATATGGCGCAAGCAGCGATAGCACAACCAGGTCCGAAAAGGAACATACTTGGTGAATAATAGATCGCCAAAACACCTTTGATTCATACCCTGATGATGCTTTACGTGACATGTTAGTACACTTGATAGCTATCTCTCGGCGAACATCATGGAGGGCAAGCAGGAAGGTCACCTAATTCAGGCACTGCTTCAAGCAAATAGCGAATACGTCAGGCTAGTGGCTCGCGTTGTGCATAATTGGATAGGTGGACAGATGAGATGGTACCTGCTTCCCTTGCATCCCATAGCGAATCAATGGTTCCGGTATTGAATTAAACATTACCCCTTTTCAGATAGTGTACACCCAAAGGGCGCGAAGAGGGCACATGGTGCGAGATATGGCCTACTTTCACTTACTTAGGGATCCGATGAGACCCATACACATCTCATGGCTAACTCTATAGAACAGGGAGTTCGTGTTGGCAGTTGTAACCCTTGGCCATGGTGGCGTGGGCTGCGCGACGCTGGTAGGTTTCGGCTCACTGGGCTCCACAACGACTACAGGAAGAACTTGGAGGAAAGGAGGTTAGTATAGATCAACTCGCTTCAAGATCAGATTGATTCCCAATGTCGCAGTCTCGAGGAATCAAGAGACCCGTGGTCTTGCTGATTAACACCCCACCTCCTGGTTGGCCAAAGGTACAGTATCCTATTAGCTATAGTCCTGAATCAATTTCAGACTCCGGTGTTGATGTTTGCCGACATCTTCATACGTGAACATGGTTGAAATGGTGGCATTGCATCCCCATCCAGACTCATACGTTTAGTATTCTATTCTTTTACATGAGTGACATATCTACATGGCCTGGTCAGCCCTATGAGGCTGATTCAGACGTGACATGGTATTGTACATGTACCTGACGCTACCGGCATCCGCGGCCAAGCTGCATCCAAGTACTGTGAACCGCCCCCAGCACAATGTAGCATGTTACCAGCCCTGCCTCCGCAACTCGGACACTCGCTTGCACGTGGCCTTGAAGCCGTTCTTGAACTTCTTCTGCCAGCGCTCGCTGACGAGGCGCTTGCGCTTCAGGCCGTTTCGCTCATGGTAGCGCTGCTTCTGGAAGTCGGCGCGCACCCGGTTGGAGGTGCACTGCATCTCGAGGATCTTGAAGGCGCGGCCGACGTCGGCGCCCTTGGAGACGAAGGCGGTGCGGCCGGTGCGGGCGACGCAGCGGATGACGGGCTTCTTGGCGGCCAGGGCGGCCAGGTCGTCGCCGCGGCGCTTCGAGAAGTCGCCGGCCTTGAAGGTGGTGAAGTCGGTCGCGTCGATGGCGCTGTCGCCGAAGCTGCCCAGCCCGGACACGCTGAAGTCGGGGTCCGGGGCGTCGAATATGCGGCCCGCGTTGCGGTTCTTGAACAGGGGGATGGACGAGCTTCCGGCGGCGCTGTCTGTGGTGGAGGGACTCTTGGAAGTGGGACCGGTCGGCTTTACGATGTCGCCCTCCTCCTCCGTAGCCCTTGACGGCCGAGATGGTGAGGCCCAGTCGGCGTAGCAACGGGTTGTGCGCATTTGGGAGCCATTGATGCTCAAGGCCCGGATTGACGTGGCGAGGGTATCGTACGAGGCTCGTGACGGAGAAGATGCCAGGCGTAGTGTTGAAGTTGTGGCTCGTACTGTCGAGGCAGAGCGCATCGCCGCATGGGCGACACGGCTCAATTCGGCCGCCCTAAGAAACACATGAGTCCTCACTTCAAGCAAAAGCGATGTAGAAACCAGACTTACATCCTAGCAGATCCAATTGAGAAACAGAATTGCAGCAGGCGGACCAAGAATGGCAATTGCAATGGGGCTCCGGGTCGTCGTCGTGCTGAAGCTCTAAGCTGTATCTCGGATGCGATTGTCCAACTTTTGGTCGGCCCTGGATGATCCGACTTCCGGGCTTGTCACTGGCTGTGGGGAGCGGCACTGTAGGAGGTACACAGATGGTGTAAACTGAACTGCAAGCCACGCAGCCAACAGCCTGACAGCAGATTTGAGCCATTGGCTGCTAATTGGACAATGCGGGACGCTGCTGGCTGCTAGCCCAGGCGAACTCCACCTGTCACACCCACTAAAAAGCCTTGCTAGAAGTCGCGTTCCAACAGGCGCAAGCCAAGCTTTGGTTGCGTTCCGAGCGTGTGCAAGGCCAAACAGCAGCAGAAGCGGCAGGTGCAAATATGGATCAATCAATCTACAGCTGCCTGCACCACTAAATCTAACTCCAGGAAACTTCCAGGTTGCCGTTGCTGGATGCAGACCACTTTGTACCAGACCTAGCTTTTGCTCCTGTCTACAACAATCTCCTCTCGACCAACGGCATTCCACCTGCTGCATCTACAACAACATCGTACAGTACCTCAAGATCCCATCGCCGACGTTTGTCTAGTTGCGCCGAGCAGTTACCGATCACACACCAGAGGCGACAGCTGGAACGTCGACAGCATGTCCTACAACCCATACGGAGGAGGTAAGTGCCCTTGCGCCTTTCCTACTTGTTCTTGCGCCTCGCAGTATTGCGCGACGGCGATGCCATGAACCTCAACTAATGCGCTCTTCTTCCCTGCAGTGCCCGGCTTCGGGCCTCCTCCGACGTACAACTCATATCCTGGTGCAAATGGCGCCCCTCCAGGCATGCCATCTGCTCCTGGTCTTGGTAAGAATGGTCCCGACACCCCCAATGAATCCCATGACTACTGACTTTGCTTTCTGCAGGACCTCCTCCAGGCATGTCTGCCCCAGGCACCGCGCCCCCTGGCATTCAGCAGCCAAACATCAACCAAGCTAATCGACCCAGCGGCTTGCCTACCAGTTTTCAGGCTCCCCCGAACATGCCAAACATAAACTTCAATGCCCCCGTTATCCGCCTCGGTACGTTGCCGGCCAAGCCCATGACGCCGGGCATGCCTAGCCGCAGAGACAGCGAAGCTCCAGCATCATCCGGCGGCAATCGACCCGGCGTCGGAATGGAGCGAGGCGGCTTGGATCAAACACGGCAAGCCATCCGCGACAATATGCAGGCTCTGATTCCCCCGACCAAGGAAGAACTGGTCCGCACCATGTTTGTGCAGGGAATCGCCGAAGGCATCGGCGGCAACGACGGCATCGAACAGATACTCAAGCTCGCCGGCAACCTACGAAAATGGGACAGGGCAACCGACGCGCACGGGAAAGACATGACGTTTGGCTTTGCGCAGTTTGAGGATGCCGAATCATTGTGGGTAGCCTCAGAACTTCTGAAGGAGATACATATACCCACCAAGAAACAGGCGCCCGCGGGCGATGGTGCGACCGCCGAGGACGACGAGACCTACGAACAGTTCGACAAAAGCAAGCTGCAGTTCAAGCTCGACGAGAACTCTATCAACTATCTCGAGACGTACAAGGAGAACCGGGGCGACGATTCCGATGCAAATGCCAAGTTGGAGGCAGCTAGAGGTGCGTTGAAGCAGATGGTCCACAAGCTCTTCTACCCTCCCGCAAAATCAGGTGCCGATGCAGATGGAGACGTTACTATGGGCGATGCCTCGGGCCAGAGCGGTGAGAACGTCGAGGTGGTTAATATCCCCTTGGCTCAAGACGACGAGCTCGCCGATATCCCCGCCGAAATGCGCGAGACCGTAGCGGCCGAAATCGCAGCCTTCCGCGATCGCAGCATCAAGCGCGATATGGAGCGTTTGAAGCGGGAGGAAGAACTGGAGGCTCTCGAAAGGCAACGGGCCAATGGAAACAGAGCCTCGAGGATGGCATCGCCACCCCCGACGAATAACTCGAATTCGAACAACACCCCCTTGGGTCCTCGTGGCATGCCGAATGCTCCATCTGGTCCTAAGAGCCAGAAGACAGATTTGGGCAAGGACTACAACCGATCCGTTAACTTTGTCAATGGAGGCACCACTAATGGTGGCATGCACATCAACCGGGAGGACGAGGAAACCGATGCCAGTGATGACGAGCTAGAGAAGCGCCGTGTTGCCAAACAAAACGCCGAAACCGAGAAGCTATACCTGGACGCCGAGCGGCGCTGGTTGAACCGCGAGCGATCTCGTGCCGCCGCCCTTGAGCGTGAGAAGGACCGTGACGACTCGGATGAAGCCAACATTGCGCGCAAACGTGAAGAGCTGCTCGAGCGTTTTAAGCACTTCGACGACGATGCCGAGGCCACCCGCAAGAAGGAAGAGTATTTCGCCGACCGAAGTGCTTGGATTCGAAACAGGACTGCGTTCCGAGCTCGAGAGATTGCGGCTGATGATGCCGACCGTGCTGCTGAAGAGCGGGAGTGTGCCAAGGAGGCAGCCGAACAGGAGCAGGCCCGTGGCATGGCCGACTCCTTCCTGGAGCGACAAGCCCAAGAGATGCAGCAAAAGGACAGCCGTGCCGCCATGCCTGCGCCTCAACCGTTCAAGCTCTCCCTTGGCGCTGCCGCTCAAAGGGCTCAAGCTCAACGCGCCGCTCCGCAGCGCAAGACTATTGCCGAGGTGGAGGGCTTGCTCGAAGACGAGGAAGAAGACAGCACCCGCCGACAGCTTGTCCCCATCAAGTTCGAGCCCATGGCAGCAGCTGGCTTGTCAGATGAGGAACGCGAGCAGGCCGTCCGATCATTGGCTCAGGAGATTCCTAGTGAGAAGGAAGGCCTCTGGGAATGGGACGTCAAATGGGATTTCCTGGACGAGACGGTTATCCGCGACAAGCTCCGGCCTTTCGTGGAGAAGAAGCTTGTGGAGTATCTTGGCGTGCAGGAAGAACTTCTTATCGAAGTTGTCGAGGAGCATCTTCGCAAGCACTCCAAGCCTGCAGAGGTTGTTGAGGAGCTAGCCGAGGTAAGCCATGAAATGCTCCCGCTTAATACTATATCACTACTAGGTTGCTAACACGATTACAGGCACTGGATGACGAGGCCGAAGCACTGGTGAAGAAGCTTTGGAGGATGGTCATCTTCTTTACCGAGAGTGAGAAGAGAGGTTTGTCAGCATGATGAGGCTGCAATGTCAAATAGCTCGTCAACATATACCATAGGGGAAGTGAAAGGGGATGACTACCGTGTAAGTTTGCAATGTTGGTGGCTTGATGCATACGGGTATTCCCAAACAAGGGGCCCTCATTATGGTGGGCCAAGTCTTTTTCCACCGCCGATCGTGGAGCTACTGAACGACTGTGGTCTAACTTGTATGCAGACGGTCCCCAGCACACCAGGTCGCCCACGCATGAGAAGAAGCAGTCAATTACGGCCGAAACAAATCAACGTAAGCCAAGTTCCCAAAGAACGTAAGATAGTATATAAAGTAATGAAGTTGTTTAGCGGTTGATCTAGGCGCTGCCCAGTTTTGCGACGTGATGTTTCCTGCTTGCTCACCAATGGCGCTCTTTCCCTCACGTTCGTCGTCTCGGCCTAAGCCGGATTGGGGCGAGTTTTTGTAGCACCCAGGGATGACCAGGCGTCAGGATAAGCAAAACAAACAACAAAGAATCAGTTGTTGCCTGAGACATTCATGGGAATTTATGAGATTAAATACCCCAATAACATCTTCCAAAAATTATATCTAGGGGCAACCCAAAGACTGCACTTCTATTGCGCTACGAAACACAGATCCACTTCTGAATTTCTAAGCGGCACACTGGAGCGACAGCCGTGATCCGCCATGGATGAATTCTACCTGAAGAATGCGGCCCTCTATGAATCCTTGGTCGAACGGGCCACGCCGGCCCCCATAGCAGCGGGAGCCAGGCAGGCGGCCAATCTCGACAATTCCAACATGATCGTGGCCGCAAGAATACGGCCGCAATTGGAAGAGGACCTGGCCTCGGGCTTCCCGTGCGCCGTGTATCCACGCTCCGGCGCCGAGGCCGGCATGGTCGATATCCACGATCTCTACAATCACCCCCGAGGCCGGCCCGTCCTGAAGTCGGCCAAGTACGAGGTGGACCGGCTCTTCGGGCCCGAGACGACGACCGAGGAAATCTTTGACGTGCACGTCAAGCACCTCGTGCCCTTTGCCTGGAACGGCGGGATCGGGACCCTGTTTGCGTACGGCCAGACGGGCTCGGGCAAGACGTTCACCGTAAGCCGGCTGGAGGAGCTCGTGGTGGAAAGCCTGGTGGATCTGGATCCCGACTCGGAGAAGCAGGTGTCCATCACCATCATCGAGCTGGCGGGCAACGCGGCGTTCGACCTGCTCAACGCGCGCCAGCCCGTCTCCATCATGGAAGACGCCCGGGGCGTCCCGCAGCTGGTCGGGGCCAACGAGTGCGTCGTGCAGGAGCACAGCGAGGTGCAAGACCTCATCGAGCGCGCGACCTCGTTCCGCAGGACGGCCCCGACCCTCAAGAACGACGACTCGTCGCGCTCGCACAGCATCTGCCGCATCCGCATCAAGCACGACGGCAAAGGCAAGGACGGCTTCCTCTATCTCGTGGACCTGGCAGGGTCCGAGGGCGCCCGCGACGTCGCGGTCCACGGCGCGGACCGCATGCGCGAGGCGCGCGAGATCAACATCAGCCTCTCGGTACTCAAGGACTGCATCCGGGGGCGGGCCGAGGCGGACGTGGCGATTGCGCGCGCCAACAAGACGGGCAACAAGAAGAAGCTGACGTCGCACATCCCGTTCCGGCAGAGCTCGCTGACCAAGGTCCTGAAGCACGTGTTCGACCCCGCGGGCGGGAGGGCGTGCAAGACGGCCGTCATTGCTTGCGTGAACCCGAATTTGGCGGACGTGGGTCCGAGCAAGAATACGCTGCGGTATGCGGAGATCCTGCGGGTTACGCCGCCTTCCGCGCCGGTGAACCCTACGTCTACGTCTGCTGCCGTGGCTGGGAAGACAGCTACCCCTGCTGTTGCTGCTGCTGCTTCCACACCAAAATCAAAACCACTACCAACTCAGATCTCAGAGAAACCAAACAGTAGGGACCCAGACCCCGATGCCGCGGACGTGCCGTTTCGACATCGTCTTCGCCCCGGCATGGTCATTAGGTTGAAGCCCTCTGAGCCCGACAGTGACGATGATGATTCTAGTAGCAGCGGGTCGGATACCCCTCAAATGGCCGTCCTCCTCTGCCCGGAGATGTCGAGCGACGTCGACAACCCCGAGGCGGTCCGGAAGAAGCGCACGATGCGGTACGTCTGCGCGTCGCTGGACCTGGTGCCCGGGAAGGCGTACTACGAGATGAACATCTGGGAACAGTTTGTCGTAGAGTCTGGTCAGATGGACCGGGAGGTCATATTGGAGTATAACCCGGAGACTCGGTATTATTATGTTTATCATATAGTGTAGATAGAGCTGTATGGTATTTATGGTTACATGATGGGATGTAATATTACCCGCCTCGTATCTGTGATTTTAAGTTGTCGTTGAAACGTTGCTTGAAATTACCTTATTCCAACCCCTCGCACATGATTAGGGACGTCCAATCACGAAAACTCAAAACCGTGGCCCTAGTTTGACATCGCTATATATTTACACGGCTCTCTCGCTGTATGCCTACATTTCTCATTCCATATTCACGGCATCATTTAAGTGCTATTGAATACTTCGCCTGCCAACGTCTTTACTTGCAGCATGGCACAAGAACATTCAATGCCATGTAGCTCAGCAAGACGAATAAAAACCTTGTCCCGATATGTTTTACTAGGCTACCTTCTCGTGACAGCGGTTCAAGAGCCAAATGTGCAGGGCATCGTAACTTCGCATCTGAGCTCTGTGCGTGTTGAATGCAAGCCTGTGCTTGAGTGGCGCAGTAGTGTGGCGTCTTTTGCCTTTCTCCATTAACAACCCCTCCAGACTCCAGAATGATGTATGTCGCCGCCACTCAACCGCCTTCTGGAGAAGAAGAACTGAGCACACAACCCCTATCGCGAATCTACTACGTTAAATAATCTCAAAGTTGTCTTAACTTGCGACATTTCAGTCCTTTATTGTCAAGATCCGAACTTTTAATTTTGAGAGTTGAACTTAGTAGCTAAAAGCCTTTCTGCGGCTTGCGGTTCTTGCGTCAGAATTTCTAAGACGGGAAAAATCCAAGAATCTCACGGCCTCTTACTGACGAGAGCTACCAATTCTCCCCATGGCTAGCAGAGTCCCAAACACCACCCAGGTCATACCGGGTGCGAGCGTGAGTATCGTGCTCAAGGCCGACCAGCGCACCGGTCGCGAGGTCCGGGGCGTCGTCCGCGATGTTCTCACCAAGGGCAACCACCATCGCGGCATCAAGGTCCGGCTCGCCGACGGGCGCATCGGACGGGTGCAGCGTATGGCACCAAGACCGGTGGATGACGGCTCCGCTGCTGCGCAAGGTTCCACGGGTACTACTGATGTGCCACCAGCGGCGACCTCGTCTGGAGCAGCACCACCACCACACTTTCGGAACGAGGGGCGCCAGCGGCCGCAGTACCAGGACGTACGTTATGATGGCCACTTCGAGCCGCCGACGGAGCAGCTTGATTTGGCTGCATACATTAAACCGCCCAAACAACGCGGGAAGAAGGGTCGCAAGGGGGCTAAGAATGAGCCGGATCCTGATGAGACGGCAGCACCAGGCAGCGAGAGCTCAAATGCAAATCCAGCCGCCGATGTGGTAACTGCTACTGCGACTTGCCCTGTATGCAATGCTTTCGAAGGCGATGAAGCTGCAGTTGCTCATCATGTCGCGACACATTTCGAGTAAAACCGGCCGGCCTGGCTTTTGGATCTACCAGCCAGAATAGGCGGGCTCGACCACCACCGCTGAATACACAAACAACCAATGGGAAAACAACAATGAACAAATACTCTGCAAATTACTATGCACGCGACCTTGAGCTATTACGAATAATTGAACTGTGTTTCCTGGGGTATGCGTGGAGTGCAAGCACCTTGATGGCCCTGACATCAGGGGCATGTCCCTCAAGGTCCTTGGTCCAACGGGTGTATATCAAGAATCACATTGAGTTCAGCCACCACCGCTACCAACGGTCTTCAAACCCCTCATCAGCAATTTGATAGTTAGTACCTACTCTCTCAAAATGATTCCCGAATTCACAGCAAACTACGAGCTGAAAGATGTCATCATCATTGGCGGGGGCCCGGCCGGTCTCGCGGTCGCCAGTCGGCTCAGCGAGCGCATGCCCGCCGCCACCTTCACCGACGAGGAGCACCAGCGGTACCACTGGATCCGCAAGCATTCGCGCAAGATGTCCATCAAGAACTACAAGACGGGCGCCGTGCGGCAGGCCGACTGCCGGTGCCAGCCCCGGCGAGCCTTGCTGGATATGACGGTGCTGGACGCCACGGGCGACCAGTGGATGACGCGCTGGCACACGCTCTTCAAGACCTTTGACATTTCGCATCTGCGCAGCCCCATGTTCTTTCACATTGACCCCGCCGAGCGCGACGGCCTGCTCTCGTACGCCCACATGAGTGGCCGCGGCAAAGAGCTAAGGGAGATTTGCGGCTGCGTTGGTAAGGAAGTGAGCAAGCACCAGCGTAAAAAGGAGCGAGCCCGAAAACAGTAAGTCATCTTCCCTCCTGCCGATGTGTATATGGCCATTCTCCTTTCATGTCTAAGTTGCTGATATATATCGGCAAGGCCCAGGGCGGAACCCACTGTTGACGAGCGCGATCGCAACGACTACTTTGTCCCTTCTACTCCTCTCTTCTCTGCCCACTGCGACTGCCTCATCGACCGTTACAACCTGCGACGCGACGTTATCCAGAACGAGGAGGTGCAGGACATCCGGTATGGGTATGTCGACGATGTGTGTCGCGACGATCCGATCTTCACCATCCGCACCAACAGGACGACACACTACACCCGAGTCGCGGTGCTGGCGGTTGGTCCGGCGAATGCCCCATCGATACCGGGCCCGATCGACCAAGGCAGCGACGCGATAACACATGCCATGAAGATAAAAACGTTCCCGTCGACGCGTGTGATGGAGAAGATTGCCGCGAAGAAATCGACAAATATTTTGATTGTCGGGGGCGGTCTCACCTCTGCCCAGCTCGCAGATCTGGCGATCAGAAGAGGTGTCTCGAGAGTCTGGCTTATTAGTACGTATAAACTCCTCAGCAAGTCACCATCAATCAAGACCCAGACTGCTAACCAGCCGATTCATAGTGCGAGGCGAACTGAAAGTCAAGCCCTTCGATGTTGGTCTAGAGTGGGTGGGCAAGTTTCGCAATTTCGAGCAGGCGGCTTTCTGGTCGGCGGATACGGACGAGGAGAGGTGGGAGAAGATCAAGACGGCGAGGAACGGTGGCAGCATTACGTCGCCCTACCGCAAGATAGTTGAGAAGCACGTCGCCAGCGGGAAGCTGACGCTGTGCCGGCATACCACACTGCGCTCCCGGCACTGGGAAGAGTCGACGCAAACTTGGAAAGTCGAACTCGATGGACCGGATGCATCAGACCAGGCATTGCCATCATTCGACCACATCTATTATGCAACGGGCGTGCAGACCGACTTCATGACTCTACCATACCTGCAAAACCTGCTGGCAGATTACCCCGTGGCCAGCTGCGGCGGGCTCCCCTGCATTACGGATGACATGCAGTGGAGGGAGGACGTGCCCCTTTTCCTGACCGGTCGCCTCGGCGCATTGCAGCTGGGGCCGGGTGCACCCAACCTAGTCGGGGCGCGCATTGGGGCCGAGCGCATCAGCTGGGCCGTGCAGGACATACTGAGCAAGACCAACAAAGATGGGGGCGTGTCCAAGCAGTCGGATGACAGCTTTAACTACTCGACCGCCCGGGGGAGCCGCTATTCGGCGCTGGACATTGATTGATTGATTGATGGGGTACGTACGGCAGCAGGAAAGGAGAGGAGGGAGCAGCAGTCCAAATGGAAATGGGATGATGAGTGGATGACGACAACTTGGTGCGAGTCAGTCGTTGTTACGTACTGCTGCATAGAAGCATTGAGGCAGTGGGTTCCGAGGAAACACACCGAAAGAAGACAAAGGCTCCAGCGTTGCCCAGTCCCTCTGAGGCTCTGCCCAGTCTTTTCTGGCCTGCACTCCGGGATTCCGACCGGATTTCTGACCGGAATCGCTTTCTGTTTATGGTAACATTCTTCGGTCCACCACGGAAATCCAGCACTCACATCACATGCCAGAGCAGAGTCAAAGCGACAAATAGTACGGAGTAGTCAACAGTCTAATATTATCTTACGAGTTAGTACGACAACTATCCACGTGCGGATTTCCAAGATCTACAGAAATGCGCGCACGCACACACCCTCCCCCGCGCGCCGACACGGGATGCTAAATCTAGCTTGTCGCCATCCCGAACCACCGTTCTAAAAGATGTGTTAGCTCTGCATGCTAAAACAACTTTTTCTTCGTACAGGGAAAGCGCTTGTTGGATGAAATGACAGGTTGTGATGCGATCGAGTTTTCGTCCCAAGTTTCAGGTCGTCGAGGCGCCAAGGACGAATAAGCTGGGAGAAGCCAGGTCACTGTGGGGACTTGGGACCCCTGGATTTCTGGATTTCTTCAGGGGTGTTGAGGCTATGCGCAGATCCACACAGCTGGTTACTGGTTACTACTTACCTACCAAGTAGTAGTAGCAGTAGTAGCTGACAATCGACGACCCCTACTCACGATCATTGCAGCGGAGGTCGCGCCGGTGCCCTATTTCCGAATCGTTCATATTACACTTTCCCAATTGGTGCCAATCGTCGTTATCAGCGTGACATCGTCTGTTCTTGGCCTCTTCCTTCTGCCGTTCCATTCACCTGAATAGAATCGGCAGCATCCGACTACCTACTAAGGTTAACTGGTATGTAATCAATTGCTAATAAGTAGAATAGCAGAGTAGAGAGACGGTCAGAGCCGCCTCTACCGTCGCTGGCCCACCACGATTGCATCCTGTGCCCGCGCCACACTTACCAACTCGCAACCGCCAGGACCCTGTCTATCGCGTACCCGCCCGCATCCTGACGGTATCCGCGCGCATTGCGACACAGCACACCTTTGGGTCAGGCAACGCGGCAACTGCATGCCTTGACCCTGGGATTTTCGCTGGACAGGGCAGATCTTGGACGATGAAACTCTAAGGTGGTTCGTCCGACCTGGCCGTGGGGGTTCGTCTGGTCTTCGTTGGTAGCGGTCTTCGTATAAGACTTCAGACGATCGCCCGTCAACTGGATGTTTTTGGTCTTTTGGAAGATATGCTTCTGGCTTCCCTCACAAGCTTCTCCCTAATAGCCTGCATGCAAATCTGACCGTATACTCTCTATACGGCAGTAGTCTTTCGTTTTGTTCTCTGAACACTTACACACTCATTCGTTCTGTCATCGTTCACTCGTTGGCAAACCACCACTCTTTTGCTTAGCTCGTTCCGAGTGCAATAATACACCACTGTCTTTTCAAGAATCATTTCTGACTCTCTTTATTACACTTCCTATTACTTATTCACACTCGCTTAATATGGTGTTCAATATGAAGAAGGCCGCAGGCCTCAGCATCCAGATCAGCGCCGCTTCGGCCGCCGTCCAGGGCCTCTACGTCGCCGAGTGCCCGACCGCCATGGCCGCCAAGGCCATCGGCGACAACGAGTACCAGATCTGCCCCAACACCGACCTGGTCGGTAAGTCGGCCCAGCAGATGAAGAACTGCGCGTCCACGGCCGACTGCGTGACGCTGTGCAGCGAGACGGCCGGATGCGAAAAGGCCGTCTACGACAAGACCAACGCCGTCTGCCACATCAAGCAGGCCACCGACGGCACCCTCTTGGAGTGGGTTGAGAACGCCCAGTTCGACGTCATCTCGATCCCCAAGACGTACGACACCTCCAAAATGGGCAAGTGGTCCGACCTCATCCGCCTGCCCATCATCCCCGTCGCCGCCTACGTCGTCCCCGAGTTCCCTGAGTCGACGCGCATGATGGTCTTCTCGTCCTGGGGCGCCGCCAACTTCGGCAGCGCGTCGGGCTACACCCAGTTCGCCGACTACAACTTCAAGACGGGCGCCGTCTCGGAGCGCACCGTCGCCAACACCCACCACGACATGTTCTGCCCGGGCATCAGCTCGCTCGAGGACGGCCGCATCATCATCACCGGCGGCTCCGACGCCGAGAAGACGAGCTTCTACGACCCGGCCACCAACGCGTTCACCGAGGGCCCCGACATGAAGATCGCCCGCGGCTACCAGTCGTCCGCGACCCTGTCCAACGGAAACGTCTTCACCATCGGTGGCTCCTACTCCGGCGGCCGCGGCGGCAAGGTCGGTGAGGTCTTTAACCCGGCCACCAACGAGTGGACCCTCCTCAAGGGCGCCGACGTGAAGCCCATGCTCACCGCCGACCGCGAGGGCATCTGGCGCGAGGACAACCACGCCTGGCTGTACGGCTGGAAGAACGGCTCCGTCTTCCAGGCCGGGCCCAGCAAGGCGCAGCACTGGTACGGCACCAACGGCGCGGGCTCCATCAAGGATTCCTCGGTCCGCGATGATGTGGATGCCATGTGCGGCGTCAACGTCATGTACGAGCCCGGCAAGATCTTCTCGGCCGGCGGCGCCCAGGACTACGACAACAGCGCCGCCAACAAGCACGCCCACATCACCACCATTAACGAGCCGGACCAGCCGGCGCAGGTTGAGCGCGTCGGCGACATGAACTACGCGCGCGCCTTCTCCAACGCCGTCGTGCTGCCCGACGGCACCGTGCTCATCACGGGCGGCCAGCCCACCGCCCACGTCTTCACCGACACCGACGGCGTCCTGACCCCGGAGCTCTTCGACCCCAAGACCAAGGCCTTCGCCAAGATGGCCCCCGCCGCCGTCGCCCGCAACTACCACTCCGAGTCCCTGCTGCTCGCCGACGGCACCGTCTGGTCCGGCGGCGGCGGCCTGTGCTACGTCGCCAACCCGACCGCCTCGACCGCCAAGTGCGACCGCAGCGTCGACCACGCCGACGGCCAGATCTTCTCCCCCCCTTACCTGTTCGCCGCCGACGGCAGCGCCGCGCCCCGCCCCGAGATCGTGTCGCTGCCCCAGGCCACCGTCAAGGTCGGCGCCATCTTCACCGTCGGCATGAGCCGCGACGCCGAGCCCGCCTCTTCCTTCGTCCTCGTCCGCATGGGCTCCGCCACCCACTCCATCAACACAGACCAGCGCCGCATCCCGCTGACCAAGGTCCACGCCTGCAAGGGGCGCTACTCCGTTCAGCTTCCCGACGACAGCGGGGTCCTGCTGCCGGGATACTACTACCTCTTCGCCATGTCGGCCAGCGGTACGCCTAGCATGGCTAAGACGTTCCGGGTCACGCTGAAATAAGTGGACTGGTTGTGATCGGTTGATGTTGCTGTGATATTGGGTGCGACGGTGTTCAGGGGATAATACTTCGAAAAGAAAAAGGAGAGAAGAAAAAAAAACGAAGAGTCACGCTTGTCTGATGCGGCGGCGTGTTTAATCTATAATCAATAGTTCATCAATACTAATGAATAACAATGTTCAAAACATACAATGTTCCTGCTCGCTGCCTTGTTTTCTTAGTCCATGATCAACCCCCTGAACCGTTCTGGTGCTACGAGCCCCCGACCCCTGAAATAAGTGTGTAAAAGTTTATGCCCAATCAGCCAAGACTGGACGATGGTACCGAATAGGAGTAATACGACTTGGGGATTGGTTGCAAAGTCGGCTTGGGATGTCGACCCCCTCCCGTTCATACGTTGCCCTATCCCAGCTTACCCAGCCCACGATCGTCCCAATTTCCGCAGAAGAGTTCGGTCCCCCCTTTCCATTTTATGTTTCCATAAGCACAAATTTTACATCGCCAAGTTTATGGTGTACTAAGGGCGCGATGGCAGAGTGGTCTAATGCGATAGACTAGAACGGATCATCTGATTCTAGGTATCTATTTCCTTCGGGAGCGCAGGTTCAAATCCTGCTCGCGTCGTTTCTTTTTTCCTCTTTTGTCACTCTCCCCTTTTTTTTAGCAATTCAACAGGAAGGAAGGACTTTTCATTTTTTTCGGGTCCTATTGTTACTTCCAAGCGGCCAGTCCATCTACATATGTACTCAGGTTTCCAGAGGCATGGATGTACCAGAAGGTTCATCATATGTGAAACTCAGACTTCAATCACGCTCCTACTTGGCGGTTCTCCATATCATCCCTTTTTATTCTGTTAGAATTCCAGCAATGTTGTCTTTTTTTCTTCCCATAGAAGTGAGTTTGATACGGATAAACCGATCGATGTCTCTGCTGAAGACAGCGAGTGCAATACTTTGTCAAGGCTATCGATAATCAATGCTCAGCCATCAGATCACCGTGCTAGGCAGTGAAACTAACGCCGACCAGCTGTGTCATAGTAATCAATTGGAGTACTGATAACCTGTCTCCCTTGGAACGGTGGCTAACTAGGCAAAAAAACCAGACTACTGGTAACATGCGGAGAATTTAGTGATCTGCTCAGGGCTCTCGATGAAGCCATTTTTGTAGTCCCTCGATGGCGTTCTCCATGCGCGCCTTCAGGATCTCCACCTTCATAATCTCCTGCTCTCCCGCGTCGCCCTTCATGGTTTCCTGCAGCTTCCCCAGGAGCTTCTCCAGATTATTCACCTCCTTGGCCCGCTCCTTGATCTCGACGGCCCGCTCCGCCTGCTGCTCGTTCGCCACGCTGATCAGCTTCGAGGCCTCGTTCCACTTGTACCGCGCGCGCTGCAGCTGCCCCTCGAGGTCGTACCCTTTCGGCCGGTAGGTCGAGGGCTCCCAGAGCTTGCTCCGGGCCCGGTTCTTGAACAGGTTGTAGTTGGCGTCCTTGAGGACGGTGCCCGCCAGCGCGCCCACCACCATCTCGCTCGAGGAGAAGTTCTGGCTCTGCCAGGCGCCCGTCACCTTGACCTTGGCGATCGCGGGCTCCAGGTGCATGTCCCACATGCAGCTCATGGTCAGCCACCACAGCCAGTTCTTGCGGGTGGGGACCTTGGGGTCGCCCGTGTTGAAGGCCGCGTTCGAGGCGACACCGACGTAGCACGGGGCTTGGATCAGCGGGGTGTTGTAGTCGGTCGGGAACTTGGTGAGGGGGCTGAGGCCGTCCATGAACTCCTTGATCCGGTTGGAAACGTAGTAGACCGGGGCGTCGGACGCGGTCGAAAAGTAGTACCCATCGATGCGGTTGACGAACTTGATGAGCTTCATTTGGTGGTCGGTGAGCGCGGCTGGGTTCGCCTTGCCTTTTCGGGCCTCGTAGTCTTCGAGGGCTTCGTGATAGAGCTCGAGCTTCTTCAGGAGCTGGTTGAGCTCGTTGCCATTCAGCCAAGCACCTTTCCGGCCCTTAACGACGATGGTGGCGACGTAGATGTTGGGTGCATCGCCCGGACAGAGGTCGGGGCCTAGGAAGAGGGGGTGGTCTGGAGGGAGGTTCGCTTGGAACGCCGTGGTGCCGAGAAGGATGCCGGCGATGAGCTTAGGTGGCATGCGCTGCAAGGCCATTTGGGCAGTGTAATCAAAGGCCATGCTCGTATCGTCGTCAATCGAAAAGTTCCAATAGGTCTGCTGCCTGGCTCGATCGATAACGTCGCGGCGCAGCTTCGACATATACCCCCAGGACAAGGTCCGCATTATTGCGCTGGTCTTGTCGTCGATCAAGGGGACACCGGGCGTGGCCTTGAAATCTGGCGCGACCGGAAACGACATCTTGATGGCTCTCGACGATAAATGGAGATGGGTGAGCAATTGTAGTTGTTACTGGAAATAGAACTGCTATGGAAGATGAAGAGTCCATCATTGGGTGTTGAGGTAGCGGGAAAATGAGAAGATTGGAAGGTCTTGTGGCGTCTCATGCACGATCAAATGGAAGTCGCAACCTTCAATCAACTCCTTCCTAGGTGGAGGACACATATGCCCAGACAATTGGTAGTTGCATATAGCTCCTGTACCATGGCGGGAGGTGCATCGCAATACATTTTATCATTCATGATCTTACACTATGTCATGAGTTGTTTAATGAGCAATATCAAGGCAGAAATATAATTCCAGTCAATAATTATGGCTCACAAGGTAAGCTTCATATTTGGAAGATAGGTATCCCATCATTTAGAATGGGGGCTCTATCTCCGCCAGGGGCACCTTGCACTTCTTCTTCAGCGCGGCCTTGGCCTCGTCGGACGCCGCGGGAACGCAGTCCATGCCGATGCCACCCTTGATGCCGTCGCAGATGATAATGGGCTTGTCGTTCTCCTCGCCGCACGGGCTCTTGACCGTGAAGTTGCGGAACTCGATGTTCTCGCACACGGCGTCCGGGTTGGTCGAGCACGTCAGCTTGGCGACGGCCATGCCATACTTGCCGCTTGTGTAGCCCGAGAAGTTCTCGAACAGGATGTTGGTGATGTTCATCTTGGACGGGTACTGAGCGCAGGTGGAAGAGTTGATCTATTGCAGGGAGTTAGCCATCTCTGAACTAATGCGAACATAGGCAGGGGGTCATGGCTTACGTTAAAGTAGCAAGAGTCGATGAACGCGGAGTACTCGTTGTTCGCTTGCCAGAAGTTGCTACTCAATGATCAGTATATCAGCTTATATGTGATTGGGATGCTACATACCGGAACGTGACGTTGTCGATGAAGCCGTAGCCAACATCGGGGCCAGCCCAGGTCTTGAGACGGGCGCCGTGCTGGCCGTTCAGCAGCCACACGTTCTCAATGACGACATCTTGAACGAAACTCTTTTCACCAGAGTACTGGCCCAGAGATCCCATCGATTGGCCGTGAGTACCTTTGACAGGTTAGTCAGGTTCGAGATGTGAGATCGTTGGTAATTGACTCACCATTGCAGTACATAGTGTCGACGTGGACATTGGTGGCATTTGACTTGGGCGAGAAGCAGTCATCGCCAACATTGACCCAGACCCGCTCGACCGTGAGATCCTCGATGTTGAGCGAGTCAAAGAAGTCCGAGTTCTTAGGCAGGGCGGTGGCATTGTTAGACTCGGCGGTGCACATGACGTCCTTGAAGGAGACGTTCTTAGAGGTGACGATGAAGTTGGTCCAGCAAGGGGAGTCCTTCTGGTGGATGCCTTCCATCTCGAAGTTGGTCAGGTTCTCGCCGTAGAACAGAATGGGCCGCAGGTACGTGTTGGAGGGGTCGAGGATCTCGAGGCCCGCGAACTCGTTCCACCAACGCTGGCCATTGCCGTTGAGGACGCCCTCGCCGAAGATCTTGACGTCCTTTCCGCCCCACTTCCAGAACATGAGCGAGTTCTGGAAGGGGTGGGCGAAGGCGTGCTTCTGCCAGTAGGGCGTGTCGTTGGTGAACTTGACCTCGCCGTTCCAGTGGATCTGGACGTCGTTGAGGAAGGTCAAGTCCAGGGGCTTGCCGATGACGTACAGCTCGTCCTTGGGCAAGTAGAGGGTGCCGCCGTTGTTGGCCTTGTGCAGGCCCTCCAGGAAGTCGTCGGCGACATCGTCTGTGTCGTCCTTGGAGGCCCGGATCTTGACAATGGGGCGCTTGCCGCAGTCCTTGGACCTCTTGTACGGGTGCTTGACCCGGAACTCCTCGATGTTTCGGGGCACGTTCGGGGGCAGTTCAACCTGGTGGGCAATGGCGCCCACGACGGCGGAGAGGGCTAGGAGAATGGACGAGGACCGCATGGTGTTTGACTACAGCGACACGAACGGGGGTGAAGAGACAGTCTCAACAAAAGCCATTGCAAGCAGGGCAGCACGCGACTTTTTATCTCTGCGCGGCTCTACATGATTATCAATATTTTCTATTAGCCAAGCGATGCCTGCATATACCCCCAGTCGCAAGCGAAATAGTGCTGACTTGGATTGTCAGTACTCCGATCGTCTTACTGGGGGAGCCGCTGGCCCTGGCCTGTCTTTCCACCAATGGCATTGCCTGGGGAGGCCTTGCCGGGCTGCAGTATGACAGAGAGACTTGGCTGTGAACGAAATGAACAATCGAATACTTGGAGAAAAGGGGCCTGGATTCTTCACCTCTTTATTGAATCGCGAGAGCCCAGTCTCGCACGTCTTGCAGGGCAATTTGGACAGGGAACATGATTGATGGAAATTCGATACAGGCTGGTCCGATCCAATCTTAGCCTGGCATCCTGGCCTGGCAGCCCCATAACTACCCCAACATCCGCTAATCCACCCCCGCATTCAGTGCTATTGCGGGGAGTCCGCAGTGCCTAGAAACCAGCATGCCAGCTGTCTAGGTTGCTGCTTTATCACACCGCAACTGTTTTCAAGTGACCATGCCATTGCCAATTGGGACGTCTGCAGGAAGGCCAGCATCTAGGTAGCCATTGGGTGGAAAATTGAAACGAGGATTATCATCAACAGTCGAATGTCTTTCTCTTGCCTGCAGGCTGAGTAACGAATGTAGGCAGCACAGGTGCAGGCCTGGACTATGCCTTCAGCGTCACGTAAATCTTGGAGCAATCCTGCTTCGACGGCCGCAACATGTAAACCGTCTCCCCGCTCTCATCCTCCATGCCCCAAGTCCAAGCATTGAGGCTCGAGACGACCTCCCCCTTGAACGGCACCGGCGGGTTGGCCCAGACCGCCTTGACGGCGTCATGGTACGCCTCAATCTGGATGCCCCGGAACCCGTCGCCCGCCGCGCGGCGCATCATATCGTGCGCGAGCACTTTCATGAGGCCCTTGCCGCCCTCGTCGAGCTTGGTGGCCGTGGCGCTGCGTAAGAGCAGCTGTTTGGGTCCCGTCGGCTTCCAGGACGCCGGGTCGCGCTCGTCGCGGACCTCGAGCGCGTGCAGCGACTCGCCGAAACCCTTGAGCGCCGCGCCCACGGGCGCGATGCGCGCCATGTCGAAGGGCACGAAGCCGTCGTAGGCGAGCGCGACCGACAGCAAGGGGAAGTCCATCTGCCGGAGGAGCGTGTCGCCGTCGGTACTCGTGTCCGCCGTGTTCCACCAGAGCTTGCCGCCCGAGGCTTCGGACTCCGGCCGCTTGTACTGGTACTTGGTGTCGAAAAGCCCGAGCGAGTGGCCCGACGCGATCTGGTGCTCGACCATGTGGTCCAGGGTCGCGAACACCTGGTGGTTCACGGCCGTCAGCTCGCCGGGGAACAGGACGCTCCACACGGGCGAGCCGAAGAGGTTGCTGTGGGATACGATGGCCTTGGCCCACTCGAAATGCTCCGGGCCGAGTGTGCGGATCTCGTAGCGAGCGGGGAGAGCAGAGTCGGACGACATGATGAAATTGTAAGATACACCCGGTCTTCTCTCAAGAGTAACGAGGATAGTGGAATGAGTATGGCTAGAAGTCCACGGTTGTCAGTGAGGAAATAGGGCTTTTAAAAGCCGCTGGAGCGGAGTAAGTGTTGCGTTTCACAACACATGCATGATCTGTTGGTTCTTTGTTGCTTCTTTCTTATCGCACTGCTGATGCAGGTGAGACTCAACTATGATCTAATTGGCTCTCCTTCGTCGTCCTTACATACAGAGAAGACGCTAAGCATTTCCTCAAGCGGTACTTTTACCAATTTGATCTGTAGATAGGACGCTGTGACAGTAAGCGCGTCTCGCCCCTCATATGATACACATGTTTTTAACTGACCACTCCCTTGGGTCTATGTTACGTGGTGGCTCTCATAGCCAGATAGTGGTCTTACCCGCCCTGAAGGACTACACTGAGTGCGCACGTACACAAGCTGGACCGGAGTTCATTATGCGATCGACTTATAACATTGAATTGAGCCAGAAATGAACAGCGGCAAACATACGGACCATTACGTCCCTTGTTGAAAGGGCCACTATGAAATCAAGAGTTCTCATGAGTGCTGGATAGTAGCCACGGTTGTTGAAACCGCACGCAAGCAAATTGGCTCGTTTCCAGCAATCGACTCCGAGAATCCCTGCTCACAATGAGCATGCTCTTCAGCAGCCATCCCTCTTGACAATGGTGTTCCAGTTACCCCGTTCAAAGTTCTGCCCCGAGACTTGATTGACGGAAGGGGCGCAAACGCTCAGGATGTATTGAGCGCTGTCAGCAATCCAGTTCCAGTTATCCAGAGTCTTGGGACTCCTGTCCTACGGGGAATGGCGATGTTAGCCAAAACTTGTGGTCTCCTGTCAACTCGAGCAGCATAGACCTACATCGTTACACCACCAGATGGCCGCGTTGTAGGAGCAGCTGACGCGGCCACAGTTCCCCGGACCGGGGCCGTTACGGGGTGCACCACCTACGCCGCGGAGGTAGTTAATGCCCTGCTGGATGCGGCCTTTGTCGGCAAGAGGCCAAGTTCCACAGTTCACCGATCGCTTTTGGAGATGCGTTGCTCGGCGCAGGGCCTGAGCATCACCACCAAGCTTGAATTCTGGATTGCTTTTGAGGATCTGCTGGTAGACTTCTTCGACGGTGCCATTCATGACTTTCGTCTCTCCGGGCGCCACGTCGACCTTCCATTGCAAGGTTTCAACACCGTACCCTGGAATGGGAGACTCGATACCGACAGCCTTGAAATAATTTGAGCGGTTGGTTCTACAATGAATACATTTGATTTAGATCTTGTTGAGGCGCTTACCAGACTCGCAAATGCCGTGGTGGAGATGGCGATAGAGAGAAAATGCATTTTGACTGTTACAAAGAAGGTGAGGGAGAAGATCTGAGAATCCCCTATATGTTGAGTTGACCAGTGAATGGAATGACCATACGAAGACCTGATGATATTCAATGTAAGGTCGGCTGGCGGAGGCTTTATATATTAGGACACAAATGAAATTTCACTGCCAACTATAATAGGACCTCAATCGGAATACCCTTGCGCACTTGGCTGGAGGGTTACACTGCGAGCCAACAAATACCACGTTTCCTATTGGTGATACAGGCTGGAGCTGAACGAGCTGCTTGATTCACAATTAGCCTTCTCTGATTATACTTCATGTTTAGTGATCATGCAAGTCAGACCCGAATTCGGTGTTTGTCAACGAATGAGGTCTCTTCTTCAAGTGCCCGACCCCAGTGTCTGTTAGCGGATGAAGCCTCTTCCTCATGTGCATATTCCTGCTTCTACGACTTGAGGTTATAAAGGATAAGAGAATCTAAGATCTTTAAGTATTGACTTACAGCCTACCTGGGCCAATAAGCAGCCCCTTAGCTCCGTATATCTCGATTATTCTGCGATTTCATACTAGAAGGCCCCGCTTTCACATCGTCTAGACCACTCAGTATAATTTAAACTCACCAGATTCTAGTCTTTACTCTCGACTTTTAAGTACATGTTGTGAGTTTGAAGGTCCCTGCTCTTGATGAAGGGGAATATTCTAGATCCAGATATCATGTTCCCGTTTTCTATCTGCACGTCAGACGCCACATATTTAGTTGCCTTCCACACTGTGTCCTCCCATCATACATATATCATATAGTTGTGTTTCTCAATGCTCTAGACGGAGCCACATCATTATCCTTGTAAAACGCCTCTCTACGATGTCCATCTCGTATTCATGTTCACCACACAACTTGGCAAGTGTAGCCCCGAGGATGGGCCTTTGGGCGCTAAACCAGAGCCCAGGTGGAAACTTGCAAACTGATGCGTTTGCAACGTGCCATAGAGGTCATTATATGGCGCCGCATGATGGCCAGTGGCAAGTAGATCCTCGATATCATGACCACTCTAAGACGATACTGTCCCACATGAAACCTCTCCACTGAGTGTACCGCGTTACTGTGAACCCCAACCTATTTGCATCCCTATTTAAGGCGTCTGA
Organism: Apiospora arundinis; assembly: GCA_039105305.1. NCBI lineage: Eukaryota > Fungi > Ascomycota > Sordariomycetes > Amphisphaeriales > Apiosporaceae > Apiospora > Apiospora arundinis. The sequence goes on from JAPCWZ010000004.1 coordinate 3,621,096, forward strand.
GGGTATGCGGTACTGCACGAACCGCCACTCCCCGCTCGTCTTCCCGGAGCGGTAAAGGGATGGATCGCTGGCGAATGCATCCTTGTTCAACGACCCAAGGAGCTGGCCATTGATGGTGACGTCCATGGCGGCACTCTGCGAGTATCCCGCAAACGAAAGGCTGAGCGTGGCGGAGCTGCCATTGCCACGCCGCGCCAAAGCCTGATGGTCCAAGTCGAACACGACAGCCCATGTGCCGACCAAAGCCTGGGCATAGTACCAATCCGATGTGCGTGATTTGCCCACAGTAAACGTCAAGTTGGCCGGGCTTTGATCGGAGACCCCGTGTTGATAAGGAGGTCCGCCATTGCTAAAGCCGAGGGCTTTCTTGTCAAATTCCCCTATCGAGAACAGCCTCTTGCCTTGGTCGGGAACTCTCCATTTCAGTGTATCCAGGTCTGTTGTGGTTCCTGTGACAATCTTTACATCGCTCTTCGAGAAGTTGGTGTAGACATGGGCGAGTGAGCCCCCATTCGACCAGGCGTAGAGCCCGTACGTGCCGCTGCGCACGTCTGTGATCGAGAACCGGCCGTCGTGGTCGGCATAGGTGGTGTAATAGTATTCGCGTCCCTGCACGGATGGCCTCCGAGCCGTGTCTGTGTCCCCTAGGAAGACGGCGGCCCCTGAAGCAGGACGTCCGTCGGAGAGACGAAGAACACCGGCGACCTTGCCTCGGCTTTGGTAAGCGGGATCTTTTAGCCAATCATATGGCCACTTGCTGAGCTCCTCTTTGGCTTGTCTTTCGGCATCTTCTGCGTTTCCTTTGTTCTCCAGAACCGGTCGGCTCAAGGTTCGGCATATAGTGAGTAGGGGGCCACTTACTAGGTACCAGAGCCAGGGGCCCCATATCTTACCATGCGGCTGGGCAACTTTCTCACCTACGCGGAAGTGGGAGGTGTCCTGGACCACGTTGAGCTGCACACTGTCCCCGGTCGCAGACTCGCGATGTACCTGTTCGTCTGTCAGCTCATCTAGACCTCTGCAGTAATAAGTGCACAAGGGGCTCAATATACAGTCAAGGTTTGACTCAGATGATCCGAATTGTAGTAGTCCGTGCGAGGGTGTATATACCAAGAACCAAAGCCGGGGCCATGGATGCCGTAGAAGTCACGCTCTCTAACATAGTCGGAGAAGTCGTACTTGGTGATGAACGTGCCGTTGGCCAACTGCCATGTCTCGTCCTGGACCTTGGTTGCATTTTGGTACAGCGAAAAGTCCGGGAGGGGCTGGTCGCGCAGATAGGTCCTGCCATTTAGAAACAGTTTCGGGTCAAGGCGCCATAGGGTTCTTAATATGCTGATATTGGGCAGGTTTCGGTTGACGAAGTACTGGTAGGCGCCGGCCAGGCCCTCGAAGATGACCCAGTGTAACTCCCCTTCCTTGCACGCAAAGCTCACGTCTATGTAGTCTTCGCCTCTCGAAGTGATGGTTGCTGACGTCCAAATGAAGTTGTTCTCGCCGTCTGAAGTGCATGTCAGTATTACTTGCGGTGCTAGTAATGATTCGAGCTATGTAACACACCGTAGCCCATATAATGCCCAGATGCTGAGCCCACAAGCTCTGTCCCATTGAAGTACACCTTGGTGGCGTATATTCCTTCTTGTGTCACATTCCACAGGTCGTTACCAAATGTCCACGTAGCATTGCCCACCTGTTTCAAGAATGGAGCCCGAATAGCAGATACCAGTGGAAGGCAGGTGACAACGCCAATCAGCCCCAAGCTGATGCTGCGCATTGTGATACTACTCGGAGCGAGATGATCTGAGAGCCTAGATTAATGCTCTTGCTGTAGGCAAAGAAATGGTGCAGAAGTGAAAATTTATAGCGAGTTGATTCATCATTCTCCATGTAGTAGATAGCCAAAACGATTGAGAGGGAACTTGATTTCCAAGACGAGATTTCGTTGGGGTAGAGATGGTGTGATTGGTGCTGGAAAATTACACCGTGTCCGTATGTGTGTAAGTGTACATCACGCCATTCAAAACCCCCACATCGCCCTTGCATAGGGAAAAAGAAAAGGGGGGGGGGGGGGGGGATAGGATCCCTTCCATGGCTAAGAATGTATTACTGGCAGAACATCATACCTCGAGGATAGTGGGATGCAGGCATAGTTCAGGGGCTCGGCACTCGGAGTTCCAGGTGCAGCGCTCGGAGTACCGAGTGCGGAACCCGGATTACCGAATACGTGCTCAAAGTGGAAGCAGAAAGGGGTCAATGGTGAAATCAACATTCCTATAATAACATATAATATATTAAAGGGTATACTAATTATAATCTCAGGTATTATATATACTAATTATTGCATTATCAACTATTTCAATAACTGATAATGTGGGATAACCTTATTGGTAACAAGTTGACCAACTGGCTGGTCAGCCGTCGTATAACAGCTAAATGACAGCCTTCTTGGCTTGCGTGCAACTTCAATTTGGATTGTCCGATGTGCTGCCCGGTTGCACGATGTTGTATCCGCGATCTTCTCCTAGAGGCTGAGCTAACATGGTGGCAAGAATCTTCCACAGAGGAAGCTGCCCACTCTCCCATGTCCGCAGGGCCGTCACGGCAATGACCTCGGGCACCACGTTCATGTCTCGAATGCAGCTGGGGGTGAGCCACCAGCAATAGCCCTTCTTGCGTGGGCTCCACAGGTTGTGTGGGTGGTGTACCTCACTACGCTTCATCGTGGCATCAGAGGAGCAGCCAACGTAGCAGGGGGCCTGGATGAGTGGGATTTGCGGACGTGCCAGGGAGGCCAGTTGTTGGATTTTTCGTCGAAGGCTCTCGATCTCGGGCCGGGCATTGTCGCCCAGGGTATAGACCAGTGCCTCACTACCTTGTCGGTAATAGCGACCATATACCCGCTTGGTGTACTCTATCAGCTTCTTCTCTCGTCTCCTGCGCTGGGCCGGTGTCTTCAGACTTGAGTGGTCGTGGTATACCTTGCCGGCCTCCAAGTAGAGATCGACTTTGCCAATCAGCTCCCTCAGCTCGTCTCCTGTCAATCAGGCACCTCTCCAACCCCCGATGGCAATAGTGGCCACATAGGTGCTTAGCCCGCCACCTTGGTACATGTTGCGTTCGACACGTAGATGGTCAGAAGCTGGCAGCTCGGTTTGGTAGCCCACAGCCCCGAGAGCGATGACGCTGATGAGATGCTTTGGCATGCTGTGCAGTAGCATTTTGGAGAGATGGTGGCCTTTCTCTTCGTGCACAATCACCTTCTTCATACCGGATACCACCTTGATGACACCTTCGTCGAACAGCCGTATGATTTCTTTGGCAAAGCGTATGAGTTGTGCCCAGAGATCCGTAGTGCAACCCCTTTCCAATGCTTCAACTTGGCGGGGATGCCAGCATCGATCAGTCACACGCTGCATGTCGGCTAGAAGTCTGGACCAGTAGTAGATTTCATTATGGGTTTCGTCGGAAACGGGGATCTTGATGTCGCGGCAGAAATTCTCGCCCATTGAGGCCGCTATAAGTTTGTCAGTGATTATAGCCAGGTCAGAATGGTACAAGGATAGAGGAAAAAAGATCAGAAACAGATAAAAAGAAGATATGAAAAAGATATAAAAAGAGTTGAAAAAAGATAAGAAACTGATAGGATGAAGATGAGAAAAGAATAATATAATGATTTAAAATCATTATATTTATATCTTTACTACTTACTTCAAGAAGCTGTGATGGGCTTCCACCACGGTCCAACCAGCTGGCCACCGGGGGCCCAGTCGAAGACGTTGACCAGCACGTAGACTCGGTGGAGGTCCGGACATCCCCTGCTGAACTCCCAGAGTGCGTACGGGCAAGGGAGCCAGTCTCGTACCGGCGACCCGTGGCATCTGCACAGCGGGGTTCCATCCATGAACACACGGCTTCTGGTGCATGGCATGAAGCGGACAGAGGCGTCCGGCGTATCGGTCGGGGCCAGGGGCACGATGTCGCCGTCTTTGTCCCCGGGGCAGGCAGGCAGTGTCAGGCCGAGATGCTTGACGCCGGAGAACAGGTATCGTCGGGACTCCTTTTCGTTGTCCCAGTCGCGATAGGGCGGCGTGGGGCCGCCTTCGCCTTTGAATCGGAGGACGGTGATGTCGTCGGGCTGCGTCATTCTCAACCGGGGATTGACAAAGGGGCGACTTTCGAGATCGGGGTCGGTCGCGTCAGGATACAGGACGTACGAGGCCAGATCCCTTTCCAAGTTGCTCTTCTCAAAGTTCTGGATGATGGCGTATTGACCGACGCCGCGCTCATAAATGCGAAAGTAGTCCCAACGGGGCGATGCCTGGTCATCAAAGATCGAACCCACACAGCGGCGCACGCCTTCCTTATCCTTCGCGACGAGGTGTCGCTCTCGTTGTCACTGGCCTGCTCCGTGGGAGGGGTCGGGTCCTCGAGAATAGGGGTCTGCTCCAGTAAGAAATGGCCCATGCCGGGCTGTCGCTGAATGCCTTGGACTGTCCGGTCTACCGAGTCCCTGATAGTGAAGCCTACTAGCTACTGCTTGTTGAATGCGTACTCGACCGGGCTACCGTGCTGTCCGTCCAAAAGGGGGTCAATTGCGGTGGCCAAGTGGTCTAAGTCTTGAGACATGTTGACAATGGAATTGATGCCCATGCCCAGATAAACGGAGCCACTGGGATTGTTGGGATCGAGCTGATCGGCAGCGAGCATCAGGCTGCGGCCGACCACCTGGGCCAAGAGGCTCGTCTTTGCCATGTGGAGAGTGGTTTGCAGCGCGACCTCGATGGCAACCTTGTAGGGGGACAGGCCGTTGTGCGTTGGATCGCCCTCAAGACCGCCGTCGAGGATCTGCGCCAGGTGGTGGGCGGGAGATCCGGGGCTCTTGGGCAACTCGACCTTCTCCAGGATGTAGTTGACGAATACGTTCCGTCCATGGATTTTGGCGGCATAGGTGCACAGCCGACGAACTACACGGTCCAGCTTGGCACTTGTCACCGGGCCTAGGAAGAATTTGAGGTAGTTGTCTGCCCATACTATCGAAGCATCGACGTCGAAGTGGAATCGACTGATGCTGCCTAGCAAGAGCGAGATGGTCCCTGGCGTCTTCTCGTCGGTAGCCAACGCGTCCCTGAGTTCGAGAGGCACCGAGTTGCATGCCTGCCGGAGGGGGTCTAATGTTCCCTCCAGATAGGCCTTGGAAGCGTCGTCGAGGGATCGGTGGGCTAAACCCAGTAGATGGGGAAGGCCGGCATGGTTATCTGTGGATAAGGGGTAAGCTCGAAGGTGAGGACTGTCCAACCCTACGGCGTACAGCTGATGCAAGAGGTTCGATCGGCCAATGGCTATCTGGACGCGATTGTCGGACACTAGGGCATCGATACAACTAATGATGTATTGTTTCCCAGTTTCCCTCCATGGAAGCACCGTTGCTTGCAACCGATTATGCCATATCATACAAAGCAATATGATTCCAGTACAACTGGCATAAGCAGGGCTCAAATTGGTTATCCTGTCTTGAAACAGCTATTTGGGATAATCAACAATTCGAATAGCTAGTTGAATAAACCTCAAACGTGCCGTCGCTTCTATGTGATGGTTGATGATTGAAGCCTCCGACGCGAACCGTAGAATATCTCCGAGATGTGGCCTAGACCCCTGTGCGTTATCTCGCGGAACGCAGCCACTCCGGAAAACAGGCTTTCGTTCTAGTTGGTGTATATGTGTGGTTCGTCGTCGGATACCAGGACGTCTGAACTGTCTAGGGCCCATATCGGGATGGTGACCATTTTTTCGCCGCGCGGGATGACTTCCTGCAAGTAGCCCCGCGCCTCGTCCGTGAACGCCGCTCGGGCTGGGCGCTCTTGCCCCGGCACCGTTGCTGCAGCGCCGATTAGTAACAAACAAATATAGAGCGCGGACGGCGGCGGTACCTACTAGCTGTGCGGATTTCGGCGACCGCTTGAGTGTTGTGTGGGTAGGTAGGAAGACCAAGTCGGAAAAGAAGGGTTGGACAGGTCAAGAAGAGGATTTGGTACCGAAATCTTGTCTAATAGCTGTGTGCTGCTGAGGCGCCCTTTCTCCATATTGGCCTCCTTTTGCTGAAGTTCGCAGCGTAAACCCTTTATAGCTGCGAGCTCCTTGTATTGCTCGGCAAATATGGTGTCCAGCTGTCGCAGGCAAGCTGCCATGTCGTGCGCGGTGGCCCGCCGCGCGTGTTCCGAGTCCGGGGTCTTGAGCCAGGCTGCCGAAAGGTTTTCGAGGCGTTCGATAATAGAAATATATAAACTAAATAAAAAATAAATAAAAGATAAACAAAAGATAAATAAAAGATAAATAAAAGATAAATAAAAGATAAATAAAAGAATAATAAAAAATAAATAAAAGATAAATAAAAGATAATAAAAGAAAAGAACAAGAAAACCCCGGCTTTAATTTCGAGTTAGCCTAGTTTAACTCCCGGGAGTAGCTGGTCTAAATTGGAGTAGGTGGAAGGAGTTGGTCTAAAGTAGGTAGATGAACTCGACCTGATGGCTAAGTAAAGAGTGGTAAGTGTCTGAGTTGTGATATTTATTGGGTTGGGGGTTTATGAGGGAGAGGAAGGTGTGTGTGAGGGTGATGGGGGAAGTTTTGCGAGAGGGGAAAAAGAGAGAAGGTGAGTTTAAATAGTGATGGGAGGAATTGAATAGAAGGGGAAATTGAATAGAAGGGGAAATTGAATAGAAGGAAAAAGATTAGTGAATACATACATACCTGGATTTATTCTGCGTGAAGGGAATGTGAAAGGCTGGTGTAATATTTTTCCCCCCAAGTGTCATGCCACCGCGTCAACACTCTTTCCTCCTTGACTACCTTAAACAGTCGACAATATCTTCACACTACCGACCTACCCTCCTTTGGCTGTCCGGACATTGGACGGTGTCATTGATCAGTTGACAATACCCATATACCACCAACCTACCCTGGCCAAACTTTGGTCGACCACCTGGCTACTACCAGAACGTCCTTGACCCTCAACTCGATACAATGACATCTCCCGGCGACATCCAAAAGCGGCTTGAGGCCACTGAAGCCAAGCTCAAGGACCTGAGAGGTCAGATTGCAGCTTGGAACTCCGGACCCCCGCAGAATCTATTCGATCTCCACAGACAGTATCGGCAGCTGGAGAAGGAGCTCAACCTCCTCCGAGATTTGGGCAAACTGGATGAGGCCCAGCACCCGGATGCCTTGAACGAAGACCTTGGACCCGAGAACAACAAACGCGCCACCCCCGACGACGCTACGCGGGAGCGGACCAAAAGACTCCGAGCCTTCGGGGGCCACAGCGCCATGTCCTTGGCCGACAAGCTCTACGCTTCGCTCCCCTCCGACGAGGACCGCAAGGAAGTCAACTCTTTGCGGGGCCAGGGCCTGGACCCGAATGCCCGTCTTGCGCGTGAGGCGGACTTGGCCGAAAGGCTCACGCCCCTTTTCGAGAACGGCACCCTCGCCATGGGCCACAACGTCGATTGGGACGATTACGGCGAACTCACCTTCATGGACCCCGGCGATCACAACCGCAAGAAGAGCTCCGGTATGACCTATACTCCGGTGTCGTACGAGAACGACCGTGCCCTTGGAGACGCTGTCAAGGCCTTGACCATTCGCGGTGCCAAGTCGGTCTCCCACCTCCTACGGCAGATGAAGAAGCTACAGAGGGCACAAGACCTTCGACCGAAGTCTAAGCACTTATTCAACGCCCTGGTTGAGAGTGTCCGTGCCCTGCAGTTGGACTCGGCCGTCATCGGTCAGCAGGTCTTGGCCATGCTCGGCGGCAATATTTCGGACCAAGGCAACACTCAGTTGGCCCACGCCCTACAGAACACGTACACCGAGGACGATCTACAAGACATGTACCGCATCCCCGAGGGAGGGCCCCGGGGCGTCCTGAGCTGCCTCATTACCGAGGAAGGCCCTACCCTGAAGATGACGCAGCTGTGACTCTTGGAGTTGACCTTGGTGCTCGCCAAGTTCACTTGCTTGGACACCTGCTTTGCAGTCGCCCTGGCCCTAAAGTTCGGACGGGGTACCAATGAGCTTGATTCCCATGAGGCCTTGAAGAAGTCGACTCTCCAGCACGTATTCCCCTAGTATCGAACGTCGAGGGTCCAGATCTACCAGCGCAAGCCTGGCAACATGCCCCTCTCCGACATCGACTGCGGTGCCGAGGACAACTCAAAGCGTCTGGACATAGCCATGCTCATCCTCGAGCAGGCCCGCCGACGGTACGGCATCATCGAGTCTGACGAGTAATACTGGGGTGGAATGATTCTCTGGAAGGGCAATATCATTTGGAGGCCCAAGCTTCGCCATGTCCATCTACTGGTGCTCGCAGACACGGGCACCAACTTCAGACAAACAGTCCATAAAGTCCATCTCCTACTAGTCGGCGACCTTCTTGCATACCTTGAGCTGCTAGGTCAGGGTCTCCGGGATGACCTCATGCTTAAGAGATATTTTCAAGATAAGCTAGTTATAGGCCTCGACGAAGTTCTTGTACTTCAGCATCTCAGAGTTGTATCTCTTGGGGTCGGGCTTGGGGTGCTTGAGAAAGCCATTGTAATGCCCGCAGGTGCTCTCCTTGGTCCCCTCTAGAGCAGCAGCGACCTTGGGGATGAACAGATCCGAGGCCTTGCTGAAATTGTTGGGGGCTCCGTCGGTATCGGGAGAATATCTGTATATAGATAGATTCTATTAAAGAGGTAGACTATTTCTATCTATTAATAATAATATATAAAGGGATTTATACACGCACTTTATATATAACCTTTAAATCCTTCTCCCCTCTACTCGAACATTTCAGTAACAAGCTACATTCCTCTAATAGCCCCAGCATCTGTTTCAAGATTCCCGAACATTAATCTACCCAGCTCACGTGGTTCGATACTTACTATCTCCATCACCGACCAGACCGAAGATAGGCGACACCAAAAAGTCGTATATGATGAATGACCAACAAGCCGAGGCCCCGATGCCACCTCAACGTGGTCGGCCGCGCAAGCAGCCACTAGAAAGTGAGTTGCCTCCGATCTACTGCTTCAAACACCGCTACGCCCCTTGGAAACCCAGACTCGACCGGATCCGAACCCCTACTAATAAATCCATCAATAGGTCGACCGGCGGTGCCCAAACCTCCCCGAGTGCCTGGGACTGCGGAGTGGTCCAAAGGTGGTAGACCCACACGGGAACGACAGAAAGGTGAGTGATGGCGCTCTGACCTACACCAACATTAAAGCCGGACGCTCTACTGACACATACCCAGAGCGCGACGAGAGTGGCTACGTGCGCAGAAATTGGCCTGTGACCCCTAGAGTCGAGACGCGTAGCGATTCATCGCGGTCTGTCCGACCTGAGCACCCGCCCACTCCACCTGCTGCACCCACCCCGCCTGCTCTACCCCGGCGTGGGCCTGGCCGACCACGTACCCGGCCCCCGACTCCGCCTGGCCTACCCCGCCGTGGTCCAGGTCGACCTCGTACTCGCCCCCCTACTCCACCCCCTCCGCCCCGACGACGTGGCCCAGGCACACCTCGAAAGATGCTTGCCACTCCACTCGGAGGCAAACCTGGACGACCATTGGCTCCAGCTCTAGACTTGGGGCCCGACCATCCCATCGACCGACGTTCGGACAACTACCCAGCTCCCGGTGCCGGTTACGCAACGTCTAGCTCATCTGAGGGGGGGCGATCGGATACCGGTAGCCTGGCGGCGTCTAGACAGACAGGACGTCCGGGTGGTTCACATAGTGTCATCGAGATCTCATCCGACTCTTCCTCCGACACCATGGAGAACGATAAGTTGTATAATGACTAGGGACCCAGTAGGATAGTATTAGGAGGCTCAACACCGCCATTTGGCCACTACTACTCACATCTCAATAGGTGGTACAGGCACCAGGGCCGAAGTGACGACTGGTCACCTACGATTATATCAGGATGAAGAACAGTCAGTGGCGGAACTCGAAGCAAGGGTAGACCCATTGTCAGCGTTGTTAGAAAAGTAGGAACTTAGGGGAAGGGAGGTCGTCTAATATTTAAGGCACTAGTCTATTTGGAGGCGTGGTGCCCACACGGGGTAGGCACGAACCTCACGCACATGCCACAGTATTGCGGTAGTCGTATCGGGTGTCTTGAGCCACATAATAAAGACGCGTTCTATTAACTCCTGACTACGGTGCAGCATTCCTATTATGACACCCCTCTGGGACTCGGACCTGTAGCTATACTCAAACTCGCGGCCACAACTGCATGTCCGGACCAGGTCCACTTCTCTAGCTTAGTTCGTCCCTCGACTGTGCGGCCCGGCAAACCTGGGGTGTCCGGGCCGTGCCGATCTCACCTCTACGTCAATCTTATAGTTAGTTTGAGCACCACATTACTAGCAGTGTGTCGAGTCTCGATAACCCGGCGCCCCGGAATAGCGCTAGGGTGGGGCCGTGTATTAGTGTGGATCACTAGACTAATGGCATTAAGGCCGCTCTGGAAATGATTCGCAAACTGGCCACCTCCTATGACATATTATAACTAATAAATTCGGCCACCCCCCTCGACACCGAACTCGGTCCAACTGCGGGACCCGTAAAACATAATTGTGCCTCTGTGCGTATCGCACCAAGAGTGCTCCCAAATATCGTACAGACCGACCAAGTGCCACTTTGCCAACTCCAAATACTAGCCTCTGAACCTGTCTAGGTCGGTACCCATCCGTCTCCCTCAATTCTTGCCATATCCGACCGAACCCAAGAACTCGACCAAGTTGCAGTTGACGCCCTTCAACTTACTCAGCTTGGCGAATGGGCCTTTAATGGCGTGTATCTCCAAATTGCCACTGACTTCGTTGTTGGGATTGTAGTCAATTGTGAGGCGTGGCATGTTGGGCGGCTGTGCCTCGCCGGAGATCTCGGCGGTGTAGACCTCGAGGAGCTCGCAATAGAGGTTAATGCAGACTCCGATAGCGGAGTCGACAATGGGATCGCGGCGATCGTCGTCTTTGCCTCGGCCGAACTTTGGGGCCACGGCTGCTGCGAGGGCTGTGGCGAGGCAGGCATACTTTTGTAGCACGATGGCTGAGTGGAGGAGTCGCATGATCATTGTGGTCTGGACTACGTGGTCCTCGTCGCCAATCTGCTCCAAGACCTTTGACATGCTGTTGCCGGCCTCCGTGCCATAGACCTGTTGGAGCTCATTCGGACCGAAGGTGCTCTCAAGCGAAGCGACGAGGTCCGGGATGGTATCGGAGCTCATTGTGCCATCCAGTATAGCAACGACAGTGCGGACCAGAACGGCGGTATCGTCCTGGAGGTCTCGGACGCAGGTAATGACTATGTCTAACAAGTGCTGCTTGTCGTGCGGAGTCGACACCAAGATGCGGCCCATCTGCTTAGGCCGGTGGGTGATCGAACTGCCCTCTTGGTTGACGAGAAGATTGGCAATGGAGTCAAGGGCTCCTCTGCCATCAGCCGGGACCGAAGGCGAAGCCCGGATATGCTTCTTGAAATCCTTGTCCAAGTCGGGGATCGACCATGTGCCGCCTTCGTTGACAAGGATGAAGCCGCGGTCGGCTCGCTTAGCGAATTTGACTAGGTCGTGAGGGTTATCCGGGAGCTTGCGCTTTACACCGGGGGCCAAAGGCATATAGCCGTCATGCTCGGTGTCTTCCTGTTTGATGTATTCGGCCTTGAGGCCCTTTGACATGTGCTCGTTGACGTAGTACTGACGGGTCTTGACCTTCAGATCCTCCTTGAGGCGTTTGAGGGTGTCCTCCGAGTCCTTGATCGACTTCAGGAGTCCCTCAGCTGCGGCGGCCTTCTCGGCCGGAAGGGGCTCCTTGTTGTCATTGTACCATCGGATGTTCGCGTTATGGTTGCCCTCATAGTCACGACGGCTGTCCATGATCGCCTTCTCTCGGAGGTCGATGTTGCCCTTCGCGTCGCTCAGCATCTGAAGAGTGACGAGTGCCATCTTGCGGGTTGAGGCCTGAAGCGGGTTGCCAGGGGGGTGAATGGGCCTGAGGGACGAAGGTGATTCGGACTAGGCTGAATATGTTGTGGTGGTTTCGCCGGAAAGGAAAAAGCTTGCGTCCGTCTGGGCGGTGTAGGTGATGTCAACCGTCCGTGGGAAGTTAGGTCCCTAGGATCTAATAAATAGACTTGTTGATATTAAGGGTCTGGAAAGTATGTGGTGGGAGAGATGGAAGAGAAGAGTAGAAATCTTAGAGGGAAAGGAGATATTTATCTTAGTGAAGAAGATTTAGGGGGGAAATAGAATTAAAATAATATATGAATAAATCTAGATTTTAATATAAATTTCAGTTAATGTCTATTCATTCACCTTATCTTGACCTAACATGACATACTAAAGCTGCCCCTGGTTGAGGATCAGGTAGTCCATTACTCAGTTCCCTGCTCGACTTGCCCGACTTGTATTAGGCTAGCACGGTAGAGACACAACGCCATTTTGTTGAACCATGGAGGACAATGCTTCTGGATCGATCACGGCGGCTCGCAAGCGCGGACGACCGCCGAAACGCCCACATGGTAAGTCGAGCTCGAGACCCCTATCTGCGTCGTGTCGACGGTCCGACTTACTACTTCATGACAGGTCCGCCACAAGCGAGGTCGCCCCCGCAAGACGCCATCGGCCGGTGAGTCGCCCCCGTCGCGAAACAGTTTCGGTTCGTCATGCTTACCATATACGCGTAGATCTGGCAACCGCTGCAAAAGAGTCGCAGCCCACCACCGGCGAGCTTGCCTCCAAAGGCGCCCTGGGAATCTACCTCTCCAACTGTGCAAAGTTGATGAACACCAGCATCGTCGCACAGGTCCTTGGTCGCGGTCTGATGGTCTCCTCGGGTCGGATCCAAAAGGATGACCCCCACGCTCGGGCCTTCCAAGGCATGACCCTGGGCCAGATTGGCGAGGCTTTGAAAGGCCTGTGGGATTTGAAGGACCGAGCAAGCTATATTATAGACATGACGTTCCATCCCACAGTCACCCACAACTTCGAGGTCCAGTGGGTATCGGTCCCTAGCATCAGCGGCCCCTTCTCCGAGATCGTCCAAGCTCTCAAGGGCCAACCAGACCTGGAGCTCCTGAAGCTGGACGAAACGCTGTGCTTCGAGATGACCAAACTCGGTGCTTGACGGTCAGGTGGCATCGATAGTGGCACGCCTATGGGATACTAGGAGGACATCCGGGGTCTCGACTGGAGTGCGTGGAATGCCATGACACCTGGTGGTCCTGAAAGCTCGAACTCGGCAGGGCTCTCCGAAGTTGCAGATATTGGACATCCTGGTTTAGCTAGGAAGGGCAATTTGGACCTAGAGTGATCTAGGAGAGATGGAGAATAGGGTGACAATGTAATTGGAAGAGGCTTTGGTCGGGAGTACGACATGGACTAAGGCCCTCATATCCTACTTAAATAGGATTGGCCGTAGAACTATATCATGTCTCCAAGGGGCACCCTAATTAGAGTCGACACACACTTACCGAGCCTTTATATTAAATATAATTTATTACCCCTTAAGGTTATAATATTATTATTCTCTTTTTTAAGTAATTAATTAGATATTTAAATCTCTATTTAAAAGTCTTAAAGTACCTCTTATACCGACTTCCCCTTTAGGACTTATAAGCATTATATAAGGAGATACTTTTCTATTTCACTTTTAGCAAGTGACTAGAACTGTTACCACACACACACACACACACACACTTACAAGCATTACATAAAGAGATACTCTTTCACTTCACTCTAAGCAAGTAACTAAAACTATCACCACACACACGCCCCTCCAGCAACAACCATGTCCACATCTCAAGATCAGGCCCAGGGGGGTGAGGCCCCAAGCGGCCAAAGCACCAACCCCAACGGCAACAATGCCGAAAACACTAGGCCCGAGATTGCTAGTCTCCAAAGCGAGCTCGAGGTGGTCCAAGAGAGACTCTCGCGCGCCTTCGATCGCCGAGTCGAGGTGTCCCTAATCGACGGCCACACCAACGCCGCAGAGCAGACATCCGCTCTTGAGACTATCGATTTGGAGATCCAATCTATCGTTGAAGAGCAACGCGATCTGCGCGAGGCCATCAACTCCATGCTCGAGAACGCCCCGTCCAATATGTCTGACGACACGGTGACCGGCGGCGGCCAGGTCGACACGGTATCGGACACCACGAGCGAGGACAGTGATTCGGACTCCAACTACGTCCCCGATTGGAACTTGCTCGACTCCCCGGGCTCCCCCGACTACTCTGACTCCGACTCGGGCTCGGACTCATCTACCTTGGCCTCTTCCGACGCAGCCTCCTCCGACTCGGACGAGGATAGCGACGGCGATACAAGTGAGGGTCCCGACGACATCAAGAACAACCCGAACCCCAAGGGTTTGGAGCGCCGCAAGCGAGCCCGTGAGCCTAGCGACATCGCCGAAGCCGGTCCCAGCTCCGGCAGCACGAAGAGACGCCGAAGATAACGGACCACCTAAATCGGGATTAGGTCGGCGGTATTAGGTCCAAAACCATGCTGCTGCTCGCGTACTTATCCCGCGGCGGACCGACTAGACCGGCCTAGGGCGAAAAGCGAAGGACTAATAGCCTTGGGCCTTTCATGCAATTAGGGGCGAGGGACTCATGTACTTCCAAAGGATTTAGAGGTCCGGGGGATGAGAGGCGGTAAATACACGATACTATAGTCTATCGGGTTTAAACCCGGGATAGTACGGATACGGGAGGTCCGGTAGTTTCGGGGGTCGAGGTTTTATTAAGACGCGAGTCTACTACGGCGAAATTCTCTCCAGCCTAGGCAGTTAATGAGAAGGGAGGGCCGCTATCATGACCACACTTATTCTATACGTGAGAAAATTTTGCATTTACCTATAGCCATGCTGAAGTCTACCACCTAATCGGCTGATCTCCCGCTACCTAGTATAGTCGGGGGACCTACCGGCGGACCTAATCGGCGGACCTATTCGGCGGACCTAGCCGGCGTACGTCTAACTACCTTGGCGGCACAATACGCACTGCCTTGGCGCGATATCTCCTACTACCTTCTCGGCGTTAGTGGATATGACGACGAGGTAATAGTAGGTGCGCCGATAAGGTGGTGGGAGGTGGCCGATATTGACAGGTGCGCCGAAGCTCCGGGGGTCAAAGCTTAGGGGGGCCAAAGCTCCTGGGTCTAGAGTTCCCGGTGTCGAAGTTTCCGGGGCAGAATCTCAGGGGGGGGCAAAGCTTAGGGAGGCCGAAGCTTAGGGGGGCCAAAGCTTAGGGGGTCCAAAGTTCATAGGTCTAAAGTTCCCAGTGTCGAAGTTCCCGGTGCCGAATCTCAGGGGGCCAAAGCTCAGGAAGGCCGAAGCTTAGAAGGGCCGAAGCCTAGGAGGGCCGAGACTTAGGAGGGTCAAAGCTAGTAACATAGGTAAGAACATCGGTCTACATACAAAATTTAAATCAAGGGACGGGGCACGATGGACGTGCGTTGCCGCTGCTTGCCGGCCCAGCGTCAAAAAAAAGAGAAAAAAAGAGCGTCGACAGCGTCAGTGTAGTTGGACTCTATTCTAAGTGCTGATAGCTATATAGCTAAGGTGCAGACGCTCTTCGCCCCTTTGTCAATGATAGACGGGTCTGGCGACATTTGTCAAACCGCCCCGCCCACTCACAGCTTGCTATCCTTCCAAAGCGGCTTCCGCTTCTCATTGAAGCTCTTGACGCCCTCCACCATATTCTCCCCCTTCTCAATGCGCCCATACCACCCCTTGATGATCATATCCGTCCCCATCTCCGGGCCGACTCCCTCCCACCCCAGCTTCAGCCCCTCGCGACTAACCACCACCGCATCGGGGCTGTTCCCCGCGATCCTGGTCGCCCACTCCAGCGCGCGCTTCACCACGTCGCCTCCCTCCCGCACGACCTCGTTCACAAGCCCCCACTCCTTCATCTCCGCCGCCGTGTACTGCTTCCCGCTCAGCGCCATCTCCGACGCCCGCTGCCGGCCCACGCTGCGCACGAGCCGCGGCAGGGCGCCCGCGAGCGCGATGACGCCGATCGTCACCTCGGGCAGGCTGAAGCGCGCCGTCGAGGCGGCGATGACCATGTCGCAGTTGATGGCCATCTCCATGCCGCCGCCGAAGCAGATACCGTTAGCCGCGGCGATGATGGGCTTGACGCCGCCGCGGTTGCTCATGCCGCCGAAGCCGCCGCGGGGCATGCGGGACGTGGGCTTGTGGCCAGTGGTGGGCTCCGGGGACTGGCTGGGGCTGGGGCTGCTCGTGTTGATCGCGTTCCACTCCTTCAAGTCAGCGCCGGCGCAAAAGGCGCGACCGGTGCCGGTGATGATGGCGCATCGTAGCGAGGGCTCCTCGTCGTACCAGTCCCAGAGGCGCTCGAGGGCGTAGTGCTGGGGGCGGGGGATGCAGTTGAGCTGCTTGGGGCGGTTGAGGGTGACGAGCAGGACGTGCGGGGCGGGGAACGAGACCAGCGTGTCGGGCACAGGTGGCGGGGGCGAAGCCGAGCCCGAGGACAGCCACGCACTTTTAGTCGAAGACATGTTGCTGCTAGCTTGGAGAGGAGGCGTTCCTGCTGAGACACTGGAGGGAACTCAAATGCTGGATGGGATGGGGAGAGGCGCGTAAGCTGACAGTTGTTCGGTGGGGTTTACTGCTAATGAGCTGGGGCTTTCGTGTGAAAGCGGCACGAGGGTATAGCGCTGTGGTACTGTCAATAAATGACCGGCTAGGATATGCTAAATGAAGAAAACTGAGATCGCAATTCCAATGTATGCAATTTCATGAAGATGAAATACAATGAAAGAAGGGTGGGTAGAAAGATGACATGGCGTTACGTTGTTGGTTAACGGCAATTGAACCTCGGCTCCCCCCACTGTTCGCTCCCTGGCCCCGCAAATAACCCCGGACTCTGCTACCTAAGCTAAAACCTTCAGGGGTAAAAACTGCCCCGCGGACACCAGCTGTTAGCGAGTGAGATTCGCCCAAGGGCATCAATTCATCACCATGAAGCGCATCTTGTTCTTTTGACCATTTCTACTGTGTATAGTTCGCAAATCTAGTATTGTCATTGCATCATAATTCATGTCTCAGCTAGACCGTTCTCAAGTATAGCTTTCATCCGCCAAGAACATTCCTGTAACCACTACTAAGTCGTTGTAGTCGCATTTGTTGGCGTAGCCGCAGCATCCGAACGTAGTCTCATCTCCTCCATCTGTTTCCTCCTCGTTCCAATCGACATGAGCCACAAAATGATGAGCTGCAGTAACGGGGGCAGATTGGCTTCCCCAAGAAGCCTCACGATCTGCTCGGAGCTTGCCAAGGTCGTTGCGGGTCCATCTTGTAACGTTGCGGAAGAAGTGTCGCTTACCGATGCTGCCGCCGAGGGGGTATCCGGCTCGTTGGCCTGGGTTTGCGTCGGTATGCAGCTGTCAGCTCTTGCATCGTCCGATGGACCGTTTCCCTCTGTCTCTGCCGGCTGCCTAGCCGGCTCTGTCTGCCGCAGGATGTCTCTTGTGGATGTCTGTCCCAGCGACAGCACTGCCATTGCTTCATCACGCAGCTGGGCCATCCCCGCGTCGGTCAATCTATTCGTGATATAGGGCTGGTCATCCGACAAGTCCTCTGCTTCCTCCTCGATGGCAGCCTCTTCCGTCTCCGCGCCGACGTGGTAAAACGGCCCGTTGACACCGACACCCCGCGGGTTCTCTGACACGAGCGGCACAGTGCTCATGTTGGCCTCCACCATGCGCCGCTGCAGCGTGTTCCTCTCCTGGTCCAGCGGGTCCTTGTACGCGTTGTTCCGCCCGCCAAAGTTGACCAGCGTCGTCGCCGTCTGGGGCTCCGCGGGGAACTTGAGCCGCCGGAACCGGCGCTTGACCTTGTGCTTGAGGTCCGACGTCGTGCTCTCGAGCTCGCCGCTGACCTCGACCTGCATGAAGAACGGCTGCCCGTCGTGCTCGAACGCGAAGCCCGTGTGGAAGCGGTTGCTGTGCCGCGGCTGCCGGTCCAGCTCGTTCTCGCTGAGCTGCCACTTGAGCGTCGTGGCCCGGTTCCGTTTGTCCGGCATGGCCGAGCTCGAGAACCGCCAATTGCTCCGGACGACTTGCTGGTGTTGCGATTTCCGCCCGACGCCCCCTACGTTGCCGAAGCCGCTGGCGCTGATTTCCGGCATGAAGGAATTATCGACCGTCCGGAATGCCGCCCTATCATCGCCGTGCAGCTTCTGAGGGCCATGCTCCGTGATGTGGACGGGAACGAGGGGCTTGGGAGGAGGTTTCCCCGACGCGAAATGCCTGCGAAGGTCTTCATCGTCCTCGTCCAGCGTCAGTTTCACTTCCGCCCCCTTGAGCCGACAGTCGGGAGGTTCGGTGAAGACGAGATCCAAATAGACAATGCCGCCGGGGTTTCGCTCTTCGCTCAAGACACCCCACCGCGACTTGGTAAAGAGGAAGTTGCAGGCCACTTCCATATCTCCAATTGACCCTTTTCCGAGGTAGTAACTCGAGCCCGTGAGCTTATCGAATCGGCCAAAGTCGTACCTCCCATGCTTGCGGCCAAGTTTAAGACGCTCGAAGCTGGAAAGTGCCGTACCGCTGTAGACCGGGTGTGCTCTGGTGCCAGACATCGCCATCGCAGCTCAAATCACGGTCTGTATCCGAGAAAACAGATGTGGGATGTTCGATTGAATTGGATGGAAACATTGCGAATGAATTAGAAGGTTGGCGGGGAGGGGGTCCAAGGCTCGCTATGCAAGTGGAGGCCTCGAATGAGGGTGGTGCATGTCAGCTGAGATCTGCGCCTCAGACCGTGCCGTCTCACCGCGTAATCAGTGTAAGCGCCCAAGAGCCTCTCCAAGTCATTTCCCATGTCAGCTTACTTACTACCTGCAGCCAGCCATTTTGGGGGCTGAAAATGGGCTTGGCTGGACTCGGACTCACAGGGTTGTTATCCCCCGCCACATAGCAAACAAGGCCATTCTCTATTTTCTTCCCACTCTTGCCATTCGTGATTTGTCGCAACATTAGGAAATCTACATTGGCAATATCAACTGCAAATACAACACCATGGATGTCGATGAGCCTCCTTCAAAGTCCGCACGGTCGGAAACGGCAAATCTGTCGTCATACGACACCGTGCCAACTTTCCTTCGGGGACGCCTGGAGGCACCCAAAGATAAGCAAGCTGCAGGACCCATCGTTCCGATCCTGCGACGAAGGGATAGCGAAAAGGAGAAAGAGCTGGAGAGGGCGAGGGAAGTGGAAGATCACTGGAGAGATCGAATCACCAGTCGCCCGGCGATTGAGAGACGACCACGCTTTCTAGAGAGAGACAGCTACATGGAGAGAGAACGGTCGTGGTCTCCCGAATATGCAACAAGGAGCCGATCTCGCTCACGGGAGCGTGTCTCCTCCTTTCCGTCCAGACAGCGTGCAGGCCTTGAGTTTGCGTCGACGTACCTGGAGAGGTCTCGCGCTAAGAGAGCCGTATCGCCTCCGCGCTTCTCTTCTTCCACCAACAATCGCACCAAGAATAGGGGCTACTACTCATCCGACAACAGTGACTCTGATGAGGACGAGAGGCCCGACGTTCGAAGTCGCGAACGGCGACGGCGAGGGAATGAGAGTGGAGAGAGGCGCGGCAGACGTAACGAGACCAAGCGCACTCGAAACATGGATGGTGCTCCCTACAGCACGAATGCCGCCACTGGCCCCCAGGAAGTGCTCTCTAGCAACCGGGTGAACGCAATCTGGGATCCCTCGCAGCAGTCAGACCTTACCATCCACCTAAAGTTGCCGGTCCAGGAGAACCTCGATGACAAGATAGACGAGTTTTGCCGCCTTCGTCGGTTGGGAGACTTCACGTCCGCCAGGAAATTCTTCGCTCAGGAACTGGCTGATCAAGACGATAACCCTTACGTGTTGGTGCAATATGCAGAGATGCTTCTGGAACAGGGCGATTACGCCACTTTGGCGAAGTTGAACGGCCACGAGTTGTTTGCGCCTGGTGGTCGTCTGTTGGACAGTAAAGAAGGTTCTCTTCTGTGCCTTTACTGGCATATGATACAGGTGGAACGATCTCGTTATTCCCCTCCGATGCCTTGGCAGTCACTCCGTGGCATCTTCCCAGCTCTTAGGTGGCTCCATGATTCGCTTGTTTCCACTGGGCAAAATCCAATGTCTTCAACTCAGGTCAGTAAAATAAAGTGTATGATCCTGACTGATATCTTGTTGACTCGAATCTTCTAGATCAGGATGCTCGCTTTGTTCTTGATGATGACAACTGCCACTGTCAACGCTTGTATCCAGGCAGACTGGTTGAGAAGACAGCTCTCGAATATTTTCCCCGCCTCGTTTTACCGCCGTTTATACATAGACTTGCTCAGGGAGGGGCGCATTTGGGACTTCCATGACATATTTATAGCAAAGCTACTTACTGATAGTCCTGAAGAAGCTATCCGCGTTTTCCTAGGCTCAACCAGCGACACACCATCTATGCAAGCCGTTTTGGACGACTGGACAGCGTCAAGCGGGAAGACAAATGACAGCTTGACACTCTTGGCGCTGCTGGACATGGTTCTACGCATAGGCCTTTCCCCAAAGACAATGGAATTTGCAAACCCGCTCGCACTTGTCATCATGGAATCGCATCCAGACGCCATGGCAAGCCAAATATTTGTTCAATGGATGTTCCAAAGGGTGAGGCTTGCATTGATCCAGTGCAAGCACGAGCAGGGTGGACATCATGAGCGCTTGGTGGCGGCACCTGGTATCTATTTGGAGTGGGACTACCGGGTACCCGCATATATCCCAGTGGGTAATGA
The DNA here is from genome assembly GCA_039105305.1 of Apiospora arundinis. NCBI lineage: Eukaryota > Fungi > Ascomycota > Sordariomycetes > Amphisphaeriales > Apiosporaceae > Apiospora > Apiospora arundinis. The sequence goes on from JAPCWZ010000004.1 coordinate 3,641,947, forward strand.
AAATCCAGGCTGGGGAAATGTGGATGTGCCTGTGGAATACCAGGATTTGACAAAGTCGATGCTGAGTCATGGCAAGAGGCTTGGAAATTATCACTTGCAGGCAGAGGCTCTTGGGAAGCTCATCGGGATGTCCCAAGACCCAGAGAAGGAACTCATGGAGCTTTGCACTCTGCAAAAATCGGTTCAAGGGGATATTTCTGGATACTCCCACACACTCATCTCGAGCTATTTGGTACTTGCTGCAGGTGCATCAGCCGACGAGCTGAGAAAGAACCTCAGGGAAATATGCTTCAACCCAGCGGACTGTCTCACTACCGAAGATAAGTGGTTGGCGAGTATGCTGCTATACTCGATGGAGCGTAACGCTGGGGATGCTGATGAGATTCTCTCAAAGGCTTTTCACCACTCCATATACCTCAGGGAGGAAAACCTTGCAGAGTTTGACGAAAAGATGCCAGAGCTGAGAGTCAAACGTCTGAAGTACCTGAGAAATAACATCAACGACCACGTGGAACGAAGACAAGCAGAATATGGGCAGCTAGCCAAATATAGAGAAAGGGCCGCGATGGATTTCCCCGAGTTCGATGAGCTCGACACGGAAGAATACATCGGGGGACATGAGGACGCACCAGTCGTGGAAAGAGAAAGGGTGGTCATTGAAAGAAGATCAAGTGAAAGGTTGAGGCGGGAAAACACAATAAGCAGAAGGCAAGACATCGACGAGAGTGAATATGACTCCGAGTCTAGGAAACACAAAACGATGATGGAAAAACCACGACGTCAATTTGACGGACACGGGAGCGAAAAATCTAAAAAAAGATGGGAAAAGGAAAAGGCGAAGGAGGAAATGAAGAGAGACGAGGAGATGAAGAGAGAGGAGGAAATGAAGCGAGATGAGGAGCGGGTGAAGGAATTAGAGCGTACACTGAGGAGGATCAAGGAGTTGCGGATGCAAAAAACGCAAGAAGAGGCCGATAAGGAGAAAAAGGAGAAAAGAGAGAAGGAGGTACAAGAAGAAAGGAAAAGGGCACTAGAGGCATTGGAAAGTTTGAGAACCGAGGAGCTTCTGAAGAGGAAGCAGACAGCAGTGGAGGAGCTCCGGCGAGAGGAAGTGGAACGACGTCGACTCGAGATTCTGGAGAGAGCGGCACGCGACGAGGAAGAGAAACTGGCCGCCGAACGTCAACGTCGCGAGGAAGTGGAGAAGAGGCTCGCACAGAAATGGCACGAGGCCCATGACGACCCAGACGAGACCAAGTCCGCACCGGAACCCCGGACAAGAGGCTTTCGACGACCAGACTCGCCGGGGTCGGCCGACTCGTTAGAGTTGCCAGACGCTCCAGATCCGCCAGGCTCTGGCAGATCATCGCCGATATATAAGCGAGGGCGTCGGCACAAGCCGGCACTGCGGGTCAAGCGTGTCCTCGTTCGCCCAGTCATCGTTCAAATCGACCGTCTGTCGCCTCTTTCTTCGCCTTCTGCTTCTCCACCCGGTTCTCCTCGATCCGAGAGCGGCGACTCCAACTCGTCAGACGCGCCTTCATTCCACGGAGCACATAGGCCCATGCAACTGGATCCCGTCTATGAGGAAGTATCAGAGGAGGATGCCAATGGCCAGAGCCACCGTGCCTACGTCGAAGAGCTGGACGATAGTGATGATCCTACTGGACCTTCGCCAGGTATCACGCAGGCGCCTGGTGCAACAGACCCTAAGAAGGGGAAGTCAAAACGAGGTAGCGATTGGGAGAGCTATGATGATGGATGGGATTCTAAGAAGGGAAAGTCAAAGCGAGGTAGAAATGAGGAGGGCTGGGGTGCTGCATGGGAAGACTTGGAAAAGAAAGAGGTTGGAGATCAGACACTGGGAACTGCAGCCAAGGAGACCAACGGCCATGCAAACCAACAAAATGGGAAAACCGAGGATGCTTCTGGAGAGGCTCACGCAGGCCCCTCGAGCAAAGTAAAAGAGAACTAGGAATTTTCCCTATTTTCATAGTCGAAGAAATGTTAGTGTTAATTTGAACGGTAGTGTCGTCGAGGCTTGACTAGAAAACAGGTAGACAATTTCTAGAAGGGACTGTGACCATGAATGTGGAAAGGGCGCTCGAACGGGACAAGGTTTCATTTTATCTAGCTCGGCAAATCTAGCTAGACAAATCTAGATCGACTGATCAAAATGCACCTTCTTGATTTGAGATGAAACGAAACACTGACAGTGCCAATCCAAACAATCCGAAGAGGAACTCGGCCTCGTTAAATCTAACCAAGGATTAGCGGCGAGTTCAAGTGCAAACCGCGACCAGCCACTCATCTCATGTTTCTCTCGTGCATGTCTCTCTCTACACGAGATGAGAGCTGGCACGTGGCGTCCAAACTCAATATTAACGACGGTTTCCATGTGACGCCCCTTGATAATGCTCCCACTGCGCTCTACCTGCTTAGCCGTACCAAGCGCTTTCGTATGTTCTAGTTCACCTGGCAAGGCCGCAAGGAAACCAGGAGGCGTCACGACCGTTTGATTATGTATATTGCACTTAGGCCTGAACTGGATTCCAACCATGGTGCGATAATGTGTGCTCCGGACCAGTGGCTGCTCATGAATCACGGCCAGGAAATTACATGATGGATACACACACGTATTTAAAACAAGCAGGACCAGCAGCAACATACCAAAATGCCAAGACTTTCTCGAAGTTCCTTGATTCCATATCCTGATCACTCCAAAGCTGTTTTGCCAATTGCCAGAAACCACCGCTGCGCACTCGACCAACATGGTTGCCGCCGACACAGCCCTCCACTGCTTCGTAGGAACCTGGGGCTTCATCAATGCCACCTTGACGTATGTAACTGGTACCCATGCGTCTCCATAGAAAGAAATAAAAAGGGGAGGGGAGTTAAAAAGTGAAAGGTGTGATAAGAAGAACAGAATACAAAAGAAAAGGAGGGGGGCTGACCAGGGAGATGCAGCAGAGCATGATGGGCCAACAAGTGACTAACCAAATCATGACCTCGCAGCAACACCGCCACCGGCGCCCCAGTACCCGACTGGCACAGCGAGTACCCCTCCGGCATCAGCGTCTACAGCACCACGCAGTACAACAGCTTCATCATCACGGCCAACGACACGACCCAGCCCGAGTACCGCCCCAAGAACCTGACGCTGCCCGCGAAACCTTCGGATCCCATCGCCGAGTGGGCCATCGTCGCGCAGCACAGCCTGGCGGCCGGCGGGCCCTTTGTCCTCGCCAACGTGACCACACCGAACAACCAGGGCAAGCAGAACAAGTCGCCCTGCAACCACATAGCCGGCGAGGGCGGCTACTACAAAAGAGACGATGGATACGGGGGAAAGAAGAAGAAGGAAGAGAAACATGATCATCAGCACCGCTACTCCGGGCCGGTTGGTCCCTCGGGGGTCATGCATATCCACTTCACGACCGCCACCCTGCCGAGCTGGGTCGGCCTCAAATTGACCAACCAGTTCGAGTTCTTCGACAATTGCAACGTCCATGTGCTGCGGACCTACTTCGGGGACGTGGTACAAACAGTCTTCTTTAACCGTCTACCGGCCCAATCCTGATGGGATGAACAAACACGGAAAGGGACAGTGGACAATGCCGAGGAGGTAGAGGGGTGACGTTACGGGAAAGAGGATTGTGGGCGACTGAATACAGCAAGACTGCAGGAGCTAGAATACATGCATGCAATGGTTTGATGATAATGATTAATTTGTATTAATGTTCTAATGCAAAGGCTATTCAAAAGTCCTTTACTCTAGTCATCTCTAATGGCGCTTTAGGATCTAGTGAAGCTTCGCGCCCGCCAGCTTGACAAGCTCAGGGAAGATCTGGATAACAGTTAGTCAGTGTTCAAAGCTACTCAGACGCCATAATAATCGATGCACTTACCGGTGTTCCAAAGCCAGTCACGGGGTCCCAGCCCTTCTGAGCCGGGAATCCCTCGGTATCGCAACCGTGCGCGCTGCCCGAGGTAACATCAGTCACACCCTTGCGGCCGACGGAGTAGATCCAGGGGTTCAGGAAGCCCATGGGCGGCAGACCCGACGCGATGCGGGCGTCGTTGAGCAGGGCGATGATGCCACCCGTCAGCGGGCAGCTGGCGCTGGTACCGCTGATAGTGCCCTCGGTACCGTTGTAGAAGTAGGCAAAGTACATGCCCTGAGCCGAGATATCGGGGTACCCGCGGCCCTTCTTGTTGTACAGGCCGTCGAACTTGCCGCCAAGGCTCTTGACGTAGTCGTCCGTCACCTGCTTCTGGTACTTGGGCGCCTCGAAGTAGTTGCTGAAGCCGCCGCCCGACGTGTAGGCGCCGTAGTGCTTGCCGTTGCGGTCGAAAGGCGGGCGGTAGGCGACCACCTCGGGCTGGAACTTCATGGTGGCGCCGATGGTGGTGACGTAGGGGCAGCTGGACGGGAAGCCCGGCAGGAACATGGTGGTGTTCTTGCCGTCGTTGGACACGCACTCTCCGCCGTCGGGGCCGACACCATCATCACCACTCGAGAAGAGGATCGAGGTGCCTCGCACACCAACTCGAGCAAATTCTTGGCAGACGCGGTTGGCGTAAGAACGGGGGACGGTCTGCTCGTCGTCACTATACGAGGTGGAGATTACCTGCGGAATGTTGGGCTGAGACAACAAGTAGTCAAGCCACGCCAGGTAAGGCTCGTTGGTGTTGGTCGGGGCCATGCGCGAAGGGATGAAAGGTGGGCTGCCTCCAGTAGAGTAGCTCTCAATCGGGGTTCCGTAGCTGATACCAGCGATTGCCTGAACATCCAAGTTGGCTTCCTTGTCGGTGCCAGCAGCAAGCTCTTCTTGGGTAATAGGACCGTCACCAGGGCCACCCGCAATGGTGTATTGCTTGAAGTCCTTGGCGCTGGAAACCGCCTCCGGGCGATACTTGGCGAGGAACAATTCCGCGTCAGAACGGATGGGGTGCTCTCCGAGGTAGTTGGTGAAGCCGACCTTGTTGACGTTGGCAGCGCGGGTCTTGTAGCCCTTGGTGCCGTACAAGGTCTGGAAGCATTCGGGGGTCACGGAGCTGATGTTGCAGACCTTGTTGAGTGTCGAATTGCTTGGCGGGGTGTAGGCCGGGGGAACCCAGCCAGCATCCAGGATGTGGTCGAACTTCTCAGCACGGGCGCGGAAGAAGGAGGTGGTGGGCTGGATGGTGTCAATGTGGTCGTGCAAATGCTCGGGGAGCGACCACTTGGATGTTCGCTCCACACGCGACCCGTCGGCATGCTGGTACGTGTGGTACTCAGTGTCGAGAAGGCTCTCCACCTTGTCGATGGGAAGAGTAATAGCGATCCAATCCTTTGCCGTACTGTAGCCAGCAGGCACAACATCATTTTGTCGGAGCCACTCGTGAACAAGGTCCAGTGCTTCGTCGCTGGGCTTGACAAGGTCCTTGACGTCTTGTTGAGAGAGGTGCTTGCCATAGCGGGTATGGGCAGGGTCAGACACTAAAATTGGCGGTTAGCGCACTGCACATCCCTGTGTAACGTCGAACTGCCGAGGCCAATAGACCAAACTTACCTTCGTACAAATGCCTCTCCAGCTCTTCGAAATTGCCCTGCTTCAGGCCAATTTGGAGATTGATGACCTGGTCGGCCGAGGCACGCTCGACTTTCTTCCATCCGCGGGGGACGAAGTGCGTCTCTTTCACCTGGTAGGCGGTACTGGAACGAGCCTTGATGGGCGAGGCGACCACGGCACTCGGGGCGAGCAGCGCCAAGAGCGCAACGGCAAAGTGACCCATATTGCTGCAGACGACGGTAGACTTGAAGCGGACAAACTGGCGACTTGGCTGAGGGGGGCCAAGAAAAGCTTGTGTTGGATTGCCGGGACGTTGGGGATAGCTTATATAGACCACCCGAGGGACTGGAGTTGTCGGTCACACGACGCAATGACAGAAGCAGGGCCGAAGTACGCCGTGTTGCGCTGCTGCTATGTTTACCTGATGATGATCGGCGGAATGCTGCATTCTGCCCATTGGCTAGTCCAGGGCGGGCAGGCGGGCAGGCGGGCTCCGGTAAGCAGCCGCTGACCCAGCTCGCGAACTTGTCATTTTGCGGAAGGTGGCATCGATTTCGGGAAGGTATGAAAGAATCGACGACTCATATCTGCAACTCGCCATGGGCCCTGTCGGGCCATTGGCAGCGGTGATTGGGCGCGGGCTACAGGGCTAAGAAGCTTATCATGCGTACCCTCTCCTCGTTCCCCATGCATGTCGCACGCTGTGCGGGGAACATTTGCTTAGCTGCGGACAGGTCATGCCCGCTGTGGCCTAGCAGCCAGGCACTGGGAATTAATTGAAGCTTTAATGCTCAACGGACACTGAGTCTTTTTCGGGAGGTTTCGTACAACCACGATTGTGATTTGATACCGATTAATGCCACCGAGGGAGATTTGAGTCCACGTATCATCGCTCATCTCGTACGCAATGTGCCTTGCACAAGTTCTGCACCGAACATTCCGTGCGTGTTCAGCAGCATATGGTCAGGTGGGTCTCGGTCATATATATGGGCTGTCGGTGCGCGATAACATGTAACTTTGCATCATCATTTATCAATCCTTACCAGCGGAAATGACTGGGACGGCTAAAAGTGCTGTCTGCTTGCTAGTGAAGATTTATGCTTTTTGTCCCTGTTTCCATCTTGTAGTCCGAACCTCCCGCGGCATGTAACATGCGAGTTGCCGCCTTGCCTATCAATGTGAACCGAACCACTAGGTTAAGAGAACCCATTGGAAGGGATCCCCCAATCGTCATGTTCACCAACACAACCTCGGAGCAGGAGTTAGAAGATCATAACAACATAGTAAACAACACGAGAGCTGTTGAATCTAGTTCCAACAAGTCCAAATAGCTGCATCAAGAGTTCAACCAGAATTAAGCGAGTGCTTCTCTAGTTTTTCCAAACTGCGATCTTTCAAGTAGGCGACTGAGCTATGTTCGACGCGACGTCACGCACTGCTTTCAAACTTGAAGCATCACAGGAGCTTCGCCGCAAAGCGACGCATCTAGAGTTGGGTTTTCGTGTCTATTGGTCTATGTCTATGGATACTATTATCTTGATGAAAATAAGCTAATTGCATATTGAGAATAACGGCATTGGTTTTGTAACTTCGATGGCCCTTGGACACATATGAGACTGAAATCAGTCACCAAGTATCGAGCATCGAGCTCAAAAAGGCCAGACCCAACGTGAGTCCTGAAATCTCTCCGAAATACGCTAGACTTGGTAAATGCCCAAGTAGACAAAAGACTTCCCCCTCAAATATCAATACTCTCACAGTTCCATCGACCCGTCGTTGGTGCGTGTACGATTAGAAGCAGAACTAGCTAGTTCTCGGGAAGCAGACCTAGCTAGTCCTTGTAATCTGCCTCCAAGATAGGATCGCCATTCTCGTCTTCGGTGAGATTTCCGATCAAGTTCATCACCTCATCGACGGAAAGGCTCTTGCTGTACTGCATCGCCGCTTCGATCTTCTGCGACTTCTCCTTTTGCAGTTTATGCATTCTCTCGTCAATGGTATCGCGGACCAGAATGCTCTGAAGATATGTCTTCTTCTTCTGCCCAATACGGTAAACACGACCGAAGGCTTGGTTCTCCATCGGAGCATTCCACCAAGGGTCGACGAGAATCACTCGGTTCGCGCAGGTGAGGTTCAGGGCGACGCCGCCGCATTTCAAGGAAGCGATCTAGATACTGAACGTCAGTAAAGCACACATTAGGTGGCCTGGGGATGGTGAACAGCATATTAGCTTACCATAATTTTGACATCGTCCAACTCATGAAATGCGGCAATAGCTGCTGACTTGTCTTTGGACGACATCTGGCCAAAAAAGTAGACAAACTTCTTTCTCTCGGCCTGCAGCATTCGACCCAGAATCATGCTCTCCTGGAGAAACTGGGCGAAGATGATGATCTTGTCGTTCGGCGCATCTGCTTGCCACTGGAGAACGGTGTGCTTCACCATTGTGGTTTTGGCACTGGGTACCATCGGCTTGGGGTAGTCCTTATCCAAGGCTTTGAGGAACGATGTCTTCGAGCTCTTCAGCCGAGGCTGGTTATCTAGATAGTCGTCCCCAAGCTTTTTCCCGTCTACACCTTTGTTAACAGGGGCATGACCGTCTCGAAGCCGGTCATGCTGTTCTTTCAAGGCCATGGCCTTCCGGAATTCTTCTGGGTTTGTACCCAGGTCGTTGAAAGCAGCAAGTTGTCGCTCGGAGAACTGCACAGGGTGTTCCTGCTCGGCGCCAGGGGTTCCTGCTGGCTCCTGACTTTGTACCGGATGCCAGTCTTGCAGCGCTTCTTCGCACACGGGACAGACCGCTCTGCCTTCCCCGGCTTCCTTGGGTCGATAAACTTCATCATGGATGCATACTAAGCAGAATTTATGGCCACACTATACAATCATATTAGTAAACAAAATGGAATATGCATGACCAAATTTACCTTGTTCTCTTGCGACTCTGTCAATTCGGTCTCACAAATCATGCAGAAGGACTCGTCTTTGAAGCGCAGCGCCATGTCCAATTGTGCTTCCATATCAAGCTCACGACCAAAGTTGCTGGTTCCAAACTCCCTCTCATGGTAGAACAGCTCAATCTGCTCATAGACTGGTGTACGTGTTCCAATCTTGTTGCACTGGTCTTTTATGCCACGGATGTCCGACTCTATCAGCGTTTCCTTGATCGCGGGTTCGAGCAAGAAAGGGTGGGCAGCGGCCTGCCGAAGTCGCGACAGGAAGACCAAATAGAAGGGTATATCCTTCAGCTTAGCCTGCCTGTCTTTCTTGCGGAGGCTTCTTAGGAGAAACGTCAATATCTCGCGGTACCGAGCTTCGACGCATCTAGGTCATGTTAGTTAACCAGAACAAATCAAGGTGAGCAATGAAACACACCTATATATGATCCTCTCTTCTTCTGTATGGTTGATCCATTTGTGCTCCACGTGAATTTCAGGAGCTTCCCAAAGAGGCAAGCCGAAAATCGTGTCGCTCATAATCCTAAGCAATGATTAGCTGATGATAGAAAAGGAAGCGGCCGCAGGGTCACTAACCGCCGCTGCATGATCTCCTCGATAATAGTTTGCAACTGTTCTGAGTTGGTGGGCTATCGGCTAACGTCAGCATGTAATTGATATATGTGGTTGGGTGATGCTTCGTCTTACGTGTTCAAGCAATTGCAGCCTCTTGCGAAAGTCTGCCAACGTGCCGGCCCAAGGCACCTGTAAGAACTTCAAGTATGGCCATATCTCTGCTTCAATTAGTATGACAAAATAATGACACGAAAGTTGTTATAAACTTACCCAGTGGCGTGTTGTGGAACGGTGTTCCTGACAGAGCCCATCTGTGCTTTGCGCTCACGTTGCGACAAGCAATCGACGCTGGATGTGCCGTTAGTAAACTATGTACCATATCAAGTCCATTTCTACTTACTTTGAGAATCGTGATTCTTGATCGCATGCGCCTCATCCAGGACCACTCTCCAGAAATCCATCTTGAAGAGCACACCAAGATGTTGTTCGCGGAGCTCTTGTTTCTCCGCCTCGGTATACTCTCCAGCCTTCATTTTCTTCAGGATCTTCGGAGGCAGGTATGAGCTTTGAACTTCCTGGTAGCTAGTGATGCTGTGAAATGCCATTAGCAGCGCCTCAGCAAATATTCGTCATTAATGTGACTGCACTTACATTACGTCAGATTTTCCCAGGAACTCCTTGCTCTCGAGCTTGCTGGCCTTGAAATGGGTATGCGTCAATTTTGACCCGGGCGCGATATGTTTATCTAATTCAGATATCCATTGCGTGATTGCGCTGGCTGGCGCAACAATGAGTGTTGTTTTGGGGTCGCTATCGGTGGGCTTGTTGTGGACCATACAGGCAAGAGTCTGTAATGTCTTCCCCAATCCCATCTCATCAGCAAGGATGCCACCTTTGTCCGGGCCAAATTCTCGCTCAAGCATCCACGATACTCCAAGGAGCTGATGGTTGTGGAGTTTTGACTCTAGGCCATAGAGCCACCATCTAGCCGTAGCCCAAGTGCCATTGGCCTTACAATTATGCAACCCAAAAGACCGAAGAGCTGTTTGGAGGCGTTTAATATCAAATTTGGCTACCGTGCTATTGCAGTGCTCGGAAACATCGGCCTTGGTCTGTTCAATTTGTTTCTTCTGTGTCGTCGCGGCTCGCCTTTCCGCTTCGGGCAGATCCTGGAGCGCCATGCGGGCTTCCATGATCTTGCTGCAGCTTTGCGTAGTGAAATAGCGGCGCAAGATCGCATCTGTTCTGGCATGGCCTTGGTAGCCTCGACGTCGCTTTCCTGGCGTTTCCGGCTTGGTGACAGGCTTATCGTTCAAGATCTTCAACTTCTTGTCAATCTCATCCTTGGTTTGCTGGAAATGGCGGTCGAACCACTCTTTTGCGGTTCTCGCCGGGCCCCGGTGCGGCCTTGCTGCAACTGCTGGCTCCTCAACAGACTCATTGTCGAACGGCTCTTCTTGCGTATAATCGTTGACATTCGTGTTTGGACGCAGACGTTGCAGCTCAACCTCAATTTCTCGTACTCGCTTCTCGAACTTCTCCAGTCGTCGTCGCTCGATCAGAGTACCTGCCTTCTTCGCTAATACTGCCTGTAGCTTGTCTCTCTTGACGGAGTAATCACGGAGCTCTTCCACAAGCAGCTCAACATCCACATCGTCTTCGTTTTCTCCGGTTTCCAATGCACCCGCGGACTCATTTTCGCCGTCATGCTGAGAGATCTCTCGTGATCTGCGGCTCCTCAAGTCTTCTGCCGAATTGATGAGATTGTCGATTTCTTGTGCCGTAGAGAACTTTCGTTTCATCCGAGTCTGGTCTGGCTCAGATGAGACACGATCAGGGACAAACAAGCTTTCATCATCATCCTTGGTGCTTGAAGCATGGGAACTCTGGCCCGTCTGTAAATTGCTGTCCTCTTGCTTTACACTGGACGTGAAGTTGACGGCCTCTACCATCGTGAGATCGATGACGTCGTTCTCCTTCTTAACCTTTGAGTCAGGAGATTGGTGAGCCGTCTGTGAGACGCCATCCTCCTGCTTCACATTGGACGTGTAATCTTCGTCTTCTACCATCGTAAGGTCGATGACCTCGTCAGGCATTTGACGATCCGGAGTAGACTGCAACGGGTTCTCGTCGATAGAATCCATGATGGGCATTGGTACTTGTGTTGGGAAATGCGAGGGTATTGGTAGGCTGGAATATGTTCCGGGAGTTGATCCTCAGAGGCCTGGAATGAACTTGTGTTCTGCGGTAAGAGAGTTGCTAAGTTAGAAAAAGGCTTTGCTGTCTTAGCTCACAATATCACCACCCGTTCACCTTTACTCCAGTCACGCAAAGCTAAAATATCGAGTTGGCAATGGTGGCAAGTAGAGTATTGGAGTGAATGAGTTGCTGGGGTTTGGTCGGTGTCCAAAGACGGGACATGGTGATGTGATTATGAAGAGGTTGCCTTGGGTTGTGAGAAATAAGAGGGAGTTGAGATATGATGGGAAGGTAGGGTGTAATAGAGGTAATAAGTGATTCGGTTTTGCTGGGCCAGCCTAGTATGATCTGGTAGGAAAAGTGATGACGGGAAGGTAGAAGCTGAAGCTGAGGACTTACCAAGAGTTCTCAAGTGAGGCCTACCTGAGAAAAATCCGTGACTGCTCCGTTACAGATTGTGCCCTTGTACACAAGTGGTGCTTGAGAAGACAATCACCGGCACAGATATGTCAGCGTGGTATGATAACCTTGAGACCGGTTACCATATGTGAGAGATATGAACTGGAACAAATCAGTTAGAGGATGATGGTAAGAACTGAATAGATAAGATGTTGGATATGATGATAATTCCAAGGCTGAGGTAGGGTTGTGAGGTCCAAAGGGTTGCTCCTGTCCCTCACTGTGTGTGTGTGAAGGTTGGGAATGATGGATGTAGGAGGGAGGAAAGGATGTCAGATAATTCTGAACAATGAAGTCCTTAAATAGCCTCATCTGGACATTGAATGCTTGAAAATGGGAACCAGAAATGTGTGCGGGTCTGGTTATTGATATTACAGAGGGCTTCAGTGGTGATAACAGTGGCAGTGTAGGTAGAGAACGTGATTTCCACTCTTTCCTGTATTATATTCAATTTGTACTTGCCAGGCCTCACAGGCTGTGTTTAATCCACGGTGTGCTTACCGAGTTCCTTTCACTGCTATCACGGTGTGCTTACCGATTTCCTTCTACTGCTATCACGACGTGCTTACCGAGTCCCTTCCACTGGTGGTATTGTGTAAATGATGGGATAGACAATCATTATATTCAAGGCCACAATACGATTGTCACCCACGCCCCTTGATATGTCACTCGGTCCTCACCTTGGCCATATAATTTCGATCTGCAGTTTTTGCTATACTCATTACTGGCCAATATTGGCCTAATACAACATGTGCCGTACGGAACCGAATTGTGTTACCCCATGTAACTAAGGAAAGAGCAAGAACAAGGCAAATTGTTTGTTCACAGGCAATGGTAACCACCCAAGCAGCCCAATTCTACAAGATAACCATCATGTGCCACGGCAGTAACAGTCTAGCCTCTCCTTCCATCTTCTTGACGTACCTACCAATATAGGCGACTCTTCTTTAAGTCTCCAACATGGCCATCCTGGGCAATGGAAGTGTGGCCAACCTGCTCCCACGACCTCGAGTCCCCAACCTTCAACCGCACATCCTTCAGCAGCCTGACCCTCTCATACTCATCCAGACTCGAGCCGCCCTCGAGTACCATCCGCCCATCAGTCAGCGTCAGCGCCGAGAGGAAGTCTGTACAGTCAGGCGCCAACCGGAAGAAGCCCAGCGCAGCCGACGCGAGGGCCGCGAGGAGCGCCACGACGCAAGCCAAGCAGAGAGCCACGGCCCAGCCGATGTCGCAGCGGAGATACTCCTGCGTCTCGGTGGTTGTGGTGGTGCTGTTCCGGATGAAGTAGTCCTGCCGTGGCCAGGTCTCGCTCGACGTGTTAAAGCCGCTGACTATGTTGGAGAACTGGTTTTCCACAAGCCAGTACGAGTTGATGACTTGGGTCAGCCGGCGCCCGAGATCGACGGCGCTGATGTTCTGGATGTTGATGACGTCCCGCCCGCTAAGTGTGTTATAGGGGTTTTGGTGTGGGTCGTAGAGATAGGCTTCTAGAACACTGCTCCTGGGGGAGCCGCCGCCTTCGAGGGTAAAGGCCTTGATGAGATGGGGGAGAATGTAGCGAATGAATAGCGTCATATCGTCCTCTGTATTGTAGTCTGCTGCCAAGCTGCTTCTGCGGATGTCCGTGACGCGACAGGAAGAAGGAGATTTACAGGACACGTTCAGCTGAACGGGAGTTTGGACCAGGATGGCATCTAGCCGCACGATCGATATCGGTCTGTACTCATCGATGGGGCTGTACTCCCCAATATAGTCTGGCAAATGATTGCCATAAGTGTAGGGGAAGTTCAATGAGTTCTGCAAAGGCCACCCGGCCGTCGAGGCTTCGAATGTGATCGGAATGGCCTCGATATTCGGTGCGTCCGGCAAGGAGACTGGAATAGCAAACTGCCATAAGTTGTTGATCCCAGTGAGGTTCGTCAACGTGTCCGTGTCGTTGTACTCGTGTGCACTTTTCAGTAAAGGTGCGGTTGAGTTAGCCTCCCATAAACTGGCATTTCGGAACTCCCAATACCATGACTCCATCATGAATGACATGTTACCACGCCCAGGAGGTAGTCGGAGAGGAATACCGACCAGCGACGTGTATTCGGGTTGATTGGTGACGTCTCGCCAGCCATCGGCCATATCCGCATCGTTGGAGTCTTCCAGCATGGGGACCTTAACGTTTCCCCAAGAGTCCTGGGGAACATTCCAAGTATTTGCAGCTGATTGGAACGCAGCTTGGAGCAACGAGTTGCGCGCTGGTAGTCTGCAAGCGACGCATGCCGACACCCATGTACCTACTGGATAAGAGTAGTGCACCGGGCGGTCCAGGAGCTCGTGTACGGGCCGAGTCTGCAACGAAATGAACCGAAGGGACGCCTGACTGCCGAGGGGAGAGAAAGCCCACAGCGCAATGAGTGCGGCTGGCAGCCAGTGCCCAAGCCTTATGTGCAAGGGGGCCGTGAGCGTGCCACCTAGCGTTTGGCTTCGAGTCAGATAGGCAAGACTGAGGCAGTCGACTCCTCTCTCCATGCGCGAAGAGAGGATGGTTTGGAGCGTTCTGCCAAGGATCAGCGCAAAGCAGTAGGGGAATGCAGTCGCCACCTGTTCAGCTGTGTTAGTGAAGCAACGGGGACAAGCAGACCAGAAGCCGCAAATGAGGGGGTATTACTATTGGAGCGATATTCAGCAATGTCCTTTCCTGTTGTCCTATCTCCTTATCATTGGACAATGTGCCCTTGATTGCGAAGACCAGGAACGCCACAGAGACCAGGACGGACAGCAGATCCACAAATAGCCCTCGAGCAAATGCAGGAGGGGAGATCAATGGCTTGACGCCGTTGTTCTTGGTGGGCTGTTCAGACTCGGGACTGTCTGTGTCGCTGGCATCATTGATTTGGCAATCCACTTGAGCCTTGGGATCTGGGATGAAAGGCACACGCTTAGGTCCCACTCCCACGCATGACTTTGGGATCTTGGCAGTTCCATGTGGCGCCATGTTGACAGCAAGGGAACTGAGTCGCTTTGCATGAAGACGTAGATATCCAGAAACGCGTTGATGGAGGGTAGGATTGATACATATACCGGTAGGTCATGTCGCCGGGGGGCGTTGGTGTTGTATGAGATGTGTAATCCCCACGATTACTGCGAATAACTAACTGTGCGCTTCGTCGTCTCACACTGCCTAGACACTAGAAAATGTCATGCCGCAAATCTGCAGTTATGTTGGTACAAGGCATTGACCTGGCACCAACCGTCCCCAATCCCGAGTTTGCGATCTTCCTCCACCGTCTGACATGGTTAACGATCTCCAACACTGTACTCAGTAAACACGAATGATGTCTTGGCCATCGGCGGATACCGTGATACGATGCTCGGGTGCTTTACAACAGTATCGATTCTCTAGCTTTCTGCCGTATGTTACTACACCTGTGGTGGGCTCTTTCGGTAGCGTCCAGTTGTTTGGTTTGCATGTAGTGTGATGTCTAATACAACCAAATTGAAGCCAGTAGCACAGAGGTAAAAGCAACATGTGTTTCTCAAGAGGCAGTGGAACCCTTCTCTTTCCGCTTAATGGTAGGCCTAGAATACAATGTAGTCAGGCCTCCCCTCAAAGTAATCATCCCAAGTCACTTGTGTGCCACCCGCGCTCTGTGAGTCGAGCGCCCACTTATGCATGAGCTCGTCGATAGCTCCCACCGGTCCCAGGACGCCCATAGTCTGGCTCAGCATCGTGAAACCATCGACGAAGAACTTCCGCTGGGCCGAGTCTTGATGCTGTACCTCCATGCCAAGGATGAAAAGCGGCCACATGACCAGCTTCCCAATCCGGTACATGGTGTCTTCATCTGAGAAGACGGGTGTGAGAATGTCGGACAGGGTCTTGCGGGCCTCTTCTCGAAGTGCAGTGACACCTGCGGCATGCGCCTCGTCTGGGAGAAGTAGGGTCGCATCATCCTCCGAATCGACGACGAGGGTGCGCAGGCCGTAGATCAAGCTGGCCGCACGATACACTGCCGCCACGCTGAACCAGAGGTCGTGGTCGGATATGCTGCGAGGGGAGTCGGCAGAAGTGGACGACTCCGGGGAGCTGTCGCTCTTGGTCTGCGACTCGCTGGGGCTCTTGGCGAACCCGACGTCCTTGCCGCTCGTATTCCAACCGGTGAAGTTGTGCATGCGAGCAGCGTACTCGGTCGCTGAGAACCGGATAATCTTAGCTAAAACCATGCTCGTGCCGGATTGTCTTCGCTTCCGTGATTCCTCGTCGCAGGCTATAGTGCGAAGATAGTTAATCAGGATAAGGGACTGGAAGATCTCCTCGGGACACGGGTTGGGCGTCGCAGCAAGCAGCCGAAGAATATTTGGCTCTATCTCCCAGTATTTCAGAGCCATCAGCGTTGCCACAGGCATATTCTCATGCTTGGATGAGCAGGTCGTAGCACCCATTACATCGGCCCTGGACCATGTTAATCAATGAAGTTTTGGAACTATAGATAGGTACTCACTCACATTATGAAGTACATCAAGATGGGCTTGAAGTATGGATTGTTCCGGATGATCTTCTTAAGCCCGCCTCTGAGCTGTATGATGCGTCGGGCGCCCTCGAGATGGGTCCTCCATTCAGTGTGAGCCGATGATTGCATCTAATGCTGTCAGTGCCTGGCCAGTACCCGATGCGAAATAGTTCTCATACCGAAGTAATCAAGAGAGCCACGACCGTCAACAAGGTTGCATCGCTCGTCTGAGTGTCCGGCTGGGCAAGCTGCTCATTCAGGGTACCGAGTGCTTCGCTCCGTAGCGCGAAGACATCAATATCGCGTTGTATCAAGGCAGATGACGGTGTCGGCTCCGGACCTGCTGTCATAAGCCGGTGAAAGCCTGCAGTAGCGACAAGGACCTTGACATAATGATCGGGAAAACTTTCAAGCCTCTTCAGATTCACAATGTAAGGATTGAAGTGAGATGCATCAGATACAATGTTGGGACTGATGAGTTTGTTGACTGGACACAGGTTAGCGACCCATTGGTTCAAGGTAGATGCTGGGAGGGGGTACACACAGTACTCCAGCCCCTCGAATATCATCTGTGCGCGGCGATACAGAAAGGTCGTCGGGCTTTGGCGGATGGCATCCGGCGGGCTGCTCTCTTCAACAGACGATGGCGGATGCTCTGCCGGTTGATTGGGTCCCCCGCAGGTATCGTCGTCGGTACCCCGCAAGCCATCTGCGCCGTAGCCCAGGCATTCAAGGCTGGCGATTTCACAGCGCTCGCATGTCGGTTTCCTCCCATCACAACGGACTTCGCGGCGGCAGCAAGTCCAGCATTGCGCTCGAGCGATCATCGAAAGTGCGTGTCAGGCTCATGCTTGGGATAAAAGAGATGCGAGAGAGGGCAAGGCCTGATTCATAGCGACGGTTTGGATAGATGTTATTAATAGCCACAGCATGGCACCCAAGAGCCAAGACTCCCCAAGTTGAGACAACCACGAGGTCCCGACCCGATTGGGTAAGGTGCTGCAGGCAGATTCCTCCTCATCTAACGGGCACTCTCACCCACAGTTCAGTGTTTCTTGGGGTATAGCCCACACACACGCATTTTGGACCAGAGTGGGAAAGATACGCGATGCCCAGAGATATGTATTGGCTCAGCCTCCATACACAATGCAGCTTCGGTATCTTGATTCGGCGCTATAGGCGCACGTTTCTGTCGATATCGGAGTTGCCATGTGCTGCGTGGGCGGGATGGATGTCACTAGTGCTAGTGGCTGTGTACCGGTCGGGCGTCAACTTCTCACTTTGGACGGGATGCACCCAGCCCCTGAGCCTGGCTGGTCACCTACATAGCACCTAGGTTGCATGGAAGGAGGATTATTGACGTCGGGAGACCAATCAGGTTTCATATTCTTGAAATAGACATGCCTGGGAGATTGCATAGGAGGTTGTGCATCTGGAGCTGGATGTCGCGCTTGTAGGGCTGAGCGAGCTGGTGGGCAATTGGCACTCGCGTGACCATATACTGCCCGCTCGTTGGTTGCAGACAATGATTGATGCGGTCATAATGAGTTACCTACCTAGGTAGGATGCCGTTGAAATGCCGACCAGTTTATGTTGGAGAAATGTCTTTCATCTCTCCCTTCGCACTTTGACAGTTCTGACAGATGATATACATCAATATATGGAAAGGACGTGTACTTATGTATGAGGATGCACTTCTACTCGATTAGCCAGAGCCTGCAAAGAAACTCACCAAGAGACAGGAAGCATGCAGATGCCAGGCAACCTTTGAAGCTCTTGTGGCCTGCTAGCCAAAACACTGATTACTTTCCAGAATGCCAACTGGAGCTTGCCCGCACTAGGAAGCGGCGTAGCGCAGGTAGTGTAGGTGGTAGCACGATGCTTACAGTGGGGGACGCGGCTCGATGACGAAAAGCTTTGGCGATTGCTGGGCTTGGGTAGATGACATAGTTTCGCAATATCGCAAGCAGGGAAACCGGCTTCGCACAGGAATTGACTGGTCACCGAGCTGCATATCCATCTCGACAATGACGAATAGCATAGCGGCTGTTCGATTTGTAGCCCAAAGTCATGATGTCGCGTATCATAGCACCACAACCAATTCAGATGCTTCACTTCAATTTCTTGCTACCAATAAGTTTGGTACACGAGACGAGGGGTTACATCAATACATTCTTTTGTCGGAAGCACAAGTAAAAAGCACAGGCTGACGGGAACGCCCACTGAGTTGAACCGGGAAAGCAGAGAGGGAGAGAAGAGACCAGCGCCAATGAAAGAAGGTCAGTGCCGAACCCGAAGCACCGTCACAACTCACAAGGGAAGCCAGTCTAGCCAGACCCAAGAGGGAGCTAGAAAGAGATGCCCGCCTGCCAGCCCGCCCGCCTATCATGATGGGTTGCAAGGGCAAGGTGGGGGACTAGAGCCTAGAGGGGCACCTGGGACCGGACGGACAGATTGATCTGAGCAGGCTAGACGTGTACTAAGAAAAGTACCCTTGTACCCAGAACTGGAGCTTGGGCTTGGAGTGAATGAACACGGTCGTCCAGTCGTCATCCTCCCACTCCAGCCACCTCACCACCATAGAAGCTTCCGTCGTTCAATAATCTTCACCACCCGACCCTACTCTCTCCAACCTTACCACCTTTTTCCCCACGACAGACCTCGGCGACACGACATACATTTCCCCTCTGCACAATTACCACCACGCGTTCGTGCATCTACCATCATAACTGAGTTCCTTTAACCGAAATCAATCCTCTTTTGGGCCCTCATCACCTCCACCACTTTGCTCTCGCCCGCATCGATATCACCGTCAAATATGGCTCCTCCACCAAGCGCCAGCCTACCCCTCCAGGAAAGGGTCCTGGCCTTAGCAAAGACACTCCAATGTAAGCAAAACCCCTTGTCGAACAGATTCGTTATCTCCTCGCTCTGTATAGCTGTGCTAACCTTTTTTCTCTGCAGTCGGTTGGTTTGCCGGGTATGTACAGACATGATTTTCTCCGCTGCAAAGCCCTCTCGAGATATGCGACACCGCCTTTCGCATGGCAACACAAACAGATCTTGGTTCAAAACTACTGTTCAAACTGCAAATAACTCATGGAAATGCCTGGGAAAAGATCGCTAGCTAACAGTTTGAAATATGCAGGCACCTGGTTCTGCTGCTATGCATCTTCCGATACTCGCTGTCGTACATCCGAATGAACTACTATTCCCGCATGGCACAGTTCTCCTACCGCACCGCCTTTGTGGCCGCTGCGATAACCTACGGCATCGTCGTCTATAAGACATGGCGCGCTCGCCAAAAGGTTGGCGCCAAGTACCCCGCTGGCGGCCCCATCGGCCTGCTCTCGGATGAGAACGTTCAGTACCTGCTCATGGCCCTGGTCTGGTTGATTCTTCCCCAGTACCCCCTCGCCATGCTCCCTTACGGCATCTATTCCGTTTTCCATGTCGCGACCTACCTCCGCCAGAATGTCATCCCCACCATTCAGCCCGTCAAGCCCGCGGCCGGTGCTTCTCCCAATGCCAAGCCTGCTAGCAACCCCATCGCCGACGCCATCGGCCAGTTCGTCAAGACCTACTATGACATGTCCATGTCGGTTGTCTCGACCCTCGAGATCGCCCTCTGGGTGCGCATCTTCCTGTCTGCCATCCTCTTCCAGCGTCGGTCGTGGATCCTGATTGTCATTTACACTGCTTTCCTGCGCGCCCGTTTCTCCCAGAGCTCGCATGTGCAGAACTCGTTCAGCATGGTCGAGGCTCGCGTGGACTCTCTTGTCGGACAGCAGAACACTCCTCCCATCGCTAGACAGATCTGGGATACCATCAAGCAGGTTGCCCGCCAGTTCCACGACCTGAGCGACATGAGCAAGTACATCAACGGCTCTGCTGTCCCCAAGAAGACGTCCTAAGCGACAAGTTTCGATGTCTTTACTGAGGAATCGAACCTAGTATGGTTGGATACCAACAGTTATCGGCGACATGCCAACAGTGATAGGCGATACGTCAAAAGCTAAACTAGACATACGGACAAGTCAGCGTCAACACGGTCTTCCGGTTGGCTGAATATGGGCCACGCGACACGATATACGCGACAGACTATAGGGGATGCTTAAATGATAGGGAGCAAAATGGCAATGGAAAGGAAGACGATAAAAGGGTATGGTTGGTACCAGGAGCGTGTAAATCTTTGACTGCTGCATTCCTCGTTGTTCCAGGAGGGGAGTTCAGAGATGCGTACTATAACATCAGTTTTGGTGAAGGATTCCAGTAAAATAAAATGATGATTTTAACACTTGTTTCAACCCAGATCGGCTCGTGACTTGTACATGCTACAATTTTGTTGACCAGTGTTGGTGTTCGTTCCCATGGAGGTTGGCGGGCATGGATGTTTCCCACGTTATGATCGACGCTGTCATCACCACCCATGCAACAAGGGTCCCATTACGAGTCAATATCCAGCAAGACCACGCGCATTTGCTCTCAAGCCCTCGAATTGAAGAATTCCATCTACAGATTAGACAACTCGATGTGCACAAGCCAGCCAAAAAACTCGTATGATGTATTTCCTAATCGAGATCTTCTTTTGGCACAATTGAACAAAGCTCGCGGGGCCGAGGATGATGTAATTGGCAGCCCATGAGCATGACGTCGTTCCGCGGCCACGAGCTAAAGTGAACCCTGCTAATCAACCAAGAACTCCAAGCCGGCATAAACCTGATCAGCAGCGTCTCCATGCATGTACAACCGGCGTCTTTCTATTCCAAATGGTTTTGACACATTCTACTACTACATACCCAAGCTGCTAGAACGACATAGATTTGCCCTCTGCGACTCTCTTTCATTCCTTTTGGTTCTCTAGCGCCTACACACTAAGATAATCGATATGGCTTCGCTACTACGCCAGATCGTGGCAGGACCCCGTTCCAAACACCCCGAGGCAGGATTGGATCTATGCTATGTTACCGATAACATAGTCGCTACGTAAGTTTTCAAACTGATAATTGATAATTTTATACATTTGTCTACCATCAAAAAACATCGAAAGAAGGAAAGGAAACAGCCAGCTAACATGTGCATTGCGCGCTCGACAGATCCGGCCCGTCGCAAACATACCCACAGCGAGCCTACCGAAACCCCCTCGATCGCCTCGTCGAGTTCCTAGACAAGAAGCACGGAAAGGACTGGGCGATATGGGAGTTCCGCGCCGAGGGGACGGGCTACCCCGACAACCTGGTCTACAATAGAATACGGCACTACCCGTGGCCGGACCACCACCCCCCGCCCTTCCGTCTGGTCCCCATGATTATGGCGAGCATGCGCAACTGGCTCAACGGCAACGACCTCGACGCGGACGGTGTCGCTGGCGAGGGGAAGCAGCAACACGAAGCCAACCTACTTGAAAAGGTCATCGACACCTGGAAGGGCGACAGCAAGAAGAACCCGCGCATTGTCGTCGTGCACTGCAAGGCCGGCAAGGGCCGCAGCGGGTCCATGGCCTGCAGCTACCTGATCTCGCAGTGCGGCTGGAAGCCCGAGGAGGCCCTCGCCCGCTTCACCGAGCGCCGCATGCGGCCCAAGTTCGGCCCCGGCGTCAGCATCCCCAGCCAGCTGCGCTGGATCGGCTACGTCGACCGCTGGACCCAGGGTGGTAAGAAGTACGTCGACCGCGAGCTCGAGATTGTCGAGGTCCACGTCTGGGGCCTGCGCAACGGCGTCAAACTCTGCGTCGAGGGCTTCGTCGACGAGGGCAAGAAGATTAAAGTGTTCCACACGTTCCACCGCAACGAGCGCCTCGTCGTTGAGGGTGGTGCGCCTGGCAGCACGGGGTTCATGGACTCCATCTACGACATGGCTGGCTACGGGATGAGCCCCGGAACTGAGAAGGAGATCTTGGACGAGGCACGCGAGACGGATATCCAGAACGGCACCAACTTTACGGGCGAATCCCCATCACAGTCGCCTGCCACAAAGACCCCTGACACGCCTGTCGCAAAGAGCCCCGCCGACACACCGACGCCAGTATCAGAAGCAGAAACCAAGCCCGCCAAAACGCACACGCCCAAACTCATTTCGCGCAACATGTCAACCCACAGCCTCAAGGACAAGATGCCCTCGCGCTCCAAGTCCAAGAAGCTGAAAGCCAGCGCCACCGAGGGTACAAACTCGCCAGCCGCAGCGCAGTCCGGCAAATCGGCGCCGGCGGAAGAGAACGTGGACCCCGAGCCCGGCGGCCAAGCCGTCATCTTCAAGCCGCACACGCCGATCCGCCTGCCGACGAGCGACGTCAACATCGACCTGGAGCGCCGGAACCGCGCGCCCTCGTCCATGGGCCTGACCATGGTGACGGCCGTGGCGCACGTCTGGTTCAACGCCTTCTTCGAGGGCAACGGGCCCGAGCGCGACGGCGAGCCCGAGACCAACGGCGTCTTCGAGATCGACTGGGACAAGATGGACGGCATCAAGGGCTCGAGCCGCAAGGGCACGCGCGCCGCGGACCGCATCGCCGTCGTCTGGCGCAGCGTCGTGCCCTCGGAGGGGGGCGAGGCTGCTGGTACTGCTGCTCCCGGCGGAGCGGCGGCGGGGGACGAGGAGGTCATCGTCGAGCCTAGCGTCGGCTCGCCGGTGCCGCAGATGGAGCCCGCGGACTGGAAGGGCGATAACGCGGAGGACCCGGCGCAGGATAAGAAGCTCGGGCTGCGCGTGTCGAGCCCCGATAGCGCGGAGGTCAGTCGTGCGAGCAGTATCTTGGGCGGTGACGATCCGGCCAACAAGAACGATAACGATGCCGACTCGTTTGAGGGGGTCAAGAGCGATATGCCTGGTAGCAACATTGGTGGCAGTGGTAGTGGCGATGCTGCGGTAGAGGAGGAGAATAGAGGGCGCCCCACGAGCAAGGTGATTGATGACAAGAAGCTGGAGGCTTATGCGGAGAAACTGCCCAGCCCCAACGGCGGGGAGGGTAGCAGTGGCAAGGGTGTTAGCAAGTGAGAGATTCCCTTGGTTTGACTTGCAGGATAGAGACAGGCGATTCGTTGTCAGCTTGATGATACCAGGTTTAATTGGATGGTATAGAGTTTCATCCCAAGTTTTGGTTGTTTTCGTCCCAGTAACCTCAATAGCAAGCACAGGAGTTTGGTTTCCTTATTTGAACAGAGGAGTCATCCCATTACTCTTCTTGTTCAACGACCTAGATTTACACTTGCTATTACTGCTTGCATTTGCGTAATGTCTTCCTAATTTCAGGCTCCGTAGACAATGGTGCAGTGACGCAGTTGGGTTGATTGCAGTTTACCTACTTTTCATAGCTTTGCTCTCCACATAATGCCTCCCTAATTTTCCATGGAGCCAAGCTTGAGCTAACATAGCCCCTATTCGGGGATTGTGGGATTACAGCTTCTATGTGCTTCATTCACCACATCACAATTCTGGAGAGTGAGGACATAGAGTGCTTCTCGCTTTGCTTTTTTGTGTCCTCTTATTGATGATTGATCAATGCAACTACTGCTTCCCAGCACTTGTCTTTTTTCCTCAGCAGTTTGCTGCGAATCAGACATGTGTATCCCGCAAAGTAGAAAAGGAGGTATCACCCCTTGCTTTTCTATTACTTATAGTCGCTACTCCTGCCTCCTTCTGTTCTGGGTTTCTGTCCCTTCAATATCGCTTCTGGCATTGGAAGACACATTGCTTTTCGTTTGTCTTCCTGTGTTAGCAACATCCCCGAATCCTATCGTCAGTCTTCTGATATCCACTACTCTTGACAATTACTCGCCGTCTTGGCTCATCAGAGCCGGGACCCAGGTGAGCTTCGAGCCTGATTCGCTTCGCTCAACATGGCGACTCCCAAGAAACGCGTCACGAGCGGGGCCTCCAACTCCGGGGCAAATCAGGGGTCTCCAGGAGTGTCTCACATAACTGCGGCAATGGGAAGCACAACTCTTCAAGAGGATCCGAATTCGTTGAAAGTCGTGGGAAAGCGGGTCGATTTGCCCATTGAGGCATACGCCAAGGTATGTCCCGATAGTCCGGATTCCAAGTTCCAAGTGTAGCTGATACAGTGAAAACACAGGACGTCGAAAAATCGCCGTTTACGGCTCGGCCCGCTGGAAATGAACCAGGGAATGAATATCGTGGTTCCGCCAGCATCAATGCCTTTGAGGTTACGGCCACCCCGAAAATGGACGTCTATATGTACAGCGTATTGCACCCTCACCTCTTTATACCGTGGAATATACTCTGACACTACTCCACCAGGTCTCTGTCAAAGACAAAACAAATCCGCCTCGAGGCCTGATCAAGGAACTTTGGAACAGCAACACAGTACAGCGGGCCATCAACCCTGATCCAAAGAAGAATCCAATAAACTGGATTTTCAACGGTTACAATCTCGCCTGGTGCGTATCCCGACTTGAAAACTTCACTGAGACTGACTCGGATACAGGTCATACCAAAGATGAAAAGCGACCAGGAGATCAAAGTTACCCTTGACCCTGGATCGAAGAAGGAAACCGTCTTTACCTTGGTGATCAAGTATACCAGGCTCATCCCCATGTCTCCTCTCCGTGACTACCTAAACGGCGGCAAGAACGCGTGCACCAGCGACGTTGTTATGTGCTTAAGTAAGAACCATAGATGACCCTTGGCATTGAGACTAATGGTAACTGACTTGCGCTGCAGATTTCCTCGACCATGTCCTCCGCCAGACACCCTCCACCACCCATCAATTGATCGGAAAGAACTTCTTTGGTCAAACCCCCGGACCTCCAAAGGACATAGACGGATACCTTGAAGTAATCAAGGGCAGTTTCGCATCCATCCGGGTTGGCAGAGTACGGAATCCACCCCAGAATAATAATAGACATACAAACTAACCTGGTGCCACTCAACTATAGGACCGAAATAAGGAAAAGGGTCGAGGACTAATAGTCAACGTGGACGTCGCCAATACAGTGTTCTGGCAGCCATTAATTCTTTACGACACTGTCTATACAATGGTCAAGAAGCACTTCAATTTACCAGAGGGTATGTAACCAATAGGTTGTAAAGAACAGGATAGTACTAATCATGATGGCCAGCTCGCGTTCCGGAATACTTGCTTCCTAGCCGCGGCAGTGAGGGTATGATAGAACCAGAGGCGTTCCAATTTCTTCGCCGGCTTAGAGGAGTCAAGTTCCAAGTTATCATCCCCAAAAAGTCGAACGAAGCCCAGAGCCGCAAGACGCACATCATTGAACGGTTCCATTTCGATGAAACCAAGGATGGGGGTGCCAACGCAATGAACGTGACCTTTGTTAAGAAGGATAAGGACGGCAAGAAGACAGGGGAAGTTACTGTACTCCAGCACTTCAAAGATTTCCATGGGTATGAGATCAACCGTAAAATGTGCCCACTTGTGGAGACGAAAAGACATGACTACTTCCCACTTGAGGTCTGCCAAATCCTCCCTTTGCAGCGATACCGCTACAAGCTAGTTTTCGAGCAGGTGGGTACAATCACGATACTGCAACCTTTTGGAACATGTACTTACAGTGACAGACGAATACAATGATTGGATATTCTGCTTCCCCTCCCCGGGACCGCATCAGAGACATCAATGATGCCGTCCGCAACCTCAGATGGGCTACAGACAGCAACCTCGGCGCATTTGGCCTTAGGATCAACGACATAATGTTGAATCCAAAGCAACCACGAGCACCAGCAAAGCTCTATTTCTTTCGCGACGGAGTTTCAGAAGGACAATTTCAACATGTCATCGACACCGAGGTTCAGGCTATCAAGAAGGTCTTTACAGACAACGAGTACGCTAAGCCTAAGATTACAGTCATTGCCGCAACCAAGCGCCATCACATTCGTGCTTTCCTCGACAGCAAGAACCCCGGTCCCGGCATTCTGGTAGAGGATGTGGCGACTCACCCCCAGCATTGGGATTTCTACCTCTATTCACACAGAGCCATCCTGGGCACTTCTCGCCCCGTCCACTACCACGTGATCATGGATGAGATTGGCCATACCAAGGCAAGCCTGACCAATCTTATCTACCAACAGTGTTATCAGTACTCCCGATGTCATACCCCGGTGTCTCTACATCCTGCTATCTATTATGCACACCGAATCTCTCTGAGAGCACGAAGCCACGTTGCTGATAAGAAAGAACCGGGTGACGATAGGATCAAGGTGATGCCTATTGGCGACTTGAGGAATTCCATGTGGTTTGCCTAAGCAGCTCTTGATACCAGTCTTGCATATATCAGTCTCGCCTTTAAGATTGCAGTACGTTTCTGAGTACGAAGGGCACTCGATTGTTATTGGCTGAAGGCAGGCGCTCTTCGTTACTCTCTTGTTCGCAACGACATTTTCTAGATTCTCTTTTCTCTTCTCACACTCGTTTACCCCTTCATTGAATCAACCCCTATTTCCCAACCCCCGTCGTTCGTTTCAGACACTTCACTCATTTATCCCAAAACTTATCTTTCCTTTTCTTGCTCACAGTCGCTACCTCAATGTCTAACTATTCTAGTCTCTCATCTATGCCCAACGCATCGTCACTCCTTTTGACACACCTAAAGCCCCTTACATAAGGGGTTGGGTCAATCAATTTATTCCTAGGTTCTTGCTAGTTTGACCGACAGTCTTCATATCACCTTGCTGGCGACGATATTGTGACACAGGAAGGGGGTGTTGCACAGGCGAAGTAAGGATATGATAGCATGATCCGGAGCTGTTCGGAATGAATATTCTCTAGTGTGACTGCTTCACAGTCAATAGATAGCATAGGAATGAAAGTTGTTGTTGCCCATTTTCCAGATGTGGCCTTACGAGCCGCCGGTAGTGACCCCCAACCATGCAGTATGCTTCAGAGCCCCCATACTTTGCTCTGCTGTCACCTTTAGCGAGATTGACCTTTTGTGCGATATTCCGCCGCGGCTCTTATGGAATCACTAGTATGCGCGAATCTAGTGGTGCCTTTATCTGCCGTTGTATAATGCCGAGTAATAATAACACGACATGCGCATGACTCTCCATCCTTAGCATCCTGCAACAGAAGCGGCTGAACCCAATTTCAAATAGAGCGTAGGAAAACATTAGTCACGAGAATAGGCGAAATAACAAAGGAGATAGCTGCCGGGTACTAGTACAGCATACAAAGGGGGGAGCAAGAGTATCCCGTGATCTACATCGAGCCCTGTCACCGCCATCACAGAGCACTCCCGCTGATCCACTCGAGGGGGATACTGACTGCGTTGGCGATGCAGCGAGGTGATACTGGTGACAGAGGTATTGCATCAATAAACTATGAAGGGACACTGGTAGCTAGCAATATCTCCTAGTGCGTACCCCATGCCAAATCCGACGGGAGGAACGAGATGACCACCTTAGCCTCGAGGTAGTTGGAGCGGGATACATATCATGAGAAGGTCTACACCGACTCCGTCGACTCTGCCACAAAATCGACTCTGGACAGCAAACAGCTGCTTTCTCCCGCCACATTTCTATGTAGATCGATGTATTCCTATCCCATAGCCATCGTATATCATGTTTGACACACCTGCCAGTGCCGCGTCGGCGCAGCCGATAATGTTAGTAAAATTGCTCATGCCAATCGGAATAAGTAGCAATAGCTGCGTTGGCAGCTGCGACTACGAAGTGATGGTAGCTTCACCGACGTTGACAAGTTAGATTCATCGACGGAGTCGGTGTATAGCTTCGTAATAGCACAGTACTTGTAGGCGGCGAATCTTACGAGGGTAAGGAAGCCTCTCTTCGCTCGCTGTAGAAAAAGAAATTCGGTAATGGCGTGGTAATACGGCGAGATAGAGGATGCCGTAGAGTGGGCGCCTCGGCGAATCCACGCTCCTTTTGAGAAAGCAGGGGTTATTGGTAGTGCGTGGTTTACATAGTGTATGCATCAAGTTGGTGGTTAGACGATATTCAGCACACGAGAGAGTCAGCACAGTTCCGGTTTTGGCAATAGTCTATTGTCTAACTACGTAGAGCTCGCGTATGCCCTGAGCAAGATACATATCGCAAAACCGGCGATTTCCAAGTGACTTGCAGGAGCCGAATCGCAATCATATTCCCCGTAATACAGCAGGTCTCATTCCACTCTACGTGCCGTCCATAGAGCCACAAACTCTCGAGGGGGCGCGTCCTCCCTAGCCGTGAGGTTTTGCCGGTTCGCGAAGAAATCATAGACGTTCGGAAAGCGGAATGTGAGGGGTGTGTCCATGCCGCCTTGCTCCTCGTATGGCTGTTTGATCTTGGCCCGGAACACACGATACTCATTTCCCATCGTGTTCAGTCGGTTGTGCAAGACAGGCCCCTGGGTAAATTCGGCGTTTAGGTCGTCGGTTGGTTCGAAAGTCGCCGGGAGGTCGCCATGTATTTCCTGTGCAGCTATGATGCCGTCGGCAAAGTCGCGCATATCGTTCCAGGAACAAGGCCGCGAGTCGCTTGCCTCGTTCATCTTGCCGGCCGCGCCGTTCAGGGCGTACATGCAAAAGAGCGCCCACTTGCTGACCATCTGGTGCCACTGCAACAAGCGGGAAAAGACATTTTGGCTGACCTCTTCGTCATACGAGCAGAGATCGTTGAGCTTGTACTCTGATCCGTCAAACCACTCCCCAACCCGTTCTCTGCCGTAGATGGCCTTCAAACTTTCCACGATGGCCCCGACATCATCCACGGTGAGACCTCTCCCTTCGCCAAAGTCCTTGATTGGCCGACGCAGCGAATCTACGTACTGGCCAATCTGGGTCACCACCTCCGCCATGATTCTCCAGGCGTCGAGCGGACTAGCAGACCGCAATGCCATGCGATCTTCCGGCGGCACCAGGTGCACCTCGGCCTTTTTGAGCGCGTCGGTGTATCGCTGGGGGACCGGCCCGATCGCCTTGTTCATCAACTTGAGAGTAAGCTCGAATGCTTCGATGCCCTCGGCCGACACGGCGGGTCGCTGCCAGCCCTGGGGGAGGAGGCGATTACCGTGCAGCCCATCTTCATACGCTGCTCGCTTCGCGTTGTCGGCGGCTTCGGCCTCGGCCATGACCCCAGCGGCCTCGAATATCTGCTTCGCGGGGATGTGGAGGAGGTGACCGACCCGCACGCCGAGCTGGACATCTCGGGCCCGCTGATTCCAGTCCTTCAGCTCCTCGGCTTCCAGCTGCTTCCTGGCCTGAGATTCCTCGAGGTCGCCGTTCGCCATCACGTGCCAAACATTTTTGCGGTTCTTCTCCATGTTGTCGCCGCCGCCGCCGTCGTCGACGGCGAAGCGCTGTTTTTTCCTCGCCGGAGGCTCCTCCGTCCGCAGCCCGTCGCGTATCTCGGTCCATTTTTTCCTTTCCTCGCATTGCTCCTGGATCCTGCTGCCTATTGCTTGTACTGCCACGGCAAGCGCTCTGGGGTCTCTTGGGTAGCGGTCCATGGCCTCGTGCAGAAGGTCTGACCAGTAATCGATCGCAGCCCCGATTCTGTCAATTTTTCGGTTCGGGTCATAATCGAAGTCGACTACGCCGGGCTCGGGCAGATCGGGGCTGGGATAGCGGGTGCCGTCGTCAACTTCCATGTCGCCTGGGTCGGGGCGGGGTTCGAAGCTCGCGAATTTGTAGATCTTCGCCCGATGCTTTTCCGCGAGTTGTATTACGGTCTCGTTGCTCGGCTCATCGTCCTCGAATATTTCGAGCGCGTCGGTATGCCAAGGCCGTCTGTCCCCTATCGGCAATACTACGGCGCGCGGCTCCGCCGTGTCATCGAGGATCCTGCCGGCACTGAGAGTGCGGGTCTCGCCAATCATGTTAACGGTGGGCCGCATGGCCTCGACTCGAGGTTTCGCCGTCCAGTAAATCCTCATGTATCTCTTGAGAATGGGGCACTCCTGATCAATGGGAGGCTGGCCAGCGCCCATGAGGTCAGATGTCAGGAGACGGCCGATACGCTTTGGCGGGCGGTTGTCCAGCAGGGCCATGCATCGTTCTGAGTCGATGGAGTCGGCCTTTATGTCGACGGGTAGCTTTTTGTAGTATCGGGCCATTTTCTTGTCGGCCGCCACACCGGCGTGAGCGAACTCGAGCGGATCCGGAATGAGGACGATGCCCATGGTGACGGCGCGCGTGACACATACCACGAAGTAAACGAGGTACTCGGCGAGGGAAGGGACCCTCTCTGCGTCGAAGCTTCGCCCCGCCGGACTGTCCGGGTTCAATCTTCCATCCGCCGAAGTGCGCTCGTACCAGTAGTTGAGAATTCCGATTAGCACCATTCCAGTCGGTAGGATGTCGTGTGGGTTCTGTCGTTGGAAGTGCTCGATCAAGACCTCCATCTCCCGCCTCACCCCGTAGAATCGCCGGAAGGCGCTCACCGTGCGGTAATCGAAGATCCGCTCTCGGTTGCCTAGACACGAGACCACGAATTCGCCTCGAAGAAGCGGCGGCGCCGCAGCTTCCCTGGCCTCGTCGCACATCACATCTGGCGCGGTCGGAGGGTGTCTCATGCTTAATTCCAACTCGTGCTGGTCGTGGATCGCCCACCTATCGACGATTGTGTTCTCCTTCTTGAAATGTGTCGTAATCATGGAGAGGCGTTCTGGCACGCACCAGAGCCAGTGCGGTATATAAGGCGATTCATCTGCGTCGTGAAAGCGGTTGGTCGTAACGACGTTTACCGCGTTCATTACCCGGGGGTTGTCTGGGATTCCGCCAGGACGGGACGTTCTGTCGGCGAACCGCACCATGTTTCCCATATTCACATCGGCTCCGTGGTTGTTTATGGGAAAAGCGGTTACGCCGGCAAAGAGGCCATCTAGGTAACGAGCAGTTCGATCGTTTCCGTCGTAGACATCCGGAATTTTTACCATGCTCGCGCCGCGGGGTATCACTTCTTTTAGATAACCACGGGTGCGTGGCGTGAAAGCCACCGCGAGATTCGGCTCATTGGGCTGAGCCATGGCTGCTATAGCGTGGGTTAGTGCGAGATGCCCTTGAGTTTGGTGTTTCGGAGGATTGGACTCAGGAAAACAACACACCAGCTTGACACACGCGTTGGGTGGTTGTGGTATCAAGTACACTTTGTTACACCCATGGGTGATTAGAAGTGAAGGAGGGAAGTGAGGGAGAGAAGTGAAGGGGAGAAAATGAATCAGAAACTGAAGAGGGTGAGATTAAATAGGCAAACCGAGGCCCAGAATTGAATACAATTGCTGAAGTGACTGACCCACGCCTAATAGGTGATCATTAAATGAAGCTGAAAAGTGAATACTAAATTGCGGTAGTGGAGCAGACCACTAAAGATTTGCAAGTACGCATTTCTGGGTTAGTCATAAGTGCCCGTGTATTGAATAGAACAATCTCATTATTCTATTTTTGCCACACAGTTACATGACCAGGCCATCACCGCTGTAACTCGAGCCCTAGCCAGGTTGCCACCGGGTACATGTCTGCATTAAGGGGAACCCAGAGTAGCGTGTCTGTCGATACCCAAGGCCTCGATGTCGTGTTCCTCAGCCTGCCTTGCTATGCCCGCATCGGACAGGACCCAGGTATCCATAGCAAGCCACCCTTATTATACCACCTAGAGAGGAAGCTCAAGATGTTAGACTCATAGATGGAGTCAAATCATATATAAAACCAAACTGCCAACAAGCGAGACGCACGATAATTGCGGGATCTACTGGTAAAATTACATCAGACCTAGCCGAAGCAATGACCGAGACCGGAATCAAGGAGGGGAAACAAGAATTTGCAGACAGTGATCAATCCTCTGTGGCAAGAAGAGCTACGATGTCGTGAGGCTTCAACGTGTATTCCAGGCAAGTCCTCGTCATAGCTCTGTTTTTCTTTTTTTTGTTCCTTTTTTGAGACCAGCTATTCTTTGTGAGAATACTGGCATAAACAGAGGCTCGAATATGGTTGAATAACCAGAGAGTGATCATTCTGTACTAATAGTTAGAATAATGGAATATTGCTATGCTGGTAATGACGTGACCAGATGGTTGACCAGTTTGTTCCAGTACACATCCTCCTTTCTTGCAGGATGTAGTCCAGAAGTGGATATTATATTAACATACCATAATTCTGTATCAAGCTGTCAAGTATTTCAATTTGACCAACTGGTATATTGATTGTGACCATAATCTAGTCTTCCTCCGCATTCATACCTATCTGAGCAACCAGATGCTGGGCACATGGTATATTTGCACTCCGTATCTGCCCAGCGATATCCCCCTCTCTGGTATCACAGAACCTGCGCTTTCCATCCTTGTTCTCGGAGCCTAACTCTACCTACGTATCCATCGTCAACCCAAGTAAAAAGGCATCGTCCCAGCTCGTTTGCACCGTCTTTCGCAGTACCACCGCAAGGAATTAACGTCGATCTCGGGTGCAGACGGGGTCGGCATTAAGTGATCACCCAAGACTCTCTCATAGTCTCTGACTACTCATGTAGGTCCTCTGGAAGAAGCATGCCGAGGAGAAAGCCCCGGATACGGGCGACTGGCTGATCGAAGTGTGCGCTAAGCTTGTCAAAAACCTTCGTGGGGATTCCATCGAGGTCCTCTGAGTTAAGAAACAAAGGAGAAAACTCTTTCCTGAGGGATTCAAGGCGAATGGGCTCAAAGTCGCCATCGACGCTGACGATGGGTGGCACACCTGTCTGTGCCTCGAACTGCTTCTTGATGGTTGTGGCCAGATCTCTGATACGTAGGCCCGCGATCATATCCTCGTCGTCTTCCTCGGAGCCACCCCTGCCATACCCTTCCACAAGGCATCGGCCGAGCAAGGCTGTCCAGACTGTGTATCTTGAGAGATTCCCGACGAGCTCCGAGATGTTCCATTGGACACTCTCAGGTACATCTTGTGGTCTCATCAAAACCCAGCTCAGGCTGGAACGCAACCGATCGTCGCAGAGACGAGAGCCGTTATCCACATCGAAGTCGATAATGGAATTAAGCTCATGCCACGTGTAGGTGTTCCCCAAACGTTTACACATGTCCGATCTCTTTTCGCCATAGAGTATGAGTGCGGGTAGATTACCAGCCACAAATTCAACATCGTCTTGTAGTGCTTGGATACCCTCAATCAACCGGCCCAAGAAGATGTGGTACTGCTTGTCGTCAATGGAGTGCATTGCTGGGTCGTTCGCGTTCGCTGGGATTCTCATCTCTGGTGGCAAATTCTCAAAGACATGTCTAATCTGGAGCGGCATAGGCGACAACAGAGATTCAAGAGTGCCGACAACTGTGGCCGTCATCTTGCGCGCCTTTTCACTAACTGGCGCATAAACACTAAGGAGCCCATTGGCCTTGAGGAACGCAGCCCGGGTCCAGTAGTAGTGCTGGTTATGAGAATCTGGGTCCTTGTACTCTTCAATACGCCGCCTCTTGCGGATACTTTCGCAAAGGCCATTCAAAAAATCCAGATTTCTTTTGGGGGCGCCGACTTGTAATCGTTCGCCTTGAGCATCCAATGCAGGCAGCTGCGAACGAAGACGGTTGAGCTTTTCATTTAGCGTCATCAATCGATTCTCATCTTCAACATTGTCCTCGGTAGATTTGATGGCCTTCTCGGTGGCGTCGACATCATGGACGTGATTGTCGAATACGCGTCTGGCCCGTTGAAGTGC
The DNA here is from genome assembly GCA_039105305.1 of Apiospora arundinis. NCBI lineage: Eukaryota > Fungi > Ascomycota > Sordariomycetes > Amphisphaeriales > Apiosporaceae > Apiospora > Apiospora arundinis. Next base: position 3,675,784 of record JAPCWZ010000004.1, read on the forward strand.
CTCTTCCAGGGTTTTGATGGTAGCCTCCTGCTCGCTTTGATCGGCCTTTGACTTTGCAAGCTTGGTTTTGAGCATCTTCAACTCCTCGCTTCTCTCCAATTGGCCCTGGAACACTTGATTGATCTCGTTCTCTGCCCTTTCAATCGCGACGCGGAGCTTATCGTTGGGATCTGCGGCATCCACTCCAGCAGGGTCGGGGGAGGCTGGGTTGGGATCCATGTCGAATGATTACCGATGAGCGAGATTGATTGGGGGCGATTTAGAGATATCGTGGAGCGTTTCGTGAACCATGTGGTTTCGAGAAATTGTGACTGGGAAAGCTGAGAGATTTTGCGATGAATATGGTGCGGTGTTCTGTGGTACTGGCAAAATTGTGACAGGAGAAGAATGTGTCGTTGCGATGAATCCAGCAAAGCTGGTGCTTTTGGGAAGTTGGGATGATGCGGGAAAGGTTGCGTTCAACAGAGAAAAGACTTGCATTGAATCCCAGCCAAACCATTTATAAGGAAAGATTCCAACATGCCAATAATTGAATTCAAGGTCAAATGGGGTGAGGTCAGGGAAGAGTGGTACCCCTATGCAGCTACTTAGATATCTCAATAGCACCTTCCTTATTGTTTTTAAATATGCCTCAAGGTCTGCAATTGAATGCTGTAACTTAAATGAGAATGTTTTTCTATTCACCACCGCCGTGGTTGCGCCTGCCCAACTCACCATTCCCGGACGTCTTTCGTGATTGGTGAAGCCCCTATTTCGGATAGACGTACTTCTACTAACCCCTCTCACTTAAAGTCAAATTCCAAACAGGATTCGAAGCAAGTAAATCACTCACGAGTACATTATTCTCGACGTAATTGGTGCCTATCTAAATAAATGCCCGCTATCAACCTCCAATAAGATCTGAGATGCAAGCCTTCGGCCTGAGGAGTATCTTTAAGATCTAGATGCAGTTACATGGGCAATAGTGCCTGGCATTCTCGGTATGTACAAATAGAGAGGTTAATGCGTATCGTATTCTTTTTCTTTACTATTCAACACAAGGTATGTAAGGTATCTATCAAATAATATCATTAACCGCTCCTCAAAATGACGCCATCCAAAGCTTTAGATGCATCCATGCAACTCTACCAGGATTTTCAAAACCAGCATCGACTTCCTCACATCGTTGGCCATTAGTCATCCTCCACTAAGCGTACCTCTCGTACTGAGGCGGCGCCGGCGTCGTTGCTTGACCCTGCTGAGGGGGCCCAGCCTGCGGCGGGCCATACTGCGGCTGCGGGCCCATGGCGTACTGCTGCGGCATGGGCCCGACGGAGGGGAAGAAGATCTGGGCGGGCTTGTTGTAGGGCACGAAGGCGACACGCTGCTTGCAGACGGGACAGTAGTGGTCCACGTCTTGGAACCAGCCGCCCAGGCAGGGCAGGCAGGCGAGGCAGATGCAGGCGAAACCGATCGCAAGACCAGCAAGACTAGACGATAATGTTAGTTTTTATTCTGGAGAGGCGACGACGGTGACGGGATGAACACTCACAGGGTCATGCTGGAGTCGTTCTCCATAGTATGAGTCAGCACGCGGTGGTGGCAGAAGGGACAGTCAACGATGGCGGGCAGGTCAGCGAGGCACTGTAAGGGTACCGCATACCCTGGTGCCTGCATCTGCGGCATCGCGCCATTGTTGAATTGCTGTTGCTGTTGTGGTATGTCTTTGCCTTGATACTGGTGCTGTGTTTGTTGTTGTTGTTGTTGTTGTGGCTGGGCAGGGGTAATTTGTTCTCCATTTGTCTGTGGCGGGTGCGTGGACGTCGCCGGCCCGACTCCTCCTTCCTGAGCATAAGACATAATTACTAAAGCGACCGTATATGTGTATTTGATGGATTGAACGATCAAAACCTGGGACTGGATGCGTTTTTACTCGAGAGCGGATGGAGTTGGTCGGTGAGCGTGCGACTGAAGGCTGCGCCCTTCTCTTCAGGCGTAAGCGCCCAGGCGCCAGCGCCTCTGTTGGCTGTGCCGCGCCACTTCTCTTGATTACGGTTTAGCGGTCCTTGGCTGCCGCGCCCTCACCACAGCACCTGACTCTCGTAACAGCAGAGGACCGTCACGAACCGCGACAACATGATGAGCACGTGGAAAGCATGAGATGGCGGGAACCAGTGATGAAAGATGGGAAATAAGCTCAATTGACAGAACAAAACACTTCTCATGTCAATTGAAGTTCAAATGTTTATCGTTCAGCTATCCTTAGCTGGCTGGCTGGTGCTCTATTTGCACAGCCACCCCAGTACCGCTGGCAGGCTGGTCTGAACCTTATTAGCACATCCTTACCGCTGGGAATCAGTGGAGAGTTCTCCGTAGCCGTTTTGAATTTAGAGGTTGACCGGATTGCAGTCAAGATGCGCTGCAGATGTGCTCGATCAAATCCAGATTCGTCTTGGCTGTCCACTGTTACTGAGTCGTCAATTGAAGATCCTGAGAGACTCAACTTTATCAGCTGCCGATCAACAAGAGGCTTGCTGTACCTGCAGGAAACAATAGCTTCGTGAACCTGCTTGCTTGCTTTTTCGAAGCCCGCTGCTCTGGCGGCCGCTCTTTTGCTCTCGAGGCGGCACCTTCCTTCCAGTCTTCCAGAAGAAATGATCGTGACCGAGAGCGGGGAATAGGGGTGCAAGGCCAGGATCAATTCGATTTCATTTCAATTCAACAAAAGAGGAGGAGAAATATGAAGTGACTACGCGTCGGTGAGTTTTCGTTATCGGCTCCTGGAATATTGAAAGCCCGGAAGATGCCGCACCTCAATATCGAGATCTTCATGACGACGCAGATCTCTGGGGCTAGTCAGGTCCGAGTTTTCACCACCCATGCCCAGCCTGCACCCTGCCACTCACCACGGAATTCCGTGTCACTGAAGCCGCCTGCGTGCATATCGCGAGCGGAACCTATGACGGTTATTCTTGATCGGGGAACCCGCCCGACTGTTGAGAATGCGACCACGGCATTGGACATCATGACGCCTCGATGAGCACCACTTGCAAGCGACTGCCACATATAGTATTCGCGATAAGGACAGCATGCCGGTTCCAGTTGCCAGGCCCGTTCAACCGATCAGAATTCGGCAGGTAGCGAGCATTTGAGAAGTGACGCCTACCCAACGATTGAGTCGCCTGGCTGCACGCATGCACATGCATCGATGGGGATGGATGGCTTTCTACCATGCGCAGGCGCCGATAGTGCTGGATTGACGGTTGAGGAAATTGCAATATAAGGTAATATCAAGGCTGCAACACAAGAGGCTAAGATCAACGTCGTCGGCAGATTTGGGGTGTGGGCTTGGCTGGGCCTCGCTAGCTTCCTTCTCAAGCCTGCAAGCCTGCACCCGGAGGGGACAGATTCGAGGTTACACCGGGCTTTTGGCCGCCGACCGGGGGGCTGAGTTGGGCAAAAGCCTGGAAATCCAACCCCCAATCCAGTCCCATCCACCCATTCCATGTGCTGTGCTTGCGGCTCGCATATCTGAAACGGCTGGCTAGTTCGCTCATGGTTGGCTCTCCGGGACGCCTTCCATGGACGACCATTTCACCGGCCGATCCCTCGACCAGTCACCAAGCCAAGCTTATGGGAGCGACACTCCAATATGCAACCCGTTCCTGAACGCCCAGGCTTTTCCACCACTCACCTTTCGAGCTTCCTTCACGGTGAAAAACGCCCGAGCCGATCGGGCTTACTTACTGCCTGGCTGCTACGATCTTCGTTATCTTCCCAATGCCATGGTGTGACAGCCCAAGAGACGCCATCGTCGACACCTGCGTAAGCGTCGCAGCTTATTGAAATGGCTTGCCGAACCTGAATCGACGGCAGGTGGCGTTTAGAGATAACGAGTCGTCGACATTGAAATGACAATTGAAAGTCTAAACAAACACAAGGGTGCGCCGAGCGCCTTCTGCCTTCCGCTTCGGAACTTTTTTCTTTTTCTCTTCGTTCTGTTCTCTTTTCTTCTGTCCACGACAAGGATGTGTAGAGTCGCATCGCATTGGGAAAAAGAGGCGAAATAGATAACGAAGGGACGGCTCCCGATTAGGATCCAACTACCGTCTGCCCGCATGCAAACGAACCAATGGCCCGGCACTGCGTATGAGCCGCGATGATGAACCTGCATCCTCCTATTCTGCCGCAACCGCATGGAGTCCAGGCTCGCTGACCGTCGCCAAAATCATATCGAAGAGTCGCAGTGCCAAGAGCGTGTTGCTTTTGGGATCAATAATCGCTTAATCGTAGCCAATGTTTGCTGGTGAGCTACTGATCCAGCACACGTAAAGGATAATGGCGTGATGCATTTCGATTCAGTATCTCTTCGGCGTCGTACGTGTATGATAGAGCTAGCGAAGAGTGAGGGTGTGAAAAAAGGGGGCCAATCGCCAGCACCTTCTTTTCTTATTCACAAAAACAAGGGACGAACCTCTTGGACAGCTGCCGATCCGTCTCAACTTTATCGTTAGCTTGGCAGAGCCGCACCTATCAGGCTCGAAGCCCTGGCAATGCCATGGCCGGCGGACTGGTTAGGGGCTGGGAGGGTCGAGTCAGCTACCCCTGTTCGTTTATATGTACCCGCACGCTAACGTTCAAGGTAGTCTTGCCGCAAACACTATTACTTCAACTATACCCGGGCAGGGGACCCGCTTTCTACCTATGTATGCGTATGCACCTGCTAGCGCAGATCAAGCCTTCGCTCTCGCTCTCTCTCTTTCAACAAAGAACTCGGTCTCCGTTTCCAGACGGGGCAGGAGGCGCCTAGTGGGCTGCCTTTTCCTTGGCCAACCTTTTCGCCATCTCCAAGATGACGACGCTCTCGATATTGACTCGAGGGCTGCTCGACCATTCGAGATGCACTGCATGCATCCCCCCTAGGAAGCCACGCTTGACAAGTGCCGATCCCTATGTGTGGGTATATGCGACTGGTATATAAGAATCTGTCGCCGGCCACGTTCCCATTGCCGTCTATATATTTAGTCTCCCAGCTTGTTGTCTATCCCGTACAGTCTTTACGTCTTTTGAATCAAGGTCGCCAGTTTCCACGTTCATTCTACCTTCGCCCTACTTCACGACCAGTCACTTCCCCAGATTCAGCCAAGGACCACCACTTACGCAGCCGTCATGTCTCGCTTCACCCTCACCATCCTGGCCGTCTTCGCCATGGTCTACGCTGTTGTGGCCTCCCCCTTCCCCATCCTCAACGGGACTCTGCCGCACCAGAACGGCACCCTCAGCCCTATCAATGGCACGTACCCGGGCAACTCGACCAACGCCACTTTGCACCGCCCGCACCACCCCATCCGGCGCACGCTGAGGAACTTCCCCGTCAGCCTGCCTGTTCCCAAATAGACGTCTCGACTAGACGCTTGATGTTGAATCATCATCATCCATCCATCCCGCTAGATGTTGGGTCATCACCACCCCCCTGCGGGACGTTGGGGCAGGACACACATCGAGCCACAGACTCGATCCGTGGGGCATCGTCGGTTCCCACCTGGACTTTTACCAAACACTTCACTTCTTCTTCTACGACACCCATGCTATGATGTTCCATGCATGAGGCGTTATCATCTTTTTTTGTAATGACGGAAACCAACGTTTCTTCTCTCGGGGGTTATAGACTTTTTACGGCGTGTCCTGGATGTCACATTTTCGACGACTAGACAAGTACGCAACAACGACTTTTACGGGCTATATTGATTCGAGCGAAGGGGACATCTCTATATCGGTTGCAAGCAAGCGGAGGAGGAAAAAGCTATGCTGTCTTACACATACCACCTCGTACATTTCTCGACGGTCCTTGCTATTATTGGGAGTTATGAATTATACCCTGCTTCAACTCTGCATTGTTTTTTAAGTGATAACACTCATGATGCCTTGATAATTTGAGTTTGTCTTTGGCGTTTTGTCTTAGTTTGCAACGTGTTGTGTCAAGGGTGTGTGTGTAGGTGTGTGTTCTATAATACTATGTTAGAGTTTTTGATGTGAGACATATCTATCTGATCCTAACAACACCTTAACTAGCCTTTTCTCAGACTCGTGCTGCATAATCAGTAAACATAGCAAGCCACTGAAACTTTTCCCCACTCCTAGTCATTCCCGCGAACTGGTGCAGCAAGCATACAATCCCCAAGATGGTCAGGTCACCACGCATCCAACTTTTGGTAAATGTACACGCGGAGGCCCGTTTCACCAGAGCCCCCAAATGATTTTTTATGTTTCTATAAATTGGATCTGTTTATACAGGAGAGACTGTGAAGAAGGCGGAACAGAAATGAGTGATGGGTATATACAACAATATCGTAACATATATATGCTTTGCTTAGACGAAGCACACGTGAGCCAAGGAAAGGAGAAATGCATAAGCTGCACACGCATGCCCGAGCCTAATATGGGATGGCGGACCAATCGAAGAAAACCCTTTCGGAATCTCAAAACCATCATCGGGCGGCGGCGTTGCCGTCGTTGCCCAGTTAATAGTGGATGGCGCGACGGCGGCCGGCTTTGGCCGGGGGAGCCGCGCCGCTGGCCGCAGGAGGAGGAGGAGGAGGGGCAGCACCACCGGCGGGAGGGGCAGGAGGAGCAGCGGCACCGGCGGCACCAGACGCTTTGGCAGGGGGGGCGGCTCCGGCAGCAGGGGCGGCAGGAGGGGCGGCAGCGCCAGCGGCACCGGATGCTTTAGCAGGGGCGGCAGCTCCAGCGGCAGGGGCAGCGGCTACTTTGCCTTTACCGGGAGGGGCACCGGCACCGGCACCAGCGCTATCAAACTGTTAATACCAACTGGGTAGATCAAGGGGTAAACCAGTCTATACTTACGCTCCGGCAGCGGCAGCTACTTTACCAGCAGGGGCGGCGGCAGCCTTAGCAGCAGGGGGTGCGGCAGCGGCACCAGCACTACGAAGGAGTCAGTATAGAACTCTACTAAATAAATGTAGATATTGTCGAGGTGGTACTCACGCTCCGGACGGGGCAGCTTTGGCAGGGGGAGCTGGAGCAGCTGCGGCAGCGCCCGACGCTTTGGCAGGCGGGGGAGGGGGAGCAGCGCCAGACGCCTTGGCGGCAGGAGGGGGAGGTGCGGCGCCACCGGCCGGGGGAGCAGGGGGCGCAGGACCGCCAGCGGGAGGAGGCGGGGGCGCGGCTCCAGCAGCAGGAGGAGGCGGGGGCGCGGCACCACCGGCAGGAGGAGGCGGGGGAGCAGCACCGGCACTAGAGTAGCATTGTCAATATCCGGTATGCAAGGCTCAAGAGGTTGGAAATCAAGGTTGAATGCTTACGCTCCTGACGGGGCTGCCGCCTTAGCAGGGGGTGCGGCGCCAGCGGCGCCAGACGCTTTGGCAGGAGGTGCGGCCCCGGCAGCACCAGACGCTTTGGCGGGGGGTGCGGCTCCAGTGGCACCAGATGCTTTAGCAGGAGCGACGCCAGTTGATCCAGAGGCCTTGGCTTTGGCAGGAGCGGCGCCAGCTGATTTAGAGGCTTTGGCTTTCGCGGGGGTGGCAGCGGAGGTGGACGCTTTGGCTTTGGCGGGAGTGGCGGACGCTTTGGCGGCGGCAGAGGAGGGACCGGCCGGGGCAGCTACAGCGGGGGCGGCGAGGGCGGCAACAGCGAACTAGTAATGAAAGAGTCAGCTTGTTATGCGGGTGGCTGGTGGAGATGTATAATTCTTGAAGAAAAAAGGAACGTACTGCGCTGCGGCGGGAGAAGGCCGAGCCGGGGAGCTGAAAGGCGGCCGTGGTGGCCAGGCCACAGGCGAGAATCTGAGCGACAGATGGGGCGTGCATGATGGAAGAAAAAAAACGCACGAAGTCGAAGAACGTTTAGGAAGATGCTCGAATATTCTTCACGTTGGTGTGATGGGCGCTAAAAACGACTGGCGTTAAGTATGTTGTTAAGTTAATACAAAGAGCGGCCGGCCACTGAATAGAAAGAAAAGAGCCCTGAGAAACTGTTGTTGGTGAGACAGAAAAGTGATGAGAGAAGCTATAGAAAGCCTCGAGATGTTCAACTCGAGTATATATAACTACAGAAAACCCCCTGACTAGTTCCCGGGCAAAGGCGTATTGCCATGAGCCCAGACCTGGTTCTGCCGTTGGTATAGCTCCAGGATATCAAGATATTGGATCTCCAAAACTTCCGATGTGACCCAACGGCAACGGCTCCATAGCCATCAAGCAGCAAATCATAGCGAAAACAGGATTGTTTTGGACAGGCGTGCGCGTCAACACAGCCGACGACCCCATGTCGTTGGGTTGGGTCAAGATGTGCGGCAAGGTTCACCACCAGCTAAAAAGCTTCAGAAGCAGATCTGATAACCCGGGGAGGGAGTGGGGGATCCAACGTTTTGCTTAGCCTGGTTTCAGCAATCAGCACTGCCATTCTGAGCGCCCTCTTGCAGTCTAGACCGTCGACCGGGGTGGCCTGGCCGAGACCCCCTGCCGCGTTTCAGGCTGCACCAAGATCGTGGTTTCCAGATCGCGACCTTCCGGAACCTATCAACGTCTTCAAATTGCGGCGTCGTTAATGCCGCCTCTCATCAATGATAGAAAACGGTCCGCCACTCCCCCCGGTTCTCCCGTCGCCTTGGCTACTTAGTGCGGCTCTGCTCTCAGGTGGATCAGTGATTGACGTGATACCTGGTAAACTCTGTTCTTCGCCGATACACTTTCGGTAAAGTAGAAAGAGATCTCTGATACCCAGGGACGATCGAGGCTCTCTCAGTTGGGGTTACCATACATCAAAAGACATTGCATTATATGATACTGTTTGGGGAAGAAGAGTGACGGGCTGCCTCGACTTCCTCCGATAAACGCGGTGCCTCTTACATATCATCTGATAATACGAACCACCCAGCTGCCAGCTCAAGAAACCACAGCATTGTTTCAAGTAGATCGGATTCTGGTATCTGTTTTTCCGTCTAGAACACGCTAATGCATGAAACTCGAGCCCGTCGGCCAAAACCTACCCTTTCCAGAACGTCAAACAGTCGCGTTTGGGCGAAGGTGGTACTGTTTCCTAGCACTGAATCGACGCCGAGTCAGATACGGAACAGCGAAAGAAGACTCACGACAAGCAATGTTTACATATACATAAGTCCTGGAACCCCGATAGAATGGTTCCCGCCCGCAAATAGATGAGATGTGGTGGGGCAATAAACGCATGAAGTGGTTTTGGTGGCGGACGAGACGTCGGCACTGGCACCGGAGGAGGTTGATAGGCTTCAATGAACCACATGCAACCATGGCTGGTGTTTAGTTGATATCTAAGAACAGCAAGCGAAGCCTTCGGGGACTGACGGCTTGCCCTCCTGGGTGGAGCCAGAGCGTTTGTGGATTTGCCACGGGTTTGCCCAGGACTACTTCCAGCTGCTTCCTTAGATTTCTGGTGTAGCAACAAATACTCACCTATTTTGTGGTTTGAAGGCTCTCTGAACCAAGAAAGATCATGATTTCAACCGAGTTGTCGATTTTAGGCGTCGAGTTCGTCACTCCTGGAAAACACCTCTTCTCGCTGGCATATGTGTGCTCGAACCCACAATAGCCGCGTCATGGCACAGCCTCCTAGCCGGACGATATATTTCCGAAGGCCAATAGTGGCCAGTAAGAATACCTGACGTAAGACTAAAGACTGGCCAAGCTGATAAGAATCATCGTACTTTGTGTGATTCTTGTTTCCTGTTCAATAGGCTGTCGGCAATTCTTGTGCCAGGAGGCGAAATAGCTGAACGAAGCGAAGGAGGGCAGGGAGGAAGAGGATCGTAATGAGTCCGACATCGAAGGCGGTGGCCCAAAGACCAGTGGCTTGATAACAAGGAACCGACGTACGTAGCTTCAGAAGCCGGTGGGCACATAGACACAATATAAAACTACAAGCAACTGTTCTCCCATGATCGAACATCTACTGGGTGATTACACAGTTATCTCTCTGCAGAGCCTTTGCGTCAGGCTCTGGATATTGTTAATAAATTCAACAACTTGATTCAATATAGGATATATACAAGTTTGACTTGAAATATTGAAAAGCAAAAAAAAAAGAACTTTAATCGAACTTAGAACTCATTTCATAAACGTACCAGAGAATATGCAAACCTTCGCAGCCTTCCAGTCTTGCTAACTCGGAAATTAAAATGAATATTTTAATAGAAGCTGTTTCTCTCCCGTCTCCCTCAGTCACCTCTCATCAATACTGGCACCAGCATCGTGGACGATATGAGCGAATTACAGAAATCCCTGCCGATGAATCGGTCAGGCTCATGGATGAGTCTCCCGGCCGAGTTGCGGATCATGATCCTGAAGCATGTCGACGAGTCCGATGCCCCAGACGATCCCTGTCGAGAACCGCCACCACGCCTCGCCGCATGCGCCGCGGTCTCCAGAGAATGGCAGATGCACTTCGAAGCCGTCACGTTCCGCCACCTGGAGCTCCATCAAGACGACCTAGACAAGCTTGCCGAGTACTTGCCGGCGCGAAGCTACCGTGTCGACATGTTGCGGTCGGTCCACCTGCGGCTGGTCTTGGACGAGTACAACTGCCGGTTCTGTGGGAGCCGCGAGGAACCCTGGGAGGCATCGGCCAACAATGTGATACTGACCGAGGCGCTGTGGAAGCTGTTTAACGGCATGGCGGCTTGGGGCAACCCGCGGTCCCGGCCGCTCGAGTTGGAGCTCAGTGCGCACTCCCCGAGCGACTGGGAGCACGCGTACAAGCCGCTCCGATTCCGTGCCCGGGACCGTCACCGCGGAGGCCATAACAGGCACGAAGCGGCGGAGAGGAGCGAGGTTGATGACGATCCAGGTCATTTTTGGAGCGACGGGCTACGGAACCGTGCCCCAGGTACAAGTGCCTGGCGCCGTGTCCAGGGCAGCGGTCTGCGGATAGACAATCAATGTAGCGCGGTGAAAAACCAGCCAACGCTCCCGCCCGTTCACATGGTAGGCGCTCTAGTTATTCGCCGCCAATTCTACCGACGGTTTGGCGTATATTCGTGTCTCAGTCGCATGATCAAAGCTCTCCCAAATCTATTCAGCTTCTGTTACGAGCCTTGGAGAGCTTCGCGTGCCTCTCCACACGACGTCGAGAGACAAATGCGGCACTACCTCTTTCTTGTTCGCATCATCAGCCAATATCCCAACATAAGGAAAGTATCCATTTTTGAGGATTTCAACGACCTTAATGGGTTCGTACGCTTACCGGCCACGGCCCCACGGCAGAAGGACCCCTCCATGAGCGCGTTGCTGGCCAAGACCTCTCGACCTTGGGAATGGGCCTCCTTTTCGTTCATGGCGGACGCCGCGGACTTTTTTCACGAGTTCTGGCCGAAGGCTGAGGCACAGAACTCGGTAACAGAGTCTCCTGCCCGATGGGAGAATCTCACCCGTCTGTGCCTCACTTCGGACCTCCTGCATCCATCCGGAGACGTCGGCGGTCTTCTCGGGGCGGCGGCTCGCGCAGCCATGTTGATGCCCAAGCTAGAAAGTCTGACTCTCTGGAATGCGGGGCGAGGCCATGGGGGTTTCTTCCAATACTCCATTGGCAGGAACGGCCGTCCTGAGATATGGATGGGCAGCACATGGGGTGCTCGACTCGATCCGCAGACCGCAGAGCTTTGGACGCGTGTGGCGTGCCAATGGCAGCCGAGGTATCCACTCGTAAAGTTCTTTCTCAAGCTACGGGAAGGCGACATGGGGTCGCACGGCTCCATACTTTGGATGCTCCGCGACCCGTTTGTAGCAACGCGGCGTTCGCAAGAACAGTTGCTCTCCGAGGGTCTCACGAAAAGCCAATTTGCGGCTACACACCCCGAGGCGATCGTCGCACGCTCGATCTCTCTAGTACAAGGGACGCTCGTATTTAAAATCAGCACCCTAAAGGGCGTGGGTCCCGAGTTGGCATATGAACTTTTGCCCAGAGCAAGAAAGGCCGAAAACTCAGAGCCAGCGCGGTCGCAGATAGCGGAATAGAGTTTTGGGCAAGCTATTATACGACTATTTTTCTCAAGTCAGACATTCAATTAGTGTTGGCACGGGAAATTGCAAGCTACCCCTATTTCCCGTTACACCATTGGAATAGGGGTAACTCCAAGGTACCCAGAGGAGCTTTCAATTTGATCTGCATAGTACTGGGTGGAGTGGTGGATTACTAAAACCATTCTCAAAGACTGCTCTGGTTGGTAGGTCGTCTAAGAATACTAAACACATGACCAGATGCTGCTTCATCGAATGTTGAGACTTGTAAGCCTGTACTGTCCAAGGATCGTCTCAGCAGCCCGATGTGAGTCGTGGTTTGCCTCTGTCAAGGAGTGCATACGAAATACCGGAGTGAATGGAGATTGTCACTCCTTGTCACGGTGCTGGGAAGTTGTACCTATTCTGTGCGGCCAAGCAGTTGGGTCGGGTGCCTGGGCAACACAGCAGACGACTGTTGTTGTCAGAGCTGCATAACGAAACGATGACCACTGTAACCAGCCGGGCAACGACAACAGCAAAGCACCAGGGTTCGAATCCGACATTGTGCAGTTTTCTTTTTTTTAGACAAGCAAACGACTATCGATGACCAATTTTTTCAGACCTGCGCATCATACCACTGAGCTAAACCGCCACAACAACCAAAGACGGCCCAACTTGGGTCTTCGCGTGCCGAACTTGCATTCCGCCCGGATCGTGAAGAAACGAAAAAGAAATGACGCTACAGGCGTTCCCAGTTGCCCGGTACTACTCTGCGCCCTCCTGTTCCTGCAAGCACACTTTCTTTCTTTCTGACTTTTGTTTCCTATTTGTTTCTAGTCTTTTTTTGTTTCTATTTGTTCTCTCTGTATGAATTCTTGTCCCCGGATAGTAGGGTATGTGCTTGCAGGGTACAGGCTAGGCCCGCTGACAGTCTCCAGTCTTCGTGGATAGGGAAGTCACCAAATCCCCGAAGGGCGGCAACAACCCGGAACACCACGCCGACCTTCGGCAGAAAAACTGCGTGTTATTAGTACCTATGACTACCCCCTCGTTTTCTGGAGGGGGGAGGGGGACGATGGGTGTCTGCAAAATCAGGTAGCTCCCGTGGTCACCAACCGCCGGTGCTTTTGTTGGCACTAAGCTGGCCGCAGGCCCAACAACGACAGTGGCCGTCTTTCTTAACCTTTATGAACTCCCTTCATATCTGGTCTTATTAACCTCCTACGAAAATGCCCACACTTGTTGCGGTCGAGTCCCTGATAGCTGGCTCTTGCAGTACACGTCCATGCGTACCAGAGGGCCCAGGAGATATAGGAGACGAAGATGAGGCTCTATTTACACCCCTTTAAAGCACGCAAACCGCAGTCTTCGGCTCGCTGCTCTAAACCAGTGCACTTCACATTCCCGAGTGCTCTACAGCTACATGGAGCATCACTTTTCTGGTCATGTTATACCAGGCTGACCCAGCTGCATCGAATAACTCTAAATCACAACTACACTACGCTTGAATGCGAAGAAGAAAACATCGTACCTAATGTCTTCCAAGCTTGTAATTTTAGTCACTACCAACATCGGCTCAACGCGCAGTTGATCGATGCAGATACTCGGTGCATGAGCCCTCTTGGAAAACGCTTCTCGGCATCCAATATGTTATGCCGGCCTTGGTTCTTCTTCTCAAGCTGCCAGTCTGTCAAGGGTACCTTCGCCCCATGAGTTCATGCGAGTTGCGGAGCGGCTACTCGTAAGGATCCTTCGGCCAACAAGGGAAGCAGAAGATAAGAGGTAGACAGCCATGGAAAAAGTAATACACAGACCTTCCAATGCAGACGATCTATGATGGCGCGAAACACGAGCAATGCCACTTGAGAACAACGAATGCTCCCTCAATGAGAACAACATGTATCTCGTTGACAGTAGTAGCGGATCTGTGTACACGCTTTATTGCTCGGGGAACAACAGTTGGGAGTCGCTGAATTAAGGTACCGGAGCCCAGCGTGTCGTTGTTCGGGGTAGCGGGTCGGTCTAGCGCATCTCTGTTAGCGCCCATCCACTAATATCTCTCCAACTCAGCGGCTCCATATACCCCTCGAACCCCACTAATTCCAGATGACCTCACCCTCTTATCTACATCGAGGCAGCAGCTGTTACTTGGCTGCACCTTGACATATCATCCATCAAATCCATCCAAATCGCGATAAGTCCTAAATATCGCTCTTTGCTGAGACATTTCATCCTTACATTCGATGCGGATACAGTCTGCGTCAGTGTTATTGAACTCGTCTTATTGCCCAATACGCACATGTAAAATCAGCAGCTAAAGCTTCCATCTGTTCAGCCAGCGACCGCAGATATACCGGATTCGGATTCAGTACTGTGCTGCGAGAGGGCTGGCTCACGGCCTTGAGTGGTTTTCCTGGACGACTTCACTTACACAGTCAGCTTTCGGAGCTTGGGGGTTTACCAATCCCTTATCTCTTCATATCAGTGCAAGACAAGTTGCTCCAAAAGCAGTGAAGATATCGAATTGGTACAGAAGCGGATATTATAGCTCAATCATTGGGGCCGGTTCTCTGTTCATCCGCTCATTGAATATCTGACTTCTGGATACCTATTTCTCTGAGCTGGACCTTTGAGGGCTCGTTCATCGCCAGCATGGCAGGCGCACCTCCGACAATCGACACACTGCCGAGCGAGGTAAGAAATAATACCCCCCTATCACTACCTGTCATGACTGACAGACCGACGCTAATATATAACTTCCCCCTACAGGTTCTCATGCACGTTCTAGAGGTCTTCCCAACCCGCGAAGTGCTTCCCCTGGCCGGCGTCTGCCAGCGCTTCCACAGCCTCGTGGCGCGCCTGCACTACGCCCGCCTCGTCGAGGCCCTCGCGCTACGCGACCACGAGATCATCCTCGAGTGCTACCACCCGACGGTCAAGATCTCGACGCCGTACCTGTTCTGCGACTACGTGGGCACGCCCGGCCTCGCCGAGCAGTCCATCAGCGCCTCGGGCAGGGACCCCACCCTCACCGGCCTGAACGCGCTCTACTCGCGGTTCCGCCCGGTCCAGCAGGAGGACGACCGAAGGCCCCGCTCGCGGTACCCGAAGCGCACCGTCGTCGAGGGCCTCGAGCAGCCCACCATCGACCTGCCGAGCCACGACGTCTACCTCGACGCCGGCGAGCTCTTCTCGCAGCTCGTCACTGTGACAAACTTGGTCAAGGTCGAGCCGACGCGCAAGCTCATCATCGACGCTATCAACATGACGGACGGCGTGATCCGCGTGTTCCGGAAGTGGCTGGCCAGCGAGGCGGCGGCGCCGGCTCAAGGGCAGCTGGGCAATGCGGAGAACAGTAGGAGTACGATGGACGCCGACTCGGCGATCCTATGGGCAGACACGAAACAGAACTGTGGGCTGAGGATGCGGGTCGTCGAGAAAATCGACGACCAAGCCGGCCCCGTCCTGGTGGCGGCCGACGACGATCCGGCCATCTCTTATAAATTGGAATTCGAGGGTAAGTCTATCTATCATGCTGCTGGAGCATAATACCGGGTTGGAGAAGTCATAGAGTAAACTAACGGACTATGTGATCAACAGAACTGCTGATTCGCACTAACCAGCTCCTCCTCAACGTGGAAAAGTCGAAGGAGCAGGTCGTCCATACTGCAGGGAAAGCGCTGGTGATCGTGTCGGCGTGAGACTTTCATCACGTATACTCTGACCAAGCCAAACGAGCACTCGTAGAGCAGTCTGCCATTATCCAGTTCAGCCAAATCAATCCAGTCGAATCACCAACTAGTCAGTCCGGTGAAACACATACGCATGGTTCAGTCAACCAATTGCCATCCACGGCCGCAAGATGAGTAAAAGAAGGACATGATATGTGACCCGTCCGCGGGAAGTCGGTTAATACGGGTTCTCCGCGTCCAAGCACCAACAAGGCGATAATACCAAGGGGCTCGAGCGAGTGGGAGATCCAACGAATTGCAACATACCTGCCGTGGGGAGCCCGCCCAGTACTTTCTTCTACTAACCTGCTGTTTCTTGTTTATTTCTTGCAACCTCGAAAACCTTATTGGTATTACTACTACTACGTTGTGGCATACAACCAACTTGGCTTACGCCCTTATTGCAACCTCACGGACATGATTGTCCTACCGTGCGGAGAGGTCCAACAATCACCAACTACAACCGCCACTGCTTACTGAGCCGCCGCTACTCTTCTTGATCATCAACCGAGGACACGACACATGGGCGGCGGGCTGGATGGGCCTGGGCGCTGGCGAGGTCGTATGTCCACGCGTCGGCCGCAGACGTGCTCGAGATCGTGAGGGCGCAGTACTACGCTCGCCGTGGCGCATGCCTAGATCTTCCACGGGGTCAATTGTTTGTGATTGATTGCTGGAGCGGCTGGTGTATGCAGGCGATTATCTGGATGGTTAGAGAGAGCAGGTCCATGATACATGAACGAACGACAAGAATCGTCAAAGGAGCCCAAGCTTCGTGGTAGGGAGTTGGTTTGGCGTTTGGCGATGGGTTACATGGCGCATGATTAGCAAGTGTTTTGGCCATACCGGCTTTCTTCAACTCCTTTTCATCGCGCGACAAGCAGTCCTTAGGCCTCCAAAATATAGACATCCAGAACACTACCCAACCAGCAACCTGCACGCACGGATTGAAAATGTTTCACGGCAAATAGTCTTCATTATAGCCTAGAATCGTACGAATGAATGTGCCGCGGTCGTACGAATAGAAATAGCAACTCGCAGAAAATACCTGTTAGGTGTTCTTGAGACATCGTACTTTTTTGTGTTTCCTCCTTGCTCCATCCCTCTTTCCCCTGGTTAAGGTGATTGATTGTGATAAGACCTCCGTTGCGGATTTCAATAAGTCGTAGCATATAGGGTCCTCCTCCGTAAAATGCAACCAAAACGCAGGTACTTTTTCAAAGCAATGCAACGTAGAAAACCAGTCTGCGGCCTATCCGCGTCGTTTGCTCCTGTCGGCTAGGCGGAAAGCACGACATTCATTTCTCCCTCTTCCTGGTTTCCAAAGAGAAGAAAAGTCTGGAAGCCAATGCGTCTTCGGTAGCATTCGGGGTGGCCACCTCGGCAAGCTTGACAGCTGGGCTGAATCCATGCTGCCTCCTTGGCGGGACTGACTGCAACGTCGAGTACCGCGCATACAGGTTTGTGAATCCTACAGCGATTAATATCAAGAGAACCTGGAGCTTACTTGCCTCTCCATGAAATAGCCCTCCCTCTTCATAGAGCAGCACCATCACAAAATCGAACGCATAACGGCTTCACGCCGGATCACATCCGGCCAACACGTTTGACGTAAGGCCGGATCACAGCCGGCAAACATGTTTGCATGAACATCGGATGTGATGATCACAGCAATCATACACAACCTGGGCCCGGATTCCGGAGTCCGGAGCCTCTCGCAAGGGAGGGAGAAGAGGAGGAGAGGTCCATCCATGATACGGAGAGAGCGAGAGCCGGTGAGGTAAGCGACGAGAAGTCTGCAGTGCCAATCGCAACGCCTCCAGAGCGCGGCGCGGGTCCCCGAATAGGCAAACGTGCTCCGCTGCCATCGCGGATGCGGTCGGTGAAACATTTGGCTCGCTCTCGCCCTTTCATCCGATCTCGACGTTTCTTGTCATATCATGTCATAGTGAACATGACGTGGTGGCGGCGGTGGCAGCTTGACACGAAAAGATCATCGTGACAGTCCAACGGTTGTTTCTGTGCGTGCGCAAGTATGCAATGCAAAAGAGTGAGTAAGGTGAGTGGCAGCCGGTGGGTTCAAATAAGGGTGGATGGATGATGGATGACAAGAAGACCTAACAAGCCAATCGCAAACACTCCAGGCACCAGGCGTGTCTGCCCCCCTGCCCAGAGAACGTTAGCGCGCAACTGTCGTCTCTTCAGTGCATCAGACGACGCTTAGTGGCCGAACATGCCCACAAATTGCCCTGTGTTCGCTTGGACTGTGACCCCTACAAACCAAGACCCCTCCATCCCTTGAGACAACACGGAGATCTTCAAGAAACCGCAACACGCCTCTATTCTCCCCATTTCTAGATTAGTGAGGGGTGAACACGTCAGTTCGTTTTGGGTGTGAGTGTATGTGAGAAATACGCGTAACATCACCTATCCAGACTTGCCTGTTAGTAGCAATAAATGATCCATACCTACTTAGGTACGATACAGGTTTTCTCTTAGAGGTTGCGTGCAGTAACAAGATATTTCGAATTGCCAATTCAGTTCAATTCCAATTGCGACTTCAGCGTTCCCTCCGGCGTGGGTAGATTAGGTACTTTAGTGACAGGCGCACGCACAAGCCGCGCCTAGCTTACTTGGCCTCAAAGTCAAAGAGTTGGTATTTGACATTTACATACCGCAGATGACCAAAACCCAGATAGTACCTATATGTATTTGAAGGCGGGCGGTGGTCACTCCCGAACTGCGACTTGCGTGCCGGAATCACAGTCATGAATAGACGAGAGAAAAGGACCGAAATAGGATCGCTTCGACTTGTCGCGATTTGATTGCCCGGAGATCGTCTAAGCCGCGATCGCGGCAATGCCGTGGGCACAACATGCCTGTTAAGCTTGTTACTGTAGGCCCGACCCTGGCCATGGCTGGGACCTGTCTTGGGATGCCAGGTGGGAAAGTCAATCAATTGTTCGTCCCTCCCTCCCCCTCTTCTCTCCCGGCCGGATGAGTATGCTCGCTCGAGCTCAGGAGTTGCATCTGCTAGCATTTCAGCCGCGACGACTCTGCGTGGTTGATTACTTAGCGATATATAAGTATAATATTGGGGCTCGAGCGTAGAATCGATCGAGACCTCTGCAGGGTCTTTTCTTTTTATCAAATCCCGAGTCAAAGTTCATAGATTTAATTAATCTTCTCAATTGACAAATGAAGTTGTCCTGTCAGCGCTGTCATCTCAATGAAGAAGAAAAAAAAGAAGAATTAAGACAGAGTGTCAGGCAGTCTCGAACATCGACAAGTTACCCACCCCGCACGTGTTTCAGCCTCTCCTCTACAAGGAAGATCCGAGTAGACAGTGGGTGACTGACTGACACCCGCAACAAGAAGCGTTCTTCGCTTTCTCTCTCATCTCATTCGGGGCTCCGGGGTCACGACTCACGAGCTTTGCGGTTATGCGCCCCAAGCCAAGTTTAGGCACATAGCAGCACTTTGCTATGATCCTCTGTAACAATCCGATGGCCGACCAACCCACTCGTGACTCCCCGTAAGCTGCTCTCAAGTATGATCGTCGCAGGGGTGCGTCTAGAGGTCCACCCACCACCGGTTCGCCTTGTGCAGGGCTACAGTACCTAGACACCCACATACCCTGTCCTTGGAGAGGACCAAGCCAAGAGGGAGAGATCTGGGAAAAAGGCAAGATGAAGACGCCTCTCTGACCTCTTAAACTTTTCCCGCAATGTTGCTGCCACATGACGCAGAAGCGGCAGACCGGTAAAAAAGAAGAAATATCTACAAACATCATCCTTGGTGTGTTGGTGTTTTGAAGAACGGCCTTTGCGATTTGCGACAGTCACTTACAGTCATTACTGCATACTGCATGGTCGTCTCATAGTGTCTTGCCGTTTCCTTGCGCCTTCCCTTCTCCCGGCCCAGGTGGTCTTATGTTTAACTCTATAATTCATTTAATCCCTTTATTTTTCTCTACTTCTTGGAAGTCGATCTTCCTCGATTCCCCTCGTTTGCGCGCGTCGGCCAACTTGGTTGGAAACCCGGCCTTTTCTTTGTCCCGTCTAATTCAGCAGCAGTGTGTGCGTGTGTGTGCCGATAACTTGGAGGAGCGATATACATAATCACCATGGCCGACATGAGCAACAGCAGCAGGAACGATGGGAGTGGTGGCTTCGCGCCGCCGGCAAGGACATACCAGCCGCCGACCGCGGACGCATATCACGAACAACCGGAGCCGTTGTTCAGCAACAACTCATACACATATAACACACCAGACTTCAGCCGTCGGACAAGCACGGCATCCACAACCCCCAGCAGTACGGCCCACCCGGGGACGCTGGTGAGCGACAGGGAGGAAGAGCGGGACGGACTGGCCATACTGCCGCCGAGCCGGGCGCCCGCCCCGAGGCCCCTCTCCAAGGACTACCCGCGGCCCATGACGGCCTCGACCAAGCGGCTCTCGTTGACGAGCTGGGTCTCGAAACGCAGCATCAAGTACGGCGCAGGAAAGTTCGCGCGAGTCGAGTTGGTGCCCCAGCCCAGCGACGATCCCGAGGACCCTCTGGTAAGTCACTACCCCTCTCTACACTACCATGCCAGGCCGGCTGGATATGGACGGCACGAATATGGACAACACGCTGACACGTCGCCCGCAGAACTGGCCCATGTGGAGGAAGAACCTAAACTACCTGGCCCTCGTCTACATGACGGCGCTGATCGGCGTCCTGAAGACCATCTTCGTCAGCGTCAACGGGCCCATCGCCATCCGCAACGGCGTATCCTACACCGCCGCCGTGGCGCTGACGGGCGTCCCGCTCATGGTGTCCGCCCTGACGGGCGCGTTGAGCCTGGTCGTGGCCAGGCTGTTTGGCAAGCGCCCCGTGTACCTCGTGTCCACGGCGTTCCTCTGGATCGGCGTGGTCTGGGGCTCGCAGACGGTGGGGAGCTTCGGCCAGAACATGGCGTCGCGCGTCTTCCAGGGGATCGGATGGGGCGCGTTCGAGACCCTGGTCCTGGGCTCGCTCCAGGACACGTTCTTCGTAAGTCCCTAGTAAAAGCAGCGATCTTTTTTATAACCCCGGCCACTCAAAAGAAAAAAAAGGAGAAACGAAAAAAGACAGACGGCTAACGCGGCGCACGTACAGGAACACGAACTGGAGCCTCGCATCATAATAACTAATGTCATCGCAGTCGCCACGACGTGGGGAGGCCCTCTCCTGGGCGGCGTTGCCTCGGCCGGCGCCATGGGCTTTGCCGTCCAGTACCAGATCCTCAACGCCTTCCTCGCCATTGGCGTCTTGCTGATGATATTCGGGGCCCCTGAGACCGCCTTCGACCAGGTGGCGGCGGGAGCTGGCTCACCGCTCGACACTACCCAAGGGCAGGGGTCCAGGTTCCCCTCTGTGAACTTGAGCTTGGATGCCCTCAAGAGATATATGGACACCATGAAGCCCTGGTCCTATGAGACGCGCGGGACCAAGCTCACGCTGGCCCTGCAGGTGCCCCGCGCCATGGTGGCGCCCACCGTCGGCCTCGTCTTCGTGGTCACGCTCCTGCCCCAGGCCGCGCTCTGGAGCTTCGCCAGCGCGCTGTCCATGTTCTTCAGCGTCATGCCGTACATGGCCTCCACGGGCGCCGTCGGCGCCCTGCTGACAGGACCCGCCCTGTTGGCTCCGGGCGTGATCGGGGCGCTGGGCAGCGCCTACTTCTTGAAGCGCTTCACCCCCAAGGTGCACGTGGGGCTGATCGGCGCTTCCACGGTGCTCGTGTCCATCGGCCTCCTGGGGTTCGGCCTCTACGTGTCGGGGGGCCGCAGCCAGGTCATGACCGCGGTGCTGGGCAACGACTTCTCCGCCCGCGCGGAGCTGAGCTTCCCTGCCGTCTCCTTCCTGCTGGCGCTTCTGGCGGTGGGCGCCATGGGGCTCGAGTCCACCGCGCGGCCGATGATCCAGCGGTCCACGGCCTACACCTCGTCCAACCTGGCGATCGGGCTGCGCAACTCGACCGACATGAACGGTGGCCTCGTTTGCTGGCGGAACTTCGTCGTGGGTGCCTTCATTGCCGGCATCCCCAACGCGATCTGGGCCGCGGACGGCCTCAAGTCGGTGGCGCTGGGCATGGGCATCACCCAGATCTTCCTCGCCATCGCCGTTGCGGCCGTGTGGTGGGTGTGCGGCACCGCGGTCCTGCGACTCGACGGCAGGGTCATGGGTGCCGTGGATCTCAACATGCTGGGAAAGCAAGTGAGCTTCTTCGATACCGACTGATGCCGAGGAATTGGATGGAGCAGATGGCATAAAGTAAAAGGAGGGAAAGATTGCAGGACGATTGGGATATATGAAATCGGGAAAATATTTGCTGTGGAAAAAGAACACACGGTACCAACGGTAGCCGTTAAAGCACACTCTCTGTTTGATAGCCAACTAATGCATCAATCTCAATCTCATTCTCATACGCCCCCATTTTGCCTGATTAGATCTCGGACCATTGAATGATCGCCGTGTTCGCTCTGTTCCGTGGTCGAGTTGCTAGTGGGCGAGTTCTTTATTTTGCATGTTTGATCGACGGTAGCACTCTCCGTCCCGCCGGGAACCACGGGCCGCATCTTTTCATTTTTACGAAATATTTCAAATTGAAGCTTGAGATTCAAGTGAAGTCGAGTCGGTTGCCGCGGCTTCCCAATTTGCTGATGCGTACTTACTTAGAATCATGAACATATGTGCCCTCTGAATGTGGTTGCCGAGATTACTAATTACCTCACTCACCTAGGTGTCTCGACGGGCGTCCATATCGGCGATCCAGAGCCAGGCCGATGGCAAAGAACCAACCATTGAACCCTCCCAATTCGTATGCCGAGAAGGGGGTTGTATTCCTTTTGCGCCTTCAACCCCTTGCTTAGGCGGGATCATTGGCTGCGGTCAGCATGCGGCACCCGGTCCGAAGTCAGCTTATGGAGGCTGAAGCCTGTCAGTCGGACCACTGCACCACCACTGCACCACACCACATGGCATTCTCCATTAGTCCCCATTTTTCAACTCTTTCCATTCAGTCCTTCTTACATCTACGTCCTTGCGCCCAAAGTTGTCCACCAACTCTCGCAACCCCTTTCGTGGCTGGCTTCCTACGCGCAACTGACTCGCCATCCTTACTAGCACTTAGATAACTAAATGGGCGCTACCACAAAAGGACCCTCCGTGCCCCGCGCCGGTGGCGTAACGGTGCGGGGCAAAAGTCGAGCGTGATCGCATCCCAGATAGCAGCGAGATTGATTGATAGGATAGACACCCCTTGATTCCCAGAGCTGAACCAAGAAAGTCACGAGAACAGCAATTGGATACACATTTTCATATATACGAGCGATTCGTTATTCCTTCATTTATAGTTGCGAATATATACCTCGTCACATATATATACACGCTCATCTTTTCAGCATTGCTTGCTACCTTCGCGCCTTCGAAGTCTAATTATTCGGTTATACATCAAGCTCCGACATCGCAACCAGCCAACAAACCACTTTACACAAACACGAACACGAACACACACACACGCACACAATGGGCTCCTCCGAACCGATGACCACCCAACAACGGCCCCTCCGCCTCGCCATCCTCGAAGCCGACACCCCGGTCCCGGGCGTCCTCGCCAAGTACGGCAAATACGGCTCTGTGTTCGCGCACCTGTTCCGGCAAGCCTGCGCGCCCGACTCGCTCGAGTCGCAGCTCACCCTGTCCGCGCACGACGTGGTCAACGACCCGTCGTCGTACCCGGACCCCGAGACGCTCGACGCCGTGCTGATCACGGGGTCCAAGCACTCGGCCTTCGAGGACCACGAGTGGATTCTGAGACTGGTCGCCTACACGAAGCGCCTGCTCGAGCAGCCCGCCGCCCGCCCCGATGGCCGCCCCCCGGTCCGTGTTATTGGTGTTTGCTTCGGCCACCAGATCGTCGGGCGCGCGATGGGGGCGCCCGTCGGCCGGAGCGACCGCGGCTGGGAGTTGAGCGTGGTGGACATGGCGCTCACGGACGAGGGCAAGCGGATCTTTGGCGGTGAGACATTGGTACGTTTCAATTCTCTTGCACGCTGCGCGCGCACACACACACACGTATATATCTGCGCCATCAAGTTGCTTGCTTCAACGAGCAAAGATGAGATAGGCGGAAGAAGAGAGGGCGTGTGTGTAACCGCATACTAACACCTGTGTAACTGACTTGCTTCCAACCAGAAAATCCACCACATGCACCGCGACATCGTCCACGAGTACCCCAAGGGCACCATCCCCCTAGCCCACACCGACGTCTGCGCCACCCAGGCCATGTACATCCCGCAGCGCATGATCGCGCTGCAGGGCCACCCGGAGTTCACCGAGGACATAATGCGCGAGATTCTCGAAGTGCGCCACAAAGGGGGCATCCTCCCCGACGACGTGTTCGAGAATGCCATGAGCCGCGCCCCCGACGCCCACGACGGTGTGGCCATTGCGCGCGCTTTCTTGAAGTTCTTGCGGGAATAATGACTCCTAGGACGAGAAATTAAAACGGAAACGCTGAAGAAAGAATGAAAGAATGAGAATGTTCAGGTTATTTTCCTATAAATCGTTTGGATTTATGGCGGTTTGGATGATAAACCGACAATAGACACGGCCGTTTGGCTGGGGGAGGATGGATGGCTATGCATCCTTGAAGGTTGTAGATATAAGTTACCTTCGTGTGACACAAAGATAGGACGGCGTTATGTATTTATGTATGAGTGTACTTGCTTATTATATTCATGAATATATATATGATATAGATTATGCGCCTGTATCGTCGAGCTGGTGCGATGCCCCTCGCTAATGCTATGTAAATACATGTGCCCTGATGCAATGGTGGTGGTATCTTTCCCAAATAGCAGATTCGTAATGTCGTTATATGTAGTTGTCGTCCAAACGCCGCCGCTCGTATGCCTCAGCCCCCTTATATGCTGCGCTGTGCGAGAGCTGTATGCCCGCTGTGAACGCCCGCTAAGTGTGTGTAAATGCTCCCGGACCCGCCCCTTTTTTCAATGCAAGGAAATGCATAGCGAAGATCCGAATATGTATGATGATGCCTGCCTTCCATGTTCCGTATAAATGCCGCCTTCCCTCCACCTCCTCATGATGTAGTACCGATTTCCTCCTCCTCGAGGGAATCCCACCACTCCCTTGTCGGACGCCTCGGTGGCCGTTCCCGATTCTGAACGGCCGCGGCCTCGCGCTCGGCGTTTTCCTGGTTTCGTCGGTCCAATGCCGCGCTCGCATCCCGCAGCTGTTCTTCCCGCGTCCGACCCATAGTCTTCTTGTGGTTGCCGAACCGGACCCTCCTGGCGAACCCCTCAATGAACCCTCCCTGAAGGTGAAGCCATGGCTGCTCCCACGACGAGAAGAAGCAGCAGTCGACGGCGGCCCCGATGCACAGGCTCGCCACGCTCGTCAGCAAAAGGCCGAAAGGCTGCTCCTGGTGGTCGGGGTCGGCGGTCGTCCAGATGTGCGAGACGAAGGGGGCGATCCAAGTGATGATGTACATCAGCGGGTACACGAACAGCAGTCGCAGCTGCTTCCGCATCTTCATCCGCGATTGGTATAGCGCATCCTCGGTGACGGACTGGGTTAGATGGATGGACGATGACGAGCGCAGATTTGCGGGCCGGGTAAATGGCTGTGTGGTGGATCCACCCCTGCGCAGCTTGTAGGAGGGGTTGCGCGCAGAGCGGTCAGCCCCTCCAATGCGCTGTTGCCAGGGTATACTGGACTGTTCCATCTCGAGGCCCTCTTCTTTCGGAGCATCCCGCAGCACAGGGTCTGGCGGTGACACGCCTGATGTGTCTAGGGCAAACGAAATGGTGGTGGGAGACGCCGCGTCTAGACCGAACTGTCGCGTTTCTGGGTGGGACAGGCCCTGAAAGTCCGGGTCCACCCAATTCCATGGCACCGGCTCGCTCTGGCTCTTTCGCAAAGGTGTGAGGTGTGGTGCCCTTTCGTCGAGCTTCAGCGTGCTGACCGTGGACGTCACCGATTGCTGGCGGTCTCGAACGGGCACCTGGTCGACGGCGGTTCGCGGCGGGGATGGGCCTAAAAGACCGTGGGAGGCCAACGTTGGTGTTGGAGGCGGCTCGCGGTTTCTCGAAATGCACTTGACGCGGTTTTTCAAGTTTGATGTTCCGGTGTTGGTGCTGGCTCGTCGTTGCGCCTTCTCGAGTCGGTAAAAGCGGAACCCCAGAAAAAGATAGAGACCCGAATAAGTTAAGATAATAACGGCGAAAATGATGTACCGCGGGACCCAGCTCATGGCCATCCTGTACCAGAGCGGTGATACTGGTAAATAGCAGTGTGGCCCGGTATTCACAAAGCGCTCGCCCGTCATGGGTACAATGGCCGCCAGAATTAGGGGGATGACGAACCAGGCGGCATAGGCGTACCGCCGGTATGGGTAGAGGCCGTTCTCTCCGCCAGACCGCTGAGGCCGGAGGATGAACAGTGCCGAGTGGATGGCGACCATGAGGACTGCGATGTCGGAGGCCTCGATGGCCGATGTGAGAAAGAAGGCGCTCACTTGGCATAAGGTATCCGACGTTTCCACGGGAGTCCCCTGGATAAAGTAAACGATGGGACACAACATCAGCCAAAACGCTTTCATCATGTCACTTTGGATCAGCAACATGATCAAACTATATGCAGTGTTAGCCATGGGTAGGAAATTTCAGGGCTGGTAAGGACCTACTCTTGCCGGAAACTCCTTCGCATCCTCACGAACCAGTAAAAGGCAACGAGCGCGGCGAAGACGCTGATGGTCGAGAGAGACAACGATACAGACTCGAGTATGTAGAGCGTGTGGGGGGTGAAGCTGACAGGCAACCCATCGGGGTTCTTATCGACGCCATCATCGGTGCCGTTGGCTACCTTGCGGACGACAAGGCGGGCAAAGGTGGGTTGAGGCTGATATGTCATCTTGAATATAGCTTCAGCCAGCTTGGGTCATAAAGGGATGACCAATTCAACAAACTCAGCATCTCAAAAGTCGGAATTCCTCAAGATCGATTTTGGCGATGGTGGTGAGGATAGCTGATTTGCTGCATTCGAGATGTGAAAACAACAACTAGATCTAGTATCGACGACGTCCTTCAGTCAAGTCAAGTGATGATCCGGAAGACAACATGGGGATGATGCATGTGTGTAAGTATGTGTGTGTGTGTGCGTGTCCTGGGAAAGTTGAGCAGAGGCGAGGGAAGGTAACGTAATGATGGTACGAGTGGGTGCGGGCGGGAAGGGCGTCCACAAGTCTGGTGATGATCAAGCCGGCGAAGTGAAAAGCGAGCCAAGGCCGAAGTTCGAGGAAGTATTTTGGGGATCCAAGTTACGCGCCGTGCAGTGGTGTAGTTGTGTGGTGGCTGGCGGGAAAAACAAGAGTTTAGTTTTAGGATGATAATGATATGCTCGAGAAGAGGCCAGTAACTCCCACGCCCCCAAACCTTGCAGCGTAAAAGATGGAAAAAGCGTAAATGGGCAGTAACAGCATAACATGGAAAAAAAGGAATGGGTCAGCAATAAGGAAAAACACAAAAAACACGAATCGGCTTTGATGACTACGATGAACCAACCCCAGAATCCAAGGCAAAAGAAGAAAAGTTGGCAAATTACCATGAGATCAAGTGGTTCCACATAAGAACGGGCATGTAGAGCCGAACCGAACAGCCCGTCTTGTTTTCTTGCATTTACTACATACTACATTTTGCTGGATCTGCATGACTGACAGTCAGGATATGGTTGATCCCTTCAGTCCAGCGCAGTCTTCCGTCTTCAGTCCGATGTACGTACACGCTGCATTAATTCTAATCCAACTGCTTGTGCTTGTGTTCCTGAGTCTAAGAGGTCATTAAAGGCCTTGGTGGCCTTGGTGGCCCTGCTAAGCAGTAGCCTTTTTGACTAGGGGGATCCCTTAGGCCGATGGGCGACCACGAGTTTGGGTGTTTGTAGTGGTACCGCAACGGCAAAGGCGACTGAGCGTTTTTTTGGGTGCAGCCAAAAAAGTACTGGCTTGCTGGCCTGGCGGTGAGTTGTACGTACCTTTTACCCTACTTTGCCTACTTGCTTGGCGGATGAGGCTTAAATGCGTTGGATGACGATGATTCGATGGCTGCAGTGGGATGGATTGCTGTGTACCACACAAGCACCGCGCCCCCCTCAGGCCCCCCCTCCTCCCTCAAAACATCCCCAGGTCGTTGCTGGTGGTTTGCCCGCCCGCCCGCAGTCACAGCCCAAAGCAGAGCCAATGACGTGACCCACGTTACTTTTAGTGAGTTCCCTACCTCGTACTCATGATACTACTATTTGTGTCCCCGAGGTAAGAGTGCGTCCCAGAGCGCGGTTGTGATTGAGCTCAGATCTGGTGACGCCCGTTTTTTCTGGTCTTGGGATCGCTTCTTGCAGATGCAAAAGCGGCCGACCAACAGCAGTAAGCGGCCGAGACTCCCCGCCAATGCAGTCATTATCAAGATGGGAATTTTAAATTCATCTGCCACTGTCGTCGGTCGGTGGGACCTCATTCAGATGACAAATGGGTGAGACTTTTTAGATCGGATGGATCGTCCTCGTCCCATTTGATTAGGTACATGTACATATGCACCTAAAACTGCTATCGTCCAAGTACCATCCTGTGAACCCACGACTTGCGGCTTTCAACCGACACTTGGAACTTCGCAGTTATTGTCGGGGATAGGGAGGAGGGGGGCGAGGGGAGGAGGGGATATGGATACATAGATGGGCAGCTCTAAAGCAAGCGCAAGCAGGAATATTACACGCACTTTCACCAGTCGTCGCGCCAAGAGCCATTTTTATTGCAACGGGATCGGCGCCTGCGCAGACCTGCGTGTCCTACTGCTGTCCTATCCACCCCATACTACGTTGTGTGGTCTGTAGCAAGTCGCAAGCAAGCAAGCAAGCATTTTTATGCGGCGCACACCGCCGCTTGGATTGCGCCCTGGTCAGTGAGCCGAGTTGGTAACTTGGTTGGAGTCTCG
Source organism: Apiospora arundinis (assembly GCA_039105305.1). Classification (NCBI taxonomy): domain Eukaryota; kingdom Fungi; phylum Ascomycota; class Sordariomycetes; order Amphisphaeriales; family Apiosporaceae; genus Apiospora; species Apiospora arundinis. The sequence continues at coordinate 3,704,511 of JAPCWZ010000004.1, forward strand.
TGATGAACGGCTGAGCGTCGAAGCGTTATCGTATTTTTGGTTGTTTGGTTGGGTTGGTTGGGAGAGAGAGCGCGCGCGCGCTTATTCGATTCGGTACACCGAAAAGAGGGAGGCCTGTCTACCGACTTGTGCCCATGCCATCAACCATGCCACGACCTGCCAACCCAACCACACCTGCCAGGCTGCCATACATGGGACTCTTTCACTGGGTTCCGAAAGGGACCGGACGGGCAAGGGAATCGGAGCAAGGACCATCCTGGGAGCTACGGAATGAAGGGAAACTAAGCTTAGCTTGAGATGCGTGCGGCCAAACCTGATGATGGATGATGCTGTGGATTTTTAGCTGGCCGATTATTAAGTGGTCTGGTAGATTGGACGAGTGGACGAGTAGGGAAAATAATAATATGCAAGTTATTAGAATTTAGCGACAGTTCAAAAATAGCAGGGCCAGCTCTCAGGGCGTCAATGCCACGACGCTGGTTGGCTGGCAAAAGAGTCGTTAAGTGCCAAGAGGCCTGCATAAAGGGCACTGACAGTGGACATTCTCGCAAGCTCGGGCTCTTTTTTTTCTTTTCCCTCGGTTTTGAGTCCTGCAAGTGATCTGCGATCCATTTGACTCGCCCCCCCCTCCCTTGCTCCCCAAGCTAAAAAGTCCCTCTCTTGTTTCCACCGCCAAGTCCCCTAGATTGAAATAAAATCACTGCACACACGTTTTTTTTAACCCCGAAACAAAAGAACCCCGAATTCCCATATATCCATCGACTACTAACCTACTATCCATCTGTCATCCAACGTCTCTCGATCCACGTGACTGACAAATCACGGTCCGTCGCTAGTTCGCGTATTGTACATAGGGTGGCAGAGGCTACTGAGAGAATAATAAGAGGGTCAATCGCGAACAGACAATTTGCCAGCCACTCGTATCCATTCACGCCCATTCACGGTCATGCCCTGGGTCGGTCATGACGAGTAATTTAAAATCTCAAGCTTATCTGGTAGACCCAAGATTCCCATTCACACACTGCCCTGGCCAAGCCCTGCGAGCATCGAATGATATTGGGATGGACTGTGTTAAACGTACTATACACAAAAACACGTCCCACTGCTAATGTTATACGTCGACTCTTGGCAGATGCCTATCGAAGAGATTCATGATATATATGATAGTGAGTGGGGTAGAAGCAGCATTAGAGGGCCTCGTGAACACGAAGAATCGTTATTAGTTACCTGTAGCGGTGCTGTCAAATGGAGTTATTAATATATATGCTAGGCATACTCCGTATACTAGAGCTGTATAGGAAGAGATCGACAAAGACCCTGAAATCTTCATCCTGGACCTCCCCAATCAGTTCTAGTTTCAGCTCGTCAAGAGTCAACCCTGAACATGATAGATGGAATTCGAAAGCATCGCCTAAGTGGTTTTCCAAACGAAGCATAAGAAAAAATAGATAGTATTATGCACTCTTAGCCATTTTCATGGTCACGACGCTCCGGCCGGGGATCGAGACGGTCACCGCGGCGCCGTCCGCCTTCGCCGTGGTACTGGCAAACGTATTCCCCTGATTCGTAAGCCAAGCCTGCGCGGGGCCGAAACCAGCACTGCTGTCGCCAGCAAAGGACGTCTTGACCGACTGCGTGCCCGTGCCCGTGTTCGTGAAGACGACGACGAGCGACCCGTCCGCGTTGAGGAACGCGCCCGTAATCACCCCGTTCGGCGACCCCGTAGCCGCGACCCGGCGCGCCCCGGGCCGGATGTGGCGCGACCACATGGCGAAGGCCCAGAAGATGCCCGAGGGAACCGGGTTGGTCCCGTCGGTGGCGTCGACCAGGTGCGACCCGGACTGCGTCTGCTTGATCTCGAAGCCCTCCCAGAAGAGGTAGGCCGACAGCTGGGCCTGGACCATGGCGACGGCGAGCTTGTTGGCCCAGGTGAACCCCTCCTCGTTGGCGCCGCGGCTGTACCACGTCTTGACGAAGGCCTTGCCGCTGCCATCGCCGGGCCCGGCCTCCGTGTTCCACTTGGGCAGGCTGGTCTGGGTCAGCGGGCTCCGCGGGTCGGCGCTGTAGGCGTGGCCCGTGATGACGCCCAGGTACTGCGTCGACCCGGCGTTGACCAGCGCCGTCGTGTACGTGCTCTGCATCTGCCAGCCCATGGCGTCGCAGCAGATGAGGCTGACGTCGACGCCCGCGGCGGCCGCCGTCTTGTGCAGCGTCGGCAGAAACGAGATGGCCTCCTGCGCGTTGCTGCTGATCTGCATCTGCGAGTAGCTGGGGGAGAAGTCGGGCTCGTTCAGGAAGCCGAGGTGGGTGATGTTGAAGCCGGCCTGATTGTAGTACTTGACGTACTGGACCAGGAAGTCGGCGTAGGCCTGCCTCCAGTCCCCGGAGCTGCAGGAGCGGCCCGTCGTTCCGCAGAGGTACCTGATAGCGGTCGTAGAATTAGCACTGCGGCTCTTCCTTTTGAGAAGAAGAAAATTAGACAAGGACTCATTACCCAGGTTTGGATTCGGATCCACTGGTCTTCATGAACCCAGGAGCGCTCCAGGCGTCGGCGATGATAGTCTTGACCCCATAGCCCACCGCCTGCTTCGTGAACCAGAACTGCCCGCGGTCGTCCCCATCCCAGACATACGAAGGTTTACCCGACGGCGATCCGGGGCTATTGGGGAGGATGCTGTCGCCCTTGCCGCCAGAACCGACGCGGTTGCGGATAATACTAAACCCCGCGCCCGTCTCGGTGCTGAAGAGGTAGTCCAGGGCCTTCTTCTGTGTCGAAGACGACGCACCCTGGAACTCCTTGGCCCGGCCGAAGGCCTGCGAGAAGCCGAAGCCGTCGATCTGCTGGTACTTGGTGCCCACGTCGATGGTAACGGATGCCTGGGACGCCGCGAACCCGGCCAGGCCGCCGAGGACTGCGAGCTTGGAAAGACTATATGCCATGACTTATGATCTGCGTTGCAGAAGCGATGGGTACTGCCGATGATGTTCTGCATCCTCCTGCCCAGTTGGGCGTGTATATATACCCAAGCTGTAGTAGCTCCATCTCAAGCTCTGTCTCGCGAATCTATCCACGTACCGGGCCATTATGTAAACCCGTTCGTTGTCCAGATGTGAGCTCGGATTTGACTCTCCGATTACTAGAGGCATCAAACGACCAATGAAGTAGCCTATGGAGATTGAGGTTGTATTCCTTTCTAGCGTCCGCTATAGCGCCTAAGATCACGCGTGGAAATACCCGCGGCCGAAAGGTTCCATGTAAGCACATCAACCGGATGAGCAGATGATTGGCGGAAGTTTTGCTATTCTCGTATTCTACCAGGCTCTCACCGCAACAGCGATGTCGGCTCGTGCGTTGTCTTTCGTCGTGCGAGTGACAACACAGTTTGTATACCTGACTGCCTTTGGGCGGATTAAGTCGAATCCAACAACTCTACAATTACGGATATGGGATGATAGGCGCTCTAGGCAGACTGCAGAATGCACATGTGAAGACATGATTTGATCTAATCTTGAGCCAGTACCCATTATTTAGTAGCTCAGTATGTATGTAGTTTACAGGACAACGTGCGATCGACTTCTAAAAGTCCAACCGGGCCCGGGTATCATTTTGTTTACCCACCATTTGACGCCAAACTTATGCAACACAATCTGCTTGAAAAGACGAAACCTGCCTTATTGCCGCGCCGATGTCTCACCGGAAATTACCACCGCCTCGTCGACCTTCACGACGACGCCCATCCCAGCCGCCACCTTCGCCTTGCCTTCCATGACCACCCGGACCGAAACCACCGCCACCTCCACGTCTACCGCCATGACGCCCGTGTCTAGGCCCGGAAGGCCGTTTGGGTTCGTTCGGGCCGCGTCGGTCGCGGGGTCGCTCGGGCTCGGGACGAACCTCTTCCTCGACATCGGTTTCCCACTCCTCAAATTCGTCCTCAAAGTAGGGTCGGCTGATCTCCTGCTCCTCGCGTGCAGCGTCCCGGTCGAAAATGAACCGCTTGGTAATCGCTTCAGTGTTGCCGATGCCTCCACGGCTGGCAGGAGGGAAAGGAGGTGAGGGCGCGTGGAAGGCGCAATCATGGCACCAGGAGGTGAAGTCGATGCCACGATCCTCAATTTCCTTGTTGATAGTAATCTTGATGTCAATAAACCGGTCCAGGGGGTACTGGGAACCGAGTCGGGTATGCTTGTGGCTTTGGGTGTAGAGATCGAGCAGATCACTCATCACCTCCAGCATCTGGGTCCGTGATACCTGGTACTCCTCGCAATTGATGGCGAGAATCTTGTCTTGAGATAGACCGGTAAGGCGCGACGTAAGCTCGAGAAGGGACAAGGCCACGGTCCAGGTCGTCTTCTTGAGGGGTGCAAAGGTCTTGTAGATGTCAAAAGCCATGTCCCACGCCACGGGGTAGAAATCGGTGCTCCATTCCTCCTTAGTCAGAAACTTCTTGATGAGTTTGACCATCATGCCGAGCGGGTAACGAGCGCCGAGGTTGAAGGCGAGCGTTTCTATGAGCATGCGCTCAATGCCAATCATACTCTGGCTACGTTTCTCAAATGACTAAATATCTGATTAGTAGGGGGCACCGATGATGTCAGTCGTTGTGCGACTTGTGCTCACCTTGTCGTCTGGGGTGCGCTGGTCGCTAGGGTTGCTGATATTCCAAGACGCGCACGCGATCTCCTTAGATTTCTTCTGCGTGTCTTCTGTCTTGCACGCAAACCAGAGACAAGTGAGAGCTGCCTCATTGAATGGAAAATCCGTCTTTCCATAGTGCAGACGGAACTTGTGCCAAAAGGTACAAGCAGTTGCAAATGTTTTTGCTGGGCTGTGAATCGTATCAGCATGTCTTGATCTCAAGTCATATCATATCGCATCAGCGAGCAAAACTCACAGGCCAAGGTTTTCTCTCACGCTTTCAATCAGCGCAACGCCCTCTAGCCGGTACTGTTCCTCCTTGGAAACTCCTTTGATCAGCATCTGGATATGCTGTTCACAGATGAAATCATGCTTTGTGATGATGCGTCCTGGGTTAGGGCCACGCGGTTCATTGTTGCCAACCGTGTCGTCGGCGGCCGACGGGGCCGCGGGAGCCATGCTGAGATCTTGGGCGTGAACGATGATTCCTCAGTTCAAAGTGGTGTATCTAGGGACGGTATCTGAGTCCAATCCTAAAAGATATCGTATAGCCCTGCTCTAGCCGCTATTGTTGCTGTTAAGGCTTCGCTGAGTGGAAGATTCATAAGTGCAGCAGCCGAGTTAAACATTGAAGCTTGAGCGCTAGAGTTGAGCAATATGTACCGAATGTGGCGGTGCATGTGTGGCGCTAACTCTCATCATCATCATCAACTGTGACAAACGTTCTTTCCAGAGTAATGCATATAATTAATACAATTTAGAGAGGGTCGGGATCGGGTTGGTATTTCCAATTCAATAAGTACTTTAGTATCCGATCCTAAAGGTCGTTCTGACCTGATTGTAGAGAGTTGAAGGGTATCAAGATCGTACTTGCGCGATGAACCACCAATGTTTCCTGAGCTCTGGCCAATGAGAAGTTGCTGCTAAGCTGCTGTCAAGGGAGCTGCGCATGCCAAACCGCTAACGTCGTCAGGTACGTAATTGGATTATTCAGGCCTGTCTGTTGCCTGTCAGCTCCCTACATCAACACCATTCCATCAACCTCTCAACTTCTCAACTCCTCCATCTCATTCCGGCAGTGCCGCTTAGAAAGACAGCTTCAGCAATTTTGGAAGAAATCAATTAATCAAGCCCCATAGCATCAAACATCAAATTGAAACAGAAAAAAACATCGATTTGCAGTAACCAAGCAAAACTTCACGATGCGCGCCACCAACAAGCTCGCCCTCCTCGGGCTAGCCGCCACTCATGTCCTCGCCTCGCCGCACCCCCAGCAAAAGCCCCTCCGCCATGACGACCCCGAAGACGACACGCCCCTCCCCCTGGTCATCTGGCACGGCCTGGGCGACAACTACGCGGCCGAGGGCCTGCAGTCGGTCGGCGACCTGGCCGAGGCGGTGCACCCGGGCACCTTTGTGTACTACGTGCGGATGGACGAGCAGGCGGCGGCGGACCGGACGGCGACGTTCTGGGGCAACGTGACGACGCAGCTCGAGAAGGTGTGCGCCGACCTGGCCGCGCACCCGATCCTGTCGACGGCGCCCGCCATCGACGCCATCGGCTTCTCGCAAGGAGGGCAGTTCCTGCGGGGGTACGTCGAGCGCTGCAACAGCCCGCCCGTCCGCAGCCTCGTCACCTTCGGCAGCCAGCACAACGGCATCGTCGACTACAAGGCCTGCGGGGCGACGGACTGGCTGTGCCGCGGCGCCATGGCGCTGCTGCACGGCAACACGTTCAGCTCGTACGTGCAGGGGCGCCTGGTGCCCGCCCAGTACTTCCGGGACCCGGCGAACCTGGACCCCTACCTCGAGGCCTCCAACTTCCTCGCCGACATCAACAACGAGCGCGCCCTCAAGAACAAGACGTACGCCAAGAACCTCGCGAGCCTCAAGAACTTCGTCCTCTACATGTTCGCCGACGACACCACCGTCCTGCCCAAGGAGACGGCCTGGTTCGAGGAGGTCAACGGCACCGAGACGACGCCGCTGCGCGCTAGGAAGCTCTACAGCGAGGACTGGATCGGCCTGCGCGAGCTGGACCGCAAGGGCGGCCTCAAGTTCGAGACCACGCCGGGCGACCACATGCAGCTGTCGGACAAGGTGCTGAACCAGACCTTCACCGAGTACTTCGGCCCCTACGGAAAGAAGTTTGGCAAGGGAGAGGCCATGGGTGAGTTGTAAGAGTTGTCAGAATTATAAGAGTTGTATTCTAGATTATTAGCATTGAGAATGGGCCTGGCGTCTATGGGGTTATAAGCCAAATTGTAAGTTTTCACAGCAGGACAGGTAGTTATTGAAGGACAACACACAAGACACTTCTATTATTCATGATATGCTTGGCCCTGACTATATGTGATTTTTCCCTCTCGAGAACGCCGTGCGATGCCTTGAAACCAACGGACGCAGTAATTCCCCAAAAACGCCACAGAAACGCAATCAAAGCGAGTACATGCAGATTGTCCCTACACATCCACGGCCTTCTTGGCAGCCGCCTTCTGCTTCTTCAGCTTGGACTTCCTCTCGGCAATCTCCTTGTCTAGATCGTCGCCGGCGGGCTCGGCCTTTGTGGACAGCTTCGACTTCTTGGCCTTCTTGGGGGCCGTCTCGGGCTCGGAAGTTCCGTCGAGGGACTTTCGCTTCTTGCCGACGTTGGCCTTCTCGGGGGCCATCAGGGCCTTGGCCTCCTCGGAACCGTCCGCCACAACGTCCTTCTCCTCGAGCCACAGCTCGTCAGTGAGCCAGATCGGCAGAGCCTAAGATACAAAGTTAGCAACATTCAGATTTGACGGATCGAAGAAGGGCACATACGGCAGACTCGGGGCCCTTGATGTAGATCGACTTGACGTTCTTCCATTGTTGGGGGATCAACTTCTTCACTAACTCGTTGGCCACAGCCTCGGCGTTCTCGGCTATTTGCTCAGCAGTCCAGCTGGCGTAGCCGATACGGACGGCGGTGTTGGTGGAGGGCGACAGATGCACCTGGACGGCGCCGACCGACTTCTCGATCTCGGCGGCCATCTCGGCGGCTGTGCAGGTGTTGACGGAGTCATCGCCCTTGGTCTTCTTGGTCTTCTTGTCCTCGCGAGACTGGAGATCGACGGAGATCGGGCGCTTCGCGGTGGTCTTGTAAAAGACCTTTCCGAGGGCCTTGGGGAGGCGGTTGATAATTCTGGAATCGCCAAGGAAGATGTCATGCTCCGCGAACCTGTTTGGGCGCATAAGGTTAGAGAGAGAACCAAAAGAGTGGTGTGTGCCTGGTGCATGCGCACATGTACCTGGCAGCATCGTGGACACGGAATGGGAACTTACAGCTTGCGCTGCTCCTCGTAGCGCTTGTACTTGGCGGTCAACTTTGTGAGATCGATGACTCTGTCAATTCGCTTCCGCCACTCCTCGGGGAAGTCCTCGGAAGCGATCAGGTTCTTGTAGGCGCGCTGGGGCGAGGCCGAGATGAGGCATATGCTCAGCTGGGGGTCGGTTGCGAGCTTGTGAGGGACTGCGATCTTGTGCGGCTTGAGCCTGTTGTTGTCGGAGATGTGGCGCTTGGTGGTAACGGTCATCCAGATGGGCGTCTCGTTGGCGGCCGACTCGTCGTCGTCGAGCAGGCTCTTCTTGGTAGAGGCGGCAGACTTCTCCTTGGCCGCCTTCTTCATGTGCACCAACAGGGCCTTGGAGGCCTTCAGGGTCTGCTCCGGGCTGACGGGGGCGACGACCTGGGTGTCGGAGCGCAACACCATATCCTTTGCGGGCGCCATATTGTCGTTATTTTGCTGGTAGAAACAATAAATTAAATGATATGGTTGTTGGGATATGTATTCCTACTGTTGTTTATTACGGCGGTCCGTCCTACAAACTGCAGCCAATGCGACTAAACTTTCTGGACGTGGGGCCTGCTCTCGTCCAAAAATTTCCTTATCAGCAACCGGCATGCTTGATTTTCCGGTCGTTATCAGGGGACGATAAGCAGATAACCTTAGTTCACGAAGCCAACCGTCGACCAATCAGCTCCTATTTGTGCCTGGCATGCTATTTTTGGTAGGATTGTTCAGCCAACAACAGCATTCTTGACTAAGAATGTCTCAACTGCATACCACCTACCTAACGTAGTACAGCTACCAGGCACGTAGAAACGTGATAGCACCAACCACTCTGGTCATACATTCTTTCGCAAATGGAAAAGTACCACGCTGCGGACATGATCGTCCCTTCAAGATGATGGAATCGGCATTCCAATGCCGCCAGTAGAAGCCGTTGCGCTTATACCCACGCTCGGACATCACCAATCTGGTTTTCGCTCTTGGCTATCAACGTTCCTCTGCGCGACCAGACTTATCCCCTGCTGCTCTGCGCAGATCGCCCGTGCCGTGCAGAAATTTTGCTGTATATCGCAATTGAGGCCGAAAATACTTGATGTTGGAAGATGCCGGGACCGTTGAGGTTCATGACTCGATCGAGGTTGCGCGACTCGAGGTTGCAGGTATCCCCAGAACATCTTATCTCGACGACGACCCATGTAGACCTCTCTCCGGAGGATCACTTACCCATCGCTGTTCGCATCATTGTTTCGGTGGTTCGGCTTGCTGGGTCACGGGGCTAGATAATGCGTTGTTCGTACATATGTAGTGCGCTGCTCCTGAAACTTTGGAGGAGGCTCTTATAATCTGCGGTCGGCCTGGTTCGGTTATGAGTTGCCGTTTGGCTATAGCGTTCCAGAAGATGACTTCTCTCGTTCTCGCGGGAAGTGAACCTCCGTTTCGAGAAAAGAGAGAGCACGTGGCGCAAGCTGCGCCATGGTGCAAATTCGCGCTTCGTCCCGCCCTTCATCCCATTAGCAGCTCCTCTCCCCTCTGGCCCCCCTTGCTTGCCAAGGATTCGCACAAACGGTACCCACTGGTTCGTTCGTTCTGGCCAAAATGAAAGAAAGATAGGAAACATCGTCCGTACCGGGTATGGCTACCATTTCCAGGCGCACCTTGCGATGTTCTGCAGAGGGAAAGCTTACTTTCTCTCTGGGGGGTATGCAGATACACCAGGAGATCTTCAGGTGAAGAAAAGAAATCTTGGGTTTGAAGGGGTTTCCCTCTGACCCAAGAGCCCGGCGCATCGGAGCCGGTAGGCGGGCACCACGTGCATATGAACGGGGCTTGACCGCACACAGCAAACCCACACGTGTAATGACGATTGTGTTAGTAGTATAAATCCAGTCGGATATGATAGATCTCATTTAAGCAGATGCACCATAGACTGTCGAGAAAGACATAGCGATGCACTATGCAGTTTGAACGAGTAAGACCGAGAGATGTTTGCTATTTTTCAGCCGGCGAGGCTAAGGCAAACATCGAGCCAACTCGGCGGAGTAGCGAGGGGCCCTCAACTGGCAGTTCCTTGCGGTCGAGCGGTTGCAATCCGGAACAGTAGGCCGGGGGTCCATCAGTTAGATTCTTAGACCGGGCTACATCGTATCTTGGCTTGGTCCCCCCAACCAGCGAAAGGGCCGTGTAGATTTGCCGTCGCCGCTCGTGAAGCGTCCAGTGAGGCGTCACACCGCATGCCGATTGTTTGGGCACAGCATAGACCAGTCAGCCAGTCACCGATTGACGTTGGGTCTGGCTGGCTGCCGTCCGTGGTAGCTGTGCGGTTGGTTAAGATCCGGGGGGAAGGATACCATCACCCATACATACATACGTCGCTTAAACAATGCTTGCATAGGGAACGAACGCACGGGAAGCACACACAACCAGATTAGCCAGCGGGGGATATGAGTTGCAGCAAGTCGCACGCATCCCGAGCACAGGTTGGTCACAATGCATATATCGATCCAGCCATAGCCCTTCTCAGCCTCGTTTACATAACCTTTTCCGTGCCGCTTCTCTTGCATATGCAACACGGGTTCTCTCCATTCCGTTTAGGCGGTAATGTTAGGTCCGACTGGATTGTGATGATAATAATAGCAATATATTGGAATGCAAGCCCATCACCAACGTCAAAAAAGTGTTTGTTCAACAACGTGGTTTTCTCACCTACCTATTTATGGAATGCCGCAAGGGTTGCAATCCTTCCGCCATCCTATGTACCGCCCCGTGGGTCCCGCAACTTACCTACTGCTCCTCCTCTTCCTCTGTCATCAGCCCAGTTGTCAGATCGGTATTCTAGATACGCATTAGGGCATCGAAAAGAAAAGGGCAATGCCCAAAGAAGCTGTGCCGCGTACTAAGCAAGTCTAGCGAGATTGTCAATGGCAGGCTACGCCTACAAGGCCCCGTTTCAGCCTTTGTGGGAGAACCTAATCTCTTGCGTCATGATCAACCTCGCCAAGTCGAGTGAAAAGAACAAATTCCCTTCTAATAGCTGACGCTCATTATAGCTGACAAGCGATCAATCGGTCACGCGCCGCACGTGGGACACATTAAAGTCCACAATCGTTGCTTCACGGCACGGATTCTTAGAATAGCAAATGAGTCAGCAGTAGAATTCAATATAAGCACGTAGGAGCACACTTCTCTGAATGCAGAACCCGACGAGAGAGCCTGGCCCGCTTCAGGACGACAATTGCTCAGGTCAGCAGTCTGGGCAGTCGGCATGGTAGATCATCGTTCTCCTGGTCATGTGGTAGTATTGGAGGCCAAGGCTAAGCAGCTTACCCAGGCAGGCTTGCACGCTTGCAATATTGACTTTGGAGGTTCCTGCAATGCAACACACCATCAAGGAAAAGCCGGCTTGGTACTGGCTACTTGACTTGTCTATACCACCACACTATGCGTGCCATTGCTGCTCTGCCCAGTACTCTGGCCTCATCACCAACCGAGTTCCGAGTATGCGAATTGTGCAATTGACTGACACCGGAAGGCCGAAAGGGGCAGCTCCAATCTGACATTGCACCGATTAGGGAAAAGGGATCGCAGCCGCGCACATGCACGGCGGGCGATGGCACCTGTTTTTGATCCTACGGAACCGCCGTGCATCCTTCTCACCAACAACGGAGATACTTATCATTGAATGCTAGACACGCAGACGGACAACCGAGAAGGGGGGCCCCGGAAAGGAGAGAGAGAGAGAGCGCGCGAAAAGAAAGATCACGTTGGACAAGATCGAAAAAGAAACACTCGGACCTGCTTCCAGTGGCAGATGCCCAGTCCGCTGGTGGAACGGTCTCACCAAACAAGCGTTGCAGTCGTCCTGGTAGTCGAGTGAAGATCAACGGGCGAGCTTGCATATATCTCCTAGCCTCGAGGCACTAGGAAACAAGTTGGTGGAGAGGGAGGTCAATGCGACTTATCATATCACACAGAACCGCACATATGCCATCGGCACATACGTACTCTATCCAATAAGCCAACAACTGTGTTCTTGGATGCGATGTTGCACTTAACATCTCCGCCGATGATACTGGCTCGGGGGGTCCATTGGGATGCAATGCCCTGCCCGCCCCGGCAGCATATGCCAGCAAACCAACTAATTTGGTAGCCGAGAGGACGACGCCACAACGTCTCGACGGTGTCTCGACCGCTCAAACGATTGGACTTCCAGGCCCGCTAACGTTTGCTTACACCGTGGGTTTCTTCTGACCGACTACGACGTACGTAAGTGTATGCATAAAGAAAAAGACGAAGAGTAATAATACACAAGAAAAGAAGCATGGTCAGCATGTCGTGGCATCATCATCAACGTCCGTCTTGCGTTGTTGTTTCTTTGCGATTTGCTGCTTGGGGGCCAGCAGCCCAAATGCTCCGCTAATTCGAGTGATACGCAGGTACTTCTTGGGAGCGAGAGCGCGGGCATTTCCCCCATCTTTCCCGTCCGGGAGTGCAAACCAGCCAAGCACAGCAGCCGGTACGTGTACGTAAGAACGTTTCTGCAGCAGGAAAGGGAGGCAATACGACTCTACAATAATAAGAAGCCCTAATATTTGTTGATATATCGCACGCATGCAGTTTGTTTCATTATATTTCTCAATGCGTCAGGTGGCAGGCGCCCGAGGTGCCTTGCTTCGGAATACGCATTAAGCCTGTCTGTAGCGACCCGTCCATCAAAAGGAATACCTAACCTTAGAAGGAGGTACACAAAATAAGGAATATGCAATGCGTGGACAGGCAACGTGAAGCAGCAAGCATGCTGCTTGCGTGGAGGTCATGCTCCCCTGTAGCTATGATAGAGCTAAGCTGGAGCTAAGAGCTGGAGCTGCACCTGGCTCATCATCAGGGGCCTTTTGCTAGTAGTAGAGCATGGATGTCGTATATGTGGGCTTGTCAAACGTCTTCTCCGAACAGAACAACGTCGTTGCTGCGCCGTACGACGTTGTACATATAATTGTGAAAAAGGTGTCATATGTACTGATGATGGTGATGCTCCCTAGTCTCCATATTGCCATGTGTACATACATCCATAACCCATCACCCCTGAATTCGAAACTGCTGCAGAAGCGCTGGATGGCAATTAATCCATAGCCCAGCTAGCCAGTGCAACACCTTGACCAAGACAGCAGCGATTGGCGCGGGATGAAATCAGTCGTGCGGAGAACTTGGTTCCTTGGGCAAGACATACCCCTCATATCAGATGCTAAATATGCAGGTCGACGGTAGAGATTGGCAGAATGAGGGTGTGTCTCGGTGTCAGAGGCCGTGTGTTTCGCTGCTCTGTGTGGTGCGAGGTCTGTTCCCCGCTTTCAAGTTGAGGGCCGGAACCTGTCAAGACTCAAGATAGTAGTACTGGACCTTAAAAGGGAAGAGGAGAAGAGATTACTACAGGTCTGGAGACCGCCGATTGCGACCCCACCCCGTCGCTGGGTCCGAGACAAACGAGTAAGGGTAACGGCAGGGTAAGTAAGGGTGCTGCTAAAATGGTCTAACCCATCTGCCATCTTCTTTTATGTCCCGACTAAGCAAGTCCTTACTTTTCTGAGCGCCTTCCATTGGTCACGTCAGACGGGAAATCGTGGAAGAAATCTGGGCGCGGGCGACCGTTGTACCAGACCAGACCACTACCTCATTCTTGACCACTTACAGCCTCGAGACGGACGAAGCTCCCGGCAAGCAGAACAAAGTCACGGGCACCATCCGCCGTATCTTCTCCTCACTAAAATCTACTTAAAAGTAGCCTTATCCGAGTCACACCCGGCATACACCAACTAACGTGTACGTATAGTGCATGCACATAAGACTCAAGACTGATAACTAGTGTGTCTGGGTGCCTTCTTTTCTGACCAGCCATGTGGCAGACCTGATCCTGATGAGTGAGAGCGGTGGCGAAGCGAACATGTAGTACACCCATCCATCCATCCATCTCCCCTCGGCGCAGGCTTACACACCCACCTCGACCACAGATGTTGGCTTTCCTTCTTCCGTCGCAACGAAGGGCAGTCAGCCGGGGCAGTCAGGGCAAGGCAAGTAAGTAAGTCCACCACGCTGCGTTGCGTGGGGTTGTGTCGAGTCGAGAGCCAGCACCCTTGTCAATGGATGGATTCTTAAATGTAAACCAGGGTAGGGATAACCAACAGGGGTAAGCTGCACCACCCACCACCCTCACCCACCCCCGGGGGCCCCCTGGCAAGTTTGCGCTCTTGGTTCAAGTGCAAGTAAATCCGTACCTTTCGACCGCAATTAAACAACCTGGATCTCCCCCCCCCCTTGGAACGGCCCCGACCCTGTCCTGTCTACTAGGTATGAATATCATAGGGAACGAACGGCTCTTAAATGTGTTTATGAGAAGGTGACATCCTCGCTGGGCCTTTGGTTACAACGTTCTTTCAAGGAATGACGCTTTCCCAAAACCCCCTCTCAATCTCGAGACTCGGAACCAACTCTTGGTAGCGAGCGGACTTGACTTACCGTCTGGGAAGATCGATCCATCACTCACACGTTGGAATAACAAGTCATATATACGGATACATCCGCCTGAGAAGGCCGTATGTAATATGGAGTGCTTGTAAGTCGCAACAGCCTTTGTTTTTATTTTCAGCGCTTTTTTGCGTGTATATTATGGAATATCGGAAACAATAAGAGAGAGAGAGACCACAAACGACTAACACCGACATGTCCCGAAGCTCAATAACCGCCGACTGCATAGAATTGGGCAACACGATATCCCGGGCCACCCTGGTATTGAACGAGTACGTCCGCGACGTGCGCGAGGCGCGGGCGGATTTAGATGAGGTCTCACGGGAGCTGCACTCGCTGCAGAGCGTGCTGAACCTCCTGAAGGACGATGCGCCCAGCCTGCCGTCCAAGATCGCAACCCAGACGCCGTCGATATTGCAGCAGTGCAACGCCCTGGTGGAAGAGCTCGACACCGCCCTGCTAAGCCTGGACGACCCGGAGTTGACGAGGCCGCAGAAGAGGACCCGCTGGCTCTGCGTGGGCAAATCGCACATTGCCGACTTAAGAGATGCCCTGGAAGCGCATCGCACGACGGTGGGGCTCGCTCTGGACCTCGTCGGAGCGTAAGTTGATCGAACACCGCCTGACGGGACACTCTGTATGCTAACTGCTCCATCTAGTACCAACGGGCGTGGCCTCCACGACAGTTCGGAAGGGGACTACTTTGCCAGCCTGGAAAACGAGCAACGGCAGATCGAGGTCCGAGGCGAGGCCATCCGGATCATCGAGGAGATGGGGCGGCTCCAGTTCCGGTTGCCGGAGCACTTCGAGTCCATCGGCACCGACGGGCACGACCTGCAGACCTACTTCGCCGCCATCAAGACGTACGGCGACTCCCTGATCGTGGGCGGTGGCAATGCTAGCATGATGGAGAGCGGCGCCTATATAGGAAGCGAGGACTCGTCCGGGGCCTACGTGGGCGACGACGGGCCGGACAGCGGGATCGACGTCAACCAGGGGCCGGACAGCGCCGTAGACGTCAGCGACGGCGAGTCGTCCTCGAAATCATCGTCAGCCAAGAAGGAGAAGAAGACGAAGGAGGAGGAGAAGACGATCCCCGACAAAGAAGAGCAGGAGATACCGACACACGCCGAACTCTACGTCACCGAGGTGAACACGCTGATGGAGGAGATGATGACGGAAGACGGCTCGATCCGAGTACCCAGCAGATCGACTAGCAGAGCACCCAGCAGAGCACCTAGCAGATCTACCAGCAGGGCACCCAGTCGAGCACCCAGCAGAACCCTCAGCCGAGCACCGAGTAGGAGCCTCAGTCGAGCGACCAGCCGCGCCCCAACGCCGCCGCCGAAAGACATCAAGCGCCTCGACAGCCGGCGGAAAACGATGGTGACACCCTTTGCCGCGTACGAGCGGCCCGAGGAGGCCTTCGGGGTCGTGACCGAGATCACGTCGAGCGGGAACGCCGCCAGCCAACACAGCCACCGGGGCATCCGGCGGTTCGGGAGCTTCAGCGGGGGGTTCAGCATGGGCCGCCTGTTCGGGCACATGAAGAACTCCATCTCGGAGTCGTCCTCGAGGTCGGTGGGCAGCGCCGCGTCCACGCTCGACGAGGTCCGCCCCTCGACGCCCATCATCCAGGCGAGCCTGGTGCGCCGCGGCAGCCGGCGGCTCTCCACGTCCATCAAGAAGCTGCCGCTGTGGACGACGGAGCTCGAGGACCCGGAGAAGCCCTCGACGCCCGGCGCGGACGGCGCGGCGTCCGCCTCGAACGCCGTGTTCGGCGTCTCGCTGGCTAAGAGCATGCAGGCCGCCAAGAGCACGGCGAAGACGCACCACAGCGGCAGCGGGTCGTCGCGGCGCGAGTTCCCGCTGTGCCTGCACAAGTGCTGCACGTTCCTGCAGCGGGAAGGGGTGGAGGCGCCCGACATCTTCGCCGAGCCGGGCGACGGGTACCGCGTCCAGAAGCTGAAGGAGGCGTTCAGCCGCGCGCCCGCCTACGGCGACGACGTCAACTGGGACAACTACGGCGTCTACGACGCGGCGGACCTCATCATGATCTTCCTGTCGCAGCTGCCGAAGCCGCTGATCGCCGAGTCGGTCGCGAAGCGGTGGATCTCGCTGTCCCGACAGGCGACGCTGAGCGGGTCGCACTCGACGCGGACGGACCAGTGCATCGACTTCTGGGAGGAGGCGCTGGGCGGGCTGCGGGGGCCCGGGCGCGGCATCTTCAAGCTGCTGCTGAACCTGTGGTCCTCGATCGCCGAGGCCGCCGACAAGAACGACATGACGGCGGAGCGGCTCGCGGGCACCGTCCTCAAGCCCCTCATGCACACGTCGTCGGAGAAGTACAGCACCGACTACATGCTGGGGCTGGCGTTCCTCATCCGGAAGCGGAGCGAGTATACCATGATGCTGAACGAAGGCCGGCCGAGCCGGGCTGCTTTTTGAGGTGTAATCCGCAAACAGCGGCAACAACTACGAGCCAATGTTCCTTGATTCTGGCTGCTTATGTCGTCGTGTTTGGGGAAGGCTTGCAGCTGGGTGAGCTACGGAAATCTTTCTCGATCTCGGCTTACACTTACACACACACGCTTTTGGCGATGAAAAGACTGGTCCGATTTGAGGGCCTTTCTTTTCTTCTCCCTCGTATACCTTACTATCGTTTACTATTATCTCTTGACGATTTCTCTTAATACCTCGTTCTCGTTTACTTACAATGCTCTGAACGGATGACGAGGGCTGGAAATGTGTTTCCCTACGTCTTCACATCATCTATTCCTGAAGATACCCCGCGGTGGAGGAGTTGATGGAAACTTGTGGATTGCTTTTATGCAGGAGAGGACAGAACAGAACAGACAGTTGTAGAATAATACAATTGTCCAAATACATACATACATGTACAATGATGATGTGGTTCCCTATAACGGATACGCACACACATAACCTGGGATTGGATTGGATCGGATCGGATTGGATGGTTGGCTTACTGGATATCTTTTTTTTCTTCACACACTCGCTGGCTGGTTGGTAGGTCGGTTGGTGGAGACGCGATTTGCAGGAGGCTGGACTCCGTGGACTCTTTGGATGGAGTTTTCTCGACAGCCTGTTGCATGGGTTATGGATGAAGCTGGGTTGGGGCAGCAGAAGCAGCAGCAGCAGCTGAAGATGAGGGGTTTCGAGCTTTTCTTCCTCAAGACTCCACGGATGGGCGGATGGATCAATGAAGGGTTCATAGGAAGTAGCCGATCTTTTTTATGCAAAGTGCTTCTCCTGATGCTGAAGGGATAATCTCCCAGGCAGGCATGCGTCCTTATGTATGTATGCATACATGTACATATATATTTATTAGAAACACATCGAGATGAACAGACCAAGTGTCCTGGAACTCAATAGTTCGTTCTAACGCCGCACGCTCGGCCTTTAAGTGATTTCATTGTCTCGGCATGGCAAGTAAGCGACCTGGGATTACAGGCAGGACACGCACTTTAAGTAAATGCACACGCGGAGGCGCGCTCTCGTGGGGCCCACCTGACGTCTACCAGCCCACTGGGAAATCGAGAGAGCCAGGAGAGAAGTTTCAAACTTTCGGGCGGCACGTATAGACTTTGGACTGATATTAAGGAGCATTGGTAATTCTTTGATGGATAGACTATACTCTGAGAAATGGCGATCTCATGACAGACAGCAGGAAAGGTGCCTGCCCTCCGTCATCATTGAGTATCTACCTACATAGTCGTTCGTCTCAACAGGGCCAGTGGTCAATTTATTACTATTACAGGCGATATTAGTGCCCTGTGAGCTCACTGGACCGCAGCGCTTACCCCACTGTAGGAGAACACGGCTTTAGTGGTCTTTTCTCTCGTTCAATTCTACGCGCACCGCGCCCGCGTCTCGACCGCGCCGGGCCCTCCCTTTTAAAACCGGGCCATGGCCAGCTTTCCCTTTTGTAGGGCAAGACATCTCATCTCTCTACCAAAAAGTAAAGCAAGCAATCAATCCATTGTAGGCCGCCTGCCACGAGACCAGCTTACTTTACTTTACCACTTTCCCGCAACCCGAACCCCCGACCAGACCATATTTGCAGGCCATTGAAGAACCAAGAGAAAAAGAGAATTCTTCTACTCCTTCAACCCATTTACTTTTTGGGTACAGTACCTTACCTCACGACGAATTTCGACTTGCTCAGAGTAGATCTCTGCCATCACACTCGCTTACCAAACGTCGAAACCCGAACCTGGCCTATTAGTGTGGAGTGGTTCGCTAAATAGCACTTAGTGGTGTGCCAGGCCAGTGACGCGCCTCTGGCACCGCGAACCCCCCCCTGCAAGCCAAAACGCGCGAGACTTTGCTACTGCAGCAGAACGTGATATTTCTCATCCACCACATTTTCTCACCAACCAACCAACCTTTTTGACACTTTTTGGTCACTTGAATAAAAAAGCCTTGGGAACTCCCCATTGGTATGATCGTTGTGGGAAAACAGACATTATGACCGCCTCACCTGAAAAGAAAATGGCAACTGCCGCACGAGTATCGGAGCCTACGCTGCCGGCTCTCCTATCGTCTCCTAGCAAGAAGCGTCCGGCTCCTTCTCTACTGCCGCCTTTCGAGCCGCTCTCTTCCTCGCCCGGATTCCCGCGTCCTCCTAAACGACAGGCTCGTGCAGGCTCGATTGGGGCCAACAACTACCTCAAGTACCCGACTCCCGTGCCGACTTCTAGTACTGGAATCCTCTCTTCGTCCCCGCCTCATGTCCACGGCCCCAGACCGGGCCTGGTACGCACCCAGTCTGTCGTGTCAGAGCGGGCTCCTCTTTCGGCAGTGCCCTCGGTCGACCTGAACGAAAATGGCGAGACTCTGCTCATGGGCCGTTCCAGTAACTCGTCTCACTTCCAGCTCTCCGCCAACCGCCTCGTGTCACGCGTCCACGTCAAGGCCCGATACCTCCCGGCTGCCGACCCCCTCGAGCCCAACAAGATTGAGATCATCTGCAACGGCTGGAACGGACTGAAGCTGCATTGCCAAGGCAGGACGTGGGATCTGGCCAAGGGTGATACCTTCACGTCGGAGACGGAAAATGCTGAGATCATGTTGGACGTGCACGATTCGCGTGTCATGGTGCGTTGGCCTAAGCGAGACCGCCACGAGACCGCTGCCAACCTGTCCGACTCTTCGTGGGATGACTCGCCCCGTGTCCGGCCCAACCGTCAGGGTTCCGTGTCCGACCTTCTGCCGTCCAGCCCCTTACGACGACAGACGCGTATCAAGTCTCCCGAATCGCCCACACCCTTCACCAAGTCCTCATCGAGCATCGACTCGCTGCTAGATGACGAGGTCGGCGGCGAGCCTGTGCATATCTATGAAGACCCGGATGCCGATGAGCCCGAGCTCCCACAGGCCATGCCTAACGTTGACGTGTCATTTGCCGCAACCGAGATTACCCAGAGCTTCTCGAGTGACCTGAGTGAAATTGATGACGAGAATGACCCAGACGAGGAGAACGATCCCATCGTGCACTCGTTCGGTCCCTTCGGTGCCAACCTGACTAACCGCCTGGCGGGCATCACCGCTGCCGGCTCGCCGCGTCAGCCTTCGCGTCTTGGCTCCGGCAGTACCACCGCACATCCCTCGATTGAGCCGGAGGAGCCCATCAATGTGAACATCGATGTCGATGCCGTCCGAAACCACGTGATCAACCAGCTTGCCTACTCTCGGCTGTCGTCGAACCCGCTGTCGGGCATATTGAACAACCTGCCGTCCGAGGAGAAGAAAGATCTGAGCAAGAACGATCTGCGCAGAATCATCGAGGCCACCGAGTGCGTCGGCATCATCGCGCGGCAAGGCAAGGATGCGGCCGGAAAGGCCCTAGAGAGCGAATACTACTATGTACCGGAAAGAGATACCGACGACTCGCGACGTCTTGCCGTGACCGACGGGTTGAGGAAGCCAAGCCTGCGAGCTTGCAGGAAACAGCATAAGGTAACTTGCCATAATCCTGTCCAGAGAATGACGATGCACTGGGACTATGTTAACACATGGACTAGCAATACTATTGGAAGCGCCCCAAGACCCCTTAGATGTTGGCAGGGGCAGGATGAAGAAGAAGATGTTGATGATGTGGAGTTTTGAGATGTAGATTCTCGTTGTAACGGTGCTCTCTCAGTGGCCGTGTCTGGAAGGAGGCGTGGGCGGCGCACCGATACCCCTTTTCACTGTTCGTTATTCTCTCTCGCATAGGGACGATGTTTTCCAGGACATTGTCGCCTGTTTGTGCATAGCCAAAGGAGTTCTTGTGGCATCATTGGGGAGGTTATTTTTTCGGTTCATTGTATTTTATTGCCAAAGTGGTTCGGGGGGTGTTGAGGAGGGCTTTCACGCGACCACGATGTTCACCTCCAACACAGGATAGACGAGACGGGGTTTCTTGATGCTTGGTCGACGCCAGCACACACAGGCCAGTTATAGCACGGCGCAACTGTCATGAAGATTATATGCATCGTCTTCATCGCCAGTGATCTTTTTGTCAGTCTGTTCAGGAGACTCTACAAACCTTGGGAGGTGTGTGTAATACGGTCGCATCAGCCATGATGGGTTGGCAGGATTTTGGAGAGCCCAAAGCCCCTGGGAGTAAAGAGCCACCTGCTTGCACATTCTTCATCGGCTGAGGTTGCAGCTGGCCTTGAAACAGAAAAAGGAGGCTTTGGTCGGAAAGTGCATGGGTACTCTACCGATCTGTAGAGGCAAGAGCTGCTCGTCCTGGCAGATTTATGAGTTCTAAGATAGATGGAAATATAATGTTCAAGTTATGATGAATGGTGAAAGGCTCTTGTCTCTAGTCTGCCTAGAGTGATTGCGTCTGTTTCTTCTTTTTCTTTGAAGAAGGTTCTGTTTGAGGGTTGGGTTTGCTCGCTTACTCATCTTGACGTACCCAGGTACCCGGATCTCCACTCTTGCCTAATCGGTCTCTCTCCCGCTGATAAGCGTCAATCGCATTGGCTCGTAGCTACCCCGCAGGTTTGTGCGCCCACCTGTTTGGGCTGCTTGGCCCACCCAGCTCTTTCCCCCGCTTCCCGGTCGGTCTAGCCCCCACCATTTATCCAGTAGAGCTCCATACCTTCCTCCGTAGCGGCATGTGGGTGAGGTTGGTGTTACCTCTCCTCTCTCTCTAGATGCAGCATTGCTTGCTCCTCGTCCAACCTTAGAACATACCACCTCACCATCACCTGCTTTCATCGCGAGACCTAAGTAGTATATACCTAGTCCTAGTACCCATCATTATCAGCTCTACCTCTGTCAATTGATACTCTGTTGTCTTTTGCTACTCCTTTCGTCCCTACTCCAGAAACAACCTATACATCGTTCCACGCCCCAAACGCAATCCAGTGAACTCTACTGTCCGAGTCCAGCCTCTTTACTGCTCCTCTTTACCTAAACGTCTGCTACTCCGTACAACTTCTTCTGCCGCCGAAGTACATACCCAATCAACCACCTACCCTCACTCTTGCCAACCAGCCAGTCGTCTGTCTGCCCACCCCGAGAAGCTTCTCCCCGCCTCGCCAACAAGAAGAGACCCAGCACAGAACAGCACAGCAGCCATGTCTTCCACCCAAGAGCAGCAACAGCAACAAGCTCCCAGCCACATCGACACCACCGCCGCTTCCGACCAGCCCATCACGATCCCCGCCCCCGCCGCGTCGCCGCAGCTCGAGAAGGACGCCGCGCGGGCCATGAAGAGCGCCGACTCGTGGAAGCCGTCGCTGGCGCGCACGCAGAGCTTCAATAAGGAGGAGCAGAAGCGCGACCTGCAGATGACGGGGCTCGGGAGCGTCAAGTCGGGGCCCGGGTTCAGCGAGAAGTAAGGAGGTCAAGGGGGAGGAAACATGCACACAATATGGGACTAGGTGCTTGGGCGGATGGGATTAGGGTCATGGATGAATGGCTGTATGTACCCGGCTGGAATGCAGGGACGGAAGAAAACACGGGCAGAGATGGGTTCCTATATGAAAATTGTCTTCGGGGTTACGGTTCACGGCAGGATGGATGACTCGTTCAGCATGATTTACTTATGGTACAAGGCATGATTCAGGGTGGTGCTCAGATGGACATGGACATGGACATGGAAACAGGTCAAATTGGTATTCGGCATCTCTAGAATGCTGGCTTGGTTCAGAGGAAGCCCTGCCCAGTGACATCCTACAACAGGAGGAATGACTGTGGCATATTGCTATGCAAGATTGGTGCGTCTAGCTCGGCGCTTTCCGGTGGGAGATAGGAAGATAGGGAGAGAAATCAATGTGTACAAGATTGCATGCAATGATCACTTTATGAGCTTCCAACGGACTATGTACACGTGATTTCACGAGGTTTTACATTCTGCGATGTTCCGAGATGCTTCAACCAGATTAGAGGAGCGAAATCTTCGATGCGAGCTATTCCAGAACTTCCATAGCTACTGTACAAGCAATTCGCAAACTTATCACACCAAAGACAACGCACTCATCTGATGTACTCTGGGTTGCTCAAACTAGGAAACCGTATCTTGCCACAAAACGAAACTCTCAAGGAAATATCCCACCCCTTGTAACTCCTGAAATATTGCAATCCTGTTCCTTACCTAAATGACCCGTGTGCAAGCGACATAGCAGACCAAAGAAAATAACTTCACCGCTGATAAAAACTGCAGAGAGTGTTCAGAGGCCCGTCGGCCCCTTTCCGTCCACGCCACCCGTCGTAAAGTACGTCCCAATGACCCCAAGCGCGTACGAGACGCCGGCGACCCAAACGCCACCGAGGAGAAACTTCCTGGTCAAGCTCCTCTTCTTCTTCTTCATCTTCTTCGTTCCCATCGCCGTCGCCGCTTTCTTTTCGCTGTTGTCAGCATTCACCTTGGGACCGCTAAATACGCGCCTAACTTCGACATCGGACCGGAACGGCGGAGATTGGGACTGGGGTTGTTCGGGCAGAGGCTGAGGCGGCTCCTCGACAAAGGAATCATTATAGTTGACGAACCCGGTGGGCGAGGCAAAGGCCGCGGCGTTGGGGAGAGGGTATCTGCCCATCATGTCGATTGGATTGACCGGATGCTGAGCAGCAGAAGAAGATACCGTGTCGGGCTCCTCCTGTGCTGACGATGCTGATTCCGATAAACTAGCTGGATCGCGGACTTTGCGGAAAACTAAAACGTCGCCATTTCCCGACACAATCTCGAACCCTTCCTCTCGCAGCGGCTCAAAGTGCGGGAAGAACTTGGTGGGGTTGGACAGGCGGAGAAGAACCTCACTTGGCGTCAACGGCGTTGTTTGATCTGGCACAGTAGAAGTAGTCTCAGCAATGCTGACGTCTTGCGTCCACGGGTCCAGGGCCAGGACTTTGTAGATGGTGGGTTCGACGACGTCGACGTCTGGAGGAGGGGGGGTTGGAGAATACGGAGATCTTTGGGGGATAGTTACTGGGTCTTCTTGGGGAGTCGGATCTCCGTACTTTTGCATGTGTGCTTCTGCTTGCTTGGCATCGCTTTTTTGCCCGTCTTCAATAGTTGAGGTCTCTATGCCTTGTAATGCTTTCAAGCATGGATCAGTATCAGCTTCGGTTGGTGGAGGTTGGCGCATTGCGGTCTTACTTCCATCATTGGCAGGCTCGTTGGCGGCTGCATTCATGCGACCCAGTGCAGGCTCCAGTGTTGAGTTGAGATTATGTGTGAGGCTATCAGTGTAGTCCTTCTCGGCGCTCTGGATATCGGCCTGTCTTGCCTCGTCGGATACTGGGTCATATGTGGCAGCGCCCTTGCCATTCTCCTTCAACTCCTTCAATAGCTCCATGAAACTCTCCGGGGAATCACGAAAGATGTTGACCGATGGCTCCTCTTGCGCGGCTCGCTGTCGGAACCGCTGGAGGCCTGCGCTCACTTCCCTGTCGATTGCGTCGGACACCTCGATATGGCCGGTCATGGCCTGCTCGAGATTCTCCCGGTTCTCCTTCTTCGCGTCAAACTCTCCAAGACCCTCCTCGACCGGGTCTTGCTCCACCGGCGCTTTCCCGTCGGGCTCCTGGAATCGGTAAGCCGACTTGTACTGGTCCAGGTCGCCATATTGCTCAAAGGGCTCGCCTTCTGGGGCGGTCTGGGGCTCCTCAGAGACGCCGGAGCGATACTTGTTCAGGTCTTTGTACTGCGAGCCCTGCTTGGTATTGGATTGCCCCTCTTGATGGAGATATGGCTGGTATTGATCTAGATCCTCGTATTTGGGCTTTGCAGAGTCAACGACTCTTTCAATTGGGTCCAAGTGCGACTTGTACTTGTCCAAGTCGTCGTACTTCGGCGCTGCCGCTGCTGCCTCGTCGGACTGGGCATCTTCGTTGTACATATACGGCCTGTATTTGTGTAAGTCATCATAAACTGGGCTGGATTCTGTCTGAGTTGCATCTGATTCCCTGTACCTGAATGGCTTGTAGTCGCTTAGGTCGTCATACTTGGGCGCAGACGGTGGCGCTGGAGTTGTTATCTCGTCATGTTCCGTGGGCCGGTAGCTGTGAAGGTCCTGGTATTTCTGGACGGGCTTCTCCCAGTCATACTTGATTTCGTCATGCTCTGTAGGATTGTACTTGTGTAAGTCATCGTACTTTGGTGCAGGCTCTGCAGCAACATCCTTGATATCATCGTGCTCTGCTGGCCTGTACTCGTGTAGGTCATCATATTTTGGTGCCGGTTGTGCGGAAACGTCCTTGATTTCGTCATGCTCTATTGGTTTGTACTCGTGCAGATCGTCATACACCTCGGCCTGATCTTCGGGAGGTAAATGGTTCAACGAGTACTCTTCACTTTGAACCTGATGATGTGCAGCTGCCCAGTGACGAGTAGAACAGGGAACTTCGGGCCGCCTGCCCAACGCCTGCACTTTTGCAGACAGCTGGTACCCGAACAGCCCCAGAGATGGCTCATTATCTGACTCGCGAGCTCTGTATGTCTTGCTGATCACCTTGCGGTTGGTGATGGGGTCGATGATGAAATCCTCTTCTGGTGAGGTACCTGCCGAAGAGGAGGTAGCTGTCGTAGACGGTTCGTTGCGGGAACCCGCCCGCTTCAACCCCGGAGAGGACTGTTTGGTCCATCGATTTATGGCATCACCCAACGGAGTCGTCCATGCGCTGCTGCCAGGGCCACTCTTCTGTGCACCGTATTTCTGATTTCCCTCTTCGTTTGGCTGAGATGGCCTTGATCCATAGCTGACCATGCGACTTCCGCACAGTGAAGCTCCTGCTTGCCAGTATTTCCCGATGGCCTGCCGTAGTGCTGTCTTGGCGTCATTAACCAGGGGATTCTGGTCCCATGACGACTTTCTGTTCTGCGACTCGGCGTATCTGTACTTGATCACGCGATGGCGGCGGCGCGAATGTCGTTGGAGCTCCGGGCCGAGGTAGGATGACCAGATACCGCAGCGGTAGGAACGGGCTTGTTGGTGGTGTCGGCCATTCAGCATCAACGAGGCGCTGACGGGCGCGAGGACATTGGAGCTAGATGCTCGGATGTAGAGCGAACCAGCGCCCGGGGACGTTTGCGATACAATGTTGGTCAGCATCGCGACGGCAGGCTGGGTACCAACTACAATGTCATGCTACCAGCAGTCGTCTTGGCTTGGATACCTGAAATGCTATTAGATCGAGCATTGAAGTCAGTCATGGACGAGCACAAGCTTTGTTCAGGCTACAGGATAATGCCGAAGGTAAGAAGGTAGCGTCATGAGGGTTGGAGCTTGGACTCTAGCTCGTGCGGAGTAGACGGATCACGTAACGGGAATCTAAGGCTCGGTACTTACACGCGACGCGGCTGTTGATGTTCACAGGACCTCAAGAGATGGAGATGTACGTTTGGGAAACAAAATCAGATGTAGCGCGATGCTTATTCTGGGGCTATACTGCAGGATGATCATTGACGGTGATAATTGTCATACAATTGATGGGAAGCACAGGAAGATTGAGAAGATGAAGAGGTTGAAGGTCAAGGTCGCCGAGTTCAACCTGGGGAGTTGGGGGATGTCCCCTCACTGCCACCAATACATACCATGGACCCCATCTGACCTCCTTGGCCGAGCTAACGGTCTTGTGCCAGGCGCCCTTCGGCTTCTTTGCACTTACATTTCCGTGGATATTGCTGTAGATCAGAAATACATGTAACCTCAGCAGTGGGGAGTGATAGAAGCAAGCGTCAAGGTGCTACACATAGACGCTTGCAATACAGAGCTTCTTTTGATGATAGTGGTATCCATCTGTAAGACCCTCACCATGCGCCCTAGAGCATGCAAATCCGGGGCCGCATTTAGAGGGTCTAGCTTAGCTGGGCGGGTGTTGCGGGGTAAACGCTTTGGCTTGCGATCCTCAAGATCAAGCGCACAATATACATGTAAGTACTTACCTATTACATGTACTTCGCCTACGCTTTCCTGAGAATCGTCTCTGCTTCATAAGATGTTTGATATCTGCTGCGGTTTCACCTGTACCTTCTCTGCTGAACTGGAATACTACAGCTTTCTTGGGAGTGGTAATTGATCTCAACCGGGAAAGATCTGAAGTACTGATGTGCATATGATGTACTTCCAAAAGGTTGGCTCTGTTCAGCACCGTTATATGTGTCTGGTAGCTCTGTTAGATCTCTGTTCAATATGGATGTCAGATTCGGCGTCTACAACCTCATTCTTGTCTTACAGCTAGCTGCATGCGTCATTAGCTTGTGCATCGGAGCTGGAGCTCTGAGACAAGGTGCTTTCAGTGCTTCTTGAAAGAAACACAGCAAAGCCAATCTGCATCTGTCTTTTTCAAACAGCGAACTACTTGTGAAAATAGAATGTTCGAGTCCAAGAATAACACTTCCCACGGGTGAGTGGTGGAGTGACCCTTCACCTAAGCTGGCTTAGCCAATTCAGGAGCTTTAAAGTGGTGTGGCCCAAGCTCGGGCGGTGCTCAAGATAACGACATCATTCCGGGCAGTAGTTCCCATAGCTTCGGGATGACTCAATCGGCGATAACCAGATCAACAAGTAGGAATTCTTTCAGTGCGAGCCATTCCAATTATCGCGTTTGGGCCTTAGGTTTATATATTAGAGTGTAGAGCAAGATTGTACTGTATCAAATATATATATATATATATCGATTTTGATTTCCCTCTTCTACCGGTAGTGCATTGCGCGATCTCCAACCATCTCTCTCTAAGCAATTGATGACGGCAAGTTGCCCCGCCGTGGGGTAAAAGTTCAAAATCGGATTCAACGAGGTCTCGACATTTACTGGTCAAGGTACTGGATCGTCAACAGTGTTCCTTTCAGCACACATCTTTACAAACCAGCAACCAACCAAAGCGGTTTCCACGGTCATTAGACGCAACCAGTCCAGTCGCCAAGACCACACCACCACCAGCACTACTCCGACAACCCACCGTACAAACATCAAACCAGCCATGAGTCGACGAGCAAAGGCCCAGGCCGCCAGCGGCAAGGCGGCATTCGCAGCCCCTGGGGCAGGTGGTTTCGGTGGTTTCGGCGCCTTCTCGTCTGCCTCCAGCGGAAGCAACCTGTCATACCTGTCGGAGCCCCCAAACCTCTCGGCCATATCCGACGCGAACGCGGCTGTTTCCTTCAAGAACTTGTCCAAGAAAGATGCGACGACTAAGACCAAGGCGCTGGAAGAGCTGGTCGCCTTCGTCGAAGCCCACCCATACGAAGCCGACGGCGGCGCCGAAGAAGCCATACTAGACGCCTGGGTCCAGCTGTACCCGCGCATATCCATAGACAACTCTCGGCGCGTCCGCGAGCTCTCGCATACCCTACAACTGGAGCTCGTGCGATCTGCGCGGAAGCGCATGGAGCGGCGCATACCCAAGATCGTCGGGACCTGGCTGGCCGGCACCTTTGACCGCGATCGGGGCGTTGCGCGAGTGGCTACAGACGGTCTGGCTTCGTTCCTCACGACACCGGAGAAGGTTCTGCAGTTTTGGCGGAAGTGCCAACCCCAGATACTGGAGTATGCCTCCGAGGCAATAATAGAGACGACCGACACATTGAGCGATGAGCGCTCCACCAACAAGGATGATGCTGAGGCCAAGTACTATCGGGTCATAGGCGGAAGTCTTGCACTGGTGCTCAACTTAATAGAGAAGCTCGACGCTGCCGACATCGAAAAGAGCCAGGAGAACTACGACGCATTCTTCGAATCGGAAAAGGTTTGGACGAGCGCGGTCGTCAACGAGAACTTTGTCAGGAAACAATCCCATCAACTGGTCCGGACCTGTCTCGACAAGATGCCAGCCATGATCGAGGCCAAGCTCCCACAGTTGAGCAAAATATATATAGCGGAAGGCTTGAAGAGCGACCAGACAGGATCCAGTACCGACTTTATTGCGACTTTACTCGCATTGACGGCGAAGCACCCTACCATTTGGACGACAGATTACAAGTCGAAGAGAACACCCCTTTCGCGCTTACAGCTTTTCCTCGAGAAGGGTTCGCAAGGCGGCAATGCATCACAGTGGGAATCGGTCGACAAGCTTCTCAATACTCTACCTGACGGTGTGCTTCCCACCGAACTGGAGGGGGCTACAAAGTGTATCGAGTCCCTGAAGGCAGGCGTGGTCCGGAGAGAAGAGCCGCGCAGCAATGCAGTGGCCGCGTGGTCGTGCTATTTGAGCCTCGTGAGGTACTTCATCGTCAAACTAGATACAGAAGGGTCAGCGATCAAGTTGGCACAAGACTGCCTTTTCCCGCTCACAGCGCAATACTTATCTCCTCCCCCGGAGGGATCGGCATGGGCTTCGGGTTGCCAGATTCCAGTCGTTATAAAGGCGTACACTTCGTCCGCTGTGTCACCCAAAAAAGAAGTTGTGCATGCAACTGAGCTGGTCTGGGAAACGCTAAGGGATCAGTTCAGGGAGCGCATGAAGGGCTCTCTGCCCGAAGCATCCAAAGACCATGAGAAATCTCAAAAGGCCGTCGCCGACGAAGGTGGTCGTTGGTTTACCCTGACCGGCAAAATCCTCGAAGGCCATTCTAAAACCATCAAGACGGACCGGCCCATACCCGATATTCCTGCGAAACCGTCCGTGGAGTTGCTCGTGGGTGCGCTGGATCTGTTGGAGACCAGGCAATGGAAACCCTTTGGCGCAGCCGCGACTATCCAATCGGCTTTCAAAACCTCATCTTTGCTGTTTGCGTCTCCGCACGCTGACGAGTTTCTGCGTCGGCTCGAGGATGCAGTATCGACAGGCGGTCCCGCCTTGCTAAAATCGTCCAGTGCACCATATCTCTTCTCCAGCATTGTCGACCTGGGCGAGGTTCAAGGAAGGCAGGCAGAGTTTGCGCGAGTATGGAAGGCCATGATCTCATCCGTCTTGTCCGCGGATGATAGCAAGTTAGCCGTTAAGGCGGTGACAATGCTCATTTCTAGCAACGCCTCTGCATCGTTAGCCCATCAGAACCAAGACCTTCAGGCACATCTCGTGCGGTTCTGCCTCGAATGCACCGAGGGATCCAGCAGCGTGGACTGGAAGCTGTACGACGGCGTGCTTGGCTACAACGCATTGACCGATGAATCTACCAAGAAATTGATTAAGGAACTGGTGCACCGTCTGGCCAAGCTGGGCGGGCAGCCATCATCTGGAGTCTGCAAGGGCCTCCTGCTTATCGCACAGAATGACCCCCAGCTTCTGTCCACGGATGACGAGATTCACATGTCCCTTATGACGAGCATTCTGAGCCTGTCGGAGCAGTCCAGTGACCCCGACTTGATAAGCTTGAAGGCGTTACTAGACAAGCCGTCCACTAAGCCGAACAAGATCGAAATCATCCAACATAACCTCAATGACGTCAGTCTCAGCTCTCTCACCATTGAGACATTGGTACAACAGGCAATGCATCTGGGAGATGCCGCGGCTGACGTCAAGGTTCTTGAGTCGATTATGCCAGACGTCGAACGCTGGAAGCAAGAGCTAGCTACCCTGTGCGAAAGCACCCCCAATCCATCTCTATCCCTCACGAGCAGTCTCTCAGGGTCGTACTTCTTGGTTGCGCCTGCTACTTCGGAGGCTACCGCGGAGATGAAGCGCGACCGAGGTGGCTGTTCCATTGCGGGCAGGATGGCCATCTACCTGACCAAGATGCTTACATCTGGATTGGATCTTGGCCCACTGCCAATTGAGAAGCAGGCCGAACTGCTGGTGTGCTTGGGCGTCACTGCAGAACTTGCTGCAGACCAGCTGACGGTCATGGAGAAGAACAAGGTGTGGGCGTCACTAAAGAGCGAGGCCACACAATCGTATGCCGAGGAGCTCGTCGCTTCATCTCGAAAGTTGTTGAGCTCCAGCACCGATGATGCCAGTGGATGGAGAGATGGCTCTGGTTCCAGGAATTCCGAGATCATCCATGCTATTTTCAGCAAATTACTGGAAACCGCCAAATCCACAACCACTTTCGGCCTTTATCATGCTCGAGTCCTGAGCGAGTTGATACAGGCCCTGACGGAGAGGCACGGCTTCCCGGGTTCTGCGGAAGATTGGCTGAACCAGTTGCAAGTCTTAAAATCAAGCCCCTCGACGATTCTCCCAGCCGCTGCCATCCTTACGGGCGCTGGCGAGACTCTATCTGCCAGCAAGACGGTCAACAACTTCTGCAACCGACTTGTCAGTGACGTTGCTGGAGCCACCATACAGTCTGACAAGACGCTGGGGCTGCTAGTTGTGCTCAACGCATGCATGTCAGTCTACGAAGCTGGCGAGCTGCCTGTGGCCAACAACCGTCTCGTATTTGCGGTCAAGCAGATCACGTCGTGGCTGGAATCTCCTGAGCAGCTGGACTACCGTTTGGCCACCGAGAGCTGCCGTGCGCTTCGGTACTTGCTGCCCTGCATCAAGGATGTCTACGGATCGTACTGGGAGCGGGCTGTTGACTTCTGCCTCTACCTTTTCACGAAAAAGACCGGCGATTCATTAGATTGCCAGCTCCCCTGTATCAATGCTGCGCTTCGACTGCTCACTACGATACAAGGCCTGGAGGAGCCGAATGATGACCTCGTCGATGTATTGCAAAGCACAGCAAAGGCACGATCGACAGCAATAGTCGAGCTGCTGAACCTTTCACATGAGCAGGAAACACAGCCTGTGGAGATCGTCGCTACCATGGTCTGCCGGCTGGTGGAGAAGATTCCGTTGGACCACGTCAAGGACCTGTCGGATCTGTACGGGTTAGTCTCGGCCGATTCCAGGACCGTCCAAACAGCAGCCTTTTCGGTGCTTCACAAAGCTCTCCCGGCCGCTCAGGAGCAACTGTCTCTGGATGTGTTGCTGGATAAGAAGACGGCCAAGCTGCCCGACGAGCTGCTGTCACTGCTCCTGGAGGCGCCGACTCTCGAAGCATACTCCGACGAAGCATTGGCTCGTTTCCCTACCCCTATCAGGTCGTACCTGCTATCGTGGCATCTCGTCTTTGATGCATTCCGAGCGGCCTCTTTCAAACTGCGCAGTGACTACGCCGATATCCTCAAGAGCGAGAATTACATCGGGCCTCTCATGGAATTCACCTTTGATGTGCTGGGCCATTCGGCGGCTAACGGCCTGAACCTCGACAAGGAAAACCTGACAGCGGAGCATATCACTTCGTACGACATCAAGCTGGCGGAGACGGAGCTGGAGGAGAAGAACATGCAGTGGCTCCTGGTGCACCTCTTCTACCTCGTGCTCAAGTACGTCCCGGGGCTGTTCAAGGCGTGGTACATCGACTGTCGCTCTAAGCAAACCAAGATCGCGGTCGAGGGCTGGGTGGCGAAATACTTCTCGCCCATCATTGTGTCGGAGACGCTCGACGATGTCACGAAATGGGCCGAGTCCCAAGAGGCCCCCGCCGACGACGAGAAGGAGCTCATTGTGCGCGTCAGCCGCGCCGCCAAGGAGATCACGGTCGGGTACGAGGTCGACGAGCACGAGGCGTCCATCGCGATTCGGGTGCCCCCCGCGTTCCCGCTCGACGGCGTGTCGGTGGGGACGGTGAACCGGTTGGCGGTTAGCGAGAAGAAGTGGCAGGCGTGGATTCTGGCGACGCAAGGCGTCATCACCTTTTCGGTAAGTCAAATATTGTCCTTCTTCCTTCAATGCCTTTTCACGTAGAGCGGTTTTGTAAGAACAGGGGTGGCTGACAAAAACAACGAATAGGGCGGCAGTATTGTAGATGGGCTTCTGGCCTTCAAGCGCAACGTCAACGGCGCCATGAAGGGGCAGACCGAGTGCGCCATCTGCTACAGCATCATTAGCAGTGACAAGCGGGTCCCCGACAAGGCCTGCGGAACGTGCAAGAACCTCTTCCATCGGTCTTGTCTGTACAAGTGGTTCCGCAGCAGTAACCAGAATACCTGCCCGCTGTGCCGAAACCCCATCGATTACCTGTCATAGTTGGGGCGTTGGAATAGTAGCATAGCAGGGGGTTTTGGGCGACAGAGTAGATATACTTGCCTTAAGATAGATATGATCGAGCGAGATGCGGTATGCATGATGAAAAAATGTGTATAATCTAATTTATGAACTATAGTGTTTATGATGGTTCATAGAGGATGAATGAGGTGTCCACGAGTCTCGCATGTTACATGTTCGACCGTTTTCTCATGCAAGTATTCCCGAATTTGAGAGCATCAAGAATCGGAATGTCTCATCATTGCATCCTTTTCCTTGTCCTCAATTCAGGAACAAGCATCCTAAGCTTTTGCCGAGAGCGATTGGGTTCCTTGGTAAACGTCTGATCTACAGAATGCGCCAACTCTTAGTGCCATCTCCAGATTCTTGGATAACTGAAAAAGTTGACAGGTGTGGGACTGCAATGATTGGCTGACAGCAAATCCCCAGTTCCTGTTTCCTCTAATTCTGGTTGGGGCTGCCCGTGGGGGATCTCCTCTGCCAGATCACAACCAACTGTGCCACGTGCCTGCATTCATCTCATTACTCATTACATCTACATATTTCCCACTATAATAAACGGAGATCAGGAGAAGAAGATTCAATTTTACCATTCGTATACTCACTGACTCGTGTGTTTGTTGTTGTGGGGGATGTCAAACATCGCGTTTTCGATTCTCTAATTTTATCTCAGCTCTTCTAGTCCAGTAACCCAGGGGGGCTGGCAGCTATTTTCTGCCGCATGATGTCAGTTTGGCTCGTCTAGACCGCCCCCTTTTCGTTGCTACCAGGCCCTTGCAACTCACGTTTATTCTCCAACACCAATTATCCTGCCAACTGGCTCCATTGACGTGGGACGTGAAACGTACGCCAAGCATCGGATATGCTTACTTCTTGGCCCATTTTCCCGCCAGTCTTATCTCACAGCAGAAAGTCCATGTCTTGGCAATCGCGCGAAAAAGAAGATGTCTGGGTTCCTTGTTCGCTGGCGGTGGCAGGGGGGAGCTGAGGAGCTGGGGCTTGCAATTTGGGTGAGAAAGCGAAACGGTGCCCTGGTCGGTCGATGATGCTGATGCTACCGATGCTGGACAACGAACGGGCTGGCTTGGCTGGCTGACATTCTCGTCTCCCTCCAGATTATGCCATTTCTATTTCTTCCGTTGATTCTTTTGCCCTGGAAAAGTATTCTTCTGGCCTTGAATACATAGTATGCTAGCTGACTCCATCCTATTCATTCACCAGCCAGTTCAGCGGGTTTTCTTGTGAAGTTCAGGCGCCGGAGAGGCCTCCGTTTCAGCCATCGCTTCCCAACCCCCAACCCGGCAATTTCTTTTCTTGCAACTGGGTCGTGACAGGGCAATAGCAGCAGCAACAAAAAAAGTACGTTTACGTACAAATAACCACCTTTTGTGTTGCAAAGCTTGATTTCCTGCCGCCAAGTCTCTTCTGCGAGCGGCTCTATTAGTCAATCGCCAAGCCTCCGACATCCATCTGGGCGTGTAAGTGAGAGCAACAAACAACAATATGGCAGGCGCAACGACAAATGGTCGGCGCTCCAACGGCAGCGGCCTCGACCGCGAGAAGAGCCCCCGGAGATCGTCGCACCAGCCGAGCCGG
This sequence comes from Apiospora arundinis, assembly GCA_039105305.1. NCBI lineage: Eukaryota > Fungi > Ascomycota > Sordariomycetes > Amphisphaeriales > Apiosporaceae > Apiospora > Apiospora arundinis. The sequence continues at coordinate 3,739,014 of JAPCWZ010000004.1, forward strand.
TCCCGTAGCCGCCACGGCAACGGCGACGCCCACCACGACGACGCTGCCGCCCACAATGGTCGCCATGCCCACCACGCCCACGCCACGCTGCCCCGAACCCGCCACGACATCCTGCACGGCGGCCACGGCGGCCACAGCGTCCTCCACCACGGCCACCGCGAGGCGCCGCGGAAGGGGGGCCTGCGTGGCAAGATCCCCGTGCGGCGCGAGGGCGAGAGCGGCCGGACGGGCATCCACCCGCTGCACTTTTTCAAGATCATCTGGCGCTCCACCAGCTGGCTCTCGCGCGCCGTCAATGTGCTCTGGCCTGTCGTCCCCGCTGCCATTGTCTGCCACTTCGTCCTGCCCGACCACCACCTGCTCAACTTCATTCTGGCCTACATCGGCATGGTCCCCGCAGCCAACCTCGTCGGCTTCGCGGGCCAGGAGCTGGCGCGCAAGATGCCCCATATGCTCGGGGTGCTGACCGAGACTACGTATGTTGTGAAGCCCCTAGTTATGGTATTTTACTGCTATATTCATATATCTGGAATGCTAATCTCTTCTTCTGCTATATAGGTTCGCTTCGGTAACCGAGATTATCTTGTTTGGTGTACTTCTACGTGAGGATAGGTTCATCCTCATCCAGGGTGCCATATTAGGATCCATTCTGGCGACGATGCTGCTCTGCCTGGGTGTGTGCTTCTTCGCGGCGGGTATGCGGCGCGACGAGGCCTCGTTCGACGAGGCCATCTCGGAGGCGGGATCTGGCCTGTTGCTCACCGCCGGCATTGGCCTGGCCGTCCCGTCCATCTTTGAGCGCTCCGTCAGCGGCACGGCGGGCCTCGACCCGAAGGTGCTGGAGCAGAGTGTGCTAAACATCTCGCACGCCGTGGCGATTCTGTTATTGATTTCGTACCTGGTGTTCGTCTGGTTCCAGACCAAAACGCACGACGGCATCTTCAACGCCATCTTCGAGGAAGACGAGGCCCGCGACCACGACCGCGAGAAGGACATCATGAAGGACAAGCTGACGCTGACCGAGTGCATCCTGGCCTTGCTGATCTCCATCGCCCTCGTCAGCTTGCTCGCCATCGCGCTGGTGGTGGAGATCGAGCCCCTGATCGAGGAGCACGGCGTCACGGACCCCTTCATGGGTCTGATCCTGGTCCCGCTGGTTGAGAAGGCCGCCGAGCACCTGACGGCCATCGACGAGGCCTGGGACAACCAGATGAACTTTGCGCTCTCGCACTGCCTCGGCTCGACCCTGCAGACGGCCCTGCTCACGGGCCCGCTCATCGTGATTGTGGCCTGGGGCCTCGGCAAGCCCCTGAGCCTCGACTTCCAGATCTTCGACATGGCCATGCTCATCCTGTCCATCATCGCGGTCGGCAATTTCCTGCGCGACCAAAAGTCCAACTACCTCGAGGGCTTCCTGCTGATCATTCTCTACGTGGCCATCGCCGTCGCGGCGTTCTACTTCCCGAATGTGCACGCTGTCGTCGGTGTCGAGGGAGGTGGTTCCAGTGCCGGGGGCGGAGGACACTGATAACGGGAACTGCTTTGCTTCCTAGTGTGTGAACTATGTCCGGCTGTGTCGTGTTCCTCGCTATACAATGAGCCTTGTTCGTTTTATTGCGCTGTTTTGTTTTGCTTTTGGTATAAGAACGGCATGCGATGGGAGTTTGTAGGTCAGAATTAGCGTTTCTGCTTACATGTTTCCACTTATACACGGTCTGCTTTGATTCACGATATCCGGTAGCTTGGCGTGGGTTTGCGAGACTTGGGATATATTAGATCGGAATTGAATATACACGACAGCATATGATCATACTACACGTCTCTGGAATCAGCTTGAGTGATTCAGAATGACACTGAACTAGGCTGGAACCTCACGTATAGCTCGCATCACAATTCCCCAGTCCCTTGCTCTTGATTCGTGATGAACATTGGAAGCCTGCTGCCTCTTCGAAATCCAGCCACTACCATTTCGAGAATGTGCCCAGCCAACATACGATGTAATGCAATAATTGTCGCTCAACCAACAGGGCTTAGGTGTGCTCGGCGCTTTGTAATGTTCATCTTGTGATCATGCTACCCATACGAGTCTTCTGCCCTCTCTAGTCAGCTAAGCTTACTGACGGCTTTATCGCGAGGGCTTCCCCTTCCGCTGACAAGATGGCTGTCATTGTTTGCCTTTACGATGCCAAACCTTTTTTGTTTGGCTTTCAGGCGGCCTCATGACAATGGCTGAATAGGTGTGTCAAACGCCAAACAGATTTCTTTCTCTGGGTGCTATGTGAATACAACAACATGATGCATTTATATATAAATCCGAGTCGACTTACCCTCCTTGTCTGCGGCATTTGACCTACATTACTACCATCAAAGTTTACCACCAAAGAAATCTTTTCAACAAACAGCCAAACCGGAACCATGGCAAACAAGTTCGCCTGCACCTTCCGCAACTACCTCTGCGCCGAGCCCGGCTGCGGCGACTACGCCATGGAGGTCGGCCGCCGCGCCTCGTGCGAGAACGACGTCCACACTCCGTCCTGCCTCACCAACCTCACCCTCGCGTTGCGGGAGCGCATCGACGGCCGCCTCCCCGCCGAGGCCGTCGCCGCCGCCAACCCCCTCCTGCCGCCCGAGATGCACCGCGCACCACCCTCCACGGAACCGAGCGCCGAAATCGGCTACTGCTTCCGGCACAGCGCCCCGTCGAGCCGGCAGGCTAAGGCGGAGTTCTGGGAGAGCTGCCTAGGGCCTCGCGCGAACATGGAGGATAAGGAGCGGTTCCTGGCGGAGAATCCGGGCTATGTCGAGGCGGTGCGCAGGTATCGCGCGGGAGTGGACTTGAAGGGGCTCTTGAAGATGTCTTCGGAGATGTGAAGGCCTGCTCAAAAGGCAACAATAATTAAGACGGGCGGGAACAGTCAGGCTACAATAGAACTCGACGGATACCAGCTACACCTACGGTAGTCGAAATGTAATTAAAATGGGAGGGAATGTACATAACTTAAAAAGCAGTTGTTGACAGCGAAAGTTGCGCCCCTTATCGACTCGTGACACTCGCCCATGGATTTCTCGTGATACTCACTCTACAACCCGTGTTCGCCAACTACCGATATTATGCAATTTTGCTCCAAACCCTGAGAACACCAGGAGATAGTTGAGTTGTAGCTTGGCTTGGAGAATTAACAGATCTCTAATACGACGGCTGTTCTGGAAGCAAATACAATAATACTCAATTAACCGCATGCAAGGGGATCGATATTAGCTTCCATACCTCGGCACCTCATTGATTGCCAAGCGAACCCTTATTTCAGGGTCTTTTCTTCCCCAAGCTTTCCCAAAGTTCTAGACAACATCTTGTCCCAAATCATCGAATTTTACGTCACGGCTTTGAAGATAACTGGACGATGTCAAGACCGGATGCGAGATTGAGTCAAGATGGCAGATCACAGATCAGCACTGCAACGCTGCGAGTGCGAGGGGTACTTGCAGTAAGTACTTGGCGGGCGCGTCACTCCATCACTCGGTCACTCCACTAAAACTAGCTCCGTTCTCGTCGACATGGCCCCAGATCAGACGGGGTATTGGTATTGTGCTTATCTGCTGGGCCCTGAATTGAAATCTCTCCTTTAGTACCATACAACGAATACAACCCAAATTGAGACAACAACATGGGCTTCATACAAAGAAACAGCTGGTTCCTCCTGCTGCTGCTCATTGGCATTGTGTCGGCGTCCATTGATGCGAAATCCGCCAGCCATGTACCTACCAGCGCCCTGAGCATCGAGGCTCTCGAGGGGAAACTCCAGGTAAGCGCAACTAGAGCTGCTCCTAAACTACCTATGTATAGGAAAGAAAGAACCGTCTCGCTGACAATGCCTTCAATGTGCAGCTATGCCCCGTCGTAGCCGACCTCAACGCCGAGAAGCTCGCGGCCGCCTCGACGACCTCGACCCTGACGTCGCGCATCTTCGCCGTGCTCTTCCCGGGCAGCCCCGCCACCAACGCCCTGCTCGCGACCCTCTACATCTCGGGCCCGCCCAACTTCCTGCTGGCCCTGTGCCCGACCAACATCGACCCGTCCTCGCTGTCCGTCATGGTCGCCTTCGCCGTAGGCGGGCTCATGGGCGACACCCTGTTCCACCTGCTGCCCGAGATCTTCCTCGGCGAGGACAGCCCCGAGCACGTCCGCTTCGTCCTGGTCGAGCCCAACCGCAACCTGCTGCTGGGCGTCGCCATCATGGTCGGCTTCATGACCTTCGTCGCCATGGACAAGGGGCTCCGCATCGCGACGGGCGGCGCCGGCGGACACGATCACGGCCACGGCAGCGCGCATTCGCATGGCGAGGACGTGGTCGCGTCGGCGGCTGTCATGGCTTCGGGCATTGAGGACGCCAAGGACGCCGTCAAGTCACGGAAGTCCAAGTCCAAGAAGGAGGTTTCCAAGCCCGAGCCAGTCAAGGAGATTAACCCTAGTGTCAAGCTCGGTGGCTATCTCAATTTGATGTGAGTATTTATACGTTGTATATGAATGTACTATACACACAATTGCTAACCTAACCCGCCCTCTAGTGCCGACTTCACCCACAACATCACTGATGGCCTGGCCATGTCGGCCTCGTTCTACGCCTCGCCCACGATCGGCGCCACCACCACCGTTGCCGTCTTCTTCCACGAGATCCCGCACGAGGTTGGCGACTTTGCGCTCCTCGTCCAGTCCGGCTTCTCGAAGCGGGCCGCCATGGGCGCCCAGTTCGTCACCGCTGTCGGCGCTCTGCTGGGCACCCTGATCGGCATCGCGGTGCAGGAGTACGGCGGCAACAGTGGTACCGGCGCCCCTATGGGTATGAACGAGGGCATCTGGGGCACTAGCCTGAGCTGGGGGGACATGCTTCTTCCCTTCACGGCGGGCACCTTCCTCTACGTAGGCACCGTTGCCGTGATCCCGGAGCTGCTCGAAACAGGGCCCAACAAGTCGGCCGAGCTCCGCAAGACATTGGTGCAGTTTGCCGCGATTGCCGTTGGCGCGGGCATCATGCTTTATATTTCTTGGGACTAAGGAAAACAGCAGTAAGTACCTGATATAGATAGACATAGACATACAGATACTACGGACTGGATAGCACATCATTATGATGATTTAGAAGACAAAACCCGGAGAATAGGAAATAAGATGGGGAAGCTATTTGAAGCCTCGTGATAATGACCACCAGTCTGAACTCTACGTAGGTCCCGACGCGGACAAGCTCCCGGATCCAGTGATAAGGGGAGCCTACCCTCCCTGTTGTTGTGGCTCATCGGACTCGCTGACCCGAAAGGTGTGGCCAGAACTCCTGGATCCATCTGCCCGTCTGATCCTAGGACGTGTTCATCTTATGCTAACTAGCTTGCATACATACATGCACTTTACCCAGCGTCGCCAATCTCGGGATACGGCATATTTACTAACGTCGCCGAGGAGTCATCCTGGCAAGCCGAAGCCGAGGACTCAGCTTGGGCAAGCCGATGCCGAATGATCTCCGTTCGTGATTTGGATTCACCGCTGGTTTGCTTGCTCTCTCGCAGGGTAGCGCTTGCGGCATGTTGGCTGACTGGAATCGAAAACCACTGGCTGATCTTTTTAGAAGCCCTACCAGGCTCGCCAATAGTTGACGGCTGGAATCAAAGAAAAGTAAAATAAAAGTATTTGAGAGCCAACAATATCAACACCAACGTCAACGGGGGCTGACGCCATTGCTCACATACAACTTACATGATGGGGTAGCATTGATCCGTCCCAACCGCTGCTGCGGTGCAAGTATACCCTCCAAGCCGAAGTAAGTAAGCGAGCGAGCGAGCTGAGACAGACCCAAACCAAACCAAACCAACAACCCTGCGCCGCGCCATGAGACATAGCAGCAGCATCTTCAGATCTAGAAGCTTGGCCCTCGGAAACGTTAATTTATTAGCCCCCACGGTACGACGTACCAGTATTTGGTAACTATTTGATAGGCACGATCTTGATCTTGACTAATGATTGGTACGCTCGAACCTGCTCATGTAATCAACTCGGATTAGAGATACTGTAGATTTGCTTTGGTAGACTCCGAAATCGGCCAATCCCCCATGCCAAATCAGCAGCACAACCACCAACACCGCTCGCTTAATCCCAAAGTAGCTTCTCTGGGGATGACGACGTCAGAGAGTCATACAGCCCATTGCTGGTGAAACTAACCGCCTTACGGGAAAAGTACGGTTTTGTATCCAGTGTTTGCTATGGGTAAGCGGCATCAAGGTACTCTGCATGCTCTGGTGGTAACTTTGACCGGTGGAATGGCTGTGGCTAGTAGATGCAATGAATGCATGGATGATGGATGCCGCCAGATGATGCCATGGATGGCGGGTATTGCGAACCGAATCATACCGTGATATTGGGGGCAAGTCTATTTTATTGTTTCTATTATTTTCAGTTCAGCTCCTCACATCCGCATGTAACGCAAGCACGGAGATATAATACTCCTACTATGCGACGTCGGATGTGTCTGTCACATCATCCTAATAAGAAAATTTGGTGATTCTGTCAATCAAAGCGCTGATCGGAAGGGCGTATAGTAGTAGTTGTAGTAAAGCTCGGACCGAGAAGCAACGGGAGCTGGACCCCGGATTCCCAAGTGGGCGGACTGCACGGATCCTATACCCTGTCCACATGTCTTAGTAGCATAGCTAGGTAGCTACCCACTAAACTACCACGGCTAGTAGTAGATGCATATGCCCATAGGGAAGAGTCAGTCAGAGTCATACTCCGGTCGCCCACATTAGAGCATTCAGGTCGCTTGGGCCGTTGGCGTCAGGATGATGATCCAAACCCGTTCTGGGGCCATGTCAAGAAGGTGTAGGGCGAAGGGCGTCTGCTACTAACACCAAAAGGGCCCCCAACCGACCAATAGCCATTCGCCACCCCCAGCTTGTTGGCTTGGCTGGTCCCCCCCTTCTCTCTCCGCCCCCCGGGTTTGTGTCGCAACGCGAGCGCGCCCTTATTGCATGAGAAATCAACTACGGGTATGTATTATCAATCTACTAGCTTGCTACCCATGCATGCTCTCCATGGCTGGCTGGCTCCATGGGCAAGAGTTTCCCTTCCCGTGAGACGACGGACGGGCTCTTGGGAAATATCCACCCCCTTTGGCGACAGATGACTCAAGGTTGTAGTTCGGCGGGTTTGCCGGACTGTAAAGACGCGCATTATGCAACTGGGTCAACTAAAAAAAACAATAGTTTTCCCTGTTGCTTGATATATAAGTTTCAGACACGCCGTGGCAAGTAAGCAAGTTCGATGTTGATATCTAAAAGTATTACCAAAAGACACCTCCCAATCGGTTCACCAAACGAGACCAGAGCAACCGGGCACATCTCCGGATCGTCTTGGCTACTTCTACTTATTCAATACCAAGCTGGCTAACCAATTGCGATACACCCATACACTCCCATATCACAGGCGAATCCGACCTATTGTCTGTCAGGTGGCATCCTCCAGCCATCCATCAGCACCAGCACCACCATCAACCCCGCAGCAGTACTACTGTAGGGGCGACGCCGGAGCTTCCTTTGATTATATGAGGCAGCTATCTGCTTATTAAGAAAGCAACCAGCCAACTGTACAGCTGCTCGAGTTAAAAGAAAGCGGCGACGTCTTACAGCAGCAGCAGAAGCAGCAGCAGTATGCCATCAACCACCGCTTCTACCACCAAATCAAACAGCTTCACCGCCGGCGTCTTGGCCGGCATCAACCACAAATTCACCACCGCCCACGGGAAGCACGCGACCATGGAGATTCAGCTCGACAACCACTACAGCGCCAAGGCGTACACCTCGTCGTCGAGCCTATCGGGCCGCGTCGTCATCCGACCCTCCCGGGACACCCGCTTCGACTCGCTGCAGATCCTGCTCATGGGCGTCACCCGGACCCGGGTCGACGGCGTGCACGCGCCCGCGGCCACGCAGCACACCTTCCTCAAGCTGACCATGCCCATCCCGGAGTCGTCCTATCCGGTCCCGCGCGTCTACGAGGCCGACCGCACCTACTCCGTGCCCTTCAACTTCGTGATCCCCAGCTACCTCACCCTGAGCGCCTGCAGCCACAAGACCGAGTCCGACGCCGTGAGCGGGCACCACCTCTGCATCCCGCCCAGCCTGGGCGGGATTCCCTCCTCTTCGTCTTGGGACAAGGACGACATGGCCCCGGACATGGCCCGCGTCGAGTACACCATCCGCGCGCGCCTGTACCGCGACGAGGAGGTCGACAAGCGGCGGACCAAGATCCTCGAGGCGAACCAGGTGTTCAACGTCTTGCCCGCGTTTTCGGAGCAGCCCCCGTTGAACATCACGCCGGACGACAGCCTCTACTCCATGACCAAGACGAAATCCGTGCGGAAGTCGATCCTGTCGCCCAAGACGGGCAAGATTACCTTGACCGCGGCGCAGCCGGGGGCCGTCATGGTGAGCCCCAACGGCAGCGCCGGGACGACGACGACCAGCGCCCGGATCGACTTCACGTACGAGGCGGCGTCCGGACAGTCCTCCTCGTCCGCTCTGCCCAAGGTCACCGAAGTCACGTCCAAGATCTCGGCGGTGACGTTCTTCGGCGCCGGGGCGATCAAGGACCTCCCCAACATGGGCAACTGGGTCCGGACCTATGGCGCCGAAGGCCGCGGATCCTACACCTACAACACGAACCTCGGCTCCATGGCCATCAAAGATTTTGAGTGGGAGCAGCACATCTCCGCGCAAGCGCGGCGCGACTCCGGGTACTGCAGCGACTTCGCGGGCGACTCGGACCATTCCGGCGGCGGCGGCGGCGGCGGCCGACGATGGAGCAACAGCAGTTCGACCAAGTCCCACAACAACTCCTCCTCGTCCTCGTCCCCGATCTACCACACGGCGAGCCTGCAGGTGCCCGTCGCCCTCCCCACCCACAAGCGCATGTTCGTCCCGACGTTCCACTCGTGCATCGTGTCGCGCGTGTACGTGCTGTGGCTGACGGTGACGGTCTCCTCGTGCGGCGGGAGCAGCACCTCCAAGACGACGCTGGGCGTGCCGCTGCAGATCGGCGTCGAGCCGGACGCTTCCCTGGAGGCGGGCGAGGGGGCCGGCCCCCCGACGTTCGAGGCGGCGATGGAGGAGGCCGAGGTCGACGAGCTCCTGCGGCCCCGGACGATGCACGTGCCGGACGTCGAGTTCGAGAGGCATGCGTTGCCGGGGTATGGGGATTCGGTGGGGTGGCGGACGGCTACTGCGTGAAGGAGAGGGAAAAGAGAAGAAAAGGGGGGAGGGATTGATTGGGAAATGAGTCCGGGGTCTGATCATCCCTCGAGACATATGTTTCGTCTAATCTCTCTCTGCCACGACTGGTTGATGAGAAGTTGTTTCGAAACGTGCATGAGATGTCCTCGTTGAGCAAGGCGTTTTGGGATGTTTTATATAATTACGTTATTCATGGATTCTTGGGATGAAGTTCGTTGGGCTGGTTGGTGGTTTTGTCCCTCTCGTACTGGAAAAAGGCATTATATCAATGATACCCGACTGTCTTTAATTAATGTTTACTTTCTATGGTTATAGCAGATAATAAAGAGCGAATCTACTGAACACCTGGGTCTTGAATATTGTTGCCTAAGCCGCGCATAAGTTTTGGTGGAATTCGGCTCTGGCCACATGGCTAGCTACCCCTGAGATGCACCAGTTACCCCTATTCGACTTGAGTAGGAAGCAAGCTGAAACTTAAACAGCGCTTCTATGCAGCAACCACAAGGGTGTCTCTTTCGAGCAGCGCCGCAGCACCATGCCTAACTATCTCAAATAACTAGTGTAGCAGACACTGCTGAGAACATGTTATTGGTCTTCATATACCAGCAAGCCTGCCGCCAGCAGGGTTTCCGTATTTCCAGCTTCCATGTGCCACTGACCGACTCTCAGATACCATTGGTCGTCCTTTTCCGTGCAGCCTCGATCCCACGGAAATAGTTCCGTACCAGCTCCGCGTCTACCTCTGGGGCAGGATACACATCGCCACCAAACACGTTGGCGCCAATCGGCAACCCCTTGAACATCATGGCGGCAGCCGTTTCATCCCGAAGTCCCTCCACGATCGTGGCGATACGAGCGGCGTCATTGCCGAGAGCACGCCGTCATTGTCGACCGTACCGGCCGCATGGACGACGCCGCGCAGCGAGAACTCGCCGCCGTCGCCATCGAACATGGAGAAGACGCGCCGTATGCTGTGATAGTCACCGACGTCGCAAGCGGCTACGACGACGGTGGCGCCGAGCTGCTTCAAACCAGCTACAACAGAATCCGCGCCAGGGGTTTTCAGGCCACGGCGTGAGGCCAGCACAAAGCTGCGGACGTTGTGGGTGGTCGCGAGCCATTTGGCCACTTGCTTTCCGATGCCTCCCAGGCCTCCTGTGGTCAGAACAGTCCCGCCCTTGGCCACGATACGGGATGTCTTTCCGTTCAGTGGATGGGCTGCGCAATGCTTTCAGCTGCGGCCTGCAGTTGAGTCAGTGCTTCTGAAGTGAGACTGAGAGTGTGGCCTGGGACGTCGGTATCCGATGCGGTGCCCCATATACAGGCGAGGCCATCCAGAGATGTGGCGTCTTGGAGTTTCTCGACCTAGGTTAAGAGGATACCAGCTTGAGATAAAGCTCTCCGGACTTCCGGCTCCCACGACACCAAGCCATTGGGACAACAGATTCCCCAACGCGTACCGCGTTCAAATTGTCTATTTTCCTTGTCCACTTGATGCCAGCTGATCTCAAATCCCATGGAGTTAATATTATCTTCTGCCTAGTTCTGGGTGCCAGTTGTACTAAGAGTGACGAATGTGGTATGAGCAGATGATACCGGCGGCCCAGGTCCTTTTGTTTGCTGCCAGGGATGGTGTCAATCGGTTATGCAGATTAAAACGGCAAACTATTCACTCCGCTATCTCCTTGAACGCCATAAAGCAGATAAACGTATTCTACGGTCTTCTCAATGATCAACGTGTCTGTGCGAGGGTGTTCCAGCCATTCTCGGCGGCTTAAACGTCACTCCCGACACCCTGGTACGTTCAGTACATATTTCTTCTATTTTATGGTGTTCAAGGAGATACACCCAAATGGAGAGTTTGTTCCTAGTGTATTATGTAGCTAGCCTTCTATTCACTACTAACGTGGGAATTTGGCTACGAAGCATTTGCCAGCTCTCTTTGCAAAAGTGCTGCAATATTCCCTTCGCTCTTTTTACTTATGTTCCCATTTTTCGTACATGTCTTTACCTCGTCATACGCCGGTTTCAAGCAACAGGGGGGAGAAATAGAAGTTTTCCGGCAATGCAACCATTGACTTACACGGGATGGGTGGTGGGTCAAAATCATCCTTGGCGACCTGTACCGAAAAGGTAATTGTCCCAATTGGGCAAGAGGCCTCAAGAGGCCGTAAATAGCATTTGGAGCCGGCGATCCGCCGCGTAACCTCCAGCTCCACCCCCTTTGAGATTTGAGACGAGACCGCTCGCTTAACCATGACGCACAGTCAGGGACTAATGCGGTCGGATCTGTGGCTTGACGGACCAGCCAGCATCTGGCTTGGAAGCCTGTCAGACTGCTCAGGTAGGCAAGTCACCCTTAAAGGACTCTCCATACGTAAAGTAGGCAAGTGAGCCAAGTCAGTAGAACTCTGGTTCGAGTGCCCTTTGGGAACCAAGCAATGCCTAAGAACCAACTACATTGGCAGCCGGGATTCACCCTGTCTCGAAAACCAGCAAAGAAGTCGATAGCGCGAAGGAACAAGGCCGGAGGAGGGGCAAAAGAGGGATCCGGGCCACAGCAGTACGAATTCATCTGCGAGTACCCCGTGGCGACAAGTCATGCCCAAAAGCGTCCCAAGCGACTCGCCGCCTCTGAGGAACCTGATGCTTCTACTACTGCCGAGCGTCCAGTGACAAGCCCAGCTGCTATTCAGTCCAGTCCCGGTGCCGATAGCACCAATAATATCGTTCTTGCCAGCAACTCATCCGGCGAGCAAGAGGCTCCCTCGGGAGCTGCCTGCCTCGATGGGTCTGGAAGTAGCGGGTATCCCACGCCCGAGAGGACCGGCCCAACGGCCGACTCTACCCACACAGTAGAGGCCCCTCTAATGAGGCTCGGAGCTACCCAGGACTCGCCCCGTCTCGGACACCATGATTATACCTTGGCACCAACGAGCGTGATGTATAACAGCATCTCTCACCGATTCGGGCCCATTCTCAACCGATGTACGAGACCTGGCACCTTCTTCTTTTTGACAGTTTGCTGCAAGTTCATTCGTTGACGTTTCCAGACAACAAGGAGTTCTGCAAAATTCCTTTAACTGCCGATCTGCAGGTTAACCCGTTTCAATACCAGAGGGTCCTGGACACGGAACCTATCTTTCTACTGCATGCTGTGATGGCATTGGCTGGCCATCATGTAGAGAGCCCGACGACCGAAGGCCATCATCGCAAGGCCCTTCAGCTACTACGTGAGGGCCTCAATGTGAACAGCGGCTCGGACGATATTTATCATTTTCTAGATACCATTATTATCCTTTTCTCGCTCGATGTAAGAGTCTTCTATCTTCTCTTTCACCCCCTCCCTCCCTCCTTTTCCAGACAGTCCTAGCAGCAACCAGTTTCATAGCGGATCCTTAGGAGACGCAATCGACTCTGGGAAACTGGAGCACGCATCTTACGGGTGCATTTTCCCTCTTGGAAGCAAGCGGCGGTATCCAGAAGTGGACGCAGTCTCCCAGGGCCGTGGTCCAGGTGGCACTGTTGACATGGTACGTATCAGAGGTGCCCTACGCGATGTTATTATCCTGACGCCGGCTAACCCCGATAGGTGGGACGCCATCACCAGCTTGGTGTCCAGAGAGGACTGCGTGTTCCCCCACTCGTATTTCGAGGCGGTGCTCGCCAACAGCAACGGACAAAAAGGGTGGGATTACTTTCGTCTATGCGGATGTCCGCTTCCGCTCGTGCGAGCAGTGATGCGACTAGCCCGGCTAAGCGCGGAGAAGAGCAAGTCGTCGACCATGCAGTACGTCAAGCTGGACGACGCCGTCATCTCCGAGCTCGAGCAGTCGCTCGAGGCCTGGCAGCACGTCTCGCCGTCCACGGCCGATGAGGACGAGAGCGCGATGCAGGAGGACATGGATAGCATGCACTGCTCCGAAGCGTGGCGGCACGGACTGCTCATCTACATGTACAGGGTGTTCCGGTGGGAGCCCGGCAGCCGCACCCCGGTCCACGTCGCGAGGCGCGCGAGGGTGGTGGCGGACCACGTCTTCGCGTGTCGGGCGGACGGCCTGGTCGCCAAGCAGGCCCTGCTGCCGCTCTTTTTCGCCGGCTGCGAGCTGCGAGATGAGTCCACGCGCGGGAAGATCCTCGAGTACTGCTCGCTCTGGAATGTCATGACGCGATATCACATGTTTGAGAGCGCGATACCTTTGCTGAATGAAGTCTGGGCCGATCAGGAGCAGAGGGAGTTTGAGAATGCGTGGTGGGGCCAGGTCGCGGACAGAAAGCACGAGGCCAAACCTCAGCATCCTTTGCGTATGCGGCTGTGTTTTGGATGATTAAGTACCTACCATATGGTACGATAAGAACTATGTGCGTCTCTTAGCTATGCTCTGATGCTTCTAAGGTGTTAGACAACTATACTGGAATATGGAGTGACTAGCATTGAAGGGTTGGCACTTTAGAGCCGGCACGCCAGTGGCCAATGTGCCTCTTGTCTATCGTGGGGGGCGGGGGCGATGTCTCATTGCTAGTCATCGAAGGGAAGTCCCAATGCGCCTTCAAGATATCTCAATATCCCCACAACTTTCTCGTCGTAGTATCGCCGGCAGACAAGTTGAAGAGACACCGGTGCTTCCCGGTCCGAGAGGACTTGCTTTGGGATCGCTGTAACATTATTGGGTAGGGGATAAGAGAGAGGCAAAAGAGGCAAGCAGACACTGGCAATGTTGCTGTCACGGTAACGCTGGGCCTCTTGAGCAACCTCTCGCCATGACCGGGTTGGCCGTTGGTGTATGGTTGCCGAGTTCGTAGAGCTCATGAAGACAAAACGCGGTGGCACCGGAGAGCGTAAATAATTTCAGACAAGGTAAAAAAGCAGAAGGAGAAAGAAGAAAAAAAAAGGCCGTTGCTCTGTGTGCTCATCCCAACATTACACAAGGCAATATCTAGCCAGTTAGGAGGCTCTTATAGAATATTGGATCCCGTGTGGGGGCATGACTTATACCCCCATGGAGCACCTCCCTCTCCGCTTTAGGACCTACCCAATTGGGCAACTACCCTTTCGGTCACCTTGTTCGCTTGGTACGTGCTTTCGACTCAGGAGGCATCTATATGATGTTATCTCAAGTCGAAACCTCGACTGGTGGCTCCTTCGTCGTACAAGGGCCTATCGTTGATGTAGCGCTAGGCCGACAGTCGACAACAAAACCCTATCGACATTCATACCTCATAAACGACAGGCATTCTCTTTTCCTTCCCAATTACACATTTCACTGTTCCTGTGCTATAGCAGTCTATCTTTGGGCCTGTTATCACTAGTAGTCGAACCAGCCCTTCCTCTGTCCCAGAACCAACATCCTACCACCCAAGTTACCCATCGCATCTCCTATAGGGGCAACCTTGGCTATCGGTTTTGAATCTCATCTCTAGACTTGGACTTTGTCATGGCCACTGCGGTCGCAACAGCTGCCATTCCATCACGCCCAACAAGCGCACAGGCGGGCATAACGGATGATGTTCCAGACAAGTCTGGGCATGCCCCTTTTACGTCTGAAGAAAACAAACAGGATGAAGCATTGGGACCACAAGAGCACGACTCCGAAGGTTAGTCTTGTCTTCCCCTGTTTTGAAAATTCAACCTCAGCCCCTTTCAAGTCGCAGAGCTTTGCTGACTTACGAGATAGGATCAGATCGTGATCCGCCCACCGTCATCGTCACCTGGGACGGACCCGATGATCCGCAAGACCCCTTCAACTGGCCATTCTGGAAGAAATGGGGGGCAGTAGGTCTCGGGCTTGTCGCGAGCTTCGTCTGCTCGATGAACGGGAGCATCCTCGCCGTGGCCCACCAGGCCATATCCGAGGAATTCGGCATATCTGACCAAGCCTTTCCGCACTCCTACTGGATGACCACCTCCTGGGGCGTGGGCGCCGCCATCTTCCCGCTCTTTCTGTTTCCCGCCATGGAGGACTATGGCGTCCGGCCCGTGCTGCTCTGCACATATTTCAGCTTCGTCTGCCTCCTGATCCCCATCGGCCTGGCGCGGAACTTCGCCACCCTCATCGCGGCCCGGTTCTTCAGCGGCGGCTGCGTCCCGCTCATGAGCGACGCCGTAGCCAGCATCGCGTCCAACGTCTTCCACGGCGACAAGGCCCGGAGCGTGCCCATCTGCCTGTACGTCCTGGTGTACCTCGGGGCGACCAGTCTGGGCCCCGTCATCGGCGCCGCGATCCTCGGGACGCTTGGCTCCTGGCGCTGGATCGGCCACATCGAACTCATCATGACGGGCGCCCTCTTCCCCCTCTACCTGTTCGGCTTCCCCGAGACCCGCGGCTCGGCCATCCTCGGGGCCAAGGCGAAGAGGATGCGGGGCCAAGGCAAGAAGGCATTCACCGCGATGGAGGCTGACCCGACGCCGCTGCGCCAGCGCGTAGTCCAAAGTCTAACACGGCCGCTGTATATGTTCTGCACGGAATGGGTGGTTTTCGTGGCGGCCCTCTGGGCCGCGTTCAGTCTGGGTACCATTTACCTCTTCACTCACTCGGTCGGTCAAGTCTACGGCGAGCTCTACGGCTGGAGCCCCGTCGAATCTGGGTACGTCCAAGGGGCCATCGTCGTCGGCGAGGTCCTGGGCACCGTGTTTTCGCTCTCCACGAACCACTGGTACGAGGCATCGGTGGTCCGCAACACGGAGGTCCCTGGGACCCCGATCCCCGAGGCCAGACTGTACGCGGCCATCATTGGCGGCTTCTTCGGCGTCACGGGCGGCATGTTCGTTTACGGGTGGGCGGCGTATGCTACAATCCACTGGATGGTGATCACGGTTGGCCTGACCATGGTGGGGTTCGGGACCACGGCGGTCGTGATCAGCATCGCCAACTACCTCATCGACGCGTACGCCAAGTACGCCGCCAGCGCGCTGGCGGCCGTCGGCTTGGCCGAGAACATGTCGGTTGCCTTCCTCCCGCTGGCTTCGTCGGCTCTGTATACGAATCTCGGGTTCCAGTGGGCTAGCACGCTCCTCGGGCTTGTGTCTTTGGTGCTGGTTGCGACTCCCTTTGTGGTGATCCGGTGGGGAAAGGAGATCCGGTCTCGCAGCCCTTTCATGAAAGAGGCCACGATCGATCGGCAGAAGGATTATGGGGTATCAGCTGGCGTATGATGGAATCCCCGGGTCTCGGTGGCCAGAGACATCATCAACCCACTTGCAAACTAATTGATACGTAAAAGCGTCGATCGTCATGAGTTGGAAAGATGTTGAGCCCGGTGTAGTAGAACAAAGAGCCTCTTGGTGCTCATATTTAATGTGTGAGTGTGTCCAGTTTGGCTGGCCGCGAAAAATATCTATTCTGTTCTAATAATTTATATATGACTATATTTCGGGATATGATCAAGGCAGTAGAATGACCACAGGAGGAAGAAGAAAGCTTACCTCTCCCGCCCACGAAGCGGTCAAGCTGTCTTGTGCCGCTTTGGCTGCATCATATATGGCGTTGTCTCTTGTGCCCATCTTGGAGAATATAGAGCCGATGTTGATGATACGTCCCCCGCCAGGCATCGCTCAAATGAAAACGACCGCCTGAATAATATACGTAGCCCCGAAGACGTTGACGGCGAATGTATGTTTCATAGACTTTGGCGTCGCAACCAGTAATTTCTGGTTTTCCCCTACTCCGGCATTATTTACTTTCAGTGTAAGGATAGGATCAGCATGATTGTTGGCAATGGTTTCTTTTCATTGTGAGATTGTATTACCTACCCAGTATATCAATGCGGGTGGCCCCGAAGATTGCAAGAGTCTCCGACACTATACGTTCTGCTACCCCTTCTTCTTCCACGGAGCCTTGAACGGTGGCTATTAGGACGCCGTATTCCTTCACGATTTCTGCTGCTAGCTTTCCGGCTCTCTATTTACTACTCTTGGACACATAGTGGATGGCGACGGACGCCCCGTTACGAGCCAGGACTTTGGCAATGCCATCGTCGATACCGTTCTCTCGACCAGATCCTGTGACGATAGCGACTTTGCCGGTGAGATCCAGTGTGTCTGCGGTCATACTGGGCGAGGTTATGCCGTGAGAGGTCTCGGAATCAAGGATAGAAAGGTTAATTAGCAGTTGTGGGAGATGTTCTCGCCGGGTCTTGCTCGAACCCTTCTACATCTACCAGGGCCACGCTTTTGGAACAGGCTCTCCCGCGGGGCAAGTTGCCGGTGCGAGAGGGGGGCAGGCTTACGCCGGAACGTTGAGTTTCCCGGCGTCATCATTAAGTCAGGTCCTTCGTGTGATCAACAGGCTATTCGGCTCAGAAGGATCACTAAAAAGAGGCACCGGTGCTGGCGGTTTTGCTCTGGGACGGCATGTCCCGTTGGGAGGTCCTGTCATTATCACAGTTTCTTTGGTATGGCTGGGCGATGAAGAATCCGGGGCTGCTGCTTTTAGGGAGCTCTTCGACTTGAGGCCGTATGTAACAAACATGAAGATGATGGATTATCCAGGCGTCAACCGCATCTTTCGGTTCGAGACGGGGATACGAGCGAGCATGAAGGGCTGCGCCTTCCATCTGCCTATCCGTGAGAGCTTTGCAAAGGAACTCCTGAGCCTATATACGGAGTTTACTGACAGAGTACCCGATGCCAACAGGAGTGTTTTGCAGTTTGACCTGTTTGATCCGACCGTGATTGCCACCAAAGCGTCTAACAAGGATATGGCGTTCTGCAATCGGGGCTACCATCTTAACGCTGCGGGTGAAATGATCTGGCAATCCCCTCAGAACGATGAAGCGTGCAGGCGATGGGCCTGCGACATTGCGGCGATCTTCAAAGCAGAACTGCAAAGGCCGAGAGGGAAGGGGAAGAACGGTGTGACAGCCGAAGACAGTGGAGGCCTGGAAAATAGCCCCGTGATGATGTACGGGAATCCGGGACGTAAGTCTGCATATTCTTATTTCCCCCCTCGAGTCCCCAGCAAGGAAACTGCTGATAGCGAACTTATAATATGATGGAAAGGCCTGCGATCTCTTCGGAGCCAATCTCAGGCGCCTCGAGAAAATCAAGGCAGAGTACGATCCGAACAATACTTTCGACAAGCACTTCAGCATTCAACCAAAGCCATGACTTTGGCATATTTTCAACGACATGTAGTTGCTGGGCCATAACATTTAGGGGTTCATGGGGTAGGAAAGAGCTCGTTCGTGAGCCTCTAGTCTTTCGATAGAAATATACGAAAGGGGCAGCCATCCAATCAATTAACACGGATCTATATAGACAGCGATAGTACTAAGACAAGGCCAGTCTTCCACAATGACCCAGCAAGCCAATGTCCCTTCCAGATTTTGAAAAAGACCGAGGTTAATACTGTCACCCTATTGGTCATATCATATTAAATCTGTTATCCTGCAGCCCATCTGGTTAGGATGCAGTCAGTTACAATAGGATTTGACTTTTGTAAGCGTCCATTCTTAACCTTCGTGTCCCGGTGACAAAACTCGCAGTCTCACTATAGCCGCACTCCCCATTAAGTAATTACATTCCTTTAATCAATATCCTCTGTTTATCCTAAATACTTCGCTTCCTCTGGAATGGATAATTAAAATGATTATTCTGTTTAATGCCTTTATTATAATCGAACATCTCGGGGTGCAACCTTGGCTGCCACAGGTATCTTATACTGAAGATCCCACCATGTGCTACTGGTAATCCCGCAAACGATTATTTCAGTAATTTTCTAGAGCAGGGCTATTTAGTGCGCGATGGGCTGTGAAGCAGGATAATCATGGCGTAACAGCGTGGAGAGTACTCCTTTTCACACGCCCGCAACCCTCGCTATAGCCATGGATTGAAACGCCTACCAGCTTGCTGTAAATTCCAGCTATGGTGACCCTAGATGATACCCCTGAGAAGTCAGAGTACCGAAATCAGGACGTGGAAATTTTGACCAGCATATAGTTTGGAAAGAGCATGAGTTTTCATTGTATTCTAGTCTAAGCTACGCCACAGGACGCAAACCTGGTTCTGGATCTACCAAACTCCCTAAAAGCACCTGACAGCCAAGCACCGAAACCCATGCTGACCGAAACGCCTTTAGACATGGGGGTGAGGTGTTAGCCGGTCAATCCCTATTCTCTTCCCAACGAGACCACCATCCGCTTAGGAGGTGTACTCCTTCTGCAGAAGCTTGGCGATCGTGTTGAGCTGAATGTTGCTGGTGCCTTCGTAGATGGCGCCAATCTTGCTGTCGCGCCAGAACTTCTCGGCCAGACCCTCGCGGACGAAACCCATACCGCCCATCCACTCGATCGCCAGACCCGAGACGCGACCGGCAACCTGGGAGGCGTACAGCTTGGCCATGGCGGCATCCTGGACAAAGTTTTGGCCGGCCTCCTTCTTGCGCGCGGCATTGTACACGAGAGCGCGGGCGGCCGCGATCTCCGTGTAGGACTGGGCGATCTGGTGCTGCATGCCCTGGAACTCACCGACGAGCTGGCCGAACTGCTTGCGGTCGTTCCAGACGTACTTGACGGCGTTCTCCCAGGCACCGAGCGCCAGACCAGTCATCTGCGCAGCAATACCGATGCGGCCCTCGTTCAGCAGGCCGATGGCGTACTGGTATCCCTTGCCCTCTTCACCCAGCAGGTTCTCCTTGGGGATCTCGACGTCATCAAAGTTGATGGCGCAGGTCGAGCTGGCCTTGATGCCCAGCTTCTTCTCCTTCTTCGCGATGCTGAAGCCCTTGGTGTCCTTGTCCATCACGAAGGCGGTGATGCCCCGGTAGCCCTTGCTGGCGTCGAGGTTGGCGAAGACGATGAAGAAATCGGCCTCCATCGAGTTCGTGATCCACATCTTGCTGCCGGAGATCTTGTAGCCGTCGGCCGTCTTGGTGGCCTTGGTCGCCAGGGCAAAGGCGTCGGAGCCAGACACGGGCTCCGACAGACAGAAGCTGCCCACCGTCTTGGTGGCCAGCGCGGGGAGGTACTTCTTCTTGAGGGCAGTGCTGCCCCACTTGATGATGGCGGTGTTGACCAGCGTGTTGTGCACATCAACCATGACGGAGACTGAGGGGTCCACGCGCGCCAGCTCTTCAATGCCCACAATGGCTGCGGTAAAGTTCATGCCAGCGCCTCCGTATTCCTCGGGAATCTCGACGCCCATGAGACCCTGCTCGAACAGCTGCTCGACTAACGCCGGGTCCATTTTCTCGGCCTCGTCCATATCGCGGACTTTGGGTAATATCACATCGTTGGCAAATTTGGCAACGGTCTCTTTCATCGCAAGCTCGACCTCGGAGAGGTGGTCTATGGGCGTCGGCGGGATGTCGGTTATATCATTGAGCCGGCGGGGTGTGGCCGAGAGGCATCTTGTTCTTTGTGCTGTTAGACATTGGCTGTAGGCATCATGAATAATTCGAGTGCAACGTACTGTTGGTGGGAGAGATTGAATGACCTGACGGGTCGGCTGCATCGCGGGGTGGAGGAGAGTTTGGATGCGACGCCCCGGCTCTGACGCAATGCAGGCCGGAGGGCTCGTGCAATTGAAGACATGGTGGGCGGCTTGTAATGGCAAGAAAGAGGTTATATGGGATATACTACAAGAAGTAACAATATCAGACGTGGCAGACTGGCACGAGTAAACAGAAGTAAAATCTTTTGAAAGTAATAAGTAGAGGTTTCAAATGTCGTCTTTGCCGAGTTCCAGTCAGATCTCAGGGCGCATTCCCCGAGGTAGCCTCAGCCGAGGGTAGCCACTAATAAAAGTTGCCGGACTAGAGTCTGGGGTAAAGCAAGGACAAGGAGCCACGAGATCAGATCCGGGCCATGGTGGTGGTGGCGGGTCAGACAAACTCGCCCACCTTCCTAATTGGCATGTGAATTGAATGAGTGGCGGAGGAACGGACAGGTTTAACGCCGACACCAGCCACAGCTGCAACCAATCAAATTGTGGCTTAGAGCTACCGGCAAATTGAGATTCAACTGTATCGGCTCCAGTGATAGCAGCACGTAGGGATTGATGAATATCTGAGCTGCTCTGGGTGTTCCCGATTCTCGACGAAACCGAACCTCACTGTCGCAACTATGGCAGCGCCGTTCTTCCGATACCTCATGCCGACCCTGGCACGGAGGCCAGCCATGACGCCGAGCATCTCCTCCTCCAAGATCCTCACCACGACAGCGGCCAAGACCACAATGCGCGCCTTCTCGAGCACGCCGGCGCCGCAAGCGACGATAATGCAAGCCATTCGAGTCCGTCCACCTGCCTACATGCCACCGCTTCCGAATTGTTGAAGTTCTAACCCAGATGTGCAATAAATAGGGCTGCCACAACAAGGGCAAGCGAGCCCGCCACGCCGTCTCCCCGGCCCTGGCCGAGACGCGGTCCCCGCAGCAAAAGGGCGTGTGCCTGAAGGTCGGCATCACGCGGCCCAAGAAGCCCAACTCGGGCGAGCGCAAGACGGCCCGTGTGCGCCTCAGCAGCGGCCGCATGATCACGGCCTACATCCCCGGCGAGGGCCACAACATCCAGCAGCACAGCGTCGTGCTGGTGCGCGGCGGCCGCTCCCAAGATTGCCCCGGTGTGCGGTACCATCTGGTGCGAGGCTCGTTGGATTTGGTGAGTTTGGCCCCTCTGCTTGTTCTTACTCTCTCTTCTTCTTCGTTGCCTCATATGGCCATTGCGTTGTTGGGGAGCAATGGAGGGGCAATGGCAGTCGAGAGAGAACCTCTGAACCCCCAATATTGGGTAATATCATCTGGAGACACAGTTCGCTAATATTGATGTACAGGGTGGTGTGGCAAACCGATCGTCAAGTCGCAGCAAGTACGGCACCAAGAAGCCGAAGAAGGCCTCAGTAGGAGCATAAGGGGGGTTAATGTCTGGCCAGATAGATGAATAGAGGCAGGAAGCAAAAATCTAAGGCGCCGTATATGGTATATGGCGTTGCGAGACACGGACCTAAGCCTCACCATGTACATCACATGTTGTATATTATATCATAAATTAAGCGGACACCTTGAGGAGCTGTTTTCGCTGTATTCTGAGACGGCACAATGTCTGAAAGAGATATGTACAGAAGAACCCCTTTCGCTACCACATTCTCCAATTGGGACCCCGATGACGCCTATCCACACACCGACCGTTTGATGTGTCCGTTCCCCTTTGAACCATTTGATGCACATAATTTGAATTCGTCATTAGAAGGAAAATCAGCATGACTTCTATGTTATACAGGAACTACATCAATCTCTTTTTTTTATCTTGTCTAGTCTTGCTGGTTCTCGTAGCCTTCCGGCTTCTCCATACCGTTAAGGTCGAAGTATCGTGATGTGCCTGTTGGACGTTGGTCAGTGGGAAGCATGTGGTGTCATGGGGGCACGGATACTCACAAGAATAGCCCTTCCAGTCAAAGTTGTCCTTAGGATTGCAATGACAGCGGAGGTCCAGTCGTGTCTTCTCGCCGGTCGGGCAATGGGTGAAGGGCACGTGGTAGTAGGCAATGTCGTTGAAAAAGTGGATTTCCTCCTTCTTGAGCAACAGGCCAGCGGCGATCGAGTGGACGGGAGCATCGCCCCATCGCTCGTAGAAAAAGCCACCGTCCTTGTCGAGGGACTCGAAGAAGTCAATGTATGCCTGGGAGCGCAACCAGTTAAGGTTGCCAACCTCGAAGTTGGACCACTAAAAAAAGGTTAGTACTTGGGTTTCGGCTAACGTTACAAATCCACGTTACGTACCATGTGGCAGTGGTTGTAGGTGTCACCACCGTCGTCACTGAGGAACGCCATAGAGTTGCCAGTAGCAATGTGTTCGGGGTGGTTCTTCATGAACTTCTTGACACTGTCCCAGAGCGTAGGGATGGTCTCGACGTATTCGTACAAGCTGAGCACGAAACTGTACTTCTTCTTGTTCTCGGCCATGAAGCGGAAGGGGTCGTAGTGGACGTCGCAGAAGAGCTCGATGCTGGGCTCAACACGCCAGTACCACTCGTAGTTCATCATCAGAGGCTGGCGGAAAAAGAAGCCCGACTCGAAGCGGCACATGTGGCGGTAGCTGACCGAGTCGCCGTAGATGATCTTGCGCTGCGCCATGTCCTCGCGCACCTTCTTGGCCTTGTCCTGGTCGATGAAGTCGGGGAAAGACCAGTGCTCGTGGCCGATCTCGCCGTAGTGCGTCTTGCCGGAGACCAGCGAAGAGGTGACCTTCTTGAAGGTGGCATCGAAAGGCTTGTCGTTCAGGAAGACCCAGTCGTAGTTGTAGCGCTTGTTGAATCGGTCCTCGACCTGGCGGATCGAGCGGGCAATGTCCCAGATGTCGCTGTTGCGGGCAAGGGTGACGAAAGTAGCGTTCATGCGAGGGCCGGGGGCGGTGCCCATGAGGTTGTCCCAGCCGGCGTCGGAGGGCTTGAGGGCCATGGGGGCTTCGGAGAGGTCTTGCTTCGAGATGGCGATGCCGGAGTTGCTGGTGGTGCCTTTGGGCGACGACGAGCCCACGTTGGACTTGCCGCCATCGCTGCCACTCTTCAATAACGCCTCCTCCTTCTGGATCTCGGAGCCCTTGGTGCCCGCTCCCGTCATTCCACCGTCACCGGCCTTGCCATTTCCGCTCGCAGTCGAACCGCGCCCGGCTCCGAATGATTCTGGTTTCAGTGGCACGCCTTGGTATGTCGAGTGGGACATAAAATAGAGGACGGCAACGAACTTGAGATGGCAGTTAGCATTAGTACTGGGGTGAGCGACTCAGGAAGTTCGGATCAGTAGAAACATACAAAAAAGGCAAACAGAACGTATCGCACGATACGTGCGTTTCCGGCCGCCATTTTGTCCAAATCCTCGCTACAATGGTGTATAACGAGAAAAAAAAAGATAAGGACCTGTAGGTGTTGAAGGGAAGAGATTGAGGTACGGAGGGTGTCTAGGGCAAATGTGAAATAGAGGATCCAGTCAATGCGATCGCTGGGTGGCCGATAGGGGGCCAATTGGGACCCGTTGTTCCTAGTCGAAGTATATGCAGCTTGGCGAAGACGTGGAACAAAGGGGGGCGTTAAATCATTTCGGAAAAGGCTGAAGACACCCCTAGGAAGAGCATGAAGTTGGTGAATTATTTCAAAGGGGTCACGGTGAAGGGAGAGAATACAGCAGGTACAAAAAAGCAATAGGTGAAACAAACAGGTTTGTATTGTATTTGTTCCTGTGTCGCCGCCTCCGAGGGAAAAAAGAAGGGAAGTACAGCGCAGCAGGCGGGCAACCAAGTCTCTTGGCTCTGTTACAGTGCAGCGAAGAGGAAGCGATCAATCGAACATCAATTGGTAGCGCGTTTTGGGGGGTGTCGAGCAGCGGCAGGCTGGCAGGAATGGATTCTTGCCCAGCTCTCCAACTCTACAAGCAGGATGGCAGGATGAGGAAGAAAACCACCAATGGCTGCGCGTGCGTGACTGGGTCTTCCTGGGGAGGGAGCCTGGGAGCCTGGGAGCCTCTGGACCACCTGCATTCATCCATTCAATTGCTTGGGGATACATGCATTCGGGTTCGGCCTCAGAAGTTTTCTTCAATGTTCCTTTTGTTCCTCCCTCCTCCCCATATCTAAAAAAAAATGGCAAGTTTACCGACCGGCGGCCAGGCTACATTCTCCAGCTTTCAGCTGTAATTCCCAAGGCAGGTGTAACCTGAATAGGATATCGGCCCCCTGAATGTTTGATGAGACACAGACTACCCTACCGACTATGCACGCTGGCGTCTAAGTGACAGGGCAGCAGGGCCAGGATATTGGACTGCATCTGCGCCGCTAGGAAGGGCTTGGAGGGGGGAAAGGGGGGGGTCTCTCCGGCATGAACAGTAGCTCCAGATGACATGACATGCGCTGAAGAACATCCATGGATGTTAGTAGACAGCTGGGAACAATCAAACTTACAGCGGCAGTGCCACTAACCTGCCGTGCCCGGATCCATGCTGTGGACCCTACTACGTGGCCTTGGCGTGCCATACTCAGCACTCTACTTTTGCACACTCGGAAAAAGGCAAACAAAATGTCTGTGGGAGCTTAATAGGTAAGTACGGCATGGCTAGAATGCTTACATGTGTTCTGCATGTCTCTGATACCAAACTGCAATAACTATATAGGTTAAGTATGCATGCCCTTTAACCGTGAATCATCCGGCTGCTTACCTTCAGAGTCGTAGGCATTGGTAATGAATGGCCTGGCCCGGAGTTGCATACCTGTTAGGCCTGGGATGAAGAACCTTTCCATCGAAACAACGTGGAACAATCCGGCCATGCAGGCCCAGCTGAGATGGTATTAGCCAATCGACACACGTTTTTAACTGGATGAACCTAGATAACTCCCCAAAAGTCGTATTCTGTTATGCCTGCTCGAGCCGTAACACGAGGTTTCCCAAGGCCCAGTAAGATAAATGGTACCTGCCAAGCTGCCAACGCCCGGGTAAGACGGCGGGTCTCCACGATCAAGCGTTGTCGATCTTCGTATCGAAATAGCAACACGCGACCTGATGATATAATTTTTAGCTACATTTGACAGTACCTGCCTGGCGGGAGACATCTGAGTTAGCATCACTAACCACAGAGTCCGGATATCCTTACTTTTCTAGTGTGAGCTCCCATGGCTTGGGAGCGGTACCGACGATCACTTGGTCTTCCCCAGTCTATGCCGGACCGTTGAACGTGTGCGCGGCACTGACTGCCGAAACAGAGATCCGCGTATTCGAGAGGATTCGTCGCATGGCTCGCTCGTTGTCGCTATTAAGTCCTTGTGTATTTGGGTTGGTATATAGAATACTCATCATTGGCCAACGAAGACAACATCGCTGTGTGCATAGGTATTGCTTTGCAATATGCTGCGATGTCTCTTATGATATAAGTGACCAGCCAATTGCCTCCCCATGCAGGAGGTTGCCGCATTTTAAATTGGGCGAAAGGAAACCCTGGTACGATGCAGGTGCGGAGGCAGCGCTAGATATTTTATTTCGACTGATGCGTGCTCTACCTAGATCGATTTACAGCATTGTTAGGGATATAGAAGTTGACAAGACGTCCGGATAACGCAGACTTATAGATTTGTACAGGAAATGTATATTTACTAGAGACAAAGCGATCCCGAGAACCCTCCTCTGCCAAGTCGGGAATTGTTATGGCTGCGATATCATATGCATCGCTTCTTGCTTGCCTTCAGAGTTGTCGTCCTTGTCCTTGTCGTCGTCCTTCTACTCATCGTCAACGTCGTCACAATCATCTTGTCCAATACATAACAATCACTACATCTGCCGCTGCGCTAGGAGCTTTTTCTGTTCTTGCTGTCACAACTCTTTCAGACCGTCCTGCCTGGAGATAGATTCAGCTTGGCATGTGGCTCTCGTAGCGTTTTTCCAGAGGCTGATATCAGAGCCTTCTTTCAGGCGTAGGCGGCGAGCTACTCTGTCAACATCAGGCGACTCGTGACGAAAGAGGCCTTCGAGAGCGCCTTTTGCAAGGATGACGACAAGGACGAGGACGAGGACAAGGAAACAGACTCATGTACAGATGTGTATATTTGCGTTATCCAGACGTCTTGTCCAATCAGGAAGGCCAACCTTTGTGTAATCCACCTCCGGTAATCTATCATGGTAGATAGACGTCTTATAACAGATCACCCGAGGTGGACTACACAAAGCGTCAATAGCCGAGCAGATATGGTTAGCCGATACTCCATTCTCGAGGAACCACTCAACGACGGAGAGCCAATCGTGCAAAATAGCTCTACCGATGGGCGTCTGACAGCAGAAAGGGGGCTCGAGATCGAAGCGCGTGTTCAGCCAGTTGGAGTGATGGGTGGTCTTCCTGATTGGATAAGACGTCTGGATAATGCAGAAATGCTTGATGACGAAGGTCCAGATAGGTCTGCCTTGATCTTGAGCGTCTTCGGTGTCGAAGGATCTTGTTGCGGCTCCAAATTCCCTTTTCCCACATGTTGTCCTTGTTGGGTAACCCCATCAATCACGGAAGTCTTCTTGCGATAAGCAATGGGTAAGGACAATACGTGTTCTACTCTACCCGGGTTCTTATAGAAATGTTTGACGTTTTCTTCAAGGTGAATTCTATTTTATCCAGATTCCTCCAAGTTCTGTATCAATTTCTCTGCTATTTGAAGATAATCCATTTACAATATTGTTCTTATCCCACCCAGGGGGAGCAGACGTTGTTATCCTTCTCCTCAGCAGGCCATATCCTTTGGAAGAACGGTGGGAAAAGTTTCCCGTGGACTGGGAGTTGCTGAGGCGGGTGCTCGTCCAAATATACAGTGAGGAGATGCGTATACATCGCTGATCATACCATTTTAGTTCACCGATTTGTTTTTTCCCATGTTCAAATTGCAATATCCGTCGGGCGTGGTATATAGCACCTTGAGTTTACCCCATGTGATTTTACAGCTGATATGACTCTTCTCCCAGGTGCTGGGTTACAGCAGGCATAGATGGCTGGAGGCAACAATGTTGACGACGTAGGAAGATCATGCCGGAAGCAAGGCTGGCTTCACTCCACTTCGCGATCTCCGAAAGCTTTCTTCACATGGCCACTCAGTTAACGAACGAGTAAAGCACCAAATGATGAGGGTCATCATGCTGTTGAGGTGGCTAATACTCGACGGATAACCTAGTAAGTTGTGTCTTGCACTCATTGATACAAGCTGCATCTTACTGCATTGCTAATACCCAAGGTTTCTGGGATTCACTACGAAACAAAAGTTTTGGGTTTGAAATGGCAATGCATGTGAAGAAAAGACAGGTGCACTCTAACAAAATAGTCCTCAAGCCGCGTCATGACAGACGTTAGCAGCATGCGGCCACATGAGACTTACAGGAGGGAGTGCCTGTAAGCTGAAAAGGAGGCTGGACTAATCATTGATTAGCCAACATTCGCAGCTACTGATACCCTTCGAAGCTTGATGTATAGCTGGCGGTTTGGTGTGACCAGATAGACAAAACCTATGGGTTGGTTTGCATCACGTACCTACTCAGCAGCCCATCGACGCAATACACACGCTCAGGACATACTTGGGCTACGCTGATGTAACACAAGCTTGACCCTGTGTACTCTTGCGAGTGAACGCATCTCATCAGCTTCGATGGCTTCCATCGATGGCTTAAATCAATGGCATACTACATGTAAGTAGTTAAGATGTAGGCATTCACTTACTGGTGTGGTCGTCACTGTACCGTTGAAGGTTGAATAAGGTGGATCTCCAACCCGTTCCATGTCGAGTCCGCGCCCACGGACCTGGAGCGGCGGCAGCGTGAGGGCGGAGTGGAATAAATATGATGCCGAGACTTCATCCCGCAGCTGCCAGGTGATGGCTGGACCTAAGAGCTTGGGCGGCCTAACCAAAGCTGGCTGGCTGGTGCAGCACCAAAGACAGAGAGCTTTTGTGCCTGCCCGCCTGCCCGCCCAGTCTGGACCTCACAGTAGGCCCAGAGGCTCAGACCCAGGAAATCAATCATCATCATCAACCGTGCGCAGATCAACCACGCGCCCTGGTTCCTGACCACTACCAACATTCACCCATTTTCCCTCATTATCAAAGCAATCTACCACTCTCGACTTGGGCTGAGCCACGGGATTCCATTCCTTGGTTCTGGCACTGAAGAGTCTATTTCTGAAGCTACAAGGGCTGCCCTCCACCTTGCGCGGTCGGACTGTGACGGCCACGATATCGCCAATATTCCAACTTCGCATATCGTCGCATCATGATCCAGCATCCTACCAACGTGGCAATACAATATATCTTTGGTTTATTCTAGCTGTAAGTACAAGCCACCATCTGTAATCCCATTTGATTCGGCCTCCCTCTTCGCCGCTGCGAAGCGCAATGTTTGTTGCAAGTGCGGCTTCCACTGTCAACATTCCCAATCCTGGGCAACTTGCCCCACGTTGAGCAGTGCACACACTCCGCTCCCTCCCACCAAGACCCTATCACCACATATTCCAACTCGGCCATGTTCAGGGCCCATGACGACCCGGACAGAAGGTAGCCGTCACAATTCTTACATACATATTGCAAAAAGACGGAGTTATCTGGGCCTGATATCGTGGGTTCCTTTGAACTTTACACTGCGGAGATATTCAGATCTCCGCATCATTTATTTTTTTCCCTAAACGAAACCCAGATGGGTACCCTTCCCGAACCTTACTTCATATTACCAACGTCTCACACATTATTTTTCCCTCTTCCCCGCATCACCTTGCCTTGCGTTGACGCGTACTAAATGTATCTCTAGATCTCGACATCTTTCAGATTCTCTCACCATTTTGCCTGCGGAGCAATTCCCCGGTGCGACCTAGTCCCCAAGCGCCGCCATCATGGCCGGTCACAACCCATCGGCACCTGGCTTCAGCCAGTCGTACGACCCGTTTGCCGATCTCTCCAAGTTTGACAACGACCTTGAAGCTCTGAACTACGAGGATTATGACGGTTTGGGCGATCAGCTCGACGAGACGGACGATGCCTTCAACGATGACACCTTTGGTGATGGAGGCAACGCGAGCACTTCGCAAGGAGGCGTAGGCAAGGATTTTGATTTCTTTGGCGCCACTGCCAAGGTTTCGAATGCCTTTGAGGAGGAGCAGATGCGATTCCAACGTCACCAGCCCGCCCCCAAGATGGCTCCCGCTCCCCAGCACGACCCCTACATGGGCTATGCCCAAAATGCCTACACGCAGCCCAAGCCTGTTCGAAGCGGCTACGAAAAGTACCGCGACGCTGAACCGACCGCCGATTTGCAGATCGATGCTTCGATCTGGGGCACCGCACCCAAGAAGCCAGCAACGCCTGCGGCCGCTGGCTACCCCTCACCGCAGCCCGCCAGCCGCAAGGTCATGAGCCTGGAAGAGGTCGAAGCAGCCATGCGCGCCCAAGCGTCTGGCAAGACGCCTGTCCCCAACTCTCCTTACATGCATCCTCCTCCCCTGCAGCAGCAGCAGCATCAGTATCCCCGCCAGGAGCAGCATGTCGACTACCGGTACCAGCAGCCTGATGTACCCATGCAGCCTTTCCTGCAGCCTCACGATGCTCGATTCGGCTCCCCTGCTGAATCTCATCAGGCACAGCCCCAGGGTGCTGGTGTACCTCACGGCCATCCTGTGACCATCTTGCAGCGACCAACATCCCAGAATATCCCCAATGTGCCCAGTCCTTTGTCTCATCAGCATCAACAATACCCGCAGCCGCAGCAACCACCCCAGCAGCAGCAGCCGAAACAACAGCAGCAGCAGCCTGGCATGCCGGCTCCCACCCAGATTCTGCAAAACCCGGCCCGTATGTCTGGAGAGGCTCCACGTATGGGAGGTCAGGCGCATCGACAGCAGAACTCGTACGGGCGCGGCCAGCCGCAGCAGCCGGTCATCACTCACCCTGGTCAAATTTCTGGATTGTCGGACAACGAGAAGGCCGCGTTCCTTGAGGCGGAAGCACGACGCGCCAAGCGTAACCACAAAATCTTTGTCCTTAGCAAGGATAACGGTCTGATGACTCCTCACGACAAGAACTTCATCACGAGAATCCAACTGCAGCAACTTGTTTCGGCTACTGGCGACCCTGGCGAGTACGGCGATGCATCTCTGGCTGAGGACTTTTATTACCAAGTCCACAGCTCCCTCCGAGCAGGACGGCCCAACCCCAACCAGCCGCTTAACAACTTTGCCCAAACCTACTTGTTCCAGACTGGTAACCGTCATGGCAATATGAGACGCGGCCGTGGCCCCGAGAACCATATGCAGAGAATGGAGCAACAGGTCCAGCGTGCTGTGGAAGCCGCTAAGAACAAGCCGAAGAACAAGCAGCTTGTCATCGAAGGTAGTCTTGGCAAGATCTCTTTCAGCAACGCAAAGACGCCCAAGCCCTTGCTCAACATCAAGCGCACCGATAGCGACAACAATACTCACCGGCCGGCCAGTGCCCATCGCGCCCATAGCTCTAACATCGCCGATCGTAAGGTGACGCTCCGCGCCATTGAGGATGTCTACTCGACTTTGATGAAGATGGAAGACCATGAGCGTACTATGCCGCCGCCCGACGATGAAGCGCACAAGGAATGGCAAGCTACTGCCGAGAAGTTGAACGAGCGTCTGTGGAATGCTCTCAAGGTCCACGAGCCGGTTGGTGGCAGCGCCATGCACCCCTTCATCACGTTCCTGTCCTACCCCAAGGGTAAGAAGGCCATCCCTCGGGTCTTCCGTCAGCTCAGCCACACGCAACGCACCACCATCCTGACTATGATCGTTGTCCACCTGGATCAGCTCGATGTTGTCCATGGCGCGCAGGTCCAGACCGGCGAACCTATCAACTTGTCGGCTGCTATGCGCGAGAGCATTGAAACGTTCTCCATGGCTGTGATGCCTTCCCTGTTCAACCTGCTGAATGAGACTGAACTCCACATCGTTAGTGGCGTACTGGGCATTATCACTCAGCGGGTCAACATTGACTCCATCGCAAGAACCCGCATTGGTATCTCTGTATTGACCATGATCTTGAGCCGTGCCGAGATCATCAAGGAATCCGGTCTGGCGAACGAGCAATCTTGGCAACAATGGTGAGTACCTAATCAAAGACCCCCTAGAAGCTTGAAGATCGAAATGCTAACAATGTATCAGGGTCGTCGAGTTCAACAGGTTCTTCAACCACCTGGAGCCTACCCTCCCTCACATCTTCCCTGGAACCGTCACTTCTGGAGAAGATGTCTACGTGTGGCAGTTCCTCGCCGCTATCGGTATTGGCGCCAGCCCCGACGAGCAGCAACGCCTGGTTATTGCCGTCAAGGACCGTGTCATGGACACTGTGGCGCTGTCCAAGACTCTGCCCTCGGAGATGGCCAAGCAACGACTTGACAACGTGAACTTGTTCATGCGATCCATCGGTCTCGATGTCGAGCTTTTGAAGTAAATCAAGGGCGGCACACACCGCCGCAGTTACTGTGGACTATCCCCTTGAGTTGGCCAAGGGGAAGCTTATACCGAACAAGTTGGCTATGTTCACGTCTCGACATTGGAACATGTCAGTCATTGCGCTACATATAGACTGGCGGTGGAATGTCACAAGCGATGCGCCAGCCAGACTGGCTAATCGATTTCCAAATTCTACGGAGATCTAGAGAAATGGCAAAGGCATCATTCCTCACACAAACTTGAAGCCGGATGATTATCCAGTCACCCGTGCCATCCTACTACTGTAGGCACATTTTTGACCGAGACCGGCTGTATATACAGCCAGATCTTTTCGGTCAAACGAGATCTTGCTGCTTTGGGTCTACCCTTCGTCTTATCATCAAAAGTAGGCGAGGTCGCCTATACGAGGCAGCCGAGATCGTTCAGTTATATCTTGTTAGATTAGAGTCCCGTTATTATAGCACTTCTTTCTATGACACAAAAAAACATAGTGAGGAAGACAACCACAAAAATTCATGAATATATTGATAAGCGAAAATCGTCGCTTAAGAAAAGCCCCCCTCTCTTTTCGCCTCCGTGAAGAGAACGCCTGTAGAATGCTACAAGAAAAAACAACGCCAGGCCAATGCATAATCAATTGCCACTCCAGGCATCATATCTCGAAAGCGGGATTTGCCCACCTCCTATTTTCTTCTGTTTTTTGCTTTGCTTTGGGTTCAGGATTTGGTCGGTCGTATCAACCATCTTGTACTCCCCTCATCATTTCTTTGCACCCCTTTTCGCAGCCGTCGCCGCTGGTGTCGCAGCCGGAGCCTTTCCTCTGCCTCTGGCGGCTGCACCTGCCGCCGCTGCACCCGCGGCTCCTCGGGCAGCTGGCACCTTTCGTACCCCGCCCTCGGTATCCTCTTCCTTCTTCACGACGAGGGCCTCGTCTTCGGCCTTGATGCCCGGCAGCACGGTGGAGCCATAGCCCTCGAGCACGCCGACGCGGTCCTTGCCGGCCACGGCGTGCAGGAAATCCTCCTCGCCCCATTTCACGCCCAGCTTGAGTTTTTGCTGGGCGGCCTCGATGGCGGCGCTTTCGGTCGCCTTGCCCTTGCCCTTGTTGCTGCCGGCCTCCTTGCTGTCGCCGTCCTTTTTGGTGTCGGTTGCTTTTTCTTCTTCGTCCTCGGCCTCGAGGGCGGGCGCGTAGTGCAGCGTCTTGTTGTACAGCTCCCAGGCGGCGTCCTCTTCCTCGCCGACGTACTTGAGCTTCTGCCAGCCCTCCATCTGCACGTGGCGCAGGCGGTCCGTCATGGTCTCGGTCGTCGTCTCCTCGCCGCTCGCGCTCTTCATGGTCATCTGAATGGCCTTGGGCGCGCTGGGGTTAGCAGCCGCCGCCGCCGCGGCTTCCTTGGCGAGGCCGGCGTTGGCGCGCTCGCGGGCTTGGGCGAGCTGTTTCTGTTCCGTGTCGGCGTCGAGGTGGTGCAGCTGGGGGCGGAGCTGGATCTCGGAGGTGGCTGGCGTGAGATGGAGGTTGTCTATGTAGGCAGTTTTCCATGTTAGTCAATCGCTCTTCAGTGCTCTTCTTGTGAACGTATATAGTCTCGGTTGTTGCTACTCACCTCCCTTGAAAACACCCACCAACCACCGACAGTCGTTCTTAGCGTTCCGGCCGTCGCCGTCCGTAATCATGCCGCCGAGGGTCTGCGTGCGCAGCACCTGGTCGCGCCGCACGGCCTCGCCCCAGTCGTAGATGTCGCGGTCCTCCTCGCGACGGCGGCCGCCGCGCGGGGCGGGGACGCCGACGCCGAAGCCGCCGGCGAGGCCGTGGCTGCCGCCGCTCTTGGCGCCCATGGAGCGCGTCAGGGTCTGGCCCCAGCGCATGCCCTTGTCCTTGTCGTAGCTGGCGGCCGAGTAGTCGAGGGCGACGTCGACCTCGATCATGCCCTGGACGGGCTTGACGCGCACCTCGTGCAGGGAGCTGTAGGCCTCGCGCAGGGGGCCCTGCTTGTTGGGGTGCTGCAGGATCAGCAGCTTGCGCGTCGACTCGGGCGGGGGGTTCATGTAGACGTTGTAAGAGGCCACGATGGGGTCCGGGTCGTTGGGGTCGAAGGGCGGCTCTTCTTTGGTGTTGGCGTTGGCGGTGGTGGTGGTAGTGGCTGCTGCGGCGTCGGTGATGGCGGCGCCGGTGGGCTCGACCTCGACGGGAGGGGTGTCGTCGTCGATATCCATGGTGCCGAGAGAGTGGTTGGTTGGTGAGACCAAAAGTCAAGAATGCAAAAGAACGGCTGATTGCAGAAAGAGTGACTCAATGGTGACTTGGAAGTTCGTCTGAGGGGTGTCAATGGTGAAGCTACAATTCTGAAAATTTAGTGGGGCATTGGAGCTTATCGGCTTCAACGTCAACGTGGGGTTTATCAGTCACCAGCGCCGCCAAGGTCGGGCAGAGCAACCATTTTCTTCATCATTTCTTCACCGCAGGTAATTTACGCCTGATTCTATTTTGCGAGGACAAGCTACAGTCTCTAGACCCTAGTATCGTATATGAGAATTGCCAATTTGCACGTCGTCAGGCCTGGATTAATCCCAGCGTCGTACCATATCATGTCGCATATTCTAGGCAGGAGGGTGGCTTCTTCAGGGGTCGACTTGGGCCACCCCCAGGCAGAAAGGCGCTATGGCGGCATGGCACTACACAAATGATTAATGATTCCGCATTATCTCCTTGCGTCAAGCAGCGCTGTGCCGCAAAGTGTCCATGATGGCTCGTGTAATAATTTAGGCAGATTCCCCAATTGGCAGTCCAAAACTTGTGTCGTATATTAGGTATATATTGACCTTCTGCCGCCCTTGACCCTTGGACATAATTCGGACATGCAAGTTTCTCTCACTTAAACAGACCACATAATCAAAATTGAAGCAATCGTCATGGATGCTCTCGAGATCTCACCCAAGCAGAAGACGCAGCTACACAGGGTAGCTGACCTCCTGCTGGTGGTTTACCATACCTTGGTGGAGATGCGCTACCTCGAGCCCGAGGACATCGAGGAAGGGCCCCACGACGTCAGCGAGCTCATGCCCTACTACGAGTCGCTCGGCCTAGACCCCACCGTCATCTACCTCTACAGCATCCTCCCCTACGTCGACGCGGGGGACCGGTCCTTCTTCCAGGGCGGCGACTTTGCTGACTTCCGGGACCGCGGCCATGTCAAGATCGGCCGGGACCCGATGTACACCGGGCCCTTCGAGGAGGGCGCCAAGTGGGGTGACGATGATGGGCCCTACATGCGGCCCTGGTACGCGGCCCTGTCCCACTGCGGTAACCACTGCAGCTTCCTCGTCTACGA
The DNA here is from genome assembly GCA_039105305.1 of Apiospora arundinis. Classification (NCBI taxonomy): domain Eukaryota; kingdom Fungi; phylum Ascomycota; class Sordariomycetes; order Amphisphaeriales; family Apiosporaceae; genus Apiospora; species Apiospora arundinis. The sequence continues at coordinate 3,774,518 of JAPCWZ010000004.1, forward strand.
CACTCGGAAAGACGAGATTGCCATCATCGGCCAGATGGACTGTGGGTCTAATGACCCTGACATTAACAAGCGATGGTCCGAGGGATGGACCGATGAGGATGATATTGATGAGGGAGTCGAGGCAGACAATGATGGGTCTGGTGATGGGAATTCTGCCAACGACAATGAGTCAGGCGGCGAAGACGAACAAGATGAAGATGAACGGGATGAAGGAGACGATAACAGCGACAGTGGTGTCTCGGGGATGGAACACGAAGAAGACGACGGTGACCATGATGATGATGATGGCGACAATGAAGATGACGAGGAAGAAGAGGAGGAGGAGGAGGAGGAAGACGATGGTATGATAGAGGAAGAGGGCACCATTTGCCAAATCGATTCGCGCCGCGCAGCCCCCGTCCTGCGCGACATGAACCGCTGGTACCGCGAGCTCCAGACCACCTTTGAAGGCGAGAACACGCCCCGCCGCTGGAGCGACGACAAAGAGGACTTCGACATCACGATCGCCGAGGTGTTCCGGCGGCACGGCTGGCCCGGCAAAGACTTTGACGGCGACGGGTTCGAGGTGGACCTGGAGCGCCGCGAGGCCCGGTCGTCGGTCAAGCACGACGTCGAAGAGCCCCGACGCCAGGTATCGGCGAAAAAGTACCCCGTCGAGCGCATGGATGAGGACATGAGGCGTCTCCAGGGTCAGATAGACGCGGCGACAGCTAATACTGAGAAGAAGGAGAAGACGTCCAACGACGACAAGACTGGGGAGGAAGCGCTCTGGATGACGCGCTGGGAGCTTTTTGAGACGGGGAGGATGCGGGATCATATGGCCAACGATCTGAAGGAGGCCGAGGAGTGGGCTGAGAGGGACTTCCCCGGTGGCGAATGGCGGAACAAGGAGGATATGCCTCTCCTGGAGTACGAACATCTTCGCCAGAAGTCCGAAGAGTACCAGGACAGGCTTAGGGAAAAGAAGGAAAAGAGCATGACTGAAGAGGCGGAGGCGGAGGCGGAGAAGGAGAAGAAGCAAGCCGACGTGAACACGGAAGCATCAAAAGAAGAAGACGGAAGGGAAGAAAGCGACAGCCAACCCCCCTGCAAAAAGCAACGCCTCCTCCCCCTCCGTTCCCTCCCCCGCGAAGCCCGGCGCCCCGCCCTCCTCCGCCGCGCCGCCGAGGCCTCCCGCGCCGACGCCGCGCGGCTCTGCGGCGAGGCCCGCGTCGCGGCGTCGGACGACAAATTCCTGGCGGGCCCGACGCCCCAGGAGTCGACCGTGGAGGATCGGCGAGAATACAGCCGGAAGATCCTTGCGAGGCTCGAGGGAGACCTCGCGGCCATGCGGGAGTGGGCGGCAGCGGACAACCTGCCGCCCGGGATGACGGCGACGAGGGCGAAAGTGGACGCGGCGATCGCGTGCGTGGAGGAACAAGCCAAAGGTTGCCGATCTTTGATTCATTGATTGGCCTGGCACGGTTCTCTCGGGCTGGAGATGGCGTTCGCCGAGATGCCAGCTACAGTGACTCTAGTTGTTTTATCTTTCTCTTTCAATTAATAGCAGTCTCTTGTTTTCTAATCTTCTACTGTCTACATATATACTTATACCATTTCGCTCATAGACAGCATTGCATCACGTCTGGGTTGCTTTAGTGGGCGTGCTAACTTAAAGCTTTTGATAGTCATCAAGGGCGATATTATGACTTTATTTATATTCAACAACTGAATAACTGGTCAAGTCCCGATCGGCCGCATTTAGACCGGATTCAATGACAGCAAACTGCACTTAGAATAAACACATCCATATCTTCTGGTTTGTCGCCTCTTTAGAATAAGAGTGCCTGCATGCATTGGGTCTATTGTATATACTCACGGCATCTTCCAGCCGCCTCGGTTGCCTTTTCTTATTCCTTTCAATCCAACAAAACGTTTGGTGCATATGGCAGTGTGTTTGTCACCTATCTGTGATGTGCAGTCCGCAATGTGCCCAACTGCACTACATATCCGTTTCTAAACCATTCACCTTCAACAAATAACAGGGGATGTGGTCTAGTGGTATGACGTTTCCTTAGCATGCTCTACTCACCTAACAAGTGTAGTAGACCGCATGGAAAAGGTTCTGGGTTCGATTCCCAGCCTCTCCAACTGTTTTTTTCTTTTTCGCCTTTCGAAATACATTAAAAGGCATATCCCCTTTTGCTATGGGCTTCTATTTTATCATTGCAGTATTGGATTGCAATTTTGTTTATCGTGGAAGTCTTCGTGGTATTTGGTGGTGAACTGGAAACACCACTCGCTGCCCCATCTCGTGGTGGGACCCAGCTTAATTGAAGTTGTAGGCAGCTCTTCACTCGTTACTCTTTACTCATATGTCCGCAATCAGTCTGCCAGTGTCAATAGAGAAAATATCGGACATAACCCAATGGTCACTGCATTGTAGCTGCTCTCAAGAGGCAGAGCTACATATTCACTGTGGCTAGGTAGAAGTTAACAGAAGTCTTGGACATATTGAACACAAATCACATCATCATCAAGACAGAAGAAAAGAATGAAGCACAGAGAGGCGTGTTCTAACCCTATCAATAAAAAATGTGAAGCCGAACGCCTAGAAAAGGGAAAACGATGAAGCTCTTTTTTGGGAACCCCCTAGACTCATAAGAGAAAACAAAACAAAAATACAAAGTACGATGCAGCAGCTTTTGTCGTCATTCCATCATTGATTGTCCTTCTCTCTAAAACCCGTGTTTCGTACAGTACACGACATGTCTTCTCTCGATATCTCTTTTTATTCACCCATCCATCAATATTCCACCACAGCTCTCACTGTCCAGACCAATCTAGGTTACCCAGTCGAGCAATTGCAAGTCTTTCGGATTCGCAGGGCCAAACTTCAGATTATCCTCGAGAAGTACCTCCTACCTACCAAGCAACTAACTTGATCTAAAGGTCGAACAACGGCTTGAGCTTGATGATGAGCTGCCAGTCGTCGTTGGTCATGTCCTTGCGGTAGAACTCCTTGAGCGTGTCGATACTGGCACGCGAGATCAGACTGTACAGCTGGTCGTCCTCCTCGAGCTGGCGGCCGTAGGTGGGCTGCGAGCTGCCCATCTCGATCTTGACGGCGACCGAGGGCTGACCCTTCTTACACACCGGGATCTGCTTGTGCTCTCTCTCGATGCTCGTCCTAAAATCACAAAATGTCAGTATTTGCAGGTTTTTTTTCTCCTGGATAGTGGGGGGTTGCTTACACTCTGCCCATGCCAATGATTTCCTTCGCTCCTGCTGAGTTGGTCTTGACCGCGGCGATAGGAGTGTTGACCCTCAGACTACCCTCAATCACGTCGACACCGATGACAATGGGGCCAGTCTTGTTGAAAACAGCGACGGGCTTGAGCACGCAAGGGAAGACGGCAAGCATCTTGGATTCCTCCTTCTTCTTGGCCAGCTGCTCGTCCATGTGCTTGGTGAAGTTGTCAAACAGATGGTAGATAATGTCGGCCGTGAAGATCTTGATGCCCTGCTCCTCGGCATATGCCATGGCTTCCTTGTCCACCTTGACATCGAAGCAGAGCATGACGGCGTAGTCGGGCGTCTTCTCCAACATGGTACCGCACTGCATCACATCGCGCTTGTACACGGGACCGATACCGACGTTGGCGACGGGAATCTTGCAGTCCTTCAAGAAATCGAGCAAGGCTTCCAGAGAACCCAGGGTCGAGGCCTGCACGGTGACACCGCGTCCGGACTTCTCAACTCGGCTGAACAGCTTGTTGAGATCACCCTCGACCTCATCGGCGAGATCATCTTCGTCATCATCGGGACCGACGACCAGCAGTCGCGAACCGGCAATGGCGCCCTCAAGACCAGGAGCACTGATCTTGACACCCATAGCAGCCTTGACTTCCTTGTTGTGCACGTACGCCGACTTGACGCGCAGCTCCTTGAGGGGCGCCGGTGTCAGAAGGGCTCGGATGTTTGTTATGATAGCTCCTTCCGTACCACAGACGACTATCCTGTCGCTCTCGCGGAGAATACCGTTGGAGAGAATAACATCGATGGTCATACCGAAACCTTCAATGGCCTTGACTTCGAGGACGGTGGCCTGGACCTCGGACAGGTACATCAGAGAACCAACCATGCGCTCCTGGGTCAGCTGGAGAATGAGCTTCAGCATATCGGGGATACCCTCTCCGGTGTGGGCCGAGGTGGGGATCAGCGAGACGAACTTGGCCATCGACTTGTTCTCGTAGTAGAGCTCCGAGTTGAAACCCTGCTCGGCGAAGGCGACCTTGGTCTGCTCGAGACGGTTCTTGAACTCGTTCTGCACACCCTTGTTCTGGAGCGCCAAACTCTCCTGGAAGCCGTTGTTGTCGACCTTCTTCCAGCCGTACAGACGATCAATCTTGTTCAGCGCGACGACGAAGGGCGTCTTGCGGTCACGCAGCAGCTTCATCGACTCCAGAGTCTGAGGCTCGAGACCGTGCATGATATCGACGACCAAGATGGCAATGTTACAGAGCGAGGAACCACGGGATCGGAGGTTGGAGAAAGACTCGTGACCAGGGGTATCGATGATGAGCAGACCGGGGACCTTGAACTCGAAGGAGCCGTCGCGGTTGACGACCTGCGTCTTTTGCTTGATGGCATCGACGGGGAAGTAAGTGGCACCAATCTGCTGAGTGATACCACCGGCTTCGCCTTCCTGGACGTTGGTCTGTCGGATCTTGTCCAGCAGCTTCGTCTTACCGGTATCGACGTGACCCAGAATACAGCAAATAGGGGATCGGAGGTTGTCTGCCGAACGAGCCGCCATGGCGACCTGGTGAGCCTTCTCTCGCCTCTCGGCGGCCTCCTTCTTCCTTTGGGCCTCGGCGGCTTGTCTGGCTGTCTGCTCCTCGTCCTCGGACTCTGACTCGGATTCTGACTCGGAGTCGGAATCCTCGGGCTTCGTCCTTGTCGGGAGTTCCTTCTTGGTCTCGCTCTTGTCGCCCTTCTCCTTTTCCTCGTCAGAGTCGGCATCCCAGCTGTCCTTGACATCCTCGTCGGAAGCGGCGGCTGCCTCCCAGTCGTCCTCCAGGTCGCTATCCTGTTTGGCGGCAGCAGCCTTGGCGGCGGCCTCCTTTTCAGCGGCCTCCTTAGCGGCCTTCTCCTCGGCTTCCTTGGCGGCGGCTTCGGCCTGCTGGCGGGCACGCTCAGCAGCTTCGGCCAGTGCCTTTTCCTCATCGACCTAGATGGGAGTGTCAGTACCAAAGTCGAACGGATCAAGTCGTTTCACCTCCAGGGGAGCATACCTTCTTGCCGCGCTTCCGGTTGTCGGCAGCCTTCTTCTTCTTCTCGGCAGCATCGGCGTCTTGAGGGCCAACCTTGATACCGGCCGCAAGCATTTGTTGCAGCTTGCGCTCGTTGCGGGCCTTCTCCTCCTTCTGTGCCTTAGTCATGAACTTGCCCTCCTTCTTGAGCTGCTCGATTCTCTCCTTCTCCTTCTGCTTCTTGCGGGCCCGCTCCTCTTCGCGACGCTTCTCCTCCTCGGCGTCGCGCTTCTCCTCTTCCTCGAGTCGAGCCCTCTCTTCGGCAGCCAGTCTCGCCTCTTCCTCGCGTTGCCTCTTCAGGTCTTCTTGCTGCTTCTGGAGAGCGGCAAGGTGTGGCGGGAGCTTCTTGCCCTTCTTGCCGGCGGCAGGTGCTGCGGCTTCGGGCTCGGCAGCGGCGGCCTTCTTCTCCTCCACGACGGGCTTCGCAGCCTCGGCCTTGGGGGCGGGAGCAGTCTTCTTCTTCAACGCAGCCTAGATTCACAATGTGTGAGTTTTTGTCGTCCAGCATGCAGAGAGGCAAGTGGAAATTCTTACCTGTTCCTTCTTTCGCTGCTTCTCACGCTCCTTCTTCAGCTTCTCCTTCTCGGCCTTGGTGAGCATGCGACCATCCTCGCCCACGTCATCCGGGTTCGGTGCGGCCTTGGCGGCTTGTTGCTTGCCACCCTTTCCGCCCTTGCCCTTCTTCTCGGGGAGGGCGAACTCGTCGTCGGCGTTGGCCTCGACGGGGGCCTTGGCGGTCAGATCCTCGATGGGCTCGGAGACCTTGTTGGCGTCGGGGTCGACAAAGTCCTCTGAAAGGCCCTTCTTCTTGCGCTTCTCGCGGTTCTTGCGCATCATGGCCATCAGACCGGTCGCGGGGGCATCGTCCTCCTCTTCGGCGGCGGGGGCGGCATCGCCTTCGGCCGGGGGTGCGGCATCACCGTTGGCGGGGGCGATGGACTCGCCGAGCTCATCCTCCCAATTGTCGGCGGCCTTGCCCTTCTTTCCCTTCTTGGGCGGCATGTTGAGTATGGGGCTGGTTTGACAATGTAAGAAACCAAGTCCAAATCCAAGCAATAAGGCCAACCGTTCAGTAAAAGAATGGGGTTGGGCGACACACTCGAGGGGCTCAAGATATGTCAAGTGGTAGTAGGAAAGAGAAAACCAGCTAAGGATCCAATCTGGATTCTTCTTTGGTCGAGAGAGGTTCTCGATGTGAAGTGGGAAATGTGGGGGTGACGGAGGTTCAAAGGCCTGCCTACTAGAGGTACCTCTGTTTCTTTACTGGAAGCCTAACGCCACTGTCCAGATGGTGGGCTTCAGGGTGTCTACGGCAGGTCGGGAGCTGGGGGAGCTACCTAGGTACCAGTGCTACGGCTTATGGACCTTGCTGTGGCATAAAGCAAGTCCTATCAATTACGAATAATTCTTCTTTAGAAAATAGAAAATGAAGTCGAAAGTACCTACTGAAATCTACACACGTTGGATGAGTCAGACTAACAACGTATGCGATGTTCAAAGTGTTTTATTTATTAGCACTATGGGCACTGAGATGTTTACATTTCTCGATGTCCACATATAATAGACCACTCTTTCAAGGAAATCAAATTCATGACGACGCTCAGTGCTGGACATATCCCATTTGCCCCTAGGAGTCGTGAGTAGCATGGCGGGGTAGCAGGCACTTACTTGCTGTGCCAAAGATAAAAAGCGCCGCACCGATAAACCCCTCGGTAACACACCTTTGCATTTTCCAAATTTGTGGGAGAATGGCCCGTGCGCTCTGACACCTCGAAAGCCCTCTGGCCCTCTCTCTGTGACTCTGAACCTGAGCATCCAGGGGGACAGGCGAGACGCTTATCTTACTCTACGGGTTTATGCATATAACCGCCTCCATTTAGTTACAATGCACTGGAATGTAACTACACACGTAGACCCACCAGGCGGTTCTTACATTGAATGCCATGTTGACTCACACGTTAAAAGGGGTTGCTCATCATCTGGTTGTATTCAATGGCGGAATATGTCACGTCAGCCGGCTCTGTGTGCCTAAAGTAGTCATTGTTCGAGCGGCTCTATTCAAGATTGGTTTATAAGCCTACTGAAGCTAAGTGCCAAGCTTGAGACTGAAGATATTTGGCTCTCACCAACCAGACTTCTATCACATCTCAAGAGTCATATAACCCCCCTTCTTGACTCGAAGCCTTCATGCCTCCAAAAATATGTATACTTCTTAGAGATAAAAAAATCCAAGACTTGTGGACTGGCAGCCAGAGCTTGCATGTGTCTCTTATTCTTCCTCGTGTCACCCGCCCTAAAAGACGGGCGCCAGGTAATAGCGTAGTACTGCATACCCAAGCTCGAAGTATCGCCTGCTGCTTGTTGATTCTGAGAAATCTCGGACATAACAGCCCTCGCACATCACCGTGAGAAGCTCCCGGAAGCGGTAATAGGCTCCTGGGTCTGCCATCAGCTCCTCGAGGGCATGCTTATCATAGCAGCGCTGTAAAATATCGCCGTCCACCTGCCTCTCCTTGATGGAGTCGGCCCGTGGTTCTGAATCCGACCATTCGATATCGGCTACCGCTTCTGCGAAAGGGCAGATTATCGGAGATTGCAGCGCGAGGTTGTGGATGAACCTCAGGAGCCGCCAGGCATCCATGCCGAGAAGGACGAAATGCTGCATAGAACCATCGATACCAAGACCAATGATGTCGGCATCATCCGGGCTGTTGCGGATGCGGTCATATTCCAGATCACGTGTGTACTGCTGCCATTGTGGTCTGGACCGGCACCGTGCAAAACGCCTAATCGTCATGGGAAGCTCGGCCAGAAACACCGTCTGGAGAGGCCGTACTCCTCCAGGAGGTTGCCATAAGCCCCAAAGCCCACAGCATATGTCAGAAAATAGGGTGATTTGCTGCACGTCATATGCCTGCTGCACATCGCCGGTCTCGATGCAGTGTGAGCCAAGTTTGGCCTTGTCGTCACTGTAGAGCCGGACCATGGTGTCGTCTTCCGGGTTGCTTTTGTAGTCGAGAACCTCGAGAGAGTCGGTGGACGTGACGACGTGTAGCTTCCCATCCACTACCTCCATCCACTGAGCTAGAGAGCTCAGCTCGTGCACTTTGGACGTCTTCAACTTCTTGTCCACCATGTCTATGATCTCGTAATGGACTTCTGTGCCCGAGCAGAGGAATACACCGTGCGGGTCGGTTGCAATCGAGTGTATCGGTGCGCCATATGGTTTGGATCTCCACTTTGTCCAGAATCGTATTTTACGAGAGGGACTCTGGTGGCTCTCGCTTGTCCCTGACTCATCCACATCGACCACTTCACTGGTGATGACCAACAACCGTCCCATGCTGCCTAATGTTGTCGCCAACACGATATAGTCCCACTCCCTGCCACTTCGTTGATATCTCCAACTCGCAATAGAGCGGACCACTACATCTTCATCCCCAAGTCCAGATATGTAGTCAGTCTCCTCCATGTAGCCGTTAAGGGGTAATGAAAGGTCTTCCCCGGTGTCAGCGTCGATGAAGAGCAGCGAATGTCGATCGCACTCAAACTCATCACAGACAACCACCATGAGGGCGTTTAGCCTCTGGGAATAGAGCACTTTCACAGGCTTCCGGTGCAGCTTGAAATGTCGAAGAACCGGCTTGGGCTGCAGTTCAAGCTCGGCAATGTAAATGACCGTCCCAGACACCATGACAACAGGCGCACAGAAAGGTCGTGTGGTGAGATTTTGTGGCAACCTGGCCACCGAGTTAATGGTAGGGGTCGCCATGGCAGCATCACTACTTTTGGTGGGCAACACTCGTAGTTTGGTCTCGAACAAAGGGCTCGGATCTCGCCTGAAGTCCCGTAAAACCGTGAGTTCCGAGTTGCAGCAGACGAACAAAGACGGCGGTTCGCCATCGTTGCTGAGGTCCAGTACTTCGGCTGCAGATAGCCCAAACTTGTCATGACGCATAGTGGCATTTGGTAAATCGCCGGGGTTGAGCACCATAGTGAACACATCGCCACTTCGTGTGCCGAGGACCAAGCTAGTAGAGTCGGTTTGCTCTTGGGCAGTCACTATACTGGTCACGGCTTCTATTTTCATCAGCTCGCCGGCGTCAGGGTCAGGGTCCGAGGTTTCTAGCCGCAATGCTGTGGAACGTGTCAGTTGTACGGCATCATCATGGGTACGAGAATGGTATGACTTACAAGCGATTATCTGAACCTCAACGGGGGCCGGCAACCTATTGTGCATTTGTTCTATAGGGTAAAGTGCAAGCACTGGTCCACCAGGGCGCCATACACCTGCTATCAGGACCACCGAGCCGGCGATCTTCACCAAAGCTAGGCATGTGACCTCTCCATCTACGCCAAAGGAGGGACTCTGCGAGACGTTCAAGCCGTCCACCGTCAGCGTCGTTATGCTGAACAGCGAACCAGCGTTGAGGGCAAGGCCCACGATACGGTCCTTACTAGCGGCGTGCGCAATTGAGGCATCAGCACCTCCGGCGAACTCGTGAGCTAGATGACGGGTGCTAACCACACATTAGCACAGTCCAACATATTTGTTTAGATTAGCAACGCACTTGTCATCTGGCGTCACTATCGTTAGTGCGCCAGCGGTTACTTGGATAGCGCTGCCATCAGTCACCGAACAGGCCAATGTGCTGGAAGACAGGTCGTAAGGGACATCCTGCTGTGCCGTAAGCTCGGCCTGGGTAAAGTCGTCCGATATGAATAGAAGGTCGCTTCTGTTTGGCGACGAGAGCAAGAGATGGAGACCCCCGTCTACTTCGTGGTCCGGTAGAGGGACTGGCCAACAGTGCTTCACGGGAATCTCGTAGTCCATTTCCAGCCCGATGCTAGCCTCTAGGCCATGGCGGAATTCCGTGATCGAACCCGACTTGCCACGCCCAGAGCATGCAAATATCCGGTCCTGTTGATATGCGGTCTGAGAATCGGGATTGCCACGTCGTTTCGACTTCGTGCTGATAACAGATTTTGTAGTGGCAATGTCGACAGTGGGTGACCAGTTGGGAATCGTCCCGATTTGCTTCGGCCGCTCTCTCGCTTCGATCTGTGTAGCCAAGTCAGCAAATATGAACCTAGAACCATGGATTTGGAGGGTATCATACATTCCAAACTGCGCCTGATCCAGAGTCGCCCCCTGTCACGAGGACGTCCGCTAACGAATCCCAGACACATCCAAAAGCTGTGTCGATATTGCAATCGACCGAACCCATCACTGTGCTGGTTTGCAGATCCGAGTCGAACCCAATCTCCAAGAACGTAATGATGCCGTCTTCGCGGGCCAGATATATGACGTCGCCATTCTTAAGGAACGCCGGTAGCCTATAGGGGCGTGTCCATGCCGTCCAAAGGGGTTGGTGGTTGCCGAAGTGGTATTCGCTTTCTTCGTGCTCTCCCAGGGTGAATGGCTCAAATAGCGGTGGGCCATGCGGCAAGCCATGGAGGACAGCGCTGTGTTGCTCGGTTATGATCATCAAGCTACTTCGGACCGTTAGCGGAACAATCAAGAGCGGAAGCTGCCATCGGGGTTCCAAGTGGTAGCCTCTCTTCTCTTCCCTAAAGACCGTCGTAAGATCCTCGCCAAGCTCCCAGTCGTACACAGCAACTCGACCGGCTTGTTTGTGGATGATGATCATCATCAGAATGATGTGATCATCGTTCCCAGAGGCGGGGTACAGGAATGCCAGTTTATGTATCACACCATTCATCGCTCGAGATCTGAAGCTTTTGATCGGATTTAGTGGATATCTTTGAGCATGTCGGGTCACCAGAGTCTCCATGGACTCCAGTTCGTATACTATAAAGTTGCTTTGGGCACAACCGAGAGCGAGGTATCTCGAGCTGGGATCGATAACCATGTGGAATCCAGGGTGCACCAAGCTTTTGTCTGGCATCTCGTGACAAGACGATACGAATTCCAAACGTCCATCGCTCTCTTCCTTGAGGTAAAGAAACACCAGCGCACCACGTTCTAGCACGAGAGCAATAAACTGGGGAGGGAGCGCGCCGGGTGGCGTGCGAGCTGTGCCAGGGGCATGAGTCGAATCCAGCATTTCCACATCATCGTCCTCCGTTTTGATACGTGGGTTGTTGTCCCTGAAATAGTTGGGGGGTGGCCCAATCACACAAGCGTTGCGAATCCGCGAACCAAAATCCGTCTTGCGGGTGACATTATGTAACTGGCTGTCTTGGCCCAACTCGCATATCTGAATAAAGTTGTCCTATAAACTGTTAGTAGGGTCTAACACATGGAGCCAACGCATACGAGAGAGGGGGGGAAAGGCGGAAAAGAAGCAAGAGAAGAAAAACAAAAACAGCCCCTCGGCCCAGACTAAGAGGCAAAGATGTGCGTATGCCAGTAAAAGCACGCCTGTCACAGCAGCGTCCACGTGGGGTTATAGCTGGAAAGCACTCACTCCTATGAAAGCAACGTCGTGGTTGCGGGATGACCTGAGATGTACGGGAAGGACCCAGCGGATAACCGGACTGTCGATAATAGTTCTCGTGAGAATGCCGTAGTTGGGTGGCTCTGCCGGCCGGGGCCTTGCCTTGGGCTTTGCAGCAGTCGTTTCCCTGAAGAGCTCCAGGGGATCAAGCGGCCGCGTAACCCATCGGCCGCCTTCGAAAACGTTGTGTTGTAACGCCATTGTATGTCACATTAGACTTCATCGAGCGAGAAGAGGCCGAAGTTGAAGACAGCTGACGTCGGCAGTAGGTCTGGGAGGAAATGATAATGAAGCAGGCTGCAGTAGCACAGAAGCTGACACGGCAGCAACTCAAAGTGCCTTGAGCCTACACAGCATAGACGATCGCCTAGCACAAGAATGCTCTGTAGGCCACACTTTTGTAGGATGGCAAATCTCGTGTTCCCCAGGGGAAGAGGCTGAAGGTAGACTATATCAGCATCTCAGATGGCCCCCTGACGATTGTGGCTTGAAGAAATCACCCGAATTAGAGGAGTCGACCTGGTAGTTGGGTACACATAAGGGGGGCGCTGTTAGAGACATGGAAAGCCGGTAATGCACGGCCCCTTAGACAGATCCTATTCGCAGACGGCGTAGCTGGGGTGGGTATGTAAGAGACAAGCAGCGCAGGACTAGATCGACAACCATGTGGTGAGGGTTGCTGATTCGAGCTGTCGGTGGTGCTGGTACTGGGTCACAGTGCATGCGTGCAGCGAGAGACAGACAGACAAGGCAGGGCGGGCATGGAAGGCGAGGAAGCGGTGTTCGAGGTGGATGACAACTCATGCAGATCCAAGATGTAGGTGAGATCAGCTCAAGTCGCAGGCCCTTGAGCCGGCTGCAAGATCGGGAATGCGACAAACAATTTGAAACCGGGGTGGGATGGAGGAGGTGATTTCGTTGGGCACCGCCTGTTTCAATCCTGGCACCTGGTTTCCCCAAAAGGCGTATAAAGTATGTTTGTGTGGTTGCGGCGGCGGACACTGGACCGGATCGTGAGATGGATTGGCCTATTCCGTAGAGTTGCGGGGAATCCCAAGGATTGTTTAATGTCACAATGGGCGAGCGTGTGGATATTTGGTAATTTTTGGGGGGAGGTCGCATGGGATCCATTGGGGGGACGGAGGGGTTGGTTGGTTCTGCGACCACCACCTGGGCAGAACTTTTGCAAGAGTTGAACATTCGAGGTACTTGGTCGGGCTTTGCTTTTGTATGTAAAGCTACTACTACCTCGGGCAGGCAACAAGTACTGCATGTGCACAACCAGCTAACAACCTCCACCTTCTATCAAGACCATGACTCCCTCCTTGTAGCAACCACCGTCTATTCCTTGCAACTTCAACTTCTCTCCCTCTCTCTATTTGACCATGTTCTCCGACCTGACTTACATGTGCTGATCAATCTATTTATTGACTGAGCCCCCTGGTATGTGAGGTACTTATATTCAAGCATGTGCAGGTGGGCAGGCCCCGTCCGTTATCTGCTTCCTGTAATAGCACTTGTGTTATAGCCCATCCGCTCTTTCTAGTTTCCTTCTCCTTATATCGTGTGCATTGTAGCATCCCAGTCCCGAGCCTGACACCCACGATCCAGTGGTACCCAATGTATATCTCTCAGACGTGCCTTCCACTCTCATGGGTCGGAACAGATGCCGATATTAGTGATCATAAGTTAAGCAAGCATCCCAGGTGGTCTAAAATTGACTCATCCACTCACCGCGGATGTACGCGAAATCAAGATGTAGATAAAAGCAGGTTTGGGGTTGTTTGTATGAATAAACTGCCCAACCCTCTTGCCCTCCAACATTTGCGGTACCACCACACGAATAATTTCTATAGTATGGAATAATACTAGTAGAACGACGTAACTGACTACAGAACAATTGGTTTAAATATTCAGTTATTCGAGCCTCCGTTTATACCAATATTCTTACATAATTAGCTGGTGCGGCCATTGAGGTAGACTGGCTTATTTGTACGGCTTGGAGGGCAGAGTAGAGCTCCGTCTTTGTAAGCATCGGCTTATCTGGTCGACGATCCCTCAGCTGGCCTCCCCAGGCCAAGATGAGGTCATTGAAGCGGCTGGAGCACCCGGTGACGATACAGAGTCATGTAGCGGTAAGTCATTTGCCTGCCGCGGAGCAGCCGCGGAACACCACATACTAGTTGATTGGTGATGGCAGTCTGTCGGGTGTGAATCTAGGGGTCTGGTCTGCCTGTGTCTATGCCGAGCACTCGCACTCACTCAGCATGTAAATATGGTGCCATTGCCCGGTTTCCTCCCCCCCTACGTGTATCTGCAATATGCATATCGCTTAGACTTGCAAAGTATCCGAGAGCCGCGTGCTATCGAAACGGTGTCTTCCTTCTCTCTGGTCTGGTCTGCGGGTCTGTCCGCGGGAGCGCTTCCGGCAGATGAACCAGGCAAGCCAAGCTGCTCGATCAAGCCTAAGGCCTCTCTGCCCCTGCACGCCGAATTCAGGGTATGATCGATCACCTCATGCGAGTGACCGATCGTGAAGTTAAAAAGCCAAGCTGCTGGCGGTTGAAGAACTCACACCGAGGATCGTACCCGATATCACCCTGCTGGCCTGGAAGTTGAACTGTGAGACGATTACCAGGAATCCATGCGTATAACAGAAGCGGTGTCTCATGGAACAAGGATGCTATGGGGCCAGCAAGACATTGTCAAGCGGCAATGGCGGTCGATACTGATGTTAGCCGAGCTGGGCCACTAAGATCGATATACGATATAACACAGCATGTTTGCTTTTTTGGAATCCCTCGCATGTCAGGCTAGCAGGACAACAACGCCTACTTCCGCCTGGACGTATTGTTTCAAAGTGCCCCTTTGTACTACATGGACATGGCCAGAAGGGACATGCCAATATAAGTATACACCGGCTGCCAGTGTATTACCGACTGGGCGGACAACCTACGCAATCAGAGCACAAGGGAAATGTAGGGTGCAAAACACTCTGCACACACATTTTGGAATTTGTGATATCAGTGCTGGTGTTGGGGCCTCGTGCTGACCTCGTTGTCTCAGCATAAAAATAAACCCAAGCTGCTCGCAGCCCACATTGCGGCAAAAACGTGGATTTGATAGGTGCGGCAGTGTTTCTCAAAGTAGACGACGAGCCAGGTTTCTAGAACCTCGAGCTCGTATAAATATATAGGCGGGGTTTCCCGTGGCTAATGATTTAGCAATAACAGCAGGGCTCGTTTTACCGCTTGTTTAAAAGAAGAAAGGTCTCGAAAGATCAGGGTATGCTTTGGGACGGGGAAAGGGGGTCAACCATGTCTGGATAGGCAATTTTAGTCTGTCAAGATGGACGTTGACGACATAGTTTGGTGGATGTGATCGCTGTCAACCCCCGATCCGTCCCATCGCGCATCTTGCATCTCGAATCGTGCATCGTTCATCCTGATGCCGTTGCAGATGCATCCACCCTCGTCGGGGCTCGAACCGCTCTAGGAGACCGGTCTAGACAGGCCTCTCCCTAAATGCATCTAGATATAGTGGTAATATCGAACGATGGGTTCGGGACTCCAATAAATACCTATTTTAGGTATGTAGATGGATGTCAACTTATTAGCGCAGCCGTGCTGCGGCTGAGATATACCTGTAGGTTATGTAGTAGTAGGATACGCCTTATTAGTCATAAGTGGTAAAATGAAGGTTATTCTGTCCCTGCGTTTCATGTTACTTTGGTGAGATTAGAGGAAGTCTCGGGCCGTGCCACGTCAACACGCGACAGGCACCGCGACTCCAGATCCAATCTTCCAACTCCCACTTAGCACCATAATACCGACCCCCACTACGTCACACCTACAAGCGAACAACACATCCAAGGCACATTGGAATTGCAGCAAAAGGCCCGACAGCTCGCCTTCCACCATCCGGCAGCCGAAACAGGAACGAGCTCTTGATTTGCGCCCTGTTCTCATGCGAATGACCTTTGCTGGATGATGTGCATTGCCTTTGCTTCCTCTACATAGATGCAGACCTCTTCAACACCCGTGAGATTAGCACCCCTGGTCTCTCCCCCATACTGTTCCGTACGCACACAATGAGTAGCCATGGCGAGCCGAACAATAGCGACCGGAATGAGAAAAAGGTAGCGAGCGGCAAGACCTCTCCAGCGAGTCTATCCAGGGAAACCTCGTCTTCCGCAGCGCTCTCGCAAAGCCACAGCGATGATGCCCGCCATGAAGAGACATCCGCGAAAACGCAAGCCATATTGAACGCATGTATAAGGGGTGATATCCCAGCACTCGGTGATTTGGCTGTATCTGAAGGCGGTTTTCTCTCCGATGACCTTCGTCGCCACGCATGTGAGTGATTGCCATGCTACCCAACGTCGACGACCTGGACGACACCATGTCTCCCTAATCCCCAGCGATGCGGCTTCCGGCTCAAGGCGGCTTTAACTAATGCTCTTTGACAGGGCCAATCCTACTCGGCTGCCCCTCGGACTCAGACTCTGCTCAACTCAACGGAACGATCCCAGTAACGCGAGATGGCGAGGACGGGAAGATCTCCGAGAAGAGCGATGTGGAAGTCAGACCTTGGCGTGAGCTCCCTCGACATCGAGATGAGGACCAAGTGCGCCTGGATGTGGACAGAAGCTTCATATACTATCCCAACAGTACGTGGACTACAAGACGGGGTTTCCCACCTGCCTATTTCGTGACAATGCAGATAGGGGCTAACGCTATTGGAATCTAGACGCCTCCCAAGCCGACCTGGACACCAAGAAAACCGAGCTCTCCGACCTGATCACCGAGACCCTGCGCCGCTACCCATTCCTCTGTTACTTCCAAGGCTACCACGACATCTGCCAGGTGCTCCTGCTCGTGCTGTCCCCGGAGCAGCGGCCGGCCGCCATGGCGCGCCTCTCGGCCCTGCGCATCCGGGACTTCATGCTGCCGAACCTGGCGCCCGCCGTCGCGCAGCTGCGCCTGATCCCGGACATCCTGGGCGCCGCCGACCCGGCCCTGTGCGCCCACCTGTCGCAGACGGAGCCCTTCTTCGCGCTCTCGGGCACGCTGACCATGTACGCGCACGACATCCAGTCGTACGGCGCCATCGCGCGCCTCTTCGACGCCCTGCTGGCGCGTGAGCCCGTCTTCGGGGTGTACATGTTCGCGCGCATCGTGCTGGACCGGCGCGCCGAGCTCTTCGACACGCCCGCCAACGAGCCCGAGATGCTGCACTCGATCCTGTCCAAGCTCCCGCAACCCCTGCGGCTCGAGGAGCTGATCCAGGGCACCGACGAGCTCTTCGCGGCGCACCCGCCCGAGTCCCTGCGCGCCTGGCGCCTGCGCATCTCCCCCGCCAGCGTCCTCAAGACGGCCCGCGACGCCCGCGCCGCGGCCGCCCAGTCCATGCGCGACGGCGAGCGCTACTTCGAGGCCCAGCTGCGCGAGCTGCAGTGGGCCGAGCGCAAGGAGCAGCTGGCCCGCACCGTCTGGGGCTACGCCGCCGCCGCCCGCCAGCGCGCCCGTTCGCCGCTCGCCCGGGGTCTCGTCGTCGCCGTCTTCGTCGGTGTCGCCGCCGTGTACCTGCGGAAGGCGCAGCCTGGCCTCCTGGCGTACATCACGTCGTTCTGGTCTAGGAGGGGTTGAACGATGGATTGTTGTAGCCAACCGCCTTCACATATACCAGGGGACAACAAAACACAATGACCTCGACTCCGCCCTACTTATCCTGATAGAGGATACAAAAGTTCTTGATTTGAGGTCTTCGTGACCAAACAAAAAGGAGGTGTATGGAGTTCTTTCTGATTCGGGGCAAACGGGAACTAGATGCGTGAGAGCAGGGCTTAATTCGGATATTGGGACAAGATTTACACCGCAGTGCAATGCTGTAGGTACTAGACGAGTTATACACTTCCTAGATGGATGCTTGTACTATAACCACATATATACCCCTAAATTTACTTTCTTGTGTTACTATACCAACTTGCCCCCCAAGCCCCAGTCTACTAGTGACAGAGCCTCTCTTTATGTCCAGTTGCACATCACTCGAGCAGTATTTAATAGGAGTTTATATGTCGCACTGAAGTCTATTTACACCGAATATAGCGAGCAGTCATGCTTAATTCTGTTGGTTTTACATACATGGCACCGACTAAGCTGCTTCCTGGAAAGCCGTTTTCAGGCCCTCAAAATGCTCCTGCTCTTCCTCGGCCAGCTTGCCCGTGGTGTCGCTGATAATGGTCAGGATCAAACTATAATTATTGTACAAGAACCTCTCCCGCTTCCTCTTGTCCGTGCCGAACGCGGTGCTGTACTTGGTCAAGAAGGCCTCCATCTCCGACCGCAGCCGGCGGAGACTAGTCACGACGGGCTCGTCGTCGCCGGCCTCGGTGCTGAGAGCGAGAATGCCGTGGACGAGCTGGCCGAAGCGCTGGGTCGCGACGTGGGGCGCCGCCGACAGCTTGGCCTGCTCGGCCTTGGGCGGCGGCTTGGTCGGCAGCGACGACGTCAACGTGCGCACCGATTCGGAGTGCGCGTTCATGACGACCTGCAGGCGCGGCCAGAGCAGCATGGCCGTCGCGTTGACGTAGCTGTCCGCCGCCGGCATCTTGCGCCGCTGCAGCTCGAACTGGAAGTGCTGGTTCAGGCGCACGCACAGCAGGAGGCCAAGCCCGTCGTACGTATCGGCGATCAGGGTCTTGGTGAGTGTCTGGCCCAGGGTGAACGTTGGCTCGAAGATGTAGCTGAAGTTCTTGTTGATGGCAGAGTAGGACAGCGCAGGGGAGAAAAAGGAGGCGAGGAAAGTGTACTCCGATGTCGCATTATCAATGAGCGCCAGGTTGAAATTACGGAAAGTGACTTCCAGATAGTGGGTGCTCTTCTCCTCTTCTGCCAGGTAGGATGATAGCGCGCCTTGGTCTCTCGTCTTCAGTAGGTCAATACGGCGCCCCAAATTAAAGGCGTCGTGCGGCGGACCAGAAATCTTAGATGACGAAAGTACTGTGCCCTTGCGAGACGTGTCTTCGTTTCCCAGGACGTCGGTTTTGTCGAGCACATGCAGCTTCAGTTTCTTGAGCGCCGACTCGTAGCGGGTGAATTGGTTGTGATAATACCAACGCATGGTGTTTTGGTACGCCATGCTGATCTCGTCGGCGAGTTTGGCATGATGCTTGTGAAGGAAAGAGTATAGATCCTTGAAACGTAGAAAGTTCTGCTGTTGTATAATCTGGGCATTGATGTGTGGCGATCGCAACGCCTTGATCTGGGCGACCAAAAAGTCTCGTATCCGTTCTATGGCTTTGATCACAAGCTTCTCTAGCAATGGCCCAAGATCTTGCAGCCCTTTGCTGCTCTGAGCGCCGGCGGCATTCTTCTTGTAGGCCGTGGCTCGTTTGTCAACCTCTGCCAGGGCCTTGAGCCAAGCCTCGTCGATATGGCTCTCTGCGATCATGGATACAACCACGGGAGATACGCTGATCTCTTCCACGACAGGGCCCAGCCCCTTCTCGACTGCTTTTCGGTTCTCAAGTCGCACATTGAGTGCCGTCGAGCGAGCCTGTAGTGTCTCGATATCTGCGGACACGTTCGCCAGGTCGTTCCGGAAGCTCGTGAGGTTCGTCTCCACCGAGCTTAGCACTTCGTCGCAGGCCCGTATGGATCGATGTAAGTCCTCGAATTTCGTCTTCTCGCTCTCGTCTAGAAAGGGGCGCGTTAGCGGGAGGAATGAAGGCGAGGGTGGGCCACACTGAACATACATTCTTCCACTGTCTGAGTTCTATGTACATCGGCGCTATCTTCACCATAGTCGTCTGCATGGGCAAGCTCCGTCAGGGACAGCCCGCCAAAATCAAAGTCCAGATCCAAGGCATCTTCTGTTACCGATCCCGCGGCCTGTTTCGCCGTAGCAGCGGCATCGGATTCTTCGCCGAGCAGTTGCCGGAGCACATCGACGGGGTCAGGTCCGATGTAGGCTGTAGTCGACTGCTTGAGGGCCGAGCCGTTGGGCCTCCGGGAGTATGCTAGGAGGGATGACGTCGAGGAATCGTTGGAGGCCAAAGACTGAAATGAAGAGGTGCGCTGGACGAGGCCAGGACGTCCTTGCTGAGATGTGACATAGGGACCGAGCCCGCTTGGTGTCCTCCGACCTGGCGATGGGGAATATGCGCGGCTTCCTGGCGGCGTGGTGCTTGGTGTCGTGGCTTGCGCAGCAAGTCGGTCCAGCCACATGTTGGATATGCAGTTGGGGATGGGTTCCTCTCAAAGTGTGGTTGCGTTATAATTGGAACATGGTGGGATCAGCAAGGGATGAGCGGTTTGGTAGCCCTTTTTCGTCGGGCAACGAGGTCGAGATCGGGATCTTGGTTGCGTTGGCGATGGTATCGTGGTATCATTGATCAATGCCGATAAGCTAAGCAAGCTGTCATTTAGCTGTCGCGGGTACGTGTAGTGAGTTGCTCCCGCTACAGCCTCCTATTGACCCTTAAGCTTCGGGTGAGTTGATTGGCTCATAATGCTTTCCCCAGCTAAGGACAGCTCCAGGTCCGAGAGCCGCCCCTTGTGGTATTGAAGAGTCCCACCTTTCGCTCAATACCATGGCAACATGGAATTGAATCTGCCCGCGCAATCAAGATCCGATGCCGACCTGAACAAGATCAAGCAGGCATTGGATGACTACTAGGTAGTGCTTGGAATTGCTTCCCTAGCAGTAACTTGGCTACCATGGGCGTCCAGTCTGTTGTGGCCTGAGTCTGAGTCTGAGTCTGCAGAGCAACCTTGGCTTTGTCTCGTATGCACGAGTGCTACGTACTATTTGCGCAAGGCAACGTAGGGTGTGTACATCTTTGCTTCATTTTGTATGGCGAGATATGTGTCGGGAAGAAAGACTGCCAGACTGCATTTGGATTCCTGTCTCGGCGGGGTACATGTCTATAAACTGTGGCGAATTGTCTGATGTTTACATGCTGGGGCACATTCACACGCCGCTCGGTTTTCTCGTCGACACTGATACTATTATGGACGATAAGCCACGACGCCGATTGGGCACCAAATTGGACTCTTCCCATCCCCAATTGGTATACTTGAAGTGATCGAGATCGAGTGTAAACAAAGCAAGGCACGTAGGATATACATGATGTAGCCCAACATCAAGCACGCCCGGATAAAGCTCACCCTTATCCAGCTCCTAAAGCAAGCTTGATATGGACGGAAGTCTGATAGTGCGCACCAATCAACATAGCAACTGGCCAAGCCCAGAAGTGTTTGCCTTGGACAGCCCACAGTGGATAGCGAGACACTGCCATACCATACCAAACATGTAGGTAGCTCTCTTGCGCTTAGCCACCTGAGCGATTGGGTCCAGTCAGAAGTAGGTATCTTGTCCGTCCACCATGTGAATACAACACCAAAGGCAGCTCTGGCGGTGGAAGAGCACGTAGAATAGGCAGTCAAGTAGCAGCAGCAGGAGGTGCAGCTTGCAAACCTGCTACCTAAACCATTGAATGGAGTAGAAGTGAGACGGAGGCTGGGGAGAGAGAGAGAGAGAGAGAGAGGTTCTGCGAAAGAGAGGCGCATGATGACTGGATCTGAATTGCACGAAGAAGCAGAAGCCCCACTTGAACCTTTTGCTCCAGCATCCATCATTACCTCCAGTCGCTCACGGCAAAGAGAAAAAAAAGGTACATGCCTAGGTTAGACCAAACTGGACGAGTGCTATTGGCTGGTTTCGCCCTCACACAGTCTTGCCTCCCTTGGTATTTCTGAATTTTTAATTTTTTCGAAAAGACTGCTGGCTTCTGGGCTTTCCTGACACCCAGAAAGTGGTCCTCACCCCGCCCACCAAAGCCTTCTGCTCCCCGACCCAAAAAAGAGTACTTCAACCCATCATTGGCATTTCTCTTTTCCCCTCCAACCCTTCAACTCTTTTGGTGTTGGAAAGCCGCTCAGTCCATCGTCCATCCATTCATCCTCCCTCCTTTTTTCTTTCTTCTCACCAATACCAACTTACTACTTTGCTCAAAGCTAAGTCAAGATGGCTGACGACTCTGCCGTAAGTCAAATTCCTACCCGTCTTGTTGTTGTCGAGCCCTACGACGTCCCTCGGTGCTGGTGTTGTTGGTGGTGGTGGTGGGAGCGAGGGGGGTTTTCCACCCCGCATCACACAGATACAATTTGCCTGGCGAACCCCGCGACCGCATTGCAACCGATGGAAGCCACAGATTGCTCAGCGCTTCTTGCTACGAAAATCGCCGTCACATCACGAACACATCGCTTTGCAATGGATTTTCTTCATACGAGGATGGATTCACTAACCCGGATATTTTTGACAGCATGACCACACCTTCGATGCTCCGGCTGATGCCGGTGCTTCGGACACCTACCCCATGCAGTGTTCTGCCCTGCGCAAGAACGGTTTCGTCTGCATCAAGAACCGCCCCTGCAAGATCGTCGACATGTCCACCTCCAAGACTGGAAAGCACGGTCACGCCAAGGTCCATCTGGTCGCCATTGATATCTTCACCGGCAAGAAGCTCGAAGATCTCTGCCCCTCCACCCACAACATGGACGTCCCCAACGTCAAGCGTCGCGAGTACCAGCTTGTAAGTTGCCCCTAGTTCCTAGCTGCTACTCAAAATAAGAGGGATCCTAACATTTGATTACTAGCTCGACATCTCCGACGATGGTTTCCTGTCCCTGATGAGCGATGATGGTGAGACCAAGGACGATGTTCGCATGCCCGACGGTGAAATCGGTGACAAGATCACCAAGCTCTTCACCACCGAGGAGAAGGACACCAGTAAGTTTTTGACGCTACTGAACCGCAACCTCAACAATTGGCTAACCGCAATTCAGACGTTGTCATTCTCACTGCCATGGGTGAGCAGCTCGCCATCGAGGCCAAGGAGGCTCCTCGTGGCAACTAAGGGATCTGCTTCATTGCAGCATCTCTGGTGACTAGTATGGGCGACTATGCATCTTGTTGCGAGATGTTAGATGTCAGCTGCCTACGGGCAATATCTTAGGAGGATACTACTCGAAGCCGTTGATGTCTGGGGCTTCACCAAACCCCATTTTGGTCGTTCTGCAGACGGATTCTATCTGGACACATAGCCTTGTTTCCGCTGGGTATATGATGCAGCGACATCATCTGCACGATTTTCTCCGTTTCCCTTTACTGCACTGTTTTCCTCTACCATGTCCTCGACATGAGGCAATGAGCATGAGGATCATGGAAAAAAAAAGCCAAGGCTAGGGGACCTTTCTGGTGGAGACAATTTGTCCCGTAGAATTTACGAATTCACATGAACTCTTTACTATGCTACCTGTGTATGACAATGTGCCAGTGATTGAATGTTTAAGGCTACTCGAGACTACATTAGTAGAAACCCTCCAAAAAGTATGTTGAGATATTAAATTTATTTGATACGAGGACTTGTAAGTATTTGATCACCATGTATTGGATCGAATACGATAGAATGGAAATGCCAGCGGAAAACAAGTACTGTACGGTCATATAAATTGTAGGCATCGCGACGGAATGATTCAAGCAGCACAGCACAGACAAGCTTAGGCTGGGACCTGGGCTGGCCCATTTTAGCTTCACAGTACTTTTTAAGGCTATCCGCATACCCGTTGTGGATGGAACTTCCCATACCCATCGGAAAAGTGATCCCATCATGCTACCGGATGCCTAGCCTCGGTTGCCTCAAACTGTAACGGCCTCTCCGATTATTACTGATATGCACTTGGATGGGATGGCCATCGTCATCTCCAACGCTCATCCTAGCTTCGAGAAATTTCTCCCAGGACTGCCCCTGGCCAACACAAGCACCTTCAAGGGCCAAGTGCTGTAATTAATTGCAGTAAACAAGGGGTGCCGACGTCGATTTCATTCCAAGTTTTACACTCCGATTACGGCTCAGGCGCACGCCAGGTTCATACAGCGTTGGCTACATATAGCGAAAGTGCGCAAAATGGCGCGAGGGGATTATCAGCGCATGCCGGGAGGGGAGCGTTGTGAGGAATGTGGCTCCCGCCATTGGTACTCCGAAGACGCTCTGCGGTATTGTCGCAACGGTCATCGACTCGAGGGATATGCGCCCCATGAGGCCGGCGAGGACGAGTATGGCACCACCGGCAAAGTACACCGCAAAAGGAAGGAGAAGCGACAACGTGCGGCGGTGAAGCTCGAAGGCGCAGCTGGTCGAGAACTGTACCTCGAGTGTCTGCAGATCATTCTGAGGAAGCAGATCTGGTGGCTCATCAAGGAGCGCGGCCTTCCGACCGAGTTGGAGGAGATCGTCAGGGCATTCTGGGGGCTGCGGGTGAGGGATCTCCCCGCCACCGACGACGAGTTCCCGGGCGGAGACTCGAATTTTGGAGCCAGCCAGGCCGACGTTAAAAACGGCGAGCTGAGCGACGGCCCTGTTGAGACAAGTCGACTATGGCGTCCACAGGCAGGGAAGCGACTGAATCTTCCAATGCTGATAGACACGTTGGCGCTCTGCTATCTTGGTTGCCTTACACTGCGCCTCCCTATATCGACAGCGAGCTTTTGTCATTGGGTCCAGTGCGAGGACTTGGAATTTTTAGCGGCGGTATGGGAATCTTATGTTGTGAATGTGATAATGCCTCTGGCTAACGAAGTGTGTAGAGTAATGGACTCCCTAAAAATGTCAAGGATCGCTTGCCTGCTGCCTATCACCGGTCACTGCAAATCCGGGATCACATCGCCCCAGGATACCTTCAGTCCGCGGTCCAAGAGATGGCCATCTGCTTCAACGTCAACTACGATGTCAAACTACCACCCCTTAACCATATTCCCCTCCTGCTCGAGCTGATGCGAGACCTCACGCTGCCCGTGGAGATTTTCCTGAGCGTGAAATGCATGGCCCAAATTCTGGAAGCGGACTTCTCCTACCCGACGCGGAACAAGCAGCGTGTTCTATCCATCGATGACCCCGAATTATTCCTGCTTGCGCTGGTTGTAGTGTCGACCAAGCTCCTGCATCCTCTTGACGGGGTTAGTAGACGACCGACCACACACGACGACCCTCGAGTCATGCAGATTGATTGGAAGCAATGGGAGGCTGTACGGACGAAACAGGCTGAAGCCACCCCTGGCCTTGAGCGTGGGAAGGAATACATGGTCACAGCTCGGGACGCAGTGACAATGAACAAGGATGACATATACAAATGGCTTGATTTCTATGAGAAGACGTTCACACCAAACGCATCTGCCTCCAAGAGTAAGTCAATGGTACCCCTGGCATGAACTGCCCTGTCGGTATTTGCAAGTCTAACAAAGGGATACAGCTCCGGAAGTGGCCAATCGGATGTTCTCGAGCAGGCCCAAGAGACCTGAGATAGAGGCAAGCCAAGCTACCCAAAGCGGCCAGCGCGATCAGGATAAGCTGGTCGTAGAGCGGTACCAGACAGTCAACAGCAGCATGAAGTTCATCGAGCCAGAGCAGCCGGAAGAGCTTTTCGATAGGAAGGGAAATAAACAACAATCCGAGCGTGACTATTGCCCGGTGTGGCGTACAGAGGAAGACCTACCAGAAACCGCCAAGATGTTCTACAGGGAAGCCGCGAAGACGGCGGCTATCCCCCTGCGCAGTCTGATAAACGCTGCCGCGCAAGTTGAACGACGCCTGGAGATGTGGTGCGTTCAAAGGGAGAGGGCGAGGCGTATGGATGCAGCCTAATATGAAGCATCGTAGCCATGCTGGAGGCTCTTACAGACTTACAAGGGTTCCGGGAGGGATTGGTTTGGCGAGAGTGATACGGGAAAGGCCGTGGTCAAATGTTGTCGAGATACCCAATATAGGACTTACATGAATTCAATTTTGAAGATGCCTATACACCGATGTGTTCGCCAATTTTTGCAAGAGGTCATCGTGATCAATTGGTGTAGGTTAGAGCAGGTAAGAGCATCGTGATCATCAGGGCATACGTGAACGTTTCCGTGTAGGTTTAGGTGCATGGCTTGAAGCCCTCTAGCAGTATGCAGGTATCGGGGTGCAGGGAGCCTATCAGCAATCAGCTGGGGGCAGATGGGCCCGTGCACCGCGCACACTTCCACACTCCCAAAATTCGCCCCGGTGCGAGTCACCTGATAAGGTCTTTTGTCGAGAAAAGTTCCCGGCCCCCCACCACACCTTGCAGAAGTCTCTCTCAACATCCAAATCGATCAACACCACATCGACGACGAAGACCGGCAACCAGTAAGTAGACCCTCGACGGCGACGATGGCGTTGGATAATTGCGCAGCGTTCGAATGGCAATGAGCTAACAATTTGACAGTGCAGATGTAAGCTCCTCCTCACTCACCCGCCCGCCTCCGCGAAATCGCTCGAACAACGATTACCACCACTAGCCGACGTCTTTTTCTCAATATTTCGAAATGCAACGAAAATACTAACGATGATTCCAACAGCTTCGTGAAGACCCTGACGGGCAAGACCATCACCCTTGAGGTGGAGTCGAGCGACACCATCGACAATGTCAAGTCCAAGATCCAGGACAAGGAAGGCATTCCCCCGGATCAGCAGCGTCTGATCTTCGCCGGCAAGCAGCTTGAGGATGGCCGCACTCTTTCCGACTACAACATCCAGAAGGTACGCATTTGATCATTTCTTGCATTTCGCCTTGCGTATGGGCGTTCCCGGGCATGAACAGTGGAGGAAAGCTGCGTTTTTATGTCGCATAGTGGCCACGCCTCTTGAACCGAGACTGGTCGATGGCACAATTTGGGATTTGGGGCATGACGACTTAGCTGGGCTTCATCCTCTTGACGCTACTGGACGTGGCTGTTAGTGAATGGCTCAAGGTTGTGCGATTGTGATGGCCTGTCTACAACATCGAATTGGGCAACTCTTCTCGAATCGGTGTTGGACCGCGCCTCCTCTCCGGCCGTCATTGTCCTACGGGACCAGCCCCGTTCACGACTAGTTTCGGTTCGACCGAATCGCGCACTGTATCACACATTACCGACTTTGAAACGGATAACTAACAATATCCCTCTTACAGGAGTCTACCCTCCACTTGGTCCTCCGCCTGCGTGGTGGTATCATTGAGCCCTCGCTGAAGGCTCTGGCCAGCAAGTTCAACTGCGACAAGATGATCTGCCGCAAGTGCTACGTAAGTTTTGGCCCTGCAACTGGCAATATGCTTGTTCATGTGTTAACCTGTCCTCTAGGCTCGTCTCCCTCCCCGAGCCACTAACTGCAGAAAGCGAAAGTGCGGCCACACCAACCAGCTGCGCCCCAAGAAGAAGCTCAAGTAGACTATTCTTCTTCTCTCATCTCTCGGCGTACCTGGGTTTGGCATCATGATGACACTGATCAAACTACGAGTTGTCATTTCGGGCTTGCTTGTGTTTCTACGATGGAACGTGGTCTAGGTAGATCCAGAATTGAGCTATGATACACGTTAAATCACTGCAATACGGTCAAAGAGCATTCGCCTCTGGTTCTACGTGAATGCCATGTTGTAGCCCTGGTTCCGCCAGGAGATATAAATAGATATGCTCTCGCGGTTGGGCCGATTGTACCGACTAGGAGTCATATTAGGAATGGAAAATGTATTGAAACTCATCAGTATCTGTCTCCCGGCGTTGGTACTGCCTTTGATAGTGCAGACTGGTTGCTTTTAATCCGTAAGGCCAGCAAGTCTTGGTTACTGAAGCGCAGATTCCCGTAGCATCTGACATCTAACGACTGTTACTATCACTGAAAATGCCATTCAACCTCGAATACCTATGTACGTTCTTCACAAGATGCATGTGAGGCTATCGCAAGCTGAATTGGCTGAGGCTCGTAATTGCAGGGTACGTACTATTCGTCACTGCGAATATGGGACCATCCATTAGCGCGTTACCGGGATGACGGGCATGCATTGATAGCTCTTGGAGGGAGCTTGGGGGTGGACGGGAAAAGCTCGGGCTGCTTCCGTGGCCTCAATCGACCATCAACTTCGAGACAGCTATCTCTAAAAGACATTGAGAAGCTCCGGCAACCATCCAAATCGAAACGATCAGCGAACTTTAGTTGTGCCCATTTATCAAGTCATAGCCGGTTTCTCTGATTCTAGTTGATCTGATCCCTCAAGATGTCGGGTGCAGGCTACGACGCCGTCGTGGACGTGGACGATGAGGTATGTCACTAGCAGCTCCTGATTCCCGTACCGAGCGCGCGCAACATGGCAACTTCGCGTGCCTGCGCAAACGGCTTCAGAACTCGGCATTAACACTTGGGACTCTTAGGGCGATCTCGGCCATACCGATCTGCAGGAAGACCTCGAATTCCACAACTCGACCTTCACCAACACCGCGGGCGGGCGCAACAAGGGCGGCTCCAACGTCGGCGGCCTGCCGCCCCCCGCGACGGCGGGCTCGGGCTCGGGCTCGTCGTCGAAGCGGTACCTCTGGACCATGTCCTTCTACGCGCAGTTCTTCGACGTCGACACGTCGTCGGTGCTGCAGCGGTGCTGGGCGGCGCTCTACCCGCGCGCCAACTTCCTCGACGTCCTCGAGGGCAACCCGGACCTGTACGGGCCCTTCTGGATCGCCACCACGGTCGTCTTCATCCTCTTCATCGCGGGCACCATCAGCCAGTGGAACGCCATGGCCGGCAACGGGCCGTTCCTGTACGACTTTAGGCTGCTCAGCGGTAGGTTTCCATCTCTCCCCTTTTTCCACCTGTCGTTCTCATATGTATCCCTTTGTGCATATGAAGCACGATGCTAATTTGTGTCGGTTGCCTATACAGGTGCGGCTGGTCTCATCTACGGCTACACCCTCGTCATCCCCGTCCTCCTCTTCGGCGCCCTCAAATACTTCGGCTCCGAGAGCGCCAACCTGCTCGAGTGCTGGGCCCTCTACGGCTACGCCAACCTGATCTGGATCCCCGTGGCCCTGGTCAGCTGGTCGCAGATCCAGATCCTCAACTATGTCTTCGTCGGCGTCGGCCTGGGCATGTCGGTTGCCTTCTTGCTGCGCAACATGTACCCCGTCCTCAGCGCCACGGACCGCCAGACGAGCAAGGTCCTCCTGATCCTCGTCGTCGCCCTGCACTGCGGCCTCGCCATTGCCATCAAGGTGCTCTTCTTCAAGGCGGGCAGCCCCGTGGCCAACAAGGACGCGCCGCCGGCTGCCGCTCCCCCGGGGGAGCAGCCGAAGCCCGGTGAGGGCGGTGCGGCGATGCTGCTTGCTAGATTCTTAATGTCTTGAGAAGGAGTGGCAGGATTGGTTGGTTCGAAGAGTGACTGAATGAAGAAGAAGAAGAAACCTACCTACCTAGACGGGCTAGTCTTAGCTGGACTAGGAAAACGGAATAAAGAACAGAATAAAACAAATGCCCGGCGTTTCTCAGCGGTAGGAGCTCTTGAAATGGGAATTTTGATGTGTACACTAGGTAGCTCAATGCATTGATACCACGGTTTGGCTTTCTACTAGCCACCTGCTTCTACTTCTCAGCTTTTGCTAGCAATTGATGCCGTAGATTTTATGACTTGTCCTTAGTCTTTACAAAGGCCCCGAATCGTCCTCGACGTTCTTTGGTCTTCAGGCCAGGCCTATGCCCGGGGCAACTAATACGCCAGGCCTACTTGATTTCTGTTGCGTTCGTGATCACTATTACCAGTGTCCTACCAGCAAACCCACGGTCGGGCATGTTCCGTCCATTTCATTATTTCGTCTTGCATATTTCTTCTTTTGACTTGTTGACTTGTTAGGTAAAGAGGTCTTCTGGGTCTCCCCCCTGTCCCCTTCACCTCTCGATCTTGCCCCCCTTGCCGCTCCACTCGACCCAGCTCCCGGGGTACTCCCCGACCTTCTTCCAGCCGGCCTCGCGTGCGATGCCCGCCGCGGCCCGGCTGCGGACCCCGGCCTTGCAGTAGAAGACGACCTCGTTCCCGTCCTCGGCGTTGGGGTCCGGCCGCGCGAACCCGAACCGGTCCTCGAACTCCTCCTCGCTGATGTGGAAGCTGTCCGGGCTCGTCGTGATGGGGATGTTGACGGCGCCCGGGATCTTGCCCGTCGAGGCGATCTCGCCGGGCTCGCGGACGTCGATTAGGGTTACGCTGGAGGGGAGGTTTTGGATCTGCAGTAGCAAAGGGGGTTGAGTGGTCAGCTTGTGGTTTCTTCTCTCTTTTCTTGGGTTCTCAATCATGGAAGAGGACAAAGGAGTGCAGATAGGTTTGAAGTATTGGGGGGGTGGGAAAGGTATATGGTGTCAGGTAGGTAGTAGTAGTGAGGAGCAGCATGCGAACAAAACGTACCTCTTCGAAACTCCAGATCTTGCTCCCGGTCGCTGACTCCGAGGACCAGCGCACACCGCCAGAGACGAAGCGATTAGGCCGCTGGGACGGCAACCGCTGGGCCCTGGCGGCCGCAGTGCGAGATGACAGTACGCTGTACGGCTGCTGCTGCTGGGTCGTCGCGATGCAGCGCATTGCCGTCGCTGCTGCGCTGCTCGACCGTGTGGAGACCCGCGAGCTTACCCGCAGGGCCTGCGAGCTCAATGCCTGGAGATGTTTCGACGCCATGCTTTCTTTCTTTCGTGGGTTCTCGACGTTTTTTGTTGTCGTTCTTCAAGATGGTTGGCGGGTAGATTGTTTGTGATTTGGAGGAGCAGCTCTCATAGCTGTTCGGCCGGTCGACCCGCTTCCACCCACACATTGGGTAATGCCGAGGGAGCTCCCTGGGGCGCGCACTTGGAGGATTATGACGTGGGGACCCCAAAGCGACTACAACAGCAAACCGTGGGGATCCTTACTAAAACATTAGGACGTGTACTTTGACAGCTTGACAAACACCATAACTTTCTCCTACCTACATCGCAGAACATTATTCATTTCTACAAAGAGAGCTGGCTTGAATACCAGCAGCGAGAAGCAAGCATACCCTGCGATACGAGAGCAGCCGTTGCTCGTTCACTATACCTGGGCCGTCCAGGCTTATCATATGAAAGGAAGGGATCATCAAGCAGAACTCATGGGAACCGCTTGAGCATATCACTTGCATACTTTAAACACCTGAGAGCTCGAGCTCGAGTGGAAAAACCAGCTTGAGAGAATCTCAAATTCATGCAGTTAAGATGTTTGATAGGTTTTACTTCTTTTGTTTCGTATCTACATCTCAGGAGTAGACTTGCCAAATCGACTCTTACCACATCGCTGTGGCGTTGGTCTTATGGCTTTTGGTAAGTAGTATGTACAGGTTGAAGGTATTACAAATTAATCTAAAAACGCCGGCACAGCGATGGTCTTTTTCATTAAATCAAGCCCAACCAACCCAGTCTTGTTAATGCGGCGGAATTCGCTAAAACGACATCACATGACTTTAGGGGGAGGGCCTGTCCTCTCATAAGTTCTCTTCCCAAGATAGCCAGACATAAGGGGGGCGTTGGGCACGGCTTTAAGCCGCACTCATATTTTGACTACCACTTTCGCTCAGTGAAGGTCAAGGGGCAATCGTCCTAGAGAGCATGTTAGCAAAAATTCCTTTCTAGTCGTAATTGGACAACCAGCGAGGCTTACCTTGGGGAAGATAGTGGCAAACACCTTGATCTCTTCAGACAGAGGTGTGGCGTGGTGCTTCCAGTCGAGGAGCAGCGAGGCCTTGCCGATCATGAGAGCGAGGTTGAGCTGGGCGTAGTGCTGTCCGAGACAGTAGTGAGGACCGGTGCCGAACACCAGGAAGTTCTTGGAACCCTTGGTCTCGGCGTCGCCAGTGTAGTATCGCTCGGGATCGAACTCGTCAGGCCTCTCGTACACGTCGGGGTCGCGCAGGGCCATGTAGGTCGTGGGGATCAACATGGCACCCTTGGGCACAGTGTACGAGTCGGTGATGGGGAACGGCTTCTTGACCTCGTAGGGCACCATCAGGACAGGGGGGCGGTAGCGCAGGAGCTCCTTGACCACGGCGCGGGTGTAGGCCATCGATTCGAGCTGGTCCATGTTCACAGCGGCGTGGATGTCACCGTTGCGCACCTTGTGGTTCTCCTCGCGGACGCGGTCCAGGACGTCGGGGCGCTGGGCCATGATCTGGAACAGGTAGGTCGAGGCGCTGCTGGTGGCGTCCTGGGAGGCAAACAGGAAGGTGAAGAGGGTCTGGGAGATTTCCATGTCGGTGAACTCGCGGATCATGGGCTGGGGCTTCTCGATGCCGTCCGTGGACTGGCCGTTCTCGGTGGCCTCGCGCCACTTTCGGGAGTTGATCATGTCCTTGATCCAGGCGTCCATGATGCAGGTAACCTCGCCGCCGGCGTTCATGCGGACCTTGGCCTTGGCGGCGCACTTGGCAAACTCGCCCATGACCATGTCGGCAGCCTTCTTGCCGCGCCACGTCTTGGTGAAGGGAATGATGATGGGGAAGTTGACCAGCTCGAGAGCTTCGGTGACGAGGAAGTAGTCGACGGTGATGCGCTTGATGGCCTCCTCCGAGATGTAGTATCCGACAAAGGTGCGGCAAGAGAGGGCGGTGATGATCTCACGGAACTCCTGCATGAAGGGAATGGGCTGGCCCTTGTTCTCCTTGGTGATGTCCTTCCAGCGGGCGAAGTAGGTGCGCAACACGTCCTCTTGGCGGGGGAGGTAGCACTCGAGCGCCTTGCGGGTGAAGAGGCCGTTAAGACCCTTGCGGTAGTCGACATGCTCCTTTCCGTCCAGGAAGACCCAGCTCTTCGCGCCGAGAATCTTGTGGGCAACATCGACGACACAGGGCTTGGCGTAGGCAGGCGCGTTGAAGACCTTACGGGCCAAGTCACGGGTGGATGCAATAACTACGAATCTGCAAGAGGATGAAGACTGATTAGATTCTGATTGTGTCGCATAGGAAGGGACTTGTTGATGGTGGTGATGGCAACGTACTTGTGGAACACGGAGACGCAGCTGAGGGGGCCGCTCTTCCATTTGCCATAGTATTCCTCGAACTTGGGGTTCACCGACTGAAGGAAAGGGCCAATGAAGGGCTCCTTGAAAGCAGGGCCGACGATTGAGCCCTTGTTCAGCTGGTAGCTAACTGCAATTGGGGGTAAAAAAAAACGTCAGCAAATGCACGAGTAAGAACCGTCCAATGGTCTGTAAGTGTGGAGGGCGCGCATACTCTGATCGTAGGCGACGGCCAGAGCCAGCAAGGTGACGATCCAGGTCAGGATGCCAGCGTTGGTGATGGTATCGACGACATAGTCAAATTGCGGTGGGAGGTTGACATTGACGGCGGCAAACTTCTCGGCCAATGGCGACGTGAAGCTGCTGGCGTTGGAAGCCATGTTCTGGGGGAATTGGTCGTGAATCTCGCTCGCTTTTGTTGTTGTTATTATTGTTTCCCAGGCGGTTACGGTTACGTGCTAGTTAAGACTGCTGGGGGAGGGGGATCCTTGGCAGGAAACTAGGTTCGGAAGGAGAGAAAGGTCGCGAGGGTTGTCGCCGACAAGGTCAAAAAAGAAAATCCGCCAACACGGAGAGAAAAGATTGGGAGAAGAAGAGGAGGGTAGATCCTGCTTAAGGAAGATGAGGATCAAGAGGTCGCAAATGGGTAAAAAGGCGGCCCAGGGTCGGACTGGAGTATGTACTGTGGTAGTAGTATATCTGCAGGGAGAAAAGAGGTGAGCGGGCACGACACTACTTCGAGTAAAACAGGCGTCCAGCGGTTGAAATTTGCTTGTGTTTAAATTGCTATCATCCCAAGCAGATACATTAGCACTCCGCTGCAAAAAGTCCCGGACCCTTACATGACACCAAACGGCAGCCGATCCGCTCTCCATTCATTCTCTCTACTGTAAGTTTGTATGGACCCCTTTCGCCCTCCAACCTTGTCTTTCTCTAGCGGTAGAAGGCATGGAAGGCATAAGACCCTGTTGTTTTTTTTTCTTTCTCTCTCTCTTCGCGTTCTCTTGTTGTCCATCATAGTCATACCGTCTTTCCGCTGGTACGGATTACCGAGCACAGGTGCACAGAGTTGGTACCAGCAAGATAACACGACCAAGTGACAAGTGCGCAACGCAAGCTGGCAAGCAGGCGATCCGTCTCGGCGCTGGCTACTACTTTTATTTTTTCTCTCGCCGAATTGGAAAAGGGACCAATGACATAAGAGCATCTGTGTCAGGGGCGGGTAGGCGAGCCGTGGCTACCCCACTCAGTTACCTACACTTGCTACTGCTCATCCACCCCAATCGATTGCCTATTTCGAAAAGCTGTCCCATTGACTTTTGGGATCTAGCTGCTAGTCTTCTAGCCACTCTAGTGCCCTCGCTGGCGTCGGGTATAAGGTCATGGCAGATACCCGGTTTCGAACATGGCAACACGCCACTTGCTCTGAGCATCATTGACTTTCGCTGCCGAAATAACCTCATGTCTTACGATGCTTACCTAGGTGCGGATATCTGTACAGTATTGGAAACCCGGTCACGAGCACGCATTCGTTCTTTCAGCGCCGGGCGGCGACTAGAAAAAAGGTAGGGTGGTAGTAGTAGTAGGTAAAAGTATCTTAAGCATATTGGCTACAGTAGCATGTACAGTACCTACTACCACCACTACCACCTATTAGCCGTACTTAAGTCATAGGGTAGTGGCTATCTCACCGACAGGGATTGTGTTCTGTAACAATGCGCTGGAAGTCAGTCACTGCAACACAAGAAAACAGACTCGCCAGCTCGCCTTGATTGTTGAGCATCTTGACACCGATCGGACTTGATGGCAGTCATTGACCAAGCACAGCCGCGCATACTACTGCATCACTTCAAATTGGCAGCTGTACAGAGTACGGCGTATACTGTCTTACAATGGCCGGCCACATGATGATACATGGTTGATGCATTCCTACCTACATACTTTACATGCTTCCATCCAACATTGAATGTTCAATCTGCTGCAGGGCTTATCAATCACAGTAGCGCGAGGTACCGCATGCGAGGTACGTACCTTTAGAGAATACGAATACGATACCCCACCCGATCACGCAGTCACGCAATTGGCAGGCTCTCACAGGCTGGCACCCCCAAAAGGCGCCCCTCAAAAGCATGCGCGATTCAACAAGATGCGATGAAGAATGCCATGCCATGCCCGCAGAAAAACTTACTTTAACTATCCGGGGCGCCGGATTTATCGTACACCCCGACGAACACCGCCCAAGCTCCCCGTTCTGCGACGGATCCCATGCACCAGACCCCCGGACCGGATGTACCTTGCCAAAAATCGGATGGTACTGACTCAATAGGCGTTTGGATCAGTTCGTCTGGTCAGTGGTTTGGCTGTCAAGATCGGCACTTCTCTCCTCCGGGCGATATCCAACCCGAAATGCTGCATACAACAAGTCAGGTCTCTTAAAGACTACCAGGAAAGAGAGAAAGAAAAAAATTGAAACTGGCTAGTACAGAGGAACGCTCAATTTCCAGCGCAAAAGAGATTGCGACGGAGTATAGCTGTTTGATTATGTAGGTAGTGTGTTGAGCTTTCTACGGACCGGCGCGCCCAAGGGCAGTAGGAAGGACCATTACCACATGGCCCAAGCCCGAATGGACATAAGGCTCTTTCGGCGTTCCCTTGACGCGAGTCGCCGGCGGCGAGGGCTCCGGAACGAGACAGACGGAGCGAGGTGCCGATTGGTTGCCCTTTTCATAAATTAGTATGGAGCAGGGTAATGCTCAGTCAGATTTGACCCAAATATGTAAATTACACAACCACCCTGCCTCAGCGCCCAATTCCTGCCCAATGGTAGGCATTCTGGGCCATAGAACAGTCGCCAAGTACTGTTGTCGTGAAAGCCTCATGGCTTGGTTTCTACGAGACAGAATGCGCGTTCGTTAATTTATTCGCTATGCCAATCACTTTGATTTCCTTTTCACCCTTTTCTCTAGACAGAAACCATCCACGGTTCATGAGATTATTCAATGTTTAATATGGTTGATATATCTTAATTGCAGAATTTGCAATGGCCTTTAACCACCTAAAAGGAGTATTCGAGGCAACTGAGAAGTTAAGGAGGGTCGGTAGTGTAAAAGGTTCATCTTGAGGAGCACAGGCACCATCTTGCATTGATGTTAGAGACAAGAAAGCCCATCAATCAGCCTTGCCGGAAAATATACGGAATATGCAGGATTCGGTAGGGTCGCACCGCATCATGTCAGGGAAGCCGAGGGTGAGCACCAAGTCGCCGATCATCTGATAATACCTTTTTCCGCGGAAACGAGGCATAGGGCAGAATCCCAATGTCTCACGGGTACTATGATCCGGCCAGGGTCCATGGCTGACAGTAATGGAGTATGTTGATGAGAAGCAGAAAACAAATACGCCTGACCTCGAAGCGCCGACAACTCTATAGATGCCCATATGGTACAGTAGGATACATATAGAAAGCTAACCGAAAGCCTCCTGCAACGCATTGCCACCTCGCTCAGCCCCCTTTTATCGTAGCCACACAGTTGGACCCCATCCAAGTCCACGGCGGATACCCGCAGCACGTCGCGCCGCTCCCCGACGCCGGCGTGTGGCAGGGAAAGGGATCGAGACAGTCGTTGAGGTCCCGACACGGGGCCCCCGGGCAGCCCGAGATGTGGCTCGCGCAGCACGTCGTCGACGTCGGCGTGTGCGTCTCCGTGTAGCAGAAGTTGGGTGCCAGGCACTGCGCGTCGGCCGTGCACCTCTGGCCGGGCGCGAAGCCTGTCACCAGCTTGCCTTGGTCGTCGGTGGCTGTGGTCACCACGGCCTTGGCAAGCGGTGGTAGGTTGGGATTGATGCTGCCCGGGGTGGCGGTGGTGCGGATGGGCGTATTCGCGGCTGCTGATGGAAAGGGGGTTGGGGAGGGTATGCCTTGGAGTATGCCGTCGTTCTTTGTGCTGCTTGCGGGCGTGCTTGGCCAAGTCTCGTCGTGTGCTCGCCTTGTTGAGCTGATGGGTAATGTGCCTGATGATGGAAGTGGTGATGTAGGTGTGAGAGTGGCTGGGAACTAGAGAGAAGTGACGAATCAGATATTGCCTGGGGGAAAAGTCTTTTCGTGGCATGACACAGTCCCAACTTAAATATACGAGACTCCAACCATAGTGCCGAGGCGATTAATAGGAGGGGAGCTACCTGTGATGAAACCTGCGATGAACGGACAAGGGGCAGGGCGATGGCCACTACGATCCCAGTCACGACAAACACCACCCCAACGGCGATATACCACCGCTGTTTCCTCTTGCGCTGCTGCTCCTTTTGCTGTTGGCCTTCTTTGTCCAGGGTATCAGGGCTGTTGCTGCGTCTGTAGTAGGATCTGCGCCAATGGGCACCGTGATAATGGACGGTGTTCGTGATGGTGTCCCCGATTCTCATATGCGCGTGTTCCGCCAATTGGTTTCCCTCGATGCGGTCTCGCTCGACAGGCTCTGGCGCCATGGCCTGATGCTGCTTCGTCGGGCGTCGAGATCCATGCAAGCAGCATCCGATGCAGATGTAATGTAACACAAAGCCTCCACGAATTCGGGCGACCAGCTGCAGGCTTTGGCTACTTAATATGAGAAAGAATTTTAGGGAAAACCTTCCCGTATCATATCTGGGATTCCAAACTCTTGTATAAACGTACCAGTTCTTCTGATACCTCACTCCTATATCCTCATACGGCATTTAGAACTTTGTGGGATAATTTTACTAAGTCTCCCACCCATACTGGGCGAACCATCTCAGCCTCCCCCATCTTCTAAATTTGTAGTTCCGCCCCCCCTCACCCCAAGGCTATATACTGTCCTACCCTACCTATAGGTAGCCTGATCGCATTTTGAGGCTAGCTTCAAATATGGCTCAACTGAAGGATGCAGCCTTGAGACAACCATACCCTAGACATCGCAGATGCTTGGAGGACAGCCTTATGGTCAATAGTTAATACCAGCCGGGATCCTCGATAGTGCGAACCTGTTTCAAAATCTCACCTAATCATCTTGCCTGCCGAAGTCGCCAGTTTGGGGGCTTGTTTGTACTACCGTAATCCGTCGAGGTGTGTCTCATGACGGCGCCGGTCAGATAAGAGATTTTCATGACCCCCTCACCCAACAACTGCCGATACCGTATAGTCGGAAGGAAGATATTTTCGGAAAGGGGGCGTCCAATGAGCAATGGAAGGCGTCGCGGCGGCTGCAAGCATCGGACAACTCGTGCAGTATGGAGGGGTGGTCACTGTCACTTTGATCAGGCTGATCAAAGACATCGGCCGGGGGCCGCTTGTCTATAAGAACGAGGAGAGCAACGTGCGCCTCCTCCTTCGGCTCGTCCATCGAGTTTCGACCGAGACGGACTGCCACACCCGCAACGAGTCCCACGACGACTTCCTGGAGCTCTTCACCAGGGTAAACCTCATTGCCCACAGTATTCTTCAGCTGCTGGACAACACCTCTTGTTTCGTTTTCAGGGTCGTCTCAGCTGTCACGAGACACAGTTCACTCGCGGAGGCCTTCCAAAAGCTGTGTAACACGCGTGAACTGCTTCACCTCCACATCACCTCTACGCTCAGCCGAGACGTGAAGGCATATCTCGAGTCAGGGACGCGCAACATGGATCGGAATTCCGGGAGCGACCCCATGGGGAGAGCCGGTGATACCAACGCTAGCCCCATCAGAGAGCAGTCTCCATCTGGGAGATACAACGTCAGCAACAATGTCGTGGGTCCCCGTACGTTTTACGAGATTGGCCATGATATAAAAAGCGCCGCAGAGGCAGCAGCCCGAAGCCAGGGCACAGTTACCGTCGACAACAACCAAATCGGAGAAGACGTGTATCATAAAATCGGTGATATTGGCGATAGGGCCGGGCTCAATGAAACCTTGAAAATTTTCGGCCAAATCGCTGCCAACGCTCCGAGACCAGCTCCTCCGGGGCAGCAACCAAACTCGGCTTGGGATCGGAGCCCGGAGCAGGCCAATCGTCACTCTCAAAACGCCAATGAGTTCTCGTTCACGCGCATTGAAGGGACGGGCTGCCTTCTTAACCATCTCAACCAGCCTACCCAACCACTCTTGCGTGCGAAAAGCTCCGAGGCGCCTGCCATCGGGGACTTATTCGGGGCTGAGGACGATGAGCCTGCCCACAACAAGAAGGGGGAGCCAGTAAAAGTACGCCAGAGATAACTTGGAGTCCGCAATGTCTGCATCATCTTGAAACATGGTTTCCTGGGGGTATTAGCAGGACTTTCCTTCCCTCTCTTTTTATTTATCATGCACAGCGGTTGCATTCAGTTGTCACTAGAGACGAATTTCAGTAGGATGCGGTGAATTTGGTTTCTTAAACACGTACGTAGGATGATTAGCTACAACAGGGGGTCTAGGGTTCTTTTTCATTAGATATGTGTGTGCCATTCGTTTGACCAACCGACCCTATACGAGGGTATGAACACATGCTGGGGGCATTCTCCCCGACGGTATATTTCCCTCCGAGCGGGGTTCCATAACAATACTTCACCATTAACTATCGTCTACCTACCTGCATAGCTTCTTTCTTACCTGCGAGAATTTTCTATACATGTGTGGAATTCAACGTGATTGATTGTATGGCCACCGCAATGGCTTCATGTGTTCCTCAAGGGGCCGATACCCCCCAAAGCCCAGCCAAGGCGCAGCTGCAAATCACAGAAGGACACTTATCTGATAGACACAACATTGTGACCACTCTAAACTACTATCTCGAGCCCAGTGATGGGTCCCCGCCAGTCCCGGTGGTGGTCAGCCCCAATAAAGTAACCAACGAGAGAGCCACTATCGCAGTTCCTGCCACGATCCAAGACATTACCGGAAGGGAAAGCCTGTATACCCTCGATTCCCATGGGTTCCAGCTCCATCGCCACGAAAGCTCGGAGAAGGAGTTCCTGGACGAGGGAACGATCAAGTCTGTGTACTTCGCCGAGACGGAACAGCTGCTCAAGGACGTGTAGGTAAACCGATTTGGTCGTTCCCGCTGATAGAACAGGGCCTAGCAGCTGAAAGCTGACTGATCATAGGACAGGGGCAGCATGGGCCAAGATCTTCGATCACAAAGTGCGACGAGGTCCAGCCCACTGGCACCAACTCGGAGAGAACAACAAGGCTTCGCGCGGGCCGCTACATCGTGTTCATGTTGATCAGTCGTACCACGGTGCCGAAATAGTTTTGCAGCGACACTTCCCCAACCAAGTCGATAGATTGAAGAATAGGAGGTGGCAAATCATCAATGTGGGCATGAGCAATTTCTATCTACATATGAGGATGTATGGCAATCATTGACCGAGCTTCTTCTCCCAGGTCTGGCGCCCTATCAAGACAGTCTACCAAAGCCCATTGGCCGTCACAGACGCCCGCTCGGTATCAGATAATGACCTCGTTGCTGCGGAGGTCATCTACGAGTCATCTGGGCAACGCGGCGAGACGTGGGCCGTTAAGCCGAGCAGAATAAAAAGCAGCAACCAGCGTCTCTGGTATTACAAACACGCGCAGCGGCCGGACGAGGTGATGCTGATTAAGTGTTTTGACTCGGATACCGCGAATGAGGCGAGGAGGACTCCGCACTCTGCTTTTGAGGTTCCTGCTGAGTGTTCTGCTGATGACAACAACGAAGCAGGAAATGGCGAAGACAGAGACGTGAATATGAGCGGGAGGGAGAGTATTGAAGTCAGAGCTTTGGTGTTCTATTGACGTCATAGCAAATTTGATGAGAGACGCGACACTGTAGGGTGAAGATTGTGGG
The DNA here is from genome assembly GCA_039105305.1 of Apiospora arundinis. Taxonomy (NCBI): domain Eukaryota; kingdom Fungi; phylum Ascomycota; class Sordariomycetes; order Amphisphaeriales; family Apiosporaceae; genus Apiospora; species Apiospora arundinis. The sequence goes on from JAPCWZ010000004.1 coordinate 3,814,955, forward strand.
CAAACGGAATTTGCAGCCAGCCAGTGGTCTGTAAATGGAACGATATATTGGATCGTCTGCCCTCCTGGTTCGGATATATCCAACGCGATTATGCAAGAAGCCGTCTGACCTTAACCAATGACATCCGATATCCTGTCCACCCCTTGTCATTCTGACTGATATATGCGGGTTCCCCACGAGGTCGGGTTGTTGCAGGAAAGGGGCTGCAGCCTTGGGGTGAACTATCTCGCACATGCGTGCATGTAACATGATAGATCCTTCCTCGTTTGCGCAACGGATTTGTTGACTTTCCGTAACGGAGCCGTCAACCTCCCAAATACCAATCGATGGAGCTGTTACAGAGACTTCTCGAGAAATATGAGACCTATGTTTGGATTCACCAATGCAAGCCACCGGCTTGACAGGGACCGACGTGAAGCAAAGTGCTTGCAGATACGTAACTTTCTTTACCTTCGAGGGGCTGGGCTTGGTGGTCGTTCTGTTTGCATCAGGAATCGAACAATAGCGGTATAAGCCATAAAACTCGAACATCTTACTGTTGGATGAACCAAAAACGAAGACTTGATTACTGTCTGGCACAGCTTCCTGACGCGCTCGTCCCCTAACCTCGTTACCCTCCTCAACGCCTACCCAACCATCTACCACCCCGCTGCAGGTAGCTATCTGTTAGAGGTAGGCAAGCAGGTACAAACAGTCAACTGTTTCCCCCCCTCTTTGACGCGACGTTTACTGCTTGTTTATTTATTCCACATCGTCTCGTCTTCCTCCTGCCTAAGAGTGATTCAAAGGCAAAGGAAGACACCGTCATGCCTCCCGCAGCGCGTCAAGATCAGGAGGAGGCCACGCTCCTCGCCCTGAGCCGCGCCAGAATGCCGCGCCTTATACTGGAATACAAGCGACCCAGTCCCCAAGCCGACGTAGAGGCGGGATCTGCTACCAAAAGAGGCAAGGTAATTCACCCAACGGCGCGCGGTTCGGGTATAAGGATGATATGGTGATATGAGCACCATGCTGACTTTGACAGACTAAGAAGGGCAAAGGCAAAGCTGCAAAGCAACGAGCCATGGACCAGAAGTGCATGCTGTTACAACTGCCCACCGAGGTATGTATTTCGAACGCCCTTTCCTTGCTCTCTCTCATCCACCCCCATGAATGCATGGGCTGTAAGATAATAGAACGACTGGCATGAACCCCAGACTAACTTCTCCCCCCTTAAAAGCTCCGCTTCAAGATCTACGAAGAAGCTTGCTTCCAGGGCACCCACGTCACCGTCGACAGCGACGCCTTGAAGAAATGGGATGGCCCCTTCAAGTTCTCGTTCCCTAAAGAGGCGCGGGCCTTTGTCAACCTGCTGCGCGTCTGCAAGAGCATCTACCACGAGCTGCGTGGCGGCCCGCTCCTCTTCTTCCAGCACAAGCACTTCGAGTTCGACGAGCCGCAGGTCCTGCACAACTTCGCCCGCGCCATCCCCGGCTGGTCCCGCGAGTGGATCACCCACGTCGACCTGGAGCCCCGTCGCCTGATGGGTGTGTTGCCCACGCCGTACTCCAAGACGCCCTGGGCTTTCCAGGTGTTGATGGGCGCCGACGACGTGCCCGCCACGGCCCCGGACCCCGGCAGCATCCTCTCGACGCTGCCCGAGATGCTGACCGGCCTGAAGCAGCTCCGCATCATCTCCTCGTGGGAGGCGTCGCTCGGCGTCGGCGTGGAGCCCATGGGCAAGGATATGATCCGTGCCCTGACGGCGATCCCGAACCTGCGCCACCGCATCCCGGGCAAACACCACCGCAACCCCGCAATGCGTCCCAATCACAAGGAATTCTCGTTCGGGTTCGTCGTGGCGGTCCGTTTCGTCCCGTGGTTGAACCCGCAGCCCAACGCTTACCATCCCAAGACCAAGGAAGAGGAAAAGCAGATGGGCTACCACAAGTTCCACAAGTACTGCGTCCATTGCTTCATCAGCGAGTTCCGCGGAACCAACGGGCAAGTTAAGAAATACGGGGGCAAGCTCCGCAACTTGCTGAAGGGCGTCGACTGGTGCGTGTCCACAGACGAGCTCCGGCCTTTTCGGCGGGAAGAGGACGACGGCGACGATTGATATTATCCCTGAACGTGGCATGGAGCTCTACAGGATCCAGGCCGTTTAGCATCAAGTTGGCCGGGTCAGGTGGGCCATGACAATGATGACGATAATGAGGGAAAACCGTTGGAGAATCTTGCGGAACAACTTTGAGGGTATTTGGGATCTGATGATTGCCGTCTTCCAACGAGCAGTATGTCTGCTGTTTACAATTTGTCAACCTTGTTGGTAGTCCACGATTGGACTTGTAATAATAGGTCAGGCGGAAATCCGCCAATAAGACCAGCGCAAATGCTGGCAAGAACAAGATGTAGGATATGTAGCTTGTGTTTGGAAGGTCTAAATCAATACACAATGTGTTCTTTGGCAGTCAGGCATTCTTCTTGCGTGTGCTCACCTTACGCAACTTGTGTTCAACTTATGCGGCTTGGTTGGAACGCGGCTTGGTTAGAAATCGGCCGGGCAACATGATATTAATCCACCATCGCCATCTTCAGCATAAACTTCATTCAATTGGGTATCTTATCTCTATCAGCGGCCTGCGACCAGACAGTATGGGAGTCATTTTTCTCATAATATTGCTAGCCGCCAACATTTCTCGTGATGGCCATTCTATTGCGTACAACGACTAGAAGGTGTCGTCCAGAATATCATGGTTCATCTGAACCATGGTGGGGCTGTGCTCAGGGGTCGAGCCATACTCCGGGGCAGCTCCGGCAGTCAGGAGGATATCTTCCACAATGCGTTTGCTTGCCTCGCGTGCTATGAAGACGTATTAGTATAAAACGGCACCCATAAAAGGTCAATTAGATTCTTGGCAGTAGCTTACCAGGTGTCTGCATCAGCTTGCTCGGGGGCAGGGCGAACTGGATCGTCTTGGGCGGACTCATGCCGCCGAAGAAGCCGTCGTCCTCGTCGTCGCTGTCCCACGTGATCTCATCGGGGTCGTACTTGCCCTTCCCCTTGTTGTCCTTTTCCTTGCCGCTGGCGCCACCACCGCTCCGATACTCGGCGAACACGTCCCGCTTCTTAGCCGGGGTTTGTACGCTCACACCGGGCGTGCGCGGCGCTTCAACATGACCACTACCTCCGGCCTTAGCGGCGGGTCGGCCTCGTTGACCCTTGAGCGGCGACATGGCACTATACAGGTTCGTCCGCAGGGTCGGGGCCGCCATCTCGGGAGAGCTCTGGGGGCTGTCCTGCCAGAGCGCGCGGCGGGTCCGGTCCTCTTCTGGGAGACCAGCGACACCGGCACCCCCTTTGTTCGGTGAGCGCCCACCGCCCTTGTGCGGCGTGGCTTGGATGCGGTAGTTCTTGTCCAGCAGGCGGTGCAGGAGCGGGTCCTTGTTCTTGTCCTTGTTGGTGTTGAATAGATTCGTGCGAGGACCGCCTCCTTGCATGGGTGTGGGCGCCTCGAGCAGCGACGAGTTGGGCGTCATAGACATATCGGGCAGGCGCTCTTGTCGGAGCTGCTGCGTCGTGTCGTCGTTCATCGCGTCATCGTCGTCGTCATCGGCGAACAGTACGCTCCCGGCGGTGTGGTCGTTGCCGCCGCCCTCCTCGGCCTCCTCGGCCTTGAGCTCGCGGCGCAGGTCGTCGTACGGGGACCCGAAGTTGGCGAACTGCATCTCCTGGCCCGGGCGCATGGACTTGGTCGCCGGCGGACGCGGGGTGCTACCCGTCAGCGTGCCGTCGTCCAGCAACGAGTCCTCGATCTCGCGGTGTTGGGTATTTTGTTGTTGCTGCTGCTCGTGGAAGGTCGATTGGTCGTCGGCCATGGACTGGTTGGTCTGGTCGACATAGCCGCCGTCCGACGTGGTCGTCGTGTCCTCGAGGCGCGTGGTCTGGTCGGCGACTGTTGTGTCCCCTTCGTTGGCTAATTCCTCGTAGCCAGAGAGGGAAACATTGGCCGATGCCTCGAAGAATTGCTTCCAGAACTACGCACGTAGACAAAGAATCCCCAATTAGCCATTGCCGTCGTCGTCAGCTCCCGAGGAGGAAATGCGCAGCTTACCTTGGACGCTTCCCAGACATTTTTGGAGTGCTCGCCGTACTGCTCGACCAAGGGCAGGATGCTCGTCGTGACGATGCGGTGTGCTTTGCTGAAATTGTGGTCTATTTCTTGCAGGGTCAGAGTGATCGACTGCTCGAGCTTCTCGAGCTCTTCCGTTAAGGTCAAGTTTCTCGAAGGCCCCGGGGCAGACATGGTAGGCTGTCTATCGTTGAGTGACTGTGGGGGAAGTTTGGAGCAAGACGAAAGCGAGTTCAACTTGTACAGTATCTTGGGATTACCGCATTATTCGTTAGTGGGGTCCATAGGTCCGAATGGGCGCGCTCTTGGTCCATCTCCCAACGCGATGCGGGGTTGCCAAGTCACCAAGTCAATAAAGTGTTTTTTTCGGCCCAATGTCAACAGTATTCAGGGGTCAACCACTCAAATCTAACGAGTCTAAAATGGGATTCAATGCATCAAAGCGTGTAGCTATCAGATGTGTATTGGGTTGTTCCATTGGGTATCATTAATGCGCCTATCTACAGAAATTTCATATTCTTGACTCCTCCATAGTAGCCAGACATCTCTAGCTGCAGTAGCAGTTGGTCTACACTGCTTTCCTCTCGTGTGCCTCCCTTTTCCTCCTCATTTGTCATGTCATTCCTCGTTGGTTTAGTAACTGGACCTCCCTTCTCAGTCATGCCCCGGCATACAGTGATAAACACATCAACCTTCTTCTTGAAGGCGTTGTAAAGCTCGATCTCCGAAGGCTCGTCTGCTTGCTGCTGTGCTTGGCCCGAAGCCAGCTGGTGGGCGCGCTTAGAAAAGGTCAGGATGAGCGCAAATATGCCCTCGAGGAGTTTGAGCACTGGCTGCTGGCGTTTTCGCAACAAAAGTGTATGCATGATGTCGTCTAGAACTTCCTCGTGATGCTCACGCAGTTCGTCGGGACTTATGATGTGGCCTGCATTGCGATCGCGGAGGTTTTTCTCTGTTTGCCCCATCCAAGTCTCGAACGACTTCCAACGCAGGTTAATTCCCGTATCGAAGAAGTAAGCCACAACACTAGCCACAAAGTGCTGCGCTTCGATACGGAAGCGAAGGGATGCGTTGCTCGTCCCAGATCGTTGTGAAGTTCGCAAATTGGTGTCGCGGAAGAGCTCACTCGTGATGTAAAGCAGCCGCAAAACCCGTACGAGTAGCTTGAAGATTCTGTCGTATTTGATCAAGATGACGGGTGTAAAGATAGGAGTCAATGGTGCTGGGGGTTTGTAGGAGAGCCGAAGGAAATCTAATGCCTCGAGTGAGTCTGGGTTCATGCACTTTTCAATCTCTTCTTCCGAAAGATCGCGGACTGCAAAACTCAGGTCCCCCGGCATTTCCTGGCCTTTCCTTATTGACGGTCTGTGTTTTGAACTGGAATGGTAGCTTTCAGACAAGAGTCCCATCAAGGCCAGCCGCATTTCCGAGCTTGCGGGCGGCCAGGTGTCTCGGCCCCCAAGACGTAGTCCCATCACGCCGCCATGCCGGGCAACGCCTGCTTGTCGTTCGGCCGTCTCCAGGTTGGGGTCAAAGAGCGCATGAGACAGCCGGCTACAGAAGAGCCCGTTGCCAAGCAGGTGAAATTCCTTTTGCAGATTTATGTGTTCTCGGAGATTATGTGCCTTAAACAGGAGACCCATGTACTCCCTATTCACCAAGCGAGCCTGTGCCTCTACCAATGGACCAAATGATAGCAGAGGTAGAAGCGACCAGTGTGGAGACAAAGCAACCCCTGAACCCTCTGGAAGTTGTACGGTATTGAAAAGACGTTCGTGGAGTAGTCGTGACAGATGATCCGCCTCGCTTGTGGGCTGGAAAGGCAAATCCATCTGCTTCATTGAAGCCAAGAACTGATTTTCAAGCTGCTGTCCTTCCCCGCCGAAGAACTGTAACTCGTAGGCTACACCCGAAGCAAGTCGGGCAGGGACATCGCCCTGTCCACCTGAGCGAATGACACCAACGAGACTGGTCTCATATGTGTGCACATCCTCTTGGAGTGCTTGTATAGATTTCCAGTCATAGTGCCATCGTAGCTCAGGGACCTTTATGGAGTTGACGGGGTCTGGTGAGCAAAGTGGATGATTTGGATGGTGTGTCCGTAAAAGCCTCAGTGTTCTCCCTGTCTCGAACAGTTTCCGCCCAACTTCGGGAGGAACAAAAGCTGGCATACGGTCTTCGTCAAGAACGTAGTCAGGTGACTCATTCATCTGGCCGAAATCGTCCACGAAGAGTACGTTGTCGACCTTGACGAAGCTCTTCCCTGGGCCGCTCTTGGTCATAGGGTTGCCGCCTTCTGGCTTGATCCCAATCCATTTTTGTGAAAAGTCAGCCCAAGGCTCCGTGACTCTGCTCAAAATCTCCCGCATGATTTCTCCCAGGAGGTCATCGCCATATTCTAATGCCTGCGTCTCTTCGAACAACCTAGACAGCAAATGCTCGTCATTCCTTGTCTTGTTCAGTCTGGACACGAGCGATTTGAAATACGTCAGGAGAGTATGAACTGGCTGAACGAGGGACTGGAGCTGTAACAGGGACCTGATATCCCTGGCATGAATCCCCAGCTTCGCTTGTATAGCCAGCAATAGGCCGTCGATGGCTTTGGCCAATGCTACCCTAGCTGGGGAAGGGTGGGTTCTGAACGTGACTTGTACAAACATGGAAAAATATCGCGAGATATTGGCGCATTGCAGGCACTGCTCCTGGAGACCTAGAAGAACTTGGACAGAAAACCCGGAGACCCGAATCTTGTCAAGGTCTGGAACAAATGAGGCCTTTTCCTCATTCCAGCTGAAGAAGATGGATGCCCTCCCGAGCGCCAGGGCCAGTAGTGAAGCCGCATAAGGGTTGGTCTCGACGAGATTGGAGGTGATGTTGTTGATCTGCAACGGATCCTTGGTCGTTTGCAGCACGGCATCATACGCAGCAGGCCCGGCCTCTGAGAGAAAAAGGGGCTCCAATGGGGGTATCTCTCGCGGGGCGAAGCCATCCCAAGTCTTAACTTCAGGGCGCGGTAATAATGACTCTCTAGTTTCTACCCAGGCGTCGCTGAAGAAATCGACATTGGATAGGCTGTCTTTCTCATAGTCTTCCTCTATCAGGGAATCGGGGTTATTGTGCTCCCGGCGGCCAAAGTCGGGCAATGCTTCCAGAGCAGAGGGAATGCTGAAAAACTCATCCGACTTGTTGAAATGAGCAGACTCGAGGCCTTCGCGCGCCCAGTCTGGCAGTACTTCCGATTTGACGTCGGATGTGAAGAACTCGCTCTGTGGGTTTCGAGGTAGGTCTAGCCAGCGTGATGCCTTCCAAAAGTCTGGAATCGCAAAGACGTCGGCTGCATTCTCGTCCGGCATTTTGATAAGTTCGTGTGCATATGCGGTGGCTTAGTTTGTATTGTTCTCATCGTTGATGAAATCTCACATCTTTGTTGATGATCATACCTATCTAACCGCCAATGAACTATGGGCCTGAGGCTCTGCGATACGTTGAAGTGTGACGCGACTGGGCTCAATCAACTGCGCTTAGAGCCGAGAGCCTAAGGTTAGAGCCTAGACGTGGTTCGTGGTTGCCCGCGCGGGTCCACTAACCAGTAGCCTCAATCCAGCCGTAGCTGCCCGTAAGACAGCGAAACAGCGATAAGATAGAACGATCGGCAGGGACGACCTTGAGGGAAGCTCTCCAGCAGGGAAGCTACTGACCTGAGCTCTGAGCTCAATTGCGAAGCTTCGGGTTCGATTTCACAAGCAAATCTTCTAACATCAATCATACACTTTTTGGCACCAAGGCATACTTTAGAAGGCTTTGGGACTTTCGCCAAGAGCCCTGCTTTCAGTACCAAACATTCAGTAGCCTCTTTATCCATCGCATTCTCGAATTGATTCTATTGTCGCATTGCTATCCAGAGCCATCGTGATGCCTCCCAAGCGCAAGAACCGAAGCAGCCTGGCAAGCGCCTCGACGCCCAAGACGCCAACCCCGGCCGCCGACGATAGTGCCATGGACGTCGACACACCACAAGACACAGACACACCGAGAGCAGCCGGCACACCCGTCACGTCCCAACCCATCCAGCCCGTGCCCCGCGATGCATGGACCGACGACCAGGTGGCTTCCCTATTGAAGGCTATTATCCGCTGGAAACCAACTGGTCAGTTTGCCTAACAAGTGAAACTGATCAATCTCGTAGTCCAATGCTGACTCCCAGCCTGTAGGGATGCACAAACATTTCCGAGTAATAGCGATTTCGGAACACATGCACAACCATGGCATCAACCCCGAAGTCCACACCCACACCAAGATCCCCGGCATCTGGGCCAAGCTGAGCGAGCTGTACAACCTCAAGGCCATCGACGAGCGAGACAATGGCTATGCTTTTAGTGAGGATGACCCGGAAGCGCCGTGGAAGAACTACAAGGAATTCGGCTTGCCGAAAGAGTTCGAGGACCTCATGTGGGCGCGCCGCTTAAAAGCACCCAGCGAGGCGCCCTCGTCACCGCCCTCCTTCGACTTCGAAGAGGTGCAAAGAGCCGGCCCGTCCTCGGCCTCCGCATCGGGGACTAGGAAACGCAAGCGGCGGGCCGCAGATGACTCCAGCGTTGCCGGCAGCGCCGCCAACAAGACTCGCTCTAGTACAGTCGAGGACACCGAAGAGGATACCCCTTTGCGCAGTAGCCCTGCCGCAAAGAGCGCTAGAGGTGCCCGGAGCCAGAGGCGGTCGGCCGCCAAGGCCAAGGCCGAGAGCACTGAGCCTGAGGACAACGACGAGAGCGAGGGCGAAGAAGAGGGAGATGAAGAACGTGACGAGGAAGAGGAAGAGCAAGAAGAGGAGGAGGATGAGAATGGCGAAGAGGAAGAACAAGAAGAGAGCGGGGCTGAAGAGGCTGCCACTCCCGCTTCCTCTACAACTAGGTCCACGCGAGGCGGTGCGAGGAGTAGAGCTGCCTCCTCCAAGGCAAAAACGACATCAACACGCGGTCGGGGCAGAGGCCGCGGACGTGGACGTGGACGAGGTCGCGGATGAACGAAGACGCACCTTGGGAAACTGAAGAGTCTTTACGGGCAACGGGTCCGTTTCTTGCCATGAATAATCGCGCTTCTGCAATATCTCTAGTTGACAAAGGTGTTGACACGATTGGCAGGCTTAGCAGTTCAGATAAACTGGTCACCCTGTTACGATAGATTATAATCACTAATCGAAGTCTTCCCTGACGCTCATATACATAATGTAGTATGCATGCATGTCATAAAGACTGTGACTAGAGCCCAGACCCCATCCCATCATCCTAACTGCTCTATCTATATACATTGCAACGAGATGGCGACCCCTCATTCCCAATTCCCTCTCTCGTTTCTATTCCAAATGAAGGGAGGGTGTTGTGTTCCTCGTCATTAGATCAATCACATTATCGTAATGACCTTTTTGTTTATGATATGGAACGGACATGGGAAAAGACCACGCACTACCTAAATATAAAAAAAGATTACACGCCATGGTATCATCATACTTGCTTGCTTGCTCGCTTGCCTTCGCTTTCGTTTGTTGTTTAACAGCAACACCGTTTTGCGCCCACAAAATGCACTTAATCCCTTCCCGTCACATCACCGTTGTTGCTTAGCCTTGTCCCCCAAGTCGTCAGCGCTTTCGTAAAAGACACTCCGCCTCAGATTGCTCGGCGGTGGTGAGGGCGACCCTCCAGACACCGCGCCGGCCAGCGTCGGCGCGGACGGCGTCAGGCTGCGGCCCGTGTGCGTCTGGTGCGACGGCTGTAAGCTCATGTAGTCGGTGCCTGGCTGCTCGTCCGCGCTGGGCGGACTCACGGCCAGCGGCGGCGAGGGGAACCCACCGTTGCCCGACGCGATCGTCGGGTAGGGGTCGTAGGTCCCCGTCCCGCTCTCCTCGGCCACGGAGCTCATCAGAACCGGCGGCTCGGGCGACGGCACGTTGCGCGGGTCGCCGGCCGTCGAGCCGACCCCGATCGAGCTCACGCTGGCGTCGCTCGTGTTGCGCAGGTGCGACGCGTCGCGGTTCGAGAGGTTCGAGACCCCGCTCGTCACGCGCGGGCTGGGGGCGGGACGCGGCGAGGACTGGTGATGGGAGCCGGCGGCGGCGGCTCCGGCGGCTCCGGCTACCGCTGCACCACCAGCTGCCGCAGCCGCGCCACCGGGACCGCCTAGGGGTGGCGAGTCGGGCCGCCCTGAGCTGACGGATCCGACACCGCGGTGGGCCGAGTTATCGGAGATACTACCGTGGTCTTGGGACACGGTGTAGCGGGATAGGGATGAAGGATTTGTGGGCGTTGTCGCAGAGGCCGGCGAGCGGCCAAAGTGAGTGTGCTTTTGGATGATATCCACAGGCGTCATGCCGGTGTCATCAAGTTCGATTTGAGGCGAGGTATCTGATTTTGAACACGTTAGTTCTCTCTAGATCAAATAAACAAGAGTATGGAGTTCCGTCCTCCCAAGGCAAAGTGCTACTAACCCATTAATTCTACCAGCGGTGTATCGGGCATTTCATTCAACATGGCCATCTCGGGCGGCCGCAGGTGCGACTGCTGTTGCTGCGCATAGCCAGCCGTTTGCGCGTGGGGCGGCATGGCTCCCATGTTCCTCTCCGTGTCGTCCATGCCGGGGGTGTCGTCCGAGGTGGTGACGGTCGGCGCCTTGCCGTTGCTGTCCTGGCCGCGGATCCACGAGAGGATGCGGTTGCCGTTCTCGTCCGTCTCGCGCGCGCTCATGCCGGAGCGGCGCAGGAGCTTGCGGCGGCGGTACAGCATCACGAGCACGACGACGGCGGTGATGAAGACTAAACCCAAAACCACGCCCAGGACGGGCGCGACCCACGAGGGCAGGCCGCTGTTGCTGCCGCCGTTGAGGTCGGGCCGCGTGCCGTTGCCGTAGTGGTCCGGCGTGTAGGGGTAGTAGTGCGTCAGCTTGGACGTCGGGTACTTGGTCTCGAAGATCTTCTGCAGGCCCTGGTCCGACCAGCCGGTCGGCGTCGGCGTCGACATGGTCGCGGAGCCCTTGAAGTCGCCGCCGATCATGAGGTGAATCATCTCGGGGACGCCGTAGTCGTGGAAGCTGGCCGGGTCGTACGAGCTCATCCACTTCCCCTCGGTCAGGTTGAAGAGCTGGATGATCTGGTTGTCCTTAAGGCAGGGGACGGAATTACCGCCCTTGAGCGAGGGATAGCCGCCGATGACCATCATCTGGTCCGGGTAGGGCGTGACGCACTTGTGAGCGGCGCGCGCATGCTCGGTCTTTCCAGACGCGATCTTCATCCACATGAAGGATGGGAGTGAAAGGATCCAGACGTCGTCGTTGAAGTCGGAGTCCTCGTGCAGACCATCGAAACCACCGTAATAGTAAATGTTGTAACTCGAATAGTCTTGGGCAACGGCAACGACTGCGCAGCCCCGGGTGAGCTGACCAGGACCTGCAATTGTTGGTTGTGTGTACCACTTGCCGCTCGCAATGTCGTAGATGTCAATATTCGACATGAACGATGGGCTTTCAACTTTCTATAAAATAGTCAGTTTCGTCCAAACTCACGCTACAACGTTATGTTCTTTGCAACTTACACTCTGCGGCTCGTTCATCGATGTCATTTTTCCATTGTTATAGTCCGGGTAAGTAACACCACCCAGTGCCACGAGAATCCCCTGGGCGCCGACGGGTACCCATACTAATTCGGGGCTTGCTCGTCCCTTGATGCTATCTGGTAGGGTGTCGTTGTGCCAACTCTCCTGATACTGGGTTGTCATATCCAGCGTGATTAGTGTGCTCGATATGTTGACGGGATTGATCGAATTGTTCGCCTTCGGAACATAGATAGGTCCTGCCGATGGTGAGCGCATACCGCCGAAATACCAGGCTTTGTTTTCTGACGGGCTGTTGGCCGCTCCGCCGAAGGTCACATAACGCGTCATGCCATCAGGTAGCGTTTTCCTATCGAAACCGGGCTTGAAGCTTGGCTTGTCGGTTCCATACGGACTGAAGCGATACCCGATGACCTCGTTCGCCGGCGGGTCTGTGTATGCGCTCGTTCTGGTGGTCATGCCTCCATACAGGAAGAACTCGTTGTCATTGGCCAGCATGGCACCGTCGAGGTAGTTGGGAGCGAAGCTGTTGGCATTTGTATTGCCGCCGGTAAGTGATGTTGTGCCAAAGATGGCACTGACGTTCTGGGACACATTGAAGGGCCGGCTGAAGTTCAGGGTATATATTATACCAAGAGGATTACCTATCGATATTGTCAGTCATCGGGATGGTCTTTGGAGGTGAGGCTTCTGAGGCTTACCATCCTGTGTCGGGAGGCCAAACGATCCGTCGTTCATGCCGGGGAACCACCACAGATACCCTCCATCCATATAGACAGTATCCTTGATCGCAGCGACTGTACAATATGTAAGTAAAGGCGCCGACATAGTTGAAGATCTTAGAAAGCGAGATCACAGTCTCATACTTACCCCGAGGCGCCTGCCACTGGCACATGGTGGCGTTGACTTGACCGGGAACCCATCCTGATGCTTGCGCATCGACAAACAAAGCAAGGTTGGCACCGACGGCCAACCATGCTATAGATAACCAGGACATGTTGACAGTTGTGGTTGGGAAGACCGATGATAAAATGCGGTCACAGAGATAATGCAGAACAAAAATAGGAGCAGACAAAATGAGGCTCACGACATGGCCCAAGGGTTTGGCTCGAAGCGGGTATTACCCTTGATAGCAGCGGGCTCGAGGCAATATCACGAAACAAAGAGGGTTGTGTCAATGGCTGGAATGCACTATGGGTGTGATCTGATTAGCCGGAGAACGTGGCCAAGAAGAGGTACCGGTTCGAATCGAGACGGATCAAAGCAACAGGCACAACGGATCTGGAAAGTGGCTTCGAAGACTTCTTTGTGGGGATGGGGATGACGGGAGGCCATAGATGATTCAGTGAGCGGCCCGATCTAACAAGGGATAGGTAGTGGCAAATGCCCGCGACAAAGATTCCACAGTCGATGATGGCAGATTCGGAGCATGCTACCCTCCAAGTCAGCGAAGGCAACCAAATCACAATTGGCAGAGGTTCAATAGTACGGCTGCGCCGGTGATCGCTGCAGGACAGCCAAGCGGAGCGAGGCTTGCAGAGGTAACATTCTTCGTGGCTCTGGCCGTCAGCTCACGTTTCTGGAACTAGCCTGATCCGATATGGCCTCAGTCCCTTTTCAGTTCCTTCCCAGTTTCCCTACCTACTCCCTAGACGGGGACATATCCAATGGTGTGGTACCGTCTTACTCTGATGAGAGACGTGACTCGAGGGTTTTTCACGTGAGATTATAGCTTCCCTTGACTTTTTTCACGCCTGGAAGGCAGTGTTCGTATATGGACGACGACCAGGCTCGTTGGCAAGAACTCGCAGTCTTACTTGCTATACTTGTTGTTACCTTGCCCGGAAGCAGGAGATCGCAAACCAACTTGAGCATGCTCCATACCAGGCAGCCTGGGCATCCGTCTGCCTGCCTGAGGTGTACCTGGCAGGGTACGGCATCGCACTCGATATGGGTTTGAGTGCTTGTCGAACAAGACTGTTCTGCTGTGTCGCCCGGTGTGCAGAAATTGAGAGACATGGCGCTGAAGAGACGGACAAGCAACCCGACGGATCCCTGGATTCTAGGGGAGCCGCCATTCCGGGGGCAGCTGATGAAGAGCAGGAAGTTACGCGATTCACATTCTCGACCGTAACTGTGAGCCGTAGTAGGACCGTATGTTTGTTCATGTCAACTTGCATCTTACCCCACTCGCAAGTATACGGCAGGACAAAGCCCATTGGTCCAAGTTTCTCTCGACATGCAGGTGGCTGGGGTGGTCGAGGGCTACTTCATATAAGCCGGGCCCTTTGGACCGCAGAAGTCGAAGAGTCGATCCCTACAATATCGAAATGCCTCTTCCTATCACACATGCAGACCCGAGCGCCTAGCGGTAGACAGCCTTGGCACGTAAATCTTGTCCCCCCGCGTGCTCGCCCAGGCAATCATGTCAGCGGAGAAACTAGAAACTGCCAAAGAAAAGTGGCAATGAATGGCATTGTTTTTGAACAGACATCCAATCTAGCTCAAGTGCCGAAGAGTTGATGGATGGCCATCTTGCCAGGCGATTGATTACCTAGGTAGCTACTCGGATTTGGATAAGAAAGAGGAGGCCGTCTAAAGAGACCCAAACGGCCGTGGATCGCGACCTTGTTATCGGGTGAAGTGAATCAATCAATCAGTCAATCAATCAATCTAGTAACCTAGCACGAGGTTTCTGGTCTGGATGAGAGACAAAGAGTTGCACTACGCCCTACCCGCAGGGGTACCAACGAGCAGCGCAACGAGCAACGAGCACCGAGTCAGGTCAGGTAATACCTAAGTATGGTTCTGGTATGTCGTCCGATGGTGGCTCCAGTCATGATCGCTCGTGGCAGCGTGGGTTGGCACAAACACCAACAGTGTGTCTCCACCTTCCCGTTTCCCGGACCATTGGCCAATCACCTCAACCGTCTTATAGAGAATTACCATCTCGGGCCGCGCTATTTGAACACCTGCATATAACGAACAAGGTTGGTATTGGCTTGGTCAGATTTTAGTATCACCAAACACGCCCGAACCCAACACTGAAGAAGAAGGAACCCCGCACGATAAGGTAGGTACCTCCCCAGCTCCCTGGGCAGAACCCTAGGTAGCATCTAGGCAGCTACTACTACTTAGTCAACTGTCACCAACCGACCGTTGCAGTAGTAGTAGGTAGACGGATCTATTTTTGACCTCTTCTGCCCGCTAGACTAGCTCTGTCTCCTCCGCATGCCAGCCTGGTCCCCTTGCTTCTTACACTGACCAGCTGGATGCCACGTCCTGTCTTTCTGCTTCTCATGGCGATGTGGGCGTCCGGTGATTTATACATGGCGTATGCCTCGGCCCAGTGAAGACAGAAGGAGAAGAAGAAAAAGAAAGCATAAGGTGAAGTGTCGTGCCGTCCATGCTGATGATGACTGCATGACAAAGAAGAGGTAGTGCATGTACTCCGTACAACCAGGTAGGATGTTCCGAGAAGGCTGAGCTTCGAGAACCGGAATGTTCACCTGCAGACAATCAATATCGCCCAACTCACCCCCGCCCAGAGACCCTTGCCGGCTTAATCTGACAAACAATCTCACCCATCAACGCCTTCTCCAAGCCTCCCCCGCTCCCACCTTTCCCTCCCACTTCCTCCCACCACTGCCTCCCATCTCAACCGGACAAGTCAGCCGGCAGTGACTTGGCTTGCTTCTGCATACGCATATTCGAGCCGCCCTGGGCCCAATACGAAGTTTGGGAATACTGCTCGCCATTATGTCACTCATGTCACCACATCTATCGAGAGGGGTTCGTCGCCCTCACTTTCACCTAATTAATTTGTTCCCTTGTGAAGCGAGAGGGGAATTGCTACCCTCCCCGAGCAGTCGGGTGGGTTTCCTGCAAAGACGGACATACCCATATTTACTAACCTCGAAAACGACGATTGTTGCCCAAAAGGAAGGGCAAAGTTAAAATTTCTACTCTGAGAGCGGCCTAGAATGGGCAATGGGGGATGGAACCACCTTCCCTATTCATCTACTGGCCCAATGAGATTCCACCGAGTGATTCAGTGTGCCGCGGCTTGCCCGCCTGATTACCTTGATACCTTTGGGCTTCGGCTTACTCCGGGCTAGCTAATAGGGACTCTGTCCCGTTGTCATTCATTCATTCACACATATTACGTTGGAGGCACCCGTATCCAGTCCTCAAGCCTGATCTGGTTCCCGATACGAAAGGGAACTTATCGTGCGTCTCGTCTCTCTCGAGGATGCGTTTTCCCAATATCACTCGACGCCACGAAGCCGCATCGTCTAGCGGCCTTGGTGCATCGATCCCGGTCCAAACTCGGATGTAATCGAAGGTGGGTATCATTGCTTGACTTATACCCAGCCAAATACATTCGCACATCTGCCCATTCCGTTCCCCAGAGAGTATCATACAGCCATGACACCCACACTACCTACAAATACGGTCTCTTCCTGTGCTGGAAATGGCAGAGGACATATTAGCTTCCCATGCGGCTAAAAATGATCACGATCTCCCAGAGCGCCAAGTTCAGGTGGCAGCCTACAAGCTGGGCAAGTTTGCCCGTGAATTACACAGCATCGGCAAAGGAAATTATTCATCGGATCTCATGGAACAGAAACCGGGATACATAGTACTGAGACCCAGAAAAGTATATCCATGGCAACGTATCCCCGCGATGCTTACCTTCAGACAGTTCTAGACAACACCGAAGGCGAGAGGCGTTGGAGGTGTATGGCCTTCTGTCAAGCAGGATCCTCAGCCTAGAATCATGACATGTTATTGCTAGCCGCTATTGGGATCCGGACCGGTTGTAAGTGGGAGTAGTGTGGTAGTCATCACAAAGGACATATGCCAGCCAAACCGGGGGTTCCATGGGCCGGGGTGTCTGGTTACATTCTGACTCTCTGTGGGTACCTTTTCGTATGCAATGCTTGACGGGCAGCTAGCTCTGTGCAACCATGCATCGATGTAGTTACATAGTATACCGTCCAGTAAGAAGTATCTATCCCCTGCAGGTTTGTACGCCATATCGCCCGGCAGCCCTATTATTCACCACCTTTTTCTTCGTCTCGCTGCTCCACCGGCTTACAAGAAGCTGAGTCCCGTCCCGGTCCTATTCTATCCCTCTCTTGGTGTTGGTGCTTACCTTGGGGACTCGACTTTCTGCAAACCTGCTTGGGTCATTTCGTTAGAGCGTCGTCGTCAGCAGCGGAAATCCTGTTGCTGCGTTGGCTTGCCATCGTTTTGTTTACTCTCCCTCTCTCTTTCCCCAGCCTGGCTCCCAAGGCTATTCCCCCGCCCCATTGGCTGCTCCGGAAAGTATCCTACCGCAGCGAGGCTTAGAGCTGACTCTCGGAGAAATATTATCTCAAAGTGTGGAGAGCTATATACATGTGAAGGGGCACTCGTTCCGTTGCAGCAGGTCCTCACCCCCAACCTCCTCCCTCGGCAGAGAAGTCAGGTGTTTCCCTCTTTCAGTGGTATCCCATCAACATTCGTTCGTTATAAAAGGGATCTCGCAAAGTCCAATTGGCATTGCTCAACAACGTCAAGTCCTATACATTCGTTGCGATGGTTGCTGGAAGGCGATTATGGGCGTTGGCGGCCATGCCGCTTGCTGTATTAGCAGGCATCGAGGTTAAAGTGCAGGACGGCACGACCATCACGGTCACAGTAACGAGTGGTACTACTACCGTCACCAAGTGCAGCGATTACATCACAAACTGTCCTGCATCTTCTACTGTCACGTTGGTCACCACCTCGTCCTCAATCTTGACTTCGAAGAAGCCGACTTCAACAAGCAAGGCGCCAGATGGCTACCCAATGCCATCATCTTCCCCGGATGGTTACCCTACGCCGTCTTCCACAAAGAAGGCATCGTCAAGCCCTACGTCAAAAGCTTCATCGGTAGCCTGCTCTCCTGTCGTCTCTACTGTCACGGATGTTAGCACTGTCACGAAAGTCAACACTGTTATTATCACCTCGGTCTCATTGTCGACAACTACCAAGACCAGTACTGAGACGAAAACAGAGACATGCACCGAGACTGTAGAGAAGACAGTAATAATCAGTATAGATAAAACCCAGACAACGACGTATGGCCCCAATGATTCGAGATCTGAAGTCGGATGATAGCTGACTTGAAGTATTAGAACAACCAAAGCGACAACCACCACAAAGACAACTACCCAAGTGTCTGCGACCACAGCCATAGTGACAAAAACGACAGTAAGTAACTAATGTCCCAGATTCCTGCAAAACTCTTTGCTAACTTTTATACAGTCGTATCCATCCTATATCACCGTTTGTGCTGGGTCAACAGCAGCACCATCACCTCCGGACTATCCTACGGGTTCTCCCACGGGGTATGACATGACAGCGGCTTGTACTAAAGGCTGTCCCCCTCAGCCTCAGCCTCAGGTTACTTGTGTCGTGAGCACCAAGTGGATTACTACGACTGAGGTAGTGACAACCACCAAGCCTGTCACCGTTGTCAGCACTTTTGTTTCTGTGTCCGTCTCGCCCACGACCACGACTGAAAAGACCACAACCACGGACGTTACTACAGCCACGACCACTTCTGTGACCACGTACACCACGACGTTCTTGACCACGAACTCGGTGTTCTCTACGTACACCACAACAGCGATCGTTGTAACTACCGTGCCGACCACAGTGGTGTCAACGGTGCCGACCACAGTACCGACCACAGTACCCACGACAGTGGTGTCCTCTACCACAGTCGTATCGGTCTCAACACTTCCTGGGTCCGTCACAACTCTGCCGGGAACCACAGTCACAATTCCGCCCACCACAGTCGTTATCCCGCCGACCACGGTCACTCTGCCGCCAACTACTGTCACGGAATCGGGCTCTGTGACAACGTTGCCTGGATCGGTAACAACCCTGCCCGGGTCAGTGACCACCTTACCTGGTTCAGTGACCACGCTCCCTGGATCGGTGACCACACTGCCAGGATCGGTCACAACATTGCCGGGATCGGTGACCACGCTCCCTGGGTCGACTGTTATCTCCCTTGTGACGGTCACCCAAGCAGGCACGACGTCCATCTCCACCCAGACAATCGTTATCCCTCCCGTTACTGTCACTGCCACTGCTACTTTCACGAGTTCTGTCTGCGCTGCTCCCACTAACTATCCTGGTATGCCCCTGCGTACATACAATGCCAGCTCCGACTTGACGTGGGGCTGCAAGCCGGGCAAGATCTGCTCCCCGCGGAAACCACTCGGTTGTTCCATTTGGGCCGAGGCCCCTGTGAAGGAATATGTCTGCGAGAGCCAAGACGACTGTGTCGACGCGCCGTCATACACGAATGTGACTTGGTTAGATGGGGAGACAGGCTATTTCCCGCCCGCTGAAGACTATTACAATCTGCCACCGACTGCGTTTGGATTGAGCTACGATATCTTCGACAAATATTCCGTCGAGGAAATCTGCACAAACTCGACTGGCCAACAATTTACAAGCACATCCTACACGGGCAACTGGGCATCTCAGACCTCCATCACAAGATACACATACACATCTACGCCCTCGCCTGCTGCAGCGAAGACAACCTACGTGAAGCGCGTGCCAGTCTTGCGATTGAGCAAGCGAGAAGAACTAACTCAAGGCACTATCCCCGCCACATGTTATGCAACATGCAACGACGCATTCCTTGAAGCTCAGAGGATTGGCAAAGGGCCATCGCTGTGCAAAAAAGGCTCTGTATTCCAAGATAACGTCCAAGCCTGCACAGAGTGTATAGATAGCCACGAGTCAAGCGTGAAATCCAACAACGCGGCAGCGATAAACAACAATTTCGGGCAATATCTTACCTATTGCTCAGTGCAGCCGGTGGGCGCGATCGTGTCTGCCAGCACGACGGCCGCTGCGGATGTCACAAACCTGCCGAGTCAAACAACGATTCGACAGCGACCAACCAACGCACAAACATCCGTCAGTGAGCTTCCGGAGAGCAGCGCCACCACCACCACCACCGCCAGTCCATCGCCAACCTCATCACCACCTACTTCTTCCTCTGCCCCTCCTTCTTCCACGCCTCCGTCTTCCACGCCAACCACAACCACGACCATGGCACCGACCACCAGCCCCAGCTCTACGGTGACTCCTAGTCCTACAAGTACCTCAGAAGCTGTCTCGCCAACAACGACCACCAGCCCCAGTGCCGGTCCAAGCACTAGCCCCAGTGCCAGCCCCAGTGCCAGCCCAAGTGCCAGCCCCAGTCCCAGTGCCGGCATCAGCAGCGGCCCAGTTACCAGTGCCGGCCCCAGCACGAGTCCCGGCAGCCCAACCAGCACGTTGGCGCCGGTAGGGGGATCCAGTACCTCAAGCACACATGTCGTCGGTACTAGCTCATCCATCAGCTCGTCAACGAGTGCAGTCGCCACAGTGCCAACGGCCGCTGCGTCGCGTCTCACGACGTCTACCGGCACGCGATCGCTCCTGTTCACGATCCTTGCCGCGATCTTCGCCTTCTAATCTTCCGCATCTATATTTAATGTTTTATGATCCTACATATTAGCTAGTGTTAATTCTCCATCACTCCTTTTTACACGAACTTATGAATTTGCATGTATTTGCCACGGTCTCTACGACACACACACACACAGCATGGTTTTGGGAAGGAAAGGGGACAGCGGCGCGTTCAGCAAGCAACAGGGCAGGGGACTCTTACACACTCATTTAGACGGACACTTAGATTGGCGGTTTTTGGTTTTTATTTTTATTTTTCTTCTTTTTTACATTGGAACATGATACCCATATAGCACGATCCTTACGAAAGAAGAGTCCCCCCCTTTGCGGCGCGCATATATTGGTTATGGAGGAGATGGATGGATACCCCCTTGGTTTGGCACCTCATTCTTCGCAGTATACACGCATGGTTCACGGCGAAGATGGGAGGTGAGGTATGGGAAAATGAGAGGAGCAACGGGTTGGATAGTGGGCATGGATAAGGTATATATACGTATACACTTCGATGTTAATCTTCTGGGCCGCATCGTTTGGGGTGTTGGCAGTTTATATAATTCGGCAGCATGATTGCGGGAGACTTGGGTGGTTCCTGGGTTTCACGGGTTATAATAATGGGGATGTTGAGAGTGGTCGTGGCTGGGAGACAGCCCAACAGCGTTATACTATTTAGGGAGATGTTGTTTAGTTGTTCAGTTGGAAAAGCGCTTGGTGAAGTTGAATTGATCAATGTCAAGTTTTGAATGAAACACTTGGAATCTTGATGGGCACGACAGTAGCAACTCGCAAGCTCCCAGCAACAAAGTTTGACTGTGTATGTCTATACGTGAACGGTGTAAGGCTAGCAGGTTAGCAGATATCGGGCAACGCCTTTTACTTCGACACCTGATTAATGAATGAATCCATGCACTTGCCACGTATGGATTTATGCCTGACTAATCCATTATACTATACCTGGAACAGAAGATGCCTTGTATTCCTCGAAATATAAGGCACACTGATATCTCTCGTAGCATAAGCATAGAACGTGATTGAATTTTGATGAGGGGCCAAGGGGCGTAGAGGATGGATGCATGGATGTCTGCAACGAAAGAAGAAAGCATGCCTAAGGTGACATGTTCACGCTCTCCTCGACCCCTCATTGAATACCGAGCAGTAGGTCGCGTACCTAAGACCCAAGGTGCATGAGGCAAGTGCATACATAGCCACACCGCGGCTTGGTAATACGTGCATGTAGGAAGCTGGTTCTAGAAAAGAAAAGGTCGCCGCTGTAGCCCGAATAATGACTCAGTCTCTCAATGGTGACCAGAATTGCTTTATTAATGCAAGAGATCTCCAAATCTGCCCGACGATACGTCATTGGCTCAAGCACTGACTGCTTTCCTCAGTGCCTACCTACCTACATCATAAACGCGGGCCGCTTTTTTGAAGGCGGGCGGAGAACAGGCAGGCAGGTACCCCAAGTACATACCTCACAGTTACAGTGGTGGGGTGATTGATTCCTCGACTCGACAACACACCCCATACAGAGAGCTCCAACCCGGCAACAAACACTTCTTAACCATCAACCATTTCCATCCACCTCTCCGCGAAAACAACATCTTCATGGTCTGTTGATTGGACCACACATCCAACCCACGAATACCACGAATATTTCCTCTTTCTTACTCACGACCGCCTTTTCTCAAGCGCTAGCAGCTTGAGAAAGTGCATACTGCCAAGCTGGGGAAGCGTAAGCTCTCGAACGGAGACGCGCCTCTCTCCCCCAAAAGAGTCATGTCGGTAAGTTCTGAATCCTCCCATTGCTGCATTCCCACTTTCTCTATGCCTCCCATACTACTTCTAGGGGTTGGCCTGGCGAAGGATGCTGTTTTGAACCACCGTGGTTGGCGGGCCCGCACCGCAGCCGACCATGCCGCATTTCGCAAGAACCACCACTGACGACATCATCTGCTTCTAGGATACCAACATGACCACCCCGACGCCGGCCCAGGTCGACCTCGTCACCCGGGTGCAGGTTGACGAATCGGTAGTGGGCAAGTCCGAGATCGATGAGTCCCTCTACAGCCGACAGCTCTATGTCCTGGGCCACGAGGCCATGCGACGGATGGGCGCATCCAACGTCCTCATCGTCGGCATGAAGGGCCTCGGTGTTGAGATCGCCAAGAACATTGCCCTTGCTGGTGTCAAGAGCTTGACCCTGCACGACCCGACTCCCGTTACTCTGCCTGATCTCTCCTCACAGTTCTTCCTGCGTCCCGAGGATGTCGGCAAGCCTCGAGATGCTGTCACTGCCCCGCGCGTCGCTGAGCTGAACGCCTACACACCCGTGAGCGTTCACCAGTCCGCCGGACTCGGCGAGAACCTTTCCCAGTTCGACAAATACCAGGTCGTCGTCCTGACCGACACCCCCCTCAACCTACAACTCGCCATCGGCGATTACTGCCACTCTAAAGGCATCTACGTCGTGTGCGCCGATACTTTCGGTCTCTTCGGATCCATCTTCTGCGATTTCGGTGAGAAGTTCACCTGCTTAGATCCCACCGGCGAGAACCCCGTCAACGGCATCGTTGCCGGCATCGACGAGGAAGGTTTGGTATCGGCCCTCGACGAGACACGACATGGCTTGGAGGACGGCGACTACGTGACCTTCACCGAGGTCGAGGGTATGGAGGCCTTGAATGGCGGTGAACCCCGAAAGGTCACAGTCAAGGGCCCCTATACCTTCTCCATCGGAGACGTGTCAGGACTGGGTCAGTACAAGCGAGGCGGTCTTTACCAGCAGGTCAAGATGCCCAAGATCATGAACTTCAAGACCATCTCCAAGGCCATGAGGGAGCCCGAGTTCGTCATGTCCGACTTTGCCAAGTTTGACCGCCCCCAGCAACTGCACGTGGGTTTTGAGGCTCTGCATGCCTTCAACCAGGCGCAAGGACGCATGCCCCGGCCCATGAACGAGGAAGATGCTACCGTCCTGGTCGCCTCGGCTAAGGCCTTCGTGGAAAAGGAGAAGCTGGAGGTCGAAATTGACGAGAAGCTGATCAAGGAGCTCGCCTACCAAGCTACTGGTGATCTGAACCCCATGGCTGCTCTGTTTGGAGGTTTGACTGCCCAGGAAGTGCTGAAGGCTGTGTCGGGCAAGTTCAACCCCATTCAGCAATGGTTTTACTTGGACTCGTTAGAGTCGATCCCTACCAGCACGAAGCGATCTGAGGAGTTGTGCAAGCCCATTGGCTCTCGCTATGATGGTCAGATTGCCGTTTTCGGAACAGAGTATCAAGAGAAGATCGCAAACATGAAGCAGTTCCTTGTCGGTGCCGGCGCCATTGGCTGTGAGATGTTGAAGAACTGGGCCATGATTGGTCTTGGTGTAGGCCCCAAGGGCAAGATTACCATTACAGACATGGATTCGATTGAGAAGAGCAACCTCAACCGCCAGTTCTTGTTCCGCCCCAAGGATGTCGGCGGCATGAAGAGTGACTGCGCAGCCAACGCCGTGCAGGCAATGAACCCCGAACTCGTCGGCCACATTGAGTGCATGAAGGACCGCGTTAGCCCCGAAACCGAGCATCTCTTCAATGAGGACTTCTGGAACGCTTTGGATGGTGTAACCAATGCTCTGGACAACGTCGAGGCCCGTACCTACGTCGACCGTAGATGCGTCTTCTTCCACAAGCCGCTGCTGGAGAGCGGTACTCTGGGCACCAAGGGCAACACCCAAGTCGTCCTCCCTAACCTCACAGAGTCGTACTCCTCTTCTCACGACCCGCCTGAGGAGTCGTTCCCCATGTGCACATTGAGGAGCTTCCCCAACAAGATTGAGCACACCATCGCTTGGGCACGTGAGCTCTTTGAGACTTCGTTCGTCAAGTCTGCTGAGACGGTCAACCTGTATCTGACGCAGACCAACTACTTGGAGACCACGTTGAAGCAGGGTGGCAACGAGAAGGCTACTCTGGAGATGCTCCGCGACTACCTGGTGTCAGACAAGCCCCTCAGCTTCGAGGACTGCATCATCTGGGCACGCATGCTGTTTGAGAAGCAGTATAACAATGCGATTCAACAGCTCCTGTACAACTTCCCCAAGGACTCGACCTCTTCCAGCGGCCAGCCCTTCTGGTCCGGCCCCAAGCGTGCTCCTGACCCATTGAAGTTCGACCCTAACAACAAGACGCACTTTGGCTTCGTTGTTTCGGCTGCCAACCTGCACGCGTTCAACTACAACATCAACACCAGCGGCGTCAACAAGGACACGTATCTTAAGGTGCTCGAGAACATGATTGTGCCCGACTTCGCCCCCGACTCGGGCGTCAAGATCCAGGAGAAGGACACCGACCCTGTAAGTGAAAAACGGGGGTTCATAATGGCTCTTGACCTTGGCTAACTGAGTAAATTCTAGGACCCAAGTGCCAACAGCGGCTTTGACGACGAGGGAGAGCTTCAGAAGCTGACCGAGAATCTTCCGGCGCCTAACAAGATGGCTGGTTTCAAGTTGACCCCGGTCGAGTTTGAGAAGGATGATGACACCAACCACCACATTGACTTCATCACTTCGGCCAGCAACCTGCGCGCCGAGAACTACAAGATCGAGCAAGCCGACCGTCACAAGACCAAGTTCATTGCTGGTAAGATCATCCCGGCCATTGCTACGACTACGGCTCTTGTTACGGGCTTGGTGGTTCTGGAGCTTTACAAGATCATCGATGGCAAGACGGACATCGAGCAGTACAAGAACGGATTCATCAACTTGGCTCTGCCTTTCTTCGGTTTCAGCGAGCCGATTGCCAGCCCCAAGGTGGAATACCAGGGCCCCAACGGCAAGGTGACGTTGGACAAGATCTGGGACCGGTTCGAGGTTGAGGACATCACACTCAAGGAGCTTATTGATACCTTTGAGAAGCGTGGCCTCAGCATCAGCATGTTGAGCTCGGGCGTGAGCCTGTTGTACGCCTCGTTCTTCCCGGCTGCCAAGCTCAAGGAGAGACTCACCCTCAAGCTCAGTCAGCTGGTAGAGCAGATCTCGAAGAAGCCGATCCCGGAGCACCAGAAGGATGTGATCTTCGAGATGGTGGCCGAGGACATGAACGAGGAGGATGTCGAGGTGCCTTACATCAAGGTCAAGATAAGGTAGATGAGTGCACCAAAAGAAAGGCGTGGGGTGGTATTTTGTACGTAGACCGGATTATTCGGTACCTAGTTATGATAGACGTTTTGGCCAGGCGAACGACGTTGAAGTTAGTCGCTGGTGGTTTTTGCTTCTCAACATAAGATATGTATGTCTATTACAGGCAGGCAGGCACATGGGAATAAGAGACCAATACGCGCACAGGCGAGTTATTTCACAAACACAGGCTGGCAGTTTGCCGTATTCGATGCTCGCAAGTGTTGTAGTATGTCTTTCTATGCTGCTGTTATTAGTATTCTGCGCTCCCTTAGTAAGCGGGCTGCTGAGCAAGCGTGGCGGGTGGGTTCTTTCTGGAGATGCTCATCCCCCCACCAGGAGGTGCTACTACTATTTCTGACTGATGACTTACATGAAGGCCAGTCAGCATGAGCAAGCAAGGGTACACCCCACCATGGCCTCTTTTACGTCACTATTGGTCCGCCATTTTCTGTTTTGTAAACATTTGATAGAACTACTGGGACTAGATGCTGGGGTCATGACAAAGCACTGGCAGCCAGTTCTATCTGGTTAAAGCTTCTTCTGCTAGGAATGGTCTGGGAATTGCTTATTGACTGCATGATAATCAAGTAAAACATCTACCAAGTATATGTAGCTGCATTGTCCAAGTATATAAGCCATCGCGACGTCCAACCCACCCCCCGGAAACGAACCCCTCATTCCTCCATACAAGCTTCCCAGACCAATGAACTCTAGACTCGTCGTCCCTCGGGTTCAATCCATCTCCAAGTCTATTTCCAAATCTATATACTCCTCAACTGTGCAGCGTAGAGCTCTGTCGAGTCGCCCTACATCATCAATCTCGGCCAAACCGGCATCATCTTTGCTGTACAACTCTCAGATCAGAATGGTAAGTCCACAATCCAGGTACCTTGTCGCTTGCAGCTTCTTCCTTCCCGCTTTCTTCTTCCTCCTCGGCTCCTACTTGGTTAGTCTTCACACGTCGAGTTGTCGCAAGCTTACTTATAGCTTCTACCACGTATAGTCTTCTTCCGGAAGCAACATCACGCAATGGGTCAAGCCCGGCGACAAGAGCGGCGAGTTTAAGCGCCAGACCAGCGCCTTCCGTGACTGGGTCTCCAATGAGCCCGGCTCCAAGTTCCCGGCCGAGAAGGGCCGCTACCACCTCTACGTCTCCTACGCCTGCCCCTGGGCGCACCGGACCTTGATCGCGCGGAAGCTGAAGGGGCTCGAGGACTACATCAGCTACTCGGTCGTGCACTGGCACATGGGCGAGAAGGGTGCGTACTTATCCACAGCAGCAAGATCGGTATCCTGTGAGAGAGACCCTAGATATACTAACAACTCAATGGAAATATAGGCTGGCGCTTCCCGACCCCCGAAGACACCGACGCCGAAGGTGAGAACGTCGTCCCCGACCCCCTGCACGAGGGCTTCACCCACCTGCGCGACCTCTACTTCAGCGTCGACAAGGACTACGCCGCGCGCTTCACGGTCCCCGTGCTGTACGACAAGGTCGCCAAGACCATTGTCAGCAACGAGAGCTCCGAGATCCTGCGCATGCTGGGCAGCGCCTTCGACCCGCAGCTGCCCGAGGGCAGCGCCACCCGCAACCTCGACCTGTACCCCGAGGCCCTGCGCAAGGACATTGACGAGGCCGGCGAGTGGACCTACGACCTGATCAACAACGGCGTCTACAAGAGCGGCTTCGCCACCACCCAGGAGGCGTACGAGCGCAACGTCGTGGCCCTGTTCGAGGCCCTCGACCGCGTCGAGAAGCACCTAACTGAGAACAAGGGTCCGTACTACTTTGGCGAGAGCCTCACCGAAACGGACATCCGACTGTAAGCCATTCCTTCCTCTTCCTCTTCCTCTTCTCTCTCCCTTTCCTTGAGCACTTTCTGACTGACTGGCCTCATAAACAGGTTCGTCACCCTGATCCGCTTCGACCCCGTCTACGTCCAGCACTTCAAGTGCAACATCCGCGACATCCGCTCGGGCTACCCGGCCACGCACCGCTGGATGCGCAACCTGTACTGGAACCTGCCCGCCTTCCGCGACACGACCAACTTCCTGCACATCAAGAACCACTACACCAAGAGCCACACCCAGATCAACCCGCCCTCCATCACCCCCGTCGGTCCCCTGCCCAACATCCTGCCCCTCGACGAGGAGGTGCCTGCCGTGGCAGCGGCCAAGAAATAGTCAAGTCACATAATCTTTTGGTTTTATGATGTATGATGGAGGCTATATATAATGACAAGGATAAATAAATATAAAACCTGCAATCCAATAACGACAGATAATCAATCACATGTAACAAACCCTTGTCCAAAAAGATCGTCTGACTTGTCCATATAGAGAAAAGGTACCACGATAATAAGTACGAGACGTGCAATCGAGGCCAACTCAATGAATAACCAAATGATAATGCCAAATTTGTTCAAAATGATGTATCTACCCGCTCGAATCTATCCAACTATTGCATTACTAACTCCATGCCACTCGTTCATTCCATATCACGACAACAACTAAGGTCCACGAACAATTACCAAATGACAAAAGATCGAACATTCTCTCTTTCTTTCTGTCTGTCTTCCATATTTGGATTTCCGCCCCTGATTATGCTATGGTAGATATATGTGTGTGTACCCCTTTCCTTTCTGCTCGTCCGTCTCTACTCCTCTTTCGACGCAGCCTACTACTACTACTACACACATACATCAACCTATCCGTCACACACATACTTCTGTCGTCTCCTCTTCATATCTCTCTTCTTTTTTGATAACCCGTAAAGAAAGAAAAAAACAATGACAGATCGCAATCAATTCAATTCCCCGACACATAACCCCCAAAAAACATTTGTTGTTATGTGTTGTAAAAAACACCGTGATAAGATAGATAGTTGGTCTCTCACATACACACACACTCTCTGTGCCGATTGCCCAGCATATGCAACGTGCCATTATATTATATATGGAAAATGAAAAATGAATCTCCCAGATTTGGTTTGATGCTCCGACCCACGCTTGGAAAAAGACGAAAGGGAGTTGATTGGGGGAAAATATCGTTTCTCGAGATCAAATTTACTTTTTTTACAGTTGACCCGACAACAACGCTTCAGTAGCTAATGAATAAAAGAAGTCAGTACAAAGATCATACTAAATTTGTTGACACATTTGGAGAGGGGGAGGAATAAAGACTTACCGCTGTTGATGTATGCCCTCCTCGCGTCGAGCGGCATACCGAATCTCCTCTCCAGCTCCTGCTTGATGCCCTTCTTGGTGACCGTCATCAAGTCGGCCGTCCGCAGGATCTCGCGGATCTCGGCCAAGAGGGCGTCGTCGCTGGGCAGGCCCGACAGGTTCGACATCTCCATCTCCTGGTTGCCCAGGAACTGGGACCCGCCGAACTGGCTCTGGCGGTTGCCGGCCATCATCATCTCCGAGGGGGCCAGCGACATGCGCGACATGTGGCCCGCACCCAGACCTCCGCCCAGGCCTCCGGCGCCGCCCATCATGCTCTTGACGTCGTACGGCGGGATCTGGCCGTACGAGGAGCCGTTGTGGCTACCGCCGCCGCCGTTGTACTCGGACATGCCGGCGTTGTGCTTGGTGGCGTAGCTGTAGCCCGAAATCTCGGAGCGCGCGTCGTCGCGGGCCGTCTGGGCGTCCCAGAGCTCGGCCTGGTACTCCTCCCACTTCTTACGCGGGATCGAGGCCGGGTCGAACTTGCCCTCGTCGGTGACGACCACCTTCTTACCCTTCTCACCCGTGACCACACGCGTGTTACCCCACGAGAAATCGTCCATGTGCCAGAAGGCGTACAGCGGCAGCGCGAACGAGAAGACGGGCACGGCAATGACGTACAGGATCATCCATCCAATCATCTCCCACTTGCGGCGCAGGATGAAGATGATGGCTTGCAGACCGTAAATGGCACCCAGCATGACGAAGGCCGTGACGGGGATGACGGTAGCCTTGGTGGTGACCAGGACGATGAGGTAGACAATGTAAGCAATGGTGACGGGTTGCACGACGGTGGAGAGCAGATCGACAAAGACGATGAAACGCATGCTGAAGCAGCAGAAACCGCAAAGCTGTCCAAGAGGCATCAGTTCCATCAGGTTGTGCACCGTCGAGTTGATCCATCGTCGACGCTGGGACAAGAAGACGGCCCAAGAGTCGGGGGCAACTGTCCAAGCGTGAGCAGCAAAGATGTACTTGGTCTTGTATTGGGCGTGGAACTTGAGGAGAAGAGTGGTCAAGTATCGATCTTCACCGAGATGCAGCAGGTTCTTCATGTGCAGCGTGTCGACACGGATGGTGGAATAAGCTTCCACAACCTCCTTGCTCACGAACAACGGCTTTCCGGACTCGGCAGCGCGGATGCGGTACATGGAGAAACAACCGGGCAAACAGGTGACACTGCCGAACAAACTCTCGAAGGCCTTGGCCAAGTTGTGAGAAATGTAGTACTCGTACACTTGAATCATGGTAACGAATGAGGCCTTGGCGTTGGTCAGGGCGGTTTCACCGCAGACGGCGATGAGCCTCGTGTCATCCAGGAACGCGGAAACCATGCGGCTTGCTGAATCGGCGGCGACCACCGTATCGGCATCGATACCGAACAAGAACTCATAGAATGTGGGGTTGACGCCGATAATGTTACGGATCTGGTGGTACATCTCCAGCTCCAGGGGGCTCATGGCAAGGTTGTAGTGAACACGGTTGAGGAAGCGCATGATAACCATCTGCGAGTCACGCTTGCCACGGTTACCAGGACGCGAGACCTCGGACGGCTTGCCAACCTTGACGACGACCAAGAAAGGCACAATGTGACCCTGAACTTCATAGAGACCAGAGTAGACCTTACCCATGTTGTGCTGCTTGAGACCTTCACCGAGAGATTCGAAGCTGAGAGGCTCGGGGTCGACAGTCTCGGAGACACCAAGAATATCGAGCACGATGCGCGGGGTGGGGCGGTCGTTGCCCTGACCTATAATCATACCGTCGCAAATAACGACAAGAAGCTTGCGCTTGTCATCGTACTTCATACGAGCAGCGGAATCGATGGCACGGCGAAGCGAGTCCTCGTCTTCGGTATAGGCGGGAATTTGGCACATGACGAACTTGTCCAGGTCTTCCGGGATGTTCTTGCCACCGAATTGGAGAGCAGCCAAGAACTTGAAACCGATAATGGTGCAAAGCATAATAGAGACGGCCAAGATGAGGTAGTCGGCAAACTGACATTTGACCGAGTTTCTGGTGTCGACGTCTCCTACGTAGAAGAGGTTGTCGAGGCACAGTTGCATTCGCTTGCGCATGCCCGCATCCATTTGCAGGGCGTCCCATGCCTTGGTGATGTCCTGTCCAGATCGTCCTCTGAAGAGATCGACGACAAGGGGAAGCATGAACTCGGTAACCTTGGGGTCAGTGGGGAGGTCGGTATCCTTAGGGACGGCGACAGTACGACCGCCCTGGTCGTACTTGGTCAAGTCGTAGACTCGGCCGTTCAGCATCGCCATGAGCATCTTCTTGTCGGCAAGAGTGCTGACGTACTTGGGAGAGTATCCGACGTTGCCCTTCTTCCAGTTTGCCTTGAGAATGACCATCTTCTCGTAGAACCAATCAGGTTGGTACAGGTCGGTGTTGTAGCGGAAGTCATGGTATTTCCAGTTGAAGTCCTGGGTCAAGTCGGGAACATCATTTTGGCCAGAGGCGTTAGCACTCCGGTAATCGAGTTGCACAGCAGGATCGACCTGGCCATTCACACCCTGGCACAGAGCCGAGACTTGGACGGGGAAGATGTTGGTGGCATCAAGACCAGCGTATTTCTTCAAAGCCTTGTCCGTCACGAAGGGCGGGTAGTGATGTTGCGAGAACTCGCCAAGATCAAAGACCTGTCCGCGAATGGCGACGTACGCAGAAGCACCGTCCTTACCGTTGAACGAAGTCAGTTCATCAGGGCTGAAGACATTCTGCTTGGGGCAGATAAGCATGGGGAAAAGGATGATAAAGAAGGCAGCGATAAGACAGCTGAGCCAAATCATCATGTTGATGGCCACCTTTTCTCTCCAGGCCATGCGGACATCCTTGCGAGGCATGCCGCACCACCTGATCAAGAACTCGGGAACGAACCAAGTCAAGGCATAGGTCACAAAGACCCAGCGCTTACGCGTTGGGCTGTCCTTGTATTCCTCGACCTCGACCAGCGACTTCTCGTTACCTCGCTCAGCCATCTGTTCTCTGGTGTCGAGGTTCTTGAACATGTCGCCGCCTCCGAAAGCGGACACACCCGCTTCCGAACGGGCATCGGCATCGGCGGCGCCGAAGTAACCAGTCCTGTTCTTGTCGTTGAACTGGGGGGTGTTGCCCAGAGAGTGCAAGAGGCGCTCCTTGGAGGCGCCGAAAGGCAAGTCTTGAGGAGAGGGCGTGATTCCCTCACCGGCCTCGGAAGCGTAGCCGCGGCCGGATGCCGAAACGCCGTCCCCGAGCTGGGCGATTTCCATCCAGCAACGCTCGCTGAGGAACACACCGGTCGATCCGATCAAGACTTCGTTGCTAGGCCACTGTCGGTCGTGCACTGCCATTTCCGTCTTCTCCCGCTCACTGCCGACGAGGATGGTGTCGGCATCCGCGAGACCCAGGAACTCACCGAAGGGCAGGAACAGACTGAAGTCAGCAGCCCGTAAGCGCTGGCTGATTTCGGCGATACCGAATGTCTGTACTTGAGTGCGGACACATTTGCTGTCAAACTGGTTCGCAATGCGTCGGTCATTGGGCTTCAAACAGAACACAAAGTACGTGTTGGTGTTGGGCGCCGTAATAGACTGCTTGACGTTCTCCAAAGAGGCCAGGAACTGGCCAGAAGCACCTTGTTCCGACACACGGCTCGACTTCCTTGGCTCGCCGCCTCGAGTCTCGGGGCGAGCGCCATCGTCACTGCCAAACTCGTCCACGGAGTCTTGGCGCTTCACGCGGGTCGAGCGACCACCCCTGCCGTTCTTGCGGGACATGACGCTGGGGGCGCGCATAGGCTTGGAGCTGACCGATGCCTGCATGACAGTGGTGCGCTCTTGCGGGTGCATGACGGCCTGGAGAGCCTCTTGGCCAAACAGGCGGGTAACAAACTCGCTCTTGGACGAGTTGACCAGGTTCATCAAGTCACCCGAGATGATCTCGCCGTTCTCCTCTACGAGACCCTTGATCGGGTACTCGACCTCACCGGCGAAGTGGCGCACGGTGAAGGTAGCCGCAGTGTTCTCGGTGTAGAAGTTGCTACCGGGCAGCTTGGCCTGGGCTGAGCTTACGGTCACAGAGGGGTTCTTGCCCTCGAATCGCTTGCGGAAACTCTCGAGAAGCTGCATATCGGTACGGTGTCGGCGGGTCTGGTCATCAAGGATGCTGAGCAGACCATTGGCAGGCTTGAGCAGGCCCTTGACAGCATCGGAGTTGTCGAAGTAGCTCGTGGCAGCGACAGTCACTTCTTCCGTCTCCAGCAGGTCGGCCTTGCGGTCGAAGAAGTTCTGGAGGGCCTGGTTGTACAGAGACTCGCAGGCGGCATTGTTGAGGAGCTGGTCAAGGGCAGAGCCAGTGGACGACTGCTGAGAAAAGCCGGGGAAATCAACAATGGAGACGGTGTTGGAGATGGACTCTTCAGGAGCACAAATCTTCTGGTTGATGGTCTCGATGACGTACGCAACCAACAGAGAGTAGAGAGTGCGTGCCAGCTCGTCGGCGTTGGCGCGGGCTCCGTTGGGATCCAACATGACCGTAACCCTCTCGCGGTGGATCATTTTGGTCTTGTAGCCCATTGTCGTCTGCAGATCTGGTGCGCTGACACCTAGGAAGGCCGCAATGATGCCCAAAACGTCCTTGTTCTTGACGGCCGTCACCATCTGACCACCCTCGTGGGAGAAGCCACCGCTGTCATCACCTGTGGCAGTTGTGTTCGAGGTCGTCTCGAACTCAAGCTGGCCGATGTGCAGGATACAAGCCAGGATCTGGCAAATCTCGGCAATCTCACTTCGAGGGAACTCAAGCTTTCGCAGAGCCGTCTTGAAGAGTTGGAATCCTTCGACGTCGTTGATTCCAACCTTGAGCTGCGTGGGATGACCCAGGTATTTCCACCTGCGGTGTCCCGCTGCATCTTTAGGGGTATCGATACCAAGATGGGTCTTTTCCGCCTCGCTCGTGCCCGCCAGGAGATAGTAGAGAACGTGGAAGTTACGCTCGCCGGTGGGGACCTCGGCGATTCTGCTTCGCTCCAGACGATGGTCCAAAAGCTTTCCACCAATCAGCAAGGGATTTGTAGTCGACGCGGTATCGTATTGGAGTTCGTAGAAAAGACCGGCCTTGGAAGCGGTCGGGGTGGTGGCCGTCTTTGTGGTGGTGAGCGAATCGAACACGTAGGCGGCCAGGGAAACCTTCGTAGAGAGAGGAGTCGAGGATTTGTTCAATAATGCCGTCAGGATATGGGCACGGATTGTCGTCTTTCCCGAGCCGGATTCACCACTTTTGACCAGTTAGCATATATACCCAGCACTTTACAGTTTTGTTTTCCATGACATACAGGAAGAGAATGGCCTGGTTCTCGGAACGATGTCCCAAACGAATGAAGGCCCGGTCTGCCATGTCCTCGGCGGCAGCCATGGCACTGCCCTCCTTGCCGCCATCGAGACCCTTGGTGGACGAAGTATATGTGTTGAGCGAGATTATAGCGTGGGAGGCAAGTCGTGCAGTCGGTACAGACACATGGAAGCGACTGGCCAAATGTGCTGTGATATGCGTATCTGACTGCAGATGGGCTGGCAGCGAGGGCAACGAGGGTTGCGTATGGGCCCCTCCGCTGCCGCCCTGGGGCAGATTCAGAGCCATGATGAAGAGATGGCCAGAGACTGGCGCTCTTGATCACTCTCTGATTATGGTCTTGAACAGCAAACCCGGTCGCTCGGTTGGTGGTATGGGTTGTGATACGATTTAGGGTGTATTAGTTAAGGGCTGAACCAAGTGGGAAAGATCAAGATCAGTTTGCTCGTAGTTGTTCGAAATGGCCCCTTGTTATGATATTACCAAGAGAAGTCGCCCTAAAAAGACTGGCTGTAAATTAAGTAGGCAATGTGCAAGCGAATGTGCAAAGTGTATAAAGATACAAAAGCGAATGTGGAGGGGAAGTGGAAGTGAAGGAGGAGAGCCACAAGACCACGAGAGAGAAAGCGGTGTTGAAGCTATCCCAAACGTTTTTTCCTCTTGTTGATGATTTGCAATAGGTGTCGAACAAGCTCCAAGATCTCTGAAGTCTTCCAGTGTCGCTGGAATAGGGACTGTTTTCTCGGGAGGCTCCCTGCGCCAGCGTCGAGGCTATTTGGGTACGGCGGGCGCTCGAGACCAGAGACGCAACGGTCGCGCATACGAACTGAGGTGGGAGAGTCGCACCCCTGCTGGACCTGGACTGGGAGGGCCGGATCTACGCCCACTTCGTATAAGCCCTGGGCGCCGGGAGGGTACGTTCAATTCCAAGTAAAAGTAGGCACCTAATAATAAGTCACAAGTGCCCGCGAAGTACCTGACCTTGGCCTGTCTGGGATTGATATACTACATACACAGCATACACCACATACAGCTGCACAAACACGACAGGACCTTGCAGCAGCACGTCGTAGAAACCGATAAACAATGCGTTGCGTTGCGTTTGGTTTTCTGTTTTCTCGTTGCATAGCATAGCATAGCATACACACTACTTACTACCGTCGGGTGTTTATGAACAGAAGGATCATTCCATGCTCCCCAGCCCCCAGCCTTCTCGACTGCTGTCAGCTTGACTTGACTCGGGACAGAAATTCAGTTCTCGGATCTTCAGTGTGTGCTTGTGCAAGGACACCAATCCGTCAGTTTTGACGGCGGGGGCTTGGGGTGTGCTGGGTGTCCAAGAAAAGAAACTGGGACTCGAGAGGTTCCAGAACAGATACGTTCCCAGGCGTTCCCAGGAGACGGTCCAAAGCGCACGGCAAACCCTTGTTCCCCGATCGGACGATGACAACATGCTTTTCAGGGGCTTGTGCTGGCCTGGACGATCCCTACCAGCAGAGCAAGAAAATTCTCTTGTTTTCTGGCGGCATGCTGACTTGACTTTACTGTTCAATGCATACATACTTACATACCTACAACACAATACGAGCTGTAAGCCAGTCATTCAGTCAGTTAGTCAGTAATCGCCTTCGGTTTCCCGCCTACCACTTTGCGATTCTGGACGAGACATGCGTAACTAAAGTAGATTTCTGACGCGTCTTGCCGTTGTAAATTGGCTTGGCTGGCTCCGAGCTGGACGCCGCACCACCTCAAGTGTCCGAAGTGGTACCAGTGCACCCTGAATTGCATCGCGGGTCTGCGGCGAACCTTGAATTGAGCGGGTGTACAGCAACTACGGTGTACCACCAGTAGCAGCAGCGGAATCCAATGCCAACTTCACCCTTCACACCGTGCACAATATCTGCTTATTAGACATTGGAATGACATGTATGCTATGCAAGTAGTGAAGATTCAAGACATATCCAAGCCTCCAGACCTGCCCATCATTCGATAAATGAATGAGGATGATCTGCATTACATTGTCGATTGATCGAGTACCGTACCGTGATGTGGACGGCTCTCGCCAGACATACACGCATACTGATCGAGATATCTCCATATCGCATCATATGCCACTTGCCGCTCGTTCGGTTCTGGCCCCCATAGTTTACTTGGCCTAACGACGAATGCTAGTACATATGACAGCTCCAAGTGCCGCGTTGGCATCGACTGCTGAGCTGACCCTTTGCAGGGGCATATCGCATATCGCATAGCCTAGAGGGCATGGCATTCTCGGGCATGAGGACCTCCTCCCCAATGCACGCACTTACGTATTCGAGCAACGATGTCAACGCCAGAGCGGAGGAGGCGGTCAGTCTTCGGGCGTAAAAAACGCACACGTTGACGCTTGGTGGCAGGTGGCTTCCGTGCTTCTTGCCCAGAAACAGAAACACAGTTGACAGTCAAGGCAGCCAGCACCATGCATGTATAGGGATCAGCAGCGATCTGCAGTTAAGGAGCTAACATCTTTAAGCACGAACACATCTGCTTCGATGGCCCGTCGAAGAAGAGTGGGAGGTTGGTTGGGGATCAACGAGGAAGACCAAGGAAGCATACTGAATCAAGCATCTCAATTGCGTAGCATCATGAAGTCGCATGGCGGAGGAGAGAGTCTATATACTTGGTGCGAATGGTGTCACAACGGAGGATCGACTTTCCAGACGCCGTTATGAATTTTAAACCTCGCCAATCATATCACTAATCCGCACATCACTTGAGTTGCGCCGTAGGTGGAGGGGTCTAACCTAGGGGCTGGGGGACAGCCAGGTCACAGTTCGTCGATGTATGCCCAGCTGGCCGCGAATGCAGCTTGTACACCTAAAATCAGGCCGGATGGCGCATGGTTACTATTCATTAAATATGTATTCATTACTTCTTTGAGTACGTTGTCGCATATCTAGATGAGTATCACCAAACCTTGGGCGCCCATAAGGATTCAATCTTGACTCGATCAACCTCAAACAGACTTGTCAAACTGTCACGATACTGTCTCCCCGGCTCTCCCTGGTCGTCGGCCCACTGTCGCGGACATGGGCGTGTGGCAGTGTTGGGCCATTGCTGGGAGTTCGTGACCAGTCACGTACGTACAGTATGATCTAAGTTTGGAAAGCGTGCATGTTGTTGGCGAGGACAAAGGAGAAAGGTGAACCTCGGACAATAAATGGATGCGCGCCAGCAGTTCTGTCCACTCACGAAACGCTAGAATCAAGGCTTCGCTGGTTGGAGCCGGTTGGAAGGCCCAAGGAGGGGATCCATTTCGCCGCTTCGTATTTCCCAGCAGGATGGGGCCGCCTAATGCCGACAGGTCTGACTATTATGCACAAACACCAACACGGATGGGCCTTTGGGAAAAGAGCATGGAAGACAAACTGGTGTTGGTGTTGCCGACCGGGTGGAGGTGGCCGAAAGGAGGCTTATGTACGTGCACCAGGGTTTGTTCTCCCAATTTGCTTCAGGGGTGTTGACCACTGGCCCAGGATCAGCCGCCTCAAAACCAGGCTGGCTTTTTGGCTGCGCTGGGTCTACGAGTCTAGGGGTCTAGCTTGATCAGCCGAGCCAGGCGTTTCCGCTGAAAGCGCGAGGGGTCCGGGTCTACTACTGCGCGTAAGTGCCACTGAGTGGACAGTTGGGAAAATAGGGAGAGTGCTTAGAGTGGGAGCGCGTGTGAAAAAAAGGAACAACCAGAAAGAAGAAAAAAATAGCAAGCGTAGTTGTAGCGTGTAAAGACAGGCAGGACAGGGCAGGCAACAGGTACATGACTGCTCCCAGCGCTGGCTCCTGCCGAGGGGAACCACTAAGAACCACTGTACCAGATCGACGCTATGCCTCTAAAGCCGTGCGCTTATTTACCTTAATACTCTCATGCAAATATACTGTTTGGGTTTGGTGAAAGTGCGCTCTTGGCCCAGCCGCCCGCCGTACCATATCAAAACGAGACCCGAACGCGGTATTCAGTCAGTCGCAGGACCCCGGCCTAGCAGCACAAGGAGACCAACTGCTGCTCTGCAACCTGGTGGTGATCTTTTCTTGACTGCTTGTCGTCGTAGGCAAAGAGAGCGAGCAATTCTAACTCTCCTTTCCACATTGGCTTGGAAGTATCTTAGACGCCTTCTACCTTCTTCGTTTTTACTCTAGTTACATGTCTATCGCTCTCCGACCTGCCTCACTCGCTTTGGCAGTCTAATACTCTAGCATTTTCTTTAATTTCTTCATTCGTTTCTATCGAGGGTGCGATTCAGGAGGTGCATATTGGCTGTCTGTTGTTGCCCAGCGACGATCCTTTTCACGCCTCTTAATCCGAATCCCACGTCACACACGCAACCGACTTTCGTTCACCTCCAACCTGATCCGAAATCCCCAACCTGCCTGTCCATCGCAGCACGCCGCGAGTCATTAATCCCCCGGCTGCCATAGCTAAGAAGAGCACACGCTTTCGCTCTTGTTGTTTGCTGTCCTGCTACAGCTACTGCTAGCATCCAGACATTTCCCACCCACTCGTGCTTGTCCGCTAGGACAACACGGAGCCAGCGACACCCATCATGGCGCACCAGCAGGGCCGCATGTCCATGTACTCGGTGGCATCCGAAGCTGCCAGTGGTGCCCGCGGAGCTGGTCAACAGTCCTCTCAGGTCTCAACGACTACCCTCCTCAATGGCATCCACAACATCTACCTCTCGTCCCAGCCATACCAGCTGGACGCCGGCACGAGCCTCGTCGTCAACACCTGGCTCACTGCCCAACAAGCAGGCCAGAATGGCCAGACCGGCGGCACCGTTGACCAGGCACTCGCGGCCAGAGCTTGGGAACATGCTCGTCGCCGTGCCGAGGACGGCTGTATAATCTTAGGGTTGGTTTAACATCGTCCTTTTGCTGAAGAAGAGAGGGTCGCTAATCTCATCCAGGTCTCTTCACTCATCCGCGCCTTCAGTATTGTCTCCTTTCCTCTCATCTCTTCCGCTGTCTGTACCTAGTAGCGTTCACACTGCTCTCGGCTTGATCCGCCCGTTTGTAGAATGCGTGACCCCCAACAACCACGCTACGGCTCGACATGCAGCTCTCGGGGTGCAGCTCACGATGAACTTGGCCGGAAACCTGACGGCGGCCTCGGTCTCGCTGTCACAAGGAGGTATTGACACATTTCGAGGACTGCTCAGTATTCCTTCAGAACCTGGACACCGAGCTTTCGACGTCTTCTACTATCTCCTCACATCTGCATCCACCCCTGCAGAGCGGGAGTTCCTGGGACTAAAACCAGCAGCATCGTACACTCTGCTTGCACGATCCGGAACTTACGATCCGCCTTCCTACCTACCAACTGCCGACGACGCTGCCGCAGCAGACGATTTCCGGGCCGCTTTGAAGGAAATTGGCATCAAGGGATCCTCCCACCGCAACTTCATTTCCACCCTTGCTGGTCTGTTGAAGCTCGGAAACACCCTCGATTATGGAGTTGATGAGGATTCTCTCGATGAAATCTGCGAGGATGTCAGTGGCCTCCTGGGCCTCGATCCGGAGGTTCTGGCTAGACAGTGCAGCACCGAGGACAGGAAAACCCTGGTTGGCGGTCTCTACGAGGCCCTGGTCGACTGGGTGCTGTCTAAGGCCAATGAAGCAATTGAGCTCCAGATGAGCCGGATCCGAGATGGAACCGAATCACTCGACGGCCGAGGCGTGCGAACACCCACGTCGAATGAAGACAACGGCGACACCGTCTGCATCACTGTAGTTGAGATCCCCGATCCGGCTCTTGGCAAAGCTGTTGCCATGCGTGGAATTTTCGATGATACCACGGGCATCAACGCTGAAATGAAGGAAGATGGCGTTGATGTGACCGGTGCTGGAAGCTCTGTTCTGCGTGAGATGCAGAACGCCGTCTCGGACGTTGGTCCGGAACTCGGCATCATGTCCGGTCCCATTGGCAGAGAGAGACAACACGAACTCGAGAAGCGGGAAGTAATTTTAGAGAAGGTTGGTCTCTCAAGCGAGGATGACGGTTTCCTGAAGAAGCTGTTGTTCCCGGTTGCTGGCCAAGGCATCAATCTTGGACGCGCTGGCCGATTTGACCTGCCGGCCGTTCTGAGCAGCAGCCGAGCCTGGTACCACCTGTCGCTCCACCCCACCGACGAATCGCCCGCCAGCTTGGCAGCCCTGCCGTCCGTCACATCCGCCTGGTCTGCAGGCGTTATTTCGCGTCAGCTACGAGCATGGAGACTGCCGGAATGGGCTAACCGCCGAAACAAGAACTTGGATTTCACTGCCGACTTTGATCTCGAGGAGTTCTGCCAACGCTTTGCCCCCTTGGGTTGCCGCGATGGCCGCGATGGGATCGAGACTTGGATTCTCGAGCGCGGCTGGAGTAACGGCGAGGTGGTGGTCGGCAAAGAGCGTGTCTGGATGCGCGAGACGGCGTGGTGGGAGGCTGAGAGCATGCTTGATCTCAAGCCAGGCGAGCATATGCCTGGTATGACCCACTTGACTCCCATGGGCTCTGGCATGGACACCGGGTATTCTGCTGGTGGCAGCAACTACTTCGGTGCAACCCCCATGGAGTACGGTAGCCGTGACAACATTATGCAGCACGACCAGAACCAAAGCCAGATGTCCTTGGGATTCAACCCCATGGCGGCCGGTGCTCCATCCATTGCCCCTAGCGCCATGCGAAACGCCAGCGGCGGTGACTATGGTCTTGGTCGCAAGGGCGATAGCCAGCGCGACCAAGTATACTACACTGCCGAGGGCGAGTTCATCAACAGCCTGGACCCTGACCTGGCCGAGGGAAAGACCGTAGAGACAACGGAGACCACCTTCAGTCGCCGACTCTGGGTTGCTATCGTTTGGACTCTCACTTTCTGGATCCCGTCTCCCCTCCTCAGCTTCGTCGGACGCATGAAGCGACCCGATGTTCGCATGGCATGGCGTGAAAAGCTGGTATTGGTGTTCTTCATCATGCTTGCCAACGCCTTCATTCTCTTCTGGATCATTGGTTTCGGTCACCTGCTATGCCCCAATTCCGACAAAGCTTGGTCTCAAAACGAAGTCGCGACACATTTGGGCGAAGATGATTACTGGGTCACTGTTCGCGGCAAGGTTTACGATATGACCTCTTTCTGGAGGCTGCAGCACAGTGACACCAACATCAAGACCACCGCAGATAACATGATGCCGTTCGCCGGTCAGAACCTCGACATGTACTTCGTGCCTCCTCTGCCGCTTGTCTGCCCCGGCCTTGGCATTGATGATACTTTGCAATTGATGTCCAACAGCACCCCCACAGACCCCAATGGAATCCACAGAACAGGCGCACAACAACCCATCCCCAACACCAAGTTGAAGAACCCCAACTGGTACCGTGACAACTTCTTGCCGAGGATGAAGGAATACTATCACGGTGACCTCGTTTGGGACAAGAAGAAAGTAAACGACGAAGGTTCAAAGGAAAACCATAAGTGGTTCATCTACGAAGACAACATCTACGATCTCACCGACTACTTCAAGACGACTGATTTCTACCAGAACCTGGCAAAGTACAACTTCTTGGATCAGTCACTCATGGACACCGTCAACAACCATCCGGGTGAGGATATTACGGATCTGTGGCATACTACGATGAGAAACGCGGCCGACAACGCCACCACCAATGCCCGGATGGCTAACAGTGTCAACTGCGTCAAGAACCTCTTCTACGTCGGTATCCCTGATTTCCGTTACTCTGCAAGATGCCAGGTCAACAACTACATCTTGCTAGCCTTCACCATTCTTCTCTGCGCCGTCATTGTCATCAAGTTCCTTTCTGCCCTGCAGTTTGGTTCGAAGAGAAGGCCCTCCCCTCAAGACAAATTTGTCATTTGCCAGGTTCCCGCTTATACCGAAGGCGAAGATTCCCTCAGGAAGGCCCTTGACTCGCTTACTGCCCTTCAGTATGACAACAAGCGTAAATTGA
Organism: Apiospora arundinis; assembly: GCA_039105305.1. Lineage (NCBI taxonomy): Eukaryota > Fungi > Ascomycota > Sordariomycetes > Amphisphaeriales > Apiosporaceae > Apiospora > Apiospora arundinis. The sequence goes on from JAPCWZ010000004.1 coordinate 3,856,879, forward strand.
TCTGCGTCATTTGCGATGGTGTCATTATTGGACAAGGCAATGACCGACCGACGCCCAAGATTGTATTGGACATCCTGGGAGTTGATCCCAAGGTTGATCCGCCGGCACTGCCTTTCAAGTCTGTTGGAACTGGCGCTGAACAGCTCAACTACGGAAAGGTTTACTCGGGTCTGTATGAGTTCGAAGGCAACGTCGTTCCCTACATCGTCATCGTCAAGGTCGGTAAGGAGTCGGAGCAGACCAAATCCAAGCCTGGTAACCGTGGCAAGCGTGATTCTCAGATCTTGTTGATGAGCTTCCTGAACCGTGTGCACCACCGAGCCCCCATGAACCCTCTCGAGCTTGAAATCTTCCACCAGATCAACAACATTATCGGTGTCGATCCTGAGCTTTACGAATACCTGATGATGGTTGATGCCGATACTTGTGTCCGCGAGGATTCCCTCAACCGTCTGGTCGCTGCCTGTTCAAACAACGCCAAGATTGCTGGTATTTGTGGCGAGACTGGTCTGCAAAACGAAGAGCGTTCGTGGTGGAGTATGATCCAGGTCTACGAATACTTCATCTCCCATCATTTGGCAAAGGCTTTCGAATCGCTCTTTGGCAGTGTTACTTGTCTTCCCGGATGGTCAGTCTTCCCCCCTTCCTAACTTTCCCCAGACCACTTGAACCTTGACGCTAACTCTCTACTAGTTTCACCATGTACCGTCTTCGCACTGCTGACAAGGGCAAGCCGCTTATTATCGCGGACGCCGTTATCAAGGACTATAGTATCTGCAACGTCGACACCCTTCACAAGAAGAACCTGCTGTCCCTTGGTGAGGATCGATACCTGACAACCATCATGATCAAGCACTTCCCCTACATGGCCTACAAGTTCATCTCGGATGCTTACTGCGAGACCGCCGCCCCTGACGAGTGGAGCGTTCTCCTGTCGCAGAGACGACGATGGATTAACTCGACCATCCATAACCTGGCTGAACTTATCATGGTCGAGAACATGTGCGGTTTCTGTTGTTTCTCTATGCGATTCGTCGTGTTCATTGATCTTACGGGAACTATCATCCTACCCGCCACCACCATCTACATTGGATATCTGATTTACCGTGTGGCGACACACCAGGGTCAATTCCCGATGTTTTCGATTGTCATGATTGGTGCCGTCTATGGTCTCCAGGCTCTCATCTTCATCCTCAAGCGCCGCTGGCAACACGTACGTTCCTCCTCGAGCACTGCTGAATCCTTTCGTGTCAATTTGCTAACGTTCCCAACTTCCAGATTGGTTGGATGATTATCTACCTTCTCGCTTTCCCCATCTACAGTTTCATCCTACCCATCTTCTCCTTCTGGCGCCAAGATGATTTCAGTTGGGGTAACACCCGTGTCGTCATTGGAGAGAAGGGAGACAAGCGTGTGGTGGCTGTGGATGGTGAGAAGTTCATTCCTTCCAGTATCCCGCTGCAGAGATGGGACGACTACGCCATGATGAACAACCTCCCTGGTCGTCGCGGAACTCACGCTGAAAAGGCCGGCGACTATGGAACACCTTTCGGTGACAGCTACGAGATGGATGAGATCAAGAGTGTGTACTCATCTATCCGTCAACCCAGTGTCTTGACCGGCCTTCAGGGCAATGGCCGCGCAGGATCCACCTTCATGCCGCCTGCTTCGCCTGCGCCTCATGGTCGCAGCACCCCGTTCGCCCCGTACAGCGACCAGCCCTCGCACCTGATGCACCGCCAGTCGACGGCTTCATTCGGCGATATCCAGCGGATGCAGAGCCCGTATCTAGACCGGCCATCCATGACCAACCTGCGCAGCGTGGCCAACGCGTCGCCCATGCCCGGAGGTCACATGCACCGCCAATCACAGGCTACGCTGGGCTACACCGGAGGCCACAGGTCGGCGCTGGGACACCACGGCGGTCACCAGAGCATGGCTTCGTTTGACTTCCAGCGCGGCAATGCCGGCCCCGATGACGGCATGATCCTGGAGTCAATCCAGAGCGTGCTGAGAGAGGTCGACCTCGACACGGTCACCAAGAAGCAAGTACGTGCTTTGGTCGAGCAGAGGCTCCAAACGGAGCTGGTAGGCGAGAGGAGGACGTATATGGACAGGCAGATTGATAACGAGCTTGCCAACATGTAAGCGAAGTGTCTGTCGATTCATATGACGAAGAATGTGGTGTAAGGGAGGGTGTATATAAAGTGTCTAGATCTAATGGTGATCTTTTGCTTGAGGAAGCGTGTACGGATGGATTTACAAAATTTGGGCGGGCGTTGGCACAAGACGATTGAACTCCTTTTTTAACTACCTACCGTCTATCTCCTATTTTTGAAAAATTGTGTGTACGCAAGAAGCAGCGAGGACATAATAATGCATTTTCGGGCAATCCGGTGTGGGCAGGTCTTCATGGATAGGCTGAAATCGATCCCATATAGGTATCATCAAATCACGGTCAGAAACAGAACTACCTATTTACAATTAATACAGATTCCGACATGGCGTCATGGGTTCTTTCTCTCTCTTTCGGTGACTTGTTCTGTTCTGGGTATTTGTTTGCTGATTGATAGGAGGTACTTAATGTATGCAATACACCGCTGATGCTAGAAATGAATTGCGATCATGGATATCCCACTATCCCACTATCCCCAGAGTTGGCGGTCAGTCACATGGCATAGAATGTGATGAGCAGTGCTTATCTTGGGATCGATTGGACACGATAAGGAAATCAAAATGCACAGTGACGTGGGGGGTCTGGGGGTTAGCGGGATTCTTATTGTCGGGTTCGGTTACATGCTGGGATTTCGTAAGTCAGCAACGCAGCAACGCAGCACGCGGCAAGCATTTGACTGCAGTCATTCATTCCATTCTCGGCCTGTCTGATGCATGTATCGATATGACTGAAATTGACTACCAAACCACCCCGACACCGACACCGACACCGACACCGACTTTTTCTCTCCCAAGTCCACCTCAAAACCAGTCAATTGGTCCAAGGTCATGATCAATGCCTCTAGCAACGACGAGGGCTCTTGACAGAATCCGTGTTTCTCTGCCTGTGCCTCTGTCACAACGCAATGCCACCATGAAGGCCTTGTACAGGCCCTTGGGCCGTTTGAGGACCACCACTCCAAATATTTCAAAAGGTCGGCCCTGCTTTGGGCCAACGGCGACCTCCTTCTATTCCACCTCAAGCAATGTCGCGCCGCCCCAGAAATGGTCGCACCCGCCAAGCACTGCCGCCGTGACCGACGACGAGATTGTCGACCTCAGCAACAAGCATCAGCACTCGCTGAGTCTGGCTGACCTGGTCAAGCATGGCCGCCCGCCGCTGTCGAGCGAGGCCCTCTTCCAGTCCGCCAATTTCACTCTGAGTTTGTTGCCCATCAGACTGGCCCGTCGCATCCAGGCCCTGCGCAACCTGCCCTTTATTGTCGTGTCGAACCCCAATATCAGCAAGATCTACAACAACTACCTGCACTCGCTCTCGACCCTGCTCCCGTGGAAGCACCGCACCATTGCGAACCTCGACGCCGAAGTCCGCTTCACCTCGGTCCTGGCCGAGCTCGTCGCCACCCACCAGGACACCATCCCCACCCTCGCCCGCGGCTTCCTCGAGTGCCGCCGCTACATTTCTCCGAACGAGGTCACCCGCTTCCTGGACGAGCACCTGCGCGCCCGCATCGGCACCCGCCTGATCGCCGAGCAGCACATCGCCCTGCACTACAGCTCGGCCCCGCACTTCGACCCGGCCGCGAGCCCGACCCCGTGCCCCGAGCACCCCAGCTACATCGGCGTCATCGACACGGCTCTGTGCCCGGCACAGGTGGTGGACTCGTGCGCCAACTGGGTGGCCGAGCTGTGCGAGCTCAAGTACGGCGTGCGCCCGCGCTGGGTCATCGATGGCGAGCCCGACACCCAGTTCGCCTACGTGCCCATGCACCTCGAGTACATTATCACGGAGCTGCTCAAGAACGCGTTCCGCGCCACCGTCGAGAACCGCCGCAACCGCGAGCCCGTCGTCATCACCATCGCGCCCGAGCCCCCAGACGCGGGCCCACCCCGCGTCACGCTGCGCCCGCCCGCCGAGGACATGGGCGCGTTCCGCAGCGAGGACATCAGGCCCCTCGACGACAACGCGCCGGGCGTCACGATCCGCATCCGGGACCGCGGCGGCGGCATCGCGCCCGACGTGCTGCCCAACGTCTGGAGCTATAGTTTCACGACGTTTTCCGAGTTCGACGAGGTGCCTGGTAGCAACGGCGGCGGCGGCCTCGATGACGGAGGCGGTGGTGGTGGTGGCATGATGATGGGCTCGGACGCGCTCAACCTCATATCGGGCGCCAACGGCGGCGGCAGCTCCATCGCCGGCCTGGGCTATGGCTTGCCGCTGAGCCGGGCCTACGCCGAGTACTTTGGTGGTGGGATCAACGTACAGAGCCTCCACGGCTGGGGGACGGATGTGTATCTTCGGCTTAAGGGAGTCGGCAAGATCCAATAAGATTAATTCTTCACCCGCTAGACAGCCAGCCAAGCCAGTCTCTGACACCTACTACTTACCCCTCACGCCCCCCTTTCTTTTATCGGGTCTATCAATGGGTGGACAGAGGAGGATTACAAAAATTACGGCGTTATATAATCCTGGGACGTTGAACTTTAGTATTTATCTTCTATGCTCGCTCCTGTTGCTCCTCTTGCGGTTATGGAGTTAGTGAGCAGAGTTAGAGCAAATAGTTTTTATATATTATTAGGCACTTCACTGAGCACAATCCATTGGTGGTTGGGTTATGGGTGACACTGAGCCCTTCCAATACGTCTCACGTCTTATATCCCCTTCCCGAACTTCTTGTATTTTGAACCAAGTGTAAGTAAGTACTCAATAAATATGTCATCTGCAGCGCTGGTAAGCATAGGTATGTTCCCGATGTCGCTGGGGAGTTTATGAATTACAAGGTCGTTAACGATATCCACGGGTCCCATTAATCAGGATGGCTCCTTGTATATATTCAATTCGGAATGCCACTAATGCTACCGAGTGAAACCATTGCAAACATCGCTACAGGGGTTAGGAGCATTAGATGCCCCCCTCTCAGGGTTTCCTCTCATTTTGAATCGCACATAGTGACCAATAAAATGACGTGTTTATTTGTATCCTGAATAGGCTTTTAAATACTCAACCCACAATATAGGGAAGACATGGTCGTCATTGTTTGCTGTCATCATTATCAGTATGTGTTCATTACAAACCATCATCTCGTAGACATCTTGGCCAGAGCAAGAACAGTCATGAGGACCCCAACAGGTCGGGATGATGAGTATTTGTCCAATTCCCTAGTTTCTGTAGCATACAGGCCGCTTAGCCCAATGATCTTTCTCGCAGAGAGAATACGGTAGACTTATTCATAATCGTGCTTATTCATAAATGGTTTATTCTCAATCTTTGTTCAAGAACTCGGTGAGCAAGAATGCCACCGATTACGCCCCCCAAAGTGAGAAGGAGGAGCATATTACAAAAGTTATAAGTCAAAGTATCGAAGTCATGTCTATCGTTTTCAATCCCTCGGGGCCTTTTTCATGCCGTTCCCGATGCCAATATCCATAAACTGAATTGGGAAGTACATGTTTCACTACACGCCTGCAGCCAGCCAGCCGCCTAAACCCCATTATCACCCCTTTCAAAAGGCAGTGAGGGCAAGGATGATGGCAGCGACGAGAGCGCCATAAGCGCCCGACTGCATGTCAGACGACGCCCCGCTGGCGGTAGGGGGCTGAGTGGCCTTGGGCGCGCCGGTGGTGATGGTGCTGTTAGACCCGTAGCCACCAACACCAACGCCTGAGCTAGGGCTGGACGACCCGTAGTTTCCGCCGCTGCCGCTGCCGCTGCCTGAGCCAGAACCAGAACCAGAGCCAGAGCCAGAGCCAGAGCCAGAGCCAGAGCCAGAGCCAGAGCCAGAACTGGATCCACTAGAGCTACTTCCGGAACCGGAACCGGAGCCACCCCTGCCACCCCCTGAGCTGCTGCCGCTTCCCGAGCCACTCGTGCTACCGGGGTTGACAGCGCTGACGGTCACGCTGACGGAACCCGTGGCCGAAGCCTCGAGGCTGATCTGCGACGACTGGCCGTTGCCGCCGATGCCGGGGCTGCCGCCGGTGTTACCGGTAGCCGAGGCCATGGCCGTCGACATGGTCGTGGCGCTCTGAGAAGATCCAGCTGCTGACGAGGACGAAGAGCTCGAGGCCGAGCAGGAGAGGTCGAAAAGGGGCTTGCCGTTCAGGTCGTTGCCGACCAGGCCGAAGCTGGGGTTGGGCATGTCGGGCGCGGCGTCCTGCAGCGTGTACCACCACGTGTTCACTTTGCCAAAGAGCTTGCCGCAGCCGACCTCGTCCCAGTACTTCTTGGCGTTTTCCGTGGAAGGTACGGCTTGGCCGACGGTCTTGCCACTAACAGGCCAGCCTAGGAAGAAAAGCACAATATCAGTATACATACCCAGCAACAACACATCTTGCTTGAATGGAGATCTTATGTGCGAGTGAGGTGGGATCTTTGCTTACCAGTCTCGGTAACCCAAACCGGCTTTCCACCCGCGAATGCCTGAGTCTGACCAAGAGCATCGTCAAAGAGGGGAAGGCCCATAGCGACGGGGTTGCTCATGGTATCTTGGAAGTAAGGGTAGGCATCGGTGCCGATCCAGTCGCAAGCATCGACGACGGCCTTGTTGGAACCATTGGCCCAGGCGGTCCAGGTGTCGACGTGGCCGATAGGGGCGTTGAGGCCCGTACCCGAGATCAGCTTCTTGACCTGGTCAATGTACTTGGCGATCACTTCCGGGTTGACACCGGGGTTCTCGCCGTTCTTCTGGCCCATGCTGAACGCATTTCATCGTTAGTTGGGTCTTACGTTGTCATACCAGAAGCCTGGCTACAAGCCAAGAGCTGGGCGAGCCAGGACAGGTGTGGAAGTAGGTACTTACGCGCTGTTCCGGTACAGATCCTCAGAACCCACGGAGATACCCTCCACGATGCTGGTGAAGGCGGAGCCGTACGTGTCGATGGCCGACTTGAGGGCCGTGAGCTCGTTGCCGAAGACGGTATCGCCGGCCGAGGTCCACAGGCCCAGCAGCAGCGAGGTCTTGGTGTTGATGGCGGCCTGGATGGCTGAGATGGGGCTACTGGTGGTGCCGCCCTGGATCATGGTGTAGAGCCGGGCCGAGGTGAAGCCGGGGGCGCCGGCGAGCTTTTGCGCGGCCGAGAACTCGGCCTCGAAGTCCGTCTGCTGCTTGGCCGCACCACTGGTGAAGGTGCTGCCGTAGTTGAAGCCCTTGGTGGCGGCAGAGGCCCCAACGGCCAGTGCCAAGATGCCGCCTGTGACGCGCATGTTGGTGGATTTTGGTGGTTGGAGGGAGTACTTGTATTAGTTATAGGTGAGGCAGGTAATACCACAACTCCTTCGTAGGAATTAGGTTTGCGTGCTTGGTATTGAGGTTTAATATAGAGACTTTGTAGGCAAAAATGTACCTAGGTAATATAGAAAGGTCCAAAAGGCTCACTTTCACAACGAGAGACAAAGCGAGCGAGAGGCAAAAAGGGTTTTAGTTGATAATGTAAGTAAGTAGGTATAAGAAGAAAGAGAAGAAGGATTGCAACTTGATAGAGCAACCTGCAAGCGAGTGTATATCACGACAAGTCTGGATAGGAAATCCAAAACAGACGATGTGGTGTGACAAGAGTAGGAGATGGGAAAGAGAGAAGGAGAAGAAAAGGAAGTCACATTACGCAGTCGAAACCTACTTACTTGACCGTTCGTATTTTTGTTGATTCCCCCTCCCCCCTCCCCCCTTCCCATACCTCCCATACATACGGGACGGGGGAGGGTTGGAATGGAGAGAATCTGCGTGCGCGCGCCTACAATAGCTTGGCCCCTCTCTCTCCCTCTCGGCTGTACCTGTCTGTCCAACGTCTTTTTCTTCTTCTTCTTTTCTCCTCAAGCTTGGTTGGTTGCTTGGATAGGTGTGTACCTGAACCGACAGCCGAAGAATATCTACTACTACTACTACTACTACTACTACTACTACTACTACTACGTGGACATTGAACTAACTAATCGCTAATACGTAGAAGGTACGAAGGCCTAGACTGGCGACTGGCTCGCGATGACCGAACTTTGGATGTATCGTTACGTTTTCTCATTCCCACCCCCTGCATCCTGCATCTTGCTTCTTGGGAAATGTGTGGTGTACGTATGTGCGTGCCAGCGCAGCTACTAAGTGCGAAGCGAGCGAGGTCCCGACTGTCAGACTGTAGTCAGAAATCAGCCCGCAGCCGTTTCCCTCTCCAAAGCATAACCATACCACACCTCCCATGTTCCTGACCTGGACAAGGACCGGGATTTGTTGAGATCGGGCCAATGACGCTCGACCGTCCGATGTTGGTCCCCCCTTGTCATTCTTAATTCATTCGGGTCAACCGTTCATGTTATTTCCACTTTTGGTGTGCATCTCCCGCGAATGCCAATATTTCTATTAGGCATATGCATGCATGTAGGTGGGTGGTGTGACTGCACATAAGGTCTAGCCGTGTTGGAAGTGATGATGGATGACCTGTCGACTTTTTTTTTCCCTTCTCTCTTTTTAGGTCATGTTGCCAGGTCCCGGATGGCCGGAATCGACGCGAGTGGTAGGTTTGTTCAAGCCGCGCCTACCCAATGTGCTCACACTTAACCACCTCGTATTCAACTCGCCAACGCCCTTTTCTCATCGCTACCACTTGTGCATAAACACGCGTCCTGCCACACCAACTTCGATATCTTTTATGTAAGAGCGCGAACATAAGGGCAGAGCTAGTTCTACTTCCACGGCTATTGTTACCTGCTCCCGCCGCTCTTCAAAGCTAGACCAGGCTAGCCTTTATTATTGTCTTGCTTTTCGGGAGAGAATAAGGCAGGTAGGTAGCTAAGCTTGAGGGGACGGGGCACTGAAAGAAAACAGAGGCTTTTTCCCTCCCTGCCGGGGTGGCGTCTGTTCCTGCATCTAACTACATGCAGTTGGCAGGCAGAGACACCTTTTTGCTGCATGCCGCTCACTAATAAACGTGTGTACATGACTTGGGACTGAACGCCACGGCCCCGGGAAAGCCCAGCCCAACTGCCAACTCTTGTGTAATTACTGTCTCATAGTCATTGCTCAGCTCAATGCTGTGCGTCGTAACTCATAGCTTTTCCTGTCCATGATGTTGTTTTTCCTCTTTAAAAAATGACATATACTCCTGTCGTGACACAAAGGGCTCGTCATCTCTCAGCGAACAAGTAGTAAATAGCCTCCGGAGGGAAAAGTTACTAGTACAGGATCCGTCATGATCTCGGGGATATTCGTGCCGAGCCATTCGTCACCACCTCGAGCGAATAGACGTGTTACATCTCAAACAAATCCACGAATGCCCCGGATTCCCCCAGATTTCTTCCTGTCTTTACTTCTGCTCTCGTCCCTCCTGTCCTTCCGTAGGATGTTTTGAACACCACCTATAACCGAGTTAGAGATTATTTCTTCCAAGTCTTCAGGATCGCAATGTGACATACCTCTTCCATAGTAGCGCTCCCCTGTGGGACTTCCCCCGCCAGATCGTATTGACCCTTCTGCATTGGAAGGCGTAGAAGACCGAGCCCTTGGGCTGCCTATATGTAACGAGGAGCTATAAGGCTCTAGAGTCTCGGTGGAGTTGTATAACGCCGAATCGTAGTTCTCAGGGTCCGACAACCCACGATGTTGCCTATTGCGGTAGCTCATAGGACTTCCCGAATCAGTCGAGTAGCGCACCGCCATATCTGCGTCGGGTGATAATGGCCGTCGTGGGGTGCCAGCTGGGGGCTGATGGGGCATCTGTGATTGCAACTCGAGGATGGTCACATTCAAAGCGGCGTTTTTGCTCGTCAAGTCAGCGATCCGTTTCTTCAACTCCTCCTGCTGCGTCCTGCTCGTAGCCATCAGGCTCTCCACCTGGGCCTTAAGGCCATCCGCTCTCTTCTCCGTCCCGGTCTTGAGGGCATCTTGTAATTTCGAGTTCAGAACCGTAATTTGAGACTGGTAAAGATCATGGGCCTGCTGAATTTCAACGCCCCGGGCCTTGAGCTTCATCTCCAGCATCTCGGCTCTTCTATCGGCTTCTTCTGCTCCCGCCATGGCAGCCTGTCGCTCGTTCTCCTGGGATTGGTAGTTGCGCTCAGAGACGGTCAACCGCTCAACCTCTTTCCGCAAGTGCTCCAGCTCGCTCGCGTCGGCTTCGACCGACTGGACCCGCTGTTTCCAGCCAAGTTCTCGAGTTTCGGCTTCGGATACAAGAACACGAAGTTTGTCGGTCTCGACTTTGATAACTTCCAAGTCCCGTAGGAGGCTCTCTCGTTCTGCGTTCCACTTCCTTTGTTCTTCCCGAAGGACTCGCAGCTTGGAAGACAGGTCCGCCTCCCATTTCTTCGCCAGAGTGCGACTTCGCTCCGAGTCCTTCTTGGTCTGAACTTCAATTTTCTTTGCCTCCTCCAGTCTTTGCTTCAGTTGCCGATGTGCCAGGATCAGATTTTGAGCTTCCGCTTCGGAAGCCGCCTCTCTGACCAGCCTACTTCGTAGCTCGCCCATATGTGTCAAGTGCTGTTGCTTCATGAAACGCTCAAACGTCAAGTCGTTGTGCAGCAGCATGATTTGGCGGTAGAGGTGGTAGTATTGCTGGTCGTCGCCTACAGCCGTTGCAGATGCGGGGGTGCTGGTGTACTGCGTAGTGCCTTGCGCCACTAGCCCAGGCCTCTCAGAGTTGGACTCCTGCTGGCTCAAGGCCAGCGATTGGACACTGTCATTCGCCAGCGACTGATGCAGCTCCGACTTGATAGCTTTGTTCGAGTTGATCAAATCTTGCAAATGCGTTTGCGAACCGAACGAGGTCAGTTGCGCCTGCAAGGCCGGACTCTCACCGCCCCGGCCTGGTGGCCTAATGCTCGAACTGTCATGCAGTGATTGACGGCTACTCTGTGATGACTGGCGGATCACAGTAGGGTACGAACGAGTGCTCGTAGGCGACTCGACGAAAGGTGACTGCCCATTTTCACGATACGTTCCACTAAAACTTGAGTTCGCCCTGGAGAAAGACGCGCTTAGGAGAGACTGGTCCTGCATGTCTTTCTCGAGGTCACCCTTGGTAGATAGGTTCCGGGCGCCTGGCTGACCGAATGGCAATTCCGGCTCGACTTCCATGTCAATGGAATGACGCAGAGCCATGCAGTTGGCCACCACCTCCGCGGGCTCGCTCTTGATCCACCTACCGAAGTCTGTCTTCTCGGAGTCAATCGTCAAAGTGTAGAAGTTCTCGTGCAGCAGATGGCACTGACGGAACTGCTCGGAGGCGTGTCGTATTTCGGTGGGCTGCACCTCGATATCATCTGTGTCGGGAGCATCCGCATGGCGGAGGTAACGCTGAGGCTTTCGGATATAGTCCATAAAATTGATGGGATACAGTCCGTAGAGAATAGTGAAGTAGTTTAGAAGCTGTGGTATGGCTCTTTCTTCGTATTCTGGCATATACGACATTTTTTGCCATCCTGCGGAGTTTGGAGGAATTCTCTGATCGGTATGGGTATCGACACCCAGCTCGATGGCCGAAAGCTCGCGCTCCCAGAACAGTATCCGCGCATATACGTTGAACAGGGTCGACAGGTGAGGGACTAGCGAGGACGGCATATGCGGCAAGATCATGGTCAATACCGTCAGCGCTAGAGTCACCACGGTTGTAGACGTATCTAGTTGAAGGATGTTGATCAAGGTCCCGAAGATGGGAGTTTGTAGGATTTGGTGGAGGTGAGGTGGTTGACTCTGTACGTAGTCGCCCATCAAGTTCAGCGCATGGGGCCGCCATTTTTTGTCCACCATGTATTTGTCCAGGAGGCCCATGAAGTCTCTCGGGTGCCTTTTCCCGTAGATGATCAGCACGTCCCGCAGTTGCTTTTCTTTAAAGACCGCAAGTCCCGCGTCCGCCCTTATCGCAACACAGCGGTCTTGCGCCCAGAAAGCCATCACTTTCTCCGCCAGAGCCACTGCGGCACCGGAATTGGGATCCTCTGCATCATTTCCATCATCCGAGGTCAAAATGGCCAAGAACAGTTTTTGAGCCTGCGATGCCAGGTCCTTCTCCTGGTTGAGCAGGTCCAGCATCGGCAGCAACAGCTCCCACCATTGTATGACCTTTGCCGGCTGTCCGATCATCGGCCGCAATCGGCGCAGGATGTTGAGAAAGGGCGCATAGCGGGCCTGGGTGCCTTTGACATCTTTCTGGTAGATGGCGATCAGGTCGTCGTTGAGCTTGTCGGAGACGCTTTCGTCAAACTTTTCGTGTTTCTCGAGGTAGCCTTCGATGAGTTCGATGAGGTCGTCCGGGAGGGGTAAACGTGCGGTGATGATAAACGAGCTGATGGCTTTGGAAAGCTCCTTGAAGGACCTAATATTGCGCGGCTAGGTGTCAGTTCGTGACGTCCGAGCATTTGCGACAGATGGCTAATGCCGTATTAAGGGCAAACTTACGGAGCGGACGCCATGGTTGGCAGTGAGAAGTTGGGATTTGTGCCAATCACCGTCAGGGAAGTCAGGCTTGGTCTGAAGATTTGCTCATGTCGGAGGGACTCCAGGGTTCAATCAAAACGACAAGTCGGGACTTTTCCTCTGACGACACTGCAGCTTTAGCAGCTACATGAAAGGCTATTTGCTGCCCGGAGGAAGAAGGTTAGGGGCTTGCGACGTGGGATAAGTTAAGATCATGCAGGTCCTGTTTGATCAGAAGTGGCATTGGCAAGCGTCTAGGGTGGAGACTGGGGTCGCAGTCAGTCGCGCGCGGGGGCCACGGATAATAGCGGGCTAACTGCATCACCACCTAACCCCGGCTCTTCTAGAAACGCATTCTCGTATGCTGGGCATATTGGTGAGTTCGACTCTGGACACACCCATATATTCTCTCTCTCTCTGCATTTGCTCAAGATAGGATATATGTAGCTTAAATGTGTGGACTGCCCCTGTTAGAATAATATCGCCAAGTACCTCCCACATAGCTGATAACTGCATATTTCCCTGGCTGCCGCAATACCACTGTCACTGAACCAGAATGCCATTTGACAAACAGCTGGCCTCTGATATTCCAGCGTTCGTTTCGGCGACAGCTTGACGCCTCTCATCGCTTTGTTGCGTATCCCGAAATGTGATACCTGAAACTGCATAACGTACCACAAGAATATCTCCCCCCTTTGCTTGCAGCTACATATCCAATGACTTCACAGATTCTGCTAGACGTTTTCAGGTTTCTGGGGCAGACATTCTACAGTCATAGTTATTTGCTGGATCATTATACAGTAGCTACTCGAGACAATATTGCCTTGTGCACAGGCACATATCAAAGATTATCCCATCAGCCTAATCGGTGTCAACCGTGAGCGACCCCTTTCTGTGTCTTGGTCACTTAGACACCACTCACCACTAGGACCTCGGCGGCGTACCGGGGCGGTGGTTCAGGGATTAGAAGACCAGTTCAAGTTCCGCTTCTAGATGGTGATACTAAATACCTAAGAATTGTGTTTCAACGGTCTCAAACACATGGTATCGATCCTCGGACTGGGATATGCATGCCCATCCTCCCCTACACTCCCTTAAAATCGACTACGTAACCCGCACAGTCTTTGCGTCCCTCTTTACAACTGCTGTGGCTTGTAGGCCGTTCCACGGTTCTATCTGGTTAGTCTACCTTGCTATTGACGTTGATATCCCGGTGCCGTTGCCTTTTCCAGTATCCATGTTTCTTGGTGTGTACAGTCGTTGTTAACAATGTGACTTTTCTTGAAAGTACTCCTCGTTGCTTCAGATGTATCTATTCAGGGTCATGCCAGTAATCGAGTTTTGATCTCGCATTGTTCCTCAGCCGCCCTCATTTAGGTTCAGCACCCAGCTGCTGTAGATACTCGTTTGCCGTGACCACACCCAAAGTCTCTTCTGTCTTCCCTTCAATACATAATACCAGTCGGCAAGTCGAGAAAGACGAACTTGCCCCAAATAATGAGAAGTTGAATTGAATAAGCATTCTTTATGTGATGTCCTCCGATTTATTGGACTCTGTTGACTGATGAGGTTATCCAACTGTGGTGGATATTGGGTGCTGAAGCTGACCTCCATGTTTGCTCCAGGAAAGCTAGCGAACTCAGTGCGGGGACATCCGCGAATGCTGGAGACAACCCCCGACCCCCCTCGAAAACCCCCCATAGGTGAGGCCATCAGTTCAGCGCCCTGTTTCTCCCGATCATACGCAGCTCCGATAGTTTCCAGATAATTTCCAGGTAATATATCAAATGACCGCTTTTTGCGGTACTTACGGAAGGACTCGTGATACCTGTTCTCGTGGAACTGATGATACCGTAGCAAGTATCTGCCCATTGTCGGTCCACGCTGTGGGCAAATCGGCCGATATTGCTCAATGGCCCGTTTGACGGTTGAGCCACTTACGCTTGACATTGTGGGGCGCTCAGGTAAGACTGAGCTGCTGAGGACGTGAAGCCCCAGGGGCTGCCCAGAAAATCGCGGGGAAGTGGGCTGGCAGTGCTGGGCGGGGAAGCTACCGACCCTAGCAGCTTAAGCTGGAGAGCTATATTGCATGTACCTCCCGCGGGAGCACATCCATCAAGACACGGCTGCTCAATATGGTCGCTGCCAGTTGAGGCTTCATGGCATTTGCAATTGAGAGATTACAGAATAATCAAAGTGATAATTCTAGGCTCCATAGGATGGCAGACATTGCATAGCACCCTCTATTTGCTTGCTTGAACGTGTCTATGGAGGGACAGCAAAGGGTCCCGATGTTGAACTGGTGGTCTATTAACGACATTCGTAAAATGTTTCATCGGTACATGTGCGCATCTCGTGACCACCTGATGATGGGATGTCTCCAGGGCCAATTACGTCGCCAGACACCGAACCCCTCCTTCAAGCGAAAGCCAATCACCTGCCCTTCTCACCCCAGATCAATTGAAGAAACCCCTCGCTCCAGGACTCCTTCTTATAGACAGCTCAACCTGTTGTTTGACTCCCTTCCTTCCTACAAAGGCTTACCACATCCTCCAAGCTTCTCATCTCAAGAAACAAAGCATCTCCTGCTACCCAATCCAAACACCACCACCACTGCCATCATCTCGATCAGTGATCCTGATCTGATCCCAACTTCCATCTCCTCCATCCAGCGTCATCTCGACTCTGGTCTTCTACCTATCCCAAACATCAATACACACGTCCTATCATCTTGTCCCGACCATGTCAGCCAACAAGTCCTCGGCCATCAGCGATGAGCCTATCGAGGTGCTGTTTGTTCTGCAGGAGAAGTTCAACCTCTTGGACTTCGCTGGCCCCTTTGAGTAAGTGCTTCTTTGTCAGGTTTTGCTTGTACGAGTCAGGTTCGACTCAGCAGTATTTTGCTGAAGGATGTTTACTGACATGAGCTTTTAGGGCCTTGACCTGGGCTCAACATAACAAAGATGACCCTTGTAAGTTAATGTTCTATGCTTTGATTTGCAGCTATCTCCCAATGCCATTTGGCACCGGCTAACAATATCTTCTTTTTACGCTACAGCAACCAAGGCATTCGAGTGCACCATTGCCGGAGCCGAGCCCAAGGTCCTCTCCGAACAGGGCGCTATGGTTGGCTCCCAGATCACCTACAAGGAGGCTTACGACCGTCTCAACGACTTCGATGTTGTTGTCATTGTCGGCGGCGACAGTGACCACATTCTCAACTCCAAGGCCGAGCCCTTGGGCATCATCAAGGCCTACTCTGAGCTGCAGCAGAAGGACTCTGCCCGAGAGCGCACAATCCTTTCCATCTGCACTGGAGCTCTCTACCTTGCCGAAGCTGGCGTCCTCTCGGGCTTGTGTGCTACCACCCATCCCGACTACATGACCGCCTTCGAGAACCTTTGCAGCCACTCTGCCGTCCGAGACGCCCAGGAGAGGACTGACGTGGACGAGGATGCCCGCTACGTAGTCAACAACCTTCGCTTTGACATTGGCGACGAGGATGAGAACCCCTACATTCGCCGCAAGTCGGACGCCCAAGACACACGCCGCCCCTCCAACGCTCGGTATGTGTATATAGCCTCAAATATGGCATCATTCACTTCAGCTAACAAGTGTCTACAGAAAGGGAAGCATGTCTTTCAAGAGCCAAGGCCGCCGTGAGTCCATTGTCCGCCGCGCCGCGATGCGTCTAGGTGGTCTTCGGGTAATCACGAGTGGGGGAGTGACTGCTGGCATAGATGCAACTCTGTATCTTGTCAGCATCATGGTGGATGAGGACTGCGCCAACGAGGTCGCCCGTGTGCTGCAGCACACCTGGGTTAAGGGCAAGGTCGTCGACGGCCTCGACATCTAACGGGTTATAGAATTTGGGACAACTGTAAAGCAGAGTAAAGGCATACTCTCGCATGTAGATTGCGGCTAGATCAGGGTAGATCAGGAAGGCCAGGATCATTGATGGAAATCAACGGAAATCACTTGTAAAACAAACCAATAAAAAGACATTTCATTTCAAGACGCATCGCATTCATTGGTGAGACTTGAAGTGCATTTCCAGGTCCTTTTCAGTTTCACTCTCCTCTGACAAAAACCAAGACTAGCTGTCGTTGAGAAGCTGGCCGCCCCAGGACACAGAGTTGTTAGTTGCTAGTGGGGTGATGGTAGGGGTAGCTCGGTAGCTCCAGGCTCAATTGGTCTAGCCGTTTGCTGTGTAGCGCACTTCCGGCCAGGCGTGATATTGACCGTGGGGCCGGATTTTTCAGTTGCCGTGCCTCCGATATTGAAGCTTGAATTTCTACGTATCTGATGTCGCATGAGAGGCTTCAAAGGGCTCCAGTGAAACCGTGATACCCTGCCAATCCAGACACAATGGCAGCCGCTGCAGTATCCAAACCGTTCAAGACGGGTCTGAAGAATGTGTACCTGTAAGTAGATACCAATTCGACCAGCAAATCCACGAGAACATGGCTGACTGTGAAGCAAAGGCCCGACCATGTAATCACATTCTGCCGGCCGACCCGCCAGTCGACGCTACCACAATTCGCGACGTTCAAGGTGCCGCTGCACTTCAACAAGCTCGACATGCGCGACTACCTCCTCAACGCCTACTCGGTCGCCTCGCTGGGCGTGCGCTCCGCCGTGATGCGGAAGCCGATCCACCGCAACCCGGTGACGCGGCGGGTGCAGCGTCCCCCCGCCATCAAGTACATGACGGTCGAGCTGGCGAAGCCGTTCGTGTGGCCCAAGGAGCCGACCAAGGAGGAGCGCAAGCAGTGGCACGACGTCCAGACGGAGAAGCGCGTGGAGCTGCAGGGGCAGCAGGACAAGGCCATGGAGAACTACCAGAAGTACGGCAAACTCGTCAACGACGCCGAGGTCAAGAAGACGGCCAACCGCACGCTGCTGGCGAAACAGGCCAAGGACCTGCTGAGCGGGACAGCCAAATGGGACAACCGGAGGGACCTGGACCCCAAGTGGACAGAAAAATAGAAAGAAGAAGAGTGAATGACGATGGGATTACGACAAATGGGAATGGGCGAATACCAAAATTGTACGATCATGTGCCATACTTGTAAAAATTAAGTCTTGATGTGAACAAAAACGATGGACTTGGATGGCCAATCTCACGGCGGTACGATTGACCTATCTAGATGCGGATCGTGGGCTGCCTCTGTGGCAGGAGCGTATACCTCGGGAGCACCTACTTTACAGTCACGTCAATCTCACAGCATCTATTCCAGCAAGTAGTTGATATATTCCAGTAGATCGGTCAGCTATCCAGTAGGTCAGACTTTCCAGTAGTATCTTCATCAACCCAATGATGTTTTTGCTGGAAAAGGAGTGCCTGGTCCCCCCAACTCCACCATCCAGCTGTCAAATGCCTTGCAAACACCTCGAGGCCTGCATAGTCCGTGGGGAGAATTCCATTGAACAGCTGCTTTAGATTTGGCTTCCTGGAATGCAAATCAGGAACTCCGAATATTACCTTGCGTTCTGGGCCTATCCTAGTCGAACTGCCGCGTTTCCTTGCAATCAACAATCGCTCCCAGGGCTTTCTCCAGGTAGAATCAAGTGCCACAATGGGCTTCCCAAAATTCGTTACTTTGACCCAGATCCATTCGCCCACCAGTTCGAGACCCCATTGTGAGAACATACCTTCTTGCGATTTGATCAGTTCGATAACGGCCGGCTTGTTAGTCACCCAGACGGCCACCAGGCCGTCGGGTTTGAGGTGAGCTGCCACAGGAATCAGAGACAAGAGGTCTCGCATCTCTTGCATGTCGTGTGCGATTTTGTAACTCGCCTTCTTCCGCTTTACGGATCTGCTGGGCCACGGTGGGTCGAGGACCATGAGGTCGAACTCGGGCGCATCTTGTAGAAATATCGGCCGCAGTTCCTGGATAGACCCCTCAAGACAATGGCTCGCCTCTGGCACATACGGCGACGAATTTTGCTCGTCGTTGTCGTTATCTACGGCATCTCCTTGGTCGTCCTCCCGTTTCCTAGTAGACCCAGCGGCAGCTGCATGGGGGCTGCTGGGCTGGTTTATTGTGGGAGACCTGCAAGTCCGTGGCAAACACCACGGGCCAGAGCAAAGGCGCTGTGCCTCTTCACATGCGTTTCGAACCGTCTCTGTTATCATCAATTCGTCTAACAGCACAGAGTGCGACGTCGATGATGAGCTCGGTGTGCCCGTGCTGGTCTTCGCCGACGGAGCTTGCCATGGCGTTTCCAGAGGCTTGGAAGACAAAAGCTGCCGCCTCCTGGGCAGCTGTGCCGGCGACCCGGGCGCTGAAGCAGCAGCCACAGCGCCAGACAAGTATTGTGCCTGCTCAATTGACCGGGGGATATCGACCACTAAAACGGATTTGTCTGGGTTTTCGAACAAGATACACGACTCCTCCGACATCTTCCCAAAGTTTTTGACAGATCGAGAGCTGTTGACAGTTTGATGTGTGTTGATCCAACCTTGGAACAGTTTTGGATAAAACTTATGCCTGCCCCCGGTGCTGTGCCTCTTAGGTAAAGGGCTATGTAAGTGACTTTCAGTTCAATTAAGGTTACAATAGAGGCACAGTAGATGCTGACATGACGTGCGTCGGCAATTGTGCGCTGAAGTTTGGTCGGGTTGGTTCCAAAGGTGTGGTAGCACCACATAACGATGCCGAGATATCGTTGACCATCTTTGGCTGATACCCGCAATGCCGATAAACAGTGGTTCAATACGTCTACGCGTATACGTACACGTACGGAGTACACACCTGGGTTATGAGTCTCTGTGAGTTCACAGTTCGCACAGATGACTTGGACCTTTTCACCGCCAGTGCCCAGCTATCACGAATGACGTCCTGTCAAACGTATCAGTGTTTTTCGTCCCAATCAACCGGTTAATCGGGATTTTTGCAACTGTCGAAATTGGGATGGGCCGAATTGAGGCAACCGGCTGATGGATATCGCATTTCCCAGCTGGGGACAGCGTTCAAGAGAAGCCCTCCGCTAGACCACGCTAGTAGGTACAATGACGAAATCCATCTTTCGAGAACTGCACTTTCCGCAATCATTGAATATGATTGCAGTTCTTGGCACGTCTATCATGCCAACTCCTCATTCAAAAGCAGCGCTGCCTTCCCCTTTTCTTATATTCCGCTTCTATTGTCTGTAGCGCTGTGGACGGACATGCGTACGAGTAATGTACCAACGGTAGCACAAAAGCCGTTACTGCTGTCTGTTTTTAGCCCAGATAAGCGCGCGTGAAACGAAACCTTGCCTTTAGGGGCTTGAGACCAAAGGAGAGGGATCAATGAATCAATGATCTCTGCTGACTCCTGCACCCTGACCAGTTCTGCGCAAACCCCTGCACTATGGTCCCCTTGCAGGCGCTAGATTGTGCTTAACCCCGGTCTAGAATCCAGTCGCACTTCGCTTGGCGGCCTGTCTGCAGCCACTTGATGTCACTCTACACGATACAGGTCACTGCCAGGTTTTCCAGCGCGCCCCTCTGAGCCAATTGATCTGCTCGTCTGGAGACAGTCTCAAACAAGACACAGAAATTCCACAAACCTTAGCGATCCACTCTCTGGGGCAGCAGTGGGCATCTTGGGCAGATGATGGATCGATCCGCTACCAGGTTGCTGCTGAAATGGAACCTGCCGTAATAACATGAATGCTATCCCTTTCTGACGGGAACCGTACCTTTTTTCCGATCAGGGATATTCAACGTTGCTCGTTATTGTTCCTACCATTGTGTGAATATCCTCATTCATACCTTTCTCAACAACCATGGAAATGGGCAGGACATAGCCCATGGAATTACACCTTCCTTTCTCATTCTCTAATTGATTCTAGTTTCGTTTTCTATCGCACGAAACCTAGAAACCTACTCAGAAACCGATCTCAAATACTTCAATAAACTAACAGAAATCAAACTCGATACCGCTACCACCTGCGGCACACCTCTTTCTTTTGGCCCCGATTCGGGTCGCCCGATACCGACAACATGTCTACCTTTATAATACGAGTCGCGACGGCGTCTGCCCTCTTACTTCGAATGGCCGCAGCGGCAGACATGAGCGAGACTAACAAAGATAATGACAAAGCCCTCGCGAGCCAGGGCATCACTCTAATTAAATTCGTATCCGCTCTGGCTACTTCGTTGATCGTCTTTGGTATACAGGCGGGTCTTTTCCTCCTCCTGCGGAACAAGTTGGCGCGAATCTTCAAGCCCAAAACCTATCTCGTCCCCGAACGCGAACGAACGGAACCCCCGCCTGACAGCCCATGGGGCCTCATCAGTGCGCTGATGCGCTTCAAGGACCGCGAAATCATGAAGAAGTGCGGGTTGGACGCCTACTTCTTCTTACGCTATCTGCAGACGTTACTCATCGTCTTCATACCCATGGCGCTTGTCATCATTCCCATCCTGGTGCCAATCAACTACCACGGCGGCCGCAGTCAGAACTTTGACAATAACACCAAGTCAAACCAAGCCAACATCACCGGATTCGACACACTTGCTTGGGGCAATGTATCACCGAAGAAAACCCATCGGTACTGGGCTCATCTTGTTTTGGCCATTGGTGTCATCCTCTGGGTTTGTGGCGTCTTCTTTGCAGAAATGAAGGTCTTTGTCAAAATACGACAGGACTGGCTGACTACGGCCGAGCACCGACTTCGCGCCTCGGCTACAACCGTGCTGGTCAGCGCTATTCCGGAAAAATGGCTCACCGAAGAGGCCTTGTTGGGTCTTTTTGATGTGTTCCCTGGCGGCATCCGCAACATCTGGCTCACGCGCGATTTCACCGCATTGCTAGAAAAGATCGAGAAGCGCGACAAGATTCACAAACAGCTGGAAGAGGCGCAGACAGAGCTCATCCGCGCGGCCAAGAAAAGCCAGCTAAAGAAGAGGGACGCCGAAGAGAAGAAAGCAAGAAAACAGTCAAAGTTAAAGGCGCCAACAAAGGAACAGAGAGCGGAACGCCAAAAAGAAGAAGATGCTGCTGCAAAGTTACAAGCAGAATTCGGCGGTGGTGACAGCAGTGGTGACACCCATGAGGTGCCACACAGCATCCAAGATGGTTTGGCCGAATCCCACCAATTCGAGGGCGGACATGGAGAAGGGCCGCACAAGCCAGGGCTTGGAGGAAACCCGTTAGATGTTATTGGCACAGGCTTTTCAAAAATCGGTCAAGGACTTGGCAAAGGTATTGGGGCCGTGGGCAAGACCGGCCAGGGAATTTGGGGAGGAGCAAAGAATGTTGTCGATCAAGTCGACAGCCAGATCGAGACTACCAATGGTTTTGTGTCGATAGCACCGACCGAAGCCAACATGTCGTCTAGACCTCCTACCCGGGCATCTGCCGCTCGCCGTATTCAAGTTCCCGACGAAGGTGAACATCTAAGGCCAGATACCCGGGGTTCGAATTCACCAAGATCTCCCCTTGGGCGTATCAGCCACTCGCACAACGGATCTATTGCATCCCAGAATGCTGCTTATAAGGAGAGCATCGAACTGAAGCCATTGCAGAACAACACTGTCCGTAAGGCTGGCTCAAACCTCGATGACATGTACGACAATGAACGGGCACGGTGGTTTGAGTTCTGGAAACCCCCGGCCGGGGGTTTTGCTTCACCCATACCTCAAGGCTACGAGAGTCTACCCTCAAAACAGAATCAGAAATCGACATGGCAGAAGGTGAAAGCACACATCCCATTCCTTGGCGGAGACGACAAAGAACCTTTCGAATATCCGAAAGCCTACAACGAGGACTATGAGGAGGAAAAGGAAGGAGAGGCGGCCGAGTGGGAGAAATGGTTACGAAAGAAAGATCGCCCTACTCATCGACTGGCCAAATTCGAATGGACCCCCGACTTCCTTCCAACTCTTCCGCTGATCAACAAGAAAGTCGATACCATTTATTGGTGTCGAGGTGAACTCGCCCGGCTCAATTTGGAGATCGAGACGGATCAGCAGAATCCCGAGCAATTTCCCTTGATGAGATCTGCTTTCATTCAGTTCAATCACCAAGTTGCAGCACATATGGCTTGCCAGAGCGTGATCCACCACATCCCGCGACATATGGCTCCTCGGGTGGTCGAAATTTCACCCAATGATGTTATATGGGAGAACATGGCCATAACTTGGTGGGCTGCGTGGCTGCGAACCGGCATCGTTTTTCTGATTGTCGCCGGGATGGTCATCCTATGGGCCATTCCTGTTTCGCTCACCTCGTCCATCTCACAAGTCACCACGCTGATTGATGATTTCCCCTGGCTAAGTTTCCTCGAGAAAAACGAGACAATTTTCCGAGCCGTCGACGCAGTCACTGGTGTGTTGCCCGCATTGTTGCTTGCACTACTGCTGTGGTTGGTCCCCGTTATAATGGAGCTCCTTGCTCATTATCAAGGAGCCAAGACTGGGGCGCAGAAGTCGGAATCAATCCAGACGTACTATTTCGTCTTCTTGTTCTTCCAAGTCTTCCTCGTTGTGTCATTCGCTTCAGGTACTTTGGGGATCCTCACTGAAATTACCAACAACCCTGCAAACGTTCCGGATCTCCTTGCCAAAAACTTGCCCGGGGTCTCAAACTACTTCTTCTCCTACATGATACTGCAAGCCTTGTCAACAAGCTCGGGTACATTGCTCCAGATCGGCGCCTTGATCAATTGGTATATCATTGCGAGGATTTTCAGCAGCACGGCACGCAGTAAGTGGGAAACCAACACGACTCTTCCCAAGGTCAAGTGGGGCTCGTATTTCCCTGTGTACACCAACTTTGCCTGTATTGCCCTCGTCTACAGTGTCATTGCCCCTGTGATCTCTATCTTCGCCATCATTACCTTCGCTCTCCTGTGGGTCGCCAACAGGTACAGCATGATCTACGTCAACCGCCTTGCTCTTGACACCGGAGGTGTCTTGTATCCTCGAGCCATCAACCAGACCTTCACCGGCTTGTACGTGATGGAAATCTGCCTCATCGGGTTATTCTTCCTTGTTAGGGACGAGGAGTTCAATGTGGCCTGCCTACCGCAAGCCATCATCATGATCGTCTGCACTTTCTTGACTGTGCTCTACCAGTTTCTGCTGAACTCGTCCTTTGGGCCGATGTTCAGATATCTCCCTATCACCTTCGAGGACGAAGCGGTACTACGAGATGACGCATTCCAAAGAGCCCAAGAGCGCCGTCTTGGTCTCCTAGATGAGGACGATGAGGATCAGATGTACGATAAGGAGGGTCTTGAGCCGCGTCGTCACCGTACCGTTGATTCGGTAGCTACGACAACTGATGGCGCCGACGAAAAGAGTCCCCGGGGCAACAAGCTGACCAACTCTGGCGCGGCGCGGGGGCTCAAACACGCGGGCTCGTTGGCCGTTCGCGGCGGCAAGGTGCTGAAGAACCAGACATACGGGCGGGCCGAGCGGGGCGTGGTGAGCGCCGCCAAGTACCGCGAGCAGAGGCGGAAGAAGGATCTCGAGGCGCAGCGGGCCATCGGCGAGGCTCTGTACGGCGGCTTCCACGACGAAATCGAGGATCTCACCCCCGAGGAGCGCGACACGCTGGTCCGTCGCGCGTTCACGCATTCGGCTCTGCGGGCGCGGCGCCCTACGGTCTGGATCCCGCACGACGACATCGGCGTCAGCGAGGACGAAATCAAGCGCACCCGCGAGTTCAGTGAATACATCTGGATCTCTAATGAAGGTACAGCGTTGGACAGCAAGGTGCGCGTGGTCTACGGCCGCCCCCCGCCGGATTTCAGTGAGCTTGATCTCATCAACCTGTAGAGAGCGAGCGCGTTGCTGCTGCGGCCGAAAGACGCCGGAGACACTGATTCAACAAGGTCGCACACATTTATGGCCGACCATGTTTGTATATATAGATAAGATTGTGTGCATTGGTTCAGCGAGGAGCTGATGGCATTACGGATTTTCGTTTCCTTCCTTTGATTGGACTAGGGCATGGCGACGAGCAAGAAATAGAGATTATACCCATACACGTTGCATTACAAGCATATATAGAGAAAAACAATCCAAAACGTTACACAATATGTTGAGCTGGTCGTACTGCTGCTCCAGATGCTTTTCGATACATTAAGAGTGACAGCTTCTCTCATTTATTGGCGACTTCCATTCAAGTACTAGCTACTTCGTTGGTTGGCTTGGAGAGGTCCCAAAGGCGGCGATTTCAAAATTAATTGTAGATTCCATACACTTCGGCAGTCATAGGATAGACTCAGAGGCTGCTGTGGGCAACTACTATCACTCTCATACAATCGTAGAAACAGGACCCAGTGACTTATGCAAAGACGAGGCTGTTTAAAGACTAGCAGCCTGCTCCAAAGTCCGAAGGAGGTTGTCTTTAACAGCCTCCACATCACCCTCCTCCATGCTCAAGAATCGAATCTACGTAGCGAAGTTAGTGTTGCGACGAACCAAGTTGTCAGTGCCACCAGGACACTTCCAATGACGAGAACTTACCACATCATCCCCGGCGCCAGTCCCTCCATACAACACGGCCTCGGACACACTCGCGTCGACGGCCTTTTTCACCCGAGCCTCCCACACGCCCTCCCAGTTCCACTCTCCGGGCTTCCGAACACCGCCGGGCGCGCCGGCTCCAGTGGGCGTGTCGTCTTTCGGGGGTACCGGCGGCGGCGCAGCGCCCTCCTCGGCGTTTTCGTCTGCTCCTGCTGCTGCTTCCGTCGTTGCTGCTGCTGCAGTGAAGGCTTTCCCGCTGTCCTGGCGATGACTGCGCCAGGCGTGCCATGCGCCCGAGTTGCCAGCCGCCTCGAGCGGGATGGCGTCCAGGACCTCCTCGTCGTCGAACGTGCTGCGGATGTACCGGAGCACCTCGAACGTGGAGATGTCGGTCTTGTGCGTGTCGGCGAAGCCGGGGGAGTCGCCGACGGCCGACGGTTTCGAGCCGGGCGTACCTCCCGACTTTGACTGTTGCTGGCGTGGCGGCGTCTGCACTTGCTGCTGGCCGCTGCTGACCTGTCTGCTGTCGGCGCGGCTCCTGCTTCGCCGGCCGAACCAGTCCGGGAACCCGTGGCGCAGACTGAAGCCCCCGGGCGGGAGGCGCTCCTCGTCGGTGGCGCTGACGGTGCCGTTGTCCTGCACGTCGGTGCTGTACATGTAGGTGGTCAAGGGCGTGATCAGGGGGTGGAACATGTCGGTGGAGAAGGTGACCAGCGGGGGCAGCCGCGGATAGGCGTCCGGGAAGGAGATCTGGAAGCGCAGGACCGCGGGCGCATAGGGGCCTGGAAAGAGAGACCCATATCCATCAGATCAGGGTTTCATTCATCGAACTGGATGTATGGAACATCTGCGTTGCGACCACCAACCAGCAGGTTCGCGCAATTTTGAACTTACCGTCACGGACGAAGACAACGCCTGACCAGAGGGCCGGGTCTCCAGGCGTCAAGCTGACAAAGACGCCTTCGGGACATGATTGTTTCAGGCCAGCGCTGCGCGCCGGTGTTAGTCCAGGTACTCTCAATCTCAAGGGGGATATTGATGGCCAACGTACAACTCAACCAGCAGGTTTTGCTTTCTCAGAGCCGGCAGGCCGGTAAGTTTGGAAGAAGTAGCCATCGCAGCAGCCTCTGACAGGATATAAAAATAGATTCAAATGGGTGTATGTATGTATGCACGTAGGTTGCGGCCCCCGGAGACTTTGGTGGTTCATGTATGTAGGTAGGCGTTGAAATAACCCCTGAACCTTAGGCGCGTGGGTTATGCATGAACGGGAACTGAAGCATCTACTGTAAGTGCGGTGAGAGGAGTGGGGCTAATCAACCCGCCAAACGTTCGACTGGCAGACTGGGAATTGAAGATTTGAGACTTTGAGAGATCTGGGTTGGAATGGATACTTTTTGATTTGAGAAACAAACAAATTCAAAAATAAGTCTATAGATTTAGACGTCTATCAACCTCTACATTGATGTGAGGGTAAATTACTCCCTAAACTTAAGTCACTGTATTACCGTGTACGGACCGGGGTATTGGTCTTCTTTGAATATGCAGGGATTCGTTAGCAAGATTAAATGCAAATGTGCCCCTCCATCCCAAAGCCGACTCAGTCGGGTGGTGGCGGGGTAATTCTTTGGTCTTTGGGCTCCAACAGCTCGACAAGCTCTGTAGACAATGGCCTGGATCATTAAATTGAACGGTTTCACAATGAATCAGTATAATTGATAAATATATGAGGAAACTGAACTTGAATTAGGGAGCAATATAAAATTGTGTAAACAGGTTGTTCAGCATCCCAACTGGTGTCGGTAAATATACCTAACTTTATATATGCATACCCTGAAGAGGGCCAATTACGCCATTCCATCCAGTGACACATTCGCCGATGTGACGCATCGCATAAGCTGCTGCTTGAAAGTTCCAGCTCGTTACTGACCTTCTCCCTTCCCTCCGCATTCTTGAATCTCCGCAACCGCAACCATTTTCACGTCGCAGCTACTCCAGCATTCGTCGCAAATCAAACCACGATAGAATCATACCCCGTTGAGACCCAACTACATACTCAACATGGCCGGAAAGAAGGGAGCCGAGAACAGCAAGAAGGTGGCCGGCAACGCCAAGAAGGCCGAGGCCGCGGCCGCGAAGGCCGCCGTCGAGGACGCAAAGAAGGCTTCCGCTGAAGACGCCGAGTGGTCCAAGGGCTCCAAGAGCAACGCGAAGAAGTAAGTCGTCGCCGTTTTTCGAAGAAAGCGCAAACCTCCGCGCGTTGCGCCGGGCTACAACTGCAACTGTACAGCAAACATGTCCACACATGAGTGATGCTGACTCAAACTTTTCCTATTCTCTAGGGAGGCCGAAGCCGCCAAGAAGGCCGAGCAAGCCCGCAAGAAGGCCGAAAAGGACGCCGCCCTCGCCGAGGAGGAAGCCAGCCTGCCGAGCCGCAACGCGCCCAAGAACGCAAAGACGGCCGCCAAGAAGACGGGACGGGGCACGCTGGACCTGGGCCAGCTGGACGCCGCCCTGCCCTCGCTCAACGCCACGGGTATTGACAACGCCCTCGACGCGCTGGGCGTGGCGGGAAACAGCCAGGACAAGATCGACAAGCACCCGGAGCGTCGGTTCAAGGCGGCCTACGCCGCGTACGAGGAGCGCCGGCTCGAGGAGATGGAGGCCGACGGGTCCGGGCAGGGGCTCCGGCTCAACCAGAAGAAGGACCGCATCCGCAAGGAGTTCGAGAAGTCGCCTGAGAACCCCTTCAACCAGGTCAACGCTACGTACAACGCCACGCGCGAGGAGGTGGCCGATCTGCGGAACAAGGAGAAGGCCAAGGTGGAGGGCAGGCTGGCCCGATAGGCGGGGAGCGTACTTTGCTTGTTCCGCTGCGCATCGGGTCGCTGCTGTGCTGTGCCGCGCTGTCCTCGTTCATTTTTTTATGACTTATATGTGATGGAGGGCAGATAGCGCCCCTTCTACCTTAGTGAAAAGGGGCAAGCACATCTAACCTCCACCCGCGCGAGTTGCACACGATCCAGGATTCAGCTTGGTCGGAACACTTACTCTTGAGACATATCACAACTTAGACAAAATTCTAGCCACCCGAAGACATGCGGTGACCACGTGCTACATATATATGATGCGGTTGTGAGATGGGATTTTGGTGATCTCTGGAAACATCAATGACCTCAGCTATCCGAGGACATGTGCACACTTATACACGAAATATACATGCATATGCTTAGCACATTCCCATTAATTGGGAAGGTGCTCAAAGGAAACGTGCTTTTACTCCTGGTCATGTGGTAACTTGTAAGCTTCGCTCCCGTGTAACAGGAGGGCGCTCGAGAGCAGCAAAGGGCTGGTATATGGAACATGTTCACGACGTGCTAGGTAGTAGTAAGAGATGGGATTGGACCTCCGGCTCACACACAGACCAAGGGTCTCTCCAAGGGATCGCGCCGTGTTCTGCATTGGCCGCCTCGGAGGCAATGCAGAAAGAAGGCAGAGGTTGGGCGCGCTATCTTCGACCTTCGAAGTTGGGCAGCCTCCAACAAGTCGGTTGCCAGGCCTGAGGCTGAGCTGACGGAGCTGACGGAGCTGAAAGAGGCGGATGTCTCACTAACAGCTATCTCTGAGCGAAATACCCATCTACCCTTGACGCGGACAGCGGACTGTACTGCCCAAAGCTAGC
The DNA here is from genome assembly GCA_039105305.1 of Apiospora arundinis. Lineage (NCBI taxonomy): Eukaryota > Fungi > Ascomycota > Sordariomycetes > Amphisphaeriales > Apiosporaceae > Apiospora > Apiospora arundinis. The sequence continues at coordinate 3,885,605 of JAPCWZ010000004.1, forward strand.
AGCGTATTGACTTATTGGGTGCTAAGGATGGCTGGCCAAAACACGCCGCCTCATTCGTCTGTGTCCGCAGATCGTCTATTCATCCACGTAATCGTCTGATCCCCAAAATGAGTGCGCTCTTGGATGGGCCATGACATCTTTGACGTATGTGAGTGGCATCGGAATCCAGACAAAAAAAAAAGGTTGGAGAGCAGAATGGCAGGCAGTCGCATATCCGGATCCCGGCCTCTGCAAGCCATATGCTTTGCCTCCAGGCTACCGTAGTATCGAAGTCTGAAGAACAGCCTCACCCATCTTGCCGGAACCTCATTAGAGGAGGAAAGAGTATTCCAGCGCCTTGGTGGAAATCAAGCCTTGCTTCCAGTGGATTCTCAAATAAGCCCAAATCGAGTTGGTGTGCATGAGTAAGTTGAAGGTAATACGAGCAGAAGATTCGTATGAAGGGGGATGCTAAATATGGCAATCAATAGCAATTACACGTGATACCCTGGAGGGCAGACACCAAATCAATACAAGTAGAAGGATTTCGAGGGGTTAAAGAGGGGCCCAAGCCTTGAATCTGCGGGACTCGTCTATTGGCTTAGCGGCATTTAGAGCGTACGACGTAGTATGAGCGAGCGCCGAAGGTTCAAAGAGCCGAGCCACATTAGCAGTTACGCTAGGGGGCCGACAAGGCATTCAACTCTAAAATGAATTGACCAGTTGATTGACCAGTACGGAGTACAGCGCAGTTAATCGGGAAGCCCTGGATGTGCCAGGGCGAGGGGCCCATCAAGCGGCCCAGGACTCCAGGACTCCAGGACTCCAGGGGGGATGGCCCGGATGGACGGACCACGAGGACTAGAGGACCAACCGACTGCCAGAACGGAACGCCAGAACCTGGAGATCAATAATTTACAGATTAAGGGACCTGCAGCTGCCCACATCCACTCCCACTGCCACTCCCACATACACACCCACCTGCGACTTTGGCTTGACCTACTTGGCTTCTCGTATCTCCTGAACTTGTTCTTTTGGGCTTCTCGCCGTTGCCGATCAGTGCCTCGATCGCTGGTTCATAAACCTTCGAATCCGCAAAAAAAGCAACCTCCCATCCAGCCCCCATTCACTTTCCCCTAAGGCCATCTCTGGAACGTTCCGTTATCTGTTGCGTAGCGCGTATATTGATTGCCCGTCCAGCAGCAATCCGCGACGCAACCCACCAGATAATTCAGCCGCCGCCGCCGCCGCCGCCAGCCCTCTTTGTTGGTTCCCCGGACAGCCTATTGTTCTCTTGCCTTCATTGGTGAGACTTACCAGCCAGCGAACCGGGGCGTTGTTTTGACCTCTTAGCTGTCGCATCGCCTTTTTCCAGTGTTGATTATATCTTCAAAAGGCTACCAATCAACCTTCTTCGCAGGGTACTCTGTACCGGTTACGCTCGTTACATAAACGACGACTTAGTGTTTATCTAATAATAATCCCACGCCCTTTTTTTTCTCCGAGGTTCCTCTCGAAAGCTTGCGCTCCCCGTCTCGGAATCCTCCTCGATTTGACTACCCGCGACGCTGTGTACCCCTACTGCTACTTCTCTCTCTGTGTGTCTCGTGGGCGATTTCGAGTCACGTCTAAGACAGCACTGCTGATTCCGATACCCGGGTGCCTGCTGTCAAAACACCCGTTATCCCGGACGTTCGTGGAACGTTTATCCTCTTTCTATAGTCGGGAACAAAGACTGGAGGCTGCTCCCATTTACGGCCCCTCCCGACTTGTTTATCAATCTTGAATGCCTCTGGAGCCGCGGTAGTGTTGCCGGATCAGGCCAAGGTTGACATGCGACACTCTGAGAAGATGGGTTTGAAATGGCTAGTGTCGTCGCTGGTGTTATCCAATGCGCATGCGTTCTACATACCAGGTACGGGTCCTACGTGGTGCAAGTTGCGACACTAGAACGTGTTTGCTAACGCGGGTTACCTCGCCATGCAGGTTGGTCGGTTCGCAGCTATAAAGACAACGAGCAGATACCTCTCCTCGTCAACAAAGTTTACTCCGACAACACCCAGTTACAATACGCCTACAATGACCTGCCATTTGTTTGCCCCCCGACGGGCAAGATGGCCGGGGGTGGCCTACTCGGCGGCCAAAGTATATCGCTGAACCTGGGCGAGGTTCTCCGTGGCGACCGAATCATTACGTCTGATCTTGATCTCGCTATGGGCAAGGATCAGGAGTGCAACTTTGTGTGCAACAAGGAAATCACTGGGAAAGATCTCAAATGGGCCCAGGAATTGGTGAAAGAGGGTTACGTGGTAGAGTGGATCGTGGACAACCTCCCCGGTGCTACGAGTTTCGTGACCGTAGACAAGTCGCGCAAGTACTACGCTTCCGGATTCAAGCTTGGTTTTACCGACTACTCGTCGAGCACGGGGAGGCCCCGTTATTTCCTCAACAACCACCACACCATCGTGGTCCGTCACCGACGGGCGCCGGGCCGCGCTGGAGAGCGAGGCGAAAAGGTCGTGGTTGGCTTCGAAGTCTACACTAAGAGCATTGGACCTGGCGTCAGGCGCGAGAGCGGCTGCCCGAAAGACTTGCACAAGATCGATGAAAACTTCGAGCTGTACATGGCGCCCAACAAAACTACGGACCTAACCCTGAAATACCCGGATTCCTCTTACTATCCGGAGCAGGTCGAGGACATTGATGACAATGCCAAAATGACCATTCCCTACACGTACTCGGTCTATTTCCGCGAAGACGAGTCGATCGAATGGAACCATCGCTGGGACCTGTATTTTGTCAACCAGGAGGAGGGCTCGAAGATTCACTGGCTGGCCATTGTCAACTCGCTTATCATCTGCGGTCTTCTTACCGGTATTGTCCTCATGATCTTGGCAAAGACTATCCGAACCGACATCCGAAACTATAGGGAAGGGGTCGCTGAAGACGGAAAACTCCGCATCAAGCGTAAGAGGCTGTCCGGAAGTCTAAGCCCAAGGATCTCGGAAAAGGCCACTGGCCTTGGCCTCTTGGACCAGGACGGTGCCAACGACAACGATGTTGAAGTTACGTCTGAAGACGAGGCTCTCGAGGATGTCACGGGGTGGAAACTCTTACATGCTGACGTCTTCCGGAAACCCGATTACGGACATCTCCTGGCTCCCCTGGTAGGATCTGGCATGCAATTGCTCTTCATGGCTGTGGGGCTCGTGCTTCTCAGCGCTATCGGTGTCTTGAACCCCAGCTTCCGGGGTGGCTTCATCAGTGCTGGTGTTGGTCTGTACATCTTTGGCAGTGCATTCTCTGGGTACTTTTCCGCCCGGGTGTATAGGACATTCGATGGGCACGACTTTAGACGGAATGCTCTGGTGACGGCTGTTCTCTTCCCTGGCCTCCTGTTTGGGCTGATTTTCATTCTGAACCTCTTCGTCTGGGCCCAGGCCTCGAGCACCGCGATCCCATTTGGCACACTCATCGCATTGGCTCTTCTCTGGCTCTGCATTCAGGTGCCTCTTGTCTACGCCGGCGCTTGGTATGGATTCGTTCGAACCGGCCCCTGGGAGCACCCAACAAAGACCAGCAGCATCCCTCGGCAAATCCCGCGCCAGGCCTGGTACGCTAAGAGCATGCAGGCAATCTTGCTGGCCGGCCTCATTCCGTTCGCCGTCATCTTCATCGAGCTTCTTTTCGTCTTCCAGTCCATGTGGCAAGACAAGAGCGGTTACTATTACGTGTTCGGCTTCCTTGCCGTGGTATCCGTCATCCTCATCGTCACCATCGCTGAGGTGACGGTGGTGACGGTCTACATACAACTTTGCTCTGAGAACTACCACTGGTGGTGGCAGTCCTTCTTCGTCGGCGGCGGGAGCGCCGCCTGGGTGTTCCTTTACTGTGTGTGGTATTATTTTGTCAAACTGCACATCACGGGCTTTGTCAGCTCGATACTCTTTTTCAGCTATAGTTTCATGGCGTGCTGTGTATATGGGCTTTTGACGGGCACTGTAGGCTTTTTGACCGCCTATACCTTTGTCCGGAGGATATACAAGTAAGTTTCCAGTTCCCTCCATTTCCGTGTCATATTGGCTGGTATGAAAGACCCCCCTTGCTAATATGGACGCCCCCTATAGTGCTATCAAGGTGGACTGAGCGAGAAATAATAATGTCGATGTGGTCAACGAAGTAATGGATAGATGCAGTTCTTTGGCGCATCATTAATAGGAGAGAAATGTCTTGGGCGTTAACAGGGGTTGGACCGAACTTTGTTCATTCTCACTGGGAAAATATTGTTATGACTGTTATCAATAAGCCCTGTATATAGGTGCAGCAGTTGTTGTGGTAATGGATGCCAACGACGGCAACGACGACGGGGAAAGTTGAGTGAGACAGACTCCCATGTAATTACCCACCCAATAGCAAATATATATAAAAAGCAAAATCAGGATCGCAGTTTTGATCTGCAATTGACCACCAGACAAAGCTTGCAATGACTCCTTCCTGCCCCGAAATTCGACAAATTCTATCCCTGAAAAATAATGCCTATCGTCGCGTCTCTCCCTCTTAGAGCTGGCTGCGTCCAACGTTCTCGGCCATGCACACCCAGATCCCGTCCGCTTCGGCCAAGACCTCTCCTGTTGGATACACAAATCCCCGTTGTCAGTTTTCCTCTCACGTGCAAGGGCCTTTTGGGAGCGACCGGGACATAACATAACATAACAACTTACCGTTCTTATCCTCCATGGAGCCCCGCAGGTGCAGCTTGCGCCCCTCGCGCTTGATGACGCGGCCGCGGACGAGGACGACCTGGGGCGTCCGGATGGGCCGGCGGTAGTTGGTCGTGAAGCGCACGGTGTAGGCGCCGTTGGCTAGGGCCATGGTGGTCAGGTCGTTGTGGTGGACGTCGTTTACGCTGACTTGGCCTAAATTGCACGAAAAGGGGAAAAGGGGGGGGGGGGGGGAGGTTCAATTTTTTATAAACAAGGAAGTAGTAGACTCCGAGAGTTGCTCACTACTCTCTCTTTCTCTCCTTTCTTTCCAATTTGACTCTCCTTGGACTGCAAAGAAACAGAACGAAGAAAATGAAAAAGGGTGTGGGTGCTGAAATAGGGGGTTGTTGGTTTGGGAGATAGATGCTGGGGGCAAACACGCTATGGCTCAAAACATGACGCGATATATAACCCAAGGAAACCCCGAAAGAAAACGGGGGAAAGGGGGGAGATTAAACCCACAAACTAACTCACCAGCTTGGAAATTCGCCGCCGTGCCCATGACTTCGTCCATGAGGACCGTGTACAGCCCGCCGTGCATGGTGCCCGCGTAGCTCTGGCAGTCGATGCCCAGGTCGGCCAGGGCGCTGAACAGCAGGAAGGGGTTCTTGGGGTTCTCGCCGTTGTCGGCCCCGCCGCCCGACACCAGCGCGGCGCTCTTGCTGACGTCGCTGCCGGACGTCGTCTGGAGTTTCCGGTGGGCCTGGACGGGGCGGAAGAAGGATACCGAGGCTTTGATCGTGGTCGGCGTGTTCACTATATAGAGAGAGTGTGAGTTTGGGGGGCTTCGGAGAGAGAGAGAGAGAAGGCAAAAGGGGGGGAGGGGCATGAACATACTCGTCTTGCGTACAAAGTTGGACTCGCCCGAGTCGAGCGGCCGCCGGTCCGGCACGAGGATGTCGAGGTTCGCCTTGTCCTCCATGAGCTTGGCGCACCAGGGGATCGCCCTGAAGTGGGCAATGGGGTCGGGGACGGGCTGGTTGTGCTCGGTGCGCGCCGAATTGGGCTTCACGGCCTCTTGTAGTGCATATTGATCGGCCATTTTGGTTTGTATATGTGTGTTTATGTGTGTGTGTGTGTGTGTGTCTACCTGGACGTACGGAACTTCTAGAGGTTGATGCAATTCTAATATATAATGGCAATAGATTCAGAGAAACGAAAATTATATGGTAGTACAAGGTATGTGAGGTGGAAGAATGTAGGGAAGTTCAAGTGTGACAGGTAACTGTATATGTATATTTGACAGCAGTCATCGGCAATCGTGGGGCTTGTCTCTAGCAGATCATGCGGCTCATGCGAGTAGCGAGATGCGAGACGCGAGAAAAAGGAAAGAAAAGAGAAGATGTCTAAGGTGCATCTCCAGAAGAAACGAACGGGAGTTCTCGAACTCGTATTTAAAGCTGCTGCGGCAGTGCTGGCTATACGCAAGTCAACCCTCCTTTTCGCATGTCTCACTCTGAACCGTCAGATCCTGCACTACCATCTACTTCAGCTCGGTTGCCGCATATCCCGAGTCTCGTTTATTTTTGCTTGCCTTTCCATTTCTCCCTTAACTTTGGGGGTGGTAGCGTAGTGAGTACCAAAGGAGCCAAATCAAAGCCTGTGACATAAGGGGCAGACGGGGAGAGGATGGATATGAGGGGGAAGGACGCCATCCCCAACCTGTGGCGCGCTTTGAAGAAAAGAAACCATCTCTCGTCTCGCTCTCGATCTCTTTACAAAGCGTCGACGGCGATTAGTAGGCCCAATCGGGCTCAGTAGCGCGCTGCGGAGGATTGCCCGGCTCGGCTGTGGTGGGTAGTAAGTTGAGACAGGCTGGACTTGAGTGTTGAGATTCGGACGGCCGTGGACGATCGACGTTGAGACGGTGGGGAACTAATGTAGGTGAGACTTTTCTGGCGATCTGCAAGTGATGATACCATCAAATCCCGGGGTGGAGCACGTGGCAGCAGCATAAGTAAGCCGTAGTCGAAAATAGAGACGCAGAAAAAGAACGGACAGTTTCTCGCTCGGCTTTTGCTTTAGTGGCTTCCCCTGGGTGATCTCGCTGCTATTCTGATCAGCAAAAAGCAATTCAGTATAAATGTGGGCGAACTTTATTAAGAAAAGGAACCCCCGGAGTTTTCAGCTGGGCATAAAAAGAGTCAACTATGCAGAGCTATCATGTGAAGAATACCAATTCATCTTCGTGTGCTGTATGCCACCAAATGCTACACTGAATCCTCCCTTTCTATATGGCGCAGGCACCTGTGATGCCGCGCTCGCTTGGTCTACCGAGTCCCGTAAATACATATCCATATACACACGTAAATGCTGCAGGCTTGCCCCCTTCTAGGTATACCAAAAGAAAACCAACGCCTTTTACTCCGTCCAAGCACCCTCTCCAAGACTCCCTTCCCAGCCCCTTTGTTTTATATACCGAATAGCGTCTTCATCCTCTCGTATGTGTAGAAGCTCACGGCGCTCAGGGGTATAATCTTTACGTAACCAATGCTCAACCCAACAAAGAATCCGGAAAGGCCGCGCTCCTTGAAAATGAGACCCACCGTCTCTCCTATGCGAAGGCGGTGTCCATCTCCCACGGCGCCGCCAACCTGCATCCGCCGCCGAATTACCTCGAGCGGATAGGAGACCGTCTGCGACACGGCCCCCGAGATGCCTCCGGAGGTCAACTCAGCCCATGCGCGCAAAGGCGCCGGCTTGTCCGATGGCGCATTGGCTGGCTTAGGTAATGTGGTATGTTTCCTGAGCGACGGCAGGCGGAACAAATCGCCCATTGAGTCGTGCGTCAAAAACGAGATTCCGGCGTACGGAACCATGCCCAGCATCGTCATGGAAAAGCCCCTGTAAAAGTTGATGATGCCGGTTTGCGGGGTGACGGCCGCGGTAGTTGCCGCGGTTACTGATGCGACACCCTGGGCGGACCCGGGAACCGCAGGTGTCGCTTTCGGGGTTGGTTTCTCGTGGTAGATCTTTTTGCATATGTCGGCAAGCGAAGAGCTCCTAATCTTCGTCTCAAAGGCCAGGCGCACACGAATGACCTCCAGAGGGTATGTGAAAAAGACAGACGTGACGCCTGCCAATGCACCGGCCGTAAACCTCCGCCCCCATGTTTCCTGGGCTTTAGAGCCAACGATGACGGCGCGGTATTGCTCGTAGGCGACAAATTTGATAGCAGCGTAGGGGTAGATTTTCAGAAGCGTAGCCGAGTGGCCGCGGAAAAGGCCCATGATTCCATCGCGCCCGTATATATCGCGCAGCGCTCGCGCGAGGCCGACCCATGAGCTCGTGTATTTCGCAAATTGGGGGTTGCTGGTTTGGAAGAGAATCTTGACGCGGTCGAGAGGTGCGACGGATGTTTTGGCCTATTAATAAAAGTCAGTCGTTTTGTTTTCACGGTGATGCCAAGCCCAATAGAGTGAGAGAAACATACGGCACAACCTGCGATACCCCCAGCAATCCCGGAGCGCACCATGTAGTCCATGCTATGCTTGTCCGGGCGTTTGGATGTGGCTACGAGCGGGCTGTCGGTATTGTCGGGAACGGGTGGAGGGGATTCCGGGCGTTTGGTTCCAGCGATGGCACTACCGGCCTTCTTGACGACGCCATCCATCTTGCCGGCGATTGAATGCGCATGGGCTTCTCTGGTATCGGACACGTCGGACATGGCAGCATGGTGTGCGCCGAGAGATGGTGGCATGCCTCTAAGCTGCGCGCACCATGAATGAATGGACCGGGGGAGGTTTTGTCGGATCGAAGGGGAACAATCGGGCGAGGAGGTGGTGTTCAGTATTTAGCCTAGCAAGAATATTTCATGCCGAGGCTTTGCGTCAACAGCGATGGTGATGGTTATGGATATACCACTAGAGGGAAAAGAAACAAGAGGGGCGGGATTCGGCAATATGACGGTTATCATCGACTTTCGGGTTTTGACGATTGACGATCCATGGACAGAAAATATGGGGAAATTTCAATCCGAATCTGGGGGCAGGTGCGCTTGCTAAGCTCCGACTAGACCAGGGGTTGGTGGTGGTGGCTTCCCGGACTTTAGGATAAGCAGGATCCCATCCTGAATACTTATTGATCACGAGGTCCTACGGTCCTGTGAAAAGATCTGAGCAACAGTGGAACAGCAGTTGAACTAACACGGACGTCATTCCTGTTTGCGGCTGAATCTTTCAAATGCTCGTTTGCATGTCTGTAGCTCGTGTCTCAAGTATTATTAACAATGGCCTCGTGACCTTGGGTGGTGCCAGGAAACAATGCCGGACTTAGCACCCAGTACCTACCTGCTTGCAACCCCTTCTCCAGCCGAAGATTGCCGAGTGTTGTTGATTTAAGCCGAGACTTTTCCTCGAATTTCACGATATATTCAAGGCATTTAATAATTGATCAGCCACAATTTGTTATGTACATGCAACTGAAATCCAAGGCTGGTTTTGCTGAGGCATCCTGGTAACTTATGTAAGTACTTACGCTGTACATACGCCCACCTTTGGCGGGGCAAAACTGCATAGGGAGGTACAGATAGGCAAACATGGAGTGCGTCCAACTTCAATTAGACATCAATATACCTTAAGTACCTATCCACGAATACGCGATAGACTCGTTCACCTATAATCGCAATCTGTCACGCCTTGCCACATCGACTGCCAATACATAAATACTGTCTGTCTTATGAAGCGAAGTGATGAGCGCGAAGTTGATCTAGCAAAGACGCTTTGCTAGGTCGGTATCCCCGTGACCGTGCTACAACAACTTGGCTGACATGCATGTAAATGCACAGAACTAGCTCTCCAGCACAAGCTGCCCCCAAGATTCATTCAAGATGGCTGCCATTGTACAGTCTGGTATACAATCCACTCTGGCGGATTATGAGGTGACCGTTCTTCCGAACAAGCTTTCAGGTCAATTAGACTAACTGATCATAGATCGTTGATCTGAGAAAGAAGTATGCACTTCAATTTCCTATCAGGCGCATCTATACATCCAAGCCGCTGGGACCTAACCACTGACTGTCCCGTGATACTTCAGACAGGCCCCGACTACCATTGCCTCGGACTCGATTATCGTGAAGCAGTACCATGCCGGTCTTGAGTCTATCATTGAGAGGGACAGTGTGGAATACTCTCTTCTTCTGACTTCTCTGGCTACATCCCGCAGCCCCTTCTTCCACAATGCATGCACCTACCTTCCAGAGAACGACGAGCTCTGGACCACATCGGACTTGCTGCAAACCACCAGCAGCTCGCAACTTCCCATAGTTCTCATCTCCAAGATCCGTATGCAACGAGATGAAGACAATGATGACGTCGTGGCTGTCGAATGGTCAAAGCTCCGCCCACCACCCAACGTCGCCATGCCCGCTGGCGCATGTGCCTACCTTCAAGGCCTCCTCTACTGCTCGCAGGGCACTCTGAAACCCGACACTGGAGGACTGTACTATAGTAAGACCTGTCAATCCCTATTGTTATAAATCCCACCCCCCTTGCTGACAGTGCCACGCGAAGTGCCGCACGGCAAAGCACCCCGGCCAGTTGTCACCTCATTTGGGCCGCGGCCGTTCAACTCACCCCAGCAGGCCGCTGTATCCAAAGATGGTACTATCTGGTTCACGGACTCATCCCTTGGGTTTGGAAAGGAGATCCGACCCTCCCCACAGCTACCGAGCCACGTATACCTGTACGACCCTGACTCGGCTAGTGGTTTACGTGTAGTGGCCGATGGCATCGAGGCACCTACTGGGCTATGCTTCTGCCCAGACGAAGAAACTCTCTACGTAACAGATGCGGGTACGCGAAGAGATAACGGCAGTGCCCCTTCCACCCAGTAGGTCCTTTGGAATATAAGACCGCCTTGTATGACTAACAGCTGCTGATTCTGAACGTAAACAGACCGGCTACAATCTATGCCTTTGACATCATTACTCGCGGCGGCCAACCATTTCTCACTAACAAGCGCGTCTTCGCTTTCGCTATGAAAGGAGCCCCCGTCGCGGTGAAGTGCGACGACGTAGGAAACGTGTATGCGGCTTGTGGAGACGGCATTGAGATCTGGAGCCCTGGTGGCGTGCCACTGGGGCTCATCGAGGTAGCAGGAGGCTGTTCCAGCTTTTGCTTCGGGAATCCGGGCGAGATGTTTCTTGGTGCAGAGCAGCGACTGTTCAGACTGCAAGTCCAAGCCCGAAATTCCGCCGCCGACGACATGCTAGAATAGCTGGTCGAGAAGTCACACTTGTTGCCATCATTTCTCGCTCAGCTCAGTATGAAGACTTGGGTGGGCATCATTAGTCCAGTCTATTGATTCTTTTATGAACCTATAATGCCAGCATTACCGCTATCGTCGATAGCAAAGCTGTCCACACACCGGAAGCTCTTTTTGCTGCGAAGAATGATTCCCGACACCACTCTTGCGTTTGTTCCTTCGTATCCCAACGAGAGGCCCAAGGCGCCAGATTGACCAGACACATTTTTGCGGTTCTGGTGGCCAATACCGCCGATATCCCCCCATATAAAGCGAGTAAATATCTCTCTGCAGGCTGCAGATGCAAGGCCGCCTTAAACCCCCTTGCCAGACAAACCACTCCCGGGAGCCCACTTCACCCCCCAAGATCTGGGTAAATCGATCGAACTGGGATTTGAGCATATTGCTTACAGATCCTGCAATATTTGATTAAATGTTATCGGTGGCTTGGACTTCGGTGTTGAACTGAACAATGATCACTTGAAGACGAGCTGTGAGAGACTGCGGCTTCCCGAGACAGATGCCCTATTTCCAGCGTTGATGGCATTGTTTCCGGCATACATGTGCATATGTGCCGAGTACATAAACCCACAGGCACACGAGAGACGGGGTGCCAAGGCTTGCTTGCTGCAGGGCCGGGCACCGAGCAGCAACGAACAAAAGTCCTTGTTCCACCCCGGGACTTGCCCCGGTTGACTGGGTAGGTTACATCGGAAGAAAGGGGGGTGACTCAGGTACGCGCATAACGAGGCCAATATGTGTCACCGAGTTGCCAAGCTCTCCAGAAAGGTCAATTCACGCCGCGTCATCTGAATAGTGAAATAAAACAAATCCTCTCTGCGCTGTCTGCATGGAACGGAAAAGTGATCTAGGTCGTCTGCATTCCATCCAAGACGCAAGGATGTATGTACGTGGGTTGCTATTCGCTGGACAGCATCAAATGTCATCAGAAGCTCATGATGTTTTCCGGCCGAAAGGTCGAAAAGGCTCATTCTTCATATCCATGAATGTATTTTAGCGTTCAAAAATTATTTTGCTCGCCTGAGCCATGTGCTGGCGGGCTAAGTCTTGTTGTGTACGGAAAATGCGTGATGTCGTGGGACGTGACACGAGGCAAGATCGTGTAGACCGCTCACACGCCTCATCTCAAACAAGACACACACAAACTCACGTTCTTGTGCATTAGTTCAAATATAATTTCTCTGGTAGTTAGGTGTAGGTTGCAGTCCCGGATACGCGCAGAACTTGGGCACGCTCTATCAAGGCAACTGCATACAATTAGACAATGACGGAGGAGATGAGAGGGAAAGAGCGAGCAACCTCGCCAATCTCTTCGCGACAACGTTAGATCGAGATGACCTTTACTGTCATGTCCTAGTTTTAATCAGTAGCAAAGATGGCTGAAAGGAGTTTAACGTGTTGATACGGCTCTGGTATGATGCATCTGGTTGGACAAAGGCTTGACGCCTCTTGTGATTAGACGCCAGGGATGCAGGCTGTGATGCCTTGCAGCCGCCACAGAATATGAACTCGGGCCTAGCACTGGGAAAGGCGTCACTCACGCTCTGCAACTTGGGTTCAGGCTGACTTGGGAGCGGCCCGCGGAAGATTCGGCATTCATCAATACACCTTCTGCCGGTTGGGGTCAGTAAACAAGTGCTCTGTTTCGTTATCTGGTCCGTTTATGAAAGCTAAGTAGTCGCCGGATGCCTATACCAGTTTACTTTGCGAACTCCCCATTCCTCTCTCCTAAAACCCCCTCAAGGCTGGGGCGTCCTGGCTAGGACTAGTACAGAGTACATCGGCCATGGCTCTCACTATCCTGGTTTCATTGGTGATAGTCGTTTGCTATGTTGCCCACCTCGGTTACCGTTGGCATCGACTATGTCACATTCCCGGCCCCTTCTGGGCACCCTTTCAAACTCGGTGGCATAGGCCAAGAAGTCAGTCTGCCTCCTTATGGTCCCTGGATCTAAGGAGGTCAACCGATCAGTACGGTAAGACCAGTCACATTCGCAAAAGGAGAGAAGAGAAGCCTCCAACAAGCAAGACGCTGACCACAACGTATTAAGGGAAACTATTCCGTGTCGGCCCGAACCAAGTAGTCACGTCGGACATTGAGACCATCCTGAGGATCAGCTCGCCAAGCTCGGGCTACTCGGGACGCCTTGAGTCCTGCCTCCCTAACCAGAGCCCCTGCCTCATTTTCTGCTCTGACCAGGAAAAAGAGTGTACTCGACCAGAGGCTCCTCCATGTTGGTACGAAGGGGAATCAGATTTTGAGGAAATAGTCCAAAAACAGTGTGGCCGTCTCATCGCCTCCATAGAGCAAGGACACTCGGCAACCGGTGTGGCATACAAGCCATTGGACATGAATTCGACCAGTCTTTGGCTTGTGTCAAATATCATCAGGGATATTGTCGCCAGCGGGTCTTCCGATCCGCTCAAAGACGCTCAGTGTCGTTGCACCGTGTCGGAGATGAAGCGTCGGGCCATCTCGAGACTTGCGGCCGCAATGCTCCCTAACCGGGACAAAGGTTCATGTCGTTGTCCTCGTGGTATTCAAGGGTACTCTGGGTCATTACACCAGCTTGGGTAAGTGCGTTTGTTTCCAGCGCGCTGCATTCTGCTTAATCCTGGGGATGTGTGCTGACAAAAAGTCCACAGCATCAATGGCTGTGATGCGGACGAAGAGGTATTGGAAGAATTGCCTGCTGCGCTGTAAGTCATTGACGCCCAGTCGGAAGCTTCCAACGCAATATGATGCTGACCATGCCACAAGGCAGCATTGGGCCCATTTAACAGCCGATATTCTGACCACAACCCTCACGCACATATTGTCAAACCCTGTCGCCTACAGCAAGCTGAAAGCAGAGGTTTGCGAAAGGGCCGCCGATCTTGGAGCACAGCACCGCCCCACTGCTGCTGTCATCTGTGGCAGTCTGTCATCATCATTGTGGGAGCTGCCATACCTCCAAGCCGTGATGAAAGAGGGGTGTCGTATGTCTCATGCTGCTGCGGCTGCCACGGAACCACCACACGTGTCCTTGAAGTCTCCAAAGACGGGCGATGTTATCCTGGGCTTCAAAATACCTGGCGGTACCGAAGTAGGCCCCGATGTCTCCGGTATTATGCGAGCCACCAAGTACTGGGGCAACGACGCCGAAGTCTTCCGGCCCGAGCGTTGGCTGGAAGCCCGTGACAGGGAATCTTATCCTACGATGGAGAGCGCTCTCGATATATTGTGGGGGCTTAAGAGTAGCACCAGACCGCAGGGTCACGATCACCTGGGGAAGATTGCTGCGGAAACATTCCTCAGCATGGCAGTCACAATGGCATGTCGATGGTTTCTCCCCAGTCCTTAAGTGGTACCTTTCGCTAATCAATGCCTATAGATGTTGGCACGCTTCGATATCTCGCTCGTGGAACCGCCTCGGAATGCTTCGAGGACTGGCCAGGCAGGGAGAACCCAGTCGTGCTATGTCCGCTTCACGCCAGCGTATTGGAATAATGCGACTGGTCTTGATGTCACATGAACCATTGGTCACTACAGACAACAGTAAAAAGGAGAACATGTTTGGTCTATTTGAAAAGGAAGAAGGGCTGTTGCATTAGACCGTACGTCACTTGCTTAACGTGGCGCGCGCGATGGCCTGTGTGCCGAAAAGCGCTTCTAGATGTCGCGGCGCAGGTAGGCACGAGGCCCCTGGAAAATACGAGCTACCCCTTATTCGAGGTTCGGGACGATAAGATAGGGGTCACTCGTATTTTTCAGGGGTAAGTACATTCACCAAGACAATAGAACACTAAATCTTCTTCTCCGAGGGTTAGATAGAAATGAATCTCCCCGATGGTCCCTAGCCTTTTTATTTTAATTATGAGTGTTTCGATAGAATAGAAGTCTAGCATTGCGACCATTTAATTCACCATCAACGTCCCCTTCTGCACCATGACCGCCTTCCCACCCAACCAAAGCTCCCGAATCTTCCCTTGTTCCTCCGCCGCACCGCTTCGAGTCTCTACGTGGATGACGCTCCGCCGCCCCATCTCCACGCCCTGCGTGACCTCGAACCGTCTGACGCTCTCCCCAGGCCTCGACGATGACGTCTTGTCTGCGTCCAGGGCGAGGAAGGCCGTCAGCGAGCTCGCAGCGCTGCCGGTCGCGGGGTCCTCGAAGCCCAGTTCGAGCATGCGCGTCCGGATCTTGCGCACACCCTCCTCCTCTTGGCCGCCCTGGTCGACGTAGTAATACCGCGCCACGAAACCGGCGGGCTGCCGGTCCGCGTCCAGGAGCGGCTGCGGGAGGCGGTCGAAGTCGAGGCGGAGCCCCTGGTCCAGCTGGCCGAGGAGCTCGAGGGAAGGCACCTTGACAAGCACAAAGGTCATGCCCCGGACGATGCTGCACACGGGGGCGCGGAGCTCGGCCTCGCGGACAGCGGGAAGGTGGTGCGACAGGCCCGGGTACGAGGCGTGCTGGTCCTCCGGGATGACGTCGGCGAGCGTCTTCCGGTGCACGCGCACGTCGTGGGAGATGCGGGCCCGCACGGACTGTTTCTCCTCAGCCGACGTTGACGTTGACGTGACTTCGAGATGGATGGGCCCGGACTTGGTGAGAAGAGTCGTGACATCCGGGTACCGGTGGAATTTGGCCAGGACGGCGCTGCCGATGGTGGGGTGGCCGGCGAAGGGCAGCTCGGACTCGACGGTGAAGATGTCGATCGGGAGCTGCGTCGGGTTCCCCTGGTCGTCGTTGCGAGGCTCGTGCATGAAGACCGTCTCCGAGAGGTTGAATTCCTGGGCGATCTTCTGCTTCTTGGCCTGGGTGAGCTCGGCCTCGAGCGATGCGGGGATCGAGACCACGGCAAGGGGGTTGCCCTCGAGGGCCGTGTCGGTGAAGACGTCCAACGTCACAAAAGGCAGCTCCATGGTGGTTAACAGTGCGGTGAGAGTGGTGAGAATGACAGAAGACGATAATGAATAGAAACACGGGTCAGTTTAAATGACAGACTGTAGCGAAATCGGGTTGGAGAGCGCCTTATACATGTCATGAGCTGAGTCACTGCTGTGTACCCCAGGTTGGTGGAGCCTTCACGTCATTGGCCGAGGTCTATAAGTGGTCGGGGTCAATTCTCATCGCCTATTCGATGGGAACGAGTCCGGAGGCCGGAATCAAGCATGCCATGCAGTTACCGCGAATCAAATACTGCATTTAAAGGGCGCGAATGTCATCCGCTCCAAGTTCTAAGTCTACTTTTCATTTCCATACTCATAGAAACATGACACCGATTTAGCAGGTTTAACAAAAACGATACATGAGGGGCCACCCACACTGTTCGATCCTCCGTACATAAAGCCCCATCACTGTATATCGACCTACGATCGTACCGTTTCAACCCCTGCCCCGGACTGCAGCCCCGCCACCATAGCCATCAGCCGAT
The DNA here is from genome assembly GCA_039105305.1 of Apiospora arundinis. NCBI lineage: Eukaryota > Fungi > Ascomycota > Sordariomycetes > Amphisphaeriales > Apiosporaceae > Apiospora > Apiospora arundinis. The sequence continues at coordinate 3,902,028 of JAPCWZ010000004.1, forward strand.
CAATCTTGGCCGACAGCTCCGCGACGCGGACCTCAACATCCGTCGGCGCATCCGTCTCATCGTCCTCCGCCTGCCGCTGCCGCGCCTGCCTCGAGGGCGACACCCGCGCGGGTTGATGTATGCTGGTCGGGAGCGGCGACGGGACGCGCGGCCGCTGCTGCTTGACGATCCGGTCCGTCGTCAGGGGCGGCGCGGGCGACCGCTTGGCCGCGCTCTGGCGGGGGCCCCGGAACGAGCCGAAGCCGTCCTTGGGCGCCGTCTTGCGCGAGGCCCACTCGTACAGCATGATGGCGCCCACGATAGGCGAATGGGTTGCTTTGAGGAGGATGATCCGCGCCTGGCGGAACTTGTCGCTCGAGCGCAGGAATAAGCGAAGTGGCCGGAAGATGCAAAAGGCGATCAAATTGAATGGTGCTGTGTTCAATAGTTAGAACAAGTAATTTCTAAGTTCGAGGAAAGTATTGAACTCACGGTAAAAGTGCGTCAGCCGGTTACTAGTCGAGGCCTCAAGCACGTATACACTATACACGTAGAGGTACTCTTCCTTGGCGTGGGAGATGACCCTCGAGAAGCTGTTACTGAGCATACCAGTAAGGGAGCCCATCAGAAGAATCGAACTGAGGGTGACGAAGATGAACATCAGTGGAGGTCCTGCAAGCCAGTGGTAGGTTAGTCAACAGCCTTCAGTTCTGACGGGGAGGGGCCTATACGCACCAAAGATCGGGTCAATATCCTTCATGATGTCGAATCCGACGTAACTCGAGCCAAAGAAGATCTTGGTCACGATCATCGCCATGTGCTTGAAGGTGTACAACTCGCGCCCAATTAGGGAGAAGGTCGTGAGGAAGCCCAGGTAGATGATGGCGACGAGTACCATGAACTTCAAGAAGTCCATTCCCATGGCCTTCAGGCACGGGATCAGCGTACCCCAGTAAGGGCTTAAGCTGAGGATGGAGCAGACCCGGGGCACCATGAAGAGGGCTTCCAAGGACAAAACATCGAATGCGATGGCGATGAGTATCGGATCGTCTTGGTAGAGACCCACGAACCCTGATGATAAATGTGTTTATTAGCAAACAATTCAAGACGCAAAGGAATCATTGACAGAGGTAATAGACTTACTCAGTATAGCAAAACAGATGCCAATCGATATCATAATCACATCAAACACGTTCCACACGTCCGCCGCATAGAAAATCGACCCCGCGTCGAGATACTCGCTGACCTCGTCGTAGAAGAACGCGGCCAGCCACACGTAGAGCAGGACCTCCATGGGCGTCACCCTGTACACGCTCTGCTCGATGCAGACGGCGTAGAAAATGAAGATGAAGGCGGCGAAGAATATAACCTCGAAGGCCTTGAGGTACTTGGGCACGCGGAGCCGGCAGAAGGGGTCGGCTGTGTGCGGGTTATAGAAGCGCGGCTTCTTGGTCGAGTGCGCTGAGAGGCGGTCCCAGAAGATGATGTCGCCGTCCCAGATGCCCGTGATGATTTTCTGCACCACGTGCTGGCTGAGGAACCGCTTGGCGTCCGCCACGGCGGCGATCTCGAGCGCGTTCAGGTGCACGAAGGAGGCGGTCGGGTCGTCGTCGTCGTCACCCTCGCTGTCAGACCCCGCCGTGAAGCTCATGGTGAGTTTGGAGATGGACTGGATCAGTTGGCTCCGCCTCTGGGATCCGAGCTTAGCAGAACCCGCGGCGTGCTCGGAGGGACGGCGTGGCCGCGCGTGAGCGTGAGCGTGTGCGCTGCTGTCGGCCAGAAGTGCGGTTCTCTCATTGCTCTCCCCCTGATCGGCGCAGTCCCCTTGCTGAGAGGAGCTGCAGCTGTCGCTGGGGTCGGGTATCTCGTACAGACAGTACTCGACGGCTTCACGCTCCGACAAGCGCGTCAGAAAGCGCCATGCCACGATCTCGCAGGCATTAGCACGAGATTCGCCCAGGCCCCTTCCATCATTCGACGTGCCATAGTGCCAACGTAGGGCTCTAAGACAGGGTCAGCGATGTGCAACTTCGGCATTCGTTCACTGGGGATTTATGAGGGGTGAATGCTTGGCAGTATCTGCCCCACGTATTGTGGGATACCAACAATAAAGCACAAGAAACGGACGGCAGACAGTCGGTGCAACTCACAACAAGGCATTCACAATCGAAGGATTCGTCACATTGGTACTCAAGTGGTCAACCAGGGTGCGTAAACAGTCACCGTTGGATGTTGTCCGGAGCTGCTCGAACGTGCTGGGGATGTAGATGACGTCGGCGATGTAACTGTGTGCACTCTTGGTCAGTTGCAAGCACAGCAGCAGAATCCAGACCTCAGGATATACCGTACAGTGACAATTTCTTGACGACTTCCCGGAATTGGTCCTCGTATGCGATTTCGGGCAGGTCCGAGTCGTAATGGCCATTGTCCCAATGCGGTGAAGGTGCCCTATCACCTTGCGACACTGGACGCGCCTTGACACGGATGGGCATTTTTGATATGTCGGATCCGTATGCCACGAGCCGGAGACTGAAAAGCGGTTTTCAAGTCTGAAAAGAAAACCCCCAAGTCTCTTTTGACAAGACAGAAACAAACAGCCCAGTCGGTAGAAGTGGAAGTTCCTCAGCCCCCCCTCCAGGGGTACTTTGAGTTTTTGACGATATCAGAGGCGTCCCCGAAGAAGCGGAAGAAAGGGCCCGTGCATTAGCATGACGGCGCCTCCTCTGCATTGAGGCCGATAGCTGGGTAGCAGCTGGGTAGTGACTGGGTAGGAGCTGGGGGCCAGTTGGGCCTAGGCGGATACCAGTAAAGCTTGTCCGGCCTATCTTTCATGCCATCTCAAGCCCACTCCGGCCACCGAGTCAAGTTTCTACCTGTGGGGTCCCCGCTATCTATCGTCACATTCAGTGATCGTCGGTTTGAAACCACACCTGATGACCAGATATCAATCCACGCACGACACAATGTTAATATATTTGCCCGTGTCCAAATAGATAAATAAAAAGGAACAGACAGCTAAGCAGCCAAGGAAGGGACATGCACATCTACGCAAGGCACCCCGCCATCTACGCTGGTTTACCCAGTCAGGATTGTCGTGGCTTGATCAACATGCACACTCTGGCAGCCGCTTATGCAGGGCTTGTACTACCTGACCATGCAGGGTTGCGCTGATGTTACTACTAGGAGGGGCTGGCGGAGCTGACATCCCATGTCAGTCAGTCAGGCTTGGGTGGCTTCCTCGTGATCCTCCATACTCAAGGGCCTAGTAACGTCTTGAATCATGGAATTGAACCAAATGATGGATGAAAACAGGCTAACTAATAAAATACATTCTTGTTCATTAATTACTGCTCTTTCGCGGTACCCCAAGGTATGCCCCGAGCACATCGAATCCCCGTATCATCATATATCGTACATCTGGTCGATCCGGGGAGAGAGCAACGCGCAAGTAAAGAATTGAAATATGACATAAGAAACATTTTCGCGTGAAGGGTGTATCATGAAACAAAAGAAACGCCTTGAAAGTGACGGCAACAACCACCACCATTACCACCACCACCACACAAGCAAATCCATCCCTTAACGAGATCTCTTGCCTTTTATCAAGATCTCGGTACCTTCATCCCAGCCACGGCTCTTAGCAATCTCCAGAATGGTCATGTCGTTATCATCTTTGGAGTTTAGGTCAACGCCGCACTTGTTGACGAGGAGCTGAAGCACATGGGCATCGCCGTTCTCCACGGCTTGGATGAACGCGGAATGGCCGCGGTAGATCTTGTTGGGATCCGCTCCGCTGGCCAGGAGCTTCTCAATGATCTCCGTGTCACCGTCTTCGTAACGTCGCAACGCCTTCACAATCGGGAGATGCTCGCCCGGCGCATTCACATCTGCGTCAGCCTCGTCGATAAGGAAGCTCACAATGTCTTTGCGTCGTTCGCGAATCGCCGTCGTGAGCGGCGAGAAGACGCCGCCGTTGCGATCCTCCACACTCACTCCTGCCTGCAGCAACAGCTTGATACTCTCCAGCTGGTTTGCCACCACTGCCATTTCCATCACACCCTTAAAGGCTCTAGGCTCGGCCAGCGCAGGTAGAAGTCTCTTCAGGATCTGTGGTTGCTTGACTGCCATGCACACAGGCCAATCCTGGCCTCTCACGTTGGCTATTTGACGCGTCAGTAACTACTTTCGTGAAGGATGAAAGAGACTCAAAACTTACGATCAGCGCCACGGCTCAGCAACAAGTCCACGAGCTCGGGTCTGTTTTCTCGGATGGCAGTCGTCAAGGGTGTAGCTCCGGTCTTAGGCACCTTATCGTTTGGAGAAACACCTGCGTTCAGCAACCAGTCCAATGCTTCTGCGTTGTTACTTTGAACGGCCGTTTCCAAGATTCCCTTGGGTGAGTTGAGGTCAGCACCCGCTTTCACCAGCGGAGCCAGGAACTGAGGTCGATGGTGGGTGACACATTTGAATGCCGGGTATTCTGCAGCTGGGACGTTCGGGTCGGCGCCATTGGCTAGCAAAAGCTGGAAGATGTCGGCACGGTTGTCTCTAATCGAACTGCACAGGGGCGTGTAGACACCGTCCTTTTTCAAGTTAGGGTCGACACCGGCTTTAAGCAAACATCGTACAGCCTCGATGCTGTTCACCGAAGCCGCTAGCTCCACTGCAGGTATTTCATTAGCCACCATACGAGATATCAAAACGGACAGTTTGCATCCAACCAAAAAAAGGCAAATCATAAGGGATGATGGAGAAGTACGTACTGATTCCAGGGGCCTTCTTAGGGTCGGCACCCCTCGCAAGGAGAAGCCTCAGGCAAGGTGTGTGATGAATTGCCGGCCAAAGCATGTGCTTTGGTCCGGGCAGGTTCGGGTTGGCTCCGGCGTCCAGTAGCTCGGCAACAATGTCGGCACGGAAGGCGGTGATGGCCTCGAAAAGAGGCGTCTTGCCTTCTCTGTTCTTTGCGTTGGCTATGGCTCAATGTCAGTAAACCATCGTATCTTAAGACGGGATAAAGAAAGAGGTAGCAACTGGTGAAACTTACCATCGGATTCGTATGCCAACATGAGCTTGATAAATCTGATCGGCCGCACTTTGGTAATCGTCTTGATCAGGATTGTGTCTCCGTCACTCATGACATGGTTGGAGTCTCCTCCGTAGGTCAGCAACAGCTTCGCAATGCTGAACTTATCCTCGAGGACGGAGAGCCCAAGAGGCGTCTCAAGGGTCACGCCAGCAGCGAGGTTGGCCTGTTATTCACTGTTAGTTGATGAATCTTGGGGTCTAAATGATATGTGTCGTGCTTACGTCTGCTCCGTACTTAAGTAACAAAGCCGCACCATCGATGAAGGACTCTTCCACAGCCGCGAATAGGGGGGTGACGCCATCTCTATCGGCAGAATTTGCTAAAAGTCCAATTAGCACACTCACTCCAAGCGTCAAAGGGACAACTTACGATCAGCTCCAAAGAGCAACAAGAGACGGACCGATTCGAGGTCGTGACGCATAACAGCTTCTTTCAGAGCATGGTTATCGGGGCCTGTGTCGGGCGGGACACCGCGGTCGAGAAGCTGTTCGACAAGCTTGCTGTTCCGGTCCTGGATGGCTGAAACCAGAGCCGACTTGTGGGCTGGTGTGCTAGAGGCGGTAGAGTTTCTTGGGCTCCATCGAGGCATCTTGACGGGGTCTGCGGTGACGCGAGTGATTTTGATAGGACCAGAGTCAGAAGATTCATACTCGCCAACGGTGGTCTCGCTATCCATTATCCCACTCAAGCCGAGGACGTCCTGTGTGCCTCTTCGGTCATAGCTATCGGCTTGCGAGAAGACGCGGTCTCTCCCCGACACCGACGAGCTCGTGTGGGCAGAAATATGTGACTTGGCGACCGACGGCGCGCGATTAGAACGATGAGAGAGCGAGAGTTGTTGCTGATAGCTGTTATCATCCCGAATCACATCGAAAGGCGAAAGATTTGTCGAAGATGCCCGGCCCATCTCGAGGACCGGGGGCATGGGGAAGAGTGCGGAAATCGGTGACGTCTCTTCTATTTGAGCAAGATGCGGCTCGAGCGACTTGAGCTTCGTAATGCCGGTTACCGATCGACCTCGCTGCAGTCGTTCGAGGGCGGCGGCGAGACCGGTGTAGCCCATTCCGAAGGAGTCGTCGATCTTGGAGTCGCCTAGAGACCATTGGAAGACCAGGGAACTCATTTTCAAGGCCTCTCTGGCCTTGCCAATGGACTCTCTCATCTTGCCGACGTCGTTATCCGCAAACATGTTGCGCCAACCTCGCTGGATCTTGCCCATGGTTCCGCGTTTCTCGTACTCGAGGAAGCGGCCGACCCACGAGTCGAGGTTCTGGAAGTCCGTGTAGGTCGAGCGGAACTTCTTGTCCATCTCCTGGATCATCTCGGCGGGAAACTCTTGGTTCGTTCGTGTGCACTCGGTGAGCCCGGCCTCCAGTGCCCACATAATGCGACAGAGATCCAGGAACTCATTGGCCAACTCTACGAAGCCGTGAGGGTGAGCCTTGACGGTGCTGAGGAAATCGAGCATGTGGATCGCAATCCTGTTGCCCAAGACTGTTGCCTTGCGTGGGGTGTTAGTTTCCAAGACATCTTCCATCTCTATGACTTTTCAGACGATGCTCACCTTGTGGCAATGGCTGAGCGCAGCCTCGCTTTTGACCGGAGCCATGACGGCGACGTCGAGGTGTGCCTTCACACGCGGAACTGGTCGAGTAGAAGGATCAGTGTGTTGGAAGGCTTGGTTGGAAATTTGGGTTCGGAGCTGTGTGGTTGCAGTGTGACTTCAGTAACGGGAAGGAGCCACCACGGTGAGCTCTTGTAGATATGTAGGTGTATGCCGGCACTCGCTGAGTGGGAACGACGCTGCATTTATCAAACCAGCTAGATTGGTCATGCCAGGAGGGGTCATGGACTGGGTCTGATAGCAATTTGTATCCCACGCATGACTCCGCTTGAATAATCGGCCTTACATGTAGTAGTAGATCAATGGATGAGATATGTACCTACCTGTACCTGACAAACACCACACAACGTACCTCGATGCCTCTTGAGACGGCTGTTTCTACTGGTGAATCCTTCAACGTAGGCGCCACTTGGAGGGTCTAGGACTCTAGGTAGTCTAGGTAGTCTAGGGCCATCTAGGCGAGGCCGCTGATCTTCACTTACTGCTTGCTGGCTCGTTCGCATATCCATCACGGCAACTACAATACGACCCTTGCACCGAGGCGACTAACATTGTTTTGGGGACCGTTTGCCGGACCTAGCGATGGGCTAATGATTGAGATAGCGGTCCAGACCAATTATACAAGCTGAGCTAAGAGTGGTTCCTTCCCAGCTTGAACGTTTGAGCTTTGAGCTTTGACTTCAACTCCCCCCTCTAAAATCAAGTATTCTCACGACGCTATTTTCTTGACAGCTGCCTATCGGAGTTCCTATCGGAGTCTCCATCCATGGGGAAGCAACCTATTCGTCGTTGACGCTTTGCCATTGAGGTAGCATTCATGTAACTTACAAGAGCTGGACGGCATGGCTGATCGCCGATGGGCAAGATCGTCATGCTATTCGATGCATAACATTGTTTGTTAAGATCTAGCAATACAAACTACATAAGCCACGGGGGGTCGTCATCATGTAAGGGCCTGGATGTAAATTCTGTTCGAACACTTTGATACTGTTGCTGCTCCTCTTGGCACGAATATTTTCGGAACCGTGCAAAGACCAAGTATGTTTGTTTGCCATGCTACTGGTCCCGGAGAAGGATTCCGACTGACTGACTTACTAAACATGTGTAAGGCCTTACTTAGATTCGGCTCCAGCTTCCCACGTCGCCGTGCTGCTGTGCCGATATGGCCCAGTAAGACCCAGTGGGTTGGGTCTTGTCGAAGCTAGCCTCGACGGCGTCTGATAGCTTGCTCCGCGGGTTACGCTTCGGGTCCACCGGATTTATAGCTGGGATGGCATAGGTTAACGTCCGAGAGTACCAGGGTAGGGTCTTGTCGCAATATATGTGCGACATCCTTCATCCACCCATGCCGTTGGCTGGTTGGGGTATACCATGGTAATGACAGACAGCCTTAGGTTGTTCGGTAGCATGTAGGCAAAGCGTGGTAAAGTAAGTACGCACCCAGCGGCGGAACCTAGCCGCGGCTCCAAGCCAGGTCAGCGATTCAGTAACCGAGAGAACCAGCATCTCCCTTGCTTTATTCCGAACTCGACACCACCCGGCTCAGAGATTTCTTATATGCGAGCTCTCCGGGCGGGAGCGGCGGAGCTGGTGCCTGGTCTCAACTTCGACAGAGTTTAACTTGCTGCAAGCTGCTTGCCTAGAGTCTGCTCTATCGGTTGATTCGCCAATCTAGCCTGTCTCTAGACAGGAACCATCGACCACCATTGGAACAGATTCCTCCTATCGAGATCGAATGCGGTAGGTGAGATGTGATTAGATCTTGTTTGCTTCGATCAAGTTTGCTTGAATGGGAGATCTCGGCAGGCTAGACTGTCAGGTACAATAGCCACGATGTTAGTCTGAGCTAAGGTGATCCCAATCAACCGGCCTGAACACCAGAGCTTCATGTCTGTCATCCCTTGGAAGTTGGAACAGAAGACAAAAAGAGGAAAATATTCTTGAGCCGACAGCCGGCGACGGGATCTTCAATGTTTGTGACGATATTTCCATGTTCAGCTGACGAGTGTCCAAGCACCGAATACCGCCCTCCACGAACTTCGATTGGCGTATAACAATGTGCGGAGGGGCGGAGAACGTCTTGTTTCTCATCTCCGGCTTTGCTGGTCAAACCTTATTTGGCACTATTTGCTCCCAGTTCCTCGTCGAAATAGTGGGTGCCCGTCGCTCAGACCTCGGTCGCTTGTGTAGTCGTAGGAGACTAGCAAAGAGACTCCAAAGAATAGACGAGAAGGGCCTTCCGTTTTTGTGTTCCACATACGTACGAAATTTGAAACGACGTTTCTTCGAGAGGGCCACTATTCATTCACACAAGGACGAAGGATCAGCTCCTCGCGTACAGAGACGCACACGCAAGAGGAGAGCGAGACGAGAGAGCGTTCAGGATTTGTTTAGATTAGCGCGTACCGAGCCGAGCAGATGGGATGTCTTGAACGAGGCCGCTGTGGCCAGTGGCCGTGCTGGACTTGTTACTGGGCTTCACCAGCTTAGGTGGCGCGGTGATTGTGGCTCAGGAGTCTTCAGGCTGTTCTGTTTGTTTGCTTGACCCCTAGAAGCCAGCTAGCAAGGGAGGCACTTCAGCTGCAAGACAACGTAAGCTCATTCGTCAAGCAATCATCGCCTCAGCTACCAACTTGGCGACACATGGGACGGCCTAGAATCTACACGACTTGAATCATGCACCCAAGCTGATGGGCAATAGCGCTGGTCGGCCCTGCTACCGAATCGCCATGAAACTCGAATACGAGCGATGGTTTTTGCAATCTAGTCACGAGGCTTGGGAGTCAAGATTTCATACTAGCTTCAAAAGAGGGAGCGACTCGAACAAACTGTTTCCGCAATAACTTTGAGCCTCAAGCCTCTCTCTCCCTCTACCTCTCGGATAGCACGTGGATTGTGGCCCCGTTGTGTTAGGACATGGTCCGAACCGCCGTTCAAGCCTCCCTGTGGGAACAACCCAATGATCGTCGAACCCGAAAGCTAATTGAGCAACTCTATCCAGGATTATGTCGCCATAAAAACGGCTCAATGGGGAAATGCAACTTTATTGTTACAGCATCTTGTCGGCCAAGTAAACCATCGGTCCTTGGCTTCTCGGGAGGCTCGCAAACAAATAGGCTTGCCAAGTATTTGTAGACTCGGTGCTCGTCAAGAAAAGGTCCTCGATAATACGACGAGTTTGCTTCCCGATATCTCGGTTGGCGCATAATGGCAATTTGGGCGAGGAATTCCGGGGCCAACCCGATGCAGGCTTGCCCACTTTGACCTGGCAAGCCAGACATGCAGTTGGTACGCCAGTGGTAACAAGACTATTGTCGCCCCTGCTCGTTCATTGTTTGGGAACAGTATCACGTAAACGTGCATAGAGTTTCCCCAGAGCCCATTTTGCTTTCGGCCTTGAACTTCAATGTTCTTACAAAAAGCTTCCCCTTCCCCTTCCCCTGCATTGTTGTACGATAAATGGCAAGGCAATGAATGGTACTGCTGCAACATGAAAGCTTCCATCCTACTTCTTCGGCATCCTTCCAATTGGGCGGGTTCCTTCGGAAGTCTTGTTTGGAAAGCAAGAAGAAGAAACGAAACGTCTTGGGGTGGAAATTCGGCAAAGCCAATAGTGCCAACGGTATGTATTTGAGCACCGCCACAGTCACTGGTGACTGTTACCAGCACCTGCAGCAGTGGGCAGGGATCAGGATGAAAATAGAAACAGTCCAGCTAGAATAGTTGGGGGACTTGGGGAGGCTATGTCTGATTCGTCTTATCCCCTCGCGCACCCCGCCTTTCCTTTTCCCAGAAGCAGGCAGGGCAGCAACTGCAGCAGGGGTAGGAAGAGCCAACCAACACCTAACTTATCTTATCCGTAAAGTGCCTTTTTCTTTTCTCTCTTCTCGCTACATAGGTAATATATTGGGTCAGCGGCGGTGGTACTGTGTGCAGTTGGTGGGTGTCATCCTAAGCGGGATGTGTGTCCCAACTCAGAATACGATGATGCACAAAGATTTGAAGAATGCGCCAGGCCCCGGCACCCAACGTCAAGTTTTAACCAAGTCTTGGAGGTTCAACCTTTTGAGATGTTTTAGTGACACGGGTGGCGAAGCCAACACAAACCCGTCCGTTCACTGCCGCAACTTACTGTTGTATTGGCTCGTCTAAATCCCAGAGTCTCCGCAATGCGGCAATGGGGGGTGGTGGTTACCTCACTCTACCATCTCACCTCTATTTCTATTCGGTCGGCATGCAAGGATTGCTTCCCACAATGGATCAGATCTGACGATATCCCGGGAACAAGGCAGCTCCAGCCTATTGAGCCCAGCCAGCCAGCCAGCCAGCCCTCTTTTTCTTTTAGAGCTCAGACCCTGGGAGGAGGAGGAGGAAACAACACAACTCACATGCGGAACCACCAGCACACCCATACGCATACGGGTACAGGGCCCTGTACAGGGGACCCAGCTCTTCGTCATAAATACCACCTGTGTGGCTAATAGAAGAAGACGAAGGATGAATGAACGTATGTAGTCAGCAAGGTTACCTCGCTACCTCTCTTGATTCAGAAGGCCGCAGAACGAGAGTCGCTGCATGTAACAGCCTTCTTCCACCACCACACACATAACACAGCCCTAGCACCTAGGTCCCTTTTTGGCCGTGTGATCCTGGTTCCTTTTTATGTATAGGCATGCAAGTAAGTCGATCCTGCCTAACTTACTAAGGTTATGGGATTGATCTGGAGTTTGCCTCTTTGGTAGTCAGTGCCGCGCCTTATGTGTCCCCCTCGTATGTAGTTAAAGTGCCACTCGTTCCCATCGTTCGACCTCTTCCTGTTGCCTCTTTTACCTTTTTGATGCGACTATCTCCCACCGAAACTCGAACCGCCTGTATATTCCAGACCTAGCCAGTGATTCGTCCCATCCGATGTCATCGGGGTTATAGCGAGCCATGGCTCTCCCTCCCCGACCACCAACTTCAACAACTCCATCAGCTTTTCGCGACATGTTCCTCCGCCTGCCACCCGCGGCCGCCGTCTTTCTGCTTTCGAGCTTGTTGGGGGGACTTGTGGACGGGCACGCTTTATCATTACCACGACAGACCAAGACGATCGAACCTCATGAGTTGAACGTGGTTAGCATGTGGGCGCCGCTGCCCACGGCGGCCCCGCTAATATCGCCCCTGGAGCTCTTCCGCCGACAGACCGACAACACGATATGCGGATACCTAGGCGGCGACTCCGCCCTGCCGGCGACGTGCTCGGCTGGGTCGCACTGCGTGCTGGACGAGGCGAACAAGGTGATGGGGTGCTGTCCGAACAGCGGCAGCTGCACGACGGGCGTCTTCACGGGCTGCGTGGACCGGAACAGCGGGGCCCAGACGGAGGTGAACCCCTACGTCTACACCTGCTCGGGCGCCAACGTGTGCTACAAGAACTCGTTCCCCGGCGGCTTCTTCCAGTACGGCTGTGGCTCGGCGTCCAACCTGGCCACTTCGGTGCAGACGGCCGCCAGCGGCCAGCCCAGCATTCCCCTAATACAAACCTCGATTTCGCTCACACAGTCGCCGAGCTCGTTGTCACAGTCCTCTGCATCCAGCCCCTCTTCGTCGCAATCCGCGTCGTCGTCATCTGCTTCTTCTACCAATGCAGCATCCTCCTCTTCTTCCACGCCAGCCTCCAGCTCACCGACGAGCTCGGCTTCTCCGAGTCCGACTAATCACTCCCCAGCTGGCGGCGCCAACTCCCCACCAGCTGCTCCTCCAGCGTCCGGCGCGTCAAGCTCCGGCCAGAAACACACCGGCGCCATTGTGGGGGGAGTTCTTGGGGGTCTGGCCGGCTTGGCGATATTGGCGGCACTACTGTTTTGCTGCCTGCGACGGCGTCAGCGGCGAAACCGGCGACTGGGTCCAGGCCCGGATCCTATGCCGGCACCCACGAGCGAATACATGAGGTAAGTCAGAAAGTCATAGCGAATCTGCGACACGCGGTTTCATTCCTCCCGTTTTAAAGCGTTTGACGATTTGTTTCGCCAATCAAGCCACACGGGTGGCTCAAACCCAATTCTATTGTCAATCAGTAATCCTTGTGTGCTAACAAATAGCTCTCAATTTAGTCCTGTGCGGTCCCATGGCGCTGCATTCGCGCCCCTACCCACCTGGCAAGAGGAGGAAGAGCCGCAAACCACGCCGCCCAACAAGCACGCCCAGCCATATCACCAGTGGGAACATCCAGCCAACGCTGCCACCGGAATGGGCAATACGTCCCGCGACGGACCACTGCCACCCCTCCCCGTCTCAGCCGTCTCGGCCCAATCGCCGACCTCGCCCACCGGCGGCCATGGTGGTTTCGGAGGAAACTGGCCCCTGCCGTACGGCGCGGCGCACGTAGCCGGCGGCGGTAGCAGCAGCGACAGAGGCCACACGCCCATCGCGAACGAGTACACCAACAACTACAACACCTACTATAACGGCAGCCACGCCGGCGCGGGGGCGGCCGTCGTCACGCCCCTGACGCCCTACCAGTCCCACAACCCGCACTCCAACTCCTTCAGCAACAGCAGCTACCAGCCGGGCCACGGCCTGAACAACAACAGCGCCGGGTCGCGGGAGATTGACGACTTCTCCCGCGACGTCGGGTCGACGATGCGGCACGTGCAGGACGAGGACACGACGCCGCTGACGGCGGGGACGATGCACCACTACCCCGACGGCAGCGGCGGCGGGGTGCCGGGGGCCACGGGCGGGAGCAGCCACCTGAACGTGCAGGGGCAGCAGCACCAGCACAACAACCCGTACCAGAACCAGCCGCCGCCGGGGTCGTCGGCGTCCATGGGCTCGACGAGCTCGTACACGCCCTCGCGGCGGGGCGGGAACGGGGACCGGCCGCTTTGGCAGCAGACGAGGCGGCAGAGCAGAAATATGATGTGGTTGTAATACACTGACCCGGGGAGACCACATATACTTTGACGAACGTATATTTATCTGTATATTTACATGCGCATCGCATTTTGGGATTGGTCCTTTACATACAGGAGTCACAGGCGACGTGTTGACTTTTTTTTTCACTAATGGCTCGGCGCATTCTCCATCCGGCGGGTTGATGGACAGTCATGTGTGCTACTTGTTTATTTATTTTTTAGACTTTGCATGGTGTTGCAGGTGTTGGATAGGAAGGAGAAATTTAGGGGGGCATTGGCAGGATTGCATACTTTCTGTACATGCATCACCAATCCTTGTATATAGTTTTCCAAGACGAAAATAGGTTCAAATCTAACTATATAATCCCAACACCTGAGTGTCTTAAAAATTTCACTAAATAAATAAATAAAAACATAAATGTAGTAAGTACACGGGCATACGATGTTTGAGGATAAATCAATGCCAAGTAGTGCAAGTGTGTTTGCACAAGGCTAATATGTATTTCCCATCTCTAACGCCGTCGCTAAGTTGTTGCTATGTCTAATCTAATGCGCTCATCCCTCTCGTGTACTCATGCCCTCTCTCTATACAAAATAAAAACATTCAATGTTGGCCGATGCCCGCGGACCACCGAGCGGGGGCCGTAATGAGTCTTCCCGCATCTCCTGTGGGCTGATCTGACCGAAACGTATGTTTCCTCGGCCCTTTCTTTCTTCCACAACACACACACACAACACCCACCTCAAAAATCGTACCTCAGATAAAACATGAGATTGTCCAGCTTGGGGATGTACGAGCACGTCGACATGAAGACGCGGTGCGGCCAGACGAACCGCCGCGCCTCGGCCAGCTCGGCGGGCCGCACGCAGTCGCGCAGCCGGAGCCGCGGATGCAGCTGCTCGAGCTCGCGCGGGTCGTCGAAGCCCCAGTTGAAGGTGGAGCCCGTCGCGCGCGTGATGCTGAGCAGGCCGCCGAAGAACTTCATGGCCGAGCCGACGCCGTCGCAGATGAGTTGATGCGGCATCTCCTTCGTGTTGTTCAGGTTGTCGTTGCCGTTGTCTTTCTCCCCCGGGGCCCCGGAAGAGGAAGGGTTCGAGGTTCCGCCGGAGCCGTAAGATGAGGAAAAGTGCTCGGCCAGTCGCCGCACCAGCCGCTTGCCCGTCGCTTCGTCAAAGTACGGCGTCAGCCCTTCCATGATGATCAGCGTCGGCCGGTCCGTGGGGATCTGGCGCAGCCACTCGTCCTTGGTCACGTCGGCCGCAGCGAGCGTGTAGTCGCCGTGCTCGGGCGGTGACACCAGCCGCTTCCGCAGCTTGACCACGTCGGGTAAGTCGAAGTCGAGCCACCGTACGTTCCGGGGTTTTCCCTTCCCATTTCCATTCGCTGCCGAGGAGGAAGATGATGACGAGGCGGCCCAGTCCAGACGGTGACAGCGCGTATCCAGGCCGCAGGCCAGATGAACGACGGTGGCTTCGCGGTGCTCGTCGATGAACGTCGTGGCCCACTCGTCAAACTGCCGCGCCCGCACCAGGCACATGTCGCGCGAGCCCATGCCGAAGGGGCTCTCGGCGCGGAACTTGGACAGGTCCGTGTCGAGGCGCCGCAGGATGTCGGCGGCGTGCTTGTCGCCGAGGATGGGCTGCTCGCGCGCGGCATCCTCGGCCCGCGCCATGAGGGGGACCAGCAGGGTCTCTTGGGGGCCCGTTAGCGAAACCTTGATTTTGGTGGCTGACCCGGGCGGCGTCACTGTGGTCGTGGTGGTGCTAGACATCCTTCTGGCTGTTGTCCTTGAGTTCGTAGGGTTTGTAAGTGATGATGTCGATGGGCGACGAGAAGACACGGCAGCGGCGGCGGCGGCGGCAGTGCTGTTGGATCTTCTCATAAACGAGGGCATATTCCTTCGCACCCTCATAGTCTGTCTGCGGGCCGGGGGCAAATGTTGATGTTGAGTTTGGGGCTAGATGCGGGATGTTACTATAAGAGATAAGCTCCAGGAACTGGGAGAGGCAAGTGGGTATAAAGTGGCGAATTGTCTGTTGGGAAAATGATCGACTATGTGGAGCTGAAACTGCAGGTCACTTTCGTCACTTTTCCCCTACTGAGCCAAGCATTCTGGGCCCTGCATGGATTCTCCAGTTCTCCAGAGACCAGAGAACTACGAGTGGGGCTTATGCAATGCATGCATCTAGGGTCGAGGTCATCAAGGTCACGGGTGTTTTAACATTTCCAATACCGGTATTCGGCCCATGTCTCTCCAGCACCTAATCATTCTACCCGTAGATCAGCCCTGACTCTAATATCCAGGCCATATTGTCAACGGTAATGTCCAGAACAGGCTGCCGTGAGGCTAGAAACCCATGGCAATGTTTCTCCCACTGCGGGGATACATCAATTTTCCATCCTTGCCCGCCGTCTCCTGCTCCAATTGCAGTCACATCCATCAATATGTGATCGATCCACTGCAGGTCCCATGAAAACAATGCGATAAGTGCTCCGGGGTAAACATTGCAGACAACGACAAGAAAGTTGCTGGGTTTGCAGAGATGCCAGCAGCACAATCAAGATAACATAGCATTGGCTAAGGAGCTCTTACACAGCTGTTTGAGCCCCCGACTCGAGCGCTCGTAGTAGGGGCCGTGCGGTGCGGGTACGCCGCGTGTCGAAATATCACGGCCGGCGACCGGAGGAGCATCACGTACTGGCAAACCCTCAGGCCCCAGCATCGCGATATTGTACAGCGCTGTGTACAGTTGCTCCGCGAGGCGCGCCGGCTCTCAAGGGGTCCCCAAGCCCCTGTGGTGGAAAAGTCGCGCTCGATGGTCAAAAACACATGATGTAGAAGCCCTCAGAGGCCAAGTACATCTCATAGACCATTGCATTGCACTCGCTCAAGATTAGGGTTCCAGGGCAGCTTACCGACAAACGACAAAAGAGATGCGAAGGCGCACGATATTCGACTCGGTCGGATCGAGGGCGCAAGCCATCAGGGAATCGAACACGATAAGGGACGGTCGCCTCGTCCAAGTACGGCGGGTAAGAATAGTTCTGGTCTCCTTGGGGCCAGATCTTACAAGGGTATGATTCTGCCGCCCATACCGCATATTCTGCGACGCTGCGAAATACCCAAGAACTAAGAGGGCGGAGGTCTTCCGTCCATCGTGACAATTGCATCGAGAAAGGGAGATTGAGTGAGGGTTTCAATCGGCCCAGTCCGTCCGAATCAGAACGGACGATGAAATTGGTTTTCTGTCAAGCAGGGTCGCCATGGGAAGCTGAGAGGAGCGGAGGTGGGCGGCACGCAAACCACCAACCCGTGTCCGTGCCTCCCCCTTTTTGTAATCAGTCCCAGTGGTGTCAGCCGAGAGACCAGAGCAGATCGGCCGACCTACCATCAGGCGGTGGCCCGAAAATAATCAACCCCCTTGCGGGACGCGCGGCGGCCGAAACCGGCTTTGGACGGCGCTAGGTAACGGGCACGTCGCACTCCGCTCGGAGGGCTCATCCATCATCCCATATCCATATCTCTAGCGGCACGGCCCTCCCTGCCAAGCGTTGTGGTTTAATATTTCTTGCTTGCTAGCTCTCCGTGGCTTCTTCCTCCCCCTTCCGCCAAATCTCGGGCATGTACATCCTCTATCCCTTTTACACTCCGTCCGGAAAACAACGACGCTTCTTTACAAGAGCCATGAGCACAACTAGCACCGAACTGCAGGTACCCCGTACCGTGCCACGGAAGGAACCAAAGAGGGTTGAAAAAAGTCAACTGAAGGTCTTCTCGCAATGGCTCTTCGATAACCAGGCCAGTATGTTATACTTTTAGTGTCCCAGGGCAAAGCACCAGCACTGCCCCCTTTTCCTATTTGCTAATGGCATCGGTAGGCCTTTCGTTTAAGCTCATCGCCCCGTTTCTACTGGCACATGCCTATGTGCCCGCGGCACAGCCCTATACCTCCAGGTTCTTCAGTCTGTCGTATTACAACCCGCGCACAGACAAGTATGGCACCGGCCCCAGCGACCTCTGCTTCGTGGCCACATGCATCGTTCTCTGCATCGGCGTCCGGGCCGCCATCATGCAGCACGTCCTCGAGCCGCTGGCCCGGCGCCTAGGTGTGGCCAAGGACAAGGACGTCACCCGGTTCGCGGAACAGAGTTGGATGCTGGTCTACTACAGCGTTGCCTGGCCGCTGGGCGTGTACCTGTACTGTCAATCGCCGTACTTTCTAAACCTCGGCGGGCTGTGGGAAGGGTGGCCGCACAAGGAGATCGACGGGCTCATGAAGCTGTACATCTCGGTTCAGTGGGCGTACTGGATGCAGCAGCTTATCGTGGTCAACATCGAGGCCCGCCGGAAGGACTACTTGGAGATGATGTTCCATCATATCGTGACCATCACTCTGATCACGGCGTCCTATGCGTATCACCTGACTCGCGTGGGCCATCTGATATTGGTACTGATGGATGTCGTGGATCTGATATTGCCAGTACGTTCATCCCTTGGTGATTACTTACATGTACCATGCCTATCGTCCCACTCTTTATGTTCACTAACAACCCATTTGCTTCTCAGCTGGCCAAGTGCTTCAAGTACCTCGGCTCCACGACCGTCTGCAACGCCCTCTTCGGCGTCTTCCTGTTCACGTGGGCTCTGACGCGGCACGTGTTGTACCTGATGGTGTGTTGGAGCTTCTACTACGACTTGCCGCAAGTCGTCAAAGTACCCTGCTACAAGGGCATTGCCGACGACCTCCAGGGCCCCTTCGACGCCCCCGGGGACGGAAGCCGGTCCTACCTGCTGGAGCCCTTCTACGACCCGGCGGGCACGGTCTGCCTCACCGACGGGATCCGGACGGGCTTCTTCACGTTCCTGATGGGCCTGGAGCTCGTCATCTGCGCGTGGTCGTTCTTGATCCTCCGGGTGATTGCGCGCATGATGAAGGGGAGCGGCGCCGAGGATGTGCGGAGCGACGATGAGGGCGAGGTGGAGGCAAAAGAGAAGAAGAAGAAGTGCGTCGCCAAGGGGGTAGAACTCAAGAAGGCAGGGAGAGTCGGCGCGACTGGACGCAGGCGCCACGCTTGAGAAAAGAAACCCGATGTCACTCACTAAGCGGGTCTAGTGATTTGAAAAGGAAAGGGAATTTTGGTAACCTGATCAGATGTGAGAATCAGATCGAGCAAAGGACGGTCTTCGAGTTCCAATATGATAATAATTAATAATCATCCCAAGCTTAATCAATTATGTTACGCATACCAACTTCTTCGAGTGTGCCTCTTCACATTGCGTTCTTGACAGTACTTATGAAAAAAGGGACTACTACTGGTGTATGAATGGTGCATCAGTGCCCACTAGCTCCCCTAGCTTTCAAGGCCATTTCTCCTGGAACTTTTCTACTAACCGCCTTTAATTAAGTATCTTGTAAATTCAAATAGTACTATGAAAAATAAGAGAAGTAAATCGAGGAAATCATTATTAGCTCCGACGGCCCTCTACTAAGTGCATCAACTATGTTAAGATAAGGTAATGATATAGGGCCCGTGGCGTTTGTATCCTCAAGCGTTGGTTACCCCTGGCACTAACATGGATCTAAGGGGGCCGTTTGCTATCAAGCGAGTCACGCACTGACCCAATCGTTTGTTGCGTTCCTGGACTAATACCCTACTTTCTTCCTAATACCACAATTCTGCCATCCTCGTTAATCTATGTAGCACATCTCGCCTTGCCAAAGTTGGTGTCATGCGCATATAATTCGAGATGCCATTACCAACCCAGTGCTATGCTTTGGGTACCGAGGGCTCATACATCTACAGAAATGGCGACAACTGGAATTGGTATGTTGTCCCATTATCTATCTTCCATGCCTGTTCCTGTTGGATGGCCTCAGGGAAACCTGTTAATTTTATGCTGGGTTAGTAATTTTCCAAGTAGCGCGGCTGCGCAAATGGCGGAGGGGGATGTCCGGTATATTCGATGGGCTGCACTTGGGCCAACGAACGAAAGCTATTTCATAACATATGTGCATGCAGACGGCGATGTGAAGTGTAAGCGAGCCTACTATGCATCTAATGATTTCACCATGTCCTGATCCGATAGTTAACCAACCTCAGTCGTTATTGGAAGCGACATTCCAGCACTGCTCCGGGAGTGTATTACCGCTCGCAACCCAGAGAATAGCAGCATTCACTTGATAGCTTCCGATGTGCAAGTATGGCTTGGGCCTGATGATAGTTTTCTGTTATGTGATAAGAAAACGATAAGGTGGTCAAGATTGCCCGAAAACCTTGAGGGTGCTGTTCAGTCGCTCCTCTCGCCGAAAGGCTGGATTGGAGGCCCCCCTAGGATTGTAACATGGAACACAGCTGGTGCCTACTGTGTCGTATCCGAGTCTGGAGAGGCATGGAGCTACCATATTCCAGATGATTGTCGCTCTCTGAGAAACTCATGGGATTCGAGGAAGATGGACAAGATGCTGGCTGAGCATAAGGTTCAGGTTAGCGAACATCTCCACCAGAATACTCACCTGGTTGGATGCCAGTCAGCTAACAAACATACAAGGCCGTTTCATTCAGCGTATCTGACCCGAATCACTACGTCTTCGTGCATTCAGATCATCACGGCACCTATGGCTACAACGTACCCGAAGATTGTGAAGAGGTATGCGAGATACTCGATGTCTCGGCACCAAAACATGTCCGCAAGGCCCGCCAGAAGGATCGCCATGAGGTGAAGCTACGCCGCGAACTCCGCGATGTGGCCGCGCTCAAAGAAGAACTCGCACAAGAAAAGTGGCGGGCCAAGTTGGCGCAGCACTACTATATGTGGAGGTCCGAAGTGGACAGCTGCATGTCGCCGGTGGCCCCGCCGCTGGTCAGCTTCCCACAGCTCTCGGACGAGGTCTGCATATGCGAGGAGCTGACGTGCAAGTTCGAGAAGGAGAAGGACGGCGGGCTGGCCGCGTGCGAGCACGACCTCGAGCAACTCCTCCGGGCCTCGGGCAAATACAACCGTGACTGGCTGCGCAAGGAGCGACTGCGCTGGCATCCGGACCAGTTCGCAAGGAAGTGCGACCCCAAACAGCGTGACCTCCTGATCAAGCAGGCCACAACGATGTATACGCATTTCGAGACGTTGATTGCGAACGAACTCACCACTGTAAGAGTCTACTCCCAGGTATGAGCCGCTGTGCCAGGGATATAACTAATTCAAGCCGCAGGGAAAACGGAAACGACAGACCTTCTGATCCCAAGGACTGGTGTGGTGGTTACTCATCATTCTAAGGCTGCGACTGGCTACGCCCACTATTTGTATTATTCTGGCACCTGTATAACTAGCATGTACGATACGAGAGTTGGACCATATAGGAGAGTATCTTATGTCCCATTTATTCACATAATTACCCAAGACGGACGCTAAAGGGCCTGATAAGGGAAGCCGAGGCGAAAGAAAATATTGATAGGCATGGGTTCTCAGATCCTGAATTGGTGAACGTTGCAATGGCTCGCTCACTACTGTAACACCCAACCACGTTCAACAAGAATGATAATCTGTCCCAGTCGCACATGAAATCTGAATGGGTACGCTTACGACTCATCAGGATTCACTGGACTTCATAGCGCCCAGTAACTACCGACTTGTGCCTCGCCAGTGTGATACTTCCCAGATCACCACTATGCGAAATGACCTTATATTTGAGAACCAGTGGCTCTGTACATACTGCCATGACAGATGTATTGTACCGTCAACTTCATCGTTGCGCGATTCCTGTCCTTTTCGTTGCCTTGTTAAAACCTTCCCAGAAACTTGAAGATTACTCTTCTAGGTTCAAGCGCATCGCTATCGTTCTTGTCTGAGATGCATTAAAACAACAAATCGCGATACGACGGTTTACATTGCCAGAAACCAAGGAAGCCAGGATGCACTTGACCAAAGTGCCGGCAGTTACAGCGCTATCAAGCCTCATTATACTCTCTTCATCGACCCCAGTCCACGAGAGCCCACAAGCGGACGTGGCTTGCCATACTTCGGACAGCTCGCCTGTCATCGACGACGTGACGGATACCGTCAACCAGCTGTACGGTCGAGGGGGCGACTGCCCCAATGGCGATAAAGGTGAGTTGCCCGAGTAAGTGATGAGGCTCATGCCAATGAAACCACGAGATGAGTGATCATATTCGGTATATACTTATATCTGCTGACGAGGATGGCTGGATTCTGTATTGGGGGATGCAGAATGCCACACATTGGTGACGCACGGCTCGGCAGCTATCCAACTATGCGGGGCAAAACTTCAAACCACCGATCTCACCTGCGAGCAAGTTGGCGACTACGTGAACCAGATCAAGCAGATGTGTCAGGTGGAAGGGTTGACTGAAGGCACAGCTAAGGTCGACGACAGTAAGTGGGTGGTGGTGGGTCACTCCTGAATTGCTGAATAGGTAATAGAAGTGAAAGATGCAAGTCGAGATGTAGGCAGGTTGGCATGTAGGGGTGGTTACACGGCCGAAGTGCATGAATTATGAATGGTTAGATGGATATTGCAAAAAAGCACGTGCCCCTTCCCTCAGCAGCCAATCAAGAGGGAGTGGAGTCTTCTCCTTCTTCTGGCCAAATGGATATCACGCTCTTCCAAACTTCATATCCGTCATTTTAGGACTTCCTCGTCTTCTTTCCTGCAAATTTCTCTTCGTGAATATTCAACTTGATAATTATACCTACAATCCACCATCTTCCACCCCACCTTCTCTCTCGCCTGTACTAAATACATGAATACATGTGCATGCACTCTCCCCGACAAAGTACTAAGCCCACATAATTGAGTAGGAAGGTTCGCGTCAATCCAATTCCACTCGTCCAGCGCGCCTGTCAAGTTGAATAATCATCGAATTATTCAATTGAGAAGAGTAGCTGGAAGAGTCCAAATTGCATCTCGAACCCATTCCAATCATTGCATTACCAAATCCAAGTCATCCCAGGCCGCCCCGCCATCATGTCCGCCATGGACGTGACTAATGATCCCGACGATTCAACCGTCTCGATCGAAAGTCCCAAGGAGCGCCACTCGTTGACGCTTGACCAGCGACGCGCTCTCCGTCGCTGGGCGCATTCGCAAACAACCCGCCCCAGTCACAAGGCCTGCATTGAATGGTTCTACAGCCAATTCGGCCAAAACATCTCCCAATCCACCATCTCTCATTCCCTCTCTCCCAAGTATGCCCGCTTAGACAACGACAGCCAATTCAGCGGGTCGCGCTTGCGCTTTGGTAATTGGCCCGATGTCGAGAAGCTGGTGCTACTCTGGCACGGCCAGGTCGTCTCGTCCGGTCGCAACCCCTCCAATGAGGAACTGGCTGAGAAGGCCAAATCCATCTTTTCTCAGCTGCCACGCTACAAGGACGAGAACCCGCCCGAATTCTCTCCGGGCTGGATCCATCGCTTCAAGAAGCGCTACGGCCTCCTGATACGACGACAGCGTCGCCATGGCAGTGCACCCAACCCTGCTGACGATATCCCTTATCTTGTCGACGCCGTCCCGCGCTTCATGACCATCAACCAAGAGACCAGCCCTGCGGCCATCCGCGACGCTGTCATGAGAGTTGTGGGCGTTGAAGCCTCCCTCGGCACTTGTGCTCGGGTTCGCGACGAGATTGTCCGCCGCATCGAGAACCCTGCCGCCGCGCACCCCGCCATGACGGCGCCTGAAGTGGACGCATTCACCGACGAGGATCCTGAGGTCGTCCTGCAAAATGCCCTGAGAGCCCTGCAACAGGAAGAGGCGGACGCGGAAGCCGAAGCAGCCGCGGTCCGCGAGGAGCGAGAGCGCCAGGAGTCGGGACTGCCACCCATCGCTGGCTTGTCCACACCAGGCCATGCCCCGCCCCCGCCCCCCGGCCCTCCCAGATCTGGTGCCCGTTTCACACCTCAGGCGCCCGACGAGTTGACGCTGACGCCGATCACGAGCGGTGGTCCCATATCGCAGAGTGACCGTCCGCTACGATGCCCCTTCTGCGTGAACCATCGCATGCTCAGGACCATTAAGGAGGCTGTTGAGCACATGAGTACGCATGTTGTCGTCTAGTATGTGGATGTGATTTACACCATCCATACCAGGGTCATTGGCCAAAGATGCCAAGTAGCAAGATGAGGATTTAGAGATCAAGGAAAGGGCGTTCAGGGCTTGCTATTATCAGCAGCAGTGCCTTCTTTTTTACAATGTTATCCGGCATGGCGGAAGGGTCGCAGGAGTTGCTGTATATCTGGAGATCTGCTTTCTTTGTCGATTAGGGTCGACTTCTTCTTAGCGAGCCACGACCACTGTGTACATTATCATAACTACCGTTACCCTTATAATAGCAAGGAACTATTGAGCAGTGGTTCATATCCACGGCGAATATGACACCAAGACTTCAAGACTAGCTCTGTTAGCTGAAATGACTGGCAAAATGGCCCAAGTGACTGCTCAGACCCAAAATTCGTGCCTGATGGAAACAAATGCAGCCCAAGCTGCCCAAGTGCCACTTTCTAGATTGTTGGTTGCCGTGAAAATAATTTGTATTTGCTTTCATATCCCCTACTCCCTACCTGAACCCCTTTCCACACTCTCGATAGCTAGCATCCGTGTCATACATATACCTCATTGCAGTGCGTCGTGGCCGATCGTGAACGTAAATCAATCCCTTCCTAGCTCATTCATCCACTCGACCACTTTCTCCCTTCCGCTATACACACATCCATCCTCCAGTACAGATACAGCCCCTGATCTTCTCAACCTGCAGTCCCCCTCACCCCTCCTTTCTTAGGGAACCGCAGCTGTCTGTCCATGTACCGCCAACCCCACTCACTCCCGTTGCTCTTCTCCTTGTCCCCGATAATAAAGAGCAATGATGGTAGCAGGGTTGGTAGACCAAGGTGCGAAAAACAAAGGCATGTTTGCGACACACCATACACATACTATGCCTAGTGGAGGATCCAATGCGGGGGAGCGTACGGGAGATAGGAAGAAAATCAATGAAGAGAGAAAAGATGAAGAAAACGAATGATAAAGGGGGACATGCCACCTGGAACGAAAGGCAGTTTTCCAAAAAATACCGCTTGCCGTCATGCCCATGCTGAAAATGCACGCATAACGATCCCGTAATCATATCATAAAAGGGAGAAAAGAGCGGCGCATATGGGCGCAATGGGGAATGGCCCTGATCTCGTGGAAGATGATAGCGATGAGATGCTTCATGTGTCTGTCCGTCCATCCCTCTCCACCTTCTTGTATATAAGAAGATGGGGGAGAGGGAAAAGAGAGAGAGAGCGCGCGATTGGGAATCGAAACCCCTCTTTTCCTTCTTAGAATGTATACCAAACAATAGCCCATGCTGTATGAATGCATACGAAATGGGGGCTTGAGCCTTGCGAAGAATGATCTTATATCGTGATTGCTGATGTGAATGGCCAAGGGAGAAAAGATCCCATGAGATACGAGCTCCATGAGAAGGAATACGTTTCCGATAGCAATGGAGCATACACCTTGAAGGAGAAGCAGGTGCCTTCAGGTAGGTAGGTAGGTAGGTATATGCTTGAGCGATATTTACTCAAGCAAGTGAGGGCTGACAGGTGAGGTTCAAAAAGTCGAATATAGATAGTATGTGCGAAGAATAAATATAATTGATAAAAGGGATATTCAAATGTTGTCATTTGGCTCCCAACTGTTGCTTGAAAGCGACGGACGGTCATCAGAGACGAGTTATTCACCGCAAAGGTATAATTGGTATATAGGTCAGACACACGGAACAGCTGAAAAAGGGGGTATATTAAGAAGCGAAGAAAAAAAACCACCGTCGCACACTCTTTCCGAACTTGTCCATCTTAATCATCATGCTCAACAAAAATTACGAGCTTTTCGTTATGGTCCAAAGCGTAGTTCAGGTCGTTGTCGCTCATCAAGTTCAACTTATCCCCGCTCGCCTCGTCACGGTAGAAGAGTTGCAGCCCTCCCATAGGCTTCGTTCGTTCCGCTATCTTCTCATATAGTTGCTGGAAGTTGGTGTCGGATGGCACGCGGATCAGGAAGGTATCGCCGTTATAGAACAACTTGACTTTGAATGCTGATACGGGTTGGCTTATACCGGGAGATAACGAGGCTTGCGACGGCTGTGATATCGATGATTCCTGGCGAGTCATTTCTGGTTGGCCATTCTGCATTTGGCGTGGAGCAGCCGACAGACCTCCATAACCATTTCCGTTCAGGTTGTTCCTGGAGGATTGTCTCGATACGCCTCTAGGCGAATCGGCCGATGAGCGACCGGATCCCCCTGACAACCTATATTCGTCACCGTTCGGCATATCGATCTCGTAGTCGCCCTCTCTCGGCGCAAAGAACTGCTTCACAAGGTTGCACCTTGAGATGTACTCGGGCTGTCCCAATAAGTTCTTTACATACGCATCCAAGTTGTGCAGTCGTCCCTCGGTGATCTGGTCGGTCACGTAGTTAACGGGACCAGGCATGTAAGGTAGCGTGCGCTTCTGGGTGTTCGTGTTTCCGGCCTCAGCAGGGAATTCGGTCAACAGAGCGATCTGGAAATCATAAAAGTCTTCGTAGTAGCGAGAGAGCTCCCATTGGCGACCGTCTTCCAACTGCGTCTCGATGACGAACCAGTATTTCTCCTCTGCGAAACAATAGCGTGGTATACGTGCAGAGATGGGCGCAAGCAACTGCGAGCCCGCACTCTGGAAGTTTTGTTGCGTACTTTGTTGCTGCTGCTGTGGCGACTGCGGCGAATAGTTCCCGGGGTTGCCCTGCTGACTGGTGCGGTTTGCTGATTGTTGCTGAATGCTCATGCGCCCCATTGCTTGTTCCATGCCTTCGGGGCCGTCGCCGCCCGAGAATTTGCCCAGAGTGATGCTGCTGTTCTTGTAGTCGGCGGCCATTTTCTTCCACTCTTCGACCCGCGGCACGCCTGCTCGCCGCACGGCATCTTGGGCGTTGGCAATGGGGGCGTCTGAACCCATGTCCCGAATTTCGATGAAAGACACAGGAATCAAACCCGGTCCGCCGAGCCTGCCAATAGGTTTGGCGACGAACCACTCGGGGTTCGACTGCGCAATGACTATCACAGCCTCGCCGGCCTTGGCCTCAAGTTCGTCGGAGCGTTCAGCCACAAAGTCGTACATGACGATACCGTAAACCATAGCGCCCGTCTTCATGCCCTGCTTAGAGCTTCGTTGACTTTGGGCGGGTGTTGGTGGCAAAGAGGAGGCGTTCGTCTCGGAATAGCCGGAATCATGGTCGGGGTTCTTTCCGACCGACAGACGACCTGGTTCGGATTGCCCGCTGTCTCTCTCGGTTCGGCCCAAAGCTTGGAAGAACGCTACTGGCACAAGGCCACGGGCGTCCGGTAAGGCAGGATTGCATGCTTCGTACCAATCTGAATCGTTCTCACGGCCAATAACGTGGAAGAAGTCGCCACGGGAGAAGCTAAGTTCCTGGTTTGACTGAGCGGTATAGTCGTAAAGAGCTCGGATAACCTGTGAAGTACTCGTATTAGCCTCAATTCTCGACCATGGATAAGCCTTGCAGGCAATATTGAAGCTCCTGCGTTGCTCACCTTTTTGGGGGGTACAATGGCAACAGCGGATTTCGGGGCAATTCCAAGCTGAGGATTCTTGTCCTTGTCGCCCTTGATAGATCTTCTGAGGGCCTGGATCATGCGTAGCAAGTTAGCAATAGCACGGTCTGAGGTGAGCGATTCGCGCGCGGGGTTTGCAGTGAACGTGGTCATAATGGAATGTATCCTGACTAACTCCAAATGACCAAGATAATCGCAACTGGCTCTTCTTGCAAAAAACTAGAGCGATTGGAAGAGACATTATGCAGCGGAGGAAGAGGGGGAGGGGAAGGGGGTCAGGCAAGCGCTGGGTTTAATGGCGTACCTTCATCGTGGCACAATGTGTCCCGCGAGACTTGTGGTACCAAGAATATTGTATAGATGACTGTCGTGTGAGAGGATGCCTGCTGAACAGGAGCGCAGTACAAACGGCGCTCGGTCGCTGGCGATTGGAAGGTGGCAAACGATTCGAAGTGTAGAGGCGGCCTCTATGCAAAGCTCAGTCTAACACCGATTATGCTGGCACAAGATTGGACGAGTGGCCGTCAAAAGAGGCGCACTAGAGGGTACAGAGGGTCCGAAATGCGCGGCGCAGTATAGCAGTGCCGAATCTGAATCAGTGCGACAACGCGGGTGGCGGGCAAAGCGAATGAGGTCGCAGACGGGTGTGTGATTTTCCAAGCTCGCGCGGCGCAGAGACGAGGAGATGCAGCGAAGCGGATTGGGGGCTCCTGGGCGGAAAGGCGCGTGGAAGGTTTCGAAACTCGGCGGGGTTCGGAGGATGCCTTTGATGCTTCGATATATCTTCGTCTGGCTGTGCGTGTCTTGCTTGGTGAAGACGATTTATGCCCGAAGATGGTTCGAGAAAAAAAAAGGACCCGAGACCTTGTGATATTTCCTGTTCGGGGTTGCTCTTTGTCTTGGGAGGATGTGTTTTCCTGACGCCCCTTTCACTCGTGGCTTTTCCTTCGCTGCCTGTACCTTGATTTGTAGATGCGGCGCGTGTGCTTCCCTAGTCGAGGTCTTGTGGATGGATGATACACCAAATACAGTACGAATCCTGGCGAATCCCCAACAAGTGATGTAATCCCAAGTCGCGTATGTTGTTCGTAATTCTTGTCTGTCGTCGTCGTCGTCGTTGCTGTCGTCGATGGCACCTTCTCAACTATCCAGTGGGAGAGGAAGAAGAGAGCAATCAAATGGAGGAGGGGAGAGAGGGAGAGAAATGTCAAGGAAGGGGCGAGCGACCGTTGACGATGGGGTAAGGGTTGATTAGAGTGTGCTGGATAAATTGACTCGACTTGAGTGAGCGAACGAGGTGGGCGGGACTGGGCGCGCGGATGGATCTGATCGAATGGAGGGGAGTTGGGTTAAGAACAAAAACGCAGGAGGGGGGGGAGGTGGGAGGGATCGGGGGGCACACGGCCCAATCAACTACTTCATCAGACTAGACCCAATAGGCCCAAGGTAGGTAGGGAAGGTAGGGGGGGGGATGGATCATCAATGGATGGTGAATGGATCAAAAAATCGCATGGAACATGGAGCCGGGACTTTGCCCAAAAGCACTGACTTCTTTCGATTTTATTAGTTCGTGGGCCGCTGGCCGTAGGTAGCCTGTAGGTAGCTCTGGTAGCAAGTAGGCCTTGTCTTCTGTAGCCTTCTGTGGCCTTGTAGATGTAGCCCAGCAGTACTTTGAAGTCGGGTGGTATCGCTGGGATTGGCTTCTGCGCTTGCGCTTGGCTTGACTAATGGTGGTGCTACCTACATGTAGACCTGTGCAGGTACGGACAGATCAATGGAGGGGAATCTTCATCTTCTTTCTTTGCGACAAGTACACTTGGGCAATCTTCCTTTTCCGAAGTCAATAAACAATATGCAGCGACCAGCACATATATGAGATAATATTTGACAATGTCTTAGTTATTTGTCAACCACACTCGCCATCTTCTGTACGTGGAATGCCCGAGATGGAGTTCCCAGACTTTCTTTCACCTTGATGTACCTGCATGTATAATTGCTTTCGCGATTTGGTTCCAATTCTCAATTTTTTTCTTCCTTTCCCGACCGGCCCCCTTTAGGCAGGAAATACAAAAGTGGGATTCTGTATGTAATGTTGGAATAATCGCCTGCTGGGGGGGACATTGAAGCAGAAGAGCCCAAGCGTTCATCCATGTTAGCCCAATGATTGGTGAAGAACGGAGCGCAAATAGATAGATGCCCATCAGGTCAAGGCCAGGTCAGGTCGAATCAACTGGACGTTCAATTAGTTGACATGTTCGTATTTGTTGGTGCTAATCTCAAGCCTCAGCCCAAACGATTCTATGCAACGCAATGGTCTGTTTACTATTTACTGTCTGCATGTGAAGCATTCTCGTCCGTCGCGGCAATCTCGTTGGCCCTACATCACCAATGCGACATCGAGATATCGGATTCAGCTCCCAATGTTTGTGGCTACATGAACCTACCCGATTCTTGGAGAAGAAGTACATGCGGGCAGCCCTGGCACCCAAGTACCTACTAGCAACCTACGTCTGCCTACTGTACCTACATAGGCTGCAAGCTGCTGCTGCCGATGCTGTGCCTTGTATGCTGCTGTATGTTCCTGCGCTGGAGGGCCCAGAGTTAAGGGACGGCTCTTTAGCAATAAGGTACATCCTCCCGAGAACGCTCTTCAGTGCAGGGCACCTGCACCTGTCTGCCTATCTGCCCTGCCTGTGGATGGTGCTTTCGCCATTTCTTTAGCTTCTGCGCTAAAAAGGGAACGGGTGCTCCAAAGTCAACATGTCGCACGCATGAGTTTGAACCTTCGTTCTGCATAATGCCACGGATAAGGAAGGGCAAAATGCGTGGGAATTTGCTTATTATTATTATTTTGCCTAGGTACTATACAGAATTTGGAACTGCAACATGTTATGTTCTCTACACGTACAAGCAAAGGAAGATAGGGAATTTTGGTATGGTCAGCTAGGTTAGGTAGATTGATGTAATTGCCGAATACATCCACATCCACACCTACCATAGGGCACCATCACAAGAGGTTCAAGCGAAAGAACATCGGTCCCGTGCCCTTCCATCAATCCCACCATGGAGATGTCCGTGGCGGGCTGGTTCGAGCGTCCAAGCAACTTTGTACCCCATTGGCATGGGCATGGGCATGGGCATGGGCATGGGCATGGGCATGGGCATTGGCATGGGCATGGGCATTGGCATGGGCATGGGCATTGGCATGGGCATGGGCATTGAAACGGCCAGAGACGGTATTGCTGCGCTCAGCGGTCGTTGCTGCCTGCTCTAGGTATTCTCAACAACCACCAGACTTGTTCGTCGTGATCGTCTGCTCCTGTCCTCGGGCAACGACCTGCAGGCCTCCTCCCTCCTTCCAAAAGTGTGTTCTACCGATCCCGTTCATGCGAATGGTCTGAAGTGGCGACAACGCATTTTAGGCATTGAAGCAAACAAGGCTTGGTGAAGCTCTTCGTCCGATGTTTTTTCTGAACATCGCTGCGTAATATGTATCCACGCCCGGCTCAGGGGGGCGAGGGCTAGCCAGCTAAAAGTGAGGTGAGGGGAATGCGAATGGAGGGAATGCCATGGAAATAGACACTTGTACACCACTAACAACCTACCTTCGGTGTACACTGCCGCCCAGGAGGCGAAAAGAAGGCACAGCCGCCTAGATACTGGATATCGATTGACAACTCACTCACTCGCTCGCGCCCGGCGTTTCTGGGAACCCGAGGAACAGAAACAGAAAAAGAAACATCATCAGCCATCAGGTAGAGGCCTCTCTACCTCTCTCCAGCAAGGGCCTGCCGCCTAGCAGCCTAACGTAACGGGGATCGAAGCGTTCGCCGTTGAGGGCCCCCGATGTCACCCCCTGCATTCGCATGGCAACTTCAAAGTGCGCTTCCGGCTTTTCGGAGACGACTGACCCCATCGATATCCATTCTTCTCCATCCCAGGTAATTGCTCCAAAAATGACAATTTCAACCCCCCTCCCCAAGCATCCATGTTTCAAAGTGAAAGAGACCAATGGCATCTGGCGATTGATTGCCTTCGTCTCATCCTCAATAAACTTTCAGCAGCAGCATCTCGTCAACGTCAACGAGAGGAACTTGCGGGTTTGACACCCGCCTAATCAGCGCGGTTCCTGTCGCTTGGAAGAAGTCAATTGATGTACGGCGTAGTGATTTGAGTTCCCGTCATGTCGGGTTTTATTCCCTTGCCTCATATCATGTGTAGAAATCGATCCATCCATGGTCAATCTATGTATGTATTCTTCATGGTTGTCTCTAACCACCAAGGAGATCGGTGTGTCTCCATCGCGATTTGTCGGTGGCTCTCTGTTTGATCCACAGTACAGTCTAGTGATGAAACGACATCTTTTCCCAAGAGCCGGCCTAGCAGCTTGGTAGTAAAAAAGATCACTGAGCCATTGCGCTGATCCTTCCCCTTATGCAGTGGGGATGGACACCTGATGCGCCAGGGAATGGTGCTGAAGAAGAACTAGAAACGCGCCTTTAAGATAGCCGTTTATCCACACCCAGCGCCGACAGGTCTTTTCGGGTCTGGAACGGAAACAGGCGTATCTTCAACTCTGTGCTCTGCTCTGCTCTGCCCTCTGGAGCTGGAGCGGGAGCTTTGGGACTTACATCCACAGATGATCACCGGCACGGCACGCGCCTTATCGATTGTCCATTGAAACCGTCCATCAGCAGTGGACCAATGACACACAAACGGGAATTGCATACCAAGAACTTACCATGGCTTGCTAACATGCCTACTTAGATATAATTTTATCTCCGAATCGTCGATATGTAATTTTCCGTCTCAGCTTCCAGACCGGCCAGCACGAACGACACAAGAGAAAAAAAGAGGAGCAAGGCGATGCGCACCCGCCCGCAGGCAGGCAGGCAGTAGGCAAGTAAATTAGAAAATCCCCCTGTTCAAGGGACGGGACCCGGTAAAGGCTGCCGCACCCGTCCGGCTTTTCGTCAGCCAGTTTGCTAGGCTTGTTTTATGTGCTTCTTCCTCATCAAACTCAACTTGTTTTTACGCTGGGATTCCACAGTAGACGGGTCCGTGAAGCATGTATGGAGTTCGATGTAAAAGTGAACTCAAAACGTCTGCCCAAGGTATTGTAGATGTAAAGAGGAACACCCGCCGCATGTACCCTTATGGGAGAGAGGGGGTGTGTCCTACCCTCCTCCATCTTCGGATATAGGCGCTTGTCGCCTTTGGCTTTCAAGGGAGTTGTCGTCTTTCTTTGCTTTTCTCGTTTCTGGAATACACGCCGTGGCCGGCCAATCACGGCAGCGTTTTACTATATCAACCTCAGCTCTAGGCTAGGCGCTCAGCTTTTCTCGTCCTGTAGACCTGTCAGCTTGAGAATGATGCATCACAAGTGATCCGCGCCCCCGCGCCATCGCTTGCACTTTTGCTTCTGCTCGCATCGCAGCGTCAGCAAGCACGTCGTCTAAATCCTTGATCCCTCCTTATGTCATATTGGGCAAATCCTAGGTACTTACCAGCATGTTGGGGGCAGGGCTGGGTCCCGGAATCCATCCTCCCAACCCACCCGTCCGCTGCGCTGTGCGTCCTTGCGCCCCTTTTGAACATACTTGTACCAACTGACGGAAGTTACTTCTTCCCGGACGGATATATATTATGTCACCCCACCACATCCCACCATGACATGCCATAACCTCGTGGCATGAAAGAACAAGGGGATCTTCTTTTTTCCCCTGCTCGGTCAAGCGCGCATGAATTGAAACTCTTCGTATGACGTACGAATCGTGAATTTTGAATCGTCAGGCCGCGACATACGGCCGGCATAACGAATAGCTGGGGCAGGAAACAAAAGACAAGAAGGGATTTCCCGGGAGAGATCTTTCCAAAACTGAGGATATCCCCCCTTTCTCCCTGGGATCGGGGCAGGCAGCCCCTACCACCATCACCATCACCACCACCACGTTCCATACATGCTACACTTACACACTCCTCCCCAGCATGTGGGATATATGATGTATCATAGAAACTGCACACGCACTCTCGTTGGTGTCGTAGTTCATGCGCTTGCGCCCCCAAGCCTCGTCTCCCCTCCTTCCGGCATGACTTGTTTCCGTTTCCGGGGTGTCAGCTCGCCAAGCATCTTGAAACGGGAGGGCAACTCCGCCGACTCTGAAACGGCACAATCCAGGAGGGAGTGCATATGTGAGTGGTATCGTGCAGATCGTCCACATAGTCATATTAATAACTTGACTGAATTTGTATACTGGTTTATATTTAGCGTTGTACACGACTATTCTTTACACATAGAGCTGGGAAAAGGCCGATCTGATCCACCCCCGCAAAAGAAGCAACATGCAATATTTGGTTTTTGTCGGGCAAACACATGATGTTAGGTTCCGATGTGTCGGTGATAGTTTCCTTTCTCATCCCCTTCATCATTCTTCTAGCCTCAAAGTAACTTGCTACGGGGACAGACAGCCTCTCGCCTCGCTCGAAGGGGTGGTATGTGCGACTAATGATCCATGTCTTCATCTTCCTTCCAAAGGAGAAGGACCCGAAAAGAAGGAAGCCGAAAACTCTATTTCACCCTTGTGCCCTTTCTGTCACATTCGTATACTCCAGCCTATAGTTGAAATCCAAGGCTATAACGCGGTCCTCTAGTGTTGACGTATGTAAACTTGGATGCTGCTATGACGCCTGGCGGCATGCGCATACTTCCGCCAGTGTCCAGCCCAAGACGACATGCATCTTGCCAACCCTGTGGTCACGAAGTGAGAATGTTAATAATGATTCCAGCAACATAGTTATTTGACCCCCCAAAATATACTATTCCAAACTCGGTTGATGGTGCATACTTTAGTTAATATATGGCCCTTGTAGAAAAGCTTGCGGCCGAGCCTTCCGTAATAGGTACCCCTTGCTTTAGTCTATTATGGATCTCGGCTACCAGCCGCTGAGGGCTGATGGGTTGCGGGAGGGCGTAGAGACCAGCAAACGAGCGACCATATTGTACACTTCAGGATGTGCCAAAACCTAAGGGGAGTATGGAATGCCTCAGGGCTTGAGCCAACCCTTTGGCTGACTGTTTATCAAACCAACTATCAAAAAGGGGGTAAGGGAGCGAGTCAGCCCTACCAACAGCAACTGTTGAACCCCACCCAGGTTGCCTCAAGTACGAAACAACGAAGATGGTTTCTATACACATAAATACACACATATACTGACGTGACTCGTGTAGCATGTATACCAAGTGAAGCTCAACGGGGGCCATCCATTCCTCGGCTTGATGAGCTTGAGACCGCCCATCACTTCCCAAGAGCGTGCCGGGCAGACTTTTACGAGGCACTCATAGAAACCAACGACCTTTACCTCTAGTCCTTTCTTCTTCGCCTCAGCTGTTAGAAAAGAACGTGGTTAGAACCCATCTCCTGCCTTCTTCCTCCAGTAAGAAGGACGGATGAGGGCATCTTGCTGCCTAATATCCATGACACTTCACCGTGCAATATGTACAACTTCTCATCGCAACTCCCACTAATTCAAACCTGGTTTGGCAGGAAGGCCACAGCAGCTAACTTAAACGACGGCAATATAGGCGGCAAAAACATGCCGAGTTGGGCCCGTGATATTGGGATACCTAGTACCAGAGGTATAAAGACCGTGTGGTAGATTAGCCGGTCAACAGCGTACGGCACCTACAAGCCAACCTTGTCCAGTAGATGCCAACCCTCTTGGCTGATCTACTACCGGTTCTCGAGCCTGTTGTTGCTGGCGAACCATGGCGAGCATGTCTGTGGGCGCTCGCACGACGTCCTCGAGAGGTTTCTATCCCCTAATGATAAGCTTGTGGGACATGGAGAAGAAGGCTACCACCGAACCATGAACATACATAGATTTTGATAGTATCAGGAAGGACGTATTGGCATCCCTAAGCCTCACTTCGGGTCAGGCCGGAAACAGCACTGCTTAGGTGCGACCTCCGTAAAGTGCCCGTCTTGCTTTAACGGGCCCGGGTCCAACGTCTATCGAGTATCCCCAGGAGGTTAATTTTGAGATCGTATGTGTAGAATGCCGTAAGTGCTTTCTACTTGATGTTGAAAACTGCCGCGGTTGTCTGCCGTGAGATAGAGTCCGGTCCTGCCCATTGACACTTCATCCTTATGGAGGAATGGGTAATACCAATTAAACAAGCGCACTTCTTGATAAGAGAAGTATCTATTGGCGATCAGCAATGCAGAGCGCAGCTCCTTGGGCGTATAGTTCGAGGATATGGATGGCACAGCGTGGTCAATAGCCAAGCGACTGTGAGGGACGCCAGCAACCGTTGCTCCTGTGAACGTAAGCAAAGACCTGAAATAGTTGTATCAAAATCTCATATATCACGTATTGGCAAGTGACGATGATACAGGCACTGATGTAAAAGCCTCATGGGCACTCAATAACTAAAAAATCACTTTTGCTATACCATACAAGACTACTATATATAAAATCAATTGGTTTTGCCGTTTGCTGATCGGTCAAGCCACCAAAGCGCCATGAACGCCAGTAATATGCAACCTCTAAGCCATGCTCGTTTGGGGGTATCAGCAAGAACAGACCGCTCAGTCCAAGAAAAACGCCGACGACCATTAACTCTCTTGAGATACACTCCATCAAACGCCGGCCATGATCATTCGCCATCCACCAGAAGTGGTACACGATGTCGCTCTTCGGTTGCCATTCTAATTATGATCGTCCCTCGCATGCAACCATGCGTCAGGAATCACCCTGACGCCCCCGCATGTAACTTATTCATCAGGACAGAATCAAGTTAATGACTCGACTTGAGTCGATGAGGCGAGCTTCTGGTGGGCGATGTCTGGTCGGTTCACCGGATATCGACAGCTCACGTCATGAGACGGGCTAATTTGTAGACTTTGTAGGCCAAATAAACATCCAAATCCAGCCAGCAGCTGGATTGGATATCGTCGTAAATCTCCATACAGTTTCAAGAATGCCTTGGTAGATTCGGTGCATCGAAGTCGTACGAGCATAGGACTGGGAATGGGGACTACGAGATGCGGGATCCCCAGGGGATGCCTACGCAGGATTGGCGCGAAACGACGATGCTGGCGTGGGAAAGCAAGAAAGAAGTAAAAAACGAAGTATGGAAAAGGATCAGATCTGGCCCTTCAGGTCGACTCTCCGATGGGCGTCGGCACGGGCAGTCTCAAAGAGCTGTTTGGCATTGCCTGCCATGAAGATGATATTATCCTCTCGCTCAACAAGCAAATGCTCGCCATTGTGGTCAATGATGAACTGTGCGGCCTCGGCATCTGACTCGAATGCCAGCTCCTCGGTAATGAACCGCAGCTTGAAGTCTGGTTTGTAACTATAACACAGTTAGCACGAGCCGTTTGGTTTGCGGGGGCAGTCTGGCAATAGACTTACGCTTTGCACATATTCGCCAGTGCCGCTAGACGCTCTCGCTTGACGAACATATCCATGAGATATGCTCCCATGTTGGGAACGTCGAGGTAAAGCTGGAAAAATCTGTGGTAGTTTCCGAGGGCGAGGGCGGAACGCACTTCCAAGGCATGCTTGATGGCCCGCTCCTCCTTATCTGCTGTGGTTAGATCGGCAATAGCGTCATTCAACGCAGTACGGTTCGCGGTATGAATGAAGTAAAGAATACGGTAGGCCTTGAATTCAACGGCATTGCCCTTGATGCCCGAGGCGTACAGTGCACGAAGCTGAGTCTGGCACTGATTATACTCACCAAGATCTCCTTTCTCGAGGGCGATTCGGGCATGGATTTCGTAGACGGAAACGGTAAACTCGTTCTTGATACGCTGAACGGTCAAGTCCTGTCGCAACGACTTGAACTGGTCACAAATGTAGTTGTAGTTGTTCTCCTTTCTCCACTTCTTCTTCAGTAAATCCAGAGTTTGATGCAAGATGTGCTCTGGTCGCACAAGGGAGGGTTTGGGGGCGGCAGTCAAACGAAGGTAGTTTTTCTCAAGATTTGTACAAGTTCCGAGGATAGGGCCGGTGGCCGGTGGAGGACTAGGAGATCGATACGTTGTGTACTCGGCGTTTTTGAAGCGCTGCTTCCGGTTTTCGGCTTTCTCGGCCTGCTTGAGAGACTTACTATCCAAGCCGGCGGGTTGGCTGATGCGATCCAGGAGAGACAGCTTCTTGTTACTACGCCAAGGAGTTCCGGTAGAGGGATCACTCTCGCTAAGGTCATTCGACTTCCTCTTCTTAGAGTTGTGATGGTTGGTGTTGGCACGAGCCGGGTCTGTCGGAGCTGCAGCCATTGCCGGATTTGACCAAACCGAAGTCATCATCTGGGCAGCACGTTGCGCCTCAAGCTGGGCAGTACGTTGCGTCCTGACCAGCATCTGTGGAAGAGGCATGCTGTCCCAGTCGGTGGTGTACATGATACCAGCATCCTTGGCGTGGCTAATTGTTTCTTTCAACTTGGCTTCCATCTCCTCGCGGGACACATCAGGAAGCATATTTTTGGATTCGAAAGACCGTTGCACATACGAACGGACCTTGTCAGGCCAGTCGATCTTTTGTTGCTGCTGTTGGGGTTCTGCAGGAGCAGCCGCAGGAGCGGGAGGCGGATTAGTAGGGGTGGCATATGCCGCGTATTGAGGCTGGAGTGTATACGGTTGGCCAAAGCCCTGGCGGACAGGGACTGGTGTATAGGCCGTGGCAGCTGGAGACGATACTATGTTAGTATTGATACCAGAACGATTTATTGATGCTGGGTAGTATCGCCGAATAAAGGGCCATCAAACGTGGTCGTCGAATGTAGGGCCGCCAAACATGGGTGATGGGCGCGTGACAGATGAATGAGGAGAAGAAGGAAGCATCAAACTTACCATGAGCGTAGGTGGAATAACCAGGCTGAGTGCCCGGAGGCGTTGCTGATGCCCAGGACATTGTGTGATGTGTTGTGCGGACGGCGGTCAAAAATGCAGAAAAGGCGGGATTGGCCGGATTTCAAGTGGTTAGTATGCAATGAATAAAAAGTACGGTGGCTTCGATCGCAAGCCTGGACGGAATGTCGGGTGGCTAGAATATGGTGTTTTTGATGAATACCATTAACAGATCTTGACAAAGGGGTCGCCGATGTTCTCTTGTCGGGAGCGATGAAAAAGGCGTCTGACTTTGGGGGTGACGGGGAGGTCAAAGAAAGAGGGTTGAATGGAGAGAACAAGTCGGCGAAGAAGTTGGGGTGTGAGAGGGTTTAGGCTTCGGTGGATGGGGTCGACGGCCGACGTGTGCAATCACAGTGGCCAGCAGGAACAATCAATCAATGAAAAACATTAGCCACTCAAGCGCGCACCGCATTTGGGAACCACTCAATTTTAGCACCTAAGGCTTGAG
The DNA here is from genome assembly GCA_039105305.1 of Apiospora arundinis. Classification (NCBI taxonomy): domain Eukaryota; kingdom Fungi; phylum Ascomycota; class Sordariomycetes; order Amphisphaeriales; family Apiosporaceae; genus Apiospora; species Apiospora arundinis. Next base: position 3,940,592 of record JAPCWZ010000004.1, read on the forward strand.
GACCCTTGGTTGGCCTGGCTGCTGGCCTTGGGGACACTCCGGTGGTCGGTCATATGAACTTCCGACACAGCAGTAGCATGGTAGGTAGGTATGTATTCCACTGACCTGGAAGTGATTATCTTAGGTAAGGTGGACATTGAATGTAGGCGCCTGCGCCATCACTTACCATCCACCACCCACCTACCACCTCGGTATCCGATAAGAGAGACAGCTACTATCGAGCTATTATCAACTCCCTCCCACCTTACCCTTACGTAGTGTTTAGCACATGCGACACCCAAAAAGACTCCATCCTGCACAACATACATCATCCAACAGCTCCCCCAACATCCCAGCGAGACCTAATCTGGAGAGCTGCCCTTCCTCCATAGTAGAACGACCGCTATGACGAATGTTTTTAAAACACATCGATCTCACTACTGCCCTCAGGCCGTCCTATCTTGATGGCGAAGCCCTCACCTTTGTCCAGGACAATGTGGGGCTCTATGAGGGGTGAGTTGCTGCCCTGTCCGGCGTGTTCGTGCCTCCAACCTGTGTTTCTGCCGCTTTTGCCCTGCCTGTATCACGCCGCTGACAGACAGATGATGAATTGCTAGGAAGTACAAGCTTCCAAACCAACAGAAAGGTCAGGTGTACTTGACGACCCATCGAATCTGCTATGTCGATAGCCAGGAACCCAGAAAGCACTCGGTTGCGCTGGACCTGAAGGATATCGAGAGGTATGAGTTTTATGTAAGACAACACAATACCTTGCTGGCCAAGCATGGAGACCTGAGGGGGTTTGCTAATTATTTGTCCTGGTTACTAGGCTGGTTTCTTAAAGTCATCCGCAAAGGTGACACTGATTCCCAAGCCTGCCAAGCGAGCCTCACTTCAATCTCGAGCAGCTGCCGCCTCCTTCAGTTCCTCATCACCTGCACCGGATGCATCTGCGCGCAACTCGTCTGCAGCTCCGGTACAGGCCACATCTGCTACTTGGGTCTGCACCATCTGCAGTTTTCCGAATCCGGTGCCGTCTAACTTCGATCCGACCACCGCAAATGTCCATACGCCTCTGCCGCCATGTTTGGCTTGTGGCATCAAACCGGCGTTGACCCACGTCCTGAAGGCATCCATCAACAATGCAACCAGCCGCCAGGCACCTTCTGGGACGGGCTCTCGCCCGCAGTCAGGATTTAGTCTACCTCGCGATACGAGACTGGCAGTAGATGGGTTTAGTGGATCATCATCACCTTCTGGCAGCCCGTCAGCATCGACAATCCATCTGGATGCTGGCGGTGGTTCTGGCTTCCAGTGCCCGCGATGCACTTTTGAAAACCACCCTTCGTTGCTGTCTTGCGAGATCTGCGGTGCCCCTCTGATCTCTCAAGATGCCACATCGTCGATTTCCCAAGCAGCCCCACGGACAGATTCTCCGGGACCGGTCTTGGCGACAGGAAACGGTTCGGGTCTAGATACACCGGAGAGTGTGAAAATATCCTTCCGGGCTGGCGGCGAGAAGATATTCTATGAGCGCCTCAAAACATGCATGATCCAGCGCAAGTGGCTGCTTCAGGAAGCCCCACCCATTCCAAGGGCAAATAGAGCGGCCGAAGGCAACAACGGTACCCTGTCGCGCACCGGTTCCGGCGCTGGCCGCACTAAATCCGCAGGTATAGCGGGTCTCGAGCAGATGGGTCTCGACCGACGTAAGAACAATGAACTTATGATCGGGACCTCGTTTGAGGATCTCGAGGCCCTGATGGCATCAGCAAAGGAAATTGTGGCCCTCGCTGAGTCTTTTGCGCGACAAGTCAACGGAGGATCAGATAATGCAACCACAGAAGCCAATGCACTATTGGCAGAGTCGGCCAGTCAACTGGGCCTGATAACCACCAAGGATATTGTTGGCGGAGGGAGCGGTTCTGCCTCGGAGTCACTCTACTTGTCTGAGTTGTCCCGCAACCTCGCCGAGTTTCTGACAGACGATGCTAGAGGTGTCCTCAAGAAAGCCGGGGGTATCATGAGCTTGGTCGACCTGTGGGCCATGTTCAACCGGGCGCGCGGTGGTGTTGAGCTGGTCAGCCCTAACGATTTTGAAAAAGCGGCTCAGCTCTGGGAGAAGCTGAAACTGCCAGTCCGGCTGCGTACGTTCAAAAGCGGCGTCATGGTCGTCCAAAGCCGTGACCGCACTGACGAGGCCACGGTCAAGGCCCTCCTTTCCTGGCTTCGTGACTTGCACGACATCCCCCCTGACTCTGAGGTGTCTTGGGACTGGCAGGAATTCGGCCGAGGCGTCACTGCACAAGACGTGGCAGAGCGTTTCGGTTGGAGCATCGCAGTTGCCGAGGAAGAGCTTGAGATGGCTGAAGAGCGCGGCGTCCTGTGCCGAGAAGAGGGTATCGAGGGTATCAAGTTCTGGGAGAACTTTATCGATACTGGCGAGTACCGCAAGCGCCGGCGTCGTCCAGATACGGAAAACGACCGCATCCTACGCGACCTCAAGGCTGCTGGTTTGCTTTAGCTACGCAATATCATGAAGAAACTACTGCGACGTCGTTGAAACCAGAGTGGAATTTACTTCGGGACTATATATTGATACCCGATTGGCTACGAGGGGCCTAACAGATTGCTCCCAATCGTCTTTAGCCGGGAGTCTGCTTGCATACTTCTAAGTCAGTCTATGTAGGTCTATCGGACTCTATCCTCTAAACCGGCCGTCATTACACATATCTATCCGGGAACCTTGCCCTCTAAAAAAAAGAAGAAATCCCAAACCCCAAATCCCTATAACGCCGCATAAAGCTCTGCTTTCAGGCAAAAAGTCATGGTACAAGAATTCAAAAAGCATGAAACCTCGAGTAAAGGTTTCTCTCTTACGCAAGCTTCCCCATCAAAGTTGAGCGAACTTTGTAGTTGACGGTGCCGCCAAATCCGAAGGCGGGCACGATTCTGCAGACCCTCGCCCACGAGCTGACGTTCCAGTTCTTCTTGATGGCCATCCATCTCTGTTGCCTGGTCACGCCCTCGGAAGCGGGTCGGTTGTAGAGATCCAGACCCAGCAGATGGATCGGGGTGCTGAGGAACTGGACCATGGCGGGGGCGGCGAACTGGGCGATGGTCTGGCCGCTGACCTTCTTCTGCCACTCATCGCTCATCTTCTTGGTAAGGACGGGGCCCAGCAAGGGCGGGATGTTGAAGGACGCGAAAATGGTCATGCAGTCACGCAGCAAAAACAGGCCGTAGCTGGGCAAGGGGACGGGCCGGGGCGGACCGGAGGGCCCGAACATTTTCACGTACATCTGGTCCTTGACGACGCTCAGCCCCGCGTTGGCGCCCGAGGACATGGCGAACTTGGTGGTGCCGGCCGTGACGAGGGTGGCGGGCTTGTTCTGGACAGTGGCGGTGACAGTGTCGAGCGTGTTGGCCGTCAGGTAGGTACCGCCGTAGACCATGATGATGAATGCGACGGGCTTGGAGAAGATTACGGTGTGCGGGCGGAGGAGGAGGTTTTTGAAGGAGGTGCGCAGCGATTGGCCGAGCGTGGAGCGACCTGATGCGTTTTCAGTGATGGACCTGTGATTTTGTCTCGATTATTAGATACTGAGCGCATGGTATTATTGCTTGCTTGCTGGCTGGCTTTGCTTCATCTGCGTGCGGTGGTGGGCGCATTGTAGATAGACAGAGAGTGGTAGCAGTTTAGCATAATATGAAGGGCTAACCTGTCCACGATGGAGATGACTGGCGCCACGAGCGAGGCGGCCGTGGCCGCACTCAGCAGGTCGGCGCCGAGCCTCATGCCCAGGTTCTTGGTGTTCCATTCCGTCTTCTTGCCCTTGAGGGCCTTGGCGGGCAGGTCGACGGCGGATTTGCCCGGCATCGGTATCGGCGGTCTGACAGCGTCGGCGAGTTTGAGTTGCGGCGCCGGAGTCGGGGTTTTGTCGCTCATGGTAAAGTTGGAGCGAGAGGTGCGACCGAGGGTGCTATAGAGGCAGAGAAAGAGGGAAGGGGAAACCCGAAAATGCCGGGGTTTTGTCGAGTAGGTAAGGTAGGTATTCGAGTTCAGCCACCACCAGCTACGGCTTGTATCGCAAATGCGTCGAAGTGGATTGGGTGATCTAGTGTAGCTGGAGCTGCGAGGTGAGGGGTGGTTGTGGTGGTGGTGATTCAAGCGAAGCAAAGCGACGAAGTACTAGGCATTAATCTGATTCTACGGGTTTTATAACGATAGTGGTTTATTGTACAATGAAAAAGAAGAAGACATCAACAGCATCTCTCATCGACGGGTCGTGACGGGCGAACGGGCAGGTGCAATTATAGCATTTTCTGAATATTGGGGATTTCGGGTCGTCGACCATTCTTTACTTTTTGGGAATTTCTCGATCCAATGTTTTTTTGCGCGGGACTCTCCTTATCACCCAGGCTCTCCCAGGGACGTATCGAATTTGCTAAATTTCGCCCAACTTTGTCTCTGCTGGTCCCCAGCGAGGCACCCAAGCTCCACCGAAGTCGGACCACTTATCGATGAAAGTGACCTGACTTGGCGCCCGGCTCGCAGGCGATGCTAGGCGGGTTGTTAGCAGCTAGGCCCCCCCAATGCGCCCAATGCTGGTGCTACTACGCGTTAGGTACTAGCTAACTGGAACAGATGGCAGGTAAAACCAGGGTTCGGTTCGCTACTGATCCCTTGACGTCGTATCGGAACAGGTCCCAGAAAATTTACAGTTATGTCGGCCATCCATCGGCGGGTAATGCTGCGAAAGCACCGAGAAACAGAGGGAAAAAGCACACCACTTGCTTGGGAGCACTGGCGACCGTTGCGTCTTCGGGCTAATTTGAGTTTCCCTGACGAATCTATTTGTAGGGACAAATCACTGATATTACTAGTAGAGCCCCCCGAGTCCCCTTGAGTCCCCTTCAGACGGGTTTCGATATGCAACAATCGCGTGACCCAGCACGGCGCAGCGCGGTAAGGTCGGAGATAAGGAGGGTCCCAAGGCCTAGACGCACATTCAATGCCCATCACCATCAATACATGATACTTGGTGTGACGAAAAGGGTACAATGCTAGGTTAAAAGTATATGGGATGCTTTCTATCCCTCTCTGCCCCTGGTGCTGGGCCCTCTTTCTCTTACATTACAACGTACATACATATTCAGACAGCACACTGATACATGTGACTGGCACTATCCTTCTTCCGCTTCTTCTTCTGGTACGGTTACTAACACATGCAAGCTTGCATGTCTAGGCCGGCTTGGGGGGGTCCAGTTCTTTGGGTGTGCGTCTCGAGGCGTGTGCATTGGGCTGGCATGAACGAACTTCGTTCGCGTTAACGGCTGCGTCAACGAGTCAGATACGCAAACCACCCCCCTAAGACGGCATACCTCTTCGTTCGTCCATTACGTATAATTCCCCAAGTCCTGAGTCGCTTTCGAGCGGCTTAAGAAAACGGGCAGTAGATGGTTGGACAGCTAGGTAATCGAGATACGGAAGTACAATGGAGGACCTCAAGCCCGCCTGCATGCATCAACTCAAGTCCCGACACTTCCACAATTATGATCAGTGGATAGGTAGGTAGGACGCCACCTTTGTAGGTAAGGTAGACATGTAAATAGGGATGCAATTCTACCTCCGGAGGAGATACACTTGCAAATAGAGACATACTTTCGACGTCAAAGTCCCGACGAAACGTCAAACATTTGGAGTTCGGAACCAATGCAAGGCACCAAAGGTTATTGGGACGGCGGCTGCCCTGCAAGCTTAGGTGATTCACGGCCTCTTTTGAGACGAGCCGCGCAGCTGGGAACGAATTGATGCATCCGCGTAATCTGGTTCGCCATCCATTACCCCTCCAACTTGCGTGTCATCATCTGTGCTTCTCGCCTCGCCGTAGTCATTCGCATTGGACGGGGGAGCAACAAATAATTGGATATATTTACAACTGGAAACGGCGTACCAATTTATTAACTCCCTCACTTGAGAAAACAACGTCAATATAAATAATTGTAAAGATTTATCATATCGCTCACCCGCTCAAGAGCTGCATTGTTGTGAAAAAGATGGTCATCGTACCCAAGTTTACCCCGGAGATCCTCATCTCGGCCCCTCGCCGGGCGCCCGCCGTGCCGAACCGCCATGGCACGCTGGCGCTGTTCGCGCAGTCCACCCACACCATCGGGGAGGAGAAGACGCTCAAGGAAGTGCGCGTCATGAAGGTCGAGTCGGGCGAGTCGCAGCAGCTGACCGCCGACGAGAAAGTGCACGACTTTGTCTGGTTTCCAGACAGCTCGTCGTCGACATCCGTCGTCTGGCTGAAGAAAGGGGACGATGGCGTCACCTCGATTGAGATGGTCGATGCTGCTAAGCCGTCCGAGTCCGCTGTGAAGCTGGATGTCATCGAGGCGCCCGTGGACAATCTCAAGCTCAAGGCGCTGAAGGACGGGTCCGTCGCCTTCGTGGTGACTGGACTGGCTGATGATGATGGCGAGCTGTATAACCCGGAAAAGCACAAGAAACTTTCGAGTATCAGGATTCATGATGAATACGATGTGCGGATTGTGAGTGCTCTTGTCAATTTTCTTCTTCTATATGCCGATATTTCCCTTGTCTAGCTGTACAGTACAGGCATACAAGGCATACGAAACTCTACCCCTATCGGTGACTGATGGCTGCCAAAGTGGGATTCATACACCAAACCCCAGAAGCACGCGGTCTTCTATACGACTCTAGCCAAGAACAACGAGGGCGCATGGAAGCTCAGCACGCCCCTCAAGAACGCCCTCAAGGGCAGCCCCCTGAAAGCTCCCATCGGCATGTACGAGCCCGATGACCCCCTGGCTCAGTTCGACATCTGCGAATCGGGTCTCGCCTTCGCGGCCCATTCCACCCAGGTCAAGGACTACCGGCACGGCAACACCAGCGCCATCTACTACCTCCCCCTGCCGTCCTTTACTGAGCCCAGCGCCACCGGCCCGCAGAAGATCCCCGTGGCGGGCGACAAGGACCAGCCCAGCTACTGCTCCCACCCGCGCATCAGCCCCGACGGCACCATGATCGCCTTCCTGCGCGCGCCGTTCGGGCGCCTGTCCCAGCAGTCCGTCTACGTGCACCAGCTCGAGAACTCGACGGCCGCGACCGACGTCTTCGCCACCGTCACGGGCAAGGAGTGGGGCCTGATCCCCGGCGGCCTCGAGTTCTCGGCCGACGGCCACTTCTTGTACATCGACGCCGAGGACTGCGCGCGCGTGGGGCTCTACCGGCTCGACCTGCAGCCCAACGCGTCCCCGAAGACGCTGCTGCGCGACGGGTCCGTCAAGGCGTACTACCCCCTCGCCAAGGATAAAGAGGGAATCGAAAGGGTGTTCGTGTCCAGCGCCAACATCGTAGAGCCGTCCATCTACCAGATCCTCGAGGTCGACAATCCCGAGGCCACCACCGAAGCGGCCGAGCCGTGGGTGGTGTCGAAGGCGTCGCACCTGGAGAACCTGGGTCTGTCGCGTAAGCAAGTCTCCGAGATCTACTTTGAGGGCGCGGGCGATTACTGCGTCCAGGCCTGGGTGGTGAAGCCGCGCGACTTTGATCCCGAGAAGAACAAGTACCCTCTCAGTTTGATTGTCCACGGAGGACCGCAGGCCGCCCAGCTGGATGACTGGAGCTACAGGGTACGTACTACACTACATGCATACGCCGCGTCCCAGTGACGATATCATCCTGGTGCATATCATGGACTGGTGTACCCATCAGTCGGGCTAACTTTCGGTACATAGTGGAACCTAGCTCTGTGGGCGGAACAGGGGTACATCGTGGTGGCTCCCAACATCACAGGGAGCACTGGCTTTGGGCTCGAGTACACAGAAGGTAAGCCGGGGCCATGATTATTTATTTGAAGCATGTCGTCGCTAAACAAAGTATAGCTGTCCAGGACAATTGGGGCGGACGCCCATATGACGACCTCGTCAATTGCGTAGAGTTCGTCAAAGACATGCCCGGTATCGACATGGACAACGCCGTAGCTTCGGGGGCAAGCTATGGCGGTTACATGATGAACTGGATCCAGGGCCATGAACTAGGCCGACGTGTAAGTTTTCGCCCCATTGGCACATAAACGTGACTGGTCACCGATTCGTATCATTCTCACATTTCCCTCCTTCTTTTCCCTCTCCAGTTCAAAGCCATCGTCTGCCACGACGGCGTCTACGACGTCCCGACGTCGGTAATCATGTCCGACTACGTCGACGAGGACGCCGAGTACGGCGGACCCCCTCTGGTCTGGAAGAACAACGACGGCCTCGAGCGCTACAACCCGGCGCGGCCCGACCTGCTGTGCAACTGGACCACGCCCATGCTGGTGGTGCACAGCGACAACGACTACCGCGTGCCCGTGACCGACGGCATCGCCGCGTTCCACGTGCTCCGCGCCCTCGGCACCCCGGCCCGGTTCGTGAGCTTCCCCGACGAGAACCACTGGGTCCTCAAGCCCGAGAACTCGCTGCAGTGGCACCGCGTCGTCTTCGAGTGGATCAATCGCTGGTCCGGGGTCGCGGAGAAGGAGAAGGCGAAGAAGGAAGGGGCAGCGGCGGCGGCGGATACTTTAGGGGTGGACGGCTTGGCTGTTTAGGTAGGTTGGCTAGCACTTTTGGATTACTGAATCACCGGTCTGTAGCTATTTCATTACGAGGTTGGGGCGATTCATCGACTTGGATGTAGTTATCTAAGCGTGATTTCTTCTGGGGCAGGTAGACTACGAGTACCTACACCGTGAGGGTAAGGGAAGTGCTGAGATGCACACTGGTCCGTACGATTCCCGTGGCTATGGGGTTTTTGTGTCCGAGTTTCGAAATACGAGTGTCTTGGTTTGTCCCCTTTTCACTTTTCGCCAATCGGCCGGGGCTTTGCTGTGATACACTCGGAACCGTGCAGGAAGGTCGGGTACCACCCGCCTCCAACAGCATACGGCAAATGTGTCAATCGCCAAATCTCGTCCCCTATCGTACGAATGGCAGATGACAACGAACCGGACTGAGACGCGCGATTGGTGTCTGTGCTGCAATTAATTACTTAGGTATGTATCGTCCAAATAACCACACACCGAAAGATTTCCGAGCTGGAATAATCACCACAACTCATGCCCAACTTTAATTTGAATACGGTTAATAAGAAACCCCCCGCGACGCGTAGGTAGGTTCTCAATTGCCTCCTTTCTTTCAGGTGGCCCAGCTGGCCAAACTATCCATCTCACAGGCGAATTCCTCAGGTGAAGTCAGGTAGACTTGACAGGACAGGTTTGTAATTCAAAAACGGCATTGAAAAAGGAATAGTGTGGAGAACCCCGGCATGGTCGTCTCACCTCCCTCCCTCTCCCATCTGCCGCCCAACTACCGAATGACATACAGAGAAAGACAGGGCTTGGGCGCTGACAGGCGGACGGCGTTTTTCTAAGCCACGCCTTCCATCCCGTCAGCCGCTCCACCCAGGGCCGGACTCATCCACCGGGTCCGCGTGGTTACGCGCTCCCCTTCCGGTGGCCAGTCCGACGGCGAACCGTTGCATCCAGCATCGGCCCAAGAACAAGCCGCGTGGGAGAGGGTGATTATCTTGGGTGGTAACAGGGCCCTTGCACGGCATTCTGGGCCCGGAAGAACCACCGCACTACTGGCGATTAGCATGTCCATTGGAACGCTAGTCAGTCTATCCACGCACCACGCGTCCCCAAGTGGGCTTCTCCAGGGCTATCCAGGGCTAGAGGGTTAGAGGGTTCGCGCGAGAGAACAAGCGAAGGCCACTGTTTCATTCTAGCGAGTCCTTAACTTCGATTGGTGTCCTCCCCCGTTGGCAGGTCATTTATTTGACTTAACATTATCGTCATTGGGCCATAACGAATCAGAGGAAGTAAACGTAGCATTCATAGCCCGGCGTCGGCAAATTACCGCTCATCCCTGCTCAGGGAGACTTCCGCATGGGCCGCACTCGGGCCTGGCGCGCTCGCCCATCCCGAAGGTTCTGCACGCTGCCTCCTTCAACGCCCAAGCCTCAACTGCGGCGCAATCGTAGTGAACGGATGCTGCGCCAACCAGCTGTGTGATCCATTCCTTGTTTTGTCCTTTCGTTGGATCAAGATTGTAATACCCCTTGAGCCACAAGGCAGACGTTCATTAACCACCTTAACTGTCGATAATACCCTTTACGAACCACATTCCCGACGGCCACCACAAACCGAAGTAGCCCGGCACTGAAGAGTCCCGCCGACGACCATTGTCCCCGAAGACGGCGCCCCTGAACCCCACACGACACGGCGCGGTCGGCCACCCGCACGCACGATGGCTACCTCCCCAGGCCGCCTGGCCACGATGACCACCCCGACCGACGACCTGCCCACGACGCCCCCGTCGCGCGGCGCCGGGCCCCTAACCACCGTCTTTACCATGCCCGACTTCTGCCATACGCCCTGGTGGACGTTTCCGGCCACGCCTGCCGTCTCCTCATCCGTCTGCATGCCGGGCAACTGGGTCGACTACTACGGCAACCGAAGCGGCTTTTATTCCCCCGGCATCTGCCCCCAGGGTTACACCGAGGGCTGCTACCTCCCGACCTCGGCGGCGCGCTTCTCCGCGGACGGGAAGCCCTGGAACGGCGGCCCCATACTCGCGGGCGAGACGGCGCGTATCTGCTGCCCCGCGGGCTACCAATGCTACGAGGATCTCACCACCGACAATGCCGTGCGGTGGCGCAAGTGCATCACCACGGCCGCCAACCCCCTCACGACGTTAACCCGGATCATTGACGGCACGACCACCGCCACCACCACGACACCGGCGCTGGCTTTCGGGATCCAGGTGCGCTGGCAGAGTTCTGACCTGAGCATCCTAGAGACGGATCCCACCGTGCCTGGCGCGACGTACACGGGAAAACCCCACCGCCCGGGCGAAGGCGACGGCAACGGTAGTAGTAATAGCGGCCCCTCTACCGCCATCATCGTAGTGGGCGTGGTGGTGCCGGTCATGTCCCTCATCTTGGGCATTATCGCCTTCCTGTACTGGCGGCACCACTATCGGGCCAAGTATAAGCGGACGGGGGGCAACGCCTCCAGCATGGACCTGACGGGGTCCGACGGGGAGCAGGACGAGGAGAACAGCAAGGACGAATCAGCGATAGGGTTGTCTCGCCCTCCCCGCACGGCGGCTACCAGTACGACGGCAGCTTCTTCGGCGGGGGTGGTGCACGAGGCCGACCCGGATGCGCAACCATGGATGGAGCTGCCGGCGGAACCGGTGCCCATTCAAGAACTGCCCGACACTGCTTTCGTGGCCGAGCTCGCCGACACCAGCATACAGCCGCTGCCGCACCGGCGGCAGACTTCGCTATCGACGGCAAACGACCTGGAGGGCTCGACCGCCCGCCGGAAATCGCAACGGATTTCAACGGCACGGAAATCTAATAATTAAATACCTAAATTAAATACCTAAAGTAATTGAAATACCCAATACCTATCCATGCATCTACCATGAATGAGCGAGGAGACAGACACGGACACGACTCTCGCCAACGTATGAAGTTTCGCAGAAGAGGCTGCCGCGCTGACGTTGACTTGAGATACCAAGGACATCGGAGGCTGTGGGAAGGATTCGCTGGTGAATACTGCGCGCGTGACTCGGCCGAGGTCTGGTGGCCGCATGGACAGCTGCGGCACTGACGCGGTGGTCAATATAGCCGCCGAAAGTCCTGAGTGAATGATTATTGCACAAGTGTTGTTAGCGCGTGTTCAACTTACTTAACACATGCAAGCCACGAGGGGTTCGTGAAGCCGATGCGGCATTATGAGGCCACAACCCAGCTTGAACCGACATCGCGGGGTTTGAGCAGCGCCTTCGAACGGCAGCGTAACAGACACGGGCGAGACCGCCATCATTCGTGCATTAGTAGGCTTCTGCGCAAGCGTCATAAGAGAAAAACTGCTTCTCCGAATGGCGTTGGGAAGAACGGAAAATTTAACGACCTCATGTAAGGGCGGGTGGCTGATTGCTGATAGGGCAACGTAGTCGCGCGCGATACCAAATCCGGACATGAAACTTACCAGGGAAGGTATGACCAGAGTGACATCAGTCCTTACATCAGTCCTTGCCTCCGTGATATATGAAAAGTCCCAGTGGAGAGCTGGCTATCAATACGCCGTGGTGCTTTTGCATCTACGCTCGTGTTATCAAGCAACACGTCGTCCTGCGGGCCCTGTGCTGATGGATGTCCTTGTCCCATCACTACCGACTGGCCTTGAAGACATATAATTTCCCAACAGGAAAATCAGCCGGCAAAGATATCGCACCAGAAAACCGGTTCTGCAGAGAGGCGGTCAAGTGGTCCCGGCCATGGCGTCGACGTCACGGCTATATATCATTATACTCTATCCCTACAATCTCACATTCCGTGCCCCAGGACAGAATGCCAGATAAGAAGGGGATATTGACTGCCTGTCAAAGGCCCACCCAGTGTTCATTAGGTATCTTATCGGATGCTTCACGTTATACAACCTTAAGTTTCCTGCTTATCGATGGTACCGGGCCTCACCCCCTGATATTTGAGTTCACCAGCACCTTGGGTCTAACACAGCAATAACAAACAACACAAGCACTTCCAACGGGTTCATAAACCAATTTACATGGTATCTCCCTTGACCGGGCTGGTGTAGCCTAGCGGTAGTAGCTATTATTGTATTATACTTAAAGGTCTGAGGAGTTCGATTCCCTCTCCGGTCATTTCTTTTTCTTTTTTCTTTTCGACTTCATCAAGGGTCCCTTCTTTTTCCCCTTTTTATTTTATTTTCTAAATCTTCATCTCCCCCCATCATTTGTCTTCTTACAACCCAAATGTACTCCATATGATCTTACCTGAAATAATCAATTTTGAATTCCGAACTTGTCCGCCCCGTCCCAGTAATTATACACACTGAGGTTTTTGAGATGCCCTCAAGCCGCAAATATACACAATCATTATGCAAGCTACAAGAAACACTTATTCATATTCAGATGATTTGTTACATTAATCTTGCGTATGCTGTTGTTACTCTGTGGCGGAACGACTTCTCGAATATTCCAGGATGGGAGAATCAATATTGTTTGCGCCCAGGAAGCAACTTGTCGAACTCGAGTCGGGTTAACTCCCCTTTCTCTAACTTTGGACACTTTGGCCTAACACACAAATGTAAGGACTTCCCATTTCTGGCCACCTTTTGTACAGGTACACCAAGTTATATGGGAAGGAAATTCGGATTAGATATTTGGATTTCAACTTACCCCTATCTGTGGAAAATCACAGACCACCTGTCTGCTTCCCCTGTGGTATTGTTATTTACGTAAGCCATACCACGATAGCCCCAGTCTTATGGAATTCTTCTTTGGAATTGGAATAAATATTTCTAAGTAAGAAAGACTTTTAGGGGAATCAAAACAACTACAAAAAGTGAAGAAGAAGACATAAATCATGGGACCAAGAGCAATGACTTTACCCCAAGCCAGAAAAGGGAATACAAGAAAGAAACGCTGGAAATCACGACTGACAACCTCTTTCCCCCTAAAAGCCACCCTCACCCTGAACCCTCTTCACCGCCCCCACGAGCCCCTTGGCCCAACTAAAGCGCCCCGGGTCGACGCCCATGGCCCCCTTGACCTCGGCCCCGTCTCCGTCGCGCCAAATGCCGTCGTGACGGCCGACCGCGCCGTAGCGGTGCGTGTTCTGGTTGCGGCGCAGGGCGTCGATCCACGACTTGCAGACCTCGGGGCTGTCGATCATGACGTTGACCTCCTGCGAGTGGAACCAGCTCTGGGTGTCCTGGTTGCCGCTGCCCGCGATGCCCACGCGCTCGTCCACGATCATGAGCTTGATGTGGCACGACCGCTTCTTGCGGTCCGCCGCCACGGGCTGCGTCTGGTCCTTGCCCACGTACCAGTACCAGTGCAGCTTCTCCTTGCCCGCGTCGGAGAGGGCGCCGTACAGCTGGTTGGAGATCATTTCGTTGTGGCCGCCCTGCATCGGCAAAAGCTCACCCTGGAACAGAAAGAAAATCGACTGTCAGTCATGCAAAATTCTACGAGTACAAAAGGGGGGAAATGGAGACTTACCACATCGTTGTATCCCAGACAGATATAACAGTACACATCAATACCACGCTCGCAAGCCTCCACGATGGCCGGGACCAGCGGCTCCGCGTTGAGCGTGGGCGACTGGATGAATACGTTCTTGGTGGCGTTACGCAGGGCCGAGAGCCAGGCGGCGTTTTGCGGGTTGGCGAGGGACTTGTGGTTGGGCGGTCCGTAGGGGTCGCGGTTGACGAGGGCGATGGGGAAGGGGGCGTGGGCCGGTTGCGGCACGTAGGGCGTCATCTGCTCCTCGGGCTCACACTCGGGCGCCAGGCTGCCCTTGAACCCCTCGTTGATGGTGTGGTTCAGATGGCGGCACACGGCCTCGACGTGTGTCTCGTTGGGTCCCCCGGCCACGGAGGCTTGGACGCGGGCGATCTCGCTGACGAGATCGACGTCCCAGTGCGGCTCATCGGCCAAATGCTCCGGCAGGTTGCTAGGAGGAGTGCCGTTGTTTGTTTGTTGAACGGGGTTATCGATAGTTTGTCCGGTGGGAAGTCCAGACGGGTTGGTTTGCGGCATAAGGCCGGCCGTGTTACCTGTTTCAGGATTCACTGTAGCTCCGTTGGCGCCATTTGTTGCACCATTGACCGCGCCGTTTGCCACACCGTTCTGCGGAAGAGGGGCATTTCCGTTCGAGGTTTGCAGCGCGTTTTCTGTGCCACCAGCTCCAACCTCTTCAGAAGAAAGTATGTGGTCTGCCTCAATACCATATGCAGCAGCCCGCGGTGCCATCCGTTCTGGATGTATAACAACCTTGCTGTTGATTAGCGTCCCCTGACTTGTGAAGATCTTGTCGTGGCTGGGAGTGAAGCTCTCCTTCCCCTCCAGTCCTGCACCCGCCGGTGTATTATGTGTGGGCAAAGGCGGCTCCATCACCTTGTGCCAGCTCAGCAGGGCCATATCGTACAACGAGTCGACCACGGGGCCTTCCACCTGCACCATCATCTCGAGGTTATCATTGTCCTGAATGTTGTTGCTCTGCAGTACGGCAACCTTGCGGTCGACGACCATGTACTTGGCGTGGAACGTGCCGAGCAGGGGGTCGTGGTAGTTCATGGCTTGGAGGTCGATGTTGGGCACCTCGTCCTGCGAGGGGAGCCCGACCGCTTTGCCCGTATAGTCCTTCTCTGGCACTACCTTGTGCGGCTGGATCAACTGCTTGGGGCTTCCGCGGTCGTAGATGACCTTCACCACCGCCCGCGTGCCGCGCTCGCCGCAGCGCCGCGACAGCTCCCGCAGGGCGTGGGTCAGGTAGCTCGCCGCCACGCCATTCTGCCAGTAGTTTGTGGCGATGAACACCTCCTTATCCGCTCTCACAATGAGATTGGACATGTGTCTCACAATATCAGGGATACTAGAATCATCTACGGCATCAGACACAGCTCTTTGAGATTAGGGGTTGGGTGGCCTGACTTACCAAGAGATGATAGTGAGTGGGACCACGCCACTGGTGCCCATCAGGGACGGACTGACCATGCCGGAGCCAAGGTCTTCGTTCAACGTACATAACGCATCATGATATAACTGACAGTCGTAGCAGTTAATCAGCAAAGTGGCTCTCAACCAAGACGAAAAGGGGGAGCCCCAGAAGATGAAAGCAATGAATGTTTCTCACTTACCCTTAGGAACAGATCGCTAGGCTCTGTAGGTCCCCATTTCCCGCTCTGCCTCGCCTTCTCCACCTCATCCTTTGTCAGATACCCCTTTCCTATGTCACGGATATCACGTGATGACCGCAACGAGCGCTCGCTGCGACTGTAGAGCTCCTTCCACACGTTACCAGGGGCGAGATCGGGCTTGTCCGCCATCCGCGATGATACGCTTTCCGTCTCCTGACACATACGCGCGAGAGCGGGGTCGATCACATAAGTTGACTCGCCGGCGTTCTCCTGGTTCGCCGCCGGCGTGTCGATGTTGTTCTTGACGTTGGAACGCATATTGGCTGAATTCTTGCCGAAGTTCTGCTGCTGTCTCGAAATGGTGGCAGCGCTAACCGGGAATTCGACAAAAGCTTGATATAAAGTAGAACCAAGCTTCTGGTAACCAGTGTTCTCTGTGGGGGAGGAGGAAGTCATGTCTTCTTCTTCTATCTTCCTAGTAGGTAACAAACAAACAATATTATTACTAACAGATGCCAAGTAGAGTGCCTAGGGACAATTCAAGGAGTTATGGACGGAAGAACGGAACGCAAAGATGGAGTCAGGTATACGCGTTACAGGAAGTGGAAATCCTCATATATGACGGACCCATGCCGTTGAGATGGTTTGGTAGCGCCTGGGTTGGAAAGGCAATCGGGCGATGCTTGCTTATGCCGACGGTATTACTCCCCTATACGCCCGATTCATGATTCCTTTAGGTTAGACGACATTGTACGACGGCACCTCCAACACTTTCTTCGGATCATTTGTGGCTTGGACACTTTCGCTTTGGACACGGTAATGACCTCATCGCATCTGACAGTAGGCACCCAGGAGCCGAGCGAAGCACAAAATACAGCAACCGTTGTTTGTGTCAGCGCCGTCAGCATAAGAGGCTGACGCTTGTGTAACTCCTACATCAACTGGTGCCAAGAAATGCCAAGATTTGCGGCTACCCTGCGTCACAGCCCAAGGTAGAAGGTCAATCATTCCCCGTTCCTATAGGTCTGGACCTTTCTTCCGGAAGGTCGGCAGGCCTGTACTGCGTTCCCGAGCCCATGTGTTCCCTGTTTTCATGATCGAATACCTGAAAGCGCCGACTTCTCGCTGATTTGCAGTCCGGGGCAGCCCTTTTCACTGCCGATTATCCGGGCCATATGTTGGCTCGTCATGAATGACGTAATGCCGACTGGAGCATCAACGGCCATTTGTGCCGACATTTTATATTCGCATACCGACCACAGATCGAAGATTACGTAGCTAGGTCGAAAAGAGTCACATTCAAGGGAATTATGGAATGTAAATCTTTCGAAGATGAACGCGCGTTTAAGCTACGATTGTGGACTGACTGGACCTGTTCAATCTATTTCGCACCACCAGTCCATCGCCAATTGGCTTGCAAACATGCTAATCTATCAATAGTCTCTTCCATCACTTCTATTGTGTATATCGCCATTTACGGCCATCTACAACTCATCAATCGACTGCTCGCTCTTCTCCAGCTTAGCGAAGTCTGTGAAGCCAAGCTCATAGGCCAGGCCAAGCGTCATTCTAGCATGCTGCAACATGTCTACATCACCGTGGATTAGCGCATGCTATCAAGAGCGAGATGGATGGCAAAAGGGGGTACACTTACGATCGAACGACAGATACTTGATGAGATCCTCGGTTCCGTGAATGTGGTCATCTGAATCTTTGAACTCAGACTCGATAACAAAGGCGGACGGGTAGCCGGCCTTGGAAGCCGAGGCATGGTCGGAGCAAGCATAGCCGCACTTGGTCTCGACCCAGGGGATCTCGCAGTACTCCTCGATGACCTTCTTGATGAAAGCGGTCAGGCCGGGGTCGACAAAGTCCATAATGACGCCGACGCTCTCGGGCTTGCCAGCATCCTTGGTCTTCTGGACAAATCCAGTCATGTCCTGCTGAAGCATGGCCTTGATGTCGCGCTTGTTCTGCGCGTAGTCGGAGAAGATGGCCTGGCTGCCGAGAAGACCACCTTCCTCGGCGCTGTACCAGTGAAACTCGATAGTGTTGGGGGCCTTGCCCTTGACAATATCCTCGGACTGCAGGAGGACACGGAACGCCTCGAGGATCGTGACGGTGCCAGAGCCGTCATCGTCGGCACCAGGGGCTGCGAGCATCGAGGGGAACCACAGGTTGATGGAATCTTGATGGGCGCCGATGACGACGGTTGAGTTGGATTGACCCGGGATGGTCGCGATGATGGAGTTCTGGCCCCACGAGTGAGTGAAGTGCTTAGCCGAGACACCGTGCTTGTCGGCACCGGCATCCTTGATCGTATCTTGCACCGTCTTCAGCAGCCACTCAGAGCTCTGGCGCCCGTAGTCGGACTTGTAGTATCGCGTGTGGAAGCTCGTGAACTTCTCGAGATGCTCGCGCATCAGAGTCTTGGTGAGGTTCTTCAGCATGGGGTTGACATCGGATTGCTGCGAGACCTTCGACGGAAAGACGGGCTTCGATTTCGATTTCGAGGCGACGATTTGGGTTCCGAGGTCCTTGTGCTCGGTGATGTCCATGAAGCGCTGGCCATTCTATTGCGATGCCTTCCAGTTAGTATTGGGACATGACACAATATGCAATGCAATGACAGGGGGTGCTGTTGTTGACTTACTCTGCGCAGCTCCCATTTCTGGTCCTCGGTCACCAGCTTTGTCACTCCAGGCGACAGCTCCACGAGGAACTGCTCGGTAGGGTCGGAGGTGATGCCTTCGGGATGGAGATCAAGCCGGCTGACCTCGTCGGCTTCGATGAAGCGAGCGCTAGCAGCTGCCGGCAGCAACAGAGCAAGAAGCGAGGCCTTCATGATGGTGATGGTGATTGCGTAGAAAAGTTGATGATGATTGATTGATGCCGATACTCCGACAACGATGAAACGGGAATGATAAATGCTATGTTGATTTCTATCCAACTGGTCTAGATAACAACTTAAAGGAGGATTGGAATAGATTGAGGATGGACGAATGGAGATGGAGTGGTACAGCTGACGTGGAATGCCCAGGCTGTTTGATTGGAATGGGCGTCACGCGATAAGCAAGTACGGGTCATCCACAGTTGCCTGGACGCTGGAGCCGAGGACCGGCAGGAGCTTTCCAGGAGCTTTCCAGTGCTTCCCCGCCAAGTTGCGACAAGGAGCTTGGGTGGCAGGGTGGGACACTTTAGGAGCTGGCCAATAGCGACGCCACCTCATTCCTTTTCCAGTGCCCTACATCAAATCGATAAGCTTCTACAGTGGACCGTACCTGCATTGGTCTCCCCCAACTTTGCGCTAAATGAACTGCAAAAGATCAGGTGGACTTCATCACAACTCATAAGATGACTCGGTTGCTGATTACATCCCAGGGAAAAAGCCGGAGACACAGACGATCGCGAAATAGAGCGAGTTGGTTTCCAGGTCACAGTATATTCTATTGAGTATGTAACTAGGGAATGCAGGTTACAACCAATAAGTCAAGCCACAGCCCCAGGGTCTACCATATCCACCACCACCAAGTTGCCAGAGTCCGGTGTCTCCGCTTAGCAAGTGGGGACGTTGATCTTGTCGCCGGCGTTGAGGCTCTCGGGGACGACGCCCTTGTTGGCGGCCACGAGGGAGTCGAGGGTGATGCCGAGGGCGACGGAGACGAGGTACAGGGTGTCGCCGCTCTTGATAGTGTAGGTCTTCTCGCCACCAACGACGCAGACGGCCGTGGCGGGCGCGGCCTGCTTGATGCACGACTTGTTGTCCGGGCTGGCCAGCTTGATGGGCACGGTGAGCGTCGCCCCGTTGAGGAGGAAATCCGGGTTGGCGAGGCCGCTGGCCTTGGCGATGTCGCAGATGCCCGAGCCCAGGGCCGTGGCGATCTTGGTCAGCGTGTCGCTGGACTGCACAATGTACGGCACGGTGGAGCCGACGGCGCAGGCACCATCACGCTGCTCGAAGATGGCCTGTCACCCGAGGAGAAGTGTCAGTTAGTTATGTTGTCTCTTATCTTTTGGTGGTGATGTCACCAGGAGAAGCTGGGTTGTTCACTTACGGGCTGGGCAGCCGCGAGGGCAGCGGTGGCAAGGACGGTGAAGGTGGCGGTACGCATGTTGGCGGTTGGGTTGGATTAGAGTGACTTGAAAAAGCGACTGGATGAAGCGAATGACTGATTATTGCAAAGTGCAAGAATGGGTGAGCGAGTGTGAGCGAATGTGGGTACAGTTGGAGACTGATGAGGAGAAAAAGCCATCTATCGAGGCTCTCGGTGATGGTATTTGTATTCACGAGCTCACATCGATTTCTCAAGCGCTGCGTAGAGCCGCGCTCCCAGAAGCATGGTTAGGTTCTGCCTTCATTCCTCCATGTCCTGGATGACGATGCTTGGAGAGCACGTTAGATGAGCCTGGGCTCTCTACAGCATAGCCGCATCAGGCTCGGGCATGTCCGTATACAGGATACCGCACCAAGTGTTGAGGTTTGAAGGTATGCTAAGTTCATCAAGCCACGAGCCATAATTAGATATACTTCTCGTATAAGAATTCACTCCAAGATCTCAAGGCGTATTCCTTGGGGAAATGCTGCATATACCAATCTAAGTTCAATATAATTGGCTTGGTTTTGCAAGATCCCCAGATGCTCAACGGATCTTGCCGCTGAGTCCCTGCTGCAGATATCGGGGATTATACCACTTCAGGCTTATATATTGCATTACTAAATCAGTCCCCAGGAAGTAACCTTGAGCTTTAGTCCGGTGAAATCCGGAAAAGTGAATGGTTCAAATATATCGTGCGTTATCAACCAATTTGAACTGTTTCGTGAATACTTATATTTGTATATGTATAGATGAACTACATCTGCATATGCTTCTGGTATCGAATGTCTGCTCTTCCACTCTGATTTCCTGTCCCTTGTTACAAGACATGGTGGTTCGGTGTTGAGCTTTGCCAAACTATGCCATAAATCTGACAGGTACGCCAAGCTTTAACCAGGATATTCCTGTCTTGTGAGGCAATCCTTTCTCCCCAGTTTGATGCTCCGTTGTTCGACCCAGTTCCCCAAGAGTCTAGGCCGCGGTGTTCGTATTCAGCGGAATGGCTTTAAGCCAATTCACGTTGTGTAACTTCACCCCTTTCTTCTCCCTGATAGCATATGCAATTTTCTTTTCTGACAGCCTCGGTATTGACCTATAGAAAAGTGCTCCGAATAAAAGTTTATAATGCTGTCTATTGGGTCTCTGTAGAGAGGACGAGACATAAACACACCCTACGTGTCTTCTAAGTTCTAGCCAACACATGAATTTATTATAAGGAGAATCTCCCAAGATGTACAAGATGAAGCCGAGTAGCTTAAGCGGCGGCTATTGCGAATTATCTGTCGGAAATAGCTTCACCTAGAACAAGAGCTACGCAGTTCTTATAAGCTGCACATGAGTCCTTTAGAAATGATTGCTTTACCTACCATGAGGCATCGTCAACTTTATAGAGAGGACAGAGAGAGATGTGCATGCGTTATTGCAGTTCTAGTCCCACCTCCACAGATCTGACTCAATCCCACGGGGAAATCCACCTTCGGCTCAAAAGGCATGTGCACTCCAAGCGTTCGCAATCCGATCTGACATGCCGTCTCCTATCTGTCTTGTCAAACCTTAACTAGGTTGTTGGCCTACAGACGTCCAAGCGCACAAGTATCAGATTCGGATAATAAGTTGATGAACCCTTCGGACGATCTCTTGACTCAAACGGCGTGCCAACGCTTGTTTCGACGTCGGGGCCAAAAAAGACCCAAAGTTGGGTGATCGTCGAGACGAGACGAGATCGAAGTGCCAAGATTCCGAAAAATCCGCAGGCCGCCGCAACTGCCGCCCGCCACATGAACAGCTCCGCCGATCAAACAGCACGATGGAACACCGCAATGCGGCACTTTTTCGCAACCAGTTTGCCTATTTAAATATAATGTACCCGGAGCATAAACCGCCCAGAGAAACGCTCAGGAGGGAGATCCTTTTTTGACATAAAGCAAACTTTAGTTGTTTGCGCCTTGGCGTGTCTTCTTTCCTGTTTGACCATCCCGCGTACGAGACTTGAAGGAGTCAGGACAAAGAGACAGCCTGTTCCCTCTTTTTTCTTTTTGCCGCGGCGGCCGGATCAGCAACTCTTCGCGGGCCAGAATGCTTAGCCTGTATGCCAAGAAGGATTCTTAAAACGACGTCGAGCCCCAAGCCGGCTCATCAACAGCCGGTGTCATGGCCGGAAACATTGGGCAGCCAATGTCGCACCTCGTCTCTGCACGTCGTTCGGCTATGTCAGAGTAGATAAGACCAAAGGCCGCCCTAGAAGGGTTTACTTCACTTTTGCTTTGACAAATTACTATCGTTCTCTTCTCTAATCACTTCTATATAATATTCAGAATCTTTTTTAATAAGGAAACAGAACAATACTTGAACTCAACGAACCGGATTTCTTGATTCAAACACACTCACTCACGTAATTATGAAGCACCAATACATCACCGTCAACCGCTTCGCCGCGGCCATGCTCGCCATGTCGTCGCAGGCCGCCGCAGCCGCCGTGACCGGAGCACGCGACGTCACCACCTCCTCCAGCCAACACCAAGCGCGAGTAATCGAGTGCCCCAAGATCCACGTCTTCGGCGCGCGCGAGACGCTGCAGCCGCAGGGCTTCGGCACCACCAAGTCCGTCGTCGACTCCATCCTCGGCGCCCACAACGAATCCGCCACGGCCGAGGACATCATCTACCCGGCCGCCGGCAAGAGCAACGCGGAGTACGAGGCGAGCGCCAAGGCGGGCGTCGAGGCCGTGGTGCGGCAGACCAAGTCCTTCGCCGATATGTGTCCCCAGGCCAAGATCGTCATGGTGGGATACTCGCAGGTACGCCCCCCTTTGGTCGTATATATATATATATACAACTGCACATAACTAACGCACAACCAAACAGGGAGCACAAATAATGGACGACGCCCTCTGCGGCGGTTCCAGCGCCGCAGGCGGGAATACCCAAGCGCCCCGCGTCGCGGACATGCTTGACAGCCGAATCGCAGCCGTCATCATGATGGGCAACCCGCGGCACGCCGATGGACTGTCATACAACGTTGGAACCGCCGAAGCGGACGGAGTACGTTTCCCCACCAACCTCCTTCCCCACTTTTACACCTCAAAACTCATCAGTTCTTATACCCTTGAGAGATCAAATCCATTAACATAAGCTTTCTTTGTTCCAGTTCGCGGCCCGCCCCCAAGGCTTCGAGTGCCCCGCCTTCGCGGCCCGCATCCAGTCCTACTGCGACTCGGACGACCCCTTCTGTGCCAAGGGCAACGACACGGAAGCGCACCAGGCCTACGGCCAGCGGTACGGCCAGGAGGCCCTGAAGTTCGTGCAGAAGAAGCTGGCCGAGATGCCGACGCCTCAGAACGTCGAGGACGACGAGCCTGTGAGCGACAAGCTCATCGTGGCCGGCAAGGACAAGGAGTCGGCCGCCTCTGTGTTGACCGCTGGACTTTCGTTGGTGGCCTTTATGATGGTGCTATGCGCATAATTTGTTCTTTTCTCATCTTCTTCACTTCACCTGAGAGGTAACTAGACTATAGCAAGTAGGATGGGTACCTACATAATTCACTCTTTACCATGTGTTTGAATTTAAGGATTCAAGTCATGATTCGTGCGACTCTGATAAACACAAATATGGCATAATTTTTGATATGAATTAGGGGGCAAGACCATGGAGATCTGGAGGCCTCGCGCAAGGAACTTTGGGTATTGACAACTTATTCGTGAACAACATTGGTGATACCACGGCCAGAAACAGGTTAAAGAATGCGTGGAGCATAAATTTATATCAATTCTTAATTTTCTAGTATTGAGTTTGTCAAAGCATTCGTTTCTCATAGCAACCCCCGAAAAGAAGAATTCCCATCAACTCTACTAACATCTGGATAACATCAGGAAGCCAGTGAAAAACTTCAGAATAATCCTCTCAAGGCTCCAGAAATCATTTCAGAAGACTTTGAAGCTTACTAAAGCAGGTTGAGTGCCTGGACACGCTTATCCGCCAGCATGTACAGACGGTCCATTGGCACTTTGCCGCCGCTCTTGAGGCTGAGCAGCTGAGCGCTCTTGATGAGGTTCTTGATCTCTCTTCCGTTGAGGTTGAGTTGGGACAGCTTCTCGAGCGATTCATCGTTGATGTCGAACTTGTCCCGCCCGGCGCGGTCGATGAAGTTCTCCCACACCTGGCGACGAGCCGCGTTGGTGAGGTCGTGGTAGGGCAGGAACAAGTCCACCCGGGATTGGAACGCGTGGTCGATGCTGGAGATGCGGTTCGTAGTGAGGAACAGGATACCCTGGTAGTATTCGAGCTTGGTGAGGAAAATAGAGACTAGCTCGTTCCGGGCAAGACTTTCGTTTGTACGTGTGCCGAGGAAGACATCGGCTTCATCCAGAAGAAGCATGGCGTTCCACATGCGGCACAGCTCCAGTGCACGCTCCAGAGCCTTCTCGACATCTGAAGGCTTTGTACCAAGATCGCCAGCACTCATGAGATACAGCGGCACTCGAGAGCGCTCGGCGACGGCTTCAGCCGTGAAGGTCTTGCCTACACCAGGCGGGCCAAACATCAAAATGATGAGGCCGCGACCTTTGTCGGGGATGAAGTCGTCAAAGTCTGTCTTGGAGAGAGACTTGTTTTCAACGAAGGCCCAGGCCAAATCCTTTTCGCCATCTGGAAGAACAAGCTTCTCGAAAGCTTCATCGTTCCAAGTCATATCCTTCAGCTCGCTAACCTGGAGCTCACACCACTCCTTGGACTTCATGTCGAATCCCTTCATCCATGGTGTCGACAAGAGACACTGTTCATCAGTCAGGGTATGTAAATCCTCCGTGCGCTCAGCCGGCCCTTTAGCAGCTGTAGAAACCTCTACCGGGGCTGCCGAGAAATCCATCTCGTACGGAGTGTCGGAAAGGTCAGGATCAGCCGCTTCAACCTCCTCACCGGCAGTTTCTTCGCCGGACAGGGGCCGGAGCTTGGGCTTCACGATGTTGCAGCTTCGGTAATATGCGTAGGCATCCACGCATACCTTGCCAGCGACGGGTCGCTGCTCCGGCTTCTCTGTCTCCAGTGTGATCTTTGTGCCGTTGCAGATCATGTACTTGTAGCCGCGGAGGCTCTCAAACTTGCGCCCTCGTTCAATGAAGGTAGCCTTGGTCTTCTCGACATCGGGGAGGAACGAAATAGGGTAGACGGGCAGGGCCTGGACCCGCCTGAACCCGTCAAAGTCGCGCATGCTGATACTGGTAGTTGTGAACCCACTGGCCTCGCCGTTCCAATCAACATACTCTATATCAATTAACCAGGCTGCGGGACATGTGTTGGTCTCGGGAATATGTCTGTACTTGACCACCCGGCAGATGGTGTCGACGCCGAAGAATTTGGTAATTACCAGTTCGTTGGGCGGAAAGATTTGCCAAATGTTGTCGAAGTTCACCTTGCCCGTCTTCTTTGTCAGGGCATGAGAGAGAACCGAAGAGGCGATGACAGGGGTCAGGAAAGCGAGAAGAGCAGTAGCCGCGTTCTTCAGGTTCCCGGCTTCAGCCGTGGAATGGAACGCCTTCAGAACATCCCAGCGATGGACTAGCGGCATGAAAGGAGGCTCGAAGGTGTAGTTGATAACCTCGAGGTCCAGGTCTTGATACTTGTGCAGGACTTTGTCCAGAACCTTGCGCATGGGCTCATCCTGGACAGTGATGTTGGTCGTGACCCAATGCTTGTTCCGGTATTCGTGGCGGTGGACAATGGGCACCTGCAACGCCCGCTTCTGGAGGTCGGCTTCTTCGTCGTCCACGACGGCGAATTCGCTCCATCTGATCTGGCACGAATTGTATTGGCACTGGTGGTGGTACCAGTTGCTGACCAGCTTGGAGGCGTAACCAAGTTTGGATGCCTCAGAAGCACCACTGCTGTTCTTGGCGAGTGCCATGACTTCGACACCCTCTAGAACTTGGGCATGCTCTTTCTGGGTCTTCTCTTCCTTTGCCTTCTTATCCTCGGAGTCAGATCCAGATTCCGATCCAGACTCGTTGCTGTCGCTCTCAGAGGTCTCTTCTTCATAATCATACTTGGTGGTTCCTGGTAGTCTGGTTAGTATCTCAACGTCATGGCTGTAGTTTATAAGCAGCACCATGGCCTGAGTACATACGTCTTGCTGTCTGCTTGGTACGAGCCATTTTGACTTTTGTTATGCTGTCTTCAGCTGTAACAACTAAGTCGACTGTTTAGAAAAGAGATAGGCAAGATCGTTGTCCAGATGACCTCGAAGTGCTTAGGATGAGATGAGAATGAAGAGGACTGGTTAAGGAGAGGCGCGATGGAACCTCTAGATATACCTATCGTTCGCCTGAGGCAACCAAGGCAGCCTTGTTGTGCCAGTAAGCGACATGAAGCATCTGCATCTAGCAAATCAGGCGCAGCAGGCAGCAGCTGCAGGCAGACAAAGGTTGGCTATGCTTTCTTGAGGCTCTAGCGTAGTGTCACCTATACAATGTGGGTCGCCAAGGCCCGGCGGAGCATTTTGACTTCTGATTGGCTTAGCGGCTAGGCAGAACCAGGGGTAGTGTGGGGGGGATAAGCTCCTATTGGGGCGTCCCTTCCGTATAAACAAACAGTTGTACAAACAAGTCTGAGTCACAGCCCGAAGGAAGGTTCGATTGGCGATGATTTTGCGTTGTTTGCTGCAGGACTCGGCTGCTTCATCCGCCATGAATGAATCCTTCCTGGGCAGCTGCCTGGGGGTATCCATGAGGAAGCCACAGTTCAGATGAGTAGGTAGATTATAGATACTTGCCCATTCATGTATTGCGAGACCATTCACGGATGACCTACGTCATATGCTCGACGGATATTGAAATTATTTGCATATGGTGCAACACTTCCATAGACCAATGATATGTGTACCGTGAAATAGGGGCTAAGGAAGCCTACACAGATAGTAGCCAGTGGCACCAAAGCACCACCATGTACCCACCTCCTTGTCCTGCATCATCCCAGCAGATTCATAAAGTCCATTATGCACAAGCCCAGCTCGAAGCCACATCCGGATTCCCTTTCCTGTCATACGTCGCCTTTTTCGGGTATGGGCAGATGGGCCTCTGTCTGTATACCGTGAGATCGTCCTCGTCATTGTCCCAAGCCGTTGCAATGATTGAGTCAATGGCCGTGCCGTTCTCGGTCCACCGCATGAGTGCCAGAAGGGCGTCGTGCTGGGGATCCTGGAAACCGGGCACGGAGTAGCCCCCGCTGGCCGCCGTGCCGGGAAGCATGGCTGGCTGGCCCCACGAGGCAATATACCACGGCGCCTTGACCGCGGCCGGCGAGCCGTAGCAGTGCTGCATTCCGGGGATCTGAAAGAAGCGGAAAAAGTCATCCACACTCCCACCACCAAGCGCCTTGACTGTCTCGTTGTAGTAGTGCAGCGAGGAACGCGCCGAAATGAGGCCGTCGGCGAGGCCCTGGTACAGGATGACCTTTCCGCCGGCGCGCCGGAACCCCCCGATGTCGAAGTGGTCGGCCGTGGCGTTGCCCGGGTTCGCCCGGACCGAGTCGTAGAAGACGCTCTCGCTGTAGTCCCGCCAGGACCACGACTTGTCGTTGTAGACCCAGTATTTCTCCCACTGGGTGTCGAAGTTCTCGGGGTTACCGTAGAGGGTGTAAACGTCCCACTGATTCTCGCCACTAAGCTCAAGGCCGTTGTATACTAGGTCTCCCTTGGACGTGCGGTAGTCGGCCCAGACCTTCTGGGCCGTCGCGATTTGCTGGGACGTCAGGCAGTTTCGAGTGTCGACGCCTCGCTTGCCGCATTGGATCACGCTGAGGTCCGGCTTGCATGCTTCGGGGTCGCTGATGATATTGTCCACAAGGCCGTCGATTTTATCGCATTGGGACAGGACAGTAGATGCGAGCAGACTGTACTGGGCTGTGGTGGTGAAGGCCTTCGGGTCGGTTGACGGGAGGTTCCAAGTACCCAAGGCCGTCAGCCAGCTCATGAGGCCCGTAGTGGGCCAGGCCGGAGCGCCCACAAGCACTCCGTTGAAGCTGCTGGGGCTGATCTGGATCTCCTTCAGGCCTTGCCTGCCTCCCGTTGAGCAGCCGGAGTAGTACGAATAAGCGATGTCCCGGCCGTAATAGGCCGCCGTCAAACGCTTTCCCAGATCGACCGAGCCGTGCATGGCTCGGTAGCCCCAGTCCCTCTGCGCCTCCACGTTCTTGTAAGCCCAGCTCTGGTCCGATGCAGAGTTGTGGCCCGTGTCGGTGGACAATGTGGCGAAACCGTAGTGTGGCCCAGCCGCCATGTCCACCCAGTCGATCCCCCCCAAGAAGCCGCCATTCCCTGTGGCCAGGAACCTCGAGTTCCAGTTGCCTTTTGTGGGGAGGAACAAGCCGAACCTGTAAGACGACGTGCCGGACGAGGACGCACGAATGATGACAGCACACAGCTCGGGGAGATTTGTAGCGTTGAGCGGGTAGCCCTTATTGGAAGGGCCTTCCCCAAACGAGCCTCCCCCGGGGACGGAATAGGCGAGTTCTACCGAAGCACCCTGGGGTAACGCGGCAGTGAAGGTCGACGCTGTACAAGCCCCAACTTGGAAAGTATCTCTCGGTTGATATCTGGCAGCTGCATACTGCAGAGCTAGAGTCGAGATGGCCCACAATATGGGTAAAGAGATGAGCGCCATGCGGAAGAGTTGCTCATAGGGCGGGTAAAGTGCTGCTGTTGCATCTGCTCCACCTTCCCGGCTCGCTTCAGAGGCAGATGGAAATTGCTTTATATTAACTTGCCTATCCGTTCTAGGGGGCCCCCGGGACTCGGGCTGACTAAGACGTACCTCTCGCCGGGTTCCGGTGGGCTACCTTCCCGTTTGGGCCATCGCGCATCCCTGGCTTCGATTCAGCAGCTTTGGTCATGAGCGTTTGCGCTGGATCCCTTATACGCCAAGCCGGCACAAAGATTAGGTGAGGGCGGGTTGCATCAAGGCAGAAATGTGGAAGGTCTCGAACCGTACTATCGAAGTGTGCGCGCGGTTTGTGTCGAACGGGACAAAAGTTTGTCGGTGGCGCCAAGAGAGGGTGGTCAGGATCAGCTTTTGTGGTACATGATAGTAGAAGCTCACTGGATATCCATGAAGACTAGTAAGACTAAGGAAAGCATTGCTGACGTGCTCGAAAATAACTTAGACGATTTGAGCAGGTAGCCGAGATGTCGTAAGCACCCCCTGTACAACCAGGGGTTCCTTATTGGTGAAGCATCACGCCTGCCTACCCCGCGTCATTATATCATTTCTCAGGGTTATGGTTCGTCATATTACATTCATTGTCTTAGGGCTGTCGGGTCCGCTGCAATATTACCACCACTTTTACGCCAATAAGAACAGTATCCCGCACAACACCCGGAGAGATTCGATAGCTTGTTTTTAGCGCGAAAAGGGATGCGGTCATGGGGTCTGGTTCCAAGGGGGTGGTCGCCGGGTCAGCCAGCCATCGAACTTCCCACGGCTTCAAGGGGCGCGTTATATAAAAAGCTTACGCCGAAGCGGTGTGTCTGCTGTTCCTGAAGATCCGAGGTAAAAGCAGATCTTTCGGTTATTTATTGCCGGCAGTTCAAAACTTCAAGTACAACGTACCATGCGCCACGGTAACGATCTGCTACGACCAGGTAACTATTTCCGTCACTTGATGACACAGTTAATATGCACTCTCACCCTCGGGATAACCATGGACCCTTCCTAAACGTGGCAATTGACAACTAGGGGAGTGACTGAAGGACATAATTATGGGAAAGATTTGATCACGGAGAAGCTACTGGGAGGTCATGGTATTGTGGCTAGAATCGAAATGAATTATATGTACCAAGATCTGTAATGACAGAGCAACCTAGATAAAATGGGAGCTGGACAAGCTCGGTTCTGGACTTGCTGCATCTGACGCCGCTCACTAACACTAAAGCTTTTACAACAAGAAATACATAGCAGACCCCATCATCGCCGCAGTGATGAAAGCATGGAGCTCGTATGATACCGAGGAGCCTGCCTTGACCGGGCCGGTGGGTCTGGCACCGCCGGTCTTGTTGGTCGGAGTGGCGCCTTTTGTGTTGTTCTGCTTCTGAGCCGGGGTGCCCTTCTGACCGCCCTTGGGCTTGTTGCCTCCCGTCGCCGGCTGCGTAGCGTTCTTGGCGCCGCCCTTCTGGCCGCCCTTGGGCTTGTTGCCGCCGGTTGCGGGTTGAGTCGCGTTCTTGGCGCCGCCGTGCTGCTTACCACCCTTCTTGGGCTTGTCTCCGGTGGCAGGGGTCGTGGAGTTCTTGGCCGCGCCGCCATGCTTCTTTCCTCCCTTGTTGGTGGTGACGGCGACGGGCGCGGTCAGGAAGCCCTTGGTCTGGGCCTCCTGGATGCCTTGCATCCACACCTTGGCCATCTTGGCGTAACCGGCGTCGTTAGGGTGGCGCGAGTCGTTGAGGTCGGCCGTGGTGGGGCCCTCGGGCGATCGCATGTCGACAAGGACGAACTTGGCCTTCTTGGCCGCCATGTCGGTCGCCAGGATCTGGTATTGGGTGTTGATGCCCACGCGGCACTTGTCCTGAGCGGCATCCTTGTTGGCGAGGACGGTGGCGAGGACAACGGTGGCGCCCGGGCTGTCCTTGTAGATCTCCTCGATCATGGCGCCGACGTTCTTGCCGGCGTCGGGCACCTCGCCGCCCTTGTTGCAGTTGTTGGTGCCGGCGTCGAGGAGGACCAGGTTGGGCTTGAACTGGGGAGTCGCCTTCTTGACCGACTTGGCGATCTGGTCGATGACGAAGCCCGATGTGGCCTCGACCTGGTTGTTGGCGAAATCCTTGCCGTTCTTCTTGGAGCCCACCATCTCGGCCGTCATGCCCTGAGCCTTCAGCAGGTCAAGCAAGTCCTTGCGGTAACTGTCGCCCGTCGTGGAGCCAACGCCGAAAGTGACCGAGGCGCCGACCGGCATGATGCGGAGCGGCACGGCATCGGCGCGCTTGAAGTGGAGGCTGGCGACATCGAGGTAATGAACATCAGAATCGGAATCAGCGGACGCAACCAGTGCTGGGTAAGGATCTTTGTTAGTATTAACCAGACACATACAAACAGATGCACTGCTGAGTAGAGGCAGAGTGAGACTTACCGTGTGCTGCAATAAGAAGAGAAGCCAGCAACATGATGTTGAAAATATAGTGGAAACCACCAAAAAATATTACAAAGAAACAAACGAAGAAAGTTAAGATGCCAAGAGGATTGACAAGCAGATCCAACGGTGAACAGCAGGCGCAACCGAGCTATATACAAAGCCAAGACAGCCCTGCAAGTCGTCGGGGGACTGCGCTCTAGACTCTGTCGGGGCGGCAGTCTCACGAGAATTCGGGACCCCTGTGTCGATCATGCAGACTAGTACCCCTGTCGGTTTCATTGGGGCAGGCTTGGCAGGCGTGCACGCCGGCCAAAGACGACTCAAGACCCAGCGATCTCCGACGACTTCTGTATCATGGCATGAGCTTGGTTAGCTTATTTTCTAAATTTGCTTCCTGTCGTTCGTTGTGCCTTGGCGTTCTTGTTTGACCAAGTGGAGTATATCCGGCGCCGAGGAGCCCGTCCAGTCGACAGACAACCACTGTCAGACCCTCTCCTACTACGGAACGGGCGTCTTTGTGTTGGCCAATAAGATACACTCACGAACACACATAATGTGTGATTGGTCTCGAAACGGGAATATTCGGTGATAATCGTTCGGTCGTTGTGAGGATATTTCTGGTGGTGGGGAAACACGAACCCTATGGTTGGACTTGATCTTCGCAACCCCAGTTACCATGCACAGGCAAATGGTTCGAGGAATTTCAAAACATTGTTCTAAGTGTGTTACAGTACATGTCTCCCATAGGCGCCGTGGACTGTTATTGTCCATAATAATAGACAAACTCCGTCAATAAGATCTGTGACCCGAAAGGCAGTGTTCATCCATTCATCCAGACATGCACGAGTTTCTAACTACGACTACGATTATGGTCTTGAGTATCATCTTGATTATACCGAGTGCTTGTATCGGTAGTCGTGTTTTCCATGTCGTGAAAAAAGTAATAGTAGAATACCATTCATTACCCCTATCCACACAGAGCCGAGTGGAAGGTGCGGTCAGAGTGTATCCACATGAAGTTGCACCGCGTCCCGGGTATGGGTCTGGTCATTGAAACATCTAATCTAAGGTCCAATGGAACGGTAAACGGTCTCCATGGGGTTGCTCTTTGGCCTCATGATTAAAAGGGGGGCCGAAGACAACTGCGCGACGCCCAAGCACCGCCAGACACGCACAACCATGTAACAGTAATAACCGAGTATTTCCAGAATTTTCACGAGTCAAGGCATCTCATACGTTTTAGTTAAGTCCCAGAAAGAGTGTTTTAATAATCCATGTCGTCTGTGACTCGCCACAACATCGGCATCTATTAGCTAAACTGATTTACTTTCAGGGAAATTTTGTGTTAGTGGCAGCTTGCCCTTCTGACATACATGCCTTGCCAGTTGATTCAGTCTGTGAAAAGCCATAGAGGCACAAGTCCAAAATAGATGATTGTGGCAAAACAAGCTATGATGATGAGAAGAATATTACTATTACTGCAGCTGGTGGTGGAGCTATCATCTCCGTCACTGCATCCCTGGCTTGCACATATACGATGTCACGTTGCCAAAAGGAATACTACACAAGAACCGCAATCTCGACTGGGAAAACAACTCTTCATTCCGGGACTTTTACGCGGACTGGAATGTGTGTATGATAGGTATATGGTTCACCCATCTGGGTATTATTAGATCTAGGGTCACCAGCAACAGAAGTGGAGTTGAAGTCACACTATTGGGCCATAGAGACCTCCTAATGTGCATCGTAATGACTGCATATTTCCTCTCATTTGTCTTGAATACTCCCTATTTTCCCCCAAGTTGCACCGGGTTAGTCTAGGAGAGATGGGAATTTCGAAAGATGCAACTTATTTTTGAATAAATCTAAAGATAACACTGAGAACCTTTATAGATTGCATGAATTCCGAGCAAAGAAATGAGCAAGATGAAACTATGCGCTTGCTAACCCAACACTGGCTCTTACAGCCCCCGCAGTCAAGTCATTACTACCACCGGTGTCAGCTGCTCCATCCTCCCCCTCGTCCGCTGCGATTGGGGGCCACCTCCGAATCTCCTTCATCCGCTTTGCGAACTCGGCTCGGTCATTACGCCACCGGTCATCCACCCCCTTCATGGCTTCGTGTCCCAGCCGCGCCGCCTCCTGGTTGACCCACCCGAGAATCGTGTCAATGTAGTCCGTCTCCGTGCCCCACAAACTGTGGAACTCTTTGCTGCTGTTATGGAGAGCCATCTTGTCGCGGCGGAGGCCGTACTCCCGCCGCATTGCCGCCTCCGCGGGCAGTTCTGCGCGGCCCGAGAAGACGCGCGCCACGACCTCGCCCTGGAAGTCGAACAGCGAGAACGTCGAGATATGATACTGGACCCCGACGAAGGCCAGCGTCGGGTCCGCCAGGTAGAAGACGTCTTTGTGCAGGTTGTGCGTGACGCAGCCGTCCGACGTGATGATGACCTGGTCGTCGGCCTCTTCTAGGGGAACAGCGGGAGCCTGAAGAGGGCCCAGGAAGGGGTACGAGGAAATGTAGCCGGTCCCCAGAACGACGCGGTCGACATCCCGGAGACGCGTTCCGTCCTCGAGGACCACCTCGAAGGGGATGGGCGAGTCCTCTGACAACGACGCGTCTCCTGTGTTTCCCTCATGCCCAACGAAGGCTTTTATGCCCGCGACTCGTTGCGCGCTCGAAGGCAATAGGGAAGAGGGCAAGTCAAACTTGCCACCACGGGAGCTCTGATAGATGTGTTTGGCTGTGCTTTCACTTTCGCGAGCAATGTCCAGCGATGAGACGCCAGCGCCTATGATGAACACATTCTTGTCACGGAAGATCTCCGGGGTGCGGTACCGCTTCGAATGCATCACACGGTCCGGGAAGCGTTGCTTCAAGTCCAGCAAACCAGGAATATCCGGCACCCGGGGCTCATGGTAGTGGCCACTTGCCACAACCACCGCATCGAACTGCCATGTTCGGTCCACGAACTGAAAGTTGTTATTGCCAGGCCCTGACGGAGCAAGTGTGCGGGTGTGTACAGTCCATTGCGAGGAGCCTGGGGTTTTGTATACCGACTCCACGCTGGTGTCGTAGAGAGTCTTCTCTTGTGTCCCAGCATGCTTCGCCAATCTTTGTATGTACCGCTCCAGGTGGTCCTGGCTGACAAAGTCCTCAGTCCCTTCTGGCCAGTCCAGCAAAGTGCTCCTCATGAGTGAAGTGGGCACATTGTTTCGCAGGCCGGCATAGCA
Organism: Apiospora arundinis; assembly: GCA_039105305.1. NCBI lineage: Eukaryota > Fungi > Ascomycota > Sordariomycetes > Amphisphaeriales > Apiosporaceae > Apiospora > Apiospora arundinis. The sequence continues at coordinate 3,974,757 of JAPCWZ010000004.1, forward strand.
CGGACCAGGCGGTGCGTGAACGACGGAAATTTCATCAAAGCTGGCTCCTTCCGGGATGCTAGAGTCAAGCTCTTGGGGGGCCGGCGGGTGTTCATTGGGGTAAGGGGGCTCGTTGGCCGCTCGGGAGTCAAAGTGCCATACACCGCCGGCTATGCTTGACCGCTCAAACACCGTGACGTCGAGCCCGTACCGGAGCAAATGCGCGGCCGAGGCAACCCCCGAGATCCCGGCGCCTATCACGGCCACCTTTTTGACATCGCCGAGCAGTTGGGTCTCCTGAGCGACCGAACCCATGACGGAAAAGATAAAAAAGTGATAATTTAGATAATGACGGAAGCTAAAAAGCAAGCTCAGAGTGAATATGGACGATAACGAGCAGCAAACACTAGCATACTAGTCAGATGAAATGCGCGCACAAAGTAAAACTACAAGAAGCAGCAACGTGCTACGTTTTGGGTTCTCTCGCGCGCGTAGACTCAAACACTGAGACTGTAAACGACAGGCCAAGAGTCCTCTTGATACGAATAACCAAGACTCCCGCCCTTCCCAACCACGAGATATTGCATCATCATTCGCCATTGCCCATGCTCTCGCCTACCTGCAACTCTTTCGCAGCATGATGCCATTTGCTTGATAAGCCTGGAATGGCGTCCGGCGTCCTCAGCCCTCCCCCACACTGTGTCACAACCAAAAGAGCTATGGACCAATATGCACTTGGTATGGCGTGCTTATTCCCCCCTCCCTCCGGATCCTCCACGCCGACTCCTTATCTAGGGCGTTTCGGCCTTTTCACAACACCGAACCCAGATAGTGTTTGACCGATTCACATGTACGATAAATCGTCTCCTCCGGAACGTTATATTATCTATAAACCAAGGATTGAGTTAACTGATATGATTATACCAGACAGATATACAGGGATAAAAGCGTCAGACTTGCAATTTACACAAACATCATATCATGAGATAATTACGGCCCTGTAGTACCACACTTCACCGTAAGAGATGCCATAATCGCACTGTTGTGACGAAAGGGGCTTTATTAGGCGTAAGGGACAAGTCAGGCGCTTTTGAATCGAGATTACTAGTTGGAAATAATTACAAGATATCTGGCCTAAGCATTCACCGAGGCCGAGGCAGCCCTCGCCTTTTGCGCTACCTCGCGGTGATGCAAAAACCGGATTAGGAGGGCCATGCCTATTTCGCCCACGTTAAGGAACACAGTCGTAATGAACCCCTTGCGGTAGCGCGGCGCCTCCACCTGCTGCCAGATGATGAGCGGCAGCCAGGCCTGCACGACGTACGCCATCTCGTTCATGGACGCGACCACGAACGCGCGCTCCTCGTTGTCGTCGCTGCAAATCTCGTGCGCCCACGCAAAGGTCAGCCCGGAGATACCGCCGCCCATCATGCCCAGCACGTAGCACGCCCACTTCCAGCCCAGAGGGATGTCCCAGGCCGCCAGACTAGAATTCAACACGATGAGAATGGTCCCCGCAAACACGATAGGCGGCCACCGCGCGCCCCGGAACACTGAGTCGGACGACCAGGCATAGATAAGCGTGAAAACGACGGCCACGGCCGACGCGATGGTCGGATACGAGTTGACGGCAGTGATGCCATAGCCTTCGGACTTGAGCCAGAGCTGAAACGCGGGCTGACTGCCGTAACCGGATCCGTTGTTGAAGAAGATGTACAGTAATGTAAGGGCGTAGATGTGCCACGACGAGAAGATCTTTTTGAACGTAGCCTTGCTGTACGAGCCGCCCCTCCCTCGCCCCACGCGGCCTTCGTGCCGCATCCGGGTCCGGGCCAGCTCCTTCTCGGCGTCGGTCAGCCAGAAGGCGCGCGTCACGTCGGGCACGTCGGGCATGAGGAAGAAGCCGACCATGGCGATGGGCAGCGAGATGACCGTGTTGATGATGAAGAGCCACTGCCAACCGCGGTAGCCGTGCACGCCGTCCAGCCGGTACACGGCGGCCATCAGGTAGCCCGAGAACATGGAGCCGATGGAGCCGCAGGCGTGGAAAATGCAGGACCGCTTTGCCAGTTCGTCCTTCCGGTACCACGACCCGATGACGTACTGCATGCCCGGGTAGAAGCCCGACTCGGCCAGGCCGATGAAGAAGCGCAGGACGTAGATCTGCGTCGCACTGGAGCACTGGGTTAGGAGGATGGTCAGGACGGACCAGGTGACCTCGCAGGCTGGGATCCAGATGGAAGGGCGGATGCGAGTCAGGAGCATGTTACTGTATGAGTGAGCATGAAGTTAGCTTCTTCTTCGTAAGAATTTTATAGGAAATAAAGGGGAGGGGTCGGCTAACCTTGGGATCTCGCCAATGACATATCCCACAGTCCAACACATTGTCATGTAGTTCAACTGGTTCCCGTAGAGACCCAAATCTTCCTTCATCCCACTGACGAAGGCACTGCTGATGTTCACCTGGTCGAGGTATTTGATGAAGTAACCGAGGGAGGCGAGGGTGAGGATAACCGCGTCGAGCTTGGTCAAGAAGCGACGCTCCTCGGGAGACTTATCAAAGGTATCCCAGAGGTAGGAACGCCATGTTCGCTTCACCTCCTTGGACACTGCTGGGACAGAGTCGGAGTTGGTATCGCTGCCCCGAGTCGACTCTGCAGACTCAATAGGCGCTTTCGTGTCCGTCAAAACGGCAGTACCGTCTTTTGAGGTCATGATTACACAAATAAGAATTTTTAAGCTGATTAGAACAGCATCTAAGCTCGACTTGTCGATCAACGCCCGAGGTGCTACCAAGGTCCGGAAAACGTTCTTTTAGAAGACCTATATCTTCACCATTGTGCCTCACCGTCTTACCATAGTCATCTAGCTAGTGATGAGTTCTCCTATCTTGCAGATTATGATGCCGCTACGATCTCGTAACACACAAGGGTCCATGACGCCATATAGCAAAGGGTCGTGTTACTGCCGATGGTCATCCGAACAAGGAACCGCCTGACTCGCCCGCATCATGCATGGCGTTCTGCTTGAGGTTCGTCCACGCCGTTATCTACAGTGGACTGCATTAGCAGGTGTTCAATTAAGGTCTGGAAAGTACCCCAGTGGATTCAACGGAGACCGGGCTCATGTTTGGTCGTTTGGTCGGAATGCAACGAGCTGGGGTAGTCCCGTAGAAAGCCCCCTTTTTGGGCTGATGGTGGCAGCCAACGCCGGGTTGATTTCTCATCATCATGTCTAGAACCACTCGAAACTGATACATATATATCGCTATTGGTTTACCATTTGTTAGTAACCCCTCTATAGCCTACCATCGCGTTTTCCGGACTGTGCATGGCGTGCGGAGATGGTGGTGATGACACCAGTGGTGACCCCAATCACGCCATACAACCGCCCTACAACCAACACCGGGCAACTTGGCGCATGTCCGCAATGATCCCAGAGTTGGCGAATTGAGTTCGCGCCATCGATGTCGCATATCACGAATCGGTAGTTCAAGCCAATGAAAAGATCTACATTGTCAATCGATTCGGGCGATTCTTATCAGTGTGTGGCACATCGTGATGCTTGAAAAGAGGGGGAACCATCAAGCTCTGGAGCCGAGAGATCAGGTCCTCTTGGAACGCACCTTCACCAGATCCGATTGCTCCAAGTTTGGGGTCAAGAAGAGGAGAAGTCTCCTTACTGGTGTTGCGTATTACAAATGCATGGAATAAAGAGAGCGCCCTCGATTCGTGGCTCTGAATAGACCTTCACTCTCGGTCTCAGCCAATATATTAATGCTATGTACTTCCGGGGGTAAGATTCTGGGACTTAGCCACTGTACAACAAGAATTGGATTTCAGTTATACCTAGATTTAATACTCAGGGTTGATACTTTTATTGGCGTTTCTGTCCAACCAGAATAAAGCCTTGCAATCGTTGTCATCCAAGATGGCCCCTGCCCCTATCGCAGACCATATTGTGGACGTCGCGGAGCCAATCAAGGATACTCTTGGTCTCCCCGAGAGGACCTTGGCCCGCTTCAAGAAGGGCGGCGTAGACCTCTCCAACGGCTACCCTTATCGGCCCTCCCGGCCGCTCTACCTACAGGATATTTACAAGATCCGCAGCGAGCCCTGGGAGCACCACGACGCCGGCGCGCGCGCCGACAAGTCCAAGAGCGCCCTGCTGTCCGCCGCTACTAAGGTCACGGACCTGACAACGCACATCGGCACCGAGATCGAGGGCTTGCAGCTCAAGGATCTGACGGACCAGCAGAAGGACGAGCTCGCTCTGCTCATCGCCGAGAGGAGCGTCGTCTTCTTCCGCAACCAGGACCTCTCGCCGCACCAGCAGCATGAGCTGGGCAAGCACTATGGTGTTGTCGAAATACATGTGAGTGACTATTGCTGCACCCAGAACCAGACACGTATTTTGTATTAATCCATCCCATCACTACTGACACGTGACCTGCAATAGCCTCAAGTACCCCAGGTGCCCGGCGAGCCGGGTGTGTCCGTCATCTGGCCGGATCTGATGGCCACGGAGCGCAAGGCCGACTTCCGGAACCCGGGCGGCGCCTCGCGGTGGCACACGGACCTGGTGCACGAGCTGCAGCCGGCGGGCATCACGCACCTGCACAACGACACGGTGCCGCCCGTGGGCGGCGACACGCTGTGGGCGAGCGGCTACTCGGCGTACGAGAAGCTGTCTCCCGGGTTCCGCAAGATCATCGACGGCAAGTACGCCGTCTACCACTCGGCCCACCCGTACCTGGATCGGGACCACCCGGAGGCGGGCCCCAAGTACGTCGAGCGCGTCCATCCGCTGGTCCGGGTCCACCCGGCCACGGGTTGGAAGTCGCTGTTCGTCAACCGCGCCATGACGGACCGCATCGTGGGGCTCGACCGCGGCGAGAGCGACGCCATCCTCAACTACCTGTACGACGTCTACGAGAAGAACGTCGACATCCAGCTGAGGTTCAAGTGGACCCCAGGAACCAGCGCCCTGTGGGATAACAGGTTAGTAGTCAAAGCAAAACTCACAGTCCCTCACTGCTGCTGCGGCGGCCTCCCTTCCTTCCTCCCTTCCTCACTGATCATGATGAACGACCCTGTACGGGCGCTGACCTAAACGCAGAATCACCATCCACAACGCGAGCTGGGATTATGGCGGCAAGTACCCGAGGCATGGGACACGTGTCACAGCTTTGGCCGAGAAGCCCTACTTCGAGCCGAACGCACCCACGAGGCGCCAGGCCCTGGGATTGCTGGATGAAGGAGAATTGCTTGACGATGGACCAGCATAGGCTGAAATGAGGCAATTCTCGGTAGGGGGCAGATTGATAACAGGACAGATTGAAAGAATGGGAACCACTTACGGGCTAGTGTAGGGGGCAATCACGACTGTGCCGATGAACAAATTTACACAAATGACTGTATCAAAGGCATTGCTCAGCTATCGTGAACCGTACCGCTTGGAATGCCCTCTGCTTTGCGTTCGTGGTCCACCGAATTCTAGACCCCTAAGATCCCTCTTCTCATATCGTAGTCTATTGCTGGCGTGTCCGAGGCCGGCACAGCGCCTCATGTGCCTCCCGTGGCTTGGGAGGCCACCTAAAGCTTCTCTCCCATTGCCACAACTGGCTAAATAGGGGCCATACCTTGGCGGCCTCTCCATCTTACTTGAGCACTAAATTCCGCCAGAGTGGTAGTAGCCTGTGTAAACTAGTTGAATCTCGGGCACCTTGAGCAGAAGCGACTCCAAGTTGGACGGCGATGAGGCGTTCACGGGCAATACACTAGTCTATGGTACTAGCAAAGCTTCGGGGTACTCTTTCAGGAGGGCTAAGAGACAGAGAAGTTTCATTATCAATGAGAATTTGTTTACATCTGTTCGCCACCATGAGAGCTGCACAGGGCCAGTGAATGAGGCTAGGGAAAAGGGTAGGCGACCATGGCGCAGCTCAGGACTGCTCCAGAATGTAACGGCACTAATCATTCGTTCCTATGTCTTGTGTCAATATTGATCGTCACTATATAGAGTCAACATTACAGAACAAGAAAACGACGATATTCGGTCAATCGTGCCCATCATTACTTACACAGTCGAGTACTGAACCAGCAAGATGCGGAATGTATTTACCCTCGTCTCAGCGCTGCACCTGGCAAGAGCAGGATCGATCCCTCAGGAGATAGGGCCGCGAGCTCAGAGCGATGCCTGCACCACTTTGGACCAAAATATCCAGTCGATTGCGCAGAAGGCCACAGATTCAATCATTGTCACTGGCCAGCAGGCACAGAACTGCCTCGCTTCCCTGCCTTTCAACCAGCAGCTGGCGAGCCAGTTCATCACCGAACTGCGCAAGTACGTCCAGTTCCAGTCCACCCTCGAGGTTCTCAAGGCCCCTCCCAAAGGCTACCCATACCCAGCCATCGACATCCTGGGCGGTCTCGACAAGATCGCACAGACGAAATACGGGAGCCAGTACGAGTTCGACACGGCGATCCTCAACCTGGTCGACTCGGCCAATGACGGCCACTTCTCCATCGGACTGTGCTCGACGGGCCTCTTCGGCTTCTTGCGCAGCGGCCCTGTGCTCATCTCCGCGTCCACCGACGGACTGGCCCTACCCCAACTGTACGTCAAGACTGACGGCCCCTTGATCAACTCGAAGACGGCGTCGCCGGTCACAACCATCAACGGGCAGAAAGCCACCGACTTTCTCAACAACCAAGCCGCCAAGGGCCAGGGGTGCCAAGACCCTGATGCGAACTGGAATAGTCTCTTTCCCTCGCTGGCCCTGCTGGCCCAGGGCCTGCCGTCACAGGCCACCCTGGGCGGTTTCTCGAACCCCACTTTCTGGCCGGGAGCCAGCACAGAGCTGGGCTTCGCCAATGGCACCAAGATGACTCTGAACACCGCCGCCGAGTACCTCAAAGACTCCACCCTGGGGGCGAACGCCGCCACCGTCTTCTCTCGGTACTGCGCGAAGCAATCCTCCGCGAAGAGGATAAAGCGGTCCGCTGTACAGCTCCGGGGCGTCACTCGATTCTCTCGATACCGATACACCACCACCACCGATAATGACGATACCGAGACGAACGGAAAAGGTGACAAGATCATACCGCCCCCGAAGTCGGGCCCGACGGGTTACCCGACGCCGGTGATCCGCGACCCGTACAACCAGATGATGGGGTTCAGCCTCGACGCCGCAACAGCCGTCATGGCCATCACGAGCTTCGACGGCACCGGCATGCCCGACGACGAGTCGGCCGTCTTCGCCAACACGGCGACAAAGCTGGTGAGCGACGCCATCGCGTCGGGCCGCAAGCGCCTGATCATCGACGTCTCGGCCAATCCCGGCGGCGACATCACCCGAGCCTTCGACCTCTTCCGCCTCTTCTTCCCGACCGTGGTTCCCTACTCGGCGACGCGGTTCCGCCGCAGCGACGCCACCGACAGCCTGGCCCGCATCTACGGTGTCGAGAACGCCCAGGACTCTGCAGCCGACGGGCCCTTCGGCTACCGGGGCCAGGTAGCGCCCGATCAGAAAACCCTCTTCGCGTCGTTGGACAGTTTCCTGGGCAGCGGCGCGGCCGAGCTGGGCGTTCCGGTGTCGTCTCTCTACGCCAACTTCGAGTACTCCTTTCAATCGGTGCAATCCGAGCCCATCCGCGGCTTCGGCCCTGTCAAGCAGAACCCCACGGCGGCGCCCTACAGCCCGCTCGACATAATCATCGTGGGCGACGGCTTCTGCCACTCGACGTGCACGACCTTTGTGAACCTCATGACCAACATGGGCGGTGTGCGCACCGTCGCCTTTGGCGGCCGCCCCGCGACGGGCCCCATGCAGATCATGGGCGGGGTGCGCGGCGGGCAGTCGCTCGCCTTCGGGTCGATCGAGCAGTTAGTGAACGGGTCGGCGCCGCTGCTCAAACGGCAGCCGAACCTGCTCACCAAGGACCAGCTGGCGCAGTACAAGGCGAGCATGCCCATCCCGACCGAGGACTTCCCGCTCCCGGTCAAGGGTGAGGTCAACTTCCGCAACGCGTACCAGCAAGGCGACGATGACACGCCGCTGCAGTTTGTGTACCAGGCCGCCGACTGCCGCCTGTTCTACACGTACGACAACTACAACGACCCCAAGACGGTGTGGCAGGCCGCGTCAGACGCCATCTGGGGCAACAAGGGCTGCGTGGACGGGTCCAAGGGCGCGCCGGGGTCGCGCGAGTACAATTCGACGCACCCTAATCAGGGCGGAAGTGGAAGTGGAAGCGGAAGTGGCAGCGGCGACAAGAAGAAGAATTGGGCTGATGTCCAACATCACGCCTCAAGCGCTCTTGGGGCAGCGATGCTCATTTTCGCGGTAACTTGGTTGCTGTGATCTTTTTGTTTTCGTTTCTGCTGGGCAGAAGATTGGGTCTTATTTGATTTGAGACAGAGAATATTTTGGTCTGTGACTGTTAATTGTCCGCCAGGCAGATGGTGTGTTATTGAGGTATGATTCGACGGTGATGACGGTACTTCTCTTGGAAATAAAATGAAAAACTGCATTGAATAGACGGTTATTGTTCCCTTCATGTTCCCTACTTATTTAGTTGGGAATTGAGCTCGCTGGAGTTCTTCGTCCAGGCTCGGAGAGAAGTCGCGATTAAGATTTTGGGGCATATACGTATGTCCAAGTCAGTGAGTTTCTCAAAAAGTGTTTGCAATGATTACTCCTTCATTGAGTACTTGAACAACGTCCTAGCTATTGCAAAAGCCACGATAGCCAGAAAGGAACAGTACAGCCGCGACTGGATTCAAGTCAACGATTTACAAACGGGGTATCATAAATGTAGAAAAGCAAAAAAGTACGCCAAACTTATAAACATTGTACCGGCTGTCCCCAAAACAAATAATCCCAACCAAAAATCTGTACAGCTAGACCAACATAATCTCTATACACAAATACTAATATTTTTTCCCATTACACGCTCCGTGCATTAATGTTCAATGACAGTCGGGCGTTTCGGGGATCTCCCAGGCATCGCCTTCTTTCTTTTCGACCTTGATGGGGGTCTTGTTCAGCAGGTGCTGGCCAAAGGGAGCGCTGTTTTCCATCTTCTTAGGGCTGTTGGCAAAAGGTATGGATGATTTTGCAGTGAATTGGTGTCCCTTTTTCGATACCTTGGGGGTTTCCGCTTGGTTCGGCGGCAGCCACTTCAGGGGGCCAGTTTGAGGGAGAGCTTGTGGAGTTGAGCCCTCGGGTTGGTATTGCACGAACAAATCGGTGGTCTGTTCTTTCGATTCCGCTGTCGGTTGATGGATTTCGATGGTCGGTGTGGTTGGCAAGGGCATACCCTCTGCCTGATTAGAAGGATCGGTCTCGATGCTGTCCCTCACACCGTTTGATGAGGCATAATGAACTTGAGGACTCTGGGCTTGTTCCTTCGGAGGGCTGCGAAGGCTCGAGGTCAGGGGATCTGGAGAATCCGACCTGTCCATCATTGAAATGCCACGCTCCGTTTTTACTCCAAAGGTCTGTGGCGTGGACGAAGACTTTCGGGCCTCGGTCGGAGATGGAAGCGCAGCGAGAGGATCTTGCATTTTAGCATCGGTCTTCGGCTGAGGCTTTGAAACAGGCGGAGTGTCTGCCTTCAATTTCGAAGCTGATCCACGAGCCTTGACGGCTGGCTTAGCTGTGGTCGGGGTAGTTTGGCCAGAGGTTTGGCCCTTCTTCGCCGCTTCTCGGGCTTCCCTCATCTCCTTGGTGACCAGTGTGATCTTCTTCACTCCATGCGTAAGCTTAGAAACCTCGTCATCAGAATCTGGGCCTGCTCGGGAGGGAGATGTTGAAGGTACATGGGCCGGGGCTTGGGGCTGAGAGTACGTCGCCACCTGAGGTGTCGCATTGGATGACACCGATTGCGCTGCAAACGGGTCAGGCGGCAGCGCAGGACTCGGTTCACCTGATTCAAGACCAGTTTTTTTCTTCGATGCCCTCGATTTCGGTCTTGCAGGAGGCTTTACAGTCGTCGTCGTCGTCGTCGTGGCCTTGGTGGCCCGCTTTGGTGCATCCTTGGCACTCTGTGTGCGAGGAACTGTTGGCCGTGACTTCCTTACATCTAACGTGACGTTTGTTCGCACACTCATTGAAGACTCTGGCCGGATGCTCTGGGAGGTATCAGGTCGAGGGTAAGGCGGTGGTCCCATTACGTTAGCCGTCTCCTGCGAGTCATCACTGGCAGTCAGGACCGTCGACGCACCACTAAGGCGTCGATTCGATTGGCGCGATTTGGAATGACTGTGAGATGGAATACCGCGAGCGGAAGCCTGTTCCTCCGTTAGACCTAGGTCTCGTGCAAAAGCGACGGACTGATATGAACCAACCTTTTCTTGAACAATGCTCACAGTCCTCCTCCGGTTAGTATTGGGCTGTTCGACCTCAATTGGACTAGCCGGCTTGACTGGCCTACGTTCTCTGAGGGACTTCCGCACCCCGCCGTTGTTTTCCGCGGAGTCTACCACAGTGCCTTGTGCAGGAAGCGACTGACGGTCGCGCTTGATGCGATTAGAATCGGCCTTGAGTTCCTCCCAAGTAACACTGTTCACCGGCCGATTGGTTGGAATCAGCAGTTTGCTGAGCTCCAGCGCGGCCACGGGCCAATGAACCTCAGGGGGTGGAGGAGTAGGTGCCCTCGGTGCTACTGGCTGCGCAGCCATATAGCCGGAAGCAGTGCGTCGAACTCTCTCCGGATCTCTCGCCTTGCCGATTGACGACTGAGTAGGGGAGCAGTATGTAGGGAGAGGGCCTTGGCGGGGGATTCTGGGATCAGGCAAGGGCTGAAGGGGAACTTTGGCTGCATCCAATTGGTCGAGCTCCTGCTGGGACCACCAGCTGGGGTCATAGGGGAAACCGGGAATCTCAGGGCGATCGAGATCTGACGACAGTGTGCTGCGGCGGCTCAAAGGACTGCTGCTCAGTGGGCTATTATTGAACACACTTATCCTCCGGCTGATATCACGTCCCATCCGACTGGGGCTTTCCTCCTTTGCGTTTTTGGCATCAGAGCCGGCCAAACCACTGATGTGGCTCAGGACACCAGAGCACAAGGCACGGTCGCTGTAGCCCCCTTCAAGTGCACTGATAACTCGGCCTTCAACCGAGAGACCCTCCTCGGCAGATAACTTGACAACATCCCTTGTGATCCTCGCATAAAACTCGGTGGGAACGTTGACTGTATGGCGCTGCATGCCCGCACCTTCCCACTCACTCGCATCGAAGCCGGCAGAAATGAAAATGGCAGCCTTTGGTTCTTGACCAGCGGCGCGTAATCTCTCGGTTTCGCGGCGAAGGTAGTTCCGAGTCTTCTCGAGTAAGACGGAGTACTTCGATTGATACAGTCGCCAGAATTCCACCTCGGAGCCCCACTCCTGGAGATGGACATTCCAGACATTTTGGCCATGCGCGTTATCGATGCAGAGACTAGCATTCTTGATGTTATCTATGTCGCCGGCTTCGCAGGGATAAGAGTTGATGTCGTGCAAACTGAAATAGCCAATCGAAGATTTCTTCCAAGGCGCAGCATTCTTGGGCTGCTTAATACGGCGGGTGTTGTGATCCCAGGCAATGGCTTGTGAGCCGTCCCCGTGGTGCAAATCGATATCAATGATTGCAGCATGGGTCAGTCCGTGGTTCATGAACCCATGCATGATACCAACATGCACATTGTTCAGCCAGCAGAAGCCTTGAGGGTGGTGAGCCGAGCAGTGGTGACCGGGAGGTCGGACTCCTACGAAAGCCCGCTTAGCCTGCGATGTCATGACAGCGTCGACAGCTTCGCAAACGGCACCCAATGCGCCCTCGAACGCAGCCAAAGATTCTTTGCAGAGATAGAGATCTCCTTCATGGAACGGCTTGGGAGACTCAACACCCGGTCCCCGGTCCATGTTGGGCCGCTTGAGCTCGCTGTTTCCAGCTGCCAAATGCGCCTCAGCCGCTTCACAGAGCATCGAAAGCTCTTCCATCCATTTTGACCCATGAACATTGGTAACGATTGGCGAGGAAAGCGATATCGCGCGGTCAGTCTTGCGGATGCGGAAAGGGATATTGGCCAAAGTCGCAGGGTCGAGGTCAGGGTGGATCTGGATCTTTCCATCACAATGTCTGTCGCCGAGACGAACATAAGCCAGGGCAACTCCAAGTGCGCAAGCCTGAAGTCGTTCTGGGCGCTCAACAATCGTGGAAAGATTGCCTTTGGTTGTCTTGGGTCTCGAGAAACGGTGGCCGTAGCAGGAATCGTGGAGGATGACGAGGGTGTCTGAAGGCTTTGCGGAGTCACTGTTATGCAGCATATCCAACTCAGACTGAAAGTAGTTGTGGGCGACGGAGGATTCTGTGACCTTCGGTCTCCGCGGTTCTTCCTCTACAGTCTGCGGACCAAAACCCATGGGCGATCTGGGATTCGGTGACGCCAAACTAGTCGAACTGTCCCTGCGTGAAGTAGCCCGGCTGGGGGCACGGCTGGGGGTGATTCCATTCGTAGAACGCAACGAGGTGGAGGACGATTTCCTCAGAAGATTCGGGGTGCCAGAACGCAGCGAGGTGCTGGAAGATTTCCTGAGGAGTGTCGGAGTACCAGATCGTGACTGGGGAGTACCACTATTGGACACGGAGCGAGAGATTGGGCTGCGCGAACCATTTCGGCCACCTATTGGGGAGACGCCCAGGTTGGTTCGATCCAGCGAAGGAAGGGGTGGGTGGATGGGATGAGGCAGAGGACCGGTTTGCCTAGGCGACGGTTTCGCATAGGCATGAGGCGGCCCGGGCGAGTTCAGCGAGAAGCTCTGCATGGACTGGGCGAGAGCGGCATCGACATCGCTGCGACGAGGCGGTTTGTTGGTGGCGGCATTGTCCAGTTGGGCAGCTGGGCTCCTATGATTAGGGGTCGTGGCCATGACGTTTTGGGATTTTCCAACAATTCCAAAAATGTCAGGTTGCTTGCGCCTAGCTCAGAATCTCGTTGGCGGGTTACCGGATTGCGACGATATATTTCTTCTCAGGCATGCGTTCGCGATGGCTTCTCAATTGCTCCGTCGATCAACCACAACGAAGGTTGCTGCTGTCGGGGGGAGGTGAGAGAGCCAGCTCGATTGGGGGGGTTGAGGGAGTTAGCTGGGCCGGGCGGGTTGAAATGAAGGTGTCTCTGGTGCCGGACTAGATGGCCAACAGGATAAGCAATAGTTATGTACTGTACCGCTCAATGCAAAGTTTCGGGTCCGTCCTATCGTCTATCGTGCAGTATCGAGTATCTGAGTATCCAGTGCGGCGGCTGCGAGCCGGGGCGCGTCGCGTAACTCAAAAAATTAAGTACAAAAAGTAATCAATCAACTCAATGCAACAACAAATCCCCAGCAACTGGCAACTGGCTGCTTTATGCATGTGGGGAAGGTTTGTTCAGAGTCCAGGAGCCCCTGCTGAGACTGCCTGCTGCCGCTGCTGCTTCCCCATCAAGACACAGAGCCGCAAGGATCAATTTGATTGGTTTGGGGGGCCGCCCTTCTAGAATTTGTTGACACCATCAACAATCACGTGGGTTTATGGATATTTCATTCGTCCAAGGCGTTTCAGCTCTCCGTCGCAGCACTGAGCAGAAAGGTAGTGCTGGAATACTGCCCCTCAGTGACGTCTTATTCCAAGTTGACATCTCAGATGTATGCACGCACTCAAGCAAGAGCTGGAAGATCAGGGGTTTCATAATGCAATAAAAAATCAAAATGGCAGAACTCTCTCAGGTTAAGCTCATTGGCTGGAATAGTGCTTACAGTAAACAATTGATATCAGATGGTCAGTATGAACATGGAGTTTGTTGCTAGAGCATAATTGAACAAGATGGGATTTCACATGTTTGCTGCAGAAAATTCATTGCGCAGGATACCTCTTGCATGTATGTTGCCAGTTGCCAGTTCCTGTCTGACTCGGGGCCTCCTCCATGATACCGCCAAACTTATGATTTTGACATATAATAATACAGCAACTTCATTACACAATTAATGATAATTTGTATAGGGACAAATATTTCATTGGCGACTACTGGAATTGTTGTCCACCATTCTATTAATGGCCGTTGGTTCGATTTCAATAATTCTCGTATACACTCACTCATCTGCCGTTGTAGGCTGGATATTTGGTACCGATCTGCTAGTGGCAACCCCACTGTACGCCGCTGCCGGAACCCTGGGAAATTCATCGATTGATAAGCAACCTTCTTAGAAATATTGATTCGCATAACAACTTCTTAGCATTGCTCTCCCTAACTTACCCTTTCTTGTCGGCAACTACTACGTGTGGTTGAAGTACCTTTTACAAAGAATATCGCATCCAACGCATAGCTTACAACCGAAGCCATCGTCGCTTATCCATACGCCCGCCCCAGTAAGCGAGCCGCCACCCCGCCAGTCACCCCGCGCCACCACACGCATCATCCACCATCACCACTATGGCGCCCTCTCTCGAGGAACCCGAGCCCGTGGACGATGTAATCGAAAACCCCCTGAAATCAAAGCCGCAACTCGTTGCGCCCGAGCCGGAACACTGTCCCGGTCCGGAATCCGAACAGGCGGGCAAAGCCGACAACTGCGCCGGCTGCCCGAACCAGGCGATATGCGCCTCCGCCCCCAAGGGGCCCGACCCAGACATACCCATCATCTCGGCGCGGCTGTCGGGCATCAAGCACAAGATACTGGTACTATCGGGAAAGGGTGGCGTAGGGAAGAGCACCTTCACGACCATGCTGGGCCACGCCTTTGCGACGCGCGAGGAGAACAATGTCGGCATTATGGACACGGACATCTGCGGGCCTAGCATACCGAAAATGATGGGCGTGGAGACCGAGACGATACACATTTCCAGCACGGGCTGGAGCCCCGTCTGGGTCTCCGACAACCTCGGCGTCATGAGCATACAGTTCATGCTCCCGAGCCGCGACGACGCGGTGATATGGCGGGGCCCCAAGAAGAACGGCCTCATCAAACAGTTTCTCAAGGATGTAGACTGGGGCGACCTGGACTTCCTGCTGGTGGATACTCCCCCGGGCACAAGTGACGAGCATCTAAGCGTCAACAGTTTCCTGAAAGAGAGCGGCATCGATGGTGCTGTGATGGTCACAACCCCGCAAGAGGTGGCGTTGTTAGACGTACGGAAAGAAATTGACTTTTGCCGCAAGGCTGGTATCAAGGTGCTGGGCATCGTGGAGAACATGAGCGGGTTCGTGTGCCCCAACTGCACCCACGAAAGCCAGATCTTCCGTGCGACCACAGGGGGCGGCGCCGCGTTGGCGAAGGAAATGGGGATACCATTCTTGGGAGAGGTGCCGCTGGACCCCCGGATCGGGCGTTCGTGTGATTATGGTGAGAGTTTCTTCGAGGCTTTCCCCGACAGCCCGGCCTGTACGGCACTAAAGGGTGTCGTACGTGGTCTGGCAGAACAAATAGGCATTGACTCCAAGCTGGTGCTGCCCGACGACTGATAAGCTATAGCAAAGGGTTAAAAACAATAAAGAACATATCAGTGCCCCTTGCCCCTTCATCACTAGTGATCTCAGGGCCTTCCCCCTGAATGGCGAAAGCGCGACTTTCAGAGGGCTACTGTACAGGCCAGAGATTTGTTACTACGGCTGGTATGGTATGATACAAACCATCTACATTACCGAGTGTGACAGCTAATTAGGTAGCTGGTTAGATGACTGGTCGGAGCATTTGGTCAAGGACTGCTTGGATAACTGTTCAAATACTCAGTTGGGTAGACTGGCCATCCACAAAGAGTACTTCGTATACGAAACACAAGTAGCTCAAGGGTATAAAATTACATCAATCCCGGCGTCTTTTCATTCTATGTACCCTGCCAATCCCTGCTCTGTGCCGTAGAGTCTATATCTACTCCTGGGCGAGCTTCTGAGGAATCTCCTCCAGATCGTCGGCGCTCTCAATGTCGAAGACCTTGCCAACCTCGGCCGTGTTTCGCATTAGCTCTTTCGCGCCGGCGTAGATCATTCGCAGCTCGTTGTTGCTCGTGATAGGCAGGTAATACAGCATGACGTAGGGCACCGACAACCGTCCGGATGGCTGCATAGCAACATTTATGTTAGCGACAATCTTTCCCTACCCTCCCAACAGACGAGACAATAATATTTTGGCCTCCACCCCTCAGTGTTCGTTGTCTCGTTTGTGGAGACCCCGTTCTTGTTTGTCCTTTGTAATGCAACGTACCAGGGTCAACGGGTAGCTCAGCAGCACGAAGCGTGGAGAGTTGTCGGGCAGCTCGTCGCCGACTTCCTCCAAGGACTTGTAGACTACCTTGTCTTCATCTTGTCGGATCTCGTGTGTCTTCTTATCGATCGTATCTGGGCAAAGTTGAGTAAGCTACTGGGCGTCTGGGGCAACTCTTGGGAGGCTAGGTAGGTATGTGTTGTCGAGAAAAGGTAGACCTTGCGACTAGGCTTCCGTCGGATATGGCTAGGCAAGTGGTCGTGGTCCGGCGGTTCGATTTAGAGAGACATACATACAGATCACGGCTTGGGGATCGTTGCTACGCGAAGTCCCTAGGCGGAACTTTCGCAGGTGGTCCTTGGTCTCTTGCGAGAAGGTGTACAGTCTCGCTTCGGCGCTCTGTTATATCCGATGTTACTTCCTGGGGCAGTGCAGGACTTGCTGGCTCAATGGAAACTTACCATGTTTGCAACTATATACTAGTAGAGAGTAATAGCTGGAGGATCAAAGGATCGTAGAGAGCCGGATGGTAAGGTAGATTGCTTGTAGGAATGATGCTGTGCGCGAGGCAGACACCACCACCCCGCCATCAGGCACAGTCCTGTAAAGTGATGGAGCTAGCGCGGGGCCCGTAAGAGAGCTCTCATCACCCCACTATCCATGCGCCCACTTCGCCAGCTGGAACGCATCGATGCCTGCCTATCGACCAATGATGCCATCATCAACAAGCGCTCCTCGTTATATGCAGCAACTCTTTCTACGTTTCTACCTTTCGTGCGTTTGTACATTTCGTAAAATTCTCGCATAATACATAAGCTTACATTCTCGCACGTCCGTTTCTTATATATAAGACGTCTTCTTTCCTTATACAATTTTGTTGACATATGTTTTCTCGCCTCTCTCAAGTTGCCCGTCATCTATCCCGACCTCAGCCAAATTTGGGGCACACATCGGCAGCTGCTGCATCAAGATCGAGTGGTTTGGCGTCGAGGATCATGGCTACCGCTACTGCCGAAGAGCGCAACACGCGCACCATTCACACGGCTGCCTGTCTGATTATCGGAGATGAAGTCTTGGGTGGAAAGGTATGTTGTGTAACCTGCAACGAACCTTCTACATGCCTGAAAATCTGCTAATGCAATATTTTAATTTAGACAGTCGACGTAAGGGGATATCTTGATTGGAAGCGAGCAGAGTTACTGACATAGGAGCCCAGACCAATTCTGCCTACATGGCAAAATGGTGCTTCAAACTCGGCATGGTATGTCGATCGCTACTGTTCTGAATTGTCATGCTATGGTACTTACACGATACAGAATCTCAAGAGGGTTGAAGTCATCGAGGATGATGAAGACGAAATCATGGAAGCGGTCAAGAGGATGAGCGACCGCTACGACTTTGTAGTAACAAGGTAAGCACATACGAAGCTATCGAAAAGAAATGCATCAAAGCTAACAAGAGAACCAGTGGCGGAATTGGACCAACGTGAGCTTTTAGCAACGAGGCGTGGGAGGTGAATTTACGTTCAAGTCGGCTAACAACCGGCTAGCCACGATGACATTACCTACCAGTCTATCGCCAAGGCTTTCGACTTAAAGCTGATTCTCCACGAGGAGGCCTACGAGAGGATGAAGAAGCTGACCAACCCCCGCAAACAAGAGCCCAACTTCAGCTGGGACGTCGAATCGCCCCAAAAGATTGCTCGTCTGCGGATGGTTCGGTTGCCGATTGATGAATCGCGCGACCTGGCCAAACAGGCACTGTTCACCCAAGACGACCTTTGGGTTCCCGTATCGGTCGTCAACGGCAACATCCATATCTTGCCCGGAGTTCCTCGTCTCTGTGAGTCTTTCATCTCCCTGATGGCTTTGGAACGATTGTGCACACACATATTGAACTAACACGCGTCACAGTCGAACGGCTACTCGAAGGCCTGAAGCCTTCCATCGTGAACCGGCTGGTTGACCCTCAGGGAAAGGGGATCACTAGAGTCATCATTTCTACGCCCAAGGCTGAAAGCGCCGTCGCTACCTACCTGACCGAACTTGCGGAGAAGGTGGCCCCCAAGGGCGTCAAGGTCGGAAGCTATCCGCGATGGGGCAAGGCAAACAACTCGGTTACTCTGGTGGGGAGAGACAAGGAGTATCTGGAGAGTCTGGTACCCGAAGTGCTGGCTGCGGTAGATGGCAAGCGCGTCGAGATCGAGAAGGAGAATGACGAGCCATAGGCTGCCTCCATTCACTCTCTAAACCAGGAAAAGCATTCCTGGACTCGTTTCGGATGACCAAAAGTTTGGCGCTTCGAGGCAGGCCAGTCAGAGGAAATGTAACTGAAAACATAGATAATTGTTGTCAGTTAACTGTTCTCAATCGATATCTCATATTATACAACAGGGCTAGAGATATTTGTTCTTGAGTAAACAAAGAATAGCAGGCACTTTGCCCGTGTTTCCTGTTTCCCCTGACTGCTAGGCCGAAGAGCAGTCATGACGTAGCTGTTGAGGTCTTCGGCGCATTGCTCGTTATCTCCGCAACCGAATCTACATCTCGGAAAGTTAGGAATTGCCAATGGCGTTATATGAGGCTGAACCTAAAGCCATTGGTTTTGCGATGTTCGGTGTTTGCAACTGTCCAGTAGCATGTCTTTGCTGACCAAAAGAACGCCGGCTGCGTGGGTCCCTATTCCGTCGGGAGGATCATGACGATATCGATTTCGGTCAAAGACACGGAACCACGCCAACAACATGGACATTTGCCAGTCCGTCATCACTGGTCATCGAAATCGGTGGGATCAGGTCTAGCCGTTGATTAATCATGTTGGATAGCATATATATAGAAAGCCGACAAAATGGTAATTCTTTTCCTTCTGTTTCCCTCCCGTCCAACATTGAGGAGCTCAGTTAACCATACTTTCTAAAGCAATATCATCTTACTATACCCGACCAGCATTATTAATATATTCACACAATATATATATCGTCAAAATGTACTCTCAAGCTCTCCGCACAGTCTCGCGCTCGGCGTTCCGCGTTTCTGCGTTCGCCACTCCCGCCGCCCGTCCCATTTCTACCACCGCCGCCCGCATGGGATCGACCGACCGCTCCCACGCCACCGGCGAGTCAGCCGTGCCGCACAAGGTCCAGGAGAAGGCACCTAAGGCCGTCGAGGATGCCCTCCCCGATTCGGTACGTTTGGTTCACATGCATCCCACTTAGCCGAGCGAATAACTTGGAAGGTCACAACTCGTTTCATGATTATGAGAAACGTTACTGATCATGTTGGCTTCCATCAGGTGCACCCCACCGGCAACGCAGGATCTGCCAACAAGACGCACGCAAAGGGCGACGGCGCCGAGTCCGTCCTGCCGAAGAAAGTGCAGGAGATTGTCCCCGAGAGCATTGAGAGAGCGGTGCCCAACGCGCTGCACAACACTGGCGACAAATAACCGAAAAGGATTCGGATATATATATTATACCGAAATCTAGTCTAGTCATATCACACTAATTAATTCTCATTGCTGATTTTACACTGTCCCCTGAATATCCCCATATCTCCATCGTCGCTAGTTAGTGCTGCATGATGGGTCGGACCTGGTCCGGTACGTGAAGCGATTGGGTCATCCGTGGATGAACCAATTCCACTAAATTTATAAAGCGCCATGTAAGTACAACTACTATGCGATTTACTAAAATGGGAAAGTCGATTAGCCATAGCACAAATTCTGACAAAAGGAAGAACCACTAGCGCTGATGGGAATTGAACTCATCTCCTAATATCTGTGTCTTCAGTAGCACTAGAAGCTAGAAGTGTGAAATGGACTATTACTAGGTGTTCTAAAGACGAGTCTACACGAATAGATCTGGGAAGTACTTAATCATGTCCACACTAAGCAGCAAATGCAAATGGATTGTCCATCGTGGTTGGCGATTGTGTTGTATTGATCAAAACGCTTCTTCTCTATATAGCTCTCGCGGCCAAATCCCATCAATACGCCTTGGGTGTCTTATGGGTCGGAGAATGGGCACTCCACCACTGCGGCCACGAATGGCGTGCTGCCAGGGGCTCGGAGGCAGGTGTTAATGATGGCCGGGAAAGCCTCAGTCAAACATTTGTCATCTGTGTATAGAGTGGCTTTGGAGACTTCGCATTAGCGACTAGCCAACCCGTGGGCATCGCTGCCACCATCCACTGCGCATTGCCTCAGTCTGGAACAAAAAAAAAGTACCTACCGTGGCACTCAGGGAAGTTATATGTGACCTTGTAGCTCAGTATATCGGGTGTGTTGTTGTTCCGATCGAGTGGTTGGCAGTGGCCGCCACGGCCGAAGATCGGGTCGGCCCAGACCAAGGAGCTCTCGGCGCAGCCGTCGCCGGAGTAGATCTCAGCTACCGTGTTGTAGAAGTCTGGGTCAAAGGGGCCGGCAGCCGCAGACAAGACTAGCCCGAGGGCCGGGAGGAAGAAATTGTAACTGGCAAGCATCATCTTATTGCTCGCTCAACCGGCACAGCATCAGGGTACCGGAGAAAGTGAACAGCGGAGAAGCAGGAAAGAGCGCCAGTCGGTATCGGTATCGAACACGGGTCTGAACGGATGGATGTAAATGTGAATCCTTCCCTGAACAGAAAACCGTCGCCCTTTTGTAAGCCTTTGTCAGATTGCCATCTTTCCTAGCCGTGGCTGCTGTGCATTCCTCTCTTGCCAAGAAGGGAAGCTCAGAGCCCAAATCTCACCGCGCTCTCAGATAACCAACTTCCAACAGTCCCGAGCCCGAGGGCCCGGTCACATCCAGGTCGCAGGACAACCCATCAGCGCCTCACGAGACTGATTCTATGTAAGAAGTCGGTGGACAGGATGGCGAACCATGGTGTGGCGTGTCTTAGCTAAGACGTTATCGCTTTATCTTGATCGTCTCGCAGCTGTCTACCGAGCACTGAAAATCAGCAGCACACAATAAGCCAAGGCGTTGAACCATAGGTTGGTGGAATCGCATGCCTATGAATAAGCAAGACAGCCACAGCAGGGGGTCGCTTGACAGTAATAGGAAGGTATTACTCGTTGCGACCCACCCTGTTGGTGGAAGCAGCGGTGTAATGTAATGTGTTGGGAGCTTGAGCCGCGTGCTGCATGTGCATCAAATCAAATAGGGACTCATCAGCACTCACAATGCAGTAGCCCTACCTATGTAGTATATTCTATCCCGAGGAAGAGGGTGTTATGCATGAGTTCCGAGAATCCGTTCGGGACGACCGAACGGTTCATTTTTCCAGAAGACCCGTGGAGTTGCATTGGCGGAGGCGGGTGTGGTCCCCGGCGTCGCAAGGAAACATCCAAGCTTTCTCCGTTAAAACGTGAAACAGATCAACGGATCGCCGTTGCATCCAATACCGATTGGCAAGGCAAATCGTGAAATGAACGACACTCGCTGACTCGCGGTGTTGAATGTATTGAGGCCGCAGAAGTCCCAAACATACACGCACTGCCTGTACAGCCCAATTGTCGTCACATTTATGAGTCCCAGAAAACATATGTGATAGGTTACGAGACATGGCGAGACGCCACCTGTAGCCCTGATTCCGGGGACCTGGACGAATGAGACTGTGTGAAAAGGCGCTGCCGATCGTTTTAATTCAGTCTCAACTCGGAGCGAATATCCAGTCGTCGCCATCGATGGTCTTCAATACTGCGTTCCATAGCCCATTGGACAGGAAATGGGCGTAGTCGGGAATATTACTCGTCCGAATTGATAAACAGGCGGCAACAGCCCTCTCCGGCCACCATGCGAAGCCATGTGCGTAGTGTGGGGGCAGGTATCGGTTCTATTGATAGGCGGTGGGATGCCGGAGGAGGCGGCGGCGGGTGGCTTGGGATGTTTGCGTATGTATGACAACCACCACGGAAGACTTTTCCTTGTCTTGGAATGGGCCTCGATCCCTAAAATATCCTTATGGTTGTCCCATCGCTCGCTTGGGTCTATTTCCAGCAATACGCTTGGGGACGCACTTCGTTTGCTGGGCATGCGCAGCGGGAAGGGGGGCCCTGGAGGTCGCACTGCATTGACTTTTAGCACACAGGCACGCAGGCGCCTGGGCGCTGACTTGGGTTATCGAAACTTCTCATGCAGGGAGCGCCCGGGATTGGGCTGCTGCTGAGGCACCCCCTATGCAATAGATATATGAGTTTTCTTCCCGAATATCCTACAAACCTGGTCACCCACGTTGATCTTTGGACGAAGTAGGTAGTGGTTTGGCTGCAAGGCGGTAGAGCCACCTTGCATATGGGCATTCCGGCGACCATTGCTTCGGGTTCCTTTCGTAATCTGATATCATCAGCGTGTCTGTCTCCCTTTTTTTCGGTTGGAAAGTCTCCGAATCTCGGGGGGCCGGCCACATGGGGGAAGAGCTGGAGCTGGAGCTGAACTGTGTTTTCGGAGGATCATCGATAGCCCCCCAGCACACCCACCCCCGAGGTACGTATATGTGAGGCAAAGGGCCTTGGCTGTGATTGGTATTGGATCAATGGCGGCTGCATGTGCCCTCTGCAGAAAACAGACACATGTCACACCCGTATGGCTGGCCGGTCGAACCGACCTCTGAACACGAGCTGCGGGTTAAGGACGAGGTTAAGACAAAAGTGCTGCTGCTGTCGAAGCAGAGCAAAGGCAGCAATCGCGGGCCAATAGGGACCTGCATCCCGCATCGCACATTCGCATACGAGCCCAACAGGATTGGATTCTTCAGCAAGCACACTAAGACGGCGGGGAACGTTGCTTGGAGGTTCAGCCTGTTAGGGAGCAAGTAAACTGCTGTGCTGTAAGGTAGGGTAGGGTAGGAAGATGAACGAACGGGTGGCATCGCGTCATGCATGAGGATAAAGATATCCAACGGTTGTGCTCTTTTGGAAGCGGACGCGCATCCCATTGCGACACTGGGAAAGGCAGGCTTGGCCCGTTTCGTGCCATGCATGTCAGCCATTGGCTGACCTCATCCATCAAAATCGAGAATCGAAAAGCCTCGCAAGGGTGTTGCGAACATGCCTTTTTTGCTTTTTTGGCGAACGACGGCGCCACAAGGTCCAGAACCCTTACCTTACATACGCACACTCGCACATACACCTGGGACGTCAACTACTGTTCCCGGAAAATGGGCGGCGGAGAAGAAACACCGTCTCAGTTCTCCGTAGCGCGGATTGCAAATACATGTACCTAAGTATGTTGGCATCTGGATCTCGGGATGGGGCTGGTTCGTTGCATGTGAGCGCAAACAAGTTTGACGAAGACCCCTTCTTACGAATATCCAAGCTCTAGGCGAGAAGGAAGCAGATCCATCATCCGGGTTTTGCTTGGGGGCCACTGGTATCTGATGACGCATTAGCCCCCCCGTCCGCCCCAGACGAGCGGTATCCTCTAGGTTATTCTGTATCTCAAGCGAAGGAAGGCCTCACGGTTGGTGGCACGTCGACTGACACAAGTGAACTTGAACGCCGTACTCCGTACGTCCGTTCCATCATTACGGGCGGTATTTCATCCCATTGGCCTTTGTCTAAATAAGCAAGTCGAGAATGCCAGCAGCGGTTCCTGTCTAGGTACCCAACTTAACTTTACTTTTATATTTGACGCTGTCCGGCCAAGTCTATTATTTGCGAACGAACTTTTTGGATGGGCCTGAGTATAGATAAAGTAGCTGGAGTCGGTCGTATGGATGCAGGTCATGGTCATGTCGAGGCGAGTGGGCAGGCGTAGCCGCGATGTCATCTAAGATGGCTTGATATACATATGCTTATCTCCGGTTTGTTTCACCAGACGGCTCTCTCCTCTGTCGTAGGGTCGTGGTGATAGTAGTAGCAGAGTAGCGGCCGTCCCCAGTTATTTCTGGATGGGCAAATGTTCTACGTAGCATTCTAGAGAGTTGCTGTTCTGGGCGATGCCGTTGCTGATAATCCGTCGATAATCACGTTGTCCGGTCGAATTAGCCAGGGATCATGTTTGGCGCTCATTTTGAATTCCAGAGGATCTAAGCTGAAGACAGCTAGGGGACAACTAGGAGTGCTACTGTCCATCAACTAGCCCCGCTACAGTTGAATTACATCCCCATAAAACACATGTGGAACGCAACGTAACGGAACCCAACATTAAAGCCGGGACCCAAGCTCTTTACAGCTGCTTGTACATAATGTTATTTAAATCAATGTGATATGATACTGTATGTAGAGAGACTGGATGGGGAATTGCAGAAGAAGGGGAATGCAGAATGGAGATATGATGTAAACAGTAATGTAAAAAAAACTAGAGAGAAGCTCTGACCTCTCGACCAGATAAAATGCATGCATCCATAATCCATCATACCAAAGGAGGCAGGAGGAAGAAAAAAAAAGGACCAAGAAGATTGAAGGAATGAAGGCCTCAGTTCTTGACTGCTTAGCCCACCCTCCTCCATCGAAGGTTTACACCCATACACCTCGACACTTGGGCATGTTTCTCCTCCAGTCATCGTAATGCAGCAATGCAGCAATGCCGCAAACGCTCCTTCGCCTTTGTTGCTGAAACCCCTTCTCCGACCCGACCTAGACTACTACTGCCTAGACATGGTTGCTAGACGACTTCACTTTGGAGTCTTGCAGACTTGCAGACTTGCATACTTGCAGGCTTGCAGATTTGCTAATAGCCCGGACGGACAGCCAGCAAATAAATGCAAATGCCTGTCGATTGATGTGTTGTCGTGCATGTTATTACTTGCTACTTTGAGCACGTCTCCCGTCCTGAACTGAACGTGCCAGTGCAATGTCGGGTTGCACAAGTCATACCCGTTTCTGCTGGGAATTGGCCAATGGCAGCTCTGGGATCCTCCACTTTTTCCTTCTGCCGGTCGGTCCTGGTGTTCAGGGTGGGCTGCTATTGGTACTGTACTCGCTATGTTCGCTGCTCTACTGCTGCTACTGCTATTACTACTGCTACTGTAACTAGGAACTAGTGGCCACGAACCGTAGGCGATTGGCACTTGGACGCCCTTAGGCCCAAGAGGCCCCTGGATTGGATCGGACAAAGCAACATAACGAGCTAGGTGTGGTCAAGTGTGGTAAGTGTCGTCTTGTACTGTGAAAGTACTTTACTTACAAGAGACTGGTTGAAAGCAAAATGGGATTGAAAGTAAAAAGGGATCATCCCCAAGACGTGTATGCTGCCCGCCTCCCTTCCCTGTCTAGCTGTCTGTCTACCGCTGTCTGTCGTGCGCACCACCTCCCAGTCCCAGTCTGCCAGTCCACCTCCAGTCCGTCCTAGTCCAGTCCAGTCAGTCCCCTAGTCCTGCCTTGCCTGTCTTGTCTTGCCTGTCTGTCTGCCTACCGACCTGCGACCTGCGACCTGCCTCCTCGTGCTTGCTTCCTCCTGCCACTCACTCCCCCAGACAGAAAAGAACCCAAATCAGTTCTACTTCTTTTGTTGTTGTATTCATTCAATTCCCATTCAATCTTGGTCGGCCGTGGAAACCAATTCATTGAATTTCATAAACCAAAACCTGTCGGGTGACTATTAATTTAATTTGCCTGTTGTCAGGTCTCCATTCAAGTCAGTACAGTACCTACACACACACACCTACACACCGACCCGACCTGGATCGTTCGCTCGCTGTCTTCCCATGTTCGATTGTGTTACCGACCAACCGAGTTTCCAGTCCAGCTTTCCCCTTCCCAACCACATACCATACCAAACACTCACCACTCTACCTACTCTCACAACAAACATCTCTACCTCCCCTTCTCTCCACTCCTTGTCAACCAACCCAAGAGCCATTCTCGAGTCAAGCAGCATCGAAACCACTCCTGCCGCATCGAGTTTCGAGTTATATGTACTGACGCCGACTTTGTCGCTTCAGTTTGACCAGTCCCTTAATCGGCGGTCGCTTCTCCTCCTAATACTACGCCCTTTTCGCATCATCGAATCCGATCAGGTCGCTTTCACATAGCCACAATGGCCTCAAAGGTGAGCTCATCCCTTTCCGCCAGAGCAGCATTCGCGGTACACGAGTCAAGGTCGCCGAACACAGTTGTCGCCCAGATCGACGACGGCGAGCATAAAGCTTATTCCCAACCGCCACTCTTCGCTCTGCATTGATCGCGCCAAAGGCAAAGGCTCACATTCCCATCGCTTCTAGTTCCTACGAGAGTACAAGTTGGTGGTAGTTGGCGGTGGTGGTGTCGGTAAATCTTGCTTGACCATCCAGCTCATCCAAAGCCACTTCGTCGACGAATACGACCCGACAATTGAAGGTATGTTCCCGGCTTATCGCCGCTACCCTATTGACCAGCTGCAGCAAGGCTCTACTGGCCAACTGTGGCTATTGGGGGTATTGCTATAACCGCGCCTGTCGCTGGGTATACCCACTTTCTAGACTGGACAATCGCTTACAAGACTGCTCCTTGCCAGATTCATACCGCAAGCAGTGTGTTATCGACGATGAAGTCGCCCTTCTCGATGTCCTCGATACCGCCGGTCAGGAGGAATACTCAGCCATGCGAGAGCAGTACATGCGCACTGGAGAAGGTTTCCTGTTGGTCTACTCCATTACGTCGCGCCAGAGCTTCGAGGAAATCACAACTTTCCAACAACAAATTCTGCGAGTCAAAGACAAGGACTACTTCCCCATGGTCGTCGTAGGAAACAAGTGCGATTTGGAGAGCGAAAGGGAGGTTTCGAGACAAGGTTAGTTCCTCCAAGCCACTAGATCGCCAGGGGCAATTTCAATTGGGCACATGCTAACTTGACTTCAGAGGGCGAGACGCTTGCCAAGAACTTTGGCTGCAAATTCATCGAGACCTCAGCCAAGTCCCGCATCAATGTCGACAAGGCTTTCTACGATATCGTTCGCGAGATTCGGCGCTTTAACCGCGAGATGCAAGGCTACTCGACAGGCAGCGGTGGTAACGGCGGTGGAAACGGACCCTCAAACAAAATGGAAATGAGCGAAGGCGAATCCGAGGCCGGCTGCTGCTCCAAGTGCATCATCATGTAAATGGTGCATTGCATTGGGGGAACACGGTACTTTGTTGAGGCGAAACGTAGCTTGCATCACGATGATGTGCTATCAAGGCTGTCATGCTCAGGAGATGGTGGATGATCGATTGCGATTGCGGAACGCGGTGCGCGGAGCGATGAGGTGGCCAAGGGCTGTTGCAAAAGAATTTGAACGAGACCATTCGATACCCGCAACACAGAAGCTGCTTTTCTCGGCAGCAGTAGCCATGGCTAGGGGGAACGAGGTTGCACACGTTCCGGTTTATACGAGGCAAACAAAAAAGTCTTTGCATGGAATTCGGAGTCGGGTCATCTCTTCCTGTAATTTTGGGAGTTTTTTTCGTCGACGTGTTTTCGCCAAACAAAATATGAGAACTGGGACACGCGTCAAGTCATGGAAGGAAAGGCCTCACATCTTCGGCGGGAAATGTTCGCCTTATAAGACAGTTCACAGTCTTCACGGACCTCTGCCAGGTTTCATTTCTTCTGCAACTACACACTTTTTTCTACTTTTTTTGTCCTGACATGGGAATGTTTTTTCGATATGGGAGACGGTTGGCATGCTGATTATGAAAGGCCATCGAACTCTCGGGGATGATTTGATCGTTTATGGTCGTGGTGGTGGCATCTACCACTCCCCCTTGCTATTTGTTTTTATATTCTCAGTCGTTCCGGCAGTGGTTTTGTCAAATCGTAGAATTCCCAATTCAAGAGCTCAGGCGTTTGGTTCTTTTGGAAAACAACTAAGCTCGCTTGTTTCTTTCGTCGTGGTATACGTGATGTTCGGCAGTTATCTACTTTGTTGTCTAGGCTCACTATCCTTGACGTTTGCCCTCAAAGCCAAGCATGTGATATGATGAACTCTTGTGACTGGATGCTGCGGCCTCGACGATGCGATCACCGGGCAGTTACTCGATGTATTAACTAACTTGTCTTTTTCTACTTTTTTTGCTCATTTACACCCTATTCATTTGCCCGTCTGTTCGCGTTAGTGGACGATGGATTCGTCACGTTCTCCGCACCAGTCAGTCGCGTCGACATATTTCTGAATGGTGGCGTTTTCTTCTCGTGTATTAAGAGGGAGACCTAAGGCCATAAGTTAGTTCATTGACTGTCGTCACCCTTCTTACGAGCTGTATCAGTCACACCATCTTATTCAAAACATAATTCCCTGAGTCGTCGGCGCCTTGGAAAACCACAAAACCTTCCCAGTTGCCTCTTTGCCTGGTCAGTACTCCCCTTCTTGCCTTTGCCGCATTGCCGCGTTGTTGCGTTGCCGCATTGCCCTGACCTTGGAGCCAATCACGTATTATAGCATGATCCCAAGTTCCCTAACTCGCCCGAGCACCATGTCGCACGAAACCTGCCCTCACCAACCTGAAGCCGACCCATGCTTGGAGCTTGATGATGCTCTGCTTGCCGTCGCGAGGTGCAGGCAAGAACAATTCCGTCTTGCCCACCGATTCGGAAACATTCACATACCCTCGCCATTGAAAAAGCTGGACACAGATGGACTTACTCCTCTTGACGATGTGGACATGTCGGATCAAGATGAGGAGGATTATGATGATGGGACACCTGATCTTGATTACATCACAACCATGGACTGGGGCAGTCCGCCTCGCCCAGCAAGCTCTCCCCTAACTGCCCATACTCCACGAACATCATTTCCTGTATTCGTTGAGGGTGATATGGGTTTGCCGGAAATCCCGAAACCACTAAGAGAGCTCAAGTTGCCTGGGCCTTTCCCGGAAAGAACAAGAGAACAGCGCCGACGGCAGCAGGATCGACACGACTGGGCTCGCATAAACAGTTTCTGGCGTCTCGCCATGATCGATAGGGAGGTTGAGTTGCAACTGGCCGAGAAGCAGCTCGCGGCGCGTATCAACCCCTATAATGCAATGGTCCAAAACGTTACTGTCGCCCCAGTCGAGAGAGCACCGTCACCGCCTCCCGCTTTCATGCCCTACCCCAAGAGCTGGAAAGCACTGGTGGACCAGAGCACCGCAGACTCCCCTCAATTGCCCCTGTCTCTGATCCCGACTGAGCGTATTTGGAGAGACAGCGGACGTTTGAACGTTGGAGACAACACAGCCGGGTTCCACGGCCCCTTGACGGGCACGTGTGCCGCCGCGACCGGCATCATCATCGCCAAAAATGACGACAACAGCGACAACGATGATGATGGCAGGGTCGGTGTCCCCACCACGACCACTACGAATGAGGCATGCGGCAGGCCCTGCCAAGCCGCGGACAACTTCTTCCCCGGCGGCATCTGCGAATCGACCGAGCACCATCCGGACGCCCGGGTCTGGGTCTGCGACGACCACGACAAGCGCGGCCGGCAGGAGGCCCTGTGCGACGTCTTCGACCTCGCCCCCCGACTCCGCCACTACGCCTGCGCCGGCTGCTGCTGGAAGATTGAGAACGACGAGACGGGTCAGTTCCTCAACCACACGGGCTGGCACGTCTTCGAGGTCCGCCCTTTGCCCGGCGCTTTCGACCCGTCCGTCAAGATTCAGCAGCCGTTGGCGGGCAAGAGCAGTAGTAGTACCAAGACCAAGACCAATAACAATACCGGCTCCGACTCATCATCGTCATCTTCTTTTGCCGACCATGAAAACAGGGCCGGCATCACCATAACTCACGGCAGCCGACACCTCGCGCGCTCCGTCACTAGGTGTGCCTGCGCGGCGAAGGTGACGGACCGGCGGCTCTGCGCGCCGCACCGCCTCGAGGCCATGATGCAGATGCACCGATGGCACCCGTCGATTTACGAGCTAGAGAATACCTCGGCAGTGGCGTCGCAGTCGCGCAAGGACGCCCTCCTCCGCGTCACTACCGCGACGACAAGAAAAAGAACAGCAGCAGCGACGGCTCCCAACTTGGAGGGACAGGAGGAGGAGACGCAGGTACCGCCGATGGTAGGGCCCAGCTGTCCGCTGTGCATCAAGGGCGCGCCCGTCGACCACTTCCGGTTCCGGGGCCCACGGGGTCGCGAGGGCCGCACCATTGCCTGGGTCTGCAAGGCGTGCCTCGGCCTCGTCACAGGCGTCGTGGCGTCGCCGGCCTGGGTCGCCGGCCAACAACGCTGGGTCGACGCGGGCCCGCTCACGCTCGACTACCCCATGTACCAGACCAGCGCGGACCCCGACGAAGAGATGTTATATTGAGAGATGGAATGGGAGAGAAGATCGAGATTACTGATGATCCTAAACTCAAGTGCGGCCGAAGATAAGTGCCGCACAACTTTCATTGCACTATTCTTTGCCGATGTCGATGATAGGAACTTTCCTGTGAGAAAACCCTATTTTGGGATTCCTCTTTGTTTTGAGAGATCCGATGTCCCGAGGAGAGGCTTTTTCAGCTGATATAAACAACCACACCAAGGAGGAGAGACAATGAGTTTGGGGGTCTTTTTCAGGTGGATGATGGATGATGGATGGGATGAGGAGGCGGTCTGACATTGCATCACGCCCACCACGCAGAAGAGCCGAACAAATCCCCGTCTCTCGGGCCCGAGCCTCACCGGTATTCGATACTCTACTTTCACTCTCCGTGGTCGGGAAACCCGGCGATTACCTAAGATTTGACAGGCACAGATGGCCATCAGCATTTGGTCAATTTCCATTGGTGGGAAAGCTTTGACAGGATGATAACAAGGGTCTAAGTCACTGGATAATGGATTGGGCCAGTTGAATGGATGAAGATCACGACATGAGGATGTCTTTGGCGGTTGAATTAGAGCGTCTGCTTTTGGCCCAGTTTCAGGCTTGCGCTTTTGTTCACGCAGACCAGTATAGGACGACTTCAGGTTGATCAATGAGTTTTACATCAATAGAAGCAAAGATAATTTCTCTTATACACACAACCTTGTTTTATTGATGACCCCTTAACGCAATTTGCACATGGGCACTATTGTACTGTGTATTAGATTAACAGGAAGTAACAACTCGCAATCGACTCGACTGTTGATGTCAGAGCTTCGATTTCATTTTTCCTGGCCGAGAGACTAAGATGATGTAATGTTTCTTGGCGAGGCTGACAGCCTGCTCACCCGCCCATCCCATGACCTTCATGAACGCCCAGTTTGGTACAGCATCCTCTAACATCGCCGCCTTGATCTGGATGGATGAGTGGCGCCATCATGTTCGGAGGGAGTTCGGTGCGCCAGTCATATTCCCGGGGCACTACGAGACCCATAGAATCAGGCAGTTCGTTTCCATTAGACAAGATGGGCGTGACTTTCTGAGAACACGAACGCAGCGAGGTTGTTGATACAACTCGGCCTGTATTGACTCACCTGTTTCCATTATTAGTATACGACACTTCAGTACCGGTGGTCTGATTATCTCATCAGACTCGGATTCGGACTTGCGGCTTGTAAACAACCAAATCTTATGATGCGGCTCAACAAAGTGGCCAAGATAGAGGGCCGTTTCTCATTTCTAGTGTTGCCGTAGGATCTCGATGGATTTCATAAGTCGGAGAGGACGAGAATACCCTTGGCCGAGCTGAGAGCGTTGTAGAGGACTCCTCGGAGAAACGAGTAAATAGTAGCCCCTGGATGACAGACAGCACATCTGGACCATACTTAATGGCTGTCATGGCTGCCAAAGAAGATACCACGGGTCCTTCCGAAAAGTGACTATTGTCCTAGTCAATAGTATGAGGACTCTAGCAGTACGTATAGTATTATTACCTCTGGGCCTTGAGCGCCACCGTAGTCGGGAGCTTACTTCATTGAGCGGGATTTATCCGCACGTGGGGGTCTCAAGAATTCTTCTACAGGATACTGTTCTGTCCGTGACTCATATCGAGTGTCCGACCTGCCGGGTCTTGCTTACCCTGCATGTATTCCTAGTTGATAGCACAATTGGTGGCTGGCACATGGACAGCGGGTCCTACCAGCATCCTCTGGATAGTCTGACCTTTTTTTCACCACTCCCCTCTATAGAAGGATCAGGAGATAACAGCGAACATTAATTTCGTAGTAAGTTACAGACCCGCCAATCTTGGCGGCAACTAAAATAGGGATGTAAAGCCACGCGTTATTGCCGCGCCCTTGCATCGGGCGAAGGGATTTGTCGGGTTATAACCTCACCGAGGTATCATCTACTATTTCCCTTGGAGGGCCACACCTATGGGAGCCAATGCCGAGTTGGGGCACAGTTTCTTCTCGTCATTGTAGTCATCAGGAAGGATGAGAATAAGCGCGGACCGGGGGGTCCCGCCCATCGTCTCGGAACCGAGACTCGGCCCCCATCTCGGCTCATATGCGTCTTACCGATCTCCCCATCTCCAGATTGGTCAGATTGGCGCGATTGACCAGGATCTAGGGTCGACAACTCTATGGGGATGGGGTCGCAAACAAAATGAGTAGAATCCACTGGGCTGTGAAGTGATCGTGGTCCAAATATAGAGTTGGAGTCTAGACAACAACTATTCTTTTCTTTCTATGTTTTTTTTCTTCATCTGCAGCCCTACCGCCGCAGTTCTCCAAGTCTTTTTCAACCCCATGTAATACAAAAAGTGTGCCTACAGTGAGGCTCATCGATGGACCGGCTGAGTAATTTGGAGGAAACCATGTCTTCGCTTTACACTGGTTGATGTCATTAGCATCTTGATTCCTTCCATTACCTAAGTCATGACTTATCCTCACATAGACAAACGTGGCATAAATAGAGTGTATTCTTAGATGCACCAGCCTCCAAGTACGTGGCAGTCCTAGGGGTCGGAGTGCTTGAGTGCGTGCACCAGGTAGGTAATAATAGAGTTGGAGATATCGACCCGTGGGGGACACATTCTCTACCCCTTCACTTAGTTCTTTGTGTAACAGGCTTTGTGTGGCTAAACTAGAGATGGATGATTCGGTTGGATGCCCTGTCAATTTACTGGTCACTCTGGTTGGCGATGTCATATTATGGATGACGCCTGCCATCATAAGAACACTAACACGAGAAGGATCAGGGCCTCAAACAGCCTGCTATGTTTTCTGAAGCCCTGATGCCACGTTTATTCGTCAACGGCTTTTGGGCTTTCCCTGCCGCACATGGTTTCCATCCTCCTACAAGCTCCCGCACGCCACTGAGAAATCCTTCATGTCTGTGTCTGAAACCTAGTCCAACCCTCCCACCTACCTTATAGATATGGTTGCTAGCCCGCCACAACAACATGTCTGACACCATGGGATAGCTGTCCCACCACCGCATAATCGGTTGCGTACATTTTGGCGGCCGAATCCATCTCCCCGGATCCTCTACGAAGGGGAAGACAAGCTTATTCTATTTTGGCTCTATCCCAATTGATCCTGCAACGGCATTCTTCTAGAACGTCAAGGCCGTATTCAGCTCGTGTTCCTAAACAATTACATATTGTTTCATCCTCGGTAGCCCCCAGATTCAAGCGAGGTTGGCTATTATGGTCGATAATCGCAACACGCGTCGCTGCTCCCCTGAACTTCACTTGCGTCATTTTGAAGAGGGCCTTTTCGAATACCCAGTGGTCTCCCAAGAAGGAAAATCAGTATGATCTAATGACTATTCAGGGACTCTAGTTGCAAGAACAGAACAAGCCGATGAACCCGGATGTAACCCTCTATTTTGATCGAGTCATTCCACGAGTTGAACGCAGATGTTAAATACAGGATCGATCGAACCTGAGTTATGGTTATTTTCACGACGACACTTCAACACGGCCATCAGCAAAGCAAAACATTTCTACTGCACCGGCTGGCCTCTTTCTGACTTGAGCCGAGAGTCCTGTGAGTACAACAATAGTAACAATGCCGCCTTCCTCGAGAACACATACCGCTAGACAATGGCCACAAGTGCGAACACTCGGTAGGCAACCACCTCGACGCCCCCCTGTATATACGATTCTTATCAGATACAGGGCAATTTGAGCAGCGGTTCAGGGAGCTCTACATGGGCGCTTGTCTCCTGCCCGAAGAACAGATGTGGCTCCACGCCGTAACAGAGAGATTCGGTACAGAAGTCACTCGGGACGGTTTGGCTTGTAAGTAGACCCCCTCCCCTTCCCCCTTCCCCCTTTTTGATTGTCTTGGACACGCACACTTATCGCAAATTGGGAAAACTCAGTCTGGACTGCATCGGATCTTGTCGAGTTTCTCGCCCTCACCCTACCAGAGCAGTTGAAGACGGACCTCTACATGGCCAGCCTACTTCTCCAACGGTGCCTCCTTCGCCTCGGCTCTTACCCTTACCTCAACCGTCCCGCCCAAGCCCTAACTTTCGAGACCCTAAGCGTGGCCATTGCGATCCTGTTGCAGAGATACGACGAATCGACCAACCCTGTCGGTGTTACTGGGCTCATCTACGAGCTATTCGAGACGCAAGCCCGAAGTCTGGGAGTTCTTCTCTTCCAAAGTATGCGTTCTTCAAGCACAGTCGAGGCCAGCAGCAGCAGCAGTAGCCGTAGCAACAACCGCAGAGCCTCAAACAACTCGTCTTCCTCATCCTCCTCAACCTCGCGGGCCGGGATGCCGCGCACCGTAGTCGACGACGAGCACCTACTACAGGCGCACCAGCTCCTGCTCAACTGTAACCACCGCTACTCGGACCTGGACCCGAGTGTCATCGAGTTCGGCCCGGCTCTGGTCCCGGCCCACGAGCTGCCGTCGTCCTGGTCCGCCGACGTGACGGGCTACGTCCACCGCGACCAATTTAAGTCCCTGCTCAAGCTGCTACTCTACTGCGAGTCTCCTCCTTTCGGCCTTGATGCCGATGGAGTCGCTCAGAACGCCGACTTCAACGAGCTCGAGAACACGGCCCAGAACGTGCTGACGCGGTTTCAGGGGCCGCAAGGGGGTTCTCGGGGGATTACGTGGGAGTCTTTTGAGATGGCGTTCCTATTTATGGCGGTACGTGTTGAAATTACTTATTACGATTATCTGACTTTCTTGTTTCTTTTGTTTGCCTGACACATGTCTGTCGACAAAGGAAAGACTAGCTAATGCAATTGGCCACCTTACAAATAATAGCCCCGTTTGATGACAGGACTGGGCAACCTCCTCAGTACCTTTGTTCTTTGTCCTGTAGGCATCGACCAGATGGGACGCCTGTCTCGAGACCAGCTGATTGCCGTGATACAACAAGCCATGTCCGCCCCTATCGACCCCATGTACAGCTCCTATTAAGGTAGTCGGCATATGTAATTTCAAGGGTGGCATTTCGAGGCACGGAGGAAGGGGATTTGGCTGCACTTAAAAAGGAGGAATACAAAATCAAGTTACTTCGGGGACCAGTGCACAACTCCCAGGAAACACTATGGTATTTCATATATTTCCTAACTATTCAATTATGCGCCACCTATGCGCCACCTATGGAGGATATTAAATATAGACATTTCATATCACAAGGGTGCAACAACACAACGTTCAACACGAAAGATATATTTATTACCACATAGACGCAGGCAATATATACAAAGTC
Organism: Apiospora arundinis; assembly: GCA_039105305.1. Classification (NCBI taxonomy): domain Eukaryota; kingdom Fungi; phylum Ascomycota; class Sordariomycetes; order Amphisphaeriales; family Apiosporaceae; genus Apiospora; species Apiospora arundinis. The sequence continues at coordinate 4,010,423 of JAPCWZ010000004.1, forward strand.
TTGCTCTGCTACAAATGTTTTATCTCTTACCAGGGCAGGCAGCCATGATATGAGGGTCCCTCCGATGAAATGCAGGCCGTACTGGCCGCCGTAGTCTCTGCGGAGTATCGTATGCAGCAATTATGGGTTCCTTGCCCCTTAGGACCTATCGAATAAAGACACATCAATTTTAGGCACTAACTGGATTGAGATAACCTCATCAGGCCTCAAAAAAGGGCAGCCATCATATTTCATTTCTTTTTCTCTTCATCCCAAGTGTTTTTGCAAGCAGACAAATCGACATCATGAACTCAATACTTCTCGGTTTTTCTACCCTCTCCACCAACCAGAAAAGGGGGACATCATCATCATTGGTGGCAACAAACCACAACGCAGTTGAGAGCAGTACCAATACCAAAATGATGAGCGTCACAAACATATGTCCGACGTCGCCAAAAAGAAGACGGAATAGCGTCTTCTCGGACGAGATGAACCACGACGACGATGACCGGATCGCCGCAGAGCGGAGGCGCCTCTTCGACGAAGCACAGAAGCGCGACAACCGGATTCAGCAAGCCCTCACGGCCGCCCGGAAACGCATGGAGTCCGGCCGCGGCGCCATCGAGCACATGATGCTGGAGGAGACGGCGCGGGAGCAGAAGATGCAGCGCCTCGAGAGCGAGGTGGCGGAGCTCCGGGACATTGTGTCGCAGCGCGACACGGCCATCGCCCTACTGAACCAGACCGTGATCAAGGAGCGGGAGGAGTTCCGGGACATTGTGTCGCAGCGCGACATGGCCATCGCCATGCTGACCCAGACTGTCATCAAGGAGCGCGAGCAGTCCCGGAACGAGCGGGCTCTATTCTTCGTCGCTCAGCGCACACCACCACGAGCAGCAGTTGCGGACGCGGGTACAAATACGGAGCGTACTACTGCTGATATGGGTACGACAACGGACACTCTCAGTGATATGGACGAGGAGAGCCCTGCTGTCGTTTCTCGGAAACGGAAGAGGGTCGGTGACATACCCACACCACCCAGGAGTGATATTGCAGGTAAGTCACAATACACAAGCTGTGGGTTGGATGTGTCTAACAACCTCGTGCAGCATTTGAGGGAGACAGCGGGATAGGCATGGACGACTTCAGCTACGTGTCCGACGAACATTATGAAGACGCCCCGGTAGTCTCGAGCAGTCCAGCGCTAAGAAGAGTCAAATCCACGGTCAACTTGAGGCCGTCAGTGCATCGAGTTGATGCCGAGACGGTGGCACTCGAGAGCAGCAGGGGACCGACAAGCAATCCGTTTTCATCTCCCGGTGGTGTTCCGCAAAAGCGGACCCCGATACTGAGGAGGAGAGCAAAAGCCATACCCCTTGTGCGCGTGTATAACCTTCGGCCACGAAAGTACATCAACTACAAGGTCTGATGAAATGGCACTGGGAGAAGAGAGATATGTCTTGTATGACTTGTGTGGACATTTTAGCGGGAAAGGGTTATGTTAGGTTGATTTCTTAGATGATATATAAAAAGCACTCAATGTTCTATTCAGTGATATATGTACGAGTTTGGTCTAATACAACCCAGACATGTTATTTACCTACCTCCTTTAATCCCACCAGACGCCAGGCCTAAATTAATCATAACAACAAACACTATCCACTATCCACAACATCCCCCTTTTCGGTTGACGGAATTGGTGATCTTCTTCTTCTCCTACTACTTATGCGGCACGCAAAAGAGATTACTAGCTCTTAGAGACATCAGGCTCAGAGTTCGCCACAAGTGAGCTCAAAGAAGGTTTCTTGCTCTTTTTGTCTCCAAAATCCTCGTGCTCATCATCAGCGTCACTGTCACCGTCGCTGTCATTTCCGCTGGCATGCGAAGCGCTGCTGCTCGAGCGTCTGCTCCGGGCGGGTGGAGCAATCGGCGCAGGGGGCGGCGCGGGGCGGGCAGACAATCCTCCCCTGAGTGCGCCTCCCGTTATATAGGCCATCTGCTCCTGATTAAGCGCAGGGGTGGTGGTATCGTCATCGTCATCGTCCGAATTGACGCCAGGGTCTGAATCCGAGTCCGAGTCCGAGTTGAAGGCTTCCGAATCGCTGTCATCATCACTATCGGAATTATCGTTGTCGCTGTGGGTAGCAATGGCGCTCTCCTCCTCTGCAAGGTTCAAAGAGGACCGCAGCTTCTCGTACCGCGCCTGTACCTCCTCGTGCACGCACTTACCATCTTCCACAAAAGCCGGAGCCACTTCATCGAGGTTCTTGGCCAGCCCTGGGAGCGGCTCGAGCTTCAAATTCTTCAGTCCGCCGGCCGCGTCCACGTCATACCCCATGGGGGCTTTGTTGGCCGGGTCCTCGGCGCGGCATGCCTCGGTGCGGCCGTTGTCTTTATGGACCTTGAAAGAGCGGGAGCCAGCCTTTGTCTTGGCGCGGCATGCGTGGGGCAGGCACGAGACCACGACGGTGAGGTTCTTGTGGTCGCAAGGATTCTGTAGGCAGGCCCATAATGGCTCAGGCTTCCGGCAAAGACAACTATGGTAGCTGATAACAGCGGTACATCCCTGTGTGCTGCTCCTGGGCACCGTGGGGATGGGGGTGGTGGGAAGGGGAGTCAGAGGAGCGCTCAGATCGCTCATGGTCCTGAAAGGTACGAAAGGACGGGCATTGGGGTTGAAAGCCATTTTGAATGAATGGAATGAAAATATGTATAGAAAATGAGAAAGCTAAGCAAGCCTGCTTGCAGTGAATATGTGTTTCAAGGAAGGAATGTGTGATCGGTAACGTGAGGTTTCGTTTGTTCGATAGTTGGTAACAACAGGCTGATTCCTACTGAGGTCCGGGGAAGAAAACTTACCGTATCAGATAGGAATGATGTGAAATGGCTTCTGGGTAGTGTCCGGTTGTGTGCAAACAACGATCGTTTCAAGTCCTGCTCATGGTATATGTAAGTTAGATGTGCATTGTGTTCCAAGATCCCAGGCCGGTGAAGGGGGCCTTTATTATCCATACAATGCCACTTTGTAGGAGGCATTATAGATCAGGAGTCTTTGTTATATATTGTCAGTCTTGCTGACTGAGCTAGCTAAAGACTGCGGCCTAGAACACGGGACCATCTTTCATCATCATTTGGCAGCAAACAATTCATTATTCGGTTACTAAAGAGCTTTTAAAATTACTCATCGTCTGGCAACTATTGATCTCAGGTAGAATACAGGGGAAAACCTGGCCAATGGACTGACAGTAGATCTAGAGTTTGAGTTGGGGTTGTCCTACCTACGCTTAGCCTTCCGATAACGAGTACGATGTACTTTTTGCTTGCGAGCCAATGTCTAATCTGGCCTAGGAGTAGTATGGCTTGGTATGTCTCTATCAAGGGGACTTTTCCGGGGTCTTGATGTTGTGGAACCTACCGAAAGCAATCAGCAATGAGACCCCGCACGCCGAGTTCAAATGCCAGATACGATGGCACACAGTCGGACATTTTTCAACTCGATTTGTAAAAGAAAACCACATATTTGCAACAATCTCTGCCTTTTTCACCTGATTACTTAGCATTCAGGCTTTGAGATGGGACGGAAACTCATAGTCGTTTGTGGTGCCACGGGCAACCAAGGCGGCTCGGTCGCCCGACGATTCCTCCGCGACCCTGGATTTCAAGTCCGAGGGTTAACGCGGGACACGAGTTCCGAGAAAGCGCGGGAGCTAGTCGAACTTGGTATCGAGATGGTGCAAGCCGACGTCGAGGACGTTGCCAGCCTCGAGGCCGGCTTTCGGGGCGCTAACTTGATCTTCAGCGTGACCCAGTACTGGGAGCCGTTCTTCCGACCGGACTACGTCGCGGCAGCCAAGGAACAGGGTGTGTCGATTCGCAAGCTGGCCTACGACGTCGAGTATCGATGCGGACGGAATATCGCCGACGCGGCCGCGGCTGCGGCACTGGACTCGCTCGACGCGAATGGGTTCCTGGTTTCGACGTTGAGCCACGCGGCGCGCTGCAGCGGCGGGCGGTACACCGACCTCTACCACTTCGACGCCAAGGCGGACATCTTCCCTGACTACGTTGAGAAGACATACCCTGGGCTGGCCAAGAGGATGTCCTGCATACAGACCGGATACTTCTTCACAAGCTACAACATCCTGCCCAATTCGTACTTCGCGAAGGTAGGCACGCTGGATATCGCCATTGCGTGAACAGCCCGGGATATGGACTCGCGATGCTGACAACGACTACACAGCAGCAAGGTGAGGGATTCAAAATGCAATTTCCCACGGATCCAACCAAACAGCAACCGCATCTCGACGTCAACGGAGACATGGGAAACTTTGTCTACGCGGTGCATCAGATGCCGGCGGGCAAGGCTTACATGGCCGAGGGTACGACTTGTACATGGCCCGATTTCCTCAAGACGTGGCGCAAAGCGACCGGGGTACGGCACGCGACGTACGAGCAGGTCCCACAGGCGACCATGGTGGCAGCCAGCAGCGGCGGCTACGAGGACCTCGGTCAGGAGGTGGCGCGCATGTTTGCGTACTCGTCGGACCCTGGGTACGACGGGGGAATGGAGCTTCTCAGGGCGGAGGACCTCAGAAAAGTAAGTAAGGTTTTGCCGGGCATTGGGTTTCATGACTGTGCCGCGATATACCATGTTGAGAGAGTGGAGCTGACGGAGTTGCATTTGCAAGGCGGGCATCGACTGTCCCATGACCAGTTGGGAGGATTGGGCTTCGAGGCACGATTGGTCCGCAATACTCAACAGCAATGTCGCCGCATGGAGAGCTGCGTAGCTGCGTAGCTGCCATTGATAATGGATCCGGCTCTCGGGTCATGTTATTTCTTCCTTGGACTCGGGCGGATATGATAGTGGCAGCTTTGGGGACAAAGCTTGACTGTGCTTGGACGCCCAAGACTTGACGATGTACTGGTGTGTACATATGTCATCGAGCCTGTTATCTTCAGACTGAATATACTCGCGTAGTAAATAAACTTTCTCCTTGTTGTTTTCTCTGCCTTGTTGCAGGACGGCAGGCGGGTGGCTGATTCGCTGTTTCTGGTTTGTGCCACTTACAAACCTACGTCCTTTGCACTCGCCAAGGAATGGGGATGCTCCTCTAGCCCTCTAGCCCTCTGGCTCCTCTTGTCGGCTCATGCAGTGCGTGCCTGGACTGCAAACAGCCTGAAGCTGTAAACCCCGATGGACACTTTTAAAGCCCGAAAAATAAACTGAGCAGCAGCTTGATCCAGTCCATAAGTCCGATATCAAAATGCAGAGTAAAAGCTGGGCAATGTTGAACGATCCATTGCCAAGAATGATTCGTTGCTATTGTCAATCTCTGCTCAGTAAAATAGTGGATTGTATGTTTGGATGTTGGCTATCAATATTTGACTCGTTCCCACAGTCAGTACTCCAAAGATTTCTTTTTTAGCGAACCATTCAACGAAATGACAGCGCGGGGCTCCCTGTGCGGGGAACGATGGGGGGGTTTGGGGTGCAAGACTGCAGGACGTGCGATAACCGCTGTTGACCAGCTTGCACCTTCCGGGTTTTTCCTTTTGTTTTGAATCATTCCAACTGCGCATTGCCCTGTCGCCCGAGATTTAGAACCTCAGGGTCTGCTGAGAGTCTGCTGAGAGTCTGCTCGGAGGGATATCCCCGCCCAAGTTGATTAAGTAAAGGCGTAAACCTTGGAACAGGCCGTGGCCCAGGCGTTGGTGGCCCTGCTGGCCTTGATGGCCCAATGCCCGGAACAAGCGATGTTACCCCCCACATGTTGCGGTTTTTGGCGCCCGTCATCGGCTGGACTATGTTACATCATTTGGCCCGGATCGACTACTCGGTTCCCGTCCCGTTCGAACGGGCAGTCATTGACCCCGGACGTTACATTACTAACACGATAAGCAATTGTTACAGTTGGCTAATGATGGATATTAGCTTTACAGCATATCTTCAATTGCTTAAATTGAGGCGGTAGGGACCCCGTAGGAAACCACAGAAGAGAGGGGGGCCAGAGAGCTAGAGCTTTATGGGATACCAACCAATGCACGGCATTCGTCACTTCCGTCCTTCTACCACCACCACCACCACCGCCTACTCCTCAACCCTTATCAGAAATCCTCAGATGAGACTCTTAGGTCGCACCCCGGGCTTGCGGACCCCGCGTCTGTACCTCGGGTCCGCGCGGAGTACATATGCATCGCCCTCAACCCCCTTTGCTGCTCGCTCCTTCTCCAAACTCATTCCCTCGTCCCGTTTCCCCTCATCGCATTCCATTCTACAGAGAAACACACGTCGCATAGGAACTCATCTTTTCTCCACGACATCTTCTCTGAACAAAATGGCCGACCTCAAGGTGGATCTCACCGCCCCCAATGGCAGGAAGATCACTCTGCCCACTGGACTCTTCATCAACAATGAGTTCGTGAAGGCCACCTCGGGCCAAAAGATCACCAGCATCAACCCAACGTAAGATTTATCCGTCCTCTCTGTCACTGCATACCTCGCCACCGCATAGCAGTTACAACAACTAACATACCCTCAGAAATGAAGAGGTCATCTGCGAAGTCGAGGCAGCCTCTGCCGATGATGTCGACACGGCTGTCAAGGCAGCCCGCGCCGCTCTGAACCATGAGTCGTGGCGCGAACTCTCTGGCACCGATAAGGGTGCTCTGATGTTCAAGCTCGCAGACCTAGTGGAAGCCGAGAAGGACACTCTGGCTACCATCGAGACATGGGACAATGGAAAGCCATACGGTGATTCCCTCTTTGATATCAACGAGGTTACCACCACACTCCGCTACTACGCTGGTTGGGCCGACAAGATTCATGGCCACACTATCCCCACAAACCCCAAGAAGTTCGCCTACACCGTTCGCCATCCTATTGGTGTCTGTGGTCAGATCATTCCTTGGAACTTCCCCCTGGCCATGGCTGCCTGGAAGCTCGGTCCTGCCTTGGCCGGTGGCAACACCGTGGTGATGAAGCCGGCTGAACAGACTCCTTTATCTATCCTGTATTTTGCCAGCCTGATCGCCAAGGCTGGTTTCCCCCCTGGAGTCATCAACATTCTCAATGGGCATGGAAAGGATGCTGGTCATGCCATCGCTGCCCATCTTGACGTCGACAAGGTCGCCTTCACTGGCTCGACCGCCACTGGAAAGCTCATCATGAAGACTGCTAGCGTGAACATGAAGAACATCACGCTAGAGACTGGTGGCAAATCTCCCTTGCTGGTATTCGAGGATGCCGATCTGGAGCAAGCAGCAAAGTGGTCCCAGTTTGGTATTTTCGGAAACAGTGGCCAGATCTGCACATCAACATCTCGCGTTCTGGTACACGAGTCTGTCTACGACAAGTTTGTCGAGCTGTTCAAGGAGGCCATCAAGTCGCTGAACAAGGTTGGCGACCCCTTCGAGGAGGGCACATTCCAAGGCCCTCAGGTCACTAAGGCCCAGTACGACAAGATTCTCGCGTACGTCGATGTCGCCAAGTCCGAGGGCGCCACCTTGGCCGCCGGCGGCGTCCCCTACAAGGGCGTCGGCCAGGGCAAGGGCTACTTCATCGAGCCCACGGTCTTTACCAACGTCAAGAGCGACATGACCATCTACCGGGAGGAGATCTTTGGTCCCTTCGTGGCCATCTCGTCTTTCAAGACGGAAGAGGAGGCCGTCACCATGGCGAACGACAGCACCTACGGCCTGGCATCGGCCGTGTTCACACAGAACATTGAGCGCGCCCACCGCGTGGCCGACCGCATCGAAAGCGGCATGTGCTGGATCAACTCGTCTCAGGACTCGGATCCGCGCGTGCCGTTCGGAGGCGTGAAGCAGAGCGGCATCGGCCGCGAGCTCGGTGAGGCGGGTCTGGCTGCGTACACGTCCGAGAAGGCGATCCACGTCAACTTGGGCACCCGACTGTAAATCAATCCCAATGTTTATTTATACCAGGAGTTTTAGTCATTTCGGAAAGTCATAGCTTAGGTAGTAAAGGAAGACTGTTAGTCAATCATTCATAAAGAGCCTTGCATCGGTCGTGTAGTTTCTTGTTGTCGTACAAAAGTAAATTTGCCGCGTACTCTGCTGTTCTCTGATTATGACCGTCGCGTTTCATCGGAGGGATGCGGGATGATTCAAGCACATATATCACTACTGCTTGGGTTGTGGCCTGACTTGTCCTTTTCGCCTCTAGGGACCAAGCAAACCAACATCGGGCCTTTCGATGAAAAGCGATGGATCTCGATCGATCCTCTTAGCTTACTCGTGGCCGTATTAATTCAGTTTGATGGCAGGGTTGAAAAGACAGCACTAAGACAGGACGATGATAAATATCTCGGTATAGCCGATATTAGATCCCCCAGGGGCAACGTACGGGGTGGCAATAGAAGACAAGTCTACTAGGAGAGTGAGAATCGGTTATGCTCATCGGTTGATTGCAGATAATTGTCACTACCTGCTTGCTAAAAGAATGGCCCCTTCTGTTGAAAGACGACAAAATTAGTTGAAAACAACTTCGCCGGGTCTGCTTTTAGCGGTAGACTCCTGGCCGGGCGATAAATATTCTATCTTGGTGTTGGGGCATTGTCCATTGCTAGATCTCTAGATTGAAATGAATCATAAATGAGTGAAAATTCTCTGTAACAGGGGCGGTTACTATCACCATAGTTTCTGCCACGAGAAGGGTTCAGGGTAGTTTTGGTATTGCCGGCCCAACAACTGAGGTGAGATGCCGTGCAAAGGTTTCAAGATCATGATATACAATAAGATAAATACGAGGGAGCTTCACGCATTTTTATGAGTTACGGGTGGCGTAGAAAGGGGCACTTATAGTGAGCATACAACGTCAAGCAAATACCTCTCTGGAGGTGGTCAGAAAGATGTCAAGGACGTCAAGTAGCTCATCCCGGGCCTCGCAATATACACGAGATTCTGTGATCAATCTTGAGTGGCACAGCACATGCCGTGGAGTTATGCCAGCCGGGGATCGTGATTCCCCAGAAGTGGCTGATGCCAATCATTCGGAATAGTGACGGCGACTACCAGTAGCAAGCTAGAACGTATGATTGTTTTGTTTTGTCCAAGCATGCACATGATAATCAAGATCAACGAGGCAGGATGTTTTCTTTTCCCCTTTTTGATACCAACTGCCCGGACCGGAGGCTCACCGCATTTCATAATCGACATCGATCTCATGGAGAAACTTGTCACAGTTTTCTCGCAGCTAGACCAGAATGACTGCACGTTACATTAGCTGTCTTGGACTATTTCAATCTCTCAAAGTGCCTCGTATGTTGGGTTGTTATTGCCCGTCTTGAGAATAATTCCTGCTAATGTCTTATTACACGCGGCGCTGTTTCATGTCCAGCTTCTAATTATGAGCATAATGTGCAGCACAAGAACGATTCATGCGTAGCATACGTTTCAGCCACTGACTACTAAGTAATGTGACCGTCATGAAACAGCCGGACAGGAAACACGCATCAACAAACAGACGATCAACGAATTTCATTTTTGACTACTTACTACGAAGCAACGTTTTGTTTATATTTCACGATCACATGAAATTGACAAACAGACTGATCAAGGCATGGGGCAGAAAAAAATTGTAACTCTATAACAGACAATGAGAATAAAGGGTACAGGAGGGTATCAAAAACACAGCTAACTCGTACCATCAGCTATGCCCTGGCCCTGCGTGTGGCTAGTTGATTTAAACTAATTAATAACGAAAAACCCATCTTTTAGCAGAACTTGAAAGAAGGCGTCGTGAGAAATTAGTTGCGGCCGTTGCCGCGGTTGCCACCGAAGCCACCAGCACCGCCGCGGTTACCACCGGCAGCGGCACCGTTGCGGTTGCCACCAGCACCAGCACCGGCACCGGCACCGGCACCGGCACCGGCACCAGCACGGTTGTTACCATTGTTACCGCCGTTACCGCCGTTGTTTCCACCGTTGTTGTTCTTGTTGTTTCCACCGTTGTTGGCTTGGTTGCCGGCGTTGCTCTTGACGATACCGGTCTTCTTCTGCTGCTCGAGGACGGCCTTGGCCACGGCGGCGCCCTGGTTCTGGTCCTGCTGGTCGGCGTTGCTGCTGCCCTGGGCGTCGGCGATGGCGGCCTCGGCGGCGGCGAAGTCCTGCTTGTTCTGGAGGACCTGAGTGTCAATGCCGTCCTTGGTCTGGGCGGTCTTGATGTTCTGAGGAGCGTTGCTGCCGGGCAGAGCCTTGACATCGGTCTGCTGGACGGCGAAGCATCCACCGACCTCCTGCTTGTTGATGCAGCGGACAGTGCACACGTTACCGGCGGAGGCTGCGATGATATTGTTAGTCTTTGGTTTCGTGGCACGACAGTTGGAAGAATATGGGGGTAAAAACGTACCACCGACACACTTGAGGTCGTTGGGCATGGTGACGGTCAGAGTCATGGTGTTGGCGCGGGTGCCGATGCGAGAAGAGTACTCGTGGCGGACCTCGAGCTGTCGCATGCGGTTGCGGTTACCGCCACCGAACTTGTTGCCGCCGTTGCCTCCACCGAAGCGGTTGCCGCCGTTACCACCGCCGTTGCCGCCGTTGTTGCCACCGTTGTTACCGCCGCCATTGTTGCCACCGTTGCCGCCACCGTTGCCGCCGTTGGCTTGCTGGAGCTTGATCTGGCCAGTGGCACCCTTGGCGTTGCCCTGGTCGTCGAGATCGCAGGTGTAGGGACCACCGCTCATCTGGGCGTTGTCCTGGCTGATCTGGACCTGGACCTTGCTGCCCTTGGTGACCTTGGTAACTTCACCCTTGGACAGGGCAACCTCGGTGTTGGCACCGACGTCCATGTTGCCCACCACGGTCCGGCCGCACTGGTTGACCACATTGGCCGCGATCTCCTCCGTCTTGATGATGTTCATGTCAAAGGGATCGTTGGGGTCCACTATATGGTGTGATTAGTTTATTGGACTGCCAAGCAAGTGAGTCGGTTATCGAGCTTACCCTGGAGACCCTTGCTGGTACCCAAGTTACCCTTGGCACTGATGATGTTCTGGCCGTGGGCCATGGCCACGAGGGCGGAGAGAACTGCGGTTGTGGAACGCATCTTGATGATCTGGATTGTGGAAGAAAGAGGGAAATGGGGTAAAAACAACGAGGTCGAGATATTAGGACCTGATTTGTCTGGTATAGAGAAACGATTGAAAAGGATACTATAGTAAGTATGCTAAACAGGCCAGCTGAAGGGAAGGACGAAGCGAAAGTCAGCAAAGGGAGGGCGAAAGATGGGATGTAGAAGTGAAGTGATAGGCGAGAGGAGAGAGAAACATCAAAAACTGGCCTGACATTCTGTATTTATCTATCATGGCCTGATCTGAAACCCCGGTGACGATGGCCAGGGATGGGGTGTGCTTGATGGAGACTAGGAGGCTAGGAGGCTAGCAGACTAGCAGACAGGCGGGCAGGAACAGAACTGAGGAACGGCACAAAACCCAGGGCGCATCCCATACGGGTCGCCTCGACTTGGTCGTTTCGCACCATTGACCCAAGATGGACATCTGGGCGCATCTTGGTACGCGTGAGGTTACCTTCGGAAGAGACTCGGCGAAAGTGTTTGTGTGTGTGTGTGTGTGTGTACATGGCTCTGTAGCTGGGCCAGCAACGTTGGGTGGTGGCGCTGACGGGCGGCTGGGTAGGGGTCGGGGATAAGCGTAGCAAGACCGTGCAAGAGAGCGCAGCAGGCAGAGACGGAGATTCGAATAAGACAGAGAGGTGGTTGATCGGTCCTATTGCGGCAGGTCCTGTAACAAAGGGTGCAATGTGCGCTTTCCCTTTGGTAATGCAGATCTGTGGTATGCAACTCTGATAGCCTGTGTTCTGGCTGTGTTGAGCCTGTGATAGGAGGCGGTGGTGCGAAAGTCCACCAAAGATGTAACAGGCAGCCCGATTTTTAGGGCGGATCCGGACCCGCCGCCATGACAGTCCGGGCCCGGTTTTCCATTATAACGGGAACCCGCCAAGGCGCCAAGCAGGGCAGGCGACTTAAGCTTATTGCAGGAGAAGCCGCAACCAGCCCAGTTTTTCAGGTTCTCTGCATTTCTAAGGAGTGGTTGTTTCGAAAGTCGTGTTGCAGCCGCCCGCGAGGGACTGCGAGCACTGCGAGCACTGAGAGAAGTAGCGAGAAGAGTGTGAGGGTGTGGGGGTCACCATGCTCCAAGCCACCAGGAAACTTCATCATCCGAATTTCATCGTGATGGAGAACATTCCGATCCTGCCTGCCTACGACTTCCCAATCGGGCCACTGAGAGATGCTCCTCTGCTAGTCTGTCACGCTCTGTCTCCTTGGAGGCAAAAACTTGAGATGACGGTTGGGTCGTCGTACAGTCGTACTGGGTCGTCTGCTGCTTGACGGGCATAACGGGCAAACGGATACATCCCCAATCCCTTTGCTGCTGAACTCATGAGGCGCAGACCAGTTCCATCCAGACATGCTTCAAACACCTAGAACAAGAGAACCATCCCCATGGGCCCATTAATGAAGGAAAAAGAACATTGTTAAATCCAGAGAAGCGGGCTTGCTGTGTCTGTTCTGTCTGGGGCTCCGGCTCTTGCTGGGACGAAACTAGGAATCGTTGAATCTACGGAACCCGATGACCCTATATTCCGACTCTGACAATGTTTAGTTGGTCAAGTTCATCTGTCGTCGCATCGGTTTCTCGGTCTTGTCGCGCAGCCCTAGCCAGCTAGTCTGCGTCTATCAGACTAGCCTACCCGTTTGAGGCTCTGCAAATCAATCGTTCGAACTACGAGGCGGTTCAAGTCAAGTAACCTAAGTGTCTTGACGTCTTGACTCTTGACAGTGTTGATCATTGACTTTCCAAGACATCTATCGGGTAATATTTGACGACCATTTCCGGGCCCCATTAACGCCGAGGTCCTAATCAAACCAAACACGAACGAACGAACCATTTCGCCATTTAGGACCGCTTGAATCCCACCCTCCTCCCACAGCCAATTTGCTACTGGCTAGCTGGTTGTCATACCATATGCAATCATACCTATCATGAGGCTCTACCGCAACGAAACGTCGCTTGCAAAAGAAGAAAAATGTTTCGTACTCTTCCAGTATTTTCTCCCTCCCCTCGCCATCCCACTCTCCCGTCGATTAAGCTTGGTGCTTGGAGCCTTCCAAGACACGCGTCCTCTTATTAAGCAATTGGCCCAAGCGTTTACCATGTCATTGATCGCAAGCGCCAAGCAATTCCAAATGATCGGACGAAGAATCAGGCCATTGCCGTCTTGCCGAGCACGATCCCTTCCCGCAGTCGAGGGCTCAGGGGTGTTGGGTGCGTTGGGTGAAGATTGTGAGTGTGATGGCAGGCTTGCAGGGCGTGCAGGGCATGCAGGAACGGTTAGCAAGGCAGGTTTGGGTGGGATTTTCCCAAATTCTCAAACACCCAGGGGCCGGGGGTGCCAGTTTGCCAGTTCTAGGGCAGTAATCTGGTAATCCCAGGGCGCTGCAAAAGGCGCTGAGCCTCCCAAAGTCCCCGAATCCCTGGCCGACCCTGGCCAACCCTGGCGCATTTTAGCCCAGTTGCCCCTGGGCAGGTGGAACCCACGCGATTGGGCCGCTGGTTAATCTAAGTTTCAACGGAAAGTCGAGACGCCAGCGCACTCAAATCATTGACAGGATGATGCTCGTTACAACCCAATCCGGTAATCCGTAAGTCTTTCTATGCTTCTGTCCTGCCTTTGGCCCGAGAACAGTTTTTCTTCCTCGGCTATCTTGCCTGATGGTCTGTCTTGGAAGACGTGTATCTGATAGAAAGAATCTTGAAACCAAGTTTCAATCAGGGTGAAGGGAAAAAACGGTCAGAACCCACATAGATTATCGCATCACGCCAATCCATCACGATCTGGTGATGGATGATTAATGTCTGATTCGGCCCTATGAATCTGGATAAGACACGATTTGGCAATATAATTACTGGCTCTCCCTCTCCTTCGCAATTATTTGCAGCCAGCTCAAGATTTGTCTTGTTTGTGCGTAGAACCGACCGTTGGGCTCTTCGCGGGACCGTTTGTTTGTTCGAGATTGCCGCCAAGACGGCATGACGCCATCAAGCCCCTGACGCCTTCGCAGGCTGCACGGCTGTTACCACCACAGCACAGGGGTCACTACACCGAGACGCAGCAGATAAACTGTGCCTCCGGCCAGGGGCTGTGCCGGGAGTAACAGACAGCCAGTCAGTCGTCTTGAGCTGTCGACGGCGAGATGCCCTTCGCCGCGCATCCTCTCAGAGACTTGGTTATCAAGACAAAACCGGACTCATCTTGCTGGCCATTTCAAGGGCTTGCTTGACCCAGGTTCAATCCAAATGGTCACGGTGCACGTCGCAGGCCATAGGAATTGACCCAAAACCCAACCGCAGTCACGTGCACAACACACCGTTCTGTCATACCATCTTTAAAAGGGGTCTTCGAGTTTCTCGGCTTCTTAACCCCGAAGTTTGCAACAAAACATTGTTGACTTGCAATTATTCTGGTTCGCTGCCTATGCAGGTAATGTCCTATAATCTAGCTACCTTGATGGCAACCCAGTCTATTGGCATGGCCCAAAGCCAATTAGGTTCGCCGTTGAGTAGCAGATCAACCAACCTTGATGGCCATTGAATGAATATAATGGCCTAATCTTCGGGTTATGAATGCGTGATGTTACGACGTCGAGTTGCCCGCCGGTCATCTGGGCTTTTTGCCTTTCCTTCGTTGTAGAGTTCTCGACTTGCCGAATTTCCTGCTGTTTGTCTAGACCATCATGCCCTCTGAATTTCACCAATTCGTCCTTCTTCCCCCGGAGATCCGTTACAAGATATGGCGGTACACGCTCCCCCATCGCGTAATCGATATGAGGCTCAAGCCAAACATCGACGTGAGGAACTGGGTGCCGCCCGGTGACTGGTGGCTGCACTATGTGTTAGACCACGATGACAACCCTGAAAAATCATTTTCATCCTCCTCGTCTTCTTCTTTGTCCTCGTTGCCTTCTGTTCTCCTGACGTGCTACGAAGCCTACCAAGAGCTCGGCCGCCACTACCGGCCCATCGCCCTGGACCAGGCCCTCCTGAAGCGCAGCCTGGGCGGCGACGAGGCCTGGGAGCGCGACTCGACCCCGGCTGAGGACTACAGCGCGGCCCGCGTCACGCGCTTCCACCGCGATTACGACACCCTGCGCTGGACCGGCACGTTCCGCTGGGGCCTATCGGTGCGATCTCCGGCCAACCCGCTGTTCCTCGCGGCCTCGCTGGCGGTCCGCCGCGTCGTCGTCGAGTACGCGCCCGCCCTCGCCACGCAGCTCGAGGTGCTCGCGCTCGCGTGCCTAGACGCGGGCCAGCCCCTCGAGCAGATGGACCTGATCGCGACTAACCCGTCGGACGGGCGGCGACTCCGGTTTCGGCTCTGCGAGACGCCGCCTCGGAATAAGGTCGCTTATCTGACTACGGCGCAGTCGGTGCCCGGACTGGTAACCGAGTGCGGTGCTGCGTTCTTCCCCTGGTTTGACGGTGGAGATGCTGCAGACCGGCGGCGTCGGAATTATACGGAGGGGTTGAATTCCGTGGCTGTCAAGGTGGTTGAGTGGCAATTCCCGGCCGCAATACCTCTCTTTGAAAATTCACGCTTCCATTCACGCGGCTCGTACTGCATCTTGCAGGTGGTGGGCTTGGATCCGGATGTCCAAGGCCCCTATCCGATAAGCAGCCGTGATGACAATGATATGGCCGTGAGAGTCGGCAAGCTTCTTGACCCCGACAAGCTCAGCTTCCAGTATCAGCACGCTCGGGATCCCGTACGCTTCGGCGAGGATCTGCAGATGGACGTTCTCCTCTGGATCCATGGGCTTCAGATGCATGCCGCCGGATTTCCGAGCAATCTTCCGTTTGAGATTGTAGGACTTTGCTGTCATGGATTCTGTCGTGATTAGTTTTTTGAACCAGGCAATAATCCTGGATATAGTTGTTTACTGGACCAAATAATCTGAACATGTTTCTGATCGATAATTTTCATGCCTGTGACCAACTATTACTCTTTTGTGGTTTGTTTGTGTTGGGCCCATCTGGTATGAGCCATTAGTTGAGCTGGAGTCTCCTCTTTTCTACCCCTTTCTACTCTTTGCGCCCTTTTCTGGATCTAGTGCCAAGATAGTAAAAGTCAAGAGTGAAATATTAGTCTACCCCCAAAAATAGTAATTGGAATAGATATTATTAATCATATTCATAATAATTATATATTTCCTGTTATATCATCTGCATTTTACAATTTGGTTACTTGGAAGTAACTTACTTACTGCCATCTTCTTCAAAATTTGTGGCGGGATGATATCTTTGAAGTAAAGTCAGGAAGAAATAACTTCCACGTGTTCTATGGGAACATGGATCTGCCCCCTTCGAGCTAATCGCCGGAAACGAATACCAAAGATTAGGACATGTTCCAAGAAATGACCCTAGCCCGATTTACGAGGACTTTCATTGTTGCTGGTGTCGAGTTTTGGTTTGGGGGTTTCCATTGTCCACCAATTCTTTCACCACTTGTCGAGTTGATAAGTGCTTTGGTCGGTTGAAAGACGATTTTTACTTCTCATTGTGTAGACAAGGAGAAAGATAGGTTAGTAGGTCTCCTGCAAACGGATATCAGTCGAGCTCATTGAGCAAGGTATAATTTTGACATGTTCATCATCATGTCTTCAGTCTCTAATCCAATGCTCTTCGCACACTCTCTCTTCTCAAGACGCTTCGAACATTTACCATATCCTTTGAAATTTAGTCACCACTCTCTAGCCAGTTGACACATCACCTTCTACCGGTCAGCTTCCGAGCTTGCGAAATAAATAAATAATAGTACTAGAAAACCAGGACATATCCGTATCTCCCATACAATGGCAGCAGTAGCGGGTGCAGCAGGAGGTGCAGGAGGACCACCACCGCCTGGCCCACCCGGACCCCCCGGTGGCGGCCCTCCTCCTCCCGGTGGTCCTCCCGGTTGGAGTATCTTCCAGATAAATGTGGACGACGGGTGGCTGGCGCAACAAATACTCAAGAGGGCCGGGAAAAAATATGATGATCAACAAGTCAACGCTTTCCTCATATCGATCCTCTTGCGAGGTGGCCTCCGGCAAAACCTCGACGGCACATTGACCGTAAATGGCGACTGGGATCTTATTATAAGCGAGTTTGCCCTCCGTGGTCATACGATCTGTCATGAGAGCGCCATGTCAGTCGACCTCTCTCTCTCTCTCTTTCCCTCTTTCTCTTTCTATTCCTCCTTATATTTCTCTTAGTGTTTCCTTTTCTCTGTATTTCATACTCACTCGCATTTATTGGGTTAACTGTTGGCTGACGACTATCCCTTGAAGCGTTCGTTTCAAAACTATAAGAGCCAATCTTCAGGCGGCGCTGGAGGATTTTGTACAACGGTTTGGTAATTTCCCAGGCAACACTTCTCTTGAGTGGAGGATAGCACGTGTCCGAAATCTCAGTGTGGATGGAGTGGGTTTCCTTCTTCTTCTTTCTTCCTCTTCTTGCAGGCAACGCCTTATTTTAAACTGTTTGGCTATGAGAGGATGAGGCCGGGACAATGTGTACTGATACTAAAGTCCAGCTTAATAACAATAACCCGGCACCCGGTGCTATCATGCGTAAGTCAAGACACACGGCGCCCCTCCCCTTTCATCTACTAGCTGCTTGTTGTGTCTCTGGGTCCCATGAAGGTATGCTGACCATCGAGGCATGTAGCTTTCCAACCAACAAAAGCACGAGACTGGGTCGACCCTGTCCAGCACCAAATAAACAACCGAAATTGGCAAGTTCAGACTGGTGTTGCTCAGCCACATTGGCCTCCACCGCAGAGGACTGTTCCCCATATGGTAGTGCCACCTCCTTTGCAGGCTCAACAGCAACTCCCACATGGCAACGTGCAGGTCCCGGTCCCAGCCGCTGGGCTCCCAGGAAACCCAAACTATTACCTCATCGGCCAGCAAGCCCCGGCCCAGCAAGCTCCGGCCCAGCAAGCTCAGGCCCAGCAAGCTCAGGCCCAGCAAGCTCAGGCCCAGCAAGCTCCGGCCCAGCAAGCTCAGGCCCAGCAAGCTCCGGCCCAGCAAGCTCCGGCCCAACAAGCCCAGGTACAACCACAAAACCCGTACATAGCGAACAACATAGCGCCAGTCCAACCCCCGAATGGGCAACAGATAAACCAGCAGGTGCAAACAGGGCAGGACCAGATCTTCCAGAGTTTTGGCCAGCCACAACTCCCTGCACAATCAAGGCTCTGGTACGCAGGAGTGATGCCCATGTATGCAAACACACTGGTCTCGGCGTCCAGCACGCCGTCCCCGCCCAGAAACCCGCTGCCCCAGTACCCGTCCCCGCCCTCGCCGCCACCGGCCAGCTACTCCAGCTACAATCCGGGGCAAAACGTCGTCGGCGGCAACGTGAGCCCCTTCCAGCCCGTTGACGGGCAGGGGCAGGGGCAGAGTTCCATGAACACCCCGCTCCCGCCCCAGAGCAGCCCGGGCACGGCTCCGTACTACGGAACCCCCACCCCTGCGACCGGGTACGGTCATGTATCAGGGGGAGCTCCATTCCCCCCTCATCATCAACAGCAGCAGCAGTATGGTGGTTACCCACAGCAGCATGGTGGCTATCCACAACAGTATGGTGGCAATCCCCCACAGCCCCAATACACGCAATCGTCTCCGTTATACGTAGGTAGCAACTCGCCGTCCGAGGCCGCGGCGCTGGCGCTCGCCATGAGCCAGGGCATCCCGATGGGCCACCAGTACCCCAATGACCCCCTCAATGCCGCTATAGATCCGAGGCTCATAATGATGAACCCAAACAACTCGAACCAGAACAATATGAACCAGAACAACTTGAACCAAAACAATATGAACCAGAACAGTTTGAACCAGAACAGTTTGAACCAGAACAACTTGAGCCAGAACAACTCAAACCAGCATAACTTCAATCATACCCTTTTGGATCCCGAACTCAATTATGGCATGGGGCGTTTTGGTCCTCCGGGTCAGCAGCAATTCCCGCAACAACAACAACAGGGGCAGCAGCAGCAGCAGCAGCAGCAGCAGCAGCAGCCGCCGCCTCAAAACCCACCAGACGGTGGCAACGGTTCCGGGTATGGCGGAATGGCCGACGCAGACGAAGACCCCGAGGACCAAGAAGTGGACGACGAATCGGAAACGGAAGGGCCTGAGGTTTAGGTCTGAATGGGGGCTAGAGGGGCTTGGCAAGCCGGGGGCAAGTGAAGGTGGAGATACCTATATACGATGTCTGCGGGAACGGCAGGGCGTTCGGTGGTGTTTAGTATAGATGATGGGATGGAAGACTACTTTGCACATTTCTCGTGTATACAGTATTGTATCTAGAGATTTTCTTTACTATTTTTCCAATCCAAGTATTAAGTTCATCGCTCTTTTTGGTCCGAATTACCCCTATTTTATCTTAGTAGTGGGACTCCAGACGAGTTGCCTAACAGCCCATCTGGTGGACTTATTTTCGGCGACGGGGTAGTCAATCGCTGTAGTGAACATACCATCTTTCATTGGTGTGGTTAATATGCTGAATGCGTCTGCTCTGACCGATACCCCGCACGTCGAGGAGAAAGCATGACGCTGTCTTGGCTTTCTTGAACCCCTAACTACTCCAATTCCGTCCATTTACTACCAGTTCTTCCACCGCTTCTCAACTCCACGACTACTCCGTGTCACATCTAGGACAGAAATTTTACCTTCATCGAAAGCATATTGCATGCAATGGCGCCGAGCGTTACCAAGTTCAAGGTGGCGGCAGCCCATGCGGCTCCTATCTTCATGGACAAAGCGGCCACCATCAAGAAAGTAATTCGTCTTATCGAACAAGCCGCCCAGGACGAGGTGAAGCTCCTCGTATTCCCCGAGACGTTTGTACCTGGATATCCAGTCAGTCCGTTTCTTCTTCTTCTTCTTCTGCTACTGGCTACTACATGGAAAATGATGGGGCTGTTGCTCGAAAATGGGTCATTGACATATTGGGTAGTACTGGGCTATGTGCTATCCCCCTCTCGCGCAGGTGGACGCGCTGGCTAAGTACGCGGAAGAGAGCGTGGTGGTCGAGAGCAACAACGAGGACATGGGCTCCATCCAAGCCGCCTGCCGCCGTGGGGGCGTGGCCATCAACCTCGGCATCTCGGAGCGCATGGCGCGGGGGTACACCCTGTTCAACTCACAAGTCACCATCGACGGCGACGGCACGATCCTGGGTGTCCACCGCAAGCTGCAGCCGACGTACGTCGAGCGGATGGTCTGGGCCCAGGGCAACGGCAGCTCACTGCGGAACTGGCCCCTGTCGTCGCTCGGCGGGTACAACCTCGGTGGTCTCGCGTGCTGGGAACACACGATGAACGGCGCACGCCAGGCACTGATCACGCAGCACCAGCACATCCATGCGGGAGCATGGCCCGCCCTGTCACCGATGGCCGGGTTCGAGGCCGTGGCCGACGCCCAGATCGAGGCCCTCATGAAGACGCATGCACTCACGGCGCAGGTCTTCGTGGTGACTGCCTCCAACTACGTCGATGAGACCTGTCTCGACTGGATGGAACGAAATATGGGCGGCAAGCAGGATCTTGTGAAGGCTGGGGGTGGCTGGTCGTCGATCCTGCATCCGTTCTGCTCGTACCTGGCGGAACCCCATACCGGCGCCGAAGAAAAAATGTTGCAGGCCGAGGTCGACTTCGCGCAGCTAGGTGCCGTCAAGGTCTGGGTCGATGCAGCGGGGCACTACCAGCGGCCCGAGATTCTGAAGTTTACCTTCGACTCGCGCCCGCATTGGGCTGATGAGGTGAACAGGAGCTTCGAGCCAAAGCTTGGGGAGGAGGGGGCGAGTCTCGACAAGGTTTCCGAGTAGTATTGAATTGATCGAGCCAGACTGGGTACTCAAGCAATCATTAATCGATCATTACCGTCATCGTCTCCATTGTATGATCAGTCAGGTGCAAAGTCAGATGTATGCCTCACCAGTGAGTCTGAGACCTCTGTTGGTCTATCCGAGTTGGAGTTGGAAGAAAATTAATGTGAAAGTGTTTTGGGGCATGTGCGGTGCAAATTTATGTTAGTGTTGCTTCCGCGACTTTACCCCTGAAATATACGAGCTACCCCTATTTGACAGGCACTGGGACATGGAATAGGGGTAGCTCGTATATTTCAGGGGTAAAGTCAAGGACTCAACCATGTGCATCATTGATTGGAGTCCAACCGAATCGAACTTGGTGGGTCGAGCACCTGACTGATTTGCTTTGTATCAAACGTCGCCCAAATGAAAGGTGCAACTTCCTACCAACGTGAAGTTTTTGATTGCCCCACTGGTTTTCTTTCATCCAGTGCCCAGCGGCCAACTGCCTGCTTGCGCCAACACAAGTCAAGTCGCTCACAGTGAACTTGCTCGCCACACCCCTCGGTGACCGCAGCCAGAGCTCAAGTTCAGTGTTTTAAGTTTGCTGCACCCGCCCTATGTAGGAACGCCAAAACAGGTCATGCCAAACGAGCACTTTCGAACCCAATCTTGATAGTGCCTTGCAGTGATGTAGTAGGTAGTCGCCCACCCTTATAGTACCGGACAACATGAAGGGCAAATTTTCGTAAGAGCTGTTGATATGTTTTTAGCGTCACTACTGCTACCATGCAATCTTGAGGGATGCTATTCGAGCAGCACATGAGCCGGATCAGGAATTACCATCAACTTGAAAATACCATTGGAAGAATGTACCGCCCCTTGCCCCGTCGATACCCTGTGCTCCTATACCGAACGGACTCTCAAGATCAACCAGCCATCCCTTCCTCCCAAGTTAATACCTTGTATTGTATCCCTTGTAAAGAGAGAAAGAGAGAGGGAGCGGAGAAAAGAAGCAAGCCAGTTACTCCGAGCATCCAGTTATTTCCCGCCCAACTCAGAACAGGTTCGTTTTGTTGAATCCCTCCCCCACCTCGTGTTCTTCTTCCCCGGTGTGGTTTCCAGGCAATGCCATCTTCATCCAGGGATTGTTGGTAGTGGGCCAAATTTTGATCCAGTTCGAAAAACAGCGGAATGCGGTGGCGCCTGAGAGCGTGAACCCCGGATGGTTGGGCCATTCGCACGAGTAAGCGAAGCTATGGTCAACATGGCAGTACCCATCATTATTCCCATCCAGGCCCCAAATGGTGTACCCTCGGTTCTTGTAGAGGGCTACCCGAAAGAAGAAGAAGAGGAAGAACAGCAACAATTAGTAAAATTCCTCCATTTTTGTTCAGACGATTGATCATCGAAGAAGAAAAGGACAGAGGGGGTTAGACCAAGATAAAGGATAGGGAAGAGTAAGGTAGGTAGTTAGGGATACGAGGGGGAAAAAAGAACAAAGGCAAATCCTTACTGTAATGCTTGGTAGCCGGAGAGTTCCACTCGAGCAAATCGGGCTCTTCGACGTTGCCTTTGAAGCGCGAGCCCCAGTGCTGCTTACTGACGTCGCTGCGTGTCTCGAGGCCCGGGTAGTTCATGATCTGGAAGCACTCATTGCCGTCTGCGTCGTCCGGGACAAAGGTATAGTGCCAGTGCCATCCCCACGGGAATTCATTCTTACCCCAGTAGATAGTAAACCAGCCCAGGCCCGAGTCCGGGTCCGAGCCCGTGTCAGGGTCATCACGTCGGGCGGGAGCATGGGAGGGGGGAGATGCAGGCAGGGCCATGGCGAAACCGCCTGGGATTGCATTACCGACAAGGAGGGTGAAGAGAGCGACGACAACAGCAACAGGGAAGAACATCTTGGCTATGGTTCAAGAGGGACTGTGCCTGGGTGTCTTTCGGCGTCAGATGTGTGACGAGGTAGTTAGTTGTGTTGGGTGCTAAAGGGAGTGTGTGAGGTTGCGAACTGCCTGCGTATATGGAAGAGCCGTATAGGCTGCGCAAGACTTGGTGTCTTGGGAAGGGAAGAAAAGAAAACAAAAGAAAAGAGTAGAAAAGGAGGAAGAGAATTTACCTCGCTACAGGTGGGCATAAATCAGAGTTAGAGAAACGTTTTCCCCTGTATCCTTGGTGCATTCGTGTTGTAAGTGAACATCAGTCATTGGACATGGGCTTGATGCCTGACGATTTGTTCACTTCCAGCCATTACCGGCACACATTCAAACATCAATCATGACGCATGATGCCAGATGCATTACAGATAGTGAACGTTTCGTCCATCGTACCCCATGGCCAGAATGCGAAAGCAATCAAGTTGACGCCATATCGAGACGCTTGACACTATCGCCGTGGAGCCGCAACTCAAGATGACTCAATATATGCCACTTGCTGTATGTTCGCAGTGATGGTGATAACTCGACTACGGTATAAATTGAATGCTGATGTAATTCTTGGAGAGTGGTTTATTAGCCTCTCTGACAAGTGACTGATAGTGTCTCCTGTACTGCCTCTCCTGCGAATGAAATCATCAAATTCTCTGAATGAATGCACGGGTAATGAGACGTATCGGTGGGAGTGCCTTCAAGGAAAGATACAACGCATTCCAATGCTTGAGACAAAGCCGCGTTCTGGACCTCCAGCTGAGAGGTAATTGGTACGTACGTTTCGGCAACGCGACTGCGACAGATACCGCAGCCAAACGGCAACGTCAACTGGTCCTCTTCTATCAATCGCAGTGGGTATGAATATCAAGGGGTTACTGAAGAGATACTCGCTCCTGCTAACTTACAAGTAGAAAGCAATCGTACGAAGCAGACTCTAGAGAATCGGTCGAAGTTGCATGTCTCCATCGACACGCAGACCGGTCTCTCCAGTCCATCCCCCGCCCGTATAGGATAATTACAGAAACAACAGCCAGCTTGGATGATACGGGGGCCAGAACGCAGCGTTGCTTGCGACACCGACTGCCTGATACAGGAACTTCTTCACTCGCCCATATCTCAACTGTGGCGGCGAGAACCAGCATACTTGGTCACTTGTAGGCCAGCTATATAGAGCCTTCTCGGCGTACAATGTCCGCGTGAGCTTGCACGGTGTTTCCAAGGCCAAGGACCTGGACAGTGTTAACTTGAACCGGCGTCTTGAGCTGCCGGGAATCTCCGCGCCCGTACGCGCAAATAGATCTATGACGGGAGGCCGCCGCACCACCCTGAAGCGCGGCTGGAGAGACGGCCGTTGATTCGTGTAGCGGCAATACGAACGAGTAAATGAGACTGGAGCGGACAGATCGAACTACCTTGGGAGCCGAGGGTGCATCCAAGAGGATACGTCTGGAATACGTCTGGTGCCGATGGCTTTGCTTCACCATGCATACGGAGCTGCTTTTTCATATCCCTCGGACCAGTCGCACGATGGTGGTAATGATTATGCTTACGCATGCGCTCAGTAACTTTCCTCGTCACATCCGCCCTTTGATAGGTAGTTGCTCGATTTGTGATGATGACTGGGTTTTCCTGCTAAGCAAGCTCTTGGTCATGGTGCCGCAGGTCTCAGACAGAACCTCGCTGATCCACCTTCGTGAGGAGCGATAGGGGACATGCCCTCTATCACAGGCAATGAAGGACAGGGTCAGCTTATTCACTTACTCAGCAGCCTCAAAATAGCAGGCCGAGCTCTGGCTAAAATAGGGGCTTACGAAGGGTCACCGCGCTCTTGCTGTTGGGCCTTCTGACACCTTGCGGATGATGCGATAGAAACAAGATACACCCGAAACTAGGGTTGATGACGGTGTCAATGGAGATGCTCCATCGACTCTACAATACTGTGAATGTTTGCATCAGCTGGTCCTGACATAAACGTCATGTCCAGCCGCCTGTCATTGCTCTGATACGAGATTCATGCCCACCAGGACCTGTCACCGCCCTGTCGTTGTTTGAAAGCGCAGGCTTAGGTAAATATGGCAGGCGGTTAGCAGACATACTTCCCGTGGGGCAGGATATATATCAGTCAACTCTGGCAGGTGGTTGGGCAAAGGAGGATATCCAACTTTGAACAGCGGGCCAGCCAGGTTTGTCTTGGGCCAGCCACTCACGCCCAACGGAGATCTTTTGCTTTTGACGTATTCAGTGGAGTGAAAAGCCATGTTATTTATGGCTGACGTTTTCCTTTTCTCCTCCGCAAGACGTTAGATGTGGACGATGATGTGGGTTGATGCTCGGGAGCGGACCGGCGCACATGCATTTCTATCACAGCGGGACGCTCTCAATAACCCCCACACATATTGTAGAGAGAAACAAAGGAAGAAGAAAGTACCACATGTTTGGCAGAAACATTACTGGTGTCGCAGCCCATCGGATTTCATCATTGGTATGCGCGTATTCCAAGCACCTTCCTGATGCAGCCAGCGTAACCTGTCTGTCAGATAGCATCGAGCAAGGAGAAACCTTCCCCGAAAACCGAAAACCATCAATTATTGCTGACGACGACTGTGCCCTGCCCAAGATGCTAAGATGCCTGACGTTGGTTTCAAGATAATAAGTTTTCACCCAAAGACGTAAATTGTCCTGATTGAACCCCATCTTGCCAAGTGCCCCTCCAAACGGGCAGGTGTGGCGTCATTGTCTCCGAAAAAGCCCCAACCGTCGTCCGAAATGTGAGGAGAAAAGAGGAAGAATCCTAACAAATCCAAAGCGGGCAGCGGACGGGATCCAAGGCCCAAGGCCCAAGGGATGGGCTGCAGCGCTGCTCATGAGACGACCCTTGTGCCAAAAACATTAAAAACTTCGAATAAACTCTTGGCTACGTCATTCTTTTCTTTGCTCCACGGTGGTTTGGGAAGAGGATCCCAGTTACTTGAAACATGCGGAAAAATATTTCTCTTGGATTTGATCATTCGCAGAGAGACCACGGGTGGTGAGGGTAGAGTCCACATTGCCGACCATTTCAAGGTTGGCTGAATACTGTAGGGGCTCGGGAATAATGGAACAGTAATATTTGGCCCTGTCTGTCCAGAATGGTCTTTTCTCCTTGTACGCGCAAGACTGCGACCCTTATTAATCTATTGGGTGGCCCGTGAGTAAGAGTAAGTTAAAGGGCCAAGCACCAGCGACCGTCGACAAAGTGAGAGCAAAGACGAATGAACGGCTCGCTTCGCAAGTAGTGCGCTGCAAAATACACCAAAAGATAAACGGCTGGCCACTGGGGCGGTACTGGGGGGCAAAGCACTGGGCAGGGCTCTAGAGTCTACGCGGCTCAATTGTTTTTTTTTTCTTTTTTGGCAAAGCAGGGCAATCTACGGAGGCATGGAGCTAGTGGCATTAGCTGCCGTCTAGGTGCTGGGTTGTTCCCCATTCCAGCAGATGGGAGAACCCCATAGCAGTGGGCCATTGGATAGCTTCCACTGCAAATTGCAACTCTGTCGAAGAGCAAAGCCGGGATTCTTCGCACTCCTCCCCCCTTCCCCCTTTGGAAGTATTGAATGGCTGGCTGGCTGGCTGGTTGGAGGGTGCCCTGGTCTCCTTATGTGAAACATCGCGAGAGCGAGGGTAAGAGCGACAAAAAAAGGTAACCTGACAAGCCTGACTACGCAGCTGAGCAAGTACCAGCCCCTTCTGACCGCCGACAAGTCATTACTATGGAGAAAGAACTGGTTCATCCTTACATGGGGCAGGATATACCGGTACTGCGAACATTTGACTTGGAAAAGGAGATGGCAAAGCTGCTTTTCGCATGTCGCTCGCTGTCTGTCTGTCTGTGCCTGTCTGTGTCTGTGTGATAGGCTATTGACCGATAGTACGTTATTGATAAGGCCATGGACGACAGACTGCGATGAGGGGCAGATGCAATTGAAACTATGAGATATGCAGGGTGGGCGGTGGTTGTATGACGACCGTGTTACAGTGTCCTCTTGGCGGCATTTGCCAATTGCCGCAGTCCCAATATCTGCAAATGGAAGTCCCGACGGAAGCTGGGAACGATGCAAACAGTGCAGCAAGCACAAAGGACAAAGGCCTTTTGCCATATGTACGGAGTACGGAGTACGGAGACGGTATTGATTTGCATGCAATGAATGCCGACCCAACCGGGAGGCAGGAGGGGAACCAAGGAGTTGGGACAAAGACGACTTGCTAAACCACTCTGATACTGGCTAATAGGTAGACAGCTACTGGACAGAATGCCTAGAAAGCTTGAAAGGCTGGCTTGAACCGTAGTTCTGACTTTTTGGCGATTCGATCCATCACCAAATAGTGGTGCGAGTGGTGCGGGTGTGGGGAGATTACGTATGTTTGCATCCTCCGAGCAGACTTGACTCTGGTCATGTTATCTGTAACCAACCTTGGTCGGGCTCCATATGTTGTGCGTGTGGTTGTCAAAAAAGGGAGAAGCTCGGGGTTTCCCTTGCATGTATCTAATATATCAGCGTATTATCGTGTTGTCTGGAGAAGATCCCGAAGTCGTGTAATGGTAATGTGCAAGGGAATGCAGTGCAACATTGTTGATGGGCAAGGCAAGGCAAAAGAGTCAGTCCAGGAACAGCGTGATACGAGTCTCGTTTGTTAGTAGTTGGTTGGTTGGTTGGTTGGTTGTTTGGTTGGCTCAAGTCAAGTGAGGTGAGAAAGTCCAGTAGTGACTGTACGGTAGCAGCAGAGCCAGTCTCAGTAGTCATCTGCACCACCGATACGAATCTTCGTGTCTATCGGCTTGGCAACGAACCTCTTGTAGCTCTTATCGCTAGCTGATTGAAGAGACAAGATTGCAGGGCCTGCAAGTTGCTGCAAGTCGCTGCAAGCCGCTGCTTTGCGGGCGTGTGATTGGACTGGACGGGTGGTCTAGTGTCGGCGAGATTCGGTGTTGACCGAGCAGAAGTTGAGGAGTAAGTGCAGCAGTAGCACAGTAGCGCAGTAGCGCAGCAGCTGCAAGCAAGCCATCAACCATGCTCTTTCTGGAGTGGCTAGTAGTAGAGTGGCCTTTTCCACGCTTTTTTGCAGCGGCTTTTTGGCAGTGCCAGGGAGCCTAGCACGCCTAGCTGGAGGAGTTTCCTAAAAAAGAATTGCTTTGCTTTTGGGCTGCCAAGGTTCCCCCCGGAGGACCCCCAGTTTTAGCTCCACTCCCTGCATCTGTTATCCTTTTCGCTCCATTGCCCGCGAGCATGGATGCGAAGGGCGAAGAGGCAAGCAGGCAAGCAGGCAAGGCATTTGATTGCACTAGAGACTAGAGAGACTAGTACCTACTGAGAAGCGTGGGCGAAAAAAGAGAGAGGGAGAGAAAGGATACGGAGACAAACCTCTAATTACCTATCCATCCGCAATCCTACCATGCGCAAAACACTCCCACATCAAAAACTACACTCGTTCTACAAGACTTGACTTGATGATCCTCTCTGACGTTAGATCTCTCCCGATCGCACTCTTGACCTGAGTTACCCAGATCCGCCATTCGCTTCTTCCCATTCTTCCACCTTCGCTTTCTTCATCAATTGATTGATTCCATTTGATCTACTACTACTAAAAAGAAGTACCGGTACTGCTACTACTACTACTACCACTACCACTCTATTTTGCCTATTGGTACCCCCTTTCTAATTCAGCAAGCCACCCCAAATCACCTGTAACCCCCGAACGCGTAATCACTTCGCATTCGTTGACTCGCCAGGACAAGCAACACAACACCAAAACAAACCACCTTGCGATTGATACGCTTGCCTATCTCGCTCTATTCCAATCCATCCCACCTTGTACCCTCAACACCAGAGATAATATTCTTATCGTCTACCTGCCTGTCTGTCATGCTGTCCAGTTGATCCGAGGCCCCTGCTCTCTCTCACTCCTAGCCGCTTGCGCATCCGCCTAGCAACGGGGCTATCTCCGACAACATTGCCATCTTCTCTCTCAACACCTGTCACAATCCAGTACGATGGGGAAATCAAAACGTAAGAACCCAATCTGCATCCACTCAATGCAATGGATATAGCGGCTGACTTTTGGAATCCCGGGATAGACCGTTGGGGTGTCATCCTTGACGCCGGCTCCTCCGGCACTCGCCTGCATATTTACCGATGGAAAGATCCTGCGCGCGCCGCAAAGCACGCCGACCTGGAAGAGCTACTCACGTTACCGAAGCTCAAGACGGAAAAGAAATGGACCAAGAAGATCAGACCGGGCATCTCCACCTTTGGTGAGCGCCCAGAAGACGTGGGTGAATACCTGAGGGATCTGCTCGAGCACGCCGTCAATGTCATCCCTGAGGAGTCGCATCCCGATACACCCATATTTCTCATGGCCACGGCCGGTATGCGGTTATTACCGCCGCGACAACAACGCGCAGTCCTCGCCGAAACCTGCGCTTACTTCCGACAAAATACCGAGTTCTCCCTGCCAGATTGCGACAAACACATACAGGTCATTCCTGGCGATACCGAAGGGTTGTATGGCTGGATCTCGGCCAACTATTTGCTGGGCGGCTTTGACGACCCGAAAGGACACGCGCATGGCAAGGACCATCACACCTATGGCTTTTTGGACATGGGTGGCGCCTCCGCCCAGATCGCCTTTGCCCCGAATGCAACCGAATCTGCGAAACACGGAGAGGACTTGAAACTACTGCGCCTGCGAACACTGAATGGGGAGTCAACTGAATACAAGGTGTTCACGACCACGTGGCTGGGTTTTGGTGTCAACCAGGCCCGACAACGATACGTAAAAAATCTGGTTGAGTCGTACCTCATCGACGGCGAACATGAGGTTCCGGATCCATGTATGCCCAAGGGACTGCGAACGACTGAAAGCGACACCTTCATCAAAGGCACCGACGACAAGCTGGTGCTGGTCGGAACGGGTTTATTCGACCAGTGCGAGAAGATGGTAAAACCCTTGCTCGGGAAGGACAAGCCCTGCAAGAACGAGCCCTGTCTTCTGGACGGCCAGCATGTTCCTGCCATCGACTTTGACGTGAACCACTTTGTCGGGGTTTCGGAATACTGGCATACGACGCACGGTGTTTTCGCGGACAAGAGCGAAAAAGCCTACGACTTCGCGACATACCAGAAGAAGGTCATTGATTTCTGCAGCCAAGACTGGAGGGATATTGAGGAGGGCCTCGAGACCCGGAAGAAGAAGAAGGATCACTCTCGCGACGCCCAAGAGGCTTGCTTCAAGGCTTCTTGGCTGATTAACGTCCTACATGATGGAATCGGTGTTCCCCGACTTGGGATCGATCATACCTCGGACGCGACTGGCAATGCCACCAAAGAAATCGGCGAAGCAGCAAAGGAAAAGGGGTTCCTGGACGCATTCCAGGCTGTCGACAAAGTGAATGATATTGAGGTCAGCTGGACCATTGGCCCCATGGTTCTTTACGCTGCTGGCCAAGTGCCCCCTCGCGATACGATCAAAGAGCTTCCCGTCGGTTTTGGTGCCAACGTGAAAGGCATCCCTACCGATTGGCAACACGCTGGTTCAAATTGGACAGCGTTGCCCTTCGACGGTGACGATGATGGCTGGACCGATGATCTGACCGAAGATCTTGTTGATCACGTCAAGACCAAATCGGGCTCGGGCTTCCTCCTATTCTTCCTTGTATTATTACTTCTCTTTCTCATCTTCAGGAAACGGGACCGGAGGATGCGTCTCTACACGCGAGTCAACGCCCTGTTCCGCCGCCACCACCGCCGACCCAGCAACTCGCGCAAGACTAGCCGTGGAATTTCGGCCCTTGCCGGAAAGCTCTTTGGTCGCCCATCGCACTCGTACGAAAGAGTCATTGAGGAAGGCGATGCTGCGCAATTTGAGCTCGGTGACGTGGACTCGGATGAGGCTGAGTCTGACAGCAGCGGCAGTGTTCGCCAAGGGCGCACATCGGGCTTGGCTACTCCCAAGAACAACATGCACGCCTTTGATGACCTGCGGAAGCAACCTTATCCGGTCAGCGCCATTGACCGAAGTGGCATGGTGGTGCGGACTGAAAGCCGTGAACGGCTGGTGCCCCAAATGCTCAACGCTGGCCGCCGCAGCAGAGCTGGCAGTCCAACGAGACTGAAGAGCCCTCTGATGAGCCCCTTGAATGAAGACTAATTCTTTTTCTCTCACACCTTTTACTACTTACTATACTTTTTTGAAAAACCCTCTTCGATATCACACATGCTGGGGATGAAGCTTACGCGGAGGTCTATACGTTTTAGCGGGCATGGGCTAGGAGTTTTTTGTTGGCTTACTATACATACATGTACAATACTTATTGTACGGCGTTTTGGACGAAGACATGGAGCATTATGGGAATGATACTACCATTGATTGGGTTCATGTTTTGATGTCCAAAACTATTCATGGGGGGACGAAGTGCGTTTTATTATCGGCTGTGGCTTTGGATTCTTCTTTAGATCAAATACCCCCCACACGATGTTCTGAAAGGGAGGAAAGAGTTTTACGAATTGAGAAACGAACGCTCAAGATACAGATTTGGTGTAGTTTTTTGTCCGAATTAGTCGGTCAAATTTTGCGAGGCTCTTACAGGCCTTGCTATCAACATTGCATGATACAAACATCTGAATCTGCCTTTTTCTGACCTTGAAGTATGTGACCGTCGAAAATTGCCCAGGTATCGCGGGCTTCCTGTAATCCGATGCTTGCCTGCTTACTCCAGCTTGATGGATAATGCTCAGTGGAAAAGCACGAAATGAAATCAATCATTCAAGTAGGTAGTCAGAAGTAATGCGATAATGAAATATGTTATATGAATCCGAGTATCGTCCTGTCCCATGGAACACCCACCCAATGAATGTGAATGCCGCGCTCTATAACAGAATAATGATGCCGCCCATCGTGACAAGTAACAATAGGACTTGACTTTTTGACTACCAACCCATTCATCCATCATCGTACCCCATAGTAAATATAGAAAGAGGCTAAAAGAGATTAAGACCATATGCTGCAGTTTTGTGATTCCCCCGTATTAATGACCCTTATTCCGCGCCACCGATCCGCCACCAGGTGCCCGACCATCCTCGTCTGACGTCCTCGCCGAGTCCATCTCCACACCTTCCTCCGCTTCGGCGGCCGACGTCCGTACCCAGCTCGCGCGCCCGAGGGGACTGCGACCCGTCCGGCCCGCCGTCGCTTGCTGGCTGCTGTTGCGTCTAGCGTGATGTGGGCTTAGATTTTGTTGTTGATTGCCTGATGATGCCCGGCTCCTGCCCTGTTGATCCGCAGCAGTGACAGCAGGCCGAGCCGGCGACGCATTCCGCGATGACGAAGCTGACCCTTCGCTGCTGTCGTCATGCCGCTTATGGCTGCCCGGGTAGTCCGAGTACGCCGTGTCAACCGTGTCAGTCCATCCGCCGCGAACGAGCTCGGCCTCGGAGAACTCGTAGACCTGGCCCTGCTGTGGGACGGCGAATTGTTTTGATTTCGCGATCCACTGGTTGTACTGGCTCTGTTGCGCGAGCTCGTACTTGCGCCGGTCCTCCTCGCCCATGATGCTCTCGACGCGGCGCGGCATGTAGACGGAGCTGATGCCGCCGTGGCTGTTGGTGCCGCTGGGGCCGCCACCACTGCCACCACCGAAGCCGCCCGTCATGAAGCTGTCCCAGGAGTCGCGATGCGGGAGGTCGTAACGGCGAGGGCCGGAAGAGGGACCGCCGCCGTCCTCGAGCATGTTGCCCACGCTGAAGCGTGACTCCTCCGGGTGTACGTAGAAACCGTTAGCCTTCTTCTCAGGCGCTGTGAACTTGCCGGCTGCCCGTTGAGGCGGCATGACCTTGCTGCGGCTCCGCTTGACCCCGCCGGCGGCTGCCGTCTCGGCGGCATGGGCAGAAGTAGAGATACCCTCGGTGGCCGGGATGAATGTCTCGGGCACGATGTTCAGCTCGTCGCCTTGCTTCTCGGCCTGCTCGACGGCTTGCTGGGGCGTCGTGTTGGAGTCGGCGGTGGCAGCGTCGGCGCGAGGCCCTCCCCACGTGCGCTGGCCCGCAGTGAAGATGCCGTAAACCATGTAATACCAGTTGAAGAAGGGGTTGACGATGAACATGAGCGGGTAGAGCCAGATCTTGAAGCGCTTTAGCTTCAGGCCGAAGTAGACCATGAGCAGCCAGTTCAGACCCAGTGAGATACCGATGAAGCCGACGGGCAGGTCATTAACCTTCTTGGTCGTTGTGATGATGGCCAGAACCATGATAAAGAACAGCAGCGCCGTCGTCCGAATCGTGTTTTGCATGAACCGGACCAAGACCAGAATCGGGTACCGACGCCACAAGCGCCAATCCGTCAACATGCACACCTCGTTAGTGATGAAACCCAAGAACCACCGCCGACGCTGCTTGATCAGAGACTTGTAGGTCTGGACAGCCTCGGTCTTACAGAACGCCGACGTGCACATCTGGATCTGGTACCGCTTCTTCGCGCCGATCATGAACAGATGAGTGAGCCATCGATCCTCTCCCAGATGGCTCTTGGCGAAGTCAAACAGATCCTCGCACTGCTCGGCCTTGTCAGCGAAGTAGTATTTGGCCATGCGACGAAAAGCAGAGAATCGCAGCATCGTCAAGGCGCCCGGCAAGCAAGTGACAGCGCCGCAACCCGACTCCACTGTTCTCTCGAACAATTGGCCGTGAACGTACTCCATATCTTGCAAAAGGGTGATAAGACTGTGAGACTTGGTCGTGGAAGTGATGACACCGGTCATAGCCAACATGTCTCTCCTATTGCCGGGGCTCAGCTCCATGTCGTACACGAAGTTCTGGAGACAGACGCGATCGAGAATGCAGTCCGAGTCGATGAAAAGGATGAACAAGTTGTCATTACGCTTCAGATAGTCCTGGTAGACCTTGTCGATAAGCTTGAATGTCATTTTTTGGCAGTGTCGCTTGCCTCCGTGAGGGAACCTCGAAACCGTGATGCGCGCCGCCCGATAAGTGACGTCGATACTCTTGGGGTACGATTCAAGGGTCAAGGGTACACCCAGCCTTTCGATGGTGTTCAAGTACAGTTCGTCTTCCTGGTCACCGTCGAAGGAGAGGAAGACGTGGATACAAGAAGGCGGGTAGTCGCAGTCGACCACAGAGTTGATGGCCGTCACGAGCACATCGGGGTCCTCCTTGTAGCAGGGCATGACGATGACACACTTGGGTGCCGACACCTCATCCAGCACCTGCTTGATGCGCTTGGTTCTGCCCAACTGGTGCGTGACGAGCTGGTAGATACAGAAGAGCCATGGGACGGTCAAGAGACCAGCAAAACTCCAGAAAGCGAACCATTGTAGGATGCTAACCATATCCTCGGGGTAATATTGAACAATAACGCTCGGAAGAGGCAAGGTGACGACCATAATAGGTAAGAAGATAAAGCTAGGGGACGAGTCAGCATGACGGCGGCGGCAGAAGATGGGCTGAAAGGGGGCTTCGCATACCGGAATAGTGTGAAGAAGATACCAACAATGACAGCAAGGACTCGGATCGTCCAGTGCTCTGCCTTCTGAAACACCTTGACTAGGCAGTAGATGAATGCAGCTATCCATAAGAACCATTCCAGTAGAGCCGCCAACATCACAATACCAACAATGGAGGTGTACACGATCTATTTGGGGAGTAAAGCAGCGGTCAGTTCATGGGCGGCATTGAATGTACGATCGCAATTGTCAGGACTCACGTCTTGCACCGGCCACATCTTTGTGATGTCGTACTCCATCTTGGATGTGTTGTGGGTAGAGTCGACGAGTAGCTATTCCCAAATGTCGCAGATGATGGGTCGTCCGGGTGGGCAGACAACAAGCTTCTAAATATGATATGGAATCTCGGTTCGTTGCAAGCGCTCGGGTCTCCAAAGCGACAGCCAAAAGTAGGTTGTTCAATCACACCCCAGATAGAGAGTCGTCGTTGCCCTGCACGGAACACCAATCCAATGTTATCCGCGGCTACCTGCAGCTCTAGCACATTAATGCCCGGGGGGAGGCTCTCTGTGGTAACGCTCTTTTTCGTGGGCTGGCCTTGGATGAGCAACAGCTGGGTTCAGCACACGCAATGCCCAATAGTAGACTGGTTTTATTTTCGCGTCAGCTACTAGGCCTTGCGAAAAAAGGAGCAGCCGAAGTCCGAAGGAGCTGGGAAGGGGGCGAAGAACTCGTGATCTGCACAGTTGTCTGCAGCAAGGGAGTGTACTTTGACCGCAGGATTGTGTCACAAAAGCTCGTACCCAACAACAAAGGTCCCACTGGCTATCGACAGCAATTGGCCAGGTCAAACTCGACACCGCGCAAACAACCCGATCTTCTTTATTCCGACACGAGCACAAACACAATGTGTGCCACTGGGCCAGTTTCCAGCAGTTCAGGGATGTCGACACGGCCAGAACCAAATTCCTTGTTGGTATGAACGTCGCAGCCTGTCGCCGGGTTTGTCGCCGAGTTGATGGATACGCGGGAACCGGAGAAGCTTGGTAGCTGTACAAGCAAGAAGACAAATGCGGAATGATTGTTCAAACGAGAGACAGCATTATGGAGTAGCAGATCTTGATAGAACGGTAAAAAGAAAATGAGAGTAACGACGTCGCTCGCAGTGCTCGAGAAAAGAGGAAACCCAGTCAAGTCGACCAAGGGAAAAAGCACTTAACGAACGACGAACACCGTACGAGATGGCAGCAAGGGGGATGGTCAGAGACTTAGCAGTGCCTTTCTTTTCTGGCCAAACTAAGGGGGCCAAGCTTTCCTTTACATATAAACTGGGAAGAGATACGAGGTGCATGAAACGTGGTCCAGAGGATTGGTAAAGGCAGCCAGCAACTGGGCGTAGCAGGTGGGCCTGGCAGATCAGAGTCCCTTGAAACAACCAGTCTAGACGACGGAAGATGGATACATCTTAGGATGCTCGGTATTCTGGCCGGTATACGGGGACGGATGGAGTCGATCTGGTAGATCGCGGGACTAGCTCAGGGTAATGTCAGGGGGGATAGTAAGTATGCCCCACCCGTATAAAGGCAGGTAAGCTGGTGTGCCGGTGGATCTCGGCGAGGCATAGGGCAATGGGACGATCGAGGCCAGCTGACCATCAGCTCTCTCTCTCGCTTTGGGAAGTAGATGCGGTGCTTGTCAATACTTCCATGCAGTATACATGCCGTTCTTGAACCGAAAGTCCCCACTCCAGCAGGGCCCATCATGGGTGTGCATACTAGCCATGTCCTATGTTGACCGGGTGTACGGAGCAGCCCAAGCAGATGCAGCAGTTAAGTGCGAGCCATGAATGGACATTATGGATCTCACGAGTGATCTCCTGCCGAGAAGAGGAGCTGAAAGTTGCGTCCATGGGCTTTCAGGAAGGACAAGGACAGGGAAGAAGGGCGACATGTCATCGAGGAAGGTACCTGCAGACGGAATCCTGGGATCCTGGGACACGATGTCGGGGACCTCGTGTGGAAGCGATTCCAAGGATAGAAGGACGTGATGCTTGGCCAGGCGAAGGTCCATGAGGAGTTGGCGCTGTCGCAATATAGCTTCCATCCAATCGCATGTCGTCGTGTCAGTTGTACATTTTGTGGAGTGGCTGCACCTAATCTATGCAGTCGTAAATAGGGAAGCCATCTAGAAGGCCAGATGCTTGGGGTCCTTCTGCAATATTGGCCCAAGGACAATATCTATTCATATTCATAGTATCACCCACACCTACCTACACCCACATCCCGAGCCGCCTTAGGCAGATGCAGATGTAACTAAGTGCGCGGGTAGTGGCTTCGGGGGCCCGCTCGGACTAATTATATCTCGTCACGAAAATGGAAAAAACGAAGACGGTGTGGGTGATTGCTGATTCCGAGGAGGATTGATACCTTAACAAGAGATTGGACTTCTGACGCATAGCAGCTGCTGTGGTTTCCTCTCAATGTGTGTGTGTGACGGCCCATGCCGATCAGGGGATTCATCCAATCAAGGTAGTACCTGACGCTAGGATAGCCTCGGGATGAATTTGGGACGAAACCGACTGAAAGATGGCTATTCTTGGCATCTTGCTGGTTGTTTCGATCATGTTTAGAGGTACATAAGGGACGTATGTGAATGATCAGTAGGCGAGGCAGGCGAGGCAGGCGAGCAAGGCAGGCTAGGAAGACAGAATCAATACTTACCTTTTACCTTAAGTAGGTAGGTACAGTCTTGGCTGTGCAAGTAGATTGATTTCCCATCCACATCGACGTCGACACGCTAGCGGCAGTGGATCTTCTACGGCTTGCGGGAAGGGCAGGCGGCCGGGCAGGGGGCGCCGCCAGAGCAGAAAGCACTAACCTAGCCCAAGGTTAAAAAAAGGGTAAGGCAAGTAAGGTTAGCAATCCGAAGAAGGGGGAAAAAGGATCGGATCCTTTGTTACATCGCGGCAATATCTCGCTCAACTAAGAACCATTCGCAGTAATATGGCCAATTGTAGTAAGTAATCTGTTGATTATAACTAGGAGACGCCACCACTCTCTTTGTTTTCTCTCTCTCTCGGGATGTACCGAATAACTCCAGGACCCGAAGAGAAGAAGAGGCAGAGGAGGAGGAAGAGGATCCCCGCCGAAATCCCTCCCGCAATCTCAACCCCACTATGGTCGAGGTCTTCTCTTTCAAACATCTTACTGTACCGCACCGCTGGCCGGATGTGGGTCGAAACATCCAAGAGACCCGAGAGTCGAACTACCAACACAAGGGTGCTTCAGGTTGGACAACGCGCAGACGCTTCATGCTGGATTTGTTTTCCAACACCGCACGGTTAGATTATGTATTTCCCACAATGTGAGAGAAAATACGATGGTGCCTGTCTCCTATTTTATCCAATGCCTGCCCAGGGTTTGAGAGCAATTGCCGCTTTTCGCTTTTTTCTTTTCTTTTCTTTTTCTTTTCTGTCTTCTTTTTGTTTTTACATGTACTTTCGCTGCAACGCAACTGTACGTGCAAGGGTAAAAATCGAATCATCCACGTCAGCGCCAATCAAATAATTATAGCCAAGGCAGAAGTTGAGTCAGGATGTCATTTGCCAGTTGAGTTGGGTGGCAGACAACCAAAATTCTCCGCATCAGCTTCTGCACATGAGCATCAAGAGCGATCCTCGCTTAGGCAAGAAGCTCAAACCAAGAGGTCAGAAGCGCGAGCGAGGTAAATATGGAGTAGAATTCATCCGGTTTACCCATAGAGCGCAACCACCTGGCGAATCAACCGAGTTGAAAGACCAACACGCAATGTTCTACTTGGATCGCGAAAGATACCCGTCAGTAAGAAGGTTATAGTCGAGAACGGGAGAATAAGGTTATGCTTCTGTGGCTTCTCGTGGCAGACAGGCAGGTTAACAAATAAAGAATCGGTTAGCTTGTATCGACAACGTACCTACAGTAGATACACACACTCTGCCTCAACCTAAGGTATGTAAAAGCAAGAACAGGCCACGGGGAGGCGGCACGGTAAAATGGCTGAATGCAGATTTTTGCTCGCAGATCAGATGACGGGCGCATTCCGTTATGCATTGTTTGATTTCTCACCACCCTCAGGCTTGCAGCTGAAGTTGCATTTTGCTCCTCTATTTTTGTTTTCTTTTTCCCTTTGTTCCTGCGGTCGAGTCAAAGTGGCAAGTGGGCAGGCTGCCGTGGTTGATTGGGGGCTGTACATCTTCTCTCTCGTTAGTGCGGCAGCGAAACCGCCAGCCCAGAGCTAATGTCCCCGATTATGTACAGCAAGGAGACCGGCCTATCTTGGCAATCGGTGGCATCATTTACTGTACTGCTTTTCGTCTCATCTCATGGTGAGCAGCTAGGGGAAGGTGCACGCTCACCGAGCTGTAAGCTGTTACATGTTCTGCGGCTGACATAGCTAAGAGGGGGACGATCAGCGAGTTCGAGAAATTATGTGCAGACCGCATGCAGGACACCATAAGCCACGCAGTATACGATAAACGAGTAACATTGCTGTTCATTGCCCAAAGGGCAACCAAGCGAGTAAAGGAGTGACATCAACACAAGCTCAAAATAGCAATCTAATAGTTCACCACTCTCCGTCAGCGAAATCCATGGCCTCCTACCAACCAGGCACGGGCGCCTCCAACATGACTGCTGCTGGAATATGACTGCCACAATACGCGGTTCCTCCGGCCCTCTGAGGGATTCCCCTTGCCTCCCTTACCACCAGTTGCGACACGTCTGCCACCGCATCTATGTAAGCACACCTGTGGGGCGTCATCGATGGCAGGCACACTGCAGCCTCGTTCTTATTACTCGCAAGCTGTTCGCTCCCTAGCAGTGAAGAGAAGTCCGGGTGACTTTGGTCAGTGACTGATGGAGCCGGGCCTGTGCAAATGCTGATAACGATGCCAATCGAGTGGACAGCGTCTCAATGGAATTCTGGCATCAGTGTTGGCGTGTCGCTCCAGTGTCCAGTCGTCGCGTGTGGTCACGTCACGTAGACTATGATGGAAAGTATGTCTTGTCGATCAAGTAATAGTTCAGGTCCTAGAATTAGTCCCCGAGAGGACTCTGTTAGCTATGGCCTTGCTGTCATCGTTATCGAGCCCGATATGGTCGTCTCTGTCGGTGCTGGCGGACTTCATCCGGCACACGACGCTTGCTCGTATCCACTGGGATCGACGAGGAAGATGTCCTGTCATTCTCGTCGCCTTGCGCTGAGTCAATAGCCCCGGGCGCAACGCCATGACGCTTTTGTTTGTGTTCTCGGGTGTTATCATACCAATCCAAATCATTCATTTGCAGCCGGCGGACACGCTGGCCGCCACGCTCCTTGCTGGTTTTCTCAGGGCGGTTGAGGTGGTAGACGGATGTTTTGTCGTTTCCTGCGCCACGGGCGGTGTGAATAAGATTGCTATTGGGCATCAGGGGGTTGGAGTTGGTATCACCATCAGTCTCTTCAGTCTCGCGAAGATCTAGATTCAAAACCAGGTTTTTGATCCGCTGCTGCTCTTCTCTCTCCGCCTGCTGCTGGTTTTTCATGGCAACCGCGAAGTTGGAATCAGAGGGAAGTTCCACCATACGGGTCTATAACAACTGGTCAGTATTGCGTCTCAAATGGATGGATACGAGAAACATACCTGCTGACGATTACCCTTCTTGGTAAGAAGAGAGAAGGCCATCTTGTTGGGCGCGGGGCTTTCGTTGTCGCCCTCTTCAGGTTCGTTTGCAGCTGCTGCCTCGCGAGTCTTGGGTCGGACCGGTACCGGAGCATCAAACAAAGGTTTGCGCTCGAATTTTCTTGACTCCAGACTTTCAGCCATCATCTTCGCGTACTCACGTTCAAAATCGGCCTCATCCTCGGGGTCGACTTCCTCAGCCTTTCGGGTAACAATGATTGCTTCATCCTCAGACTCAGTGTCTCGAGGAGATTGGGGCATGTTCTCTCCGTCCTGTCAAAGACCAGATGATTAGTATGGATAAAACTGGCATGTACCAACAATGTCAACAACTTACATCGAGGTCATCTTCCTCTTCAGAGTTTGACTCTTCGTCTTTGTCAACATCTTGGGCGAGATCATCATCGGCCTCGCCACCATCGTCGTCACTGCTGATATCGCTTTCCGCATCCTCCGGCTCGGGATCGGCAGCCTTCTCGTGACCAGCATTCTTCTGGTCTTGGAGAATGGCCAACTGGAATGCCTTTGATGCCTCTTCTGGTGTAGTGGCAAGCTTCCATTGTGGGCGCGTAAGAGAAAAGGTATCCTGCACGATGAACTCAATGTCCATGGGCAACGGCGCCTTTGTGAAGATGTAATACTAGTATTGTTAGCATACTAACACAATGCGATCGGAAGTACACTTAAGCTAACCTGGAGGAAAGACAAAAAGTAGTCAAGCTTCTTCCCTGCTGCACCTCGATTAAAAAACATACCACACGTCTCGAGGATGGTCGCTGCGAGACGGATGCGGAAGTAATCATCGGGTAAGTCAAAGGGGTTCAGTCTCCCTGGCAATGGCACTCCTCCTGGTTCATGGTTGGTTAATTTGAACAGCCTGGCAGTGAATCCTTTTGTGCTTACCATGTCCGAATGTCATGATTCTATAGAGGGTCTCAAAGATCACAGGGTGATCAAGCATGCGGTAGTTGTAAAGCTCGCCGAGATATTTGACCTCGGCGATACGCCGCTGGTTGTACTTGAAATCATTCTGTTCCAGTCCGTTGTCGACCGATTCAATAACAGTGTCGATGACAGAAATCACGAATTCTGGATGATAGCGATAGATGGCGCTGAGGAGAATAGCGAGAATGTGGACGCTGCCGTACTTAACCTTGGCAGGCTTCGAGAACACTTTCGCGAGAATTTCAACGACCTATAGATGTGATGTCAGTGGCCAAATCCATCTACCTCAATCGATGTTTCTCATACCTCAGGCTCTTCCCAGTGCAATCTGCGAATTTGCTTCAAAATCTTCGTGTAGTTACGCTTTGTCATGTCCACGTAAACTAGCTTGCGAATGAATACCTCAGTGGGTGTGCGTTCCTTCTGCTGGATCGCAGCTCGCTCCGGGGGATCGACGTAGTAGATGGCATTCTCGATAAGCATCCGCTCCGCCTGGCCTATATGTTGGACGGACTTCTTTCTCTGGAGAGTCTCGAGGAAGGTGGCCATACGAGGTGATGTATCGGCATTGCGCAACAGGTATCTACCGCAGTTCTCGAGCAAATTGCAAATGATCTCAATGTTCATACGTGAGAAATCATCCAGACTGACTTTCAGGCAGTGGAAAACGACATGCTCAGGAACGATGCCAAACTTGGTCAATTCGGCAAGGTAGCGAATGTTGCTCAACCGCACCTGCCCAAGAAAGTCTTTCTCCTTACGGCGCTGGAGGCTGCGAAACTCGGCATCAAGATACTCTACCACACCCTTGGGGACATCGGGCATGTATTGGCCCAGAGTGGCCACAAGACGCGACCAGAATGGAAGCAGATCAGTACGCCCCTTGGGGACTTCGGTCAAAGCCTTGATCAAGCGGTTGCGAGACGCCTTGGAGTTCAGGAAACAAAAGTCGATGGCTGTTTCGTCCACAACATCCTTGCTCGTGAATTCCGGAAGGCGCGTAAGAAGCGCGTCGACCTGGGCTCCTATCGTCTTGTTCGCAATGGCTGTAGACTGATCCTCATTGGCGTCCTGTGCCTTGGGCGATTCCGAGGCAT
This sequence comes from Apiospora arundinis, assembly GCA_039105305.1. NCBI lineage: Eukaryota > Fungi > Ascomycota > Sordariomycetes > Amphisphaeriales > Apiosporaceae > Apiospora > Apiospora arundinis. The sequence continues at coordinate 4,052,458 of JAPCWZ010000004.1, forward strand.
CGGCGGCTTCCGTCTTCTTGCCGACTTGATCATCAGCATCTGTCTTCTTTTTTCTGCCGTCTTCAAGGAGAATGTTCGGGACTTTGCCCTTCAGATCAACCAAGTTCTCGTAAAATCGACGTTCGTCTTCATCTTGCCAAATGCCCGCCCCATCGCTTTGACCGCGCAGGTACTCCCCAGTTTTGACAAGACCAATGGATCCGTTAGTGGCTGCGGAAGAATCCCCCGAGTCTTTCAGATCGGGCATTTCGGCTCCTACAGCCTCGGCGATGATCTGCGCATTGCTAATGAGGCGTTCCTGTGCCTTGAGCTGACGCTCAAAGTTGGCCTGTCGGTCCTCGAACACCTCTCCTGACTTCACATAAGCCTCGGAGTTGCGTCCTCGCTGCGCCGCGATGCTCTTCTGGTCTCGAAGAATGTGGGCCTTGACGTCGTCGAAATAACGCTTAAGAATGTTGCGAAATCGTTCCTGCAGTTCAGGGGTAGTGAAAGCTGGATCATCACAGTCGAATGATCCATCGTCGCTATTGGTCGGCTCGGCGGGCTCCTCGGCATTCTTTGTGGCCCCATCCTCCTCCACAGTCTTGCGCCCATCACTCACAGCAGACTTGAAGCCCAGTATATCCCAGCTAAAAGCTTTGACGAAGACAACTAGCAACGGAAGGTTTGCGTGCTCACGGTCGTGCCCCAACAAGTCTTTCAATACCTCGAGAGGGAACGGCTCAGCCGCACCACCTTTACTGGTCGCCGAGACCTTCAACTTCAACCCAGTGTCCTTGCCAGTTGCGCCACGGGCGGCATCATCAGGCTTGACGTCATCGAGAGTTCTCAAAACGTCTACCAGCCAGAGTTCAGTCACCACGCGCAGCAAGGCTCGCTGTCGTACCAGACGTTCTTTCTCCTCTTTCTCACGGACCTCGGGGGCCAGTGATTTCAGCAAGCTTTTGTCCGGTGTGGCCATGCCTTTTCCAAGTAACCATCCCAGATATTCTGTGAACTCGGCAGGACCGAACCGCTGGTGCAATGCGCTGACAATCTCGACCCCAGCCTCGACCTCGCCAGGTGACTTGAGGCGACAAAGACCTTCGTAGCATGCCGAGATAACCTCAGAGAGGTACTTATGAAGACTCAAAGTCTTGATCTCCTGCAGAAATGTATCGAGTGAGGCGGCGGAGATGGCAGTTCGTAATCGTCGGATAAATCCCGAGTTCTTCTTCAGCGAGGAGTCCAGAGACTTGCCGACGGGGAAGACATCTGTTCGCAAGTGTCAGAAAGTGTTGTTGGTTGCCTGTTTATTTGTCATATGCAGCTTTACCTGTGTCGCCATTCCATGCGCGCTCATTCAAGGAGCGCAACTCCCCTGTATCCCATATTAGTATGCGACGGAAGACAATTACACAGAGTCGCTTGTCAGCGAGACAGGCGCAGGCTCACGTTTCCTTGGGCGATCCATGATGGATAGCCCACTTCGTTTGGTGGTCCAGAGGATACGGATTTATGACGGCTACATTCGCGAATCTGAACGGCCACTGCTAGGGGATTGATCGCCCTGTGTAGTGGAGGTATGAATGTTCGTCAGCCTCGGCCGGCATGAGTAAAAAAGGTCAAGTCGATAAGCGCTGCCGTGATGTTGTAGGCAGTTGTCGGAAGGCACAAAGGAACTTGGGTTTGCCTGGCGGGGTCGCAAACGCTGGTTGCAGAGGTCGAATTAGGTAGAAGATTTGTATCGGTGCTCGGTCGGCGAGGTGAGGGATGGCAGAATTCACTGCTCCCTTGAGTGGTCTGATCAAGGTTCACGATGAGGATTCGCCGCCGAAAGCACACCTCGGATTTTGCGATGTGAAGTCGTTCTTGGCTTCGATATTCCAGCATTTGCTGGATGTGGTCACCTTGGAGCAGTCAATGCAAGATGCACGGCAATCCAGTGATTGCAGTCACTGTCAATCGTCCAATGACAGTGGAGGGGGTCTGTTGTCTAGCACTCATTGGCCACTAATCACAGCTGGGAAGTGCCTATGGGATTATGGAATGGGGCCCACCAAAATGCCTGTTGCCACATGCCTTGCAGCTTAGGTACCTTCTGTGCTGGGGTAGGCACCACGCAGTAGTGGGAATAAACCCGACACGGGCCATAGGTATCCAAAGCCCAAACGTCAGTTTGAAGTACAACTTCAATACAGGATTATAGCCAGTATATTATTATATATATAGTTCTTTTCTATTTCTTAATCTACCGAAATAATATATTAGTTATATTATTAAGTTATGGAGTTTCAATGTGATTAAGAAGTATCGGGTTTTTCCTCATAACTGGTAGGTATCTAGAGAGGTAGGTACCCAATTTATTATCAACCACCTGCTGCCCAAACCCGACTTCAATTCCAATTGATGCATTGCATGGCTTGTGCGGATTTATCTTCTACCGGGTCCTGGCATTCACTACCTACTGTAGGCATTGAAAGAAGTCACTCACTTAGGCATCTAGTATGAAGGTAGTCGACACCTTGGCTTGGATGACGACACCAGCTGACTTCCCTAAGTGTCAACATCGATATTCGGCAACATGACTGCATTTCAATGCAGCTTGAAATATCCGTTCTATTAGTATGATCATACTGAGTTGTAGCTGACGACTACTACTTCCAGTCTATGTCAAGCACACATGCCAATGTGCATGTCCTATCAATGGATGTGTGATTTTGGTAGACATGGAATTGGCCCACCTACTTACCTATATGGATAGGTGTTAGACTCTGATATATCGAGGTTGCCGTCCTACATTGACGACGGCCAACCAAGCCTGTTCTATGCTTCATAGACATAACTGCCACCCAGGGCTTTGAAGTCTCAAAGACGGTGTCGCCCAAGGCAATGAAAGTATAAGTCATGGAAGTCCTACGCGCGTGTGTGGATGCTTGGTCTGGCAAGCAATGAGCATGTGTGGTCGGTGTTCTTGTCATGTACTCTCCATCAAAGCAATAATCTAGCGGGCCATGGGATATTCCTCGCTCGATCAATGGGTCACTGATTCTCTGATACTGATGCCGATGACATGTCATGAATCATACGAATCTTGCACTCACATATGCGGTGAATCGTCTTACCTATCATAGCCATAGCACGCAGAATTAGACGACGTGGCTCGTCTGAACCACCGTGGTCTGGCCTAACCCGATCTCCTGTATCGAATGTCTCAACTGGCGAAAATGGCTGTGACTCAACAGATATTTCCCTTTCCTTCTATCCATGACCCCTATACTGAGGTTGGCCGAAATACTTTGCGATGTTGAGGCGGGCACTCGAGAGAATTTGGAACTTTGGAGGCACGCCCGCCACGTTGACTCCCGCCGCAGAATACATCTTTTACTACCTCGCAGCTAGTCATGAGGGCAGCTCATGAACATCAATTTTGCTAGCTCGCATGCGATGCAATAACCATCTCAGCTTCGCTCTATTGGCCTGGAGTGCAGATCAGGCCCTTGCTCTGATCTGATTAATTGACATATTTTGCGGGGTATTATCCGTGGGCCGCTTGCTGACTGCATCGATGTATATACATGTGCGCGTTGATTCATTCGTGGTAGTGTGTGGGTGGTGACATTGGGAAGAGAGGATGAATGGCAATCGCATTTGGAATAAAGGAGGAGTTCTTTTTCGACTTATCCCAGATGCCAGATGGGCGAGCGAGGGAAGATAGAGTTGCGGTCGTTATCACGACTGGCGGGGCTCTGGGGCTCTCTGGTCTTAATATAGAAGGGAGAAAGAAGCAGAAGCAGACGCAGTCGAAACCACGTTTGGCGGCTCAAGAGTTAGTGGAGGTTCTTCCCGTGAGGTTAGTCGATTTTTACTTCTCCGTGCCTCGACGTCCAGTGCAAGTCTTATCAACATCGGACGGGATCGTGATTGGTCAATGCCTTGTCGGGAATGGCTAGTGGGATCCCTGCAAAGAGCGCAAAGGGGCGGTAAAAGATAACATTGAACCATACCCCCAGATAAGGATGCTGGCTCAGGATTGCCCATAGCCCTTTACGTGACGATTGCACATAATAGCATGATGCGTGGCGATTACACCCGCGGGAAAGGAAGCCAACATCCCATGTCCACGTCCGAGAACATGCATCTCCTCGCTTCCATGCTAGATGAAGTAAGGCACTCGCTCGGCATTAGTCCTGATCGAACCCTTGCCTGGTGATACCAAGAAGCTCACGACGGACGGAGATCTGCCCGTCATCGGTTTTTCCGAGCCCTACGCCTGCTGTCCGTGGATAGATACGGAACTGTACGTAAACCTCGAGCCGACTCTGGCTTCACGTCTTACGACGTCCAACCCGGCTCGGTCGAATCACTAGAACGTGTTGGCTGTGTGGTGAAGATCACATTGACTAGCCCGAGTGGATCAAGAAAAGGAAGGCCCTCATTCCGAGGCAAATCTGAGTTCAAGAACCCAAAGCAAACCTCCTTGCTTGCATATTGGGAGCAGTGCAACCTGCATTTACATTATGCTCCCCCCTTTACACTTCGATTGAAATGATCTGCCTGGCTCTGCGTACACTCCCATACACTTTGTTTTCCATAGAAGCACTTTGCTCTCTTCGTTTTTCTGCTAATTTGAATTGTTGCCATATTCCCTATCCTCGTACCGCATGCGTTTCGTGTAGCCTCCTCTGGCAGTCTAGCGTATTAGCTTTGCCTTCTTGTTTGCGTTAAAATGGAGGCCGTGAGATCATCGACCGCCGCATTGCCCAAGCAACCGTCGTCAGTTCGGACTTTGCCCCCAACGCCACCGGCAACAGCTTCGCACTCCAGAGACGTCAGCTCCGACAGTGATTCAGATACTGAACGAAAGGTCAGGGGCCGTCAAGTTCCACCTCCAGTCAAGCCTGCGGCATACCCCTTGCCGCCCAAAACGAGGCCCGACATCGCAGTGTTGCCCGAAGACTTCAAAACTCCGGATAACCATGTCCCACGCGACCCGAGGCTCATTCGCCTTACTGGTGTTCACCCCTTTAATACCGAGGCACCCTTGAGTGAACTCTACGATGAGGGCTTCCTCACGTCAAAAGATTTACACTATGTCCGTAACCACGGCCATGTCCCCAAGGTGGAAGACGACGAAGTTTTGAACTGGGAATTTTCAATCGAAGGCATGGTGGAGCACCCTATCAAGTTGACCCTGGCCGATCTGTTGGAGGACTTTGAACAGGTCACCTATCCCATCACGCTAGTGTGTGCTGGCAACCGCCGGAAAGAGCAGAATGTCGTTAGAAAGACCAAAGGTTTCTCATGGGGCGCTGCTGGATTGTCAACAGCACTTTGGACAGGGGTTGTAATAGGAGATCTCCTGAGGAAAGCTATGCCGAAACGAGGTGCCAAGTATGTCTGCCTTGAAGGAGCAGACAAGTTACCGAATGGTTACTATGGGACATCTGTCAAGCTCAACTGGGCAATGGATCCCAACCGTGGTATCCTTGTCGCACATAAGATGAATGGAGAGGCGCTGCATCCGGATCATGGCAAGCCCCTCCGTGTTGTCGTCCCCGGCCAGATTGGTGGTCGCAGTGTGAAGTGGTTAAAGAAGATCATTGTCACTGCCGCCCCCAGCGACAACTGGTACCACATATACGACAACCGAGTTCTGCCCACCATGGTCGATCCCGAGATGAGTGCCAACTTACCAGAAACATGGAAGGATGAGAGATACGCCATCTACGACCTCAACACAAACAGTGCCACCTGCTACCCTGCACATAATGAGAAGGTGTCTACTGTCGGCACTGCCAAGTCCTATAACGTCCGCGGGTATGCTTATGCCGGAGGTGGCAAGCGTGTCACCAGAGTGGAAATAACACTCGATAAGGGCAAGACATGGTCGCTTGCCAACATCTCATACCCCGAAGATGAGTATCGAATAGCACCGGATGAAGAGAACCTCTACGGTGGTCGCCTCGACATGTCGTGGAGGGAAAGCTGTTTTTGCTGGTGTTTCTGGGACTTGGCCATCTCGATTGATTCACTAACACAGGCTGACGACATCATGGTTCGAGCCATGGATGAGTCGATGATGGTGCAGCCCCGCGATATGTACTGGAGTGTGCTGGGCATGATGAACAATCCCTGGTTCCGGGTCGTTATCCACAAGGACGCCCACGATTTGAGGTTTGAGCACCCGACCCAGCCAGCACTAATGCCCGGTGGCTGGATGGAGAGGGTCAAGAAAGCCGGCGGCAACCTATCTAACGGCTATTGGGGAGAAACAGTGCACGGAGAAGAGACAACTGCAGTTGAGCAAGAACCTGCGATAGAGATTTGTCTTGTGAACAAAGACATCAAGAGGACTATCACAATAGAAGAGTTACGGCAGCACAGTGGTGAGACTGAACCATGGTTCGTGATAAACGGGGAAGTTTACGACGGCACAAGTTACCTGGAAGGTCATCCTGGAGGCGCAACGTCCATCTTCGGCGCGGCCGGACAAGATGCCAGCGAAGAGTTTCTAGCCATTCGTAAGTACACGCTCTTGGAACCACATCTCTCCTATACCATACTAATGCATCCAAAAGACAGCGAAAATGCCAAGGCTATGTTGCCCCAATACCACATTGGCACATTAGATGACGTGTCTCGTAAGATTCTCTCGAGCGGTGAGGTCGAGTCTGCGGACGCGGCAGGCAATGAGGAGCCCCGTCCAATATTCCTCCAGTCGAAGGTGTGGACAAAGGCGATTCTCTCTGCCAAGACGCGTCTCTCAAGCGATACCAAGATTTTCACCTTCGATCTGGAGCAACCTTCTCAAGCTGCCGGGCTCCCGGTCGGCAAGCATCTCATGATGCGACTGAGGGACCCGGTCACCCGCGAGGCCATCATCCGGTCCTATACGCCGATCTCGGAGATCGACAATCGGGGGAAACTGCACGTTCTCGTCAAGATCTACTACGACACACCCGAGCGCAAGGGCGGCAAGATGACGCAGGCCCTTGATTCGATCCCGATCGGCCACTTCGTCGACTTCAAGGGACCTACGGGCCGATTCGAGTACCTCGGACGCGGTGTGTGCAGCATCGGCGCGGCTCAGCGCAAGGTCAAGCGGTTCATCATGATCTGCGGTGGTTCGGGCATCACCCCTATCTTCCAAGTTCTCCGCGCCGTGATGAAGGACGCGGAAGACCCGACACGGTGTCTGGTTCTGGGTGGCAACCGCACCGAGGAGGACATCCTCTTGAGAGCCGAGATAGACAACTTGATGACGGGCAATGAGCACCGGTTCCGCCTGGTGCACACCCTCAGCCGACCCGAGGCAAGCTGGGAGGGAGCGCGTGGGCGCATCGATGCGGAGCTATTGGAGAAGGAGGTCGGTTCTTGCACAGAGCCCAGCGACGATGATTTGGTGCTCATATGTGGGCCTGAGGCCATGGAAAGGAACGTGCATGGCATTCTCAACAAGATGGGTTGGAAAGATGAGAATTTGATGTTTTTCTAGGCTACCTCAAATTACTTGCCTTTTTACTGTTGGCATGGAGCGCAAGGGTTTGCTGCGTCAGTTCATATGTTGCTTCTTACAGGGTTTCGGTTATTTTGATATGATTGATGATGACGATTGGGGCATGTCCTGTCTACCTACATGGGCAGCATCAGCATTGGCGTGGGCAGCATACATTTAAGTACTTAGGATCGATGATGTGCATTGGCATATGATGGAGCGTGATATTCATACATAGGAACTTGGAAATTTTAAAGAATATACACATGTACTCTTTGATTACACAATTCGGTATACTTGCTCGCTTTATTGGCCAACACGGCGGGAATATATCCGACATTGGCAAATCATCGTCAATGCATATTGATTTAATCACTCCTCTCCCCTTCTACTTTACATGTCCCACATAAATACTGATGGCAAATACTATCCTTACCTAAATTCAAGACTTGGCTCAGTCCCTGCTATGGTTTCACGGCGCACATCTCAAGTGATATATCATAAGGGAAGCGACATAGATGTAGGTTCTACCTCCGGGAAGAAACTTGATGGATTTTGACGGCGGCTTCCATTCCAACCAACTGAGTTACTGGGTGCGTGCCAAGTCACTTCCCCCTTTTAATTTGATCCTGCTCACCTTTCAAATACCTCCACAAAGAATCACTGAAGACCCGCAGGTGCTCGTTCAACCCAAGCATGGAAGCTACAAGTCTCGGGGCGCATGTTCACCTGCTAAAAAAGTACAGTGAAGGTATGTTTTTTCACAGAGCAACTTCCGTGGGCACCCATGGCGACGTATCGATGCAAGAACTTGTCCAGCTTTCTTTGCTTGTGGGCATGTCTACTGCCTAACCTTTACCCAAACTCATCCCCAGACTCTGGTATGATATGAGATCTTTTGGTCAATCCTTTGGTAATTCTCTTCAACATAACCACAAATCCGCATCTTCTACTGCTATTGCATCAAGCAAATCACCCAGTATGCCATTCCTTCCAAATAAGAAGAAAACACCGGAGAGGGACCCGGTACCGGCCCGGAAGGTGTGCGCCGTCACGGACTGTGATGAAGCCGCCACGAGAATCTTCAACTCTTCTCACAAGGGCTTCGCAGCACGCGTCTGTCCCTACCACCAACGGTTCGTCGCCACTCTACCCTTCGTGGAGCTCTGCCAGTACAAGCCGTCCCTCGTCGACGAGGAGATGCAGCTTGGCGATGAGTTGAAATTCTTCGTTTTCCCCTTCAGCACCGGCTCCGAGTCTGCGGGTCTCCCGCCTGACAACGCCGAGGACCCCCAACCCTGTGTAAACAGGGCCACCCAGATCGTGCTCGTCGGTGAGCATCCACGTAACTGTACACTTTACCTGTTCTGCCACGGCCACTGCGTACGTGCTTCACACGAATATTCGGGGCCAATCGAGGACAAGGTAAGGCACTCCCTCTGAATTTGATTGAGCGTTTTATGCTGACTTGCTTGAATTGAAGCACTACATGACAAAGGCTTCGTTTATGAATGGCAACGAATCCGCCGACGATCGCCCTACCATTCCCGAAAAACTCCAGTATCTCAACGAGCTGGACTTCCTCACTTTGCAGGAGGAGGCCAAGAAGGCCATGAATGCCATACCCACTGCCGACGACGCTATCCCACGCTCTTTCAGGGCTGATGAGTCAAGCATTCTTTTGGCGGTGACCGCCTCTCCTGTCAAAGAGGCCACCAGTTATTCCAGTCCCAGCAACGGTCATCCCGCCGACAGCCAGTCTGTCAACGACCAGTCAAGCGGCGGTGAATCCAGCTCCAGCCATGACTGCTCCAGCGACTACCAATACAACAGCGCAAAGTCCACCAACAGTAGCTATTCGAAGGGAGACGAGTTCAAGCCAGCCGTTGAGTCTCTGGTCGTGGTTTGTGACTCCGATAATGAAGCTGATGCCAAGCTTCGTGAAGTTCAATCTGGATTCGAGAAGACAAGAATATTGGAGCTCAAGATGGCTATCCGAAGCCTCCGTGCCCCCTTGGAGGCGCCCCAAGATTACAAAGACTTGGACAAAATGACCGAAGCAGAATTGGGGATGGAATTCACGCGACTTTGTTTATCCCAGCCTGGCCTTGTCAGCAGCAACTATGGCGGTGTACTTGCCGGCCATGGTACTGAACTTGAAGACCACGTGTACGATTCTGGCCCTGTGTCAAGGAAATCATCTAACCAGAACGAACAAGACATTCGGCGATACATACACATCTGGAACTGGATCGACTCATGGTGCGACTGGAGACTGTTTCGATTGCTGGTACTCTGGCCGCTGGAGAAGATACTTGGTGTTGCCTGGGCTCTGCTTCTCTGGTTCAGTTCCAGCCGGAATGCCGGGGAGAAGCGGGAGCAGCCACAATCAGCAACACCTGTTAAAGGTACCGCCAATTCCAAGAAGCAGTCACGACCGACGAACCCTGCTAGGGTTATTAAGATCGTCGATGACTCCAAGAAGCAGCCACAATCAAAAACACCTGTCAAGGTCACCGCCGACTCCAAGAAGCAGCTTCGACCAACGAAACCTGTCAAGGTCATCGACGACTCCGAGAACCAGTCACGACCACGAACACCGGCCAAGGGCAAAAATAAAACCAAAGAATGCATGACTGATCAGACTTTCAAGAAGAATTCACCTAAAGACTCGGTCCGGAAAAAGTCGCGCAGTGCTGTTGGCAGAGCACACAGAATCCGGCGCAAGCTGGCCCAGCTTCGACGTCTGGAAGCCCGCAGGATTAAACATGCCAAGCACCTTAGCATGGATACCGAGCCCAAGAATGATCTGTTGTTGATGGATGTAAACCAAGTGGCCGAGGACTCGAAGAGAGAACTCAACGGGCCCGGCATCATCAAGACAAGAGCAGAGAAGTATGGGTTGACGGATCCGCACCAACTCCCGGTGGTGAACGGGGATTTGTGGAAGGCTTCCAGTAAGCCAGGTCCGCAGATGGATTGGCTGGACTCTTTGAAGCATGCATCTCAGCCACCGGCAGTGGAGGTGGAGGAGGATTCGAAAGAGGACGACATTAAGACGGGCGCACAGGAAGATTCGTCCCAGAATTCATCTCAAATGAAGGAGGAGCTGGAAGAGTAATGCAAGAGGAGTACGTCTACATATTTCTAGATGGGATGAGGTTGTTACGAACGCATGCGATGATCAATGAGTGGCGAAGGGAAGCAAACATGTATGTATTAGTGTTTGTTGGAGATGAGCCTGGCATATATGTCTTACAGTCAGTTGATAGCTAAGCCTACCTAGGTACCTGTTTGTGTTGGAGCGGAAGACGGAAATTGAGATATACTTCAAGTTCCGATTCGTGTCCTACCCCTGAACCAGTCCACCCAGTCCAGACTTATGGCATTCACTGTTTTTAGCCATGGCCCCCCAAACCCCCATCACACTTTTTTCGACTAACATGATACAGGCTATCATAACGACCCGATCTTCAACAATCACCAGCCTCATTGGCTTGGTGGCGTATCTACTGGTTTGGTGGTGTAGTTGGTTATCACGTCAGTCTAACACACTGAAGGTCCTGGGATCGAGCCCCAGCCGAATCATGATCACAATAACTCTTTCAAAGAGTTTCCTTTTTTGCTTTTTGGTCTATTCTTTTCTCCCGAATAGAGACATCGAGAAGTCAAGACAACTCTGCTTCCTCATGCATTTTTGCCAGTCGGCTCACGTCGGTCAGTCCAACATGATGATCAGTGAGGTCCTCGGATCGAGCCCTGATCTGGTCATAAGTTTACCTTTGCACAATAGAACGGCAATCTTTCTTTTACATTGGCGATAAATATCTATGTATATATTTTTTGCTTCTTTCATATTCGGTCATGGCGCACGTGTGAAAACAATTACGAATATTTCCTCCAACCCACATGCCGGTCTGGCTTCATTTGTATATCTGGGCGATTCATATTTCGATGCGAAGTTGGTGATACATCAAGTAAACAATGGAGAACAACGATTGAATTCGGACGTCAGAACAAAGTCAATTGATATTGGCTAACCGAAAGGGTGGAAGCACTAGGCAAACTCCCCCTGCGAAGAAAGGCAGCCGTAATCATCCTCTCGCGAACAGACACAGTTTGCTCTGTCAGAATCGAAAACGAAAAGGAACGCTTGGGGTGCGCGATTTCTACTGGCGATACACAACCAACCCGTGCAATTTCCCTGCACGTTTAACGAGCTTGGACTCTGCTCTCCTAGCCTTTTTGTGGCCTGCTATAGCACTCTGCCATGTGGGTATATGGATAGGGGGAGGAAATAAGTAGACGGCCCCGGGCATCTACGAGGCGCTGTCGCGGCTCTTGCGGTAGGCGGCTTCCTGCTCAACCTGGAGGCCCTCAATGACAGGGGCGAGCTCGTTCAGGATCTCGTAGGCCTTCTTATGGTACTCAACCTGGGCGGCGATGAGCTCGGCCAGGTTGCGCAGAGGCTCAGGAGTGTCAAGCACCTGAGACTTTGTTAGTATAGATTCAGAACAGAAAAGAAAAGAAAGCAATGTGCTAGCGAAACCAATGTGCTGCGCGTGATTTGCCGATGTGTACTCACGTTCTTCATGACGCTGACGGCCTCCTCGGTCTGGGTGACGAACTCGTCCTCGGCCTTCTCAATCTCCTCCTGGGCCTCGGCGCTGAGCTCCTCGTGCTGCTGGTCCTCACGGGGCGCGGCGGCACCGCCGATCTTCCAGGCGTTGCCCTTGACGCGCGACTTGACGGAGTCCAGCGTCAGGCGGGCCTTCTCGACGTTCTTGCGCGCGCGGGTGGCGAACATGAGGTTGGTGTTGAGGGTGGTGTTCCAGCCGGCCAGGTAGCGGCTCTGGATTTGGGCGTCCTGGGCGAGGCGGGACTCGCCGACACGCTCGCTGGCCAGGGCATACTTCTCGAGGGCAGTCGCGAGGGGGTCTTCGCCGGCGCCCGTGTGCTGCTGGTGCAGCAGCTGCGAAGAGGTCAAGCTGGCGCGAGCCAGGGCGTGGTTGAAGGTCTTGGGCTGGGGCTTGGCGGTGGGCGGCGCCGTCAGGGCGGCCTGGGCTTCGGCCGGGGTCGAGGCGGTCGACAGGAGCTGGACCTTTTCGCTGACGGTGCGGCCGAGATCCGAGAAGGTCTCCTTGATGTTGGGCGGGTAGTCGTAGGCCTCGTGCGAGTACTGCGACGTCACCGCCAGCATCTTCTGGTGAACGGCCTTCAAGGCATCGACGCGCTTCTCGAGGTCGATGTAGTCGGGGGGCAGCTGGGTCTGGGTGGCAGACAACAAAAATAGCGGTGTCAGTGACCCCGTTCGTGTTGTGGTTGCGTGGTAAGTTGAGAAGAGCTCGAGACAGCTAAACTTACCTTGTCCTCAGCTTGGCCAAGCTGCTCCTTGGTGTACTGGAAGGTGCGCGAGGCAAAAGGGGTGATCTGGGAGCCGATCGAGCTGTTTTCTCGCCATTGTCAGTAATTGCGAACACATGTCTAGTGGTTTCTGGGCTTCCAATGTTGGCAGCCAGGCAAGCGACAGCTATCGCGATGGCGAGCCAGCCATAAGGGAGTGGCAGAGACAAGACCCTCTTAAGATCAAAAAAGCCTCGTAGGTGGGGCAAGATGTGGTAAATATCAACAGAAGAATACTGACCTCAGGCTGGATCCGAAGGCCTTGAAGTTATCCATCTTGGCGGTAATTCGTGTATAGTTGGTATGGGAATGCGGGAGAGATGATGAAAGAAGAAGGCTAAGTTGAAACGTCGCCGATTGAAGCTGCGTAATGAAATGGATGGCCCTGCCTGGATTTGCAAGCTGGAGGGCAGATCAACAAAGTGGTGCCTTGCCTTGCCTTGCTGGTTGGTCTGTCTCCAAGTCCCCTACCTAGGTAGCATCTAGCCAGTTTGCCAGTGGACTTATTATTATTAGTCCCTGCCTATGTGCTACGTGTGTACTACCTCACTACCTCACTACCTCACTGCAACAGCATTGCATTGCATTGCACTCACCACTCACTCACTGCCTGCTCGCTCCTCATTGCCTACTGCCTAGGTACTGCCTAAGGTTATGGCCTGCAATTTAATGGGGGGGTTTCAACACCAACTAACCCACTGCGCCAGCATGTGTCAAGGGGACTTCAATGTGGGGCCATCGTCATCAGTACATGCACACTTCAATAGGTATGTACTCCATTGGAAGCATTGAAGGTCAACAGCCAAGGGGTTGGTTACCTACCTCTTTAACAAAGATACGCGCAAAGATAAGAGGAGTGGATTGCACTCATTGATCAATTGGATTGTGCACTCGTGACTATATAATCATCAGGCAGGTGTCTGATTTAGCTACCTACCTAGTTCATCTATATATATATCTCTCTATCTAGCACAGGTCTCCAGTGTGTCCCTTTTACGTGATGCCAGCTTGTGGTCTTCGTTTGGGCATTGCATGGCCTTGAAAGTGAGTTGTAGCTACAGTAGATATATAGATACCCAGCCGTGAAATAACTGAAAGGTAAGCAGCAATGGGCAAATTTGCGAGGCACATACTTTACACCTGTGAAGATGAAAACAACGAGAGCAAGGGATAATAATATGTTTCTGTCATTCTGACTACAGATTTGGAGAAACGATCATACCTACTTACTCTACTGGCCGTACCTTTCGAGGTAGATTTCATCCTTGGTCTCGTCGGCAACCAATCACAGAGAAGATATAGCATATCGGCGGCTTCGGGTCTCTAGATTCCGGAGACGACAGGGCTGTATTTCAATAGTAAGGCGATGACCATGGCATTACAGCAACGGGCAGGCAGGGTCGTCAACCAATACTGAACGACCGACCTTTCGAGATTGAGCACCGTCTTTACATGAAGCGCATGCATCCTTGACCAGGCCCCCGTGATGTAGGGCTGAGGCCGGGCTCGGGCTTTACCGTGGGCGGCCTCTGGACACAGCTACCGGCGAGCTTGCCTCCCGATCTGGGCGTCACTATCTTCCCCAAGCTTTAGACCTCGCCCCGAAGCGACAACTGATTCGGATCCCCATATCCCGTCTGGAAGCTAAAGTGACGACGACAAAGCATGTTAGCTAGACTTCGCGATACCGTTCCGACTTTCTCGTCCCATGTCGGTTCTTTTGGTCGCACAGCTTTAAAACGTTATCGGTGTGCGTTTTCTCTATGGCGGCCTGTGAATATTTCCACGTGTTGGAGGTCTTTCGTTGGTCTTTCGCAGACCAGGCTGAGGACCTCCTCCATTTCAATCCGGCCCCCACGAAGTTCATGGCTGGAGTTGAAGAAATATAGAAGCGGGGAAAATCCTCGTGCCAGCGGTAAGCTTGTTTCCAAACCCGTATAATCGGCTGTGTCGCGACACAGCGTTTAACTATTGAAAGAGGCGCAGTATGTAAATGCCGTTGCTGTTGTTTGTCCATCCCTCGCTGGCCGGCGTTGCTTCCGAAAAGGTTCCAAGTAACTTATCAGCAGCCCGCAGCCATGTAACCTGGATGATGCAATGGCACGCTTTGATACTATTTGGCTAGTCATGTAGGGCTGAATGCACCTCATCCTCTGTTTCTGGAAACACCATCGATCTCCATCAGGATGGTGCTCGAGTGCAGGTTTCTACACATCGCAGGAGAGTCACATGCCCGGCTTGATTTCAAGGGCAGTTAACTTTTTCCATATTTCTCTCTAGCTGGTCGTTAGGTAGCTTGTCTCTTACGCTATCTCTGTGTAAGCCGGAAAATCGAATTTCTGCAAGTTTTCGAAATACTGTAACAAAGCACAAGACGTTGCTATTACACATGGCAGGTCTTTTGGGGCCCCTGGATGGACAAAGCAAAAAAAATAAGGAAAAGGGGGGAAGCGCTTGCGTTTCTAAGAGCAGCACATCGCATTGAAGATGAAGCATAGCACCCATATTATGCGGCTATCTAGAGGTCGTTGGCTTATATTGGGGGCGGCTACACCAGTCCTGCCACAGTTTGTGGTGGTGGCTGAGTCTTTTGATGGCTATCAACCTCCCTCCAATTTTAACAACTTTGGGTGACGAGAGATCTGCTGCTCGGCGCTTGCTTCCAAGCAGGTTGCGTATAACGTGAAATGCTGTGTGGTAGATGCTCCGTGAGCGTATTCGAAAGTAGGACAGCCTTGTTCACAGAACTAGTGCCAGCATGCAATGCACAGCGCACCGCGCTTCCGTAATTCTTATGTGCATGACAGCCGCGCTTCAGCTCGTGTCACCCTCGGCAGGTATGGTATGGTCAAGCTGTTATGCAGTGATTCAAGTGTTGCTGTTGGGCTCTCCTCTCTAATCATCTTATACATGGACCTGGCTGCTGGCCTACGGAGGACGAGGGGTGGCGGCTCCCGCGCTGACAAGCCACCCATGGCACTAGAGTCCCTAGTGTGAATAGCGAAAGACCAGAAGAAAGGACCCCCGTAATGGTGACTAGCCTGCTTCCTTCGGCTGCGAACTGATCGGGAAATGCAAGGCGCAGGCGCGCAGAGCAGTTTAGTAACGGAGGGCCCGAATATTGATCATGCTCACCCTCTTGCTATAGTGGTGTCGGAGTTGAGCCAGGCACCGCTCGAGAAACGGAACTGTACTATGTTACGGTTTATATAAAGCTGGGGCAATGGGCGCATCTTGGCGCGGTAGTTTTATAGTTTTGGATAACTCACCTGTCGTATCATTGCGCACCATCTATAAATCTCAAACCCACCCGAGTGTTTCCACTGGTAAAGGAAGACCCAACATGCCGCGATCAGTTGTCGGAAGCCAAGACCAGTCTGCGGTTGAGGAAGACGAGGTTCTCTCAACCAATGCGACGGTAGGAACTCAGTACGTGTGACCAACCAGGATGAGCCTGATACAAGCCTTCGCGGCAATTGACTAACGCGAGCGAGCGCAGAAGTCGCAGCGGGACCCCTCGTGCCGATCGCGAGCCTCAAGAAAGACTACAGGGTCCTCAAGGAAGACAGCAGTCGTTGACACGGGCCTTGGCCCGGAACGCGCAGCTCCAGCAACCGGGACTCGACGACCAGCAGCCCGCGAGCACGACCGACGATGTCCTCAAGTGGGACAACAGTCAGTTTCGAGGCCTGACGCCGCCGCCGCTGCCATACGAGGCCCGGCCTCAGATAAAGAAGCGGGGGCTCCAAGAGATCATGGAGGATAACAGCCCGCAGGAGCCCGACAGGATGATCCGGGAAATCGACGAGTTGCTGAAGCCCACGCTGCAGCACCGGCACCGGCAGGCAGGAAGCAGTTCGGGTATGGATAACGAACAGCGACGGGACGACAATGATCAGTCGGCGGAGAAGAGCTTGGTCTCCGACCACGCAGCAAAAAGGATCAAGGCGTCGTCGAGCAAGGGCGACGATGACAACGGCTTGAGCTAGCGCATTGGTCCGACGCCTGCGTCCTTTTGGCGCGCGGCTACTTTCCTCTTCTCCCTCTTCTTCTGTTTATCATTCCTTGTCTCTTTCTTTAACGCGTCATATCAGCGGGAGTTCTGGCTTATCGTTTCCATTTCTGATTCCTTCTCGTATTGTTTCATTTGAGGTTGGCGGGATGCAATATTGATGGAACTGGTCTTGGTTGCACGACGCGCGACGCGCGACCTCATCTCGAGCTGATCATTTCCTTAATGCGCTCCTTCCACCTCTTTGCCTTTCTCTTGTCCGCGCAGCAAGTTCATCATGTGATGGATCTGAGATTGGAAATTCCTCTATTCAATGTCCCTTGCCGGCCGATGTAGCATCAACATTTTCCCTCTTCAGCCGATTCGGGGACGCAATTCCGTCTCGTGGTCCGGGTGATGGAGGATGATGCTGACCAATACGTCGCTTAAGGTCATCGAACAGGGATCGTCGTTGGGGCTTGGGTCTTGTAGTAGGGTAATTGGTTCTGTTACCCGCGCGAGCTGTTGCTTATTGGCTTAGATGCTTAGGTCATGTCAGGTCATTTTGATAACAATCAATCCAGGCTACGACCTGGACGGTGGGCCTGGCTGCTTGCAGCTTTGCTGGCCTGGGCTCACCAGGTTCGGGCTGCCTGCTGTGCCGCCCCCTCAGGTGGTTTCTTCTTCTTCTTTGTCAGGGAGCAAGCAGTATTGCTCAAATTGCATTTTTTAGTTTTGATACCATAGCACTCTCTACTTTCTCATCAAGTAATATAGATGTAGATATCTAAGATTATTTCTTGTGTAACTATTGATCCATGAATTGATTCTTGTTGGCGAAATGTATGTATGTAAATGTAGGTAGGTATCACCTAAGGAAAGGTTAGGGGGACGTCTGTCGTCAGCAAGTGCCCGCTAATGGGGCCGCCTGGCCGCCTAAGCAAAGCAACTTGGAACTAGCGGTAAATCCCGCTAGAGAAAAGGGAAAGAGAAAGTCGGTCGGTGAGTGCCCAGGTGGTGGTGATGGTGATTGTGGTGGTGGCACACACCACTCCTTGGTCGGTGTCAGGCTCTGTTTGGGGTTACATGGCTAAGCAACTAAGAAAGTTGGCCAACTGTGGTAGTAGATAGACTTTGGACATTCCCGCGTCGGGTTATTTTCTCATTGGCGAGCAACGTTTGGGTCCCGCCCACATCCACGATCTTATTTCCCGACGGTATGCAGCAGCGCAGCAACCAGCAGCAGCAGGAAAAAGCCTCCTCCTGGCGCAAGAGAAGGTGGTGTGTGTCTGTGTGTCCGTGTGTCTGCGCGCGGCTACTACCCTGAAATCAATCAAATACAAATACAAATGACTTTGGATGAAAGTACGGTGTGTCTCTCGGTCTCTGGGTCTATGTGCGCGTGCGTGTGCGTATGCCTGTGCCTGTGTATGTGTGTTCAATATGAAAGCCGTCTCCCAGGAAATCGTTCCTGTCTGTCCTCCGTCACTTCAACATCGTATGCCTGTGAAGCTTTGCTTATTCGCCCCGGGAGGATTCCATTCTTCCTCATTCTTCGTATTGCTACTACGACTGCCACGAACCTGTCTACTTGTCACTCAAGCCTCTTGTCATCCCCAGAATTAATTTCTCGACGTCCTTCCCCGTAGCCCCGGGCCCGCGGATTGGGTCATTGTTGACGGCCTCGACCATGTCCCGTGCAATAGCACAGGTGTTATAGGAAACAGGACCTGTCCTAGCACGTCACATTTGCCGAAGCAAAGCCAGATAACTCAACGCAATACTACAACTCAATATAAGCTCGGATCCAGTTTCAGCCCGCACGGGGAAATTAAGAAAGAAACCATTTTGTTTCTTGTTTGAAGCTTGGCTACCTCATGGCATTTGTTTCGTTTCGTTTGCTTTGCTTTGCTCTTCCTATCCTTCTCCTTCTTATATTTACAATATATCGTACATACTTCGGATTATTTCCCAACGCTGCCCAAGGGGCATACGTACTGCGACAACAATCCTCTGGGAATCCCGCTACATAGGAGCTTCTCCCAATTCTTCTGTTCTGCATGGAGAAGCAGAATTCGCGCCGGAACCCGCTTCCTCCTACTGAATCGCCGGACCCCGCGTTGTGCAACCATTCGCAACCTGCCTTCCAAGAGGCTGCCCATCCATCACTGCCCGATAATACGGGCAAGTTGACAGCTGCCCCAGACACAACAGTTCCTCTGGGGACTGAAAAGTCTCGCTACAACCAGATCCAGCTACGGTCCTGAGACAACTAGTCGATGGAATAAAGGAGGTCCAACGAACAGCCTCATGCCGCCGCCCCTGCAACCGTCGAGCAAGCGGTGCATTTGTATTAACAAAAAGAAAACCCAATTACGTCCCAGAACAAAATCCCAAACACGGCGACCGATGCTCGCAGGACAAAAAAATAAAAATAAATACACGGAACGTAACGCCACCCGGATGCAAAGAAATATCGTGGCCGAGTCCGAGAGTCATGAATTAGAAGAAATCTTCGGAAAAGAGAAGTCATAGAAGGCCGTGCTGATCATGGACAATGGTATCTCCAACGCAACGAATCGGGCAATCGACGTATAATGTTACACGTTCGCACAGTAAATGGCGAACTTGGCCGGCCATGGCGAGTTACTGTTTATTCTGGTGCCACCAGGTAATAACGACAGGTATCTAACCCAGTAGACAGCTCAACAAGATGGGATGTTAGCGTGCATTACGACCCTCTTGGGGCATTCGGCTGGTCGAGCAAACCGCCAATATCGACTCGTCCCGTCCGGGAGTCTGCTTGATGAGCAGGCTGTGCTTGGCTTCTTATCGGTGGAAGCTGGTAGCTTGCCGATTGGGAGGGTCTATGCATAGACAGTTCGCTTCGGGGTATATGGTAGGATGGCCCTGACGGGTGATCTGATCGAACAGACGAGGATGGCGAGTATGATGGGATATTAGGGCTTACGCCTGGGCTTGGTCCTGCAACAATGGATGCTGGGGTGACGGGTTGCCGGGATCCATGTCCAGGGTCTCTGGAATCCAATAGCTCACCCCACCGATGCCTGTTTGGTTCAAACGATGCCGACACAGGTGTCAATTGCGTATAGGCCTGAGACTGATACGCATATGGAAGGTCTCTTTGTTGCGCCGAGGGTGAAGGATTCGAGATGGACCTCGGCTGTGTGACAAGGAGCACAACGACAAAGTATATGGATTCCTCCTTCACCAAGCCGAATCGGATGGGATATTGTCGGGGCTGGCCCTCTACTGTTTTGAAGTAGAAAGTGTCCTGCCGGTCCAATGGGAACCTCGAGATCGTTTCAGGGTCGAATGGGAGTGCCTGGAATACCCTGTCCGCTTCTTGACGGCCAAAAATAGGCGGCAAATAGGTGGGGTCTTTCCGCGCTTGCTCATCCTGGAGTGAGCGTTGGAGAGCTATCACTCTTTCTCGCTCCTGAGAGAGGATAAGATCCTCAAGCCTGCGCCTTTGGATTGCTTGTGCTGACCCGGCCCCAATAGCATCCACAAACGTACTCGACACCCTAGCAACCTCGAGATCCACTGTCAAGAATGCCACTGGTTCGGATGGCCGTGGTGCGATGGTCAGTGGCGGGGGGTAGACGTTGGCATCACTGGCAGAGCCGCGATCAAGGTATCTCGGTATGGTGGGATCCGGCGGTTGCGACTTCAAGACTCGATACGATTGTGTTCTTCGAAGTGGATCGTCGTAAGGCACCGCGGGGGCACTGACTGGCGCGAACAACGAGACTGGCCGTCGTACGCTCGATTCCGTGGGGTTGCCAAAACGGGCTGCGTCGAATCGTGATTCTCGATCATCTCGCAACCTTGGTCGACCTCTCTTTTTGTGTTGCACATCTACACAAGCTTCCTCCTTGCCATTGCTTAGGCATCGTGAGCATGGTCGTTGAGCTATCAAGTAATGAGAGTCAGCAATGCTCTACCGGAAAAAGAACGGAACCAGTTCGCCATGTCATGAGGGAACCATTTTGTAAGTATCAGACTCAGTGAGCGTGGGGCATATGTCGAAAAGCGCCTCTTGGTCGTGAACGTCAGGGTTCACTGCGCCTCACTGGGTGGCCTCGGAGAGGCTTCCCCCTGGTCCCAGCAGAATTATGCTTTCATGTCAAAGTTGCAGTTGCATGCTAAACCCTTGCGTAGGACATCAGGCTTTTGCGCTCTCGTACGCCTCTGATTCGTGGAGAAACATTGCTGGCGAACAATCATAAACCCTGGTACTCTAGAAATTCGCGGTTTCTAGAGCTGGCAGGGTCTAACAATCACCTCGCAGAAAGGAAATTGAATGTTTTGGTGCATGGCAAACGGAGAAAACATCTGAACAAAACGTACCGTCACATCTGCAAAAGTTAGTTTCTGGAACAGCCATCTCTGGGAGACGGATCAACATACCTTAGGTGTGCTCTTTTGCAAGGGACACATGCCGAAGCAACGTGCCCCTTGGTCTTCCTTTGCGATTTCGGAGAGGTATATGGTGGGTTCTCTGGAGGTTGCGGCCTAGTGGGCAAAGAGTAGGGCGAAGGGCCAGAGGCATGTCCGGCTACTGGCGGTAATGGGTACTGCGGCTGCGATACCATGGGGCCGGCTTGGCCGTGGTAAGAAATCGGTCTCCCCATGGCTTCTTCGGGACGTCGATAAGGAAACGTGGCTCGCTCTGTTGCTTCTCCCGGATATGTTCGAATCCCAGTCGCCATGGGTGGCGGGAGCTGCGGTTGGGGGGTTTGTATCCCTTGTTGTGAATGTGCTCGGTACTCTATTCCAGGTATACTCGAGCCGGTGCGGTACACATCGTGACTGGTGGGCTGGAAGCTGTTGTGGCCGCGTTCACCGGCCTCCAAGGTTGGCTTGGGTGGGAGCGGTGGCGATCCTGACATGGGCGGAGAAGGATAGGCCCTTGAACCGAGAGGGCACTCCGTCGCTGCGCTGGCCCAACTCAAGTCGAGAGCGAAGCGCGCCAGATTGGATATACCTCGGCGCTGGCCGAGTGGAACTTCAGTCTGCTCGCTATTTGGGATTAGGTTTTGCATGGATTCGGGCGGAAACCTGGGGACCAATACACTGGGCAGAGCTCCTGACGTCTGCGCCGAGACGGAGGTAGACAGTTGCCCTTTGTCGTTGCTAATCCGAGTTCTTCGAGGCGAAACAACGGAGCGCAATCCAAGTTACAGGCGGATCAGGCGAAGTGATGCCGGCGGGCTCGTGCGGAGGCTTGGTGGGTTATAATACCAGCCACGAGAATAGCCGATGCGTGCTCTTCAGGGCAATATATCGGACCTCTGTGCCGTCGCTAGAGGGCAAATCCGGGCAAGTGACTACTGGCGAGGTCTTAGGGGCGAAATCGACTCTTCGTGGGACACGATAGTGGTTTGGTAAGACTTTGGGACACCAAGACTTTCGAGCGTCAAGTGGTACGGCATGCGGCAGTGTTGTGAGTATTTTGGAGAGCGGGCAGGCGACGGAAAGGTGCAGATCCAATGCGGTACCTCGACTCATGTGGCAGCACGAGCTTATTAGCCGATTTGGGAGGCAGCACGGTTACTCTGAGGCGCCGGTTCACGTCGAGGACATTGAACAGTAAGGGACAAAGATGGGAGGAAGCTCAAATGTCTCTCACAACGATCAACCGAGTGGGATCGTGGGAGGTTTTTGTGCAACTCATTAGAGATTGGCCCAATATGTAGTGACCAGGATATTGGTTCATGGGGGCGCCAGACCATTGCACGGACGCCAGATCCGCTGAACAGCTCTGAACGGTAAGTAGATACCTCTGGATGTACAATGCACCGGTAGCCAAGTACCTCGTCACTACGGCTACCCCTACTGGTTCCCCTTGGAGGGCGGGCCGTACATTGCAATACCCAGATGAAAGGTATCGACATGAGAAAGACCTTTGGGGGGGCGGCCGGGCAGGGGGTGGTTGGGTTGGGTGTGAGCTATCCAAGCCTACCAGCCTACACAGCTCTAATTGGGAAAAGGGAAGCGCAGAGACCAGACGAAGAAGACAGGACAAGCCTGGCATGGAACCCACCTGTGGGTACTTCCCAAGAATGACACCTGGGTCGATGTTGATGAAATGCATGGTGTGGGAACAAGGGTGTCTCTAACGACTAGAACCTGGACTGGGACTGGGACTGGGACTGGGACTGGGACTGGGACCGGGACTGGAGCGCACAAGTGTGGCTCGATCCCGGACACGCTGACTGGGGGGGTGCATCTTCTGCTGCTGCTTTCTCAATCCAGGCGCGCTCACTCCCTCCCAGGCTTTTGCTTGCTCAATCGCCCTGTACGCTACTGTAAAAAAGAGGAAGTGAGTGAAGGATTGGAAGAGACTAATAGCTTTCTTTGGTAAGAGTAAGTACCTAGGTTAGTCAGTCAGTCACCTACCCTTTTTAGACCTACCACGATATCAAATTGGAAAGAGATATTGCTTTTCCCAGCGAGAAGGGAGCGCGCTAGTGGAGATGGGAATGTGCAATGCGTGGAGGTACATAAACGTATATGTCGATGACATATTGTTCAGGCTTAGCAGTCGAGGTATCCTGGGAGCGAAATGCTATGCCGTGATATGCTTGCTAGGTTAAAGGGTTGCGGGCCTGGTTCATAAATTCTCCGTAAACCACTGTCCAGTGTCCAAGCGTCGTTAAATTAGATGGGATATGCGCAGCGCCATGCCTGGCGCTCCAGGGCCAGTGGAGGAAGCCAGGGCCAGTCCGCCGAAAACGCCAGTGCCAGACTTTCCAACTTCAACAACATCATCCACTCGAGCGAGGCCTGACCTAAGTCTACGGTCCGGCCGGTCGTGCCATGTCATATCGTTCGTATCAATCAATCTCTCAGTCAATCAGTCAGTCCAATATACCTCACCCGCTGGCAAGGGGGAGGGCAATCATAATCATAATAATAGACAGAAACAGAAGAAAAGAGATAAGGGAGAGTGCCCACGAGAAAGAGTAGAGAGAGAGAGAGAGACAGAGAGAGAGAGAGACAGAGAGAGAGAGAGAGACACACACAGGGCTGATTGTGTCAAGGGTTAACCTGCACATGGTGGGGCGTGCAGTTTAACGGTTTGAAAGAGGCGTCCATCCGTAGGCGTCTGATTGCCTGTGAAAGCTTCCCTTCCCTTCAGCCATGATTTTACCTACATGCCTGCCTACGTGCCTACATACATATTCTGTACCTATCTACAGTACATTACGTTACTGGTTGCATCAATTCATCAAGTACACACATATTTCTAGGTACATGCTCATGTAGGTACCGTAACGATTGGATGATGCAGAAAATACATCAACCTACCTGCCTCCTTGGCCAAAGTGCACACAGGTTATCTCATGTGGCCACGGTGGTGTCCATGCATGATTATCGAGGATGGAAGATTGATATGCGCTTGACCTCAAGTTGAAGATGTCCGACTCAAAATAAGGGTCCTCTCTTTTGTCCACTTGGGGTCAAATCAAACATGAAGCGAGCAGGGTACGCGTAGAATGGATGCCAAGTACGTAGGTAACGGAAGTCGAAAGGAATAAGCTCCCGAGTGGCTGCTGACGGAGTCGTTACCATGAATTACGTATGTAGCTAGCTGTCCAAGTACACCAAAGAAAAGGGTCATCCCAGTCTCGGAGACAAAGGAATTGATGTGATTGACGGATATGGCGCTCAACGTAAGTTTGATCATAGGTCCCATCATTTTCGAAAATAGACTGCCGAAGAAATTGAGGACCGAAGATTCTACACACTATGCGTATGAGGTCCTCCGTCTCTAGGCCTCGGGGCCTCGGGGCGGGCCTCTCTTCTTAGAGGCCACCGAACAGACAGGCCCCAGGATCCCGCCGATCTAGTATGCGGTTTTGATACGGTAGGCAGATTAAGCGAGTATACGATGGGAACCCCCAAGCATCATGTTACTTGGCCTGCCGGCTGAGGCCTTCCTCTTCCTACCTAGGCAAGTAGGGCACGCAGGCGGGTTGTAGTAGTAGTAGGCAACCTGCACCGGCAGTCTCGTCTCGAAGCATGAACCAGATTTCGCGCTGGGCAGCTCGGGTCTTAGTCAACGCCACACACAGCGGGTAGCAGGCTAGGTGCCGGATGACATGCCCGGGACTTTGCTTTTTGGGAAAGCCCAGCAGCGACCATTGACACAATCAGACAATATCCCAGACGGCTGGCCGTTTAGCTAGGCGTTGCCTCTCCTCTCTGCAATGCTGGGTTTGGGTTTGCTCGAGGCCAGCTACCTCACGCCGACGTTTAAGATCGAGGTCGATGACATGACGGGACTGCATGGGCCAGTCAATAAGTCTGTGCTTGATATGCATCGCGTGGCCACCTAGTCGAAGACACCATTGAATTCAGCCGTCATATAATTGTGGTTTAACCTTGTAAGTTTGTGAGCGCATCGCGAGCTAGGCAAAATAGTTAGATGATTGCTAGCAATACAAAAGCCGCCACCAAAGAAACCATTGCCTTGGGCAGGCCCTTCTGAAGCCAAAATACAATAAAGTATGCCGAGGGCAACTGACTGGCCTCCACGCAACTGCGCAACTGCGGCCTGGCCGCGGTACAAATGACGTTGAATTTTGAACCAGCGGCCATCGAATGTGTGACATGACAGTGCTGATGGGCACTGGCGAGAAACGCCACGAGCACGGTACGGGCTTGAAAGCACAGATGGCATAATGAACAAGGATGTATAAGCTGGGGTACCCCTTGCCTCTAGCGGTTTAGTTGGACCACACCCCCCTCGGCATACAATGAGATTGACTGACTAGGGGCATTATCGAGGCCACTTTATTGAATTCTCGTGCTCTTCTAGTGACGGTATAGAAATTACATATATGATCTGCAGTGAGGGAGGCGGCGGCCGTGGTTCGCGCTATTAGGGATATATCATGTCAGGTATGGAAAGTTGGTGGTGATGGGCGATCTAGAATGGAATGAAATATCCCGATCCGCCGGGAAATGGACATGCTGCATTCCATGGAGATCAACGGGGACCAGAGGAAGTCAATAATTCTCCTCAAGTTACGAGAAAAATCCCCCGAGCGGCATCAATCCTCCTTCTCCGACCGAGCCACACCTAGTGGTACCAGTACCAATACCAATTCCAATTCGATGTCATGAGCAAGCCAGCAAGCAAGCAAGCACTCGGGATGGTGTGGGCCGATTAGGCTTTTGGGGGCAGCAATCTATCTGCATCCACATTTTCTTTTTGCTCCGGACGACACTACCCACCGAGCAATACCGCCGCTTGCTAGTGACATGTAGTATACGACCACTGTTCACCATGCTGTTACATACTCTAATTACTGCACTTGGGCTTCCATTCGTTTTCCGTGACATGGCCTTTCCGCGCTGACGAGGGTCCCAGGGTCCCCGTGCGGCCGAGCAGCCAGCTCTTAGCTCTGGTGGGACTATTTTGCTGAGACCCTTTCACCTTTGATCCTTCCACTGCTCGCTTGGCTGCCAGTGACGATGGATACCTCCGGACTCCATCACGCAATGTCTCGAATCTTGTTCGTCCGAGGCAATGGTTCGTTCCTCGGCCCTCGTTCCCCGTAAGTCGACTACGCATTAGCGGCGGACCGAACACCAGATCACAGGATCTAAGCGTTAGCCTTTTTGTTTACCGAGAAACCACAGCTGTCACACCAGGAGCTTCAGATGATCTTTAATTAGAAGACACTTGTGTTGGTTTTGACAGGTTAAACTGTTTATGCCGCGATGGACGAACAAATCTCAGACTTGGCACCGTTGACAAGGTCTTCCTACAAGCTAGGTAGCTGACACCTGAGCACCTTGGTCAAAGTGGGTGGGTGTATCAGATGGACCTGGGCCCCGGGCTGGCAGCTGGGGCGCCTTGGGGCCGGTTGACCAGTCGCAACATCGCTCTGAGTCTTTTGTCCACTTTAAGTCGACTCGTAAGTCCAAGGTCGGTTACGTACCTCGTCCTCTTCCCACAAAGGGTCATCTTGGTGATTGATGATTGATGACTATACCCAGCGAAACGGCTATAGGAATGCTCTTATTGCCAGCGATGGTAATATTGAGACCCAGAAGTCTCCGGGGCCTGTTCGTTCTTTGCGCGACTCTTACTCTACTGAGTCTACCCCTCGACTCACCTCGGAAAAGATCAATCAGTGATGGATTTTGATTGCATTCCTCAACTCGTGGTCGAGTGGGGTACATGTGTACTTGTTTGAGCCGCCATTGCATACCAGCAACGGAATGTGACATTACACCCCTCTCTTGGCAGAAGGGTGTGTATTACATGGATCTAGTAATCTTTATGCATAGCTAAACATCAAGATGACGATGCGTATTGCACTGCCAACTTACGTAGCCATTGTAGCATTGGGTGCACCGGCAGGAAATAAGGCAATAACAGGAAAAGGGTCGAGCCTCTTCCTACGTGCATTATAAATAAGTATGCAAGTGTCTGAAGCATGTAGGTAAGTACCTACATACTCAAGGCTCGCGGCAAGTCATGATCGTGTGTGCATACGTTACATGACATACGAGGGTTATTACCGTGAAGTCACATGCAGGCAAGGAAGGCTTACAGACAGGCAGGCAGACAGGCAGGCAGGTGCATACATGCATACACACACACACATTTACTCACATACCTACGGCATACAGCCTACAGACTCTATACAGACTCTACAGTTACAGTACTTGTCATAACGTGTATAATACTTACATAGACCTACATACATCTAGACCTTATGTAGAGTTGGGATCCTGGCAGTTAATGGTCGGCACATCCCATAGTACACCCGTTATGCCGGGATACGCTAATTCTGAGGTAACCGTGCTTTTTAACACCTGCCAGCTACAGGTAGGGCGGTAAGAGAGTTGGGACGAAAAGTACCAGACCTGTTCTGTTCCAATGGTTCGCAGCAGTGTCCACTTGACAGGACGAAATCCACCCACCAAAGAAGATTTTCTGAAGGACCAGCCTGCCAGCAGAGCCTCCTTATGTGGCTTTCATACCAAACGTACGGGACTTCCCTCTATCGCACGCGCTCCTGTCGTCGCCAATCCAGTCCAATGCAATGCAATGCATATGGGCGTGTGGACGAGAGAGCCACTGCAATGCTATTCGAGTCTCAGCTAATAATAAGTTTTGCAGCAGATCGACGACGCCTGTCGCATGGTATGACACGCGAGTCAGTTTGTGTGCTCGTCGCCCCTTGACTTGTAAGAGATCAGTTTGTGAGAATTCATGCACTCCAGCCAGTTGATCTGCATGTCAAGATTGGAATATACTGTACGTGTACGTGTACCTACCTTAACTACACACACCGCGACTTGGGCGAGCTGCTGCTGTCTGGATTGATAGGTGGCAGGCCGCCCCTCCAGGTGGTACTGTCATCTGCTCGAATAACAATCCTCCGGTTGATCCCGCCATCCGCATGTAGCAACATCAGACGAGGCCAACGAACCTCACAACCAACCCCGCATCCAGTTGCCAACCAGCATAGCATGTTCATTTCAAGCATGAACCATTAAACGCTCAAGGCTTGACTGAGCACCAACAACACCAACCAATAGCACCAGCACCAACAGCACCAACACCAACAACACCAACATCTGAGGCCCACGTACAGGACATCCATCCTTTCGTTCGCTGGTTCTCAGGCGCCTTTCAAGTCACTAGCTGTTGAGCTTGCAGGCAAATGCCGAGATTGATCTTCCTTCGCTCTTTGAGCTCTTATTAGATTACCCGCGTAGTCTTGACGTTTTCGGCTCCTGCGCTAATATTTCACTCAGGAGCTGTAGGGGATGTATGTATACCGTCGGTCACCCATCACTTTTGGTTACAAATCTGGTCGGAATCATTACTCAACCCAAGGCTGAAGCCTGGAAGGGGTTTCCACCAAATTTAGCATTGCTATACTCCATATAATGTGGTATTCGTAGAAATCTCAAAATATACGAGTTGCTTATAGTCATATGGACAACACTGTCAACCAGGCTTCAACGAAACTCAAGTACAGCTACCTGCGACAGGTACAAATGCAAGCGTGCAGTAATGATGCATTGTACCAGCATTAATGCTCCAAGGGTCTCTCCCCCCCTGACCTCTTTTTTTCTTCGTCTGATCTCTGTTTGTGCTTATGTACGTACTAGTCTGGTCTGCAGATTAGCCGGCTAAAGATATCCACACCTGCATCGGCTACCAAAACCGTTGTGACAGCCGCTTGGTCGAGGAGCTTGTCGCTCATTGTTACGAGTGTCTTGCATTCGATCTAATGAAGATGCGTTACTTACCCAGAGTAGAAAATGTGTCTTGGGGTCAGATTCTACACGTCAAGATGGTAGAATATAGCAATCAGCTCGCCGTTAAGATTGCTGCAATGATCCCCACATGGATAGCCCATGAAATAAATCAATGCTGCCATCCTGGACTATGCAGCACGCTCTTAAGCTTTTGGGGGGTACATTCAATCAGCGTCAGCCTGGCAGTACCGCCCATGTAACTTGCGAGGTACTATGGGTGATGGGTTCGCTTGGTATATCATCGCTGCTGCGGGTGCTTTCCATAGAAGTCGACATTAAGTATAGACCTGTGTGTTTTAACCTCACCTGATGGACTCTATAATCAGAAGCTAGGAAGCTCCCCGTGGTTAGGTCAGGTAGGCGTAGATCGCGGAACCCAATTGTGCTGAGTTTTGGTCCGGGGAGTTTCGGCAGCACCGGAGCTGGGACGCCAAGCAAGGACGGGCCTTGAAAGAAAATGGGTAGCAAGGAACACCGAAGAAGATTTCTTCACTTCGCTTCCTCCTCTCTGGAGAAGCTCGAGTGAGGAGTGGCATCCAGATAGGACCCTCAATCATAAGGAAGGATCTTGGGCCCCGTACCGCGGCTCTCGTACAACGTCGTAATAGGTCGGCGACTACTATAGCGCCAAGCACTCATGGGTTGACTTGGCCAGCTCGTAGCCCGAGCTGCCACGAGTTTGGCCGGGTTGGTGGTTTGGTCACCTCATCTCCAGTGTTCCACCTGTCCTGGTTCAACCCAGTTGCAATTTGCACGCACCCTAGTTTGGACTGTCCCTGGTATTGGTATCAACCGTCCCCTTCCTTTACCCTTCCCTTTCCCAGGGCGGTGGGAAGTCCTGTATTGGAGGGCCCCTTGTCCCTTGTGCAAAAAGTCAGGAGTTGCACTGAAGACTGGACTGGTGACCTCGTTCGTTACCTACAAGTACATTCCTCTGCGCCACCTGGCTGGTCTCCGGTTCGCCAAACGTCCGCCTCGTCGGTCACCGAGGCCTTGCATCGCATGCGATAATTAAAAGAGACGCCACAGAGGATGATATAAGTTGGCAGCCACCCGGTCAAGAGAGGGTATAAATTGACTATATAAAGCACCTTTGAGAAATCATCAATGTGGTCGTAATTAAGAATAGACTCCTCCAAGGCCAGGCCCGCTTGATAGATCAGATGGTTGGTGAAGCAAGGATTGGTGGTTTGGCTTGGCCAATCATGACACTTGACGCTGGTTGTCAATCGCTCCGGGGCCAAAGCTGATTTGCCGACGAGTCAATCACTCGGTCACAAAATATATAATACTTTTTATCTCAGACAACCCCCTTCCGTCAACACTAGGCAAGGACGCACAACGTGAGAGTGGGTGAGCCTGGCCTAGGCTCGGCGGGCATGGCTGGTCGAGCTTCACCAGTAAGATAATATTGTCACGATTCTGGGAGCAGGTAGACAAGGCTGGGCGCTATGATTGAGTGACGATCGAATCCTGGTTCAAAAGACGGGAACTATCTAGGTAAACCAGCGCACCAGCAATGCAAATCACATCTGTGGAGGAAGTCAAAATATGATCTTCTGATATGATATCAACAGCTCATAAGGCATGCTAGTCGGTATATTTTTTCACGACTATTGATTCCCCCACTAGTGGAAACGACTAATAAGAGGATAAATTGTCACCAATATTTTCCAAACGCAGCTCACCGTAACGAAAACTGGAACAGATCGTCGTTGCTTTCACCGGAGAAGGAGTTGCCGCAATGGCTCCCCATTGTCCAGTAAAAATGGACGGCACGGAGCGCAGAATATCAATTGCGTCGACGTACATTAGGTACTTACATACATCATGCCAGATGCCTATATTGGCCATGCCAGCAAGGATTTCAAGGCACCCCTCTTCCCATTTGATGTAAATCTTGTGGGGTCAGGATTCTGTATCCTTCTTATAAACGAGTCTTAGACGTGACTACTTAGTAAGTACATGTAGTGCAGCCTCTGTCATTGGTACATACATATGCAGTCGATCCAATCGCCAAACTTGGCTTCTTTCACCAGTTTGACATTGAACGTTAAGTGCTGGCTGGATGGATGCTACTACATCAACTAGGGGCGCCATACGTACAGCATTCGAAGCAAAACGATCAAAATCATACATCCATCCACCTGCACGGACTCTACTTGATTCCGAGCTGGCTACAAGTACTAGATAAGTTCCGCTACACTGATATTGCAGCTCTAGTCAAGTGATATGTTGGGCAGCAAGTGAGCATCGCGTCACATCAATGCGCGAACAACGGGCCCCGGAGGCCGATACCAGAGGGAAACGGGACAGATACCATGATGGCGCTATCATGGTTTAGGTGACGAGTTTACACAGATACAGTGTAGGTGTGACCATATACACACATCACCGCACGCCCTTGCCAAGATTATGCTCTAGAGGTAATGAGAGTCACATTAGGTAGGCTTTACGCAAGCAGGAAGCTGATAACGGAGATCATGAGAAGTTTTCTTTAATCAACAGTCGCCAACATGATTACGAAGTCAGGTCGTATTCCCAACTCATGCTAGCCCGAATCGCCGAAAGCCGCAGATTCTCACGATTATCGATATGAAATCGGCAAGGCGATGGCATCATGGGGATATAATGCATAAAGTATTCATCTCGTCTATTCGGAGCATTTTTACACTCTGTTAGTGTCACGGGCCTCTGGCTGATCCTCGAACGATGCATAGGCACGCACAGCCGTCATCTCATCTTTGATTTATGCGTTGAATGCACGCCGGCCAACAAGGCCGGCCACACGGAGATTTTTCTGGCCTCTCTGGAACGGACGTTTCTTCGCCTAGAGGGGTGTAGCAAGCCCGATATTAATAATTGCAACTTGTTTGTTCCGAGCCCCCTTTTGCGCTTGGATCATTGATGAGGCTGAATACTGACTGTACTTGCTACTAGGGATATGGTGCAGACGCCTAGCGAGAGAGAAAAAAAAAACTACTAAAAAACTGCAGCAATGAGGAGCAGGGGACAAGAAAAACTTCTAAGCGAGATCCGACCAGTCTTCTCTATTTTGTCCAAATCATCCAATTCTGACTTGATACTTCCCCGTTGGCAGGCAACAACGACGAACCAGTTTTGCGCCGCTTCCGAAACATGGTACGTCTTTAGGTTAGGCGACTCGTATTGACGTAGCGCCGCCCAACGACCAGCTATCTGCTTACTTTGCCTAGTTTAGCAGGTAAGTCATGATTGGTAAGGGTGATTGATGATTGACGAACAAAAACCCTCAACCACACACATGGAGAAGACGGGCGGGTACGACGCTGTATAGGAGTAAAGGCAAAGTCGTCGTGCAGTGGTTGAGTGGACAGGTTGGCAGGCAACCCCTCCAGAGAGTCCATCCAGCCTGTGATGGGTTGGCCTGTCAGCCTAGCCACTCCTGACCTTAGGCTTAGGGGCAGAGGGGGTTCTTCTGGAGAGACGAGGTTTCCATACTAGCGCGAGTCTTTTTACCCAGATGGTCGGTAAGAACATTCCTCCAGAAGAGCAAGGATCAACCACCACCACCACTACCACCAAATCGCCCATCGCCTACTCTGTACTCGGTGTAGTTCTTGATACTGTACGTTGGAATCGCCCGACGGCATTTTTTTAATGCGGGCTATAGGCCATATACCCCGGCAGCAGCTATTTCTCCTCTCAAGGTTTCGTCTATTGTGGCGCCCGGATTTTTCCAGTCTAGACGATCTCTTGTCTGGCTGGTTCACGGACGCCTGCTATCCCTCCTATGCCCTGTACCACTCGCGGTGTTCACGACAGAAAATAGGTACCCAGCGCCGTACCTGCGTTCAACTTGACGCGTTACTTGACTCGCTTACCAGTGGGCCAGCGTTGCATTCACCCACGAACTAGCAGACCATGGTCTATGCCGACATGGATGTCAGCAGCTGGAAGGCTGGCGATAAGCCCAAATACCAGGGCACAAGACAATACGATTCGACCGCGGTATGGTTTTGTGGAGTTTGGCAGGCAGTCTGCAATTGAGCCGCCGGGGTTCCTCGAGGGTTCCTTGATTGCTGCCAATTACAGATACAATTACGGGAAGATTGCGGACCACCTCCCGTCCGCCGGACAATCGGAGAAAAGTCTAGAAGTTCCTCAGTCCAGTCAAGCGAACTCCCCAAGTCCCAAGT
The DNA here is from genome assembly GCA_039105305.1 of Apiospora arundinis. NCBI lineage: Eukaryota > Fungi > Ascomycota > Sordariomycetes > Amphisphaeriales > Apiosporaceae > Apiospora > Apiospora arundinis. Next base: position 4,085,828 of record JAPCWZ010000004.1, read on the forward strand.
ATAGTGCTGCACATGTACATGCGGTACAGTACAGTACTCTGTACTCCGTAGCTTCTGTAAGGTTCTGTCCCCTGCTTGGGGGATCTCGAGCGGTGGCCGGCCTGAATGAGGATAAACATGGCCGTTGCGCTGGTCGTACCATGGTACATCCCATACTTGCATACGGCGCGGCGGTGTCCCAGTCGCGCCCGGTTACATTGACCGGCTAAGAAGATGGGTTTGGGGCCGAGCTTGTCCAGACTGACACTGACACTGGCCGAGTTGCAACGACACCACTATTTTCAGGGGCTATATTATAAACTCCCTGTCCTTATCAGATCACGCATTCCCTCTCGACTTCTGCGACTCCATCCCAAACACATGGCTACCCGCACCGCTCTAGCGGATAACGGTTTAGAGCGATCGGGTTTCACCATTCCAGAGTCGCATTTGACCTTGCTTGAAACCCAGCAGAAGCAGCAGAGGCCACCAATGACCGCACACATCCCGGCGAGATTGCAAAGGAGCGGCACCAAAACCACGCGGGCCCCCGGTTGCGAGCACCAGCCAGAGTTCGGTTTTGGGTTTTCGTCTCATCTTTTGCGATGAGTTGCATTCCGCCTACAGAGTACAGTAGTCTGCATCGCCAATAGCAACATCAGACGAATGCGAGCGTCATCCACGCCAACCTGTCAAAGAGGTAGCCAAGCTTCAGCTGGATGGGCTAGCCGCTGTCACCCGTGCCGTAGTGCATGTCTTGGGCTGTCTCTCCAGAACTGCCTAGAGCCTGCCTCTTTGCAAACGTCGAACCCCGGACTCGGTTACCCATAGCGGCCACTTGTTCAAAACACTTGCCGGCCGATCATGAAGAGAAAAACAAGATTAGAATCGATGAAAGAGGATGAAGCTCCAAATCAATGCCCGTTGGCAATTTCGCTCAAACTCGGTCGGTTGCTGGGCACGTGAAGTATACATCAACGGAGAACATCTCAGCTCCGGGGTCTTCGACGGAATGGCTGTCAATGGCGCCAAATGCGACCTTGACGTAGGATTCCAGAGATTTCCCTGGCAGCCTTCACTTTGACAGATGAACGATACGACTCTGCACATTCGGTGAATGCCTGCACATCTCTAATCAACCTGAAGCATCCGTCTCTCTCGGTTCCATTCATTCTAAATCCCAACCAAAAGCTGCACGACTACGGCCTCGCGGAGTAATACAGTTGCGCCATACATAAGGTAGGTAGCCCAGTAATTGATCCCGGCTGGGCCCCGTTGCGTTGTCCGTCGAATCTCGCGATTTTGTCCACCTTTGATTGACGGTGGCTCATCTGCAAGCCCAAGTACTTTAGACAGAAGCCGAGGTGAGGCTGATGCCTGCGCCCTATTCACGTTACAACCCATATGGATACCCCAGAATGCTAGGCGAGAGCAGTTACTACTACTTGGATGGCGGTGCCACAGTTGTCTCTTATTCTTCTTCCAATGGTTCGTACTCCCCGCCTCTCAAATGTTCAGCACGCGGGCCACTTTCGATCGTTCTGTGGCTTCCACCGGCTACTGTAGTCTCCTCGATTTTCATTACCTACTCGTACCCGAGCCAGACTTGCTGCCAGGGCCCCAGAGTCTGTCATATCATAACGAGGGGCACTTCCGATCCCAATACGCAACGGGGCTGCGTTGGCCCAACAGGGAGGCTAACTTATTAGGATGCCCGCCGGCCAGTTATTATGTCCCCACGCGGAAAGCGAAAGTAAATTTGTGGTCGGGACTCACGCACGTCACTGGGAGGGCTAACCTTAGTTGCTTGTACTACCGTCCACTAAGCCGAGCCAGGTTCGACTACAGAACCCTTACCATGATTGCCCCGGTTTAGCCCAATCTCGCCGCCGCCAAGGTTCTTGATTTCCTTGTTCGGAGAACTGCGTCCCAAGGGTGAAGACAGAGGCCAGGTCGATCCCAGGCAGGCTCTAGTGCAAGCTGCAAGCCGCCTCTTTCTTTAGCAACGGACCGGTGTATCTTGAATCCAATTATCCATATATCCCATACCCATAGAAAGAGGTTGGCCTCGGTCCAGGATCTGACCTTTAGGGCCGCCGATATCGTACAAACAGACCCTCAGGAAGAACCATGCACCACGTGGAGGGTCCGAAGGATCTCTCAAAGCCCACCCGTTATGGGTTTATGTACATTCTCACCGCTAGAGCGAGGGACAAGAAGGGCAACGACGCGGAACTTTAGCGGCATGTGATGATTGTTCCGCGAAGCGAGGCTACTCGGCACTTGCTAGAACGATTCCAATATTCTAGTACGGCGGTGCCTGGGATGTTCGTTGTTCCATCATCCCATCCCTAAGGGTGTCACTACTCCATTCCTCCGATAGGGGCGATAGACGCGCCGGTGTTCTTTATTGACTGATAGAAGCAATTAATGGAGGGTCGAGATTGGCAGACAACAACTGAGTGTTGATGAGTCGTCCCCTGCAAACACGTCATCTCAGCATGGGACTATTGTCCGGCGTGCATGAGGAGTGTTTGCTGCGATGGGGTCTCCCTAGAATACATACATACATCGATGAACCAAACAAAGCAGCTCCGTCTAGTTCTAGCCATCGTTGCGACCTAGGAGCTTAGGGCGTATCTCCCGTTGCTTTCGATGACTCGTACCTTGTGCAAATGCCGAGCTGCTGTTGATCTGTGGAGGTTGCAGATCATGTCTTGCTGACTGAGATATGTAATCAGAGCGGTTGAGGCGCTTAGGAATTCTCTGATATCTCCGAAAGTCATGGGAGGACTAGAGACTGTATTTGCAGTCAAGAGTTTACTGTGTAGGCGGTAGTAGATATGCCGAGGGCAGAACAGCAACGTATATTCGATGCAGTCATCATGTCACAAAAGCACATAGACTGTGTATATGCATATGGTCCGTTGTAAAATCTCGAGCTCGTAAGATTCGTAGCCGCCGTGCCACTCTTGTCCATGATTGTAGTGTATTAGTACTTGACGTCTCGGTACTCTCTGGCTGGTTGTGCATGCTCGTAGCTCCTTTCGGCATATTGATCATGCACGATACGACCATACATAGGGTCTACGCTACAGCGAGCCCTACGAGAAAGTTCTACTGCCGGAGGCTTGACTTCGCTTGGTGGAGCAGGAAATCATGCATTCTGACCGGTCGTCGTATCTAGATCTTAGTACTTTGGGCATACTGAGGATCCCTTCTGGCTTCTGGGCGTTTCGTTTCGGGAAACACGTATATCGAAGTCCGGTTCCACGGAGCGGGCGACGATGACTTGCTTATCGTAATGGATTAAAGATCCCACAGGAGCAACCAAGCGCTGACTGCGGTTGGGATTAATTAATAATGAGAGGTTGCAGTACCGCTGCAACTCCCTCCTTGGGAGACAACAAAACACCCCCCTCTCGTTCCAGTCCCAATCCTCCCCCAGCCCTGTGATACGCAAATTCATTGGGCAGAACGAATAAACGCAAGGGTTCAGATATAATTTCCGAGGGCTGAGTCCCCCAAGTTCTTCGAGTTTGGATCAACTGCCCTACCTGAATTCCGATTCGTAACGCATGCGCGAAATTCCCCAAGCCAAAACTTCTTAATCGTCTCCCCTGAGTTTCCGAGGTGGGCTTGTCCAGAGTCCCAAGTCCAGCCAGTCAGCCAGACAGATTTTACTGGAAGACTGGGTGTCGAAGCAGCACAAGACATGGCCATTGATGGACGTGATACAACCACATAATCACTCAGTTGGTTGAGTACAGTTCGATGTCAGTCAATATGAAACCGAGTTTACCAATATTTGCTGCTTCTCCTCTCCTGGTGGCGGGCGGTCTAGCGAAGACATTGGAATATTGGAGTGTCTGGTAACATGGCTGTTGTCTGCGATGAGGTCACTCGTCTCGTGTGCCTTGTTTCCTGTTTCCTGTTTCTTGCTCCAGCTTATTTCATGATTCGTAGGGTCGGTCCCCGGCGTACACAGTCCCAATGTCGTGTCACGATCGTTCCAGGCAGAAATAACTCCCGTCCGCAGCGCCCCCTCCCTCGTGTCATGCCATCCGTCTGCCGATAACCTAACCCCCGACGAGGGGCCAGTCCCTCCCTCTCGAGGTGCACAGCCTATTTGTTCCCCAGAAGAAGAATAACACCAAAAGGAGCAAGCAATCTTGTCCCACGGCGACACAGTCTCTCTACTTTACGGCCGATGCGAGGCTATTTCTCCTCTTGGTTTTGGGGCACCTACCCGTTCCGTCCGTGTCTCCCGCCCGCTTCGCCATGCGACTGCGACTACAACCGACCGACCGACCGAAACTCGTCATGCCTCTCCCTTAGTCCCTTGGGACAAATACGCGCCCTCTCTTTCTGTGTTTTCTCCTGGCTGGGTGACGATGAAACCGGGCCAAGGGGGGAACGGGAAGAAAGCGAATTTGTCTATTTATTTTCGGGGGAGTATATGACACGGATCATTTCACGGGTAAGGCTGCTCTTTCCCTAACTCCCACCCAATACCCACGCCCCCTTTTCGGAGGGTTTGCCCACTAATGCAGGCATCTTGGGTTATGATCGCTACTTGCCGCTGCGCCCTGGCCCCATTCCGGCTTCTCTCGTCGGAGTATATATCAAAGGGGCGAGGGTAGGCAACACGCGGATGCGCGAGGAACAACAAGGGACAATAGGCTGATGGCCAACATGAATGTCTCGGAGGCCGGGTTGTCATTTGGAACGACGGATAACAGTTCGTTGTTCAAAGGTCCATCCGATACGATACAAGGTGTACTTGCGACCAGGGGGTGTGGCTGTAGCAACACCAGCTCGGAATTCGTCTGGCCTATATCTGCGTCTTTCATGTGCTATATGGAAATGCCCTCATCAACTGCTTGCTTGGACCTGCTTGGACCTGCATGAATTATAGATTAGATCATGTACAGACACGAAGCGGAAACCGGACCAAACATCAAGTAGGTTTCTTGGCATGATGTTAGAAGCGTGAATATACACAATGACAAGGGGGGAAGGTTCTAAGTTTAGCTCCCATATATATCATCATGTTATACGTCTAAGAATCTGGAGTTATATCCTATAGTCAAAAATCGAAATCTATAACTGACTCAGACCGGCGCAATCTACCGAGATGCAAGTTCGCATCAATCACACCCTGAATCTAGGAAACTCGCCTCCCGCATTCCCCAACATCCCTTCCTCCCACCTGCCAACCTGGCCTCTCACGTTACACAGAAACAGCCAAAACTGACCCGGACAATATTCCCTAAACGCCCGCAGGCGTGCATGGCTCTTATGCTGCCTCCCTTCTCTCTTCCTGTCCCCTGCCCTGTCCGTCTGTCTGTCTGCCCACATTTCCCTGCTGAGGTGAGGGTCTCTTGTTGTAACGGGTAAACCTGTCTCATCAATTCCATGCCTTGCCACATGCTGCCTCTATCCCTTCCCTGCAACGAGACAAAACTTGCAAGTATTGCCGAAGCGAGAGATACCGGAGACGAAAAAAGGAAAAGAAAGAAAAGAAAAGAAAGAGAACGTCGCGCCGCCCTATTATCTTGTTGTTCTTTCTCTCCGAGACCAAGGTGTGGCGCGCACACTTACACAGGCACACGCGCGCAACACACATGTGGTCACTCGCTGAGACATGCATATCTACAACTAAGTAAGCCGCCAGTGTAAGTGACACGCATACACATACACATACACACACACACAAATAATACCGCCAAGTAGACAGACATACAGACAGACAGACAGACAGCAGGGGGGCAGGTGGGTGGGTAGCTCTTTTGCAACGTGATACATATAACAGCATCACGTACTTACACGAGCATACTTACATACACCACCCCCACGTACTGGTGTAGATATGTATGTATGTGTTTTCCTCCTAGGCAGGCGCTTCATTTCATTCATATCAATGCGCGTCGTATATACACCTACCTATTTAGATCTTTTCACGTTTTAGCAACACGATAGCTGTCCATAATAACAATATATAACACACTGCACTGCTGAGCGTCCCGTCTATCCGAAATCGAACCACACCGCACTCGGGCGGTTCGATCGGGTGATGAATTGGGGGACGATGGGCAGATGATATGTCATTTTGCAGCGACAGCGCAGATATTGCATGTGGCTTGAACTGAAAAGGGCGGTGTTCTCCATTTTCCACATGATGCACGATGTTTTTATTTGATTGTTTTTTTGTTTGCTTCAACTTGTCTGGCCATGCACCACGTAGGAAGGGGGAAGGTAATTTGTGAACGTCATTTTACTTTTCCATATACCTGCTTACACATGGGGAGAATATTCCTCGTATCACACGATAATTATAATTCCCCTCATCGGTATAGCACCGTAGGTGCTGCTGCTGCTGCTGTGCACACCTAGAATAGAAGGACACCAAGGAAAGAGGCTCGCTTCTTCCGTTTCGAGTTGGATCCGCTAGGCTCGTTGCCCCCCTTGTGCAAATGTGATACACAGATCTTGTGCGCTGGTAACCTATCGAGATGCGGTGGGCAAGGCCCATTACGCAAACGCAAAGAGAAGCGCGGGGCCAAGAAGCATAAGGGAACACAGGGAGGGAGCTTGTCGCATTGCACAAGGGCTTACCGAATAGACTCTCTGGTATGGCCGCACGCCAGGGTAGGAAAAGCTCGTGTTGGGCAAATACGAACCGCGATGGTTGTTTGGATCACCTGTTTCGACCCTCGACTTGGCTTTTGGAAAGAGAGGCTGATTTGTTTAATATGTACACTGCCTTATTCTATCGGGTCCAATGGACTAATAGAACCAATCGTGACAACGCCACGATACCATGTTACGCTTCCGAAAAACCAATGCAAACAATACTCCAACCCATACAACACCATGCCAATACCCACTAAGAATATACAATGATTGGGGCATCGCTACAGACGTGGTTGCACGCCAGCAAACGCTGTCTCCGCAGGCCACTCGACGTCAGGCCAGATCTGGCGGATCGCATCCCAGATGTGGCTCACGTAGATGATCGTCAGGCCCTCGCGCACTTCAGAAGGCACTTCCCGGGCGTCTTTCTCGTTCTGTGCCGGCAACAGCACAGTCTTGACGCCGGCGCGGTATGCCCCAATAAGCTTCTCCTTGATTCCCCCGACGCGCTTGACGTGACCCGACAACTGAAATTCTCCCTGTACAACAGATTAGTATTCGTATCAGAGTGATAGTGTACCTCGAGCAAGCAAGGGGTACTTACTGTCATGGCCATGGTTGGAGGCACGGCCCTGCCAGACAAAAGGGAGATGAGTGCAATGGCCTGGGCCATGCCACTGGATGGGCCGTCCTTGGGGATGGCCCCTGACGGACAGTGAACATGAAGACTACGGTTCTTCATGATATTCTCCGAAGGATCTTGAGTGAGACCAAGCTCGTACGCATGGTTTCGGACCCAGCTTCGTGCCACCTTGACGCTTTCCATGAGGACTTTGCCGAGGTTGCCCGTCAACTCTACGCTGCCATCACCAGGCATGTCAAGCACTTCGATGAAGAGTATGCCACCGTTGCCGCCAGAACTGTAAGCGACGAGACCAGTGACGATGCCGGGTTGGGTCGTCTTTTCTGCGATCTCGTCTTCAAACTTCTCAATGCCAAGAATGGCCTCGACGTCCTCGAGCGTCAGTTGAGGCCGGTATGTTTCGGGCTGCCCTTTGTCGTTCGCTTCCACAAACTCAACTGCTTTCGCACGACATACCGAGCCAATCTCGCGCTCAAGATTGCGCACCCCTGACTCACGGGTGTACGACTCGATAATCTTGGAGACGACTTCATCGTTGAACATCAGCTGATCTTCTGTCAGACCGTTTACACGTATCTGCTTTGGTACAAGGTGTCGCAAGGCAATATGTCGCTTCTCGAGTGTTGTATAACCAGAGAACTCCAGGGTCTCCATGCGATCCAGCAGGGGACCGGGGATGGTGTCAAGGGAGTTGGCAGTGGCAATGAACAGGACTTTGCTCAGATCAATAGGAATGCCGACATAGTGGTCTGTGAATGCGTTGTTCTGCTCCGGATCGAGCACCTCGAGCATGGCGGCTGAAGGATCCCCGTTGTGATTGGCCATGCCTAATTTATCGATTTCGTCCAACAGGAAGACGGGGTTCGCCACCCCAACCTTCCTTAGCCCTTGCACGATCACTCCTGGCATCGCAGCGACGTAGGTTCTCCGGTGACCCCGGATTTCCGCTTCATCTCGTACACCTCCAAGCGAGATCCGATGAAACTTGCGTCCCAATGCAGTAGCGATGGATCTGGCTATGCTCGTCTTACCCACACCTGGAGGGCCTACCAAGATAAGAATGGGTGCCTTCTCCGTCCTCCGCTTGCCTCGTAGCATTTGCACCTTGATACCGCTGGCTCGTATCTTCTCCTCCAGCTCGGGGTCAAGAGCGGGGCCATCTTCCTTTGTTGCCTTTTTACTGGACTCCAGATCTATAGTCTCCTTCTCCGTCTGCTTGATTTGAGCATCCACCGCCTCATTGGCTGATTGCATTAACCTGACGATCGTGAGGTATGAGAGCAGACGCTTCTTTACTTTCTCGATGCCGTAGTGGTCGTCATCGAGCTGCTTTCTTGCCGCCTCTAGAGTACCAGGGCCGATGGGATCATCAGTCATAACAGACCACGGGATCTCGGAAAGGGTTTCGAGGTATGAGCGGATGACTTGATACTCTGCCTGTGCCGTATTCATTTGCTTGAGCCGCTTCATTTCGCGCTCAGCCACTTTGGCGGCTTCTGGTGGTAACTTGGCCGACTCGATCTTCTTACTAAGCTCCTCCAAATCATCCGACTCAGACTGGTCTCCTTTGCCGCCCATGCCACCCAGCAGGCTGTTGATATTGAGTGTGGAGACGGAACCTTTACGGGTGCCTCGCTTGTTTCCATTCTTGTCCGCGTTCTCGCGGTTAGTAACGGGAACAACGGAAGTGCTCGATACGGCTGTGATTTTGATGTTGCCCTTCATATCGTTGATTTGACGCTCGAGTAGTGCTACGACCTTCTGGATGCGATCCTGGGCATCAGTGGCGGCGAGGACCTGGAGTTTGTCTTCAGGTGAAGCATCCAGGATGTTCATCATGAAATCGGCAAGAGCACCGCCTTCGGCTGGGGTCTTGTTGGATATGAGCATACCAAGCCGTCTTGTCAACAGGGGATTCAGACCCGAAGACGACGAGGCGGACAGCAAGAAGGCCGAGACTCTGAGATACGAGACGAGCTCAAGCGACAGATGCTTCAGCTTGGCGAACAGATCCTCGTACGAAGGGTCTTGGATGGGGATGGCGTCAACCAACGGTCTGACTCTAGCCTCGAAAAAAGGATCATCCTGTGTAATCTTGTCGACAGACACGCGACTGATTCCCTGGACCAGCAAGCTGAATTCTCCCGAGTTTTGGCCTTGAATGCCTGTGATCTTTGACATAACACCATAGCCAAACAGGTTCTCTTTCTTGATGTTGACGGCGTCGGGAAGATCGGGGTGTTTTTCGGGGTCGGTGGCGAGGGGAACGCAGACGACGGGTATCTGGTCGACGCGCGTGGAGCCTTTGGATGCGCGGGCGTAGACATTGGAAAGCATGGCGGGAATGTCGCCGCGACTGGAGGGGACGGGAATGCGGAGGACGGAGCCGGGGAAGAGGACGCTCCCCTTGGCCAGAGGGATGACTGGCATCAGTGCGGGCTGAGCCGTAGCCGCCATTGTGGTATATTTGTCTGGTGTTTGTAACGATTGAGATGACGATGCTCAGTCGAAAAGATATGATGAAGCGTGTCTCATGGCGAAGTGTGTCTAGGTGTCTAGGTGTCTAGGTGTCTCGGCTAGGCCTAAATGGCTTCTGACTACTGCACTAAGTACTGAGCTGGTTGCTACCGCTACCGAGGCTTCCCCAGAACTGAGGTGGCGCGCTGTGGTCCCATGCCAGCCAATCAAAAACCTCCGTTGGCCTTTGGAGGGGGAGGATCGGCAATCCACTCTGCCACTGGAACCCTCTAGAGGGAACAGCTCAATGCCTGGATCATTCCATCGTCAGTCGGGTCGGTCGGTCGGTGCATGTGGATAGCATTCCCAACCCGGGTAACAGGTAAAGTGATTCCATGTTCGCAGGCATTGACACATTGACACATTGACAAGGCCAGGACAGGAAATGGCTACACTCCCTAAAGTACATCATGGGGAAACCGGTCAAATGTCAATTGACCAGGCTGCTGTTGTCGTGATTGGATACCTACATGTAGATAGTTGTAACAGGGACGCGTAATAGTGCACTTACAAAGGACCATGGTGAACGTCCCTATCACAACATCAAAATGTATAAGAATCCGGGGGTTGGGCCGGCACCCACCGACTTACACGTGCGTTTCCGCAACATACGCCTACTCATACATACCTAGGTACTTGACTTGAAGCTAGAATCTCGAATTGGACACCTACTATGCAGACATTATAGCTCTCGGTTACGTTTTTAGCACCATCGAGCTCTGTACTGCTGACTAAGTAATTGTTTTGCGCAGAAAGGTGACGAGAATTCTACATTGTGTTGTACTTTACCTAGACCAGCCAAGCTGACGACGATGGACCACATCCTATGACAATGACAGTATGCGTCCTTGGCAGCTGGCCACTGCAGATCATGATAAAGTATGTTTCAGGCGAGTGCGCTGGCTTCTGGATCCTATGAGCAAAAGCAATCTTCTAATCCTTGAAGCATTGGTGCTAGGATGTGAGTCTGGACAGGCGAATATCACAGCTCTTCCTCGGCTATTCGACCTCATTGCTTTTGAAATCGAAATCCTTCACGGTACAGGAGGTCGCGGGATGAATGCGTGTTTGCTCGTGTACTTCCCCTGAAAAATATCATGATGGATGAGAGCACACAATTCTGGGTTGAATATACCTTAACACTTGCTGGGCTGACCCATGTATGTAAGCCGGTTTTCAGGTCGGACTGGACCGGCCGCGGCTCTCCGGGATCGGCTTCGGCCTTCAATCCGGAAAGTGCAAGCCAGGCAACAACGCAATGACAAAACTACATATTACCCTGTGGCAGACGATCCAAGTAGACTGGTTGTGATCACAGTCAGCAAAAGGGAACTTGGCCGGCATACTCACTTAATCACTTCCTGAATTTCGATCTTCTCCTCAGCAATATCCAGCTTGTCACAATTCAAAGCGTCACTCACCCCCGAAAACCGGATCAGCCTACTATAAGCATATTAGAACCACCAACACCTGAAAGCGATATCATGTCTGCATCTGTTCAAATACCTACGGGTTACACCCTCGTCGAAGGCTTTCCCGCCGTAGAAGACTACATGCACTTGCGCCGTGCCTCGGGCCTAACCCCCGTCAACGCGCAGCAAGCCGGCGCCGCCGTCTCGGGCGCCTGGTATGGCTGCTACGTGGCTGAGACTACGTCGCCCGCGAAGCCCGTGGCCATGGGTCGCATCATCGGCGACGGCGGCTGGTACTTCATCATTGCGGACATGGCGGTACTGCCGGAGCACCAGCGGCGGGGGCTCGGCGACGCGATCCTGAAGACGCTCATGGAGAGGATCAGGACCCATGCGGCTAAAGGCGACGCATATGTGACGCTCTTTGCTGACATTCCTGGGAGAAGGCTCTACGAGAAGAATGGGTTCAAAGAAGCGATGCCGAGGGAGATGGGCATGGACATTGTTTTGAAAGATGCTGGTACGAGTTCGACTGAAGGGGACCGTACAATCTGATGAGAAATATGGGATGCCATCAGTGTTCCCTTGACGGCATGTTGAAGGACTATATAGCTGATAGAAACATCATCAATCTACTCCAGAGCTCGACAACACGTTCATATACACTAAAGTGTGCCGAATTCCGATCAAATTCCAATATTGCCAGCAACAAGGAATTGAAAGTGACTTCTCCCCTCCACCCTCCCCTTTGAGCCCAACATTGGCATGACCTTAGGCTGTGCTTGGTAGAGTGCATACCTAGGTATATATGCCCCCGTCCCCTTTCGAAAGCGAGCCACAAAACCAGACAGCGCATCAGAGATATTCTTTCAAATAGCCCCAAGCACGTCGACCACCAGACCGGCAGCTGTTTCCGCCATGCCCATGGCCATAGCAAGGTTGTCGTAGTTCTTCTGCTTGCCCTCGGGGCCGAGCAGCGCCTTCTTGTCGGCCTCGCGCTCCTCGTTCGGCGGTAGGACCCGCACGCCTGCCACTCCGCGCACCTCGTGCGCCTCTCCTGCGCAGATCAGTCGGATGGTCCACTCCAACTGGTAAGTCAGCGAGATGTTGTACGTGTCAAAAGATGGGTAGAGACAGCGGCCGAACGGGGTTTCGGCTGCCGCGCCAAGCGTGGTGGAACCAGTCTGGGAGAGGCGGATGCCGAGATGGGCGCCAAGGTTGAACGGCGAGCCCATGAAGAAGTGGCCATCGTCGCTGGCCACAAAATTGGAGTAGTTCAGCATTGGTAAGTCGTGGGGGTTCACAATGTTGTCGTCGACAGGCCGAATTGAGAATTGCCCATTCTCGCTGTTGTTCTTGTCCATATCATGGCACTCGGAGCTTGTAACATCGATGATCTTTTCATCTAGGAGCTTGGTAGAGACCTTACTTGCCGTGTATTTGGGTGGCGGCTCATCTCTAATATTGCCTCGTACTACAAGAGGGACCTTGAAGCCGTAGTTCGCTAGCGAGAGCCTGAATGGGATGGGGAACTCGTGCTCGCGCTCTTCTTTGTGGTATTTGCTGAAGGTACCAGGGGTCCGGATCCGCGTCTTTGCTTTCAAGCTAAGCTCTATGGATACAAACTTCACAGGCGGTAGACGGGAGAGATCGCCATCTGGGCAGATCGACGTAAGCTCGTTATGTAGTTTGGGTACAATGAAAAACTTGAACGGGACAGGGTCAGGATGCTCCAACTGTATGACCGTCGGGTGGACCACCTTGGTGACATAGGTATATTTGGGTGTCTTGGAGGGGTTCCAGAACCTCCTCTGCCGCTCCCGGAACGTCATCTTCCTCTCTGCATTCTCGGCGATCAGCATTTCCGTCCGATGTAGACGGGTCGCTTCACGGATCCTAAATTTGTAGTCGCTGCCTTTGATGGGCTTTGCTGTTGACTGCTTGCGGATGAACAAAGGAAACTGAGCCGTGACGTTCTCGGCCCCGGGGCAAACAAGACTGGCCTCGAGCACGTATTCAATGTACGCCTCAAATTTGCTTCCAGACCATCCCGACTTGGAGGAGAAGTAGAAGACCGAAGGAAGCTCATGCTTTGTCACATCATCCTGCGATGAGCTTAGAAAAACACCATCCCGATGTCCTCTATCTGCTCCGGTATCTCCCCTGCTCCCAGCCACAGGCTGCTGCGACGCAAGCTCGCTCTTCTCCCGGCTCCAGTCATCCCCGCGCGACGCGAAGCCAGGCTGCGGCGTCTCGGGAATGGTAACGGCGAAGGGGAATCGCGCGGGCCCCGTCACGGCGCCCTGCGACACGATGTGTGACTGGTCGAACAGCACGGCGCGGCCGCGGTAGATCTGGGTGGAGTTTTGCGATTCACGCACCACTTTGGTCTTGCTGCGACCGAATAGCCGGATGCGTACTTCGGTTCGTGACGCGTCCATGGGCTTCTTCGAGAAAAAGGGCTGGCTGCAACTCACATGGCCTAGCACGGTGTCGCCGGGCACGTAGACCGACTGGAAGTCGGTGATATCGATGTCCACACCGGCCCGACCCTTGAATGCGTGGCGTGGCATGTTGGAGACTGGTTCAAAGGACCGGCCAGTCAATTATACGGGCAATGTTTTATATTATACGGGAAGCACCACTTTCGTAGTGAAGGGAACATTCCAGATTTTAAGTGAGGGGGTAACATAGACGTTGGTGATTATGGTTAATCAACTACCTAGGTAGGAACAGTAAGCCAAGGGAACGAGGGACCATCACATATTACTGGGCTCATGAGACGGTCAAATGATAGCTCGGCTACATCATCGTTCAACCGACAAGAGGAGAGGGATGTGGGTTTCAGCTCCTGGCAATGAAGGCATGGGGGAGGCACAGAACGATACTTGACCTTCAACCATTGGCCACACAGTCTATCTTAGCCTTAGACGAATCCTACAGCGTTATAAGTGTCTCATGAGAATTTCAACGATATGCGACCTATCAATTTCGAAAAAAAACAGCCGGGCTGCACTTACATACGTACTTACCCAACTTGACTGTATCGCGAGTATCATTGGCGACAAGGACTTTCTTTGCTGGCTGAGATCTATCGCTTCTTTAGTGGCCTTGAGCCGGAAATCGCATTATAAGAGCTGATAGGTGCTCTAGGCCTTAGGTAGTTATTATAGCCCGATGTACCTTACCTGCACCAAAAGATGTAGATGTCTACCCATTCTAGTAGTAATCCATGGTCTGACTCAATGCAGTTCTTTGAAGGCCTGGGAGAAAATAGGTCCAAGATCACCAAGATGGTTAAGGTTGTGGTAAGAATCTCAAGAAATGGAAAGTGCGTTGGTAGACTTGAAAATGGCCAATGCTCAATAGGCACCTTCCGTCATGTGATTTGTATTAGCAGCAGCATCGTCTACATCTTGATTTCATTCAAAAACAACATCTTGCAGCCCACGGCAACAAGTTCCGAGGAAACTTGCATATTAAAACTCGAAGCTAGATTCAGCTTCTCAATTGAGGCGCGCCACAAGAAAAATCTCAATTGTCCGAGGGTGATTAGGTGCAGTCTGCCTCAATGAGGGTACAATAGGATCTTCCACACCTTGAGATACCGACCATATGCTCTCCTCCTGAGCAGCAACAACACGCAACCCCCCACAAGGACTTGGCAATCCCGAAAATGGATGAGGCTATGGAGATAGATACTCCAAGAGGAGTGAAAAGAAAGGCCGATGAACCTTTGGTGGAAGAGGCTGGCCCACGCCGCATCCAGGTAAGTAGTACATCGTTCACTCACTTCACCACCAATATTGCCTGTTGGAACTGACCGATTTCTCTTGATTCTAGGCACTAGATCAAGATGTCGTTAACAAGATTGCTGCAGGGGAAATTATTGTAGCCCCAGTTCACGCCTTGAAGGAGTTGATCGAGAACGCAGTTGATGCCGGGTCCACATCCCTCGAGGTTCTTGTCAAAGAAGGTGGATTGAAACTGCTGCAAATCACCGACAACGGTCATGGTATCGACGTAAGTCCCACCTTCAGCATCCCAATACATGATACTGGAATCTTACAGTCTCTTTAGAAAGATGACATGTCTATACTCTGCGAAAGGTTTACGACATCAAAGTTGAAGAAATTCGAGGACCTGCACAGCATCGGCACTTATGGCTTCCGAGGCGAGGCTCTGGCTAGTATAAGCCATATCGCACATCTCACGGTCACCACCAAGACCAAGGACTCAAACTGCGCATGGCGTGCTAACTACGATGGTGGGAAATTGGTGCCGGCTAAGCCAGGCCAATCTGTGGACCCTAAGCCAACAGCAGGGAGGAACGGCACTCAGATCACGGTAGAAGACCTCTTCTACAACGTGCCAACTAGGCGGAGGGCTTTCAGATCTGCATCTGACGAGTACAATAAGATTATCGATATGGTCGGGAGGTACTCAATACATTGTCAGGGAGTCGCCTTTTCTTGTAAGAAGCATGGCGATTCTGGGACTTCTATTGCCATCCAGGCGGCTGCCACTATTATGGATCGCATCCGACAGATCCATGGCAGCAGCGTAGCAAACGAACTCATCGAGTTCGCGGCGTCCGATGACCGTTATGGGTTCAGTGCCAAAGGCTGGGCGACTAATGCCAATTACCACATCAAGAAGACGACCCTTCTCGTTTTCATCAACAATCGAGCAGTCGAATCCTCCAATATCAAGAAGGCTATCGAGCAAACGTATTCGACCTTCTTACCTAAAAACGGGCACCCCTTTGTCTATCTCAGCCTTGAGATTGATCCTCAGCGTGTAGATGTGAACGTACATCCGACAAAACGCGAAGTGAACTTCCTCAATGAAGATGAGATCATTCAGGCTGTGTGCGAGAACATCCGCGACAAGCTGGCCGCTGTGGATACAAGCCGTATCTTCATGACACAGTCTTTGCTACCTGGAAGCATCGGAACACCGAGCACACCGCAACCCGACCCCAGCGGCTCTTTGGCCAAGACGCCTGCTGCGAAAGGCAAGACCCCAGTGCGGCCTTACGAGAACAACCTTGTCCGCACAGATTCATCGATGCGTAAGATTACCAGTATGTTCCCCACTGCTAGCAAAGATGGAGCATCTGGGGTGCCAGAAGAATTGGACACAGAACCAGAGTACCAGGTCACAGATCGCGAGCCTATCATTTGTCGTCTAAGTAGTGTGCGAGAGTTACGCACTGCAGTGAGGGATGATATGCATCACGGACTGACTGAGGTCTTTGCTGGCCACACTTTTGTTGGGATAGTTGATGAGCGGCGAAGACTGGCTGCTATGCAGGGTGGCGTGAAGCTTTACCTTGTGGACTATGGACGCGCTTGTCTAGAATACTTCTACCAAGTCGGACTCACAGATTTTGGGAACTTCGGGACTATCAAGTTCCAGCCTGCCCTTGATCTGCGCGAGGTCCTCACAATAGCCGCCGAGCGGGAGAAAGCCACAGCAGCCGATGGAGAAGTTGCCGAAGATGACGATTTTAACGTTGATGAAGCCGTCGAGATGGTGGCAGACCAATTGATTGAGCGACGTGAAATGCTGCAGGAGTACTTCAGTCTCGAGATCTCCCCGGCCGGCGAATTGATCAGCATCCCTCTTCTCTGCAAGGGATATACGCCACCGATGGCCAAACTTCCCCAATTCTTACTCCGCCTCGGCCCGCATGTGGACTGGCTGAACGAACAGTCCTGTTTTGAGACCTTCCTCCGTGAGCTGGCCAATTTCTATGTGCCCGAGCAGCTACCATCCATGCCAGGCAACACAGAGCAACTGGATGCAGAAGATATCCCAGACGAGCTCAAGGCCAGAAGGGCGCACGTCAGACGGGCAATTGAGCATGTGTTTTTCCCAGCGTTCAAAGCAAGGCTAGTGGCCACGAAGTCGTTGATGAATGGCGGCGTCCTGGAACTGGCCGACTTGAAGGGGCTATACAGGGTGTTTGAGAGATGCTAATGTTCACGAAGGGCGAGTCAACATAATGAACTGACTGCAGATACCCTTAAAGTGAAGTTTCAGGTTGATTTGCTATCTACTATATGTATGCATGCGATCTTGGACGCGAGCTACTACGGCATACTTGTCAAAGGCGCATACAATCTGAATAAATGGGTGGCCGTATTCTGGCGAGGCCATTCTACATAGCTAGCTCCAAGACAAGACCACATGGTCTCTGTGCATCAACCAAGGTAGCTGTCAATTATAACAAAAACTCATGAGGCTCATAATGGGACTTACCTTTACGTTTATCTCATGGTGTTTCCGAGTTGTCACAACCAGCTTATGGGATTTTTTGGCTGTCGTAACGCGTTAAGGGGGGTAAACCTGTAGTCAGGGGGCGAGTGTTTTCTAAGGGAGTTAGGGTCAAAAAAACGCATTCGGTTCTATTAATGAACTCACAGCGTAAAGCCAGAAGGAAAACCAATGTCATGCCGCTAACGCCGACCGTATCGTATCCTCGTTTCTCACACAGGAGGTCCTGCCAGGCGCTGAAGATAAGTAAATGTCCGTAAGCACCTCCACAAACTTCCAAGAGCTTGCTCTTCGTTAGCCTCTTCACCCAATAGGCTTGACCTTCTTCTTTTTCTTGCCAGGCTCCCCCGAGCTGCTGCCCCCTTTGCCCTTCTGAAATTGGCGCCAGCTAGAGATGCGCTGGTCACGGGTGGCCTCCCAGTCCTGGTCGTGCTGGCGCTTGCGCTTGCGCTCGTCGATCTCCTCCTCCTGGCGGCGCTGCTCGCGGCCCTCCTCCTGCATCTGGGCCTTGACCTGGCGGCGGCGGCGCTGCTCGTTGTCGATGAGGACCTCGCGGGTCTTGACGCGCCAGTCGCGGGCGAAGTCGTCGGTGCGCAGCTCTGGGGAGTCGACGGTCCACTTATGCTCGCGCATTAGCAGCATGCGCGCGTCGGCGATGGCCTCGTCCAGGCGCTCCCGGTGCTTCTCATCCATCAGCTCCGTCTGCGCCTTCTTCAGCCGGTCGAAGGCGTCGGGCGCCTGCGGGTTCTTGGTCTTGTCCGGATGGATCAGCAGGGACTTGGTGCGGTACGTCTTCTTGATGTCCGACTCAGGCACACCTGGGTTGAGGTCTAGGACGGCGTAGCTGTGGGGAGAGCGGTGTTAGTGTGGTGCTTCCTGGCTTTATTCGGTAGATTGAGGGGGAGAACGTACGCATCGAGGCGGAAGGCTTTCAGAATACGATCGATTTCGGCATCCTGGACTGACAGTTAGCTATGGACCGTCGCATGTATAATAAAAGGGGAAAGGTGATCTCACCTTCTCAAACTCCTTGGCCTCGGAGTTGAGCGCATCAAGCGCATCGATATCCTCCTTCTCCATCAACTTTGGATCCGCCGGAATCTCGGCTGCCATTTTGACCAACGATATCGGTTGGGCCGATAATTGGCGGGTGGTATAATGAGCGTTAAGGGGGTTCTAGGATCTATGCGTGTGCTGGTCTTGCAAACAGAAAGACAATGCCGAACCTGGGACCTGGGGGCGTTGCGACAGACGTCAATGGAGCTGGAGCAATCAGAGGGCTAGATGGGATACCTGAAGTACTAATAATAAGTAACCTACTGGAACCAACTAACCTTCCTGCTGGGTCCCGCTTCAGTGGGCAATCAGTCAATGAGCCAATGCTTATCGGCCTCGATAAGACGTGGCAGGGGTCTGACTCCACTAAAAATTCAGGCGGGACCCCACGATAGCAGAGCGAAAGTACAGGCGCTTTGCTCAAGCGAGGATTCATCATTGCCTCAGCAAAAACACATACTGTTCTTGCACTTTTCGGTGTAGTTGTTGTTTGCGCAGGCATTCTCTTACTCACGTTTCCGTACCGAAGTACTGGACAACCTCACCACAATGCGTTCAAGACGCGCCGTCTCTCCGGCCGCGTCCGAGAACGAGGTCGATATTCTCGATTCGCTCTATACCGACGATGGCGGGAGAATCGATGCGCAAGATGGCATGGCCTTTGATGCCGAAGATATCTTTGGAGGCGCGGCCAGGGGAGGGCAGAACTACGACGACGACGACGGCGATGAGGCTTTCATCGCTTTAACGCAAGCCGCATCCTTTCGCAAAACCGGCAACCTGAAGGGCAAATCGGCTAAGAAGGGTGGAGGTTTCCAGTCTATGGGTGAGTCGCTACCATCCCTAAATCTTCTGATAATCATCGCGTGGTGGGGGGAGATGCTGACCGTTACTAGGCCTGAATGCCAATCTCCTGCGAGCTATCACCCGCAAGGGTTTCTCCGTACCCACGCCTATCCAACGAAAAGCGATCCCTTTGATTATGGACAGGAAAGATCTAGTTGGTATGGCTAGGACAGGTTCTGGAAAGACGGCTGCTTTCGTTATCCCCATGATCGAGAGGCTCAGGGCCCATAGCGCAACCATCGGAGCCAGGGGTCTGATCTTGTCACCTTCGAGAGAGTTGGCCATCCAGACCTTGAAGGTTGTCAAGGAGTTCAGCAAAGGTACCGACCTAAAGTGCGTTCTCTTGGTCGGTGGTGATAGTCTGGAGGAGCAATTCGGTTCTATGACTTCGAACCCGGACATCGTCATTGCCACACCTGGTCGATTCCTCCATCTCAAGGTGGAGATGGGTCTGAGCCTCAGCTCGATTCAGTATGTGGTATTCGATGAAGCTGATAGACTTTTCGAAATGGGTTTCGCAGCCCAGCTCACCGAAATTCTCCACGCGCTTCCCCCGTCGAGACAAAGTCTTCTTTTTTCTGCCACACTGCCGGCATCCTTGGTCGAATTTGCTCGTGCTGGTCTCCAAGACCCCAGTCTAGTCCGATTGGATGCCGAAACCAAAGTGTCGCCAGATCTCGAAAGTGCTTTTTTCAGTGTGAAGAGTGCTGAGAAGGAAGGAGCACTTCTGCACGTGCTGAACGACCTTATCAAAATGCCTCTGGGACTGCCCAATGGAGTCCAGGCGGATTCAGACAGGTTTAACAAAAAGAGAAAGCGGGTGCCAGACAAGTCAAGGGGTAGAGAAAAGCCTACAGAGCACTCCACCATCGTCTTTGCCGCAACAAAACATCATGTCGACTATCTGGCTACGCTATTGAAGGAAGCTGGGTTCGCAGTGTCCTATGTTTACGGTTCTCTTGACCAAACAGCCCGAATGGAGCAGGTTGAAAATTTCCGCAAAGGGCGTTCGAACATCCTGGTCGTTACGGATGTTGCAGCACGTGGTATTGATATTCCCATTCTGGCCAATGTCATCAACTATGATTTCCCTCCCCAACCGAAAGTCTTTGTTCACAGAGTCGGTCGTACTGCCCGTGCTGGGCAGAGGGGTTGGAGTTACAGTATTGTGAGGGACACGGACGTTCCGTACTTGATTGATCTGCAACTTTTCCTCGGCAAGAAGCTGGTACTAGGCCGGGAGTCGGACGAAGTAAACTACGCTGAAGACGTTGTCGTTGGTGCGCCCATGCGTTCAAAGGTAGAAGCTAATGTGGAGTGGCAGACCAAGCTGCTGGGCGACAACGAGGACATAGCGAACTTGAAGCGTGTTTCTGAGAAAGCAGAGAAGCTTTACTTGCGGACGCGTAACTCTGCGTCAAGCCAGAGTGCCAAGCGAGCGCGAGATGTTGTCGCAAGTAAGGGGTGGACGCAGTTGCACCCGGTTTTCGGCGGCGAAACTGGTGATTTGGAGCAGAGGCGAGCGGAAATGCTTGCCCAGCTTAGTGGCTACAGGCCAACCGAAACCATCTTCGAATCCAAGATGATGAACGGCAAGGGTCTCAAGAACGATGCCGCAGAAATCATGGCAACCATGCGGAAGAAGATCAAGTTGAAGCCTCTCGACAAGTTAAACGGAGCGGATGCCGACGAGATGGACGAGGACTCAGAAGTTGGCGATGACGATGAACCCTTTGGCGACGAAGACGAAGTCGACGACGAAGACGAAGAAGAGGTGGTTATTGATGGCGACTCCGATGACGACGACGGCCTCGAAGTAACCGTTACAAACAACGAGACAGCAAGCAAGAAGTCGAAGAAGAAGAACCAAACGCCTGCCTCATACCAGGATTCCGAGGTTTTCATGACTTACGAACCCCGTACCTTCAATGCCAACGAAGAGCGCGGCTACGGTGTGCACTCGGGCGGCAACACATCGTCCTTTGTCGAGTCGGCCCGCGACGCCACCATGGACCTGAACAACGACGAGGGCGGCAAATCGTTCGGCGTGCCCACTCGTTCCAAGATGCGCTGGGACCAGAAGTCGCGCAAGTACGTGGCCCGCGAAAACGACGAGGACGGCTCCAAGGGCTCGCGCATGGTCCGCGGCGAGTCCGGCGTCAAGATCGCCGCCTCGTTCCAGAGCGGCCGCTTCGACCGCTGGAAAAAGGCCCAGCGCATCGGCAAGATGCCGCGTGTGGGCGACTTCGAGAAGAACAACGGCGGTGCTCCCTCGCCCTTTGCCTCTTCTGGTCCTCGCTATAAGCATAAGATGGAGAAGGCGCCCAAGGAGGCCGACAAGTTCCGTGACGATTACCATGAGCGCAAGAAGCGTGTCGACGAGGCCAAGGAGAAGCGTATTGGCCGCTTCAAGGAGGGTGTTGGTATCAACAGGAACGAGATGAAGAGTACGGAGGATGTGCGCAAGTCGCGAAAGTTGGCGGAACGTCGTCGTGCCAAGAATGCCCGGCCTACTCACAGGAAATAGGGGGTCAATCGCGGTGGGGTGCTGTAGTATATAGCCCCAAAAGCTTTACATTAGATAGATTTAACAAATCTAGTAGTTCATTAGTCAAAGATGATATTGTATCTTCTATGCGGTCTTTCATTATTTCAGTATGCTAAGTTCGCTATATCGCTACCTAAATACAGAGTCGAGTAACTGTCTAATGCGCTATAAAACCAAGAATACTAATCAATATGTATCGTAATTATCGTGGATCATGCAATCGTCTCCCGTGGCCGCTCTATGGAGTGGGCATATTATCACCAATCATCTGGCCCAAAATGCGTTCCGTTTGCGACGCTTTTGAGAGCGCAGGCTTGCCAGTCGCAGCCTTGTTTGTAAACCTCGGTTCCCCACCACGAGAAGTTGTCCATCCAGCCAGGATATATGAATCCGAAGAAGACAATAACGATGCCAAACGCCAGGCCCGAGTCGAGAGCCGCGCTCAGCGTCATGGTGTACTTGGACCACCAGGCGCTGGCACGATTCTTGATCTGGTAGTTGAAGACGTAGCACACCAGGGCCCAAACAGAGAAGTTGAGGCCCGTGGCCGGCGGGATCCAGCTTAGCGACCCAAACAGGACCGGGAGGTTGATCTTGCGGACGATGCTGTTCTTCTTGTTGCGCCCATAGAGCCACAGGGGTATGGGGGCGATGGCTCCGATCAGGAAACCCCACACCAACGGACGGTATGTTGCGCCGGGCCCAAAGAACTTGGCGGGACCGACGACGCCCCAGAGGATGGAGCCGTTGAAATGGACACGAGCGATCGGGCAGGTAAAACCGTTGATTGCCTCTGGGGTGCAAATACCGGGGACATTTGCAAACATCCAGTTGAGAACGGCAATCTGGGTGAGGGAGGAGACAATTGTCGCCACCATCTGGACTTTGAAGAGAATACGAGGCGGAATTTTCATATAATGCCCGAGCTTCAAATCCGCAGCGAACTTGATGCCTTGAGCCGAAGAGATATACCCGTATGTTACGAACACCATGTTCGCGACGGGTCGTCCAGGAAAGACAAAGCCTGCGACGAGCTGACAGATGAGGTAGATGCTACTCTGTTGGTTTGTGACCGCCATTACTATGCCAATGGGGATGAAGAGGATGGAGCATATCCCTAGAGCAAGGAATAGACCATACCATGGTAGATGAACCGGGTAACTATTACAACGCGTCAGTGACTTCAAGTCCAGAAGACTCGAGCGGATTGTATCAGTTCGAACTTACTATTCAACGACGAAGACTCCGATGGCTGTCATAGTAATCGCAGTCAGTAAGTACCAGCTCAGTGGCGCATCCTTGTACCTTCTCATGAGTCGGTTATGGACATCTTCTCGGCTCATAAGCGAATCGAAATTGGAGCTCGTTGATCGCCTCAGGGTTTGGGATGCCCCATTTCGGGAGATGGGCGAAAGACCTGTGTCTCCATTGGATAAGGGTTGGTAGTCTGGCTTGCTTTCTTCTTCCGCTTCTTTCAGCGACTTATTCCATTGCGTCCAAATGTCCTTTCCGTGCCAACAGGCTGTATGCGTCAAAAGCGACGCCAGCCCGGCGAATTGCAGCCCATAGCTGAGGACATACGTAATGGGAAGGAAGACCCGGCTGTAGTTCGCATACCCCTCGCTGTCGAACAGGAACTCTGGCGTAAGGATTCGGCTCACGTCGTAGATCTTGCCAGTGTTGTCGAAGACTGATGACGAGAGGATGGGCATGTATGACGAATAGAAGGTATTCGTATAATAAGCGATAGGGGCAATTACCCACATCACGACGACTAATCCACCAACCACATTCATCGCAGCCCAAAAAGGGGTTAAAAGGGGCGACCCAATGTAGGCGATCTGAGCCCAGTCAAACGTAACTGGGAATAGGCCCAAGCCCGACACCACGCCGAATAAGTTCGAAACGACCACGTTATCCGGTGCAAACCACGTGATCACATTGAAATAACTCAGTGCTGGCATGAGCAGGCCGGGGAAGAAGTAGAACACAAAAGCTCCTGTCCAGACGATGTAGAAGAACTTCCAACGGCTCATTGTCCAGCCATTGGCCACGTTGTTCTCCTCCTTATGTAGCGTTGTAAACATGGCCGCCGACATGAGGGTGCCCGGCCATATCATCCCACTTGGCCGCACCAGAAATCGTCGTGTAAGGCCAGCAAATGCATAGCCCAGTATCTGCGTGGACAACGTGAGCAGTAGCTGGTACACAATACTGGCGTCCTGCTTGTAGAACTGGGTCTGCTCTACTATAACGTCGGTCGCGAAGGCGAAACCGAAGGAAACGTTGCTGCTGACGTAGACGCAGCTGTGTTCCTTCTCGTTCCATTTCCCCTGGGCAAGCCAAAGACGAAATCGCTCTCTACGGCTTCTCTTCTCGGAAACAGTTGACCCATCGCTACGAGGCTGGAGTGCACCGGACGCACTCGCCCGTTCGCCATCAACAAATTCCTCAGTCGGATCCGTCCGCCGTTTTAATGCAAAGTCCCAAAGCAAGCCAAGAGGGTGGACAAGAAGCAATGCTATAACTGGTGTAATCGCAACACTGGGGTATCTCAAAGAAAAGAAAAGGTTGGTAGATGATCCAAGGACAGCAAATAACGTAGACAATATCCACATGCGAGGGGTATTTATGGACAAGGTAGTATTGTCTGTAGGGGCGACCGAGGCGCGAACTTGGGGGTATGGAGAGTTATCAGGCGGGTCCTCGTCGTTAATATCGGCCGCAAATTCACCGTCAGAAACATCACTACCATTGCCGTCGTCGTCGCCACGGAGCGAGCTTGAGTTAGACTTCGCATCTATGATAGGCTCGCTGGACAGCGATGTTTCTGTGACCCCGAATCGGCCCTCGACACCTCCAATAACGGTGGATCCCCCAATCTCCTCTGATATTCTTCTTCGTCTAGATAGGGACGATATACTTTCGCGTGCCAGCCCATTGGACCGAGTGGTGCTCTGAGACTTGCGCCGCCGCGAGTTGTCGGGTTCGGCTTCGGTCGAGCGCCTCTGGGATATTTCCGCCAGACCATCGTCGCCGTCGACTGCTAAGTTGTCCGCAGCAGGGTTGATAGGCGCGGCGCCGTAGGATCCGGTACCAAAGCCGGGTGACGACCGGATGAGTAGAGGGGCTTTCGACATTGGGCCTCGTCGCTCGTCTGCGGTCAGACGAATCACCTCATCAGTCTCGCAGTAATTGTGGGAATCATAGTCGTCGTCTTGGTGACCTGCGCTGCGGTTGGCGCCATGGGATCCTCGAGAATTTGTAGGGAGGAGCTCCTCTAGTTCGGTACCCGGGTCTTCAAGAAGGGCAGTGGGGGAGGGGTCATGGGCTGATGAAGTTATAACGGCAGAAGGCGCATGGCGCGCCGTGGGGCTGCACTTGGAAGATATTGTGGGACTTTTGGGACGTATGGAGCGGACGGGTTCTAACGGGAAGGTGTCTCTCGCCGGAGTAGTGGGGATGATGGGTGGTGACAGCGAATGATCATGGTTCTTTGCAGGAGAATGTGGCATCAGAAAACTGGGAGCAGAAAAGCAAGGCACGCGAGACAAGGCTACCACCGACCGACGGTTGCTCAAGTCTCTCGAATGTGACAAGAGCAAGTAACGCACGAGGTGTGGAACAAATTTGACGACTCGATACCTAGGTAACCGAATGAGTCAAACAGGTGATACGGAGACACAGCCGACTGCCCTTAGATACGGTCTAAAGTATTGGGTATTGCTGTTATCGACGACGAAAAATACCTTAGGTCAAGTATTGCAAGCTAGCCTAGACACAGCAGCTGACAATACCCTGGTCGGAGGAACAGGATATCTAGGTATCCCCACCTATGGGAAGAACTACACACATGTACGGATGGCTGAATGGGATGTGCTGGCTTGAATGTTCGTACAAACTAAGAGTAACACGTGAAGCGATAGATATGTATAATCAAGAATGTATAGAGGCGGCGATCAGGAGGATACGAGAGATATAGTAGCAGTACATATGCGCAGCAGCAGAATTGTGTTCGATGTAGGTACGTTGGTAGTCCGGATAAGCTGCAACTTCTGAGTTTTCTGGTCTGTAAACGTCAAGCAACCTTGTTTTTTGAGACGAGCTGTTCATGCGGCAAACGCGGCTGGCTGCAATCCAATGCTTCTGAATCGATACGCTAACCTGGCTAGCGGGCCCGTGGAAAGTTCGTCATTGATCAGATTGATAAGATACGACCTCGGAGGCTTGGGCACTTTTGTACCACACGATGTGTTGAATCTGTCCATCCTCCTTTGATTGACATTCGACATATCTGCATGCTCCCGCTTGCCGCTACAACCTCTTGTCTCACTGGTTGGCTTCTGATCAATCGCGCACGTGCATCGTTCGTATCGGTTGTTGCGGAGGCCTTTTCGCCTTGTCAATCCGACCTAGTTTGTTCTGGGTCAAGACCTGCAGGCCGAACTGCAGCTGTCGTCCAATTTGGTCAGCACTGCGCAATTTGGACGTTGATAGGTGGGGGTCTACTGTATAGCAGCTTGGCCTGCGGGTTCAGACGTCAGAGCTATTGCATTGCTGCTCTATCAACCTTATTGCTCCAACACCAGCATTGGACACATCCAGCCAACTCGTCCTTGTTTAGGGGTGGATGCAACGATGCAGCAGACGCCGGACATGAATTCGACAGCTTTGAAAACGGCCAAAACGCAGCTTCGCAGTCTCATGAAGCAGAGGCTTGCCAGCATCCCACCCGACTCGATAACGTCTCAAAGTTCGTGACAATCTGCTCCTATTGGCAGTTAAGGTCCGATGATCGGCTAACACGATACCATCTAGGCTTGCAAGCCTTCAATAGTTTGGCCAAATCTCAGCCCTATATCAACGCCAAGAATATTGCCGTTTACTTGTCTATGCCCAATGGAGAGATCCAGACAGACCTTATTGTGAGGGACGCATTGTCGTCTGGGAAGCGTGTCTTCGTGCCCTATCTACACAAATCAGGCTTACCAGCTGCGGATGGCCCCACGAGACTCATGGATATGGTGAGTCTGAGAGATGTGCAAGACTACGAGTCTCTCCAACGCGACAAGTGGGACATCCCGAGCGTTGATCCTACTACTGTCAATCAGAGGCAGCGAAGCGTCGGGGAGCTCGGCGGAGAGCGTTCCGGAGATGCGTCGCTTGACCTCATCTTGCTGCCCGGAGTCGCATTCGATACCGACCCCAACACTGGAGTGATCCGTAGGCTCGGTCATGGCAAAGGCTTCTATGATTACTTCCTGCATAGGTACACTTTGGCGGCTTCAGAAAAGGACAGGGCCCCGAGCGGTCGACCTTCTGTATTGCTGTATGCGCTAGCTCTTCAAGAACAATTCCTCCCGCCATCTTCAGAGCACACGGTCCCGGTTGGCCCGCACGACCAGCCCATCGATGGCGTCTTTCTTGGGGATGGTGAGCTCAAAATGTCACCGACTGACCGATGAGCTTCGATAGGTGGACAAGATAGACAACCATCAGCCGGCATTCTTCTGTAATCATATCTTGCAACATGGTATCATAGTATATGTGACCGCCGCGTCAAATCTGACGCCCGTAGAAGTCCCGTACGCCAATTTCCCCGGTTTGTCGATCACTGTGCCTCCTGGATCAAAGACACATTGTCGCCCTTTAGAAGGATTTGTCCTACAGATCATGTTAGTCGCTTGGCTTCTCGTGAAGGGGAGAGCTCGACGCTTTGGGTCGTATGTACCTAATGTCCTTCTCTTCTCCTCGGGGTTCGTCTTGGTAATCTGCTTGACCTCTACCGCATCGTCGATAACCAGGTTCATGAATTCGTCAAAGCCCTAACGGAGTAAACAGCTGGGTTAGTCACTGTACTCAGCACTAATAATGGCCACCACATGTAACATACTCGGATCTTTCCCTCGATTCTGATGGCCAGCTGCTCGTACAGCCAGATCTTGACGGTGGCATGTGACTGGAGAAGCTTGAAGATGAAGTTGATGGGCGGCAGGAGAACCTTGCGCCCACCTCCACCACCACGGCCAGTCATTGCGAAATGGAGTTTCTTGCCGAAGCTGAGGTTTCGGGAGAGGTTGAGAGGTCGTGAGGTTCTGGCAGAAATGTCGGTAAGGAAGGGGTCAGTTGTCGTCGCGTGGATGGATACAGTGGCTCGCGTTTAGAGGTGCTCGAACGGACAAGGCTGACAGACAGCTAAAAATTAAAGAGGCGGCTTTGGCCCTTTGCTTGGGGCAGCACTGGCTTTGTCTTTGCTGGCGTCCGTCCCGCCGGCGGCTGCCCATATTTGTGGGGTTACTTGGATGGAGCTGCCTCAGGGATTGGCCGCCCCTCTCCTCTTTAATGTTCGCTTTCAGTGTTCACTCCATATCTGCTGGAACCGATTATGTCAACCAACACTGCGGTCAATCGACCGACATAAAGGCGGCCTTTATTCTATGGTAAAATTGAGAGACTCGTCTCGGAATGAGCAATACTGAAGCGACATATTCTAATAAACATGATCTCCTTCACTTGCGACAGATCGGGGTTGGGGGGTTGAACGGTTGGGTACATGTAGCACACTTGCCTGCCCACTGCCAGCCAGTGTTCGAGTGGTGGTGAGTGGTGTCGGATGGAGGGGAGAGTTAAAGCTGGCAATCTTGCCTGCCCCACCGTGGAATTATTGCGTAGCAACCTGATGTTCAGGGACAATGATCAATGAAAACATCTCTCTTCTTTCCTTGGACGATTTCCATCTACTGGGACAGCAACTCAACGTAATCTTTGTACAGGGCCTTTCCACCCGGCGCATTCGCTCTTCACAACCACCACAACGCCACTACGTATATCTTTTATTCTCGCCCACGTCTCATTTCGACTGCACCCTTCCTCAAGCCAGAGCGCAACGTGGGGAAAGTTATCGATAAGCAGCCACTCGCTTCTGACTCTGAATCATAAGCTACCCAACTACCTCTTTGCTCGACCACGATTCGGCGAGCCTTGTCTTTTATTTCTCAGAAAGTCCCTCGCCCGAATAGCCATCGCCGCTCCCGTATAACCATACCACGCCCATCATGGCTGCCAACGGCGTCGGCGACCAGGAGGCTTTTGCCCCTGCTGCGGTGCTGGACGCAGTCCTGACGATGCGAAGTAACGACGCGGACCGCAAGAAGAAGGCAGCCACGTATCTCGAGAACTTCCAGAAATCGGTAGGTTACAAACATTGGCGTCGCATCGAAAAGCACCATTGCTAATATGACTCCCGAAAGCCCAGCGCATGGACTACGACCATCACGATCCTCAAGTCGGAAGCCGAGCCTGAGGCCAAGGTGTTCGCGGCGACAACTCTAAAGGGAAAGGTAAGAAACAGACTTTACAGCGCCAGCAAGCACTTCGTTTGGGAAGCAAAGGCAAAATCCGAGGACTAATGTATGATCATGACAGATCACGTACGACCTTTCTACGCAAGTGCCGGCCGAGGAACACCCTGCCGTCAGAGCCCAACTACTCGAGTTGTTGCAGCTCTATGCCTCTGGACCCAGGCCCATCCGCGTCCAGCTGTGCGTCTGCCTGGCGATTTTGGCAATTCAGATGACGCAGTGGAAGGATGTTTTGCCGTTGGTGGTATCCTCTCTTGGCAACCAACCCGAAAGCCATGCTTGCATATTGGACTTCCTCCGAGTTCTCCCTGAAGAGGTGACTGAAGGACGCAAAATCAGCCTGAGTGTATGTGGACCGCGAATTAGCAGCAACCTATCCTCCGGCGGCGCCTCGTGGTGGTACAGCAGACCTTGGATCGCAGTCTAATTGGTTTCGATAGGAAGAAGAACTTACTCTGAGAACCACCGAGTTATTGTCGGACAATGCCCCTCAGGTCATACAACTACTGATCAACTACGCCCACTCTTCACGTAAGTCGTTTGTCGCATCACGCGTACTGACCCGATAGAAGCTGACGAATCATATTTCAGCGCAAGCCGCGACAAATCCTCAGTTGCTGGAGTGCATAACGTCCTGGTTGCGCGAGGTGCCGATTAATGATCTCGTCAACTCTCCGCTCCTGAGCGTGGTATTCAATGCTTTGGAGAGCGATGATTCATTCCAGGAGGCCGCCGAATGCCTTTCGAGCATGGTGCGGGAGACCAGGGAAGTTGACGACAATGTAGCAAGCATCAACATCATGCTTCCAAGAGTCATTGGGCTACGACCCAAGATCCAGAAATTCGTTGAGGAAGACGACACCGAGGGATACAAGTCGCTAACACGAGTCTTTTCGGATGCCGGTATCGCTTGGGTTGTTGCTATTGCGCGTGAGACTGCGCATTTCCGGCCCCTTATTGATGCCATCCTCGAGTGCGTGGAGAGGGATAAGGAGCGAGATGTGATCGAGTACACTTTCGATTTCTGGTACGAACTCAAGCAATACCTCGTGCTGGAACGCTACATTCAAGCTAGGATGGAGCTCGTCGACGTTTACTCGAAGCTGGTGGATAGCTTATTGAAGCACCTTCAGTACCCCGACTCTGAGGACGGACGCGATGCCAACGCGCGCGAGCTGTTCTCGAATGATCTCGTTGCGGAGGAGAAGTTCCGAGAATTCAGACACCATATGGGCGATACACTAAAGGATGCATGTGAGGTCATGGGCGTCACCGACTGCCTGACCAAGGTCTTGGATGCCATTAGGATATGGACGCAAAAGTATGCCGGTCTGGCAACGGCGACGGCAGTGCCTCACTGGCAAGAGCTGGAGGCCCCGCTGTTCTCTATGCGAGCTATGGGCCGTATGGTGGACAAGGACGAGAATATTGTTCTCCCCCAACTTATGCCCTTGCTCATCCAGATTCCTGCTCACGAAAAACTCCGCTTCGCGACCATCATGGTCCTCGGGCGCTACACCGAGTGGACGGCAGCACACCCCGAACTCTTCGAAGGCCAGTTCAACTATATCGTTTCCTCGTTCCAGACCGACTCCAAAGAGGTCGTTCGTGCGGCGGCCATGGCCATCAAGTATTTCTGTCAGGATTGCAAACATTTGCTTGGTGTGCAGGTCGACCAGCTTCAGCAGTTCTACGACCAAGTCCTTGACTCTCTGCAAGATGCCAGCCAAGAAGAAATCACTGAAGGTGTTGCTACGGTGGTCGCGATGCAGCCAAAGGCTGATATCTACCGGCTGCTTAAGCTCTACTGCGATCCTCTTGTGCAGAGACTGATGGCAAAGGCAAATAATGCGACCGACGAGCCCGGGAAGCTCGCGGTTGCTGACCACTTACAGCTCATCACTATGTTTGTGCAGATTGTGGTTACCGTTCCCCCAGTGGCGCGTGGGGAAGAGGACCCTGCTGTAAAGTACTGGCTGGAGGTCTTTCCTATCTTGGCCAAGGTGCTCGAAAGCTTTGTCGACTTCTCTCCCATTTGTGAGAGAATCTGCAGGTGCTGGAGATTCATCGTGATAAGCCATCGGGGTGCTATGACACCGCTACTGCCAGAGATGGCCAACAAGCTGGCACAAGGATTCCAGAGCTCAAGGCAGGGCTGTTTCCTTTGGGTAACCAGTGCTATCCTCCGCGAATTTTCCGATGACCGAGAGCATGTGGACCAGAGCATTACGGATTCGATTTACACATTCTTCGAGGCGCAGGCAACGAATGTTCTGCGTTTCATCAGCGAACTGTCTCCGCAAGAGCTACCTGACGTCACAGAGGATTTCTTCCGCCTCATGATTGATGCACTTCTCTACTATCCTCACAAGCTCATCACCTCTCAGCTGTTTACCCCTATCTTTGAGGCTGCCATATCTGTCCTCGGATTGGAGCAACGACCCCCGCTTTCGGCTACGCTGCATTATGTCCGGGACTTGTTGTCTTGGGGCGGCAAGAACCCTCCCTCATCTCTTGAGCACGTAAGCCCGGGCGTTGATGTGCAACTACAGAACATGGTGAAGCAATTGATCGTCAGCCAAGGAGACGCTCTAGTGAAACGCCTTCTGGCAGGTATGATGATCAGCTTCCCCCGCGACTGCTTTGCCGATGCCAGTGGTGCCCTTCTCACCTTGTTCGAGATCATGCCTACGGAGACAGCAGTCTGGGTCGAGCGAACCCTGACGATGCTCCCCCAAGGTACCGTCACTCCTGCCGAGGTTGAGCGCCTGATGGTCAAAATCAAGGAGAGGCTGGGTGCCAACGACACTGGAGAAGTGCGCCAAATCCGATCTATTCTACAAGATTTCACAAACACGTACCGCCGACGCTACGTGGCCCCTCGTGATGGTTTGGGTGACCTTGAAGCATCCCGTTTCCGCTTTGAGGGCTAGAGTCCCATGAAGAAGTGGCATTGGCTGCCTTTATCCCAGGGCCTTTTTCCCTTCTGATAGCTTTTCTGGCCATTGCCCAGCGTCCCACGGTCCAAATGGGAGGCAGTAGTGTGAGGCGGTTGGGATGTGGTGTGAAGGGCCGTAACTAAGGTGGACATCGATAAAAGTTGATGCCTTTGCATTTTGCCTCAATTCGCTATAAAATGCAACAAGCCATAAGGAAAGGGGACCAGGCTATTATTGGCTAAACAGCCATGACAACTGTAGACTGCCGTGAGCTGTGGGCGAGGGCGACCACTTTTCATCAAGGTACATCAATATGCTTGCAGGAGGAGCGCTGGGAAACGGCAGTGGTGGCGAGGGAGATAGATGACGTGTCTGCTTATTCCCCAAAATCAATACAAGTAAAATTCAAGAAAGTCGGAACTTTGGTAATGATGTATTAGGCATGGCCATCTTGATTGACCGTCTAAACCCAATTTTATATAGAAGGTAGGTAAGCAGCCCAGCACTTTTCCTCGCCGACAACCCATATACAACAAAGGAAACACGAGGCCTTGCCTGGGCCAAGTTTTGGGGACAACAGTAACCAGTTTTCCAAATGCTTTTTTCTTTCTTGCTTTTATGATTTTCCGTCCTGTTTGATCAACACCCTACTCCCTAAGTTTTGTACTCGTGGGCCTGCCCGAGACTACCAAGTATAATAGTGCCTTGGAGCCTTGCATGCTCCGTGCCAACGAGGCTTGGTGGCATCGCGTGGAGATCTTGCAAACATATATACAGTCTCAGAATGGGGCCCTTTTCGACAATTGACCTTTGAAGTATTTTCCTATACACATGGGATAAGTATTGGCTTGCGTCACTCCCCTCGATTGGAAGTATGTGCAGATGCAGGCTTCTCACGATGACTTACAATGAAATAAGAATGGCTGGTGATATTTACGTCTGATAAAGAATCGCTTCGATATAATCATCTATTTTGGTAACCAAGTGAACCGTTTTCGATCGGTATACGCTCTAGAAGAGTTTGGTCAGGAAGTAATACAATATCCCGATAGTCTTCTCGAACCAGAGGGCTTTGGCTCTGCCTTGGCATCCAGCACAAGTCTTGACGTTGTGGGTGAGTGCAGACATGGCGACGATGGGTTTTGAGGACAAAGAAGAGGCCTGACTGTTTCTGGGGATATGTTGTATGTATGTATGTATGTATGTATGTATGTAGTTGAGCTTGCGCATCCCAGGTCGAGATGAGCTACTCCATGATACCGACTGAGCCCAACTTATAGCATCTGTGTCGACTACAAAGAACCCTCAAGAGGTCAAAGGAGAAGCTGTTAATTAAACTGTAAACGCAGCTCAAACACACAATCAACAATAACATCTAGACCGCTCGAGCTCGGTCTCGAGCTTAAACAATGGCGCTGGAGCCCCAGTGTCATCGGTATGATAATACCCTTAATTCTTAAACTACCTGGATTTACTTGCTTAGTTCAGATGGAATCCCGAGAGCCTTTTCAGCTCCTAGGCCAACAAAGAGCTGCTAGAGCAATCCCGTCTGGACTAACAGCAAATGGCCCCGAGACAAGAGCTAACGGCACCATCACTAGGCCCAAGTTTTGACGGGGCTGCTTCAGCCTTCAGCTGATGAGTGAACCCTTTGCCTAAAACCTAAAGCTACTGCATGTTTACTTACCGATAAAATCAATAGATGTCGAAGCTTTCGGCATAATTAGCTGCCTGTCTGCCGATGGTCAGATCTATTGTTCAGGGCCTGGACCGCTGGGATCACCAGTTGCCAAATCGCGGGAATCATCAGTCGCATAATATCAATGGACGTTGCTGTGATGGAGAAGTGAGGTTTTGAGACCCTAGGTATGTAAACAAGCGCTTGGTGAGTTGCTGCCGAGTTGCTCTTACAACAGCATGACATATGGGCTTTTGCACTTTGCAAGAGATTTGACTCTAGACTTTATGAGGTTACCAAGAATAGTAATGGGAATTACCGGAATAAGCACCATCTCGCCCTGAAAATAGATTCCAGACCTTCTTCATAAGTACAAAAGCATCATATAAAAGTCTACGGGTGGGTATCTAAGCAAGTTCGCCAAACTGAGAATATGCTGCCAAGAATAGAAAATTAAGAACGCCCTTCCCACGGATTTTGAAACTCGTCCTCACCCCCAGAGCCGTACAGTGGGCTTTTTGAGTTGTCGTCTTTCCGCGTCTGCTCATCCCATTGCTTAGACTCCTCTGCACCGGGGCTAGTTTCGTCGGGCGTGGGTTCTCCCACCTGGAAAGGTGTCGTTTCATCTTCGTCCTCCTCGTCTTCAGCCTCTTCCATGAGAATCTGGGGATCGGACGTCGAAAGGACCGGAGCGCCCAGCGGGCCGTTCTTCTGCGATGCCTCGGCTTCCTGTTCTACCGGCCTGATAACCTTGGCTGGTGTGCTAGGCGAAGGTTCGTTGGCGAGAAGGCTCTTCTTCCTCTCCTTTTGCTTCCCTTTAACGAGCGGGTCGGGGTTGGTGAGAGAACCGGAGCTTCCAGCAGTCCTGGCCGCTGGCCGCGTGGAGTTGTATGAGGAAGACCGTGACTGCGCCGCACCCCAGGTGCCCGTACTAGACTGCACTGCTGACGATCTGTACCATCGTTCCCGTGATGGTATATTTGCAGTGATAACAGGATACTGTATTCGTTAGTAAGGTATTTCGGCGTGATTGCTTCTGCAGAATATGGATGACCTACATTCCAGTCGCCAAACTCCAACTCCCTTGCTTTGTTATACAGACTTTCATCACCCGAGTCTATGTCGGTCTCGTCTGTAGCGCCTCCGCTGTACTTGGGGTTCGACCCGCTGGGCCCACCGTCGCCATTCAGGAGTGGCGTGTTCGCGGTTAACTCCCCTCTGACCTCTTCTGGCTTGGGAATCCAATACTTCGCCTCTCCGCTTCGCTTATATCGCATGCCGTCCTTGATCCTGGCAAGCCGAGAGCTCGAGTCTTCGTGAGCAATGACCTTGCCAGTGGAGTCGAATACACGATAGTTGTACTTGTCGCCACTGAATGTCTCTTTGGAGTCTTGGATGAGATCTATGACGCCGAAGGCATCCCGCAGAGCATACTTGACAGGCAGTCTGGCCGCCGATACTGTATTATCAGCATAGTCGTGGTACGAGAAAGCATACCAGTGCGCCACCGCGAACGCGGGCATCTCGCAGCAAATCAATGCATCTTGAATGGCGGCGGCCAGGTTGTCAGAGGTGTATCCCTCGACGTTATCGGGAATGGCCCCTAACCAGACCAGAATAGACAAGAGGAACCCTTGCCAATACGAAGCGAAGATGATGAGCTTGATGCACAGGAACTTGGGCACGGGACGGAACGGCAGCAAATCGTTATGCATGCAGACCCAAAACAGGCCAAGGGCGTACAAACTAATCGTGACACTCAGGTTGTATATGATCCCACTCCAAAGGTAGCCAGAGGTTAGACCAATATAACCCTCTTGATAGGTTCCTGTGGCCTTCATGATGATGGCGGCGAGCGCCAGAATAGGCTTGAGCCAGGCATATTGCAAGATACCCCGCTTGATCGCAAGAAAAGTGTAGGGGTCCGATATGTCGACCTTGGGGAGGACATGGTTTAGGGGCCATAGATGCTGGACGGGCGAGCGGCCATGGGTCATAATTAACAAGGCTCGTTCGCCACTCAGATAGTTGATCAAGAGCTGGAAGAAGGCGTAGATAGTGAACGCTTCGTATATATCTCGAATCGGATCCAAAAATTGGGCTGCCACCAAGGATACCATGCTAACCCAGGAGGATATCGAGTATATAGGCACCATAAGAAGCAGTCGGACGGTGTATCTCTGGGATAGAGGCTTTCGGTAGTTCTTTCTGCAGGACTATCAGTGTCCAGCCTTCAAGTGTTTGCCTGGTCAAGGGAATACGTACAGTTGGAACCATATTGATCTACATTGGGCAGCATTCACGTCAGCAAAAGCATTCCAAATAAACAGAACAGAGCACACCTGAACGACAGTCTGCAGAGGGGATTGCAACAAGCAAAAAGGCCTCACATTGCGGAAAGGATTGTGGCCACAATAGAGGCAGCACCAGCCGTGATGGTGGTCGCATATTCGAACTTCTCGCCTGTACCGCTGACCATATTGTTGTACTGTAGGGCCGTCGCAACGGTAGCCGTCTTAAACTTATCTGAAGGAAGTTAAGAAGGGAGGCGGTCGAGCAATGTCACAAGCATCATCAAAACCGAAATATTTAGGCAGATGGAAACAGTGAAGCCTCTGACGCGCGGTGTGCAGCGTGTCGCATGGGCAATGGGAAATCAGATGGCGATGATGATTGGGGTGAGGGAGCTAATGTTCCGCCTGCCTACCTGATGATGGCATGTGCAGCAGCCTGCGTCTCAAGAGATACCTCAAGCTAATCTGGATGCTTGGCTCCCCCCAGTAACTGACCCCCAGTAAAAGCAAGCAGTCAACCCCCCGCCTGTCTCTCCCTGGCTGCCTGAGCAATTAAGTACTTGGGGAAGGTGTACTAAATTGTACTGACTAGCACAAGCTAACAGGGGTGGACGCAGCTAGAGCCCCCCGCCGAATCTGAGCTGCAGCGCGCGTCATTAGGTAAGGAGAAGCTGCTTTAAATAAGTCGAGCTTTAGATTGCCTTGTGCAAGCGCATCAAGCAACCGGCGATACAAACGCGCCAAAGGCCGACGATCCAATTCAAGCATCCAACACCACCAAATTCTCCAACCAATCGATCTCCCGACGTACAAACTGGCTGCGCATTGCAGCGCACAACTCTCCCCGACTGCATCAGCTATGGACCCCGGCTCAGCCTTGCCCTTAGCTGCTGCGCGTGTCGGACAGATCTGGTAGACGTTCTACGTTGCCGAGTAGATCGCGAAAGATCCAGGGGGTGGAAGGTCCTTGTTGCTGAAAGCTCACCTTGCTGCCATGGCAGATCTGGGAAGCACCAACCACGACACAGGATGGACAAACTTCAATGGGTATGGAGCTGTCTTGCTATTCATACCATACTGCAGCTCTCTGTCGGGCAATTGACTAACAACTCAACTATAGGGTCTTCTTAGGCTTGCTCCTGATTTGCGGCTTTCTGTAAGTCAACACTGCTTATATTACCCCGATAGACTTAGACTAATTTGCATCCAGAGCCGTCGTCTTCCTGCTGTACTTTAATAGAATCGTTGCCTCCGTCATATCCTACCTTATCCGAACCTACACATGGCGCACCTCCCGAGTCCATATCGACATACAAGCGCTGCAGGTTTCACTCCTAGGTGGCCGCGTATTTTTCAACGGATTCCGGTACCACGGCCCCAATGAGACTATCTTGATTCAGAATGGTCATATCACTTGGTCGTATTGGCTATGGAGGGTGAAGGATGTCAACATAGGGTCTTCCAAGAAGCAGGCCAAGGCTGACGCGACTGGAAATGCGGTACCCCAGGCGGAGAGCGCCCAGTCGCCAAACCTACCTTGTCGCATAAATGTTGCTGTGTCAGGCCTGGAGTGGTTCGTTTACAATCGTAGTCCGGTATACGATTCGATTCTGGCTGGGATGACGGATGCTGCCGAAGCGCAGGATTGCG
Source organism: Apiospora arundinis (assembly GCA_039105305.1). Lineage (NCBI taxonomy): Eukaryota > Fungi > Ascomycota > Sordariomycetes > Amphisphaeriales > Apiosporaceae > Apiospora > Apiospora arundinis. The sequence goes on from JAPCWZ010000004.1 coordinate 4,123,669, forward strand.
ATGCGACCAGCACAGAGCACTTCGGGGATGGCACAAACCAGCCTCGACACCGGCTGCAAAAGACGTCTCAGAAAATCGAGGAGCAGCTCAACAAACTGGACTCGAACTTCTCACTGGACAAGAAAGAATCACATGATTCGCATGGCGAGAAGAGGCGCCCCCATGGTCATGGTCTCAGAGAATCTCCAACCTCACGATCCGACGAAGATGGGTCATCACTCAAGGGCGACGACCAACTGCCTCTGATGTTGCAACTCCTCCCTATACACTTTGAGTGTAATAAGGCCGCCGTCGTCATGGGCAACGAAAACACCAAGGGTATTCTCGTGATCAAGACAAAGGCCCTCGACGGCGAGATCACCGCCTCGGAATGCCCGACTCCAGATCCATACAGGCAAATCTTCAAGATTCACTTCGATGAGCCCGTAATCGAGATGAAGGACAACCAAGACTACAAGGAAGACCAACTTACCAGAGCTGTCAAAGACAAGCAGGTTGCCCTTGACACCGAACCTGCTCAGCATCGCCCGTTCTTCAGGCGACACAAGCGCAGGGTCATGAACCAGCTGAGAAACATGGTCCCCTATTGGAGAAGTTCTGTAGAGTCGTTCTCGGTACATTCGAGGCATGGCACGCTTGCTACCGAAGGCCCTGTCGCAAGCACGTACAACTGGCAAGGCCTCTCGAGGTATCTGAATGACGATGACGAAAATGACAAGATTCGTTGGTCGTCAGTGGAGTATGCAGCGGTCACGACTTTGGTGGAAAGTCCAGAAGCAACCCTGACAATATACTGGGATGTGCCTGGAAAGGTTACGCGTGCGCAACGCGAAAAAGGGGCCTCACACGATAAAAAGAGTGGAAACAACGTCAATGGTTCGACATCTCCCGCGTGGGCGATCAATCTGGCAATAAAGGGAGGCGTTGTCAATTATGGCCCCTGGGCAGATCGATATAGGGCTGAGCTGCAGAGAATCTTTAATCCGACTCTCAGCAAAGATGCAGTGCCTGCCAATCCGCTACCTGTTGGCGCCGACAGAGTTCCAACCCAATTCAAGCTGTATGTGGAGCTCGACGAGGAGGTCACGTTAAGGATCCCAACCCGTGAAGATTCGAAGAATTGGAGGTGGAAGAAGGAGGTTGCTGATCCACGGCAGCTTCGCAAGCAAGACCCGCGCCAAGGTCGAACACAGGACCACGACAAAACAACTGCAGCACAGCAACGTCCCTATGGATGGCTCGATGTCAAAGTCGGTCCTAATGCTACCATTTCATATTCTATGGATATGTTGGCCGGTCCCACTGGATATACCAATACGCTAAATATTGAACTTCCTTCGACCGAGATCTCTTCAAGTGTGAACCATGGGCTGCTGTGGCGGTCCGGTGCTCAACGTATCACCTGTGACATGTCTGGCCCTCTTAAATGGAACGCACTCCGTCAATGGCGCTTCGATATCGCTGGCGATGATCTCGAGGTCTTTATTCTAAGAGATCATATCTTCTTGCTCATAGACTTGATCGACGATTGGGGAACGGGACCACCGGCAGATTATCTCCTGTTCACCCCTTTCAAGTACCTGCTCAATCTCGAATTCCAGAATCTCAAGCTGTTCCTTAACGTCAACGATGTCAACATCGTCAACAATCCTACAGACATGGAAGAAAACACCTATTTGGTCTTTGAAAGCCCCTGTCTAAAAGCAGATACAAGCATATCCTTGGACAACTTCCGCCCCAGCAAGAATTTCGTCCCGTTTACCGTGCAGGCGGAGACGATAGGACTCGCATTACATCTTCCACCCTGGAATACACAGGCTAGTTTCCTGAACTCAAAGCAGGTTGGAACTGTAGAGAGTCTGCTTTTAAGCGGTGAATACCACTACAATTCGACAACATCAACGGCGAATACGGATACTCTGGTTCTTGATGTTACCGGCCAGTCACTTGTGACAACTGTGCACGGGTTTATCATACGATACTTTCTGCAACTCAAGGACAACTATTTTGGGGATTATGTTCATTTCCGCACTCTTGATGAATACCAGGAGACACTTCGCGTCAAAAAGGACAGCCCAGAGTCCGAGGAAGCCTCGCGGCCACCACACAAGAAGTCAAACGACTTGGATGTGGTGCTCAGTATAAGAACTGATGACCCTAAAATAATGTTGCCAGCTAACATATACTCCTCGAACCGACACCTAATCATCGAAGCTGCTGCGCTCTCAGTCGACCTTCGGTTTACCAACTACTATATGGACCTCGATCTAGTGGTGCCTCCACTCAGCTTATCTATGGGTAGCGAAGACGACGGTGCTACGAGCCCCTTAAGCACGACTTCTAGCACTCAAATGTTCATCGACGGCCTCGGGGTCTACGGTCATCGTTTATTTGGCTTACCCCCAACAGAGCCCACATATTTGTGCAATTGGGACCTGTCGGTAGGCACAATCACTGGCGAGTGCACAACGGACTTCCTCGGTATCCTAGCCAATGCTGGGAAGTCGTTTGGCTTCTCAATGGACGATGACGAGAATGCGCTTGTACCATATTCATCGCTTATTGTATATGATGTGACCTTCCTGCGGGTTTCCGTCCAGTCAATACAGCTATGGCTGCACGTGGAAGAAGCCGCCTTTATGTTCTCAACGGATGCCATAGATGTCAACTTCAACGACTGGGCGAGAACACATTACTCCAAGCGGGCCGACATCAAGATCCCCTCGCTCGAGATTGCCTGCGTGAACTCGGAGTCTGCCGCCAGGCATAAGTCCAGACTTTATAGCCGTGTCGAAACTGATGCACTAGTACGAACCAGTATCCATCTCTCCATCATTGGGAGGAAGCACGGCTTCTCTGAGGAGAGAAGACTTCAACAAGAGCTTATACGCCATGAAGATCAGCGGACTCACCGCACCGACTTCCTCGTCCTTCCTGGCCTTCTAAACCCGGAGGTTCCAGACCCAGTGGATCCTCCAGCACAAAGCGTGCCAACGGTTCCCCAACCCATGATACCCGTCAATCCAAGCCCCGAAGAGGTTTCTGCCAGAAGCATCGAGTCGTTCCAGAGTTCACGACGCTTACGACACAAGAGTTCGTTTCTTTCCTTGTCCAGCAAAAGCAGTGGTAGCATACGCAGGCCTGCTTCCAACGCCCGGCAACGGCCTCAAGATGCGCGCCCAGGCTTACGCCAACGAGACGTCTCTGGCTCCACAGGTCGTCACTCCGCATTCCATAGTGCTTTGGGAGATCACAAGGATCAACCTTTCTCTCATAACACGGTGGCATTTACCAGTCAATTTTTTGCCCCTTATTTCCCCCTGGAGAATGTGCGCCCCAGTGTAAGCGAGGCTGCATTGCAGAGCGTAGAGCTCGGGGACGATGATTTCGCCACTTCCCAGTTTGGGCTTGCAGATATCGACCCAGATTCGTTGAGAGAGGATGCCGTACACCAGAGTGTATTGATTCAGCTGCCCTCTGGTGTCTCGGCCTTCTTCAATACGACTGCATTGCGGCATATTGCTTCGCTAATAGATGCACTTCAACCTACTGAGCCCGAAGACATGCTGGATACTATTCAGGTCAGCTCGATGACAGACATATTTGACGAGCAGAAACAAAAGAAGCTCAAAGGTAGTATCGACGATATCATTGTTCGAATACCTCAAGCAAACGTTCGCTTCCTCAACTGTTCACATGTTGAATCGCCGCACCCGACACAACCAGAGCAAGATCAGTATGACTTGGTGCTGAAGAAGGCTGTCTTGGCCACACGATCCGATACGCAGATAATTGAGAACGAGAACACCAAGAAGAGCGAAGACGAGAACCAGAGTAGTGGCGCCGATAAGGGCGACCATGATAATAAGAGCGAGTCGCGCTCGTCGTTCCATCTTCGTTTTGATACCTTTGAGGTTTCTGCTGCCGAACGACTTGCAAACTTTAATGAAACACAAGCTGCAGTCAAGGCGAGCATTGAAGAGGTCATGGTCACGCTGGGTTCCAAGGAGGTAACTTATGCGGATTGTGACATTGGTGCTCTGCGACTTAGTACTTCTTCTGGCAAGGTTGAATACTTGGCGTCATTGATACATCGAACCAACATTTTAGCAGAAGAAATGGGCGGGCTATTTTCCTCAACATTGTCTAGAGGTAGCAGTCGACCCAAGCAGCTCATTCATTTGTTAGTGGATGAAGGCCGCTCTGCGCCTGATGCTCCTTTTATGACTCGCCCATCTGCTGTATTGCGAGCAGCATCGGAACATTTGAGAACCTACGATTCATGGAAACTGGTTGCGAGGTTACGCCAAATGTGGAATCACTTGAGCGTTGCCCAGAAGGAGCAGCTCAGATATGAGTGCTTCAGCTCGTCGGGCGTATGCCCGAAAGGCGCTAGAGAAGCAGCTATAGAGGCTTTCCAGGGCTGGAGGAGCTGGGACTTGGAGAATGTGGAAGATTCATATCTGATGAAGAACATATTCGGCAAAATTGCGACTGGTCAAAGCAAATCTGCAGAAAGACCACAGATGGCAGTGCTTCGGGTACAACAGGTTGAGTTCCTCCTTGATCCTGGCCCGAAGCAAAACCAGATCTTTGCCATGGACATTACCACACGGTTCCATTCGAAGGACGTTGAGACTGGAGACGCTGGCAGAGACTTGTCTGCTGGTCAAATCATGGTAGCGAACATGTACTGCTCGGATGCAGGCTTAAATCTCAATTGGGAGCTTTTGGAACTGGTCGAAGACATATTGCGGTTGTATCGACAGTCTGGACTGAAAGATACTGGGGTCACACAAGTACAGAAACCGGACAAACCCAAGGACGAGACTGGAGCTTCCCAGCTGCCAAGGACAATCCAGTTTGTGTTCTCGCTAGGCCACGGCACCATCCTGCTGGAGACAGTCAACCTCAGGTCCGAAACCCAGAGTGATGATCTTAGCATATCAGTTTTGATGGCCAAACGACCGTTCGTGACGAACACCAACGCCGTCTTGGCTTGCAGCTCAGTTTCAACCAAGTTGCGCAGCCACCAGCAATCATTGGCCACTTTCAGGCTTAAGGGGCCTAGTGTTTTTGTCTCACATGAGCTACTGGAGAGCGACCTGGCGTCAACACATACGATCAAATCCACTGCAAGTAGCCAGGACCTAAGACTGGTCGTGAAACAGGATCCCATCGTGTTAGCAGAGGTTATCGATACCATCGTCCAGGATGAGCTGGCTCAGCTTTACCAACTGAGAAGCCAGCTACCATCAGCTCCTGCGCAGCAGCCGAAAAGCCACAAGATATCGGAGCGCCTTTCCTCGTTCCGAGTAGATTTGGCGATGTTCCTAAATACTTACACGATTTCATTGCCCCTACTACGCTCCATCACTTACACAATATCTGGCGTTGTTGCTCGAGCTGCTATGGCTGCCAATTTTGGGAAAGAAATCATTTTCGACTTTGATATCAAGGAGAACTCGCATGATATGCAGCTTCATGTCAACAATGCCCCGCGAAGTATCTCTCTGCTGCAAATTCCGCCCACAAATGGGCGTGTCACGAGCCGGATGGGTCACGGAGAGCATTCTGTCTCGGTCTTTGCTTCAGTAGAGCTCATTCAGCTTGATGCTTCGGCCGTCTATACCCTCTTGAGTGCCCTAAACAGACCGGAAATGGCCAACTCAATTAGCGATCTCCAGCGGCAAGGAAAGGTCATGCAGGGTCACATGCAAGAAATCTTCGGATCTCCCGAGGAGACGGCCCCCAAGAAGGCCGATCCTAGCGAGAACAAGCTGATCTACGAAGTGCACACAACACTTGCTGGCATTGAAATATTCGGACATTCGCCACTTAGGTCGCCTGCCACGCCGCTTGCACACCTGTCGGCCTCCTTGGGAAGTGTGCACTTGAAACTGGCCAACCGCCTAGATCAGCATAGTCCCATCCTGGAAAATCCCGAGATACATGTCAACCTGCGCCATATCCTTTTTGATATCAGGAAGGGCACGGCGGAATCTATGCACTCTTGTGGCAACCTCTCCTTTGCTGCTTTGATCACGGCAAGCACACGAGAAACCGAAGACGGCAAGGAAAAGAGAGCCTTCGATTTCAGGAGTGACAGCTTCCAAGTCAACCTGTCTGCAGAAACCGTGTCCACCTTCGTGGAAGTCATCGGCTACATGGGTGACAAGATCAAAGATCTTGATACGACCAAGGAAATCGAGTATCTACAAAAGCGCTTAAAGCAAAGTCGACCCAAGATCACGATCAACGACGTAGAAAACGAGGACACTGGGTCGGAGACTGATATATTCGACTCCTTCCTCGGGCAAATCGTATACTCCTTTGTTGTGCATAATATCCAGATCAGCTGGCTTGTCAATCCCGGCACAGACCGCCTTGCCGGCCATGAAGACCTGGTACTCTCTTTCCAGAAGATCGAGTTTGCCACCAAGAAGAAGAACACGGCCAGACTCACCATCGAAAACTTCCAGCTCCAGATGGTCCCGCCCGATCATGACAGGATTGCTCGATCCGCCAACTCGGCCCTCCTTCCCGAGGTTGTCTTTAACGTAGCTTTTGTCTCGACGCTGGATACACGCCGCCTTGCATTCCAAGCAGTGGGCAAATCGCTGGATCTTCGATTGACTTCAGGCTTCATTATACCCGGTGCCAACCTTATAGACTCTATCAGTCAATCCATCAAAAATGTCAAACAGGCTTCGGAGAACTGGACGCCAATTGTGCCAGTGGCCGAGAAGCCTGCGGACAAGCCTGCCAGCCAACCTGCCAAGGCTCAACAGAAGTCGCTGTTTGGAAGCAAACGGTTGGAGTCCTTGCTTATTGATGCCGACTTTGCCGGTGCCGTTGTTCACTTGTCCGGCAAGAAACCTGCTGATGATATGAGTGCTAATGTGGGCAGTAACGGTTATCCATCCATGTATCGACCAGCCCTAGCTGGGAAGTACGGCCAATTCAGCACTGATGACTCCGGAGGCACGAGCACGACGCTTCGTAGTCCTGGTCTTGCCTGGAAAACAGAGTACCGTGATGACGGAAAAGATGACCAGGCCATCTATGGTGAAATCAAAGTCGACGCATCACGCAATATTCTCTATCCGACTGTCGTTCCCTTGGTCATGGAAATTGTGTCGAGCATCAAGGAGGTGGTCAGTCAGGGCGAAGGGGATACTCCAGTCGTACCTCCGACGCCCCCTAACAAAGAAGGATCTGTACCCAAATCGCCCGAGGAAGAGAACATTCTCACCACTGACCCAAGTGAGGTTCTGGGACGCACAAAGCTCAATGTTGGCCTGCGTATCTGCAGGCAAGAGTTCTCCCTGAGCTGCCAGCCTATTGCTCGCGTTGCAGCAACCGCTTGCTTCGAGGATATCTACATCACAGCCAACACGGTGAACTCTGTAGAACACGGCAACTTCTTCGCAATCTCGGGCACATTCAACAAGCTTCAGGCATCTGTGCAGCACGTCTATTCACGAGAGTCCACAGGCAGTTTTGAAGTGGACTCGGTCGTGCTCTCGCTCATGAACAGCAAGCACTTTAGCGGTACGAGTGGCGTTTCGGCAATTCTCAAGGTCAGCCCCATGAAAGTGGCAGTCAATGCCAAACAACTACAGGACTTCTTGCTGTTCCGCGAGATCTGGGTTTCGCATGAGACACGGCAAGGTGCACCTACCCCAGTGGCCACCTTGCAGACGTCGACCTCGCAGCAAAGTCATCTGGTACAGCGTTATCAACAAGTCGCAGCAACAGCCGCCTTCCCTTGGACAGCCACCATTTCCATTGCGGCACTCGATGTCCGAGTCGACTTGGGACAATCTCTTGGCAAGGCGGTCTTCAAAATTACCGACTTCTGGGTCTCTTCGAAAAAGACATCGGACTGGGAGCAGAATCTGTGCTTGGGTTTCCAGGGAATCGGCGTCGATTGTACGGGCCGCCTTAGTGGATTTGTCACTCTGCAGAACTTCAAGCTTCGTACCTCGATAGAGTGGCCGGAGCGGCAAGCAGCGCTCAATGAGACCCCCCGAGTTCAAGCATCCATCGGGTTTAGCCAGTTCCGGCTAAAAGCTGCTTTCGATTACCAGGCGTTCCTCGTTACCGACATCACCTCTATGGAGTTCCTCATGTACAATGTGAGGCAGAAACGGGACGGAAGCGCCGATAGGCTCGTAGCAAGCTTCGATGGTGACGCTGTCCAAGTCTTTGGAACGACCAGCTCAGCAGCTCAAGCTGTTGCGCTCTGGCAAGCTGTCGAAAGGCTCATATCGGAGCGCAAGGCCAACTTTGAGTCTTCTTTACGCGATATCGAGAAGTTCCTGAGGCGCAAGTCAGTAACATCACAGGCTCAACTACCAGATATCCGCTCCAGGAAGCCGACCGATGACAAGGCGGTCATCAAATCGCCCATTTCACTCGACACGGATGTGGTCGTGACTCTGAGAGCTCTCAATCTCGGTGTCTTCCCCAGCACGTTCTCGGACCACCAAGTGTTCAAGCTGGAAGCGCTCAACGCGCAAGCACGTTTTGCCGCCAGCATGCAAAACGGCCGTATCCACAGTATGCTAGGCCTGACGCTTGGGCAGCTTCGTATAGGACTGGCGGGCGTCCGGCGCACATCGGCGCCTAAGGCGGCGTCGGAAATCTCAGTGGAGGACGTTGTTGCGCTGGCGACGGGCTCACGCGGAGGAACAATCCTGAAGGTGCCCAAGGTGGAGGCGGTCATGCAGACGTGGCAGACGCCTGAGAGCCGCAGCATCGACTACATATTCAAGAGCGCGTTCGAGGGCAAGGTCGAGGTCGGGTGGAACTACAGCCGCATCTCGTTCATTCGCGGCATGTTGGCCAACCACTCCAAGTCGCTCGCGAGCGTGTGGGGTCGCGACCTGCCCGAGATGAGCGCCATCAAGGTGACCGGGGTGCCTGAGGCGCCGCCGTCTGCTTCTACAGAGGAAGATGGAGAGGGAGTAGTTGGAGGCGGAGCAGCAGGGGAAGCAACAGAGGAGGACAAGAGGAAGCAGAAGCAGAAGATCACGGCCGAGGTGCACGTGCCGCAGTCCAAGTACGAGTACGTGGCGCTGGAGCCGCCGGTCATTGAGACACCGCAGCTGCGCGACATGGGCGAGGCAACGCCGCCGCTCGAGTGGATCGGATTGCACCGTGAGAGGTTGCCCAACCTGACGCACCAGATTGTGATTGTGAGCTTGTTGGAGCTGGCCGGCGAGGTGGAAGATGCGTATGGGAAGATCTTGGGATCTTCCTAGTTTGCTCGTGGTTGTTGGGAGGATGAATACCTAAAACAAAACTAAAGCACAGGCTCTCCTTTAGAAGTAGTATCATGATTGGAGAGGTGGGAGATAGATGGATGGCATGGGCAACATTCTTGTTTGTATTAGTTCTAGCCCTTGGTATACATAGCGCGGCGTTGTTCCCTGAACGGATTAAGCAGCAGCATTGGGGGGATATTTCGTACCACAAAATATTTTATATACTTCATTATTCCAAACCCATGAGAGTTACATGTACTTATCATCCCATGTTTTATGTTTTCATATTGCTGCTTGAGTACCATCTGATATGATGGATTCCTTGATACAAGTACAGAAGGGAGGCCAGATCCCTGCAGTAGTAGGTGCTAAGTACTAGGTTACGTCGTAGGTTAGGTAGGTAGGAAAGTAAGCTGAAGTGCTAAAGGGGTTGCCTAAGGTTAGTGGGGAAGGTTTACTCCAATCCAACCCCGCCAGCCCGAAATCAATTTACGCCCGTCGCGTCAAATCAAGCCTTCAACGCGTCTACTTACCTAGAAATCCATCACCCCCCCGCCAATCACCACATCCATACATATACACAATACATAACCGCATCGAAGCGCCTTCACACCCCAACAAGCAAAGGAACACATATAAACAGAGCAGATATGGGTGGTAAGTTGCCTTTTCGTCTCTTCGACACTACCCGCACTACCTAGCAGCAGTTGAATCCCATACTTACCATGGCAACAGACTCATATGGCGGCGGCTTCTCCCGCACATCGTACAACGCAGGTGGTGGCGAAGATGCCGGAGGTTTTGTGTATGGCGGTTCCCAAAGCGGCAGCCAGGGCGGTGCAGGAAAGGTATGCTACCCCGAGATCTCGAGCCAAATCCTTTACCTCTAAACACCATCTAACTTGTTTTTTCTTGGCGAATAGGGCTATGGTGACGACACTCTCCGTCCCGTTACCATCAAGCAATTGATCGAGGCCGAGCAAGCCTACCCGGACGCCCCCTTCCGAATCGACGGTCTCGAGGTGACGCAGGTGACCTTAGTCGGCATGGTGCGCGCCATCTCTCCGCAGACGACCAACGTGACGTTCCGGGTCGACGACGGCACAGGCATCATCGAGGTGAAGCAGTGGCTCGACGCCGACAAGCAGGACGACGAGAACAGCGCCAAGCATGCCTTCCCCCTCGACTCGTACGTCCGCGTCTGGGGCCGCGTCAAGAGCTTCAACAACAAGCGCCACGTCGGCGCCCACGTCATCAAGCCCGTTACCGACTACAATGAGGTGCAGTACCACCTGCTCGAGGCCACCTACTGCCACCTCTTCTTCACCAAGGGCACCGCCGGCGCTGGCGGCGATGGAAATGCCGCCGGTGGCGGGAATGACAGCATGTTTGTGGACGGCGGGCACGGGGCAAGTGGCGGTGACGTGCCCATGAGCGATGGACTGCGGATGGTCTCGGCCAAGGCGCGACAGGTTCACGCGTGGCTGGTAAACGCCGAGGGCGGTAACGAAGGTCTGCATGCCAACATTATCGCGCAGGCGATGAAGATGAGCGTTGGCGACGTCCTGAAGTGTGGTGAAGAGCTCACTAGTGCTGGCGTCACCTACACAACAGTCGATGACGAGACCTTCGCTATCCTGGACTACTGATCTATTCACCTTGACTGGAATATACTCGAGGGAAGGTGGCTTGGGAAGGCAGACAACCGCTACGCAAGGAAACGAACTGTACATAAGCTTCACGTGTTGGCTGCTTCATGTCACAACCAGGGATGGAATTGGCCCCTTTTGAAGAAACACTGTCTACACCAGCATATGGTGGCTGAGAGAAGACCACACCACGTAGATGGGTCGTATACTCAAATAAGGAGTGGCGTTGGCATAAAAGCTGACTAGATATGAAATGATTGACTAATGATACCTCATACGAGAACCAAATATTCAGAGCTTCCTCTTCCTCACTTATAAAGACAGCGAGACCCGCACAAGATCTCTGATAAGACGTGCAAGCAGACATCCCAAACTCTCCCTAAATTCCACCTACAATTTGCCTGGCCAAAAGAAACCCGAAAATCTTAAGAAATGGAACATGTCATCAATCGTAAAAGCTCGCTATATGGCGAGTGATGGAGCGAGAGTGAGAAGATAATGAAAAGCTGCAGAATGGGTTAGCTCAAACTTGATATCTTGAGGAAGATATTTGATCTTCACCATAACTTCCCCGTTTGACAAAACTGAAATCGTGAGCTCCTTAACAATCTGACGGTAAACTTCCTCCTTTCGTTCTTGAATCAGCTCCGAGCCGTGTATCCTCTGTCACTGCACCCTCTGAGCCAACCCACCCCCGCAGACAATCTGCTTGTTGATGTGGTGATGGTGACCAGATGCCGCGGCCGCCATAATGCCCGACTTCAGCTGCTGCTTATTGGCACTGGCCGATGCGGAGACATGATGCTTCTTGTGCGGAGGCTGGGGTTCGCGGACCATGATGGTCATGCGGACGGGCGGGGGCGGCGTGGTCTTGTCCGAGGGCGACCACGAGTCGTCCATACCCATGTAGATGTCCTTCTTGGCCTCGAAGCCGAACTTGGCGTAGTAAGCGTTGTTCTTGAGTGAGCTGGACTCGAGGTACATGGCTCGGTTCTCGGCATCGGCCTATATGCTTTTAGATAAGTGGAAGGTCGGAAACAAGAGGAGGAACCAAGAGAAAGAGAAAAAAAAGAAAGGGGTTGAACGGGCAAGGAGGGAGCTGTTGCCAATCCGCCTCAGCCAGGAATGGATAGACGAAAACAGACAAGGCGAGAGGCAGTAGTAGCTCACCTTGACAGCCATATCCTCGATCAGCTTGGTCGCGTACCCCCGGCCCCGGCCGCTGGGCTTGGTACCCAGGTAGACGAGGTAGTAGCAGTCCTCGTCGCGGTCGCCCATGACGTCGTGTTTGGTATCGTGCAGCAGGGGCAGCAGCTCGCCGTAGTACCGGCGGCGGCCCTCGGGCGACAGCTGCCAGTAGAGGCGCCACATGCCGCTGCGCAGCGTTGTCCACCAGTCATCCATGATTTGACCGGGGTAGACCCTATGTTAAAGGAAAGGGGCAGTGTGTCAGCATCGTGATAATATGCACTTTGTGTAAGTAAGCAGACAGGTGCAGTGGATGTAGACAGACGTGTTGAGGCAAAATGAAAAGGGAACGGCTGTCTGTATATGCATATGTAGGTGAGTGTATGTCGGTGGTGTTTGCTCAGATGAACAGTGATAAAGAAATGGTGGGTTGGTCGGCAGACTCTTTTTCGTCAATTATGAGGAATAAAGTCGAATGAAGAGAGGGCAGAAGCGGATGAGTGATGATGATTTTCCTTACTGGGCTGACTATCTTGTCGTCGGGATAGTCAAGTTTTAGAGAGAAGAAAAGCTCGTCCGCAGAGCTTCAGGGAGAGCATCGGTGGGTTGGATAGGGGAACTGGACTTTACCCGTCATCTAGTTATATTTCTACCATACTTACGCTGTATGTAGTAACTCGAACCCGACTGAATGTAAGGATACGGCTCTCTCATTCAAGTGAAATAGAAAACGGTAGGAAAGTGGGTAAACAACTTCCGGGGCAGGTGGCAGTAAAAAGTGAGAAGGTCAGGGAAATGGTCTACTTACCACAGAGCAACACCGTCATAATCCGCCCCGATGGTGGTCACCACGCCGCTGTAGCAGTGCGCCGCGACAATGTAGTTCATAATGTCGACATGGAGACGCCACTTGGTCTCATCGGCGGTGCCGGCAGCGACCCCGTCGCCTTCGCCCTCGGCGCCGACCAGGTACCGGGCCAGGTCGTCGGACGCAAAGGCCTGCGCCAGCGAGAGCGCGGCCTCCTTGTACTCGGCGATGCCGATGGCGCGGACCTGATCGCCCCACTTCTCGGGGACGAGGGAACGGGCCGGGGCGGGCAGCTTGAGTTCGATAACGGTGCTGTTGGCCGAGGTGTTGTTGGGGGTGGCGGCAGTGGTCGTGGTCATGGTGGTGATGGGGGTGGAGGTCATGGTAGACGAGGAATTGACGATGGTACTGTTATTGGTTAAGTGCGCCATGATGTCGTTATACTCTCTGGATCACTGCTAATTGATTTTGGTGTTTTCGACTTTTCAAACTTGATTATTATCTGGTTCTCGTCATGTTAGTTTGGTAGAGGCCCGAGTACGCCGCACCAACCGCTGGTGACTCCAAGGTGCTGAGCCATCTCTCCCGGGATCAAAGAACGAGAGTTCGCCTGAAGAGATGTCCCAGATCATCCCAACATATGTTCCGGGGCTCTAGATGACTGGCATATCCACTTACTCCGTTTACTACTTCTTGTATTTGGTATATTCTGTACACTATCACCCGTGTGGACTCGAGAGAGCTGACTTCTCGAGACGGGCATGAATCGGGACGGGTGGCGCAGGCAGTGAAGGCTTTTTCGTAAATCAACAGACATCAATCTTGTGTTTGACGGGGTGAGCCTCTAAAGAAAGATCCGTGTGATAACAGAGGAGTGGTCGAAGACTCAACGTATCAAGCGGGTGGTGAGATCGAGTTGATAGGGAAGCAGTAGAACAGGACAGTGGTGCGTATAAGTCAGTCACGCTTAATGGTTATACGTGATATTCTGAGTAGTAAGTAGGCTTGTATTGTAGGTAGTGAGGCACGTAGACACGGAGGCAACGGACAATAGCAAGGTTCAGAATGGAGAAGAATGGAAGGGAAGGGGTACTAGCGAGAACAGTTCAGGTTATGTGAGTAGCAACAAGAAAAGGCCCAAGAGAGTCTTGGGGATATATCTACAGTACACCCTGATTAAATGGGGTTAGTACCTAAGGTATATACGCAAGAACAATCCCAAGTATTGTCTTTTCTTGTGTCTTCTAACAGTTCTTGAAAGGCAATAGTAGTAGTAGTAGTAGTAGTAGCAGCAGCTTATCACAACCGGGAAAGGCTAGCAAACAAGCAGTTGTTGACTATTTCCAGTGGATGAAGAAGAAGAAGAGGAAAGAGCCTCTCAAGTGGCGTCTGGGGGGTTCTTTAACACCGGAAGACAGACAAAGCCCAAGTCCAGGCTGGAGGGCCAACAAGGGTACTTTCACTCAAAAGATGGACCGCGTGGGATGGCTGCAGCAAGCCTACATCGTGGTCTCATTGAGCTGTGTAATCAAGGGTGTGGTATCGTGTAAGACGGGAGGCTGTCTGGCTGTGGCCCAGTACATTGCTGTTCACATGTGCGTACACCCATGGGCATGTACTTCGGACACGGCGGCTCGGGGCTCTCCTTGTCTCATTGCGCCCGCCAGTCATTGGATCGTCCGGAAGACAACGGAGAGTAACTATGATGCGTTTTACAAACTGCCAAGCTTATCATTGGCCCTTGAAGCAGGGCGAACGTGTCTCTCGACTGATTGCAGTAGGTGAGCGTCACTTCTTGGCTTGGCTGCCTGGGGGTTAGGTATGGGCATTCAGTTTGCGTGGCGGGAATGCATTCAATTCTGCAACTAGGCATACTCGCAGCTGTTAGTGATCACCGAAAGTGGGGTTGAGGAAGCGTAACTAATGCGGTATCAAGGTGAGAATAGCCAATGGCCAGAACCAGGTTGGTTGCCAGTGTGCAAACTGCATAGATATCGATCAGCTGATGCCCGCCTTGACGTCTCCCGTTCCCACACCCATCAGGATTTGGGGAAAGGCTTCGGCTTCCATCGCTCCATTGCGCTGCGAGCTTGATTGCCCGAGCTGGATAGATAGTGCACATCCCATGTCTCATGCCAAGCTATTGGATATACCTGGCATGCTGGCTGATTTCCAGATGCACCGAAGAGATCGAACGAGCCCAGGGATAAGAAAGACAGAGACAGAAAGTAAATTGTGCCAAGGAAGGAGATTGAAGATTAGATTTATGCCGGTGCGCTCCCTAGAAAAGGGCGACTCCTTGCCCCGAGTTATATGAGAATCGGATATCTTGAGAAAGGAAAAGAAAGCATAGTTGCTGCTGTTCAACCAAGTTACAACCAAAAAGCAACTCCCACGTCCCCTTCTTGTTGGGGACCCACCTTCTGTCATGTTGTGTTGGCCCCTATTGTACCATACCACGGTGACTGATACACAGCATTATGTGAGGTAAGACGTGCTTCTCACATGCGTCGAATTTGCTGCTCGTTCTCGTACTTCTCCAGGCCAGAGTCGAGGCTTTCCCACCACTCAAAGAGCATCGACTCGCAGATCAGCTTGAACCACGGTGTGAACTTGAGTTGGGGATCGGCAAACAGCGTCTTGAGCTCGGCAGGTGACACGTATTTTGTGTCCTGGACCTCGTTCTTGTTAGGGTCCAGATCAACGTTCGCCTTGATGAACAGGATGTAGTCAACTGTGCGTTACGAAAAGGGTTAGCCACGAAGCCTGGCAGAATAAGATAAGGTCAGGCAACGAAAAACAACATACTCTCATGTTCACCCCATTTGCCATCGCTCGGGGCCTTGTAGTGGATTCTCGTCAAGAAGCGGAAGTTCTCGAGCGGGACCTGCTCCTTCTTGATGCCTAGTTCGTGGTCGAGCTTACGTTGCGCCGCGTTCTTAACGCCTTCGATGGACTCGGTGAGCGTGGAGCCCGTCTCGCTGGGGATGTGGAGTGGGTGCGAGCAGCAGGTGTTTGTCCACATGTCGGGGAAGGTGATCTTCTCCGAGGCACGCTGCTGGAGGAGCAGTCGGTTCTGGTCGTCGAACAGGAAGACGGAGAAGGCGCGGTGAAGCAGGCCCTTGTCGATGTTGGTCATCAAGTGGCCTGTAGCGATTCGAAAGAAAAATTGTCAGTCGGAATATTCTTGGCGGCGGCGGCGGCGGCGGCTGCTGCTGCTGCGGCTACTGCTTCTGCAGCAATTGAGAGGGACGTATGGCAATACGTACAAAGCTTCTTGCTGGCGGTACCAATGGGCAGATCGTTCTCGTCGAGGACGATACACACCTCGTCCATCAAGCGAATCTGCTCCTCATCGTGGCCATCGAGCGCAGCCGATGTCGTGTCGATGTCGGGAAACAGTCGCAGAATGTTCTCTGCCGTTATGAGCGCAGTTTCCGTGGTGGTGGTGGTGGTGGTAGACATGTTGGCCGATGCGTGCAATATCAATCAAGAGCTGAGCAAAAGTAAAAATAGCTGGAGGGTTCGTCCAATGTTTGGCGTTCAAGTCTTCAAGATGTTCTCTTGGGCAATTTATTATTAACGGTGAATGGCGGCGACACTAACGACTCCGACCGCCTGACCTTAGGCTGGTAGGGGATCGCAGCAGCGCGGGGCATTTCAAAATAGAGGACCCCGCCAATTCATTTTACCAGCAATTTTATTTGCCAGTCGGTAACGAGAAGGGAAGTATCGAGGGGTAGTGCCAGGGGCTACTTGCCAGTAATTTAATACTGCACTCTCCACTAAACCCCCTTACAGTACATGCATTTATGGCATGCAGGCGGTCGGATAGCAGTTACCGTTGCCTTAAGTACAACAGTCATATTCAGTCAATCCTGTTTGCTTAAGTACACTGAGCTTCTAAGTGGTGACACCGGTGACAATGGTGACAATGGTGACACTGGCCGGATCAAGTGAGGGCTGTCACAATCAACTTGTATCACTGACTCTTGTCACTACATCCTCGTGACTATCCGGGCCTCATCGCCTGTCACACTTCAGGTACGTCTCTTGTGGACGATTTGACAGGACCCAATTCTGTCTGGCACCTGAAATCAAAGAGATGCACCAGAATTCAATGGAAATATGAGCAGATAGTAGTATAATCAACGCATATCGCTACCCGCTTGCCAGTGTATTCAACCCCGTAATAAGCTTCTATCTCGACCAATGAAGACACACAGAACGCCACTGATGCAATGTCCCTCTGATACCACCATCATCCCAGGTAGGTAGAACCCCAACCGTCAAATAAGACAACATATCAACCCTACCTCTTACACCATAATTATCAAGCACCAATAAGAAGCCGCGCCGAACCCTTTTTTCAAGCACTGGCATTCCGATCTTCGGCCTCGCGGACAGATTGTTCCCAATTGCTTCGGCCGATATACCAGTACTCGACCGTAGCCACGCTGTTGTTATGAGGTTAGTGAGTAATCCTTGGAGCATAGCAAAGATCAAGATAGGCAATGCGCCCATCAGCGCAAGAACTCACATGATAAGCCCGATGGTGACTCCTATCCAGAGTCCCTCCAAGCGCCAGTTCAGTCCAAATGCCAAACCAAACGAAATCGGCAGCGCCACCAGGTAGTAAGACAACAGGTTGGCGTAGCCCCCGAAGTGCTGTCGGCCGATACCTCGCAGCAGCCCGTGGGCCATGGCGGCCATGCCGTCGAAGAGCTGCATGACCGCCACGAGCGGCATGATTCCCGCTACCAGTTCAATGACCTCCTGGTCCGACGTAAACAGTAGAGGCAGCTTGTATCGCAGGCTCGATAGCAGAGTCACGTTGAAGAGCGCAACCATGAGGGCGCCAAAGAAGGCCACCTTCGCGGAAATCTTGGCGGCATCGACCAGCTTGGCTCCAATGAGATTGGCAACGCGAGTCGAGGCGGCGATGGACAAGGGGAAGGGGATCTGGAACGTGGTCGACGTCAAAGTCATGAGACAGCTTTGCGCTGCCAGGTAAGACGTGCCGAACTGGCTGCTGGCCAAAGTCAAGATCTCAAAGGCAAACCACTCCGCCAGTACCATGATCATACCAGGTAAAGCCAGCTTGATCATAGGGCCTGTAATAATATGGTCAGCTGAGCAAGCGAGGTATCTCGGTGAAGAAAGGAACAGCACTCACCCCAATTCGTCAAAGATCGTTTGCTAAAACCGCCCCAGCACTGCATGCCATCACCGAATCGGACGTAGAGGAATAGGAACACTGGCATCAAGTTTTGAGTGATCACGACGGCGATCGGTGCTCCCTTGAAACCCCATTCGAGCTTCCATACGAACAGCCACTGCATCAAGACGTTGAGAGGTGCGGCGATGACTAGCACATAGGTAGTCACATGGAAAAGCCCTTGGGATTGGACAAATCGCTTCCCGCATTCGAGTGCGCAGAATCCAGGGATGCCTGCAATCATGATCCGGAGATACAAGCCAGCTAACTCGGCGGAGCGCGGGTCGGGAATCATGAGAAGAAGGATATCCTCGGCGAAGAACCAGACAACGGCGATGGGAAACATGAGCGCCCACAGGAAGTAAATCATCCGTTGAAACTGAAGACCGACTAGATGCTTGTGACCCGATCCGTAGGCTTGGCTACATAGTGTGTCCAAGCTTGTCGTAAGACCCTGAAAAGGGGCATAACACTGTACGATCATCGTTGGTTAGCAGCCACCTCCCAAATGCCGGTGCGATTAAAAAGGGGTAGACAATTAAATAATGTTTCGCAATGCTACTCACGGTGATGTTCGCCGTCATGGTAGCAACTATGTAGTAGTGTCAGTAAATGCTCTGGAGTAAGAAGGGGGGATAGGTCATCATGCTTACGGCTCACAGCACCAAGCTCAATCTTTCCGATATGTCCCACACTGAAAATTGCCGATATGTTGATACTGTATTGCAGAACGAATGTGGCAATCAAGGGAAGGGCATAGACAGTAATCGTCTTTGCTTCCCTCTGCCAGGTAGTGTGGATCTTGCCCGAAGCCACGGCAGCTTCCCATTGCTCGTGGTCCTGCCCAGAAGCTGTACTCCCAGACAAAAGCGGCGAGTTCTCGGACGGTCCTGTACCCGAGGAGGCGCGCCGGTCTGTTCCTCGAGCATACGTTTTGGAGCCGCCGAAGTAGCGGTGGTAGGTACGCGTGAAGAGACCATGGTTCTCTTCCGGGGGCTGAGCAGCCCCCGCTAGGAGGTGGTTGTCTTGCAGGAGAGCCCGCTCTTCGTTGCGGGACTGCTTCTTCTCGACCCGGGTGAGGACCGGCCCATCCACCGGCTCCGGCAGCATGACCGGCCGGCGGTCGCCAAAGGCCATGCCGGCAGGCTGCCGGTACAGAGTAGGGGCATCTTCGGCGTCACTGGAGCCGCCTGAGCGCTCGGCTGCTATGCCAGCTTCGCGGTCTTCGGCCAAATCATGGGCTAGGATTTCATGTGCAAGAGGAGATGTGGCACGGAAAGAAGGGGTCCAGGATGATGAGATGACGTTCGTAGCATCGTCTTGTCCGTCTCTTCTCCCTGGGGAATTTGTCGGTCTCGGGCTTGTCATTTTTCCTTCTCTCTTTCTCTCCCAATCGGATGAACTCTTTCCACGGTGTCTGAGGGAAATAGCAGCTCTTGTAAGCCTGGGGGGTCAAAGCAGTTCCCGGGCTGCAAATGTTGTCAAGGCGAAAGTAAGAAGGATTCTACCACTCCAGGGGCTCGGTTGACAGGACGAAATAGAACACACAAAGAAACTTCGAAATGGGCAAAGAGAAGAAACTAGGTATGACTCCTCACATTATCGGGTAGTAAGCCCGGCCTGCTGATTATATACCTCCCTAGCTACCTACCTCGTCATGTATGTTTATGTAGGACAACCTCCGCCATTGACGATATACGGCTTAGTTCGGCAGCATCTGCAATCGGGGATCTCCCAGCAGGCAGGCCCCACCAAGCTTAAGCCTCTTCAATGGTGGTTTGCTGCCGGAGACCTGCAGAACTGCTGCAGTCATGATGAGTCCCAGCAGCTCACCGCTAATGAGTGGCCGGCTGGGTGGCCGGGCTGCTTCGGGTTGCTTCAATCTTCATGATTGATGCATGATACTTGGGTGTTGCCAGTTAGTGTGTGCAGGCAAAGCCCCTTCCGGCTCGGAGGAGGGGTGGTGGTAAGATTTAAGTTGTGGAGGGAAATAGCCTGTCGGAGAGGGAGGTGGTCGCTAAGGCATGAGAGGGATTGGGCGCCACAGACCAGTACAGACAGAGCACCAACCAGCTGTCGGCGCTTTTCCCTGCCGACCCCAGGCCTCTCCTAGCTCCGCGTTTTACTCGACGTTGCCGTGCCGTTCTTGATCCACTGGCGGCCTTCCACATTTGTACAAAGACTCGAGATCCTGACATTGGATCGACCTTGGACGCCTAGCGTGTCATGTCGTCTTGATTGATCAATTGGTACTTTAGCCTTGGCTTTATGGTCATCGTCCACTGCATCTCTTATAGTTTTCCCCCCCAGATACCCAACCAAGATTTCCTGTTACGCAACTCGCAAACAAGCCTATTGTTGTTGTCGTTGTTTTTCCCTTCTTAGTTACAGACGGCCAAACACAGTGTTTGAAAAGGACGATGCAACGCGGTTCGTGGGAGAATGGCGACGTAGTTGACAGCACGACGTCACGCGCCTCTGGTTGCTGTGGTGGTGCGCTCTCAGCCTCGAAACTAGGGAAGCCTGTTGAATATCCCCGAGATCTTATGTACGTGTGTGTATCAATTGGTGGATTGATATAGTCTTCCAATGCACCCTTAAAGGTCGGAGGTAGAACAGCGAGACTCACATATACACACTACATCATCTAGACCTAGCGACAACCCCTTCTGGTCCTGGCCGTTCCTAGGCCCCTTGCTTCTGGAAAACGAGAGCAGCGATGCGCGAGATCACTGCGCTAATGAGAGGAGTATGCATAAAAACAGCCCGATCTTATTGCCACTGACTCGTAAAGAAGAACAAGTCGTTGCTAACTTGCGCCCCCCGAAGCCTTCCTATCCTACCTCCGGCTATCCATCTACATGGCCATCGTGTCTGTGGCGATAGTGGTATCATTTCACCTGCGCTCGCAGCCTTCCGCTCTGGAGCTCCGGATAGCCAAACCGCTTGGCATCATTTTCTGGATCCTTGCATTTGCGTGTCTATTGGTAGGCTTCGGGAACTATACGAGTCCGTCCATCTCCTCCGCCGGGTGCCGGGTATCGCAGGCTGCTGACGACCTTCCAGAAACGGTAAACAAATACGCAAACAGAACTGCCATCGTACAAACCGGATGGATCACCCAGACTGTGAGTTCCCATTTTATGGAAAAGAATCGAGTCAAACAGTGGTCATGTTACTGACTAATAGCCCACAGATCATGTCACTGGTGGCCTTGTCTATTATTGGTACTTGTGTAATCCTATTGGTAATCGCCAAAGTTCAGGTGGATTAGATAAGGGGCTACTCGATTCAGTCACCATGCAATCCAAAGAAATCTCAAGAAGTATCAGTTTGACGGAAATAAACGCGTGGATTCCTTCCAAGATCCGGGGTATATATATAAGGTCGACCACCAAGTAAGCGCCCCAGACGCTTTCTTTACCTGCTCGACCGGCCTTTCTAAAAACATTCCGAGCAGTAACTGCTGCAATAGACAATGTATCATGACATTCCGAGGCTATTCTGTCTCGCAAAACAAGTCTTCTGTCGAAAGGGGGACTACTTCTTTCTCGGCCTCCTTTCCTGCACATCTGCCTACCTCCTTTTTGAACACTGATGCATATTCAAGGGCATGGGCATCTACACCTTTGACGTCTGTCCTCTGGCCATCCCAAGCCAGCAATGGTAGGCTGGCGAACGACAGTAGCGCACCGTCATGTGGCAAGGTTTGCAGCAGTGATACAGGAGGCGCCAAGGCGATTTCTACTCCACCTTTGAACTTCTCTATAGCTGCATCGATTTCAGCCTCAGTAGCATCATCGGCCAGTGCCGGGTCTTTCGGCTCCACATCTGCATATTCCTCAGGTAAATGATGCAGCTCTCCATGGACCGTCGCCAGATTCTTGGCGGCTGTCTCTCCCGGATACATAGTCCAGTATCCCCGCAACCGCGACAGCCTCAGGGCGTATTCTAGCCACGATGGATGCTGCGTGCTAACCAGCTTTTCGGCCAATATTGCCGGAGTTTGATCCAGACTGTGCTGGGCTTCAAGAGTCCTCGAGACGAAATCGTGAAGTTCTATCCACCTTTCGCCCAGGAACAACATCGCACTGCTGGTAGGTGCTTGCCAGATGAACGATGTCGACTCACTGCCTGCCCCTGGTTCAGCACTAGAAGGGGAGACAAACTTGTCGTTTCCCCCAATCATCTTTAGGGGCTGCTCTAAGCTGATGCCGAGCAAGCGAGCACCCCACTTCTGTAAGTGGGAAGCCGCCGAGTATCTATATTCCATGAGGGAATATCGCAGATCTAGACGTGTATCAGCATGATGAGTCTCAAACCGGAGGATAATCACTCACAATGGAAGAACTGGGGTGAGAGCTCGACTTGTGGAGAGAGTACCAGGATATGAGACGTGTGGGGGTCAGCTGGCCAGAATGACTCAAGGAAACGAAATGAGCTCTCCTCTGCCGTCATCCGTTGATGTGGTATCCGATGCCTAAGCGACAGGTACCGCGCGTTATTCGGGTTATAAACGTGTGCTGGCGGCCACTTGAATGTTTCCAGAAACCGCTTCGTAGGAGGGTCGATGTCATGCGGCAGTTCAATGGTCAGATGAGGAATTGGGCCAGCGGCAAAATGGGCATTGCTCAAGGACCTCAACAGCCTTATAAGACTACCGGATGCTCCTGGGATAGCATGAACCAGGATATCTATATGCATTTTGTCCCACACTGGGCGAGGATTAGCGTGAGATACGAACAGGGACAACAGGATCTCTTACTATGTATCGAAGAGCTATCCAGCTTAGTCAACCACATCAGATCCTTTGCAGAATCAACTGGCAACTCGATTAGGGTATTGCCAGACGCCTTGGCTTGCGCTCTAGCACCTCTGCGAAAGAAGCGCTCCTCTTGCTCGGTAGCATCGATTATGATGGCTTGAGGATGCATATATGTGTGGATGTGAACTAGGCAAACATGTGTTAGACAACCTATGCGGCTTCGTTTCCAATCTTGCAACTTACAGAAAGCTCGAAAAACGCTGGACTCCATGCGATCCTCAGTCGAGATCTGGGCATGCTCTGGACGGGCATCTTGCATAGGGGTTAGCGGCTTCGATATTCAAGAGAAAACCATGGACACATATTGGGTGTAGTACCATGTATTATTAGGTGGCAGTCTTCATCAATGCCATTCAGCTTCAGCAAGTCTTCTACGGCAATCTCGCTTCGGCTCATCAGTGCAAAATGGACGTAGTTCCTCAACTCTGTGCCCATCTGGCAGGCCACAGGGAGAATCGCCGCAGCGCTTTTGAGACTCGAGGCCGCGAAGAGCACATTCCTGTTTACCAGCAGTGCCCCGTGAGTTGCACCAATCGCACGCAGTGTCGATGCCAGCTCCAGAAACTTGGGCGGCGCATTGTAGGTCCTCTGCAGGGGTTCAGGAGAGGCCAAAGACTCTTCTTGGGGAGGCTGTTTTGGGTTCGCGTTCGGGGGAGGACGTCCACGGGTTGGGTAGCCTGGAGGAGCAGCATTTTGGCCGTATGATGGACGGAGTGATTGCCTTGGGCCAATGTCGGTCGGGATATTGTGTATGAATAGGTAGGTGAGAATAGCGGCCCCAAAGACGAGAAGGATGCGCTTCAGAAATCGCCGCGGCGGGACGCGAGCGGGAGCCCAGGTTTGCTGGCGCAAGCCGCCGTTCCTAGACGAATGCTTGTGATCGTCATCCTTCTTCCCGAGTTCGTCGTCGCTAAGGAAGAAGCTGCGCAAGTTCCCCCACCAAGACATTCTCGCAGAGAGCCTGATAGCGGGAGGGCAGACGAGAGGTCGTATTGTGTCGGGATATACTGAATTATTGACATCGGACTGATGGGCAAATCATAGCTTTATGATGCAGAGGTCGGCGTGTCGGCAACGATTGGGAGTAGTCGAATCGAGTCGTAGCTATTGCGTCGAGGCTTTCTCGCTTTAGGACGATGGTCGTACACTCGTGATCATGGAGGGGATTTGGAAACGTCAGCACAGGCGCATCGGTCAGAGGAACTAGAAATAAGATAGGTATGTAGTAGTAGTAGTAGTAGTAGTAGGTCGCATAGATGATTGCCAGGTAAGGTACTTGGCGGTTCGTATACGCGGGACCCTGGCCAGATTACATTTAAAGCTGCGATAGGAAAATAGATGGGTTTGGCCCGCTGTCA
Organism: Apiospora arundinis; assembly: GCA_039105305.1. NCBI lineage: Eukaryota > Fungi > Ascomycota > Sordariomycetes > Amphisphaeriales > Apiosporaceae > Apiospora > Apiospora arundinis. The sequence continues at coordinate 4,147,987 of JAPCWZ010000004.1, forward strand.
GTGCAAGTGCAAGGTGCTCGCGCTATGGAGATCTTTAAAACCACATGTAGCCCCTGTAACTGGAGTTTTTATAGTAGTAGTATCGGGTACATAATTGAGTGTTTGGCATTGCGCAAGTATGATGTCTACATGTACCGAAACAAAGGCAGCCTTTTGAATTGAATTGTATTCAATCCTTTCTTTACACAGAGTACTAAGTACAGATTCATAGAATGTTTCTCAATATCTCGCAATTGCATTGCCATCATCAACTGAACATGGTTGTGAACGACTGTTCAGGTTGGCTTGGGCTGATAACATGCTCTAGCAGGTCCCTGGTACTTCAAGTGTTACTCATTTACATACCTGCCTACTGTAGGCGGCCCCAGGACCCTGCAGATAAAGTCAACCACTGAGCAGTCGAGGTCCCCACTCTCGTCACCAACCGTTAGAGCCGATTGCCGTTCAAGGCTGATGACGATGAACGATTAGAAAATATTCAAAAATTTGAGTCCCGATCTGCCTGAAGGGAGTTTGGACAGTTTTTTGGGCAGCATTGTGGCTTTACTCTACAAACAAGCGACAAGACAGTTGCGTAGCTTGACCGCAGCATCATACCCCATAAGACTGACCCTCATAAGCAGCACCAAGGGCCACTACTCCATTAGAGCATCATGGGAAAGTCAAGACGAAACAGGGGCAAGGGGGGCCAGCGGTCTGACCCGATCGCTAAACCCGTCAAGCCACCGACAGACCCAGAATTGGCTGCCCTGAGAGAGAGCAGCATTCTGCCCGTCGTCAAGAACCTGCAAAGCGCAGAGCCCTCCAAGCGCACGGAGGCTGCCGGCGCCATTGCCAACATCATCCAGGACACAAAGTGCCGGAAATTGTTGTTGCGAGAACAAGTCGTTCACATTGTCCTCACCGAGACTCTAACCGATTCAAGCTTGGAAAGCCGTGCCGCAGGATGGGAAATCCTCAAGCTTCTCACCGAAAAGGAAGAGGCAGATTTCTGTATTCACCTGTTCCGTGTCGATGTATTGACAGCCATTGAGCATGCTGCTCAGAAGGTATGTTCAAGTCTTATAGACTCCATCATCTAGGGGACAGATATTAACAGCCGTACAGATTACCGAGACTTTGACTGCTCCTAATGTCGTCAACTTCAGCAAGGCTTCCAAGGCCGAGCAGACCTTGATGTGGAACATTGCCGAGGCTCTTTGTGCCATCCTGATTGGTCTCGCAGAAGCTCAGGACGAGATCTTGGTAGCAGTATCAGCAAACGAAGCTGTGCTAAAGTTCTTGTTCACGCTCGTGTCGTGTGATTTGGCAACCATCGAAGTCGCGAACGGCGCTCTGTCTTGTATGATGACACTCTCCGAAGATAACCGCCAGTTCGTGGAGCGGATTCTAGGAGACGACCAGACCAAGTGCTTCAAGCACTTGCTTACGTTCAAGTCTGGCAGAAGCTTGCGTGCTGTTCTTGCCTGTGGAGTCTTGCACAACATCTTCTCGACAATGCAATGGGACGACGCAAACCCCGGTAGAGAAAAGTCCACCGATGCTACCTTGATACCTGCTTTGAGCGAGGCGCTGGAATCTCCACAAGGGAACCAAACAAACGCTTCTGGTGATAGTGATACTGTGGAGATTCTGCAACTGGCTCTGGAGATCATAGCATCGATCGGCACCGGCATACAGGAGTCCCTTGAAAAGGGGGAGAGGGCAGATGTCGAAGATGTCCCAGGTCTCGATGGAAAGGACGGCGACATGGACATGGACGCTGATGATGACGACGATGATGATAACGACAAAGACGACGAGGGCGAAGAGGACGAGATGGACGACGACGAAATTGAAGCGGATATGGGACTAGTCACAGGCGCGGATGACGGTCCCGACGAGATTTCTGGTATCGATGACCTACCAACCTTGAAGCTACTCATGTACAAGGCGATACCCCAAATCATCAAGACGGCGCACGCAACTCAAAGCACGGAGGAGACGACATCGCTTGTACGCACTCACGCACTCACCGCACTAAACAACATAGCTTGGACGGTATCTTGCATCGACTTCAGCGAAGACCAGAGCGCTCCCATCCAAAAAGCTTGGACACCTATCGCTCAGCTAATCTGGAAGGAGACGGTAGCGTACGTCCTGGCAAGCGATACTTCTGACGTCGGACTTGCCACTATTGTCACCAGTCTCGCATGGGCCATTGCGCGTGCGCTCCGCCGGGATACACCGTTGCAAGGCGGTGAACACCAGAAGTTCATCTCTCTGTACCATGCGTCCAAGAATCTGCCAGCCGAGGACGAGGAAGACCCGTTCCAAAGCCTCGGAGTGAAATGTTTGGGCGTTCTGGGCCAGTTGGCGCTTGACCCGGCGCCTATCGATCTGAACCGGGAGATCGGCGTCTTCCTCCTTACTGTCGTTGGCGGTTTGCCCGACTCCACGCCGCTCGCCGATGGTGTAGAGGCACTCAACCAACTATTCGACATCTATGCCGACGAGTCGTATGCCTGCGACAAGGAAGTGTTCTGGCAAATCGGTTTCTTGAAACACTTTGAGGAGGCTATACCTAAGATCAAGGCCGCCACGAAGAAGGTTGATAAGAGAGCTCAGACTGAGCTGCGGACGCGCGCTGACGAGACAACCATGAATCTTTCAAGATTCGTTCAGTACAAACAGAAGAACAAACCTTAAGGGCATTACTCCTGACTGGAATTTGCTCAGTGGTCGGGATGGCTAAGGTTGTAAACCGGGAGTGGCGGAATGGAGCAGGGGGGTAGACGGGTATCCACTTCTCGATCCCGGAATTTTCAGAAGAGCTATACTCAACGGACAGATGCCGGTCGAACACAAGCCGGGACCATGTTTCTAGACGTACGTGTGCAACATGTCCAGAATTAGGATTATATGTAGGCGTAATGAACAAAAGACACATACTGAAATACAGGCTTGAGAACATTCGCTCGCTCCCTTATTGAGAGCGGCAGCATGCCAGAATGGGTTAACCCGGGCCGGCCGGTGCCGCACTAGGAGATGGTATAGAGATCCCGAGTGACTCATTCGCCAAGCCAGCCCGCCTTCTAGCTTGCAAATTCGACGACATGTAAGCTGTAAAAGCCCTTGATAGCCTTTTGGTATTTGGGCCTTGAACCTACCTACCAACCAACTACTTTGGACATTCATTGTATACCTATATCTATATCCCTTACAGTAAGCCATGGAACGAACACTTATTAGTTCCGGCTCGTCCTTTGAGGCTCAAATCGGGTACTCCCGCGCCGTAGTGACGGGGGATTGGGTGTTCGTTTCAGGTTGCACTGGGTAGGTCTCCCATATACACAGAGCGCATCTATGTCTTCAACCCTCACACACAGGCCTTTTGCACATAGTTACAACTACAAGTCCGGAACCATCTCCCCGGACCCTGCAGAGCAGACGGAGCAATGTCTGAAGAACATCGCCTCCGCCCTCGCCGAGGCAGGCGCAACTATGGACGAGGTAGTCCGGGTCCGGTACATGTTCGCATACCGCTCCGATTTCCCCAAGTGCTGGGACGTCCTGCAGAGGTATCTCGGCGGTGCCCGGCCGGCGGCTACCATGATTGTCACGGGCTTGATGGAGGAGGCCATGAAGGTGGAGATTGAGGTTACGGCAAGGAAAGGCTCGGCTCGCGCAACTACTGCTACTACTATTTCAGGGGATGATGCTCCGCCATTGTAGAGCTACCTCCCATATAATACACCTTCTATAGACAAATACCTAGGCAACAATTAGTTGATTTGATAACAGCCATTCGTAGTCCATTTGAGATGAACATTTCAACTACCATTGGATCAGTTGCCTATGCCAGTCATACTAGATATTTTCCGTCTGTTGGTGGAAGCAGCGCTTATGCCATTCAGGGGGTATCCCATTGATGAAATGCCACACTACCGATAGCTGTCGGATCTCCGGGCACAAGCAGCATAAGAACTTTCTGGGCATAAAAGAATTGCTGCCTGCCGATTGGGTAGGTTCTCCAAAGACCTGGCGACCGAGCCAAGGGATTGACGCACAACTGACGCTACGATCACAAGTGCCTGCATGGAGAGAGGCTTTTCTTCTGAGCAATTTGGCATGAATAGAAGAGCTGCACACAGCTAAGTCACGGACGAACCAGTGCCGGGTTTCAAGATAAATAAGGTGCAGACTCCATTGTCTAGCCATCTTTGATAGTCTTCGCGTTTCCTCCAGACGAGGTAAATTGTGTGTAGAACAGCTTTAGGCCTTGAACATTTCCAAGATCTTTTCTTGAATACTAAGAAGGGCGAATGGACTCATAAAGGTATTAATGATCTAAGATGTGTCTATTTTCTCTTGAGGAGGGCAAGCCACTTTTGATAACCAAATTACCCTTTGAAGCGTTTGATACCCCTCAACTCCAGAGTATGACTTGTTAAGCTCCGAGACCAGAAAGACAAGGTTTGAAATGGCACAGACAGGCGAAATAGCTGAGATGAGAAGGGATACGGGATGCACGAGGACACAGGCGGACACAGGCGGACACAGGCTGACACACATGGAAAGGGTCGGAAGGGAGCGAAAAGGTGTCGTAGAGCACACCATCCATCATCAGGCATTATGGGCTATGCATGGCAATGGGGTGAGTATGAGTATGTCATGTCGTGTCATAGTCACAAAGACCTCTTTCAAAGTTCGCGGGGGCTGGGAACAAAGTGAGCTTGTTACCAGAAAAGCAGGGCATTGTACACATGTTTGTTGTATTCAATATGTAGGTAGTGTTCACTTCCCTGGTTACAAGGTAAGTAGGTAAGTGAGTGCACTGTTTAGGCGGGCTGAAGACTGAATGGAGTTGTGGTTACAAGGCTGAAGCTGAAAGAGGTCCGTGCGAGGGGTACTTAATTGGTGCCTGTTACTGGCGGGGTTTCCTTGAGTCCTGGACTGGATTTGGAACTGACCAACCTGAACTCATGACTGGATTCTTGACTGCCTTGCCTGCCTTAAGCCTTTTCCCACTCAACTCATCCACTCCTGTCAAGTCCGTCGCGGCAACACCGACGAGGCCGCTTGCTTTCTTACCTTCAGAAAGCATCACCTCACTCATGCTGAAATTGTTCACTTTTCAGTAAGTCACGATACCAACGAACACTCATATTGCGTATTTCTTTTCTCGTTTTCGATCTCTTTGCCTCAAACTCAGGCTTTCTGCCACCAATCAACAGAAGTCAGACCACGTTTTTGTTGCCGCGACTTGAGCTTGTCCGTCGGCTGGGTACCGCTTCTTTTAGGTAGCAGAAAGGCTGCCTAGCAGGTCATTCACTCCATCGTCCACACCACCACCACCACTACTACTCACTACCACTACTGTAACTCCAACCAAAAGGTAAGGTCCCCACGTCAATACGCTTTCATCCTCTCCAGGCATCACGAAGACCCCTCCATCCCTCCATTTATTACCTTCCACCTACCAACTCTGGCGCGCTCTGCATTGCTTTTCTACATTTCTTCCGCTCTTTATTCCTTGCTTGCATAGCGCTCTTGCACAGATTCGACGGCTTGGCTTTCGCGTCACTGCCTCTGTTACATCGCCGACAACAACTAACTGCTTAGTGTGCAGCAGAGTCCGATCTGGCCTGAAACAATCGCCAACCTCAACAACCCTACCGTCCTCGACGCTGGGTCTTCTCAGCAGAGCCTGAACCATCCACAACTCATACAGTTTCCGACAGCTTCGGCCAGTCAACTGCTTTCATCATGTCGCGGCCAGCACCCACCGTCATGATGCCCCCGGCCCCCAACCGGGAGGACATCGCTGCGACCTGGGAGTACCTTCAGGCTGGTATCTCCAAGATCATGATCAACCTACAAGACGGCATGGACATGGGAACGGTAAGCCATCCTCTTTTGCCCCCCATCCTCTCTCTCCCTCCCTCTGTCGGACCGCGCTGACTGACGTCATTTAGTACATGGGTATCTACACGTGAGTCGTACACTTCATGAGCTGACCCTTTGGAAATGTGCTAACGAGGCGATAGTGCTGTGCACAACTTCTGCACGTCGCAAAAAGCCGTCGGCTTGTCGCAGGCAGGCTCAGGTGCCGCGCACAGAGGAGGTACGCATTTCACGCCCCCCAGAACCAGAAGCAACATCCTAGCTAACAATAAGTAAGCTCATCTTCTGGGCGAAGATTTGTACAAGAAGCTGATCGAATACCTGAACGACCATTTGGCCGACCTCCTGGAGCAATCCAAGGCCCATGCGGAAGAGGCCCTTCTCACCTTCTACATCCGAGAATGGGACCGGTACACCACAGCCGCCAAATACATTCACCACTTGTTCCGATACCTCAACCGCCATTGGGTCAAGAGAGAGATGGACGAAGGCAAGAAGGGCACACATGACGTATACACGCTCCATCTTGTGCAGTGGCGCACTCAGCTCTTTGAGAAGGTGTCAGAGAAGGTCATGTCAGCTGTATTGATGCTGGTAGAGAAGCAAAGGAACGGCGAGACTATCGAGCACGGCCAGATCAAGCAAGTCGTCGACTCGTTCGTGTCTCTAGGTCTTGATGAGCATGACAGCTCTAAGTCAACTCTCGATGTATACCGATACCACTTCGAGAAGCCCTTCTTGCAAGCCACCTCCGAGTTCTACGCCGCCGAGTCTACCCAGTTTGTCGCCGAGAATAGTGTGGTTGAGTACATGAAGAAGGCTGAGGCACGACTGAACGAAGAGGAAGAGCGTGTCCGCATGTATCTGCACCAGGACATCGCGACCCCCTTGAAGAAGGCTTGCAACAAGGCCCTGATCGCTGATCACTCGACTCTCCTCCGGGACGAATTCCAGATCCTGCTTGACAACAACCGAGAGGATGACATGAAGCGCATGTACAACCTCCTCAACAGAATTCCAGATGGTCTGGATCCCCTCAGGCAGAAGTTCGAGACTCATGTTAGAAATGCTGGCCTCGCGGCTGTCAGCAAGGTGGCCTCGGATGCTGAGAAGCTGGAGCCTAAGGTCTATGTTGATGCTCTGCTGGGTGTGCACACGCAGTACCAGGGCTTGGTGAAGCGGGCCTTCAATGACGAGCCTGAGTTCACCAGATCTCTCGACAATGCTTGTCGCGAGTTCGTCAATCGCAATGAAATTTGTAAGGCGGGCTCCAACCGGTCACCTGAACTTCTCGCCAAGTACACCGACGTGTTACTGCGTAAGAGTGGCACTGGTGTCGAGGAGTCCGACTTGGATGCGGTCTTGACACAGATCATGACGGTGTTCAAGTACATCGAGGACAAGGACGTCTTCCAGAAGTTCTACTCAAGAATGCTAGCCAGACGTCTTGTTCACAGCACATCCACCTCTGATGACGCCGAGACAAGCATGATCAGCAAACTGAAAGAGGCTTGTGGTTTTGAGTACACCAACAAGCTGCAACGCATGTTCCAGGACATGCAGATCTCCAAAGACCTCAACCAAGGATTCAAGGATCACACAAAAAGCTTGCAACTTGAGAAGCAGCCTCTTGACTCAACGTACTCAATTCTTGGAACCAGCTTCTGGCCGTTGGCGCCTCCTAATACGACGTTCAACCCGCCTGCTGAGGTCCAATCTGATCTTGACCGGTTCACCCGGTTCTACAAGAACAAGCACGAGGGACGTAAGTTGACATGGCTTTGGCAACTTTGCAAGGGTGAGGTCAAGACTGGCTATTGCAAGAGTCAGAAAACGCCATATACGTTCCAGGTCAGCGTGTATCAAATGGCTATTCTACTCTTGTTCAACGAGAAGGATGTGCACAGCTACGAAGATATTGCATCCATAACCCAGCTGACACCAGATGCACTCGATGGTGCTCTTGGCATTCTTGTGAAGGCAAAAGTTCTTCTCCAGAAGCCCGACTCTGATAAGCCGGGCAGCCAGTCCTACCATCTGAACTACGACTTCAAGAACAAGAAGATCCGAATCAACCTCAATATCGGTACTAAGTCGGAAGCCAAGCAGGAGGAAGTTGAGACCAACAAGACAATTGAGGAGGACCGCAAGCTGGTTCTGCAAGTAAGTGCACCATTGCCTGTCCCTACATATGGAAGATGCTAATCAAGGATATGTAGTCGGCCATTGTCCGAATCATGAAGGCCCGCAAGAAGATGAAGCACAATGTGCTCGTAGGTGAGACGATCTCGCAAATAAAGGGACGTTTCGTCCCCAAGGTCGGCGATATCAAGAAGTGCATCGAGATCCTACTCGACAAAGAGTACCTTGAGCGCCTCGACGATGATGAGCTTGGATATCTGGCATAAGTGCTCCCATTAAGATAGACCAATCAACCACACGCTCTGGGCTGGCTCTCGGGGTCGGCCCTCACGAGTTGTACGAATATCCATTAGCAACGGGCCTCCCATCAAACATTTGGCGGCCCTTACGATGAATCACCGAGGCAAAGGATTTTTGGTGACAGGTGGGCTTACCACCACAAGCGTAATCGGATGCTCTGGCTGGTCACATAACAGAAGGCCGTCCACCAAGCTGGTACGCATAGGCAGAGGTTACAGATAGATTCTATATCGACTTCTGGGAAGACCTAGTTGATCAGAATGGTGGCCACCATTCTGTTGTTAAAGTATGGATCAGCAAGAGACATGGGTCTGGGGCAAGCAGTCTATATCGCAACACCCAAAAGATACAACTTGCCGCGTGCCCTAGGTACTTCTCGTAGATCCTAGCAGGGCATAATGAAATAGCAGTCGCAAGCAATGAACTCCTCTTTTTCTTTCGGATATGTCTTGGCATAGTGGTGAATGATTCTTCCAATGATTCTTTTCTTCCTACACCTCTCCTTTCCCAATCCGTGTGCTCCAGGTCAAGATGCGCTGTATATTACTTAGATCACCCAAATCTCGCATTAACGACTCCGTAGAATATTGAAGCAATGTATGCAGTATATTTAAGTTTAGGAAGTTGAATAACAATGCCAGTTAATCCTTTGCCCAACCATATAACACCCAACGCTCTCCCCGGCCCATGTTATGTTGACCAACGATACAAAGCTCCTAGAACGCCAAAATCTGCAAGTAACGCCGGTTGGTATAGTTATGTGACATGAGACCCGTTTCCGCCCCTTTTCTCTTTCTGGTCCGATCTGAAGGACGTCTCCGTCTCGCTCGTCTGGCCAGCTGATGGGCGGTCATAGCACACGGGGGCTGTTTTATACAGCTCGGTTGCCCCCTCTTCCCAATATTACAGATAGACACTGCTCATCACAGTTTATTCTTTCTGGTCGTAAATTATTTCTTCCTTTCTCTCTTTATTTCCATTCCCGCTAGTCGATTCCTTTCAACCGATCTACCAGCCGGAACAACATAATGACAAAGGTGAAGATCCAGGCGACCACAGCGCAGACTAACAAGCCTAGGTAAGGGCTGTAGTTGTGCCATTCACCGTGCGATTCCCTACTCTGCAATTCTCGGGTCTGCAGGGCGAGGGCCGTTGAGACGGCTTTGAGTATGATGAAGAGGACGTCAATGAGGGTGAGCGAGGCCTTTTCCACGGCGGACCTCAGGCCAAGCGGCAGCCCTGTGAACTCGTCGTACATCATGTAGAGGATATAGGGGATGGCCAAGGAGTCGATTACGATGGAGGCGACAGCCTGGCTCCGGAGCGTATGAAGCTCGTCCATCCTGAGAAGCTCGGTCGCCAGGCCTAGAGAGCCGAGCGACATGCTAAGCGCAATAAGGCGGACGATGGGCGGCAGCAGGGGGCTCAGCAGGATCATGCGCTTGAGGCGGAAGGCGAGGGTCTTGCGCCTTTGCGAAGCGGGGGGCGGGGTCTTGGTTATGAGGGGGTTGTTCAGGCCCGGGTACTGGGCCTCGAGCTGGTCCTGGGAGATGAGGTGGGTGGGGCGGTCGGCGCAGCCGTTATAGCGCCGCGTCGAGTCCATGAAGTCGCGCCACTTCTCGTAAGGGTCGACGTTGGGCGGGCGGTAGCCGGAGCCCATGATGAAGGGCTCGCTGGAGCGTAGGTGGTCCCATTTGCGGCCCGGGCGGTCGGCACGCTTCCGCATGAAGACAGGGCGCCGGAACTTGCGTAGGTCCTCCGGGTCCACCCAATGATCGTAACCGTCGCGCGAGACGCGGCGCACCTGCCCCGGGCGCGTCGGTCCCTCGGTGTTGCGTCGTGGCGGCGGGCGGATGGGGCTGGGGACGCGGACGCCCGGCGGTGGTCCTCGTGTGTCGACCCATGGGGGAACGGATCGGACTGGCGGGGGGACCATGGTGTTGTCGTCGTCAGGGGGCGGCGACTGATGGCCACTGCGGCTGCGGCTGCTACGGCGACAGCTTCTCGGAGGGGAAAACGCTATTAGGTAGTGATGTTGTGGTAGCGAGAGAGGAGAAAGAGGATGTTGGGTATCGTGGTAGCAGCCGTCATTGAAGACAATACGCCCGACTCCTTATGGTTTCTCCGTTCTCGCTATTGGTGATAAATTCTCGACGTGGCGGAGCAACACAATCCCATCGTTCTACCCAAGAGTTGTAAACTGTATGTCGCGTTCAATTGAGCATGATAGGCAAGTTTTGTCGCGTTAGGCTTCTCGGGTTTGGGTGGTGCGGTCGAATTAAGATAAACGAATGGCAGGGCGTATGTTGACTAAGATTAGTTGTTGGAGGGCGACAGTAAAAAAAAGATTCGAAGTTTATCGAAACGAAAGACGCGAGATCAAGAGACCAAAAACGGCGGACTTCGGAGGGAACTATTTTTTTCTTCTTCTTCTTCTTCTTCTTCTTCTTCTATGGAAATTGATCCAGCCACCAGTATGGCCTAGTAAGTAAGTGAGTGAGTAAAGTAAGTTAGTTCGACGATGGGTTTTGGCGAGAGGAGGAGGTCGGCGGGCGCTTAATAGCCCACAGAATAAGCATGCATCGTTGGACGGGTAATGAAAGATGCAGTCGGACAGCTGAGGCGATCCTTCCAAGGATTTTGTTTGTGCAAGCTTCGCTTTGGCCCATCTGGGCCAGTGACGAGCTTGCAATTTCGAGCAAGGGTAGGAGCTCGAACGATTTCAACGATTTTCAGTGGGGAAAGGCCCAAGGGCCCCAGCCAGAGCCCGACGTCACTACCTGCTACTTGGGGCTACTACTTTGGGGGAGGGTCAACTGTGGAAATTCCAATCTCAGATGGCATTTTCCTCCTGCTATTCACGGATATCTGGCACCATGCTCAGCATGCCTGCTCTCACCTTGCTACGGCGGCGGCAGCGAGTCAGACACAGTTGCAGCGAGATCTATAGGCTACATGAGCTAGCCTGCAAGCCTGCTCACCTTATTAGCGTCCAATGCCCCTGACCTTGCAGACAGACTGCAGCAAGTCGTCACTGGCCGGTCCTCCGCTAATACATACATACCTAGGTACCTAAATCCATAGGTCGGAACACACTCCATCTACCTGGAGAGAGAGAGTGGGCACTTCCAACAAGCTTCCTTCCACTAAAAACGTGCACCTGTTACTGGCACCGTAGCACGTTTCGGCCTGGTCACTTACGTCAATCCACCAGAATGCTGCATTGACGTCGAAATTCCCATAAATTTTATAAGGCGCCCTCCGTGGGAAAGCCGCCACCCAGCTCACACCCACTTCGTTGATAAGCCCCTCCCTCTCTTGCGGCGGCCTCTCAAACTCCAAGTTTACCAGACTTTTTGCAATTTTGAGCAACACAGATTTCGATCCGCCATAGGAAAAACCATGAGGCTCTACCTCCTCCCGATATCGACACGCCGGACCTTGCTGTACTGCGAGCGCTTCAATGTCCAGTCCGCCCAGAAGAAGACGTTAGTCGACAACGTCACCTCGCGCGCCGCCACTCTGTGGGCGAATTGGGAAAAGAAGGAGTCGGGGTGGCAACGCAAGATCGTCGACTACGGCAACCACGCGCTGCGGAGGATTCCCTACGAGGAATGGGGACTGAAGAGTGTCCCGCCGCTGTCCGCCCGCCGCCGCGATGAAGAGCTCAAGGGCCAAGACAGAGTCGAGCTCGTGTTCCCCGACACCGTCATACCCACGAGCAAGGCCGTTTCCGTCCTCCGGACCCTCGGCACCGAGCGCGAGTCGTTACACAAGAGGAACCTGATGTGGTGTCTTATCGGCATGCCCATTACTATACCCTTTGCGCTGGTTCCAGGTCAGTAATACCTCTCTTCGTGGATGGTGCAGGAGAGACTTCTCAGTCGAGGCCAAAGATTAACATCTGCCATCTGATGTATAGTGATACCCAACCTTCCCTTCTTCTATCTCGTTTACCGTGCGTGGTCGCATTGGCGCGCCATGGCCGGAGGAAAGCATATACAGTTCCTGCTATCGAATAACTTGTTGGCGTTAACGCCCTCGCCGATACTAAATAAGATATACCCCTCAGTTCTGGCACCTTCAAGTGAAGGCGCGGAGAAGGCGGCCAAGCACCCGTCCACTAGCGAGGTGCCCAACTCGGAAAAGGAGGCCATGCTATTGTCAGAGACCAACGAGCGGGAGCTCGCCAAAGCACTTAACGTACCCGAGCTAGAGGTCGAGGTTGAGCGCGCCATGTGGCAGGTCCAACACGCCATTAGGAAAGCAGAGGAGGAAAGGGTAGCGAAGCAGCAGCAACCCGCTTCGGAAACTAAAACCAAGGATGAGTAGAGACGGCGAAGACCCAAGCATGGGATGGATGCATCAACGTGGCCATGGCCCCAGAACGGCGAAGGCCCATGTCCGCCGATCCGGCCGACTCTTTTGGACGAACAAACGAACACGACACGTACTTATTACGACCTGTAAAATGATTCAAGTGGCATTATAGAGTAGGCTCAGTCCTCACACATGTATTACGATTTATATAGATGTAAAAAGTCTCAACTATATATGATTTTCACGACGATGAAGTTGCCCCATCATGGCCTCCACATCGACTCCATTCGGGATTGGGATACCGAAGGCATCCAAGAATCGGAAGGGCCAGTGTCAGCAGGGGTTCCGTGCGAATAGGGGTATTCCACCTGGGGAGGTAGGTGGTGATCCATGGTTGTGAGTCCCCGCTTAGCCGTCAAATATTCTGAGGACTAGATAACGATGTGTCTTAAAAGTCAACTGCTAAATTGATGGCTCATACACGTATGCCTCTCCTAATCCGATAAATGCACACTGGTAACTGGGACCCCTGAACTTATTGAAGAGCTGACGTTGGCATCCCGTGGGGGGCAAGGTGCCAGAAGAGGGTTATACTCGATAACTTAGAAGCCGCTAAAGATCTTGGGCGGAGCGTCTCTTGAACCTGGTGGCACTTACATGTTACCGTCACGCCATTTCCAATAGTCACTGGCAGGATCCTATGTGGCCTGAAGGTCCGTCTCTGGCCCACGCCGTTCGTTCCTGTGCTCGGGCGTGGCTAGTTGGAGGCATATATGCCCTCACATCCTTCATCATAATGACCCGTCACCTGTGACCACCAGTCCTGCTGCATCACCTTAAAGACTTAGGTCTTAGCGCACTCGCTCAGCTGGCCTCGACCTAGGCAGATACATGGGGCGTCTTATCCCGCCGCGGTTCAACACCGTTGAGGAAGAAAAAGCGGCACCGGTGAGGCTGGCGGCAGCTGATGAGCGCCTTAAGAGAGGAACAATAGACAATTGGCAGCCACAACCGGCACAGTGCCCCTTGTCAGTTTGTTTGGGGGACTGACTAGGTATAGGGACGGAGCGGTTCAAAGCATGTATGTGGCTGACCGCGATGCATGCATAGTGCATTATGTGTATCTGTTTATTTTTTGTTCTTCTTTGCATATTTCCGCGCAACCCCCACGGGCAACCCTAGTCTGTCTGTCGATCAGTCTACGGGTCAACACAACCTCTTAAAGTAGCAGTACATCCATCCACCCACCTGGTGATCAAGCGGGTGGGAGGCGCCGGGTAGCTATGTATTTACCATGTATGAAACTCGTCTATTATCAGCAGCACGAGAACAGCGTTTGCGACCACATGGCCCTTTTAGGCAGGCGTACCTGTCAATCCGGGAGGAGTTCAGCCGGCCTGGGGCATGTGAGTAGTACCTAATCCGTGCATGCGAATGGGCAGGCAATAGATACATATTCTTCTCTACTTCTTAATCTATCAAAGTAATATATTAGTTAGTTATACTGTCAAGTTATCGAGTTCAATGTGATTAAGAAGTATCGGGATTCTTCCCACAGCTGGATACCCTGCATTTCCGCACCAAAAGCAACGAAAGAAGCAAGCCAAAGCACGTTATCATTCATGGGCCCCATCCGGAATGCACCATCGGGCTGTTCGGGTGATTGACTGTAGTCTCTCCCGCCGAGCCGCTGCTGCTTACCATTTCCTTGGAGGAGGAGGGGTGGGCGGGTGTTCTGGCCATGGCGATCAGCCTGCACTCTCTTTTCGTGCCGGAGTGATGGAAGTATCCAATGCACTTTAGGTATTGGTCAAATTAAGAATTTTACATCACTGCAACTTGCGGACGTCCAACTCGGCAATAATTTCCAAGGCAAAGGAAGCTCCACTGCTCGCTCATACACTCAAAAAGGACGACGCCAGGGATAGAGAGTGGACTCGCGGCTGAGTGTAACTTGCATCGATCTATTGATGAATGCGGCCGGTCTAACCGCAGGGCGTTCTCATCACGTAGAGGGACCATATACCTTGGTCATTTATTGAAGTTAATCTTCTGGGAATGATGTATTTTTAGACCAGTCTGTCAATGCTGAGCATACATGTAGCTAATACGCTCAGAGTGTCATTCAATATATATCACTAGATGATCGCCCCAGGGACAAGAGGCACGGGAGCTGTGAGCTTCTTTACTTAATGGAGGTGTTGGGTAGTAGTTCCATGTATATAAAGTAACTACATATATTATAATAAAGTTTTTATCTTATTTCTAATATATATTTCTATACTAGTATACTGGCTGTAATTATGTATTAAAGTTGTACTTCAAACCGACATCTGGGCTCTGGATACTACGGAAAAGAAATGTCAGGCCACATTCATTCAATCACTCACTCAGTCATCGGCTAGAGTCAGACAAATAGAGGTCATGATTGAATAGGGCCGAGCAGTTGCATTAAAGCTCAATGTATCGGCATCGCGGCCGAGTGGTGGGAAACGGTCAGGCGAGTATTCTACGTGATGCAAGTGCAAAAGATGGGCGAGGGCTGGTTGATGAGGGCAGAATCCAAACAGACAAACGAGGGAAGCAGAAGACAAAATGAAAGATCCAGAACATTGGCTGATTTTGCTTGGCGTGCTGCTCGCTTCGAATTCCTCCCTTTTCGCTGACCGGCTTCTTTGTGACACCCGAACCGGGGAGGGGGCGGCGAGAAACACTGACTGCTGCAGGTTTCTGCGCTCATTCAACTGTCTGCCTGCCTGTTTGCCTGTTTGCCCCTATCTACTGAACATTTTTGCATATCAGGGACGAAAAAACCGTCCACGTATGTCTCGTATGCAACAAGTAAGTAGGTAGTCATCAATACGAGCTGCTGGGGACGGTATGGATCTGCAGAAGTGCATCTGGTTGGCTAGCAGCGTTGAGAAAAAAGTAAAGGTAACTTGAAGGGGACATGGTGATGATGCGATGCAGCTTTCTGCGCTTGCTTCCTCAGCCTCAAAACTCGCCTTCTCCAATATGATTTGCTCTCTTTACCTGCCCCAAAAACTTGTTTTCCAACGTGCCCAATGCTCAGATAAGAGTGGTTGGCTGGCCCATCAACTCCGACCACCTGTGACTGACCACCTACACCGATGATGATAGTGCATTTCTTGCTTCTTCACCATGCTTACACTCCATCTTCCGCCGGGATAAGCCGCAGGCTGCTGACCACCACTGTTCATGACACCTTACACCCACCTCAATCGTAGATGAGCATCAGAACAGCAGAACACCATCATACAAGTTTTGGGACTGTTTGCTATCTACATGAAACACATACATACATACATACATACATACATAATGTGTCATATATCAGTTCAGATATAAGTACCTGATAACAGCGTGACGAAGCCAGAAGACCCCCAACTTGGACATCCCGACCTTTATGTATGTGTCAGCTAAAGCCTGCAAGCCTACGAAAACCAAAGGTCTTGTTTTCCTCGTTATCTGCGATCTATTCTCTTCTGCTGCAAGCCACCCGGTACCGTGGGGTGTATTCGGGATCGAACTGATGCTATTTCTACGACAGCTTGAGAGAGGGTGGAGGCGACTGTAGCGCGTTCTGTATTTGTACATATGATATGTATGTGTATGTATGATGTATGTACGTAGGAATGACACTTCCATCTGGCTGGCAATGCTTAATCGCCGGGTATTGCCTGCAGGAGATAAGCTGTACGCGCTGTTGTGTGACAACAAGACCGAACAGGGGGGAAGCCTCGCGCTCCAAATACTGAGAACCATGCCCAACAAGATAACAGATGACATGGCTCGAAAATAGCCATGGTGAGTACTTGGAACTGCGAGGACTCATTTCCCCAACCCGTACTCTGTATTCATCATATCCAAAGCAAATGAGAGCCCCAAGCGTTTTTCTCTCGTAGATCGCCGTAAACTACCTCTGTACGCCCGCCAAAAAGTCGCCCATAACGCCATTGGCAGTGCTCTTAAAATATGAAGTGCCCAGCCCAAGAATTGAATAGATCAATGCTATGCATGATTAGAAAAGTATAACAAGATATAGCCTTGTAACATATTTCCATAAAGGGCCAAACGTGGGACATGAAGATGACGGTAGTGATAATGCAACTAGTCCACCCTTTTGTTTATATTCCATATAACCGTCTGCTTAAACGCTGTAAATCACAAGCCTCGGAAATGTATATGACGGTTTTGTACAAAAAAAAAAGGAAAGTGCAGTGTGCAAGCAATAAGCCCGAATAATGAAAAGGCTGGCTGTACTCATGCTGTGACGGTTGAGTTTCTCTTCAGGCCAAGGAATGTCCAGCGTTTTTTCTCCTTTGGAACCGCCTGTGGTTCAGGGCTTTGTATATCTCGTTGAGTTTTACTGAGCCGCCGTGTGATTTTTGGCATAAGCGGCTTTTTGCTGTCATTTTCTGTCGCTTTTGGGGCCGGCGGATCCAAAGATTTGGCTGCAGTGGCTGCTGCATCAGTACCCGGTTTAGAAGAGGAAGGCGCCGTTGGACCCCATTGGTGCGTGTCAATATCCGTCTCGCTCGGTCGACGAGATTTAGATAGTCGCCTTCTGCCCGGCTTGGAAACTTGTTCAGACCGAGGTTGTCTCGCCTCTACGGGTAATACAACCTCGGTTTGAGCAGGTTGCTGAGGCTTGGCCGTAATAACAGAATCTGTAGTGTTTTGTTGTAACGACGCAAACGAGGATGTCGAGTTATGATTTGTTTTTGACATCAGGGAGCTTGGGGCCGTAGATCCGGAGTTGTGAGCAGAATTACGGGCCGACGAGGAAGAAGATACCGATGATGCTGACTTCGAGTCTGAGTGACTAGCGGCCGTGTGCTCAAAGGTCTGGTCGAAATGAAGCGTGGGAAGAGATGGGACAGGGGGTATCGACGGATCATTGCGGATTGTTCGTGGGTCGATCGGTTGTGGTTTTGTGAAATGAGTGCTCCTTGCAGCTGGAGGATAGTATCTGTCAGACCCGGATGTCTTCCTTTGATGGGCTGGGTGCAGGTGGTGGAGGCTGCCGCTCTCTGATGAGTTGGTTCGAGATGGGATTGGTCTGCTAAACGAGCTGGGTGGCGGGCCATGAGAACCAGCCTTGGTGCTTGATTTCCTTGATTTCATCTCGAGGTCGTCTTCAGAGCCAACCGAGGCGCCAGAGCTGTTGGTTTTAGCAGTACCTATACTACTTGTTAGTTCCATTTTTACCACGTTCGGAGTTCGGTCCTGACCTCTGCTGGACAGCGCACTCGCTCTCCCGGATGGGGTCATCGGGACTGCGACACCAGGAGCCATCGGTGGGATCCACTCGGGCTCCTTCCCCTTGCGGCTGCTCTGGTAGGTATAATAGTCAAGCCGAGACTCGCTTTGGGGCCGGAGAACTGGTGTTCCGCTGTAGCTGTAGTTGTATGAAGACGAATAAGAAATATATGGCGTGGATGTGTTGTCTCGAGGGTAACCTTTTGTGTGGACAAGATTGGTCCCCATGGCACTTCTCCTGCGATGTTGCTCCAAAATTCTCGGGCGTTCCTCGTCTCTCCAACTCGAAGGTGTACCAGCCATGGCATCGAGTGCAGCATGAGTAGGAACATGCTTGTAGGGCTTCTTCGCTTCTTCGTCTTTGGTCTTCTCGGCCACCTTGGCAGTGTGTTCCTTGGCTTGCTGCCGTCCTTTCCTAATGATGGAGAACATCGCCCCTTACAGACACGATGACTTGGCAATGTAGAGCTAGTTGAAGACCGCCAACAGGATATCCCAGAGCGAGGGGGCGGAAGTTAGTGTGAGCGACACCTTGAAGAAGCACTAGTCCGCAGCTATAGCAAATCAAGCACCGGCTGGCGATGATGCGACAAACTGTTGGCCAACACAAGAACCGAGATTTGACGGAGGACTTGCTGATCAGAGTGAAAGATGGCAAACCAAGAGTTATACAATGGGCGGGCAGAGTTCCAAGAGAAATGGCCGAGACACCATATATATGTTCTGGCCCAAGTCG
Organism: Apiospora arundinis; assembly: GCA_039105305.1. Taxonomy (NCBI): domain Eukaryota; kingdom Fungi; phylum Ascomycota; class Sordariomycetes; order Amphisphaeriales; family Apiosporaceae; genus Apiospora; species Apiospora arundinis. Next base: position 4,166,654 of record JAPCWZ010000004.1, read on the forward strand.
AATAATAATACGCTTCCAAGCTAGCAGGCTCCAGATATCGACGGGTACACTAGTAGTATTTCCCTACTTTAGTAGAGCCCACGGCTTTTCACGAGCCGAGCGGAGCACTCGGAGAGATCGTCAGGACGAGGAATAATGAAATCAGTGCGGGCCCACGGACTGCGGATGAGCACAACAATCATTGGTAGTGTCCAGCTAGCAGAGGGGTGTTTGGTTCAGGGGAGATGATAGATGCTGCGGGCTTCAATAACACAAAAGGCGACTGGCAAGGAGAACGAGCGGGGATGGATGCTTGGCTTCAGGCAGTGGCTGTGGTGTGTGCCTCTGGCAGGTCGAAAAGGTTGAACGAGCGAACAGGTGGGAAGCAATCGCTGTCGAGGATTCCAAGGGAGAAGCAGTGCGAGCGTCTTTCTTATTTGTAAATTCTAGAAGATGTAAGAGAAGAGCGGGTCGAGAGTCTCAAGCTTGTGAAGCACAAAAAAAACACAATGGCTTGGTGGCGTTCTGTATCCCGGGCTAGGACAGCGCAGAGAGTCGCACCAATAGTGCGTAGCGGCGTGGTGGACGTGGTGGACGTGGTGGACGTGATGGAATCGGATTAGGACAGAGGAATGAGAAAAAGACAGGTTGATGGGGGCCTCCTATGCAGTCAGAGACACCACCTAGTCCTGGGCAACGTGCCTAGAGAAAAGCAAGCAGATGGGGAGGAAGGAGACTCTTGCCATGCCATGCCATGCCATGCGTCCAGTCTTTCCCGACAAGCGAAGAACAAGCAATGGTCAATACTTTGCTCTCTTGGCGCTCTCTCCAGCCATGTATTGGTATTGGTGTCAGCAGACAATCAGTTGGATCAATCGATCTCCCCCCAGTGTACATGTCATAATGTAGCATTTGATACGGTATGGTGAGCCCAAGTAGGCATAGCACAGGTCTTGATAGAACGGAGAAGCCTACGATGCCAGTCCCATCTGCGGTACGAGGTGCAGCAAAGCAAGCCCGACTGCCCGAATTGCCCGACCATTGATTTGATGGGCACATCCCAGTCTCTTGGGGCCATTGCAGCCATTGGGGCTATTAGGGCCATTGCTGGTGCCATGTCGCCGGAAAGCCACGAAGGGAAGGTACATTGGTGTGAGTGGTATGGCATGGATCAGACGTCTGCAGGTGGGGGGATCTCTTGGCTGGACTGCGAGTTCGTATTGGGATGGGGATGGGGCAGTCAGTGGGCAAGGGCAAGTAAGTACCCCTACAAACAAACATTCATAGCTAGGCTCGCCGGGCTGCCGGTGGTTCCTCAAGGTCATGCAGCACATATACTAATATTGATAAGCCGGCCGGCTTGTGGCGCCGGTAGACTGTTGGCAAGAGATAGGTATCGTGTGCAAGGCCTTTTCTTCACATTTATTGATGCGATGGTTGCTGTGCAACAACAATCACTCGACGAGTGCCTGTTCAGGAGAGTTGCATACTGGCCAATGTTGTGCTCATGTTCCTGTATCAGAGAAAGTCAATGGTCGATGGGTCAGAAATTGTTTTCCACCCCAGACTTTGCTAGGACAGGGTCCGGCTTAATGACACATGCACCAAGCCGTTTGGTTGGGAACCTGGATTTACGGCTGAATCCGAATTAGGTAATATGGCGATCCAGCTCTAATTCGTACATACATTGATGTATATATGGGTTTAAAGGCCTTTATGTGTACAAGTATGTACCTGTCCCTGCGCCTTCATAAAAAATGATACGATCGCCAACAAGCTGCCAAAAATATCGATCGAACCAGACCGGTGCCAGGGTTCTGGGCAGGGTGCGTAGGCATGGTGCCGGCGGGTCAGCACGGGTCTTCCAGCCGCATCTCGGCCAGAACCAGAACCAGAACCAGAACCAGAACCAGGGCGGCGGGAATGGTGCTGTTTCCACGAAGCACCAAACACAAACATTTCAAAATACATGGTATGTATGGACTCGGCTTGAATGGGAGACTATGAGTTAGTTCATGCTCTATCTAAATGTCGCCGAACTCTAACAGAGTTTAAGTGTGAGTTCTCCTTGGATTAAGAGTTGAAGAGTTGAGCCGATCGTACTAGGTGCAGAACGCCAATCTGGTGCTATCATTGACATTCTGGGTAGACGACTCTTCAACACAAGAGTATGCATCTTTCTTCGGGGCATGCAGTGTCTGATCCAAACCGTACTTACGTACAGCTCATACAAAATTCAGCCTCACTCCATTTTGAGTCTGACCTGTCCACGAATGGCAACGGTCTTGAATATAATGGCCGAATTTGTCAGGGGCTGAGAGCTGCAGGGTAGGGGTCAGGGCCTGGATGCGGATCGTCTACCTATAGATTGACCCGCCCCGGCTGGCCTGGCGAGCGCGGAACTAGCATGATGGAGAAGATGATAACCATGACCAGCATCATCCTTGTTTTCCCCAAAGGCTCGACATACTGAAGAAATGTTTGCGTCAGCCATGTCAGAATAAGGGTTTTGGTGCATTCAGGTGCGCGTATCATACTACTTTTTTTTTTTTTTTTTTTTTTTTTTTTACCAGCACCTAATGTTTTGAGTTCATGACTGTGGCTGTTTCGGTCTGGGCCGACCCCTACGAATCACACCGGACTCGGGCCGCGGTTCCAACAGACGCGGGGAAATCGGGTCAAGCCTGCCATCTGATATTCTACTGGAGGACGACCGCCGTACTAAAGAGCCGGAAGCGAAGCCCAGCTGGAGCTCCAAACTTTCGTATGACGACGCAGTCGATGTCGAGCGATGCGGAAGATCATTCATTGTACAATGAATTTCTGGGCTAACATAGTCCCCTCTCCACTCACGATGGTTTCAAAGATCTGTCGATCTTAATAGATGAAATAGATAAGTACCTTTGGCATTCAGCCCGTGGATTACTCCGCAGCTCTAACGCTAAGGTATAAGTTGGGGGCTAGAAGCAAACCATACTGATGATCAATGATGAGGCTATCAGAACGCTGCTGTATCTGAAAGTGAGCCTCGCTGTCTGTTTACTTATACGCTGATACACTGCGGATAGATCACTCTGTTCGTATACCTAAGAAGCATGCCAGGATTTCTACAAGTAGTAACAGTTCCCCCATATCATATAGGCATCTGCTGAAACCATCCTTTGGCTGGCTTTATATGTATGTCCAGAGGCCCTTGTCCTCAGTGTCTTCTGTATCACCACCCAGGACCCTTGTAGCCATTGTTGTATTACAGATTCGGGATTGGCATGTGTTTCTCGGAGTTCGGCGACGAGGTAAACAGGTAAACAGGTAAGCGAGCTCGCTGTCTCGCGGCGAGGAACTGACTCAGGTCTACAATATTCAGAAGGCGACGGCGACGGCATATGCTTCTCCCAGAACATGTGAGTCTAGGCCGGCTTCTCCAGCCCCCGACATTTATCTGAAGGGGCAAAGATGCCTCTAGCCTTGGGCGCAAGGCGAAGGTTTTGTTCAAGACCTAGATTTACTCGCAACATCTGGAGACCCAACCCAATTGCGCGGCCTCGCAGTCTCGACATTGTGATATGACAACTACTAAAAGCGAGTGCCTGGCTAGACTAATTCTACCGAGCGATAGACTTAGTGTATGGAATTTTGGTGGGCCTAGCGTACAACTCAGCTGCTCAGCTTGTATACTAAGTCGGTCGATCTAACGCATCAGGGACCAGTCGAGAGCTCCCCACGGGATGCGGCTCAACTGCCATTTCGAGTAGGAGGGGGCAGTCCGCATCATCATGTGCCGAGGAACCAAGCGTATCCCCCAGTGAGTATTTTTCATGCTGCTCTCCAGGATGTGACGTATTTTGGACAATATCAAACTCGATCTACCCCCAAACAGCTACTGGTGCTGATCTTGGTGATAAGTTTCAGCTGCGATGGCTGACCCCTTTGATCAGATCTATCTCCCGAATTGATCTCTCCACTCCACGGCAACACCGACGCGGGACCAGCTGAAGACTATAACGGACGTGACATCATGAATGAGGATTGGCATTATAATTCTGACTTTAAGAATTGTGTGGGAGGTCAAGTACTTATGTATTCCGAAGGACGTAATATGATTCGGTCGCCTATGATATCAGACACTATGGAGGGGGGCGGGTTGGTGAAGTTCACAGAATATGATGGCCTCGAATGGCCTACAGACCTTCGAGATTGTGTCGTTAACGAGGGAAATGAGATAAATATGGCTATTACAAAGTTATATCGCAAGATGACCGTCCGAGCTGCTGCTGGGCTGGTCTGGCCTCTGCCTTCTCCCTCACTCGATAAGAGATATTTAGATGACTAACTGGAAGTGTACAATGCAGGTTACCACGATCGATCTGTACGCAAATGGCTTGTTCGACAGCTAAATGACAAGGTATCGTTTCTAGAAGTGTAATTTGACTTGGAAGGGCTTAGCAGGCATGGGAACGTATGAGACTGCCACCACAGGTGCTGTTGTCCTGGTGGTAACAGTTGTTCCTCAGACTCCATGCGTCGGCTTCAAGACTGGGATAGTATATTTGTTTTGTTCATGTAGTGGCATGGATCCGGGTTCAAGTGAGTCCCTTTGTTGGTTCATATATACGCGACATCGTCAGGCTGGTCATCGACGGCCCTGTACCAAAGGAGGGCTGGATGTTCCGTCTCAGCAGTAATTCGACGAGCTCCAAGCCCATATAAACTACCAAAAATAATCCAGAGAGGATCGGACCACAATTTGCGGATAGCACACATAAACCACGGGCATTATATCCTTATCAGGCACTGTATCTGGAGCCACCACTTCAACTGTTTAGTAATGATCCGAAGTGTCCTTGTCGGGCAACAAATACAAACCGCAATGTATCATACGAAGTCCATGGAGATGCTCGTGGCCGATTGGAACGACGAGCTGCTGGCTGCGATCATCGCGGACGTGGCGGCTGCTTCAGGTATTGCCTACTACATACGTCAAGCTGGTTCAAGATATAGTTATAGAGAAGTGTCCATCCAAAGTTGTGCTTAGAATCTGTGCCTGCGTTGAGAACCAGGATATGGATTTTCCATTTCTAATTTTTATTTTTTTATTAATAGATTTGGTTGATATTCACTTGATGTTCTCATAAGAAACTATACAACTCTTTTCGGATCTTCTCCTTGAAGCCGCCCAGTCAGCCGCCTTGCTTACGCTCTGAAGTAACCATACTCCTTTCTCAACTCTTGTGCCCAGTGCACGTAAAACTTTATGGCAGTTCACGACCGTTTGGTGAGAACTGAAATACAATAAATGCAGTAGGTTGGAGTAGTAGATAGAACTAGTAAGAGACATATATCACTGGGTCCTCCAAAAAACACATGTCTGCCAAGGAAGCTGACAAAAGTGTGGACATGAAGATGTTGATACACAAACAGCGACTTAACACCGACCTGAAATGTACTCTTGAAGCAGAGACCAATCGCGCTTAATAAGGTTCCACCAGAGAGGAAGAAAAAGAAAAAAAAAAGAACAGGCAGTCGAAGAGGTTGCAACTACGAAGGATGTTCAACATGGATCTGAGACAGCAAGCAGGCGGGTGGGCGATCACGAAGGGGGGGCCAAAACGCCAAATATAGCAATGTAAGAGCGCTAGGAGGGGGCCGATTTTAGAACATCGGCTGCCGGCATATGGAAGCGAGGCCAAGTCACATACCTTAAAAAGAACCAAACCATGGATGGGATGCGATAGAATGAGACGACACGTGCCAACTGAGGTTCTATTACTCTCTGCGAGGTCTAGAAGTAGGTAGGGATGCACGTTCTTAGCCCACAACCTTAGGGCCGTTGAGTTTTAGTCATACTAAAAACCAATTGATGCTGAACGGTGACGACGATGTTTTGGTTAACGCGGCTACTTGCACAAAATGGATGGTACAGGAACCCCATGATAGGTGGCTGACTGGCTGGCCCAGACGGGGCCGTTGGTGGGGAGTGAACAACAGAGGGTGCATTGCGCGCGCATCGTACCCTGGAAATTCTGAACTGGATTCCGTCATGAAGCGCATGGATTCATGGGTTCACTGGTTTTTGTTCTTGGGTGCCTCTCGCCCACAGGCGTTCAAGTGTACTACTATGTGGACAGGAAAGCAGCCTATGCGCTCCTCAATGACCCGATTGCCGTAAGAAATGAGACTACCTAGTAGAACAATTTGAAGTTTTGAGGATGCGTGCAAGAGATACCATACCACAAGGCGCGTTCTCTTCTGGGGAAGGAGCGACTCGCGGGAGCAGCATGCATGGCAGCCTGAGGTTCGTCAACCATCAATCAATCAGAATCAGGGACCCTTGCACAGTACGGGAAATCGATTGGTCCGTGCAGATCTCGTTAGAGGATCAGGCCGAAATGCGCAGCGTTTCTGTTTTCTGGGTGTTTGAGTTGCCTAAGCACAAACAACGTCACTACCTCAGCACAGTACGTGAAAAATCCCGTTTCCGACTCCATCCGATGTAAAAAGTGGCCCCCCCTGGTTGGAGAAGGAAGAAGAAGAGAAGGCAAGAAGACTCAAGAGGCGCGCGCGAGAACGGAGACAGGAATATTGCACAGTGCGTTAGATGCGCTCCAGAGGTTGAGAGAGTTTATGTGAGTGTCGCCATCGCATCGCATCGCCGCCAATCTCATCCATCCCAACCCGACCACGAACGACGACGACGCCAACACCACCATCCGGCTGCTTTCGCAAACCAGTCCTGTTTGATTCTTGTCATTGCATCGCGACCGACGCGAAATCCTCGATCCACCTCTTTCGTGCTACCCTGTCGCGCAACCAACAACACCTCATCCGACCGACTGCCGCCCAGCTCAATCTGTCGCAAATAGCAAAATCCCACCATCTCTCTGTTGTGTGTCGTTGCGATGCTGGCTTCATCCCCTCGTTATCTTCGTGTATAACCTGCCGAGTCATTCGTACTGAGCCTTCCCATTCGCTTCGCTTCGTCTAGTCTCGTCTGACCGATTGCCTCTTCTCGTCTTTTTTTTTCGTTCTGTCTCGCCTCGCGAGACTTTTGCATATCTGACCTACGTCACCTTCGGCAATTGCTCAACAACGCGCACATAATCGGAAGACATCTGAATGTGCGTGTTCGCCGTATCGGATACAGACCAACAGTGAGCAAAGTCGCAATCGACGATTTTCTTTGGCGAGAGGGCGGTTCAACGTTGAACTTATGAAAATAATACCGAGACTTGCGCCCGCATACCAAGATTAGGCTAGCCAAGGCTAGACAAGAGAGGCATCAACGAGCCAGCCCTTAGGAAGCGAAGAAGGGCAAGAAGAAAACTCGTCCAACAACAAAGAAAAGAGACGAAAATTGCATCTTCGGGATCTACCATCACAAGCATCAGACAGACAGAGCGACCGACGTACATATATGTCCAACCATACCGACATATAATAGTGTTCCTCGGATCTACCTAATTTGTCTAGCCCGCACCCCCCGGTTCGGTCCCCTTCCCACTTTCCTATTGCTATTCCTGCCTGGTCCGGACCCGCAGCAGCAATCCGCGACATACTTTGGCGCTATCTCGGGCCTGTGTCCACATTCTCGTCTCGTCTCGTTGTTCGACAAAGACATAGTTTTTCCCGCCCACCTCTCCCTTCCTCCCTGTCGCGTGCGCGCTCGTAGCTTAGCGCGCCAACATCGATAAAAGTGGCTGCGCTCACCCTGCTCAGTCAGACCGACACCGAATTATCCCTCCAGCAGCATCTCGACCTCGCGCCCGACCTTTTGCAGTATAATCGCCTGGTCGCCGAGGTGGACTCCGACGAACCTTTGGAAATGGCGGCGGCACAGCCGCAGGTGCCTCATCCGTCGACCGACAGAAAGCGCGTCAAGGTCTATGAACTAAGGAATAACGACTGGTTCGATCGAGGCACAGGCTTCTGTACCGCCGGATGGCACCCTGTAAGACTCCTGCTGCCCACTGTCGCGTGCCGCCCCACGCGCGTCGCCAGAGACCTGGAAATGTTCTAACATATGCTCGCATCCACAGATCGAAGATAACCAACGAGAACCGCGGGTCATTGTCGAATCGGAAGATCAACCCGAGCGCGTATTGCTGGAGACGAGAATTTGCAAGGAGGATGGCTTCCACAAACAACAGGGTATGGCGCCGATACGAGTCGATGGCCGCATCATGCCAACAAGTGCTAACTGACATCATTGCCAGAAACTCTCATCGTCTGGACAGAACCCAGCAATGGCGTTGATATGGCCCTCAGCTTCCAAGAGGCTGAGGGCTGTACTATGATCTGGTACGTCTCCCTACACGTGTCTGCCCCAAGCCGAACCGCCCTTTGCTAAACTATCCGCAGGAGGTTCATCCATAGCGTCCAGCAACAGTTCAATCCTGGCGCAGCCGCCGGAGACGATACCCTATCCGACGATCTCGCCATGGACATGCATAACTCGGTTACGTTACCCGAAGCTGCGCTAGGGAACCTGACCGTGATCGAAGAATCAATGCGGGCCCTCAGCACCACAGCCGCCAATCGCGATGCGCTCACAAAGTTTGTCCTTAACGAGGGCTACATTTTGAAACTCATCCCTCTGGTGGAGCAGGCCGAGGATTTTGAGAGCCTGAATGACTTGCACCGTTTGTGCAATATCATGAAAACGGTCATTCTTCTCAACGACACCAGTATTATAGAACATGCCGTGTCTGATGAGTGCGTGATTGGTGTCGTCGGCGCCCTCGAATACGACCCGGACTTTCCAAGCCACAAAGCCAACCACCGGCAATGGTTGAAGGACTCAGGAAGATATAAGGAAGTTGTCCGGATCGAAGACGCCTCCATCTTGAGGAAGGTCCACCAGACGTATCGATTACTATACTTGAAGGACGTTGTGCTTGCCCGCATTCTAGATGATAACACCTTCTCGGTGTTGAACTCACTGATTTTCTTTAATCAGGTCGACATCGTTCAGCACATTCAGGCAAACCAGTCGTTCCTTGGCGAGCTCTTCGACATCTTCAAAACACAAGGACAGGATTCCAGACGGAAAAAGGAGGCCGTCCTCTTCATTCAGCAATGCTGCTCGATCGCCAAGAACCTTCAGCCGCCGGCCCGACAAACTTTGTACAACAACTTCATTTCTCATGGCCTTTTACAGGTTATCAACTTCGGCCTTCGCCATAACGACGTTGCCGTGCGCGTGGGAGCAACCGATATATTAGTGTCCATGATCGATCACGATCCCCAGATGATCCGGAGGACCATTTACCATCAAATACAAGAGAAGCAGCCGCCGCTGACGGACTCGCTGATTGATCTCCTTTTGATCGAAGTTGACCTTGGGGTCAAGTCACAAATCTCGGATGCCCTGAAGGTGCTGCTCGACCAGGGACCTCCGGCTCAACCCGAGGTATATGCCAAAGCAAATGGCGAACACGCCGTCCGGCTACAACCACGAATGCCTACAGCCGATCCCCAGCAGGAGCAATTCTTAGATCTTTTCTATGAACGGTCAGCCGTGAAACTGTTCCAGCCCCTGATCCAACTGAAAGATCGCACGACAATGGATTTCACCGTCCAGCAAGCATCCATGTTCACCTACCTCATTGAGATCCTCTGCTTTTTCATTCGTCAGCATCATCATCGTAGCAAATTCTTCGTCCTCAGCAATGAGATAGTCAAGAGAGTCGGGCAGCTGTTGGTCTGCAGGGAAAAGTACCTAAAGCTTGGTAAGTGCAACGATTGAAGATTTCCTCGGTAATTTTGGGGGTATCACCGTGCTAACGTAAATTAGTTGCCATTCGCTTTCTGCGACAGCTCATTGGCCTTCAAGACGAATTCTATGTTAAGCACATATCTGAGAAGAAGGTTATTGGACCCATTTTGGAAGTGCTTGTGCAGACCATGCCTCGCGACAATCTTCTTAGCTCGGCGTGCCTAGAATTCTTCGAGCACATCAAGAAGGAGAACATCAAGGAGCTCATGAAGTACTTGGTCGAGAATCACCGTGACCAACTTCAGAAACTGGTCTACGTCGAGATATTCCGCGACATCATTCTCAAGTACGACCAAACACGGGGATTCAGCGTCAGTCTGGATTACTTCATGGAAGCCGAGGACGATGTCAGAAGGAAAAGGCCCAATGTGAACCCCAGGACGGGAGGGCCCATGGAGTATGTGACTATGGATCCTGCCGAAGAGGAGTATTGGAACACCTCGGACGACGAAGACGAACAGCAAGCCAAGGTCGGCAGCCGCACGGCTTCTGCAAATGGGATGTCTCCTGGGACGAAATTGGTCGACTACGGATCAGACGAGGACGGCGACGATCATGTCGAGGCTGGCGCACTCTCGGCTGAGGACGAAGGACGATTAGGCCCTGACAAGATGGACGAAGAGATGAAGGCTGGCGAAGTTGCCCCACCTGAACGGCTATCCGAGAAACGCCGTCGCGAAGAGGACGAGGAAGACGACCTGGGAAAGCTTATCCAGCACAAGCGACGGAATAGCACCTCGACCAGTGCCAACTCGTCAAATTCGCCAGTCTTCACCCGCAAGGGTAAGAATGGTGCTACGAGGCGGGATTCTGGAGGTGGCGGGGGCCCCAAGAAGATAGCGATCACATTGGGATCTTCCATAAAAGCCGGCAACGGACAAACAAACAGCAAGTCGGAAGACGAGGCATAAGCAAGCAATCTCATCTGAGGTTGGTTGATGTTTGATTATGGAAGGTCACGCAATATCGATGACATTCTACATTTGGTTCGGCGAAATTTCAATGGGCATTTGGAGGTAATGAGACAGGCGTTTTTTCATGGAGGAGTCATTAGTCGACCGTTGGTCTTGTTAGGACATTGAGCCTCCCCTTTTACCAAATCTCAGGGGAGGGCCGTTATGAGATGAAGTGTTTTTATTCAGGATGGGGCGATGCTGCGGGTTGCATTCGCCAATGAAATATCTCTCCAGGGCGGTCGGTTTTGACTCTTTCAGGCTTACGCCGAGGCGACGACAGCATTGTTGCCCTCTTTTTCTTATTTTGGGGGAACTCCGACTGAGCGAGTGTGAGCCCCAACAAAGGCTGGAAGAGAGAGAGAGAGAGAGAGGGAAATGAATGGAAAGCAAAAAAGGCCCCAATGTACTATCAATCATCCACGACCGACCCGAGTCGAGCAGCTCCTGGTGCTGCCCGGGGAATGCCTTTTACAGCCAGTCAGTCGAAATGGACGCGACTGTCCTATGAATCTAATAGGAAATGCTTCCCAAAAACCTCCAGAGCCTTGGTTGATCGCCTGAATGTGATATGTATGTTGATTGAGTGCTTCTTAGTAGCTAGCTAATCTGTACTTGTAAGGATATTACTACAACTTGGCAGTCACACCGGCTCCCTCCTGGCTCTTCCCTTCTGGCGAGATCTCAATGACTAGTTTCCCAAATTGTTTTCCCTGCCGCATGTCGTCGTACAGGCCATTGATGGCGTCCAAGTCCTCGAGACCACCCTTGACGACGCGGCTCACGACGGGCCGGATCTTGTGCTGGCGCACGAACTCGGCCATGGCGGCGAATTCGGCCCGGGACCCCATGGTGCTGCCGCGCAGCTCGATGTTCTTCATGACGGCGCCCATGCTCCAGTTCATGTTGGGTGACACGGTCATGCCGTAGCATGAGAGGATGCCGCCGGGCTTCAGGAGCCGCACCGTCCGCGCCACGAGGTCGCCGCCGGCCCCGTCGACGACGGCGTCGAGGAACGGGCGGTTCTTGGGCAGCATCCGGCCCAGCTGCGCGTCCCAGTCCTTGTCGCGGTAGCTGACGCCGCCTTTCGCGCCGAGCTCTGGCGAAGTAGCACGCTGCAGCTTCGCGGCGTCGCCCGACGTCACGTAGACGTTGCAGCCCAGGGCCACGCCGAACTGCAGGACCTGCAGCGCCACGCCGCCGCCGATGCCCGTGACGAGGACGTTGCGGCCCGCGGCCCGCGCTTGGTCGCCGTCGAAGCACTTGGTCACGAGCGCGCGCCACGCCGTGACGCCGACCAGCGGCAAAGCGGCGGCCTCGACGGCGCTCAGGTGCGTCGGGGACGGCTCGACCTCGGACGCGGGGACGACGATGTAGCGCTGGGCGGCGCCGGCGGGGGAGCCCGAGGAGCCGCCGATGACGGTGTATTTCTTCAGGTCCTCGGGGCCGTCGCGGCTGTCGTGCCAGCCCCGTGTGGGCGTTAAGATAACCTTGCGGTGCAGCAACGAGTTGGATGATGATGACGGTTCTGTGCCACTACTGCCACCACAACGAACGACGGTGCCGCAGCCGTCGGCGAGCAGCGGGTGAGTGAATGAGATGCCCGGGTACAGGTGCTGCCGGATAAACAGGTCACGGTGGTTCAGAGCAGCGGCGTGCAGTTCAACTAGGAGTTCACCAGGGCCAGGTTTCGGGATGGGCGCGGTGTGGAGTTGCAGCGGGTAGTAGACCTTACCGGGCTTGCCGTCGATTTTGCGGACGGTGAGGTAGGTATTCTTGTTGTCTGCTGCTGGGCCGCCGCCATTCTTCGGGGTAACTGGGGTGGTAGACATATTGGCTACTTGGCTATGCTTTTAGTGTTGCTGCATAAAGATGAAGATATGGAATCAATATCGGACGGGTAGGTATTTCGATTTTGTAAGAGGAAAAGCAAAATAAAATTATGAACCAGCGCCTGCCCTTCCCATTGATGCTGAAGCCTAGCCGCAGCTTACGAAACGAGAATCAATTGGTCTTGAAAGTATCTGTTGATGTTTGTAATCAGGGCTGGAGTTGTCCCGAGTTTGTCACAATGGGTGGGTTGTGAGACGCGAGACGAATGGGATGGATGTGATAGCAAAGGATAGCAAAGGATAGCAAACACCAATTATGTCATCTTCAGTTAAGGTTGATCGCGTTCTCCTTTCCCCATGCATACAGCTTTGTGGGGTAAAGAGCTGCCGGCAAACTGTTGCCCCGCGCATTTGGGGGGATCTGATCTGATTAGACCGATTAGACCGATTAGACCTCGGTTCAATGTTGATTGATGCCAGGGATGAACGAGATGGTGGATATATGAATCATATTGTTCCCCGTTCCCGTCGGCGCGTGGAATAAGGCCAACGGACAAGATGTCCGACGAAGATTTGATTGAATATGAGGTGTGACAAGAGGTTTCGGGTCGGTTGCGTTATGTAGTAGGTAGGAATTTGATATAGAATGGTTCAATGTTCTTTCTTCCTGCATTGGGTTGCCGTTTAGACGAACCTTTACCCGCCTTCCTGCGGCGGCCCGGTCGTCATTTCCACACTTTCTGCCCACCGCGCCTATTGGTCCCGAGTAGATGGCTAACATCGTGGGCTGGTAGCACAGAAGCCCGATGATATGGTTGTTTGTTTGTTCCAGCCACGCACGAGATGAGATCCTTCCAACTGGATTCGGGGGTGCCTGCAGGGATGGCGCGCCCTACAACAAGTTAAGCCACTGGCGTCCCCAGGGATGACTACCAGACTACAATACGATTATTCATAGCGGCTTCTAGGGCGTCCTTGTCCGGGACCTGAACACTCCATGTCTTAAACCTCCTGTCAGCAACAGTCAAGTGGATACATGCAGAAAGTGGAACTGATAACGGCCGGGCAAAGCATGCAAAGAAAGAGAGAAAGAAAGAAAGAAATTGAGCCTGTGGTCGGTGACCTCGCCCACGCGCTTTGCAGGCCGAGCCCCTGCTTACCGGATATCAGACGCCGAAAGATAAGGAAACCCGCGACGACTTCGCCGACTGAAAAGCACCGGGCATGTGCCAACACTAGGCGCCAGAAACGCATAGTGCCCGAGATCGCCGAATGCAATATGAAAACCCCCCTGTGGAGCCACTCCTCACCCCCATATTGGTCGCCGTTCGCTCGGCACCGCGTACGTAAAGTACCTACATGCATATTTACCTGCTTGGTGCGTATGCGATAGGATTATGCAGGGACTTCCGCACAAACATTGCCGAATCGTTAACGAAAAGTCCGAACTCCACATCTGTCCGCGGTGCCCTGTGTTCCCTTGGACGAAAGAGGGAGGCGTCTGTCTGTCTGTCTGTAGGTATGAGAATCCTTCGAACCGAAGCGGACCACTCTTGTGGGCCACCCGCATCGGGGACTCTTTCTGGTGGGAGCCCCCCTACTTCTGTCGACGGGATTTGCTCCAGGGATCCCAAGGGTTACGCTCCGGGATGCAACCTTGAAGCGTGCCAACCAACTTAAGATGGTGTTAGCATCCCAAACCTGGGTCAGTGTCATACCAGCCAGGAACGTTGGCTGCTGTCAGAAAACCCATAGTGGTGAAAACTCCATATTAGCGTCTATAGCACCATCGTCCTAATCTAATTAGCTCTTTTTAATGGCTACCTTTATCCACTATGAGGCACCAGAGAAAGCGTTCCCCAAATCCCGACAGCCTGGACCATTTCTCAAGAACCCGGATACCAGGGGTCATCCCAAGAAACGTCTTCTACTCTCCTTTCCTTTCGGCGATGCGGGTACGGGCAACGTAAGTTAACTCGGGGAGGACCTTACTGCCCGCATGCGAAGGGTTCTGTCCAAGGGGCGACTAAGCGAGCGATATATCTTGAGTTACCCACGATCTATCTATACTAATTCTCCTTCCTCTTGAAAAGGAAGAAGAGGGGGAAAAGCGTCAAACTATCACTATCTACCATTCGGAAAATCGACATCATGCTTGACACCATCGCTTGCGGAGCCGCCTTTGGAGCGGCTCTGTCCGCAGCCGCTGTCCACCAGCCCTATGTTATCGTCTCGCAGCTGAAGCTCACAAACTTCCACATGCTCGAGTCCTTCCTGGCGGCTGCCGCCAGTAGTGCGTAAGTACTGCCTACATCCACCCCCTTCCTTACAATACCGAGAGGAAAGAGAGAGAGAGAGAGAGAGAGATAGAAAGAGAGATGGCCGTGAACTTAACATATTTGCCTTAAACCAGACTCTTCACGGCCGTCATGCAAGGCACTGGCTACGCCACCTTCCCCCCGCGCAGCTTCAGCTCGCTGAGCCTACTCGGACCCCTCGACGGCAACCTCGCCGGCGGCCTGCTGCAGGGCGCCGGCATGGCCCTCTCGGGTGCCTGCGCCGGCACCGTCTTCGCCCAGAACGGGGCCGGGGTCCGGTCGAGTTTCTACGCCCTCGGCGGCGCCATGGTCGGCGGCATCGTCTGGACCGGGTTTCTGCGGCCAGCCATCCAGCGGCGGCAAAAACAACAAGAGCAACAACGACCTTCC
This sequence comes from Apiospora arundinis, assembly GCA_039105305.1. Taxonomy (NCBI): domain Eukaryota; kingdom Fungi; phylum Ascomycota; class Sordariomycetes; order Amphisphaeriales; family Apiosporaceae; genus Apiospora; species Apiospora arundinis. The sequence continues at coordinate 4,181,898 of JAPCWZ010000004.1, forward strand.
CCGGCCCCCAAGAAGCTCACGGTGGACCGCCAGCTGGGTTTGAGCCGGGGAGTAACGCTGGTGCTGCTCGAGACCATGTTCGTGGCCGTGATAGGGGTCGCGGTCTCTTCGACGGCGGCCCGGACGCGGGGACCTGTCCACCCGGTGGTCGGGGGTGTGCTGATCGGCCTGGCGCAGCTCTTCTCGATCTTGTTGCGCAAGTCGATGCTGGGAACGTCAACCTCGTTCGAGGAGTTCGGCGATTATTTCTGGTGGTTGGTCGGGGGCGCCAAGCGGAGGAGCCGGCCGTCATCGTGCAAGAACATAGTCTTCACCGCGTCTCTGGCCCTCGGTTCTTATCTTGTATCGCTCCGATTCCCGGCGATGGAAATCCCGGGCGGTGGGGTGGATGCCAGCAGCCCGGCCAGAGTGGCTCTGGGGGGCGCCATGCTCGCCATTGGGTCGCGCATGGCCGGCGGCTGTACCTCTGGCCATGGCATTAGCGGCATCTCATTGATGTCCGTATCGAGCTTCGTCACGGTGGCGGCCATGTTCGCAGGCGGCATAGGAGTCACGTCCTTCCTTGCTTGACCCTCGGACTTGCAGAGGGCAGGCAGGCATTCAAATACATAGTGGAATAAACCAATCACCTGATGATGCGTACGAGTAGACTAGAATAATAGATTATAGAGTCAATGCGGTGACATTGGATCGGAACGGATTGTATTCCAAGCCGTGATGCTACTTCAAGTCATTAAAAGTATATAGACAGAAACACTCCATAATTGGGAAAAGCAAAGCAACTTTTATTGACCATCTGCCGTAAGCTATACGCCAGGCATTTTCAACCTCGACTCCTTAAACTCCTGGTTTCATCGCTCTGAGCATAGCAGTCATGGTTACTAAGGAGTCCTGAGCGATCTCATGATTGTGCTGCTGCAGGCCAATACCCTTTTGTCCATTTGCTCCAGACAGGTAAACTGTCAATATGCCACTAGTGCTACCAGATAGTGGCACTTATTAATTAGTTGTATCGCCATGTGGCCCACCGTCATTGGGGCCGCGCTTTTGAATCTTGCATCTAAACCAGCCGCAGTATCTAGACGAAGAGATCGTATAATAAAGTAAGGAAATTCGTGCAAGCGTACTTGTACAAGGGGTGTGAAGCATCCGCTGAAACCGCCGCGCAGAGGGCTAAGGAAATTAAGAAATCACTTCCGACATGAGCTGAGAGGGTGTGATCTGGGAGTGTCAATCAACCAGAAAGATCGCGATGCCTACGAAGATAGGGGGAGAGACTCGGCCTCGGGCCTTGCAGCTTCGGAGTCCGCAGTCATGTCTGCCTCCGCCATGGTCTCGTCCTGGACAGCTTCGCGCGCGTCTTCTGCAATGTTGGCAGTGTCAGCAACGATAGGGGCCTCGGCGTTGCCCTCGCTCTGCAGCTCTCCATGCTGAGCATCCCCATTCTCCACCTCTTCATTCTCCATTTCAGTGGCATGGGTGTTTGTGACTTGAGGCTCTGCGGTTTCGGTCACTGCAGCCTGGAGCTCTTCAGCTTGGGGCTCTTCATTCTGAAGCTCTTCAGCCTGGGGCTCCGCATTCTGAAGCTCTGCAATCTGAAGCTCTTCAGTATGGGCCTCAGTCATTTGGGGTTCCGCCATCTGAGGCTCGGCCATCTGGGGCTCGGCCATCTGGGGCTCGGCCATCTGGGGCTCGGCCATCTGAGGCTCGTGCAGCTGAGGATCAGCCATCTGAGGTTCCGCCATCTGGGGTTCCGCCATCTGGGGTTCGGTCATCTGAGGATCTGTCATCTGGGGATCCAGGTTCTCGGCCTCCGTAGCCTGGTTCTCTTCACCCTGTATTTCGGAGCTTTGGATGTCCGCACCCTGTAACTCTGTACCCTGGATGTCTGCATCCGGCATTCCAGTATCCGGGATCTCCGCGTCCTGAATTTCCGAACCCTGAACTCCGGCACTATGGTCTTCCGTATGTTGAATGTCTGCAGGATGGGCCTCTACATGGTGGACTTCCGCATGCTGCATATCCATGTTGGGCATCTCTGCATTCTGAATATCCGAATGTTGCATTTCCACATGATGGAACTCCGGGAGGTGGAAGTCATCATGTTGCATCCGTTCATCCAGGCGTTGCTTCTTTGCAGGGCGATCGGACTCAGCATGTTCCAGGTCATCCACCTTATCATTGGCTTCCTTGAGCTCTTGCTCGATTTCATCCAGGCGCCGCTTCAAGATATTTTCCCGTCGATGGCTATCCTCGAGCTGGCGCTGCATTTCTTCGCGCATAGCTCGCTCATGCGCCTCGTTCTTTTGCGCCTGCTCGGCCGCATGGCGGAAGTTGTCCTGGGCCTGGGAGTCTGCTTCCAGCTGGGTCAATCGGCCACGGTACAGCTCATTGATCAGGTCGAGTTCGCTGACGCGCGTCTTCAAGCTCGCGTTTGCAGCAATCAGCTGTTCTCGCGTCTCAGGCTCTCCATTTACAGGCGAGCCAGATCGGCCCGGAGAACCGCCAGGAATGGAGTACTGTGGAAGCGACGGAGACTGGAACTGGTTGGGGTCCATGCCCTGGAAGACGGGTAGATGAGGGTCGTACATGGAGGGTGTGGTGGTTCGCGAAACGGGAGAGTTGTTGTCCCCCATATGTCCATTGGGCCTCCCTTGGTTTGCTCGAGCCACAGCAGCCATGGCAGTAGAAGTCGCATCGTGTGTTTGCATGTGCATGCCATTGTGGTTCATTGGCGTGGCAGCAGCGGGAAGACTCTGGTGATCGAGGCACACATAGTCAGGAAAGAAGCCATTATGCGAGCGGTCAAGGAATGGTAGTCTTGAAGGGTCGCGACTTACCTTCTTCTTCATCTGCATGTCCGGCCGCATGGTCTTGACACGGTTCCGGCTCTTGATGACATCGGTCTTCAGAGAAATCGGACGCGGACGGCCGTGGAGTTTCAGGAACAGACCGCATGCATTGCAGAGAACGGAGCCCAATTCGTCGCGGCGCCAAAGGGGCGTCGTCGACGTGCCGCAGTTCTGACACGTCGGCTGAGTCGAGGGTTGATCATGGTTAGCCATGGACGCGTTGGTGGGATGTGAGGCCATCATTGCAGCGGATCAGCCTCCAGAAAGGCGTCAATAATCTCGCCGGCTTGGCTAAGGGGGAATGCGACAAGAGATATGGGATAAGACGGCGGGAAAGATAATGGAATGGCGGCTTCGTTATCAACAATCTGATAGATAGGAAGCGTAGGAGATGGAATGATAAGAGATAACAGCGAGATTTTCTGGCTGGGAAGCGAAGAAAAAACTCTGGGCCTTTTGGGGTGGGTGTGTGCTTTTTTCGCGGTGGAGAGGGGGTGCATCGAATGACAGGGAAGGGAAAGGGAAATTGACTGATAAGGAGCGATGCGACTCTTTTTCTACTACCTAACTGCCCTTCTAGGTCAGGTCTGAAAATCTCTCTCCATGCTTCCAATGTGACCATGGGTACACTTTGGCTGTAGCCAGGCCTAGAAGTGACTTTCCAAAGCTGGCCCAGCTTTATTTTAGGCTTGAGATAAACCCATTGATCGCGACTCCTCTTCGTAAGCTAGCAGATAAACCCCCAGCATTCAATCCAATCAAATCGAACCTGAAGGCAATGTCTGTCTATCCACTTACAACGATAGGGTAACCTAGTCATCTTGACGAATAAGGCCATGCACGCATACCAGTACATGCATAGCTCTATCGCAGATCCTCATGGTGACGTCGTGGGCAATAGAGAGGATAGTGTGTGAGAGTGAGAGAGAGAGAGAGAGAGAGAGAGAGAGAGGGAGGAAAGTGCTGACAATGCTTGCTTGACCTGAATAAGTATCAATGAAAACGACAGTTCTAACTTACCAGATTGCCCGATGCCGTGGTCACCGTGGCACCAGGTGATGATCCCGAATTCATGATTGCTGCTGATGCATTCGTGGCCCTGGTTAATGTTTAGACAAAAGTTAGTCTAGGGAATTGATGAGTGGTATAGACAAGTGCACTTGAGTATAAGTAGGTGGTTGAACAAGATGCCGGTTGAGTCCAGTAAGGTGTTGGTTCGTTCGGATTATTCCTGTCCGCGCGTGGAGCTCTGGTAGGTAGGTAGATGGAGGGTTGCAACTCCCGAGCGATTGTGTGGAATGCATTGAATGATAGAAGCTGTCCCCCAGGCCACGACATTGGTTGAACCACCGATTGTTGCCCCGTCTGTAAGCTAATGCGAATCCCACCTCTCTCCCTAACCGGGGCAATACGGCTTTCAAGACAAGCCTATAGTTGCCTCGGAACCAGTACACCTCAGGGTCAAATTAGATTTAAGGTATAACAATCAAACCAACTCACCGTGACTGAGGCGAGCTTGTCGTCGATACGCCGGTTGCAAGTGCAGAAATCGAAGGAAGCTGTGCTACAGCTTGGGATGCCGTGGTCGAGGTGGAGCTGGGACGAGATATCGGCTCGAGGGTGTGCGGCAGTGGTAACACCGGGCCATCTTCCATAAGGGATCGAATCGGTGGCAGAGCCGGCGACGGTGTGCGTGTTGGTATCGGAGCTGCTAACGGGGCTAGACTGTTCGCCTGCGAGAAAGCTAGTGTAGAAGCCGTGATGGTGGTCGTGCGTAGTCTTGAGAGAACTCAAGACCGAGTGACACCGATGTAATGGTCCAGCTTCCAAGCCACTTGGCCGGTCGATCAAGCCAATTGATTTCAGTACAGTTGGTTGGAAAGGACTGTGTACGGCGCGGGAACGAGCGATGGTGAAGGGGGAGGAAAACAGCAAAAGGTAGGATTATCAAGACAGCAGCTTCAAAATATCTCGGGTCTTGTCGTTAAAAAGATTTTGGAAAAGTTAAGATAAGGAGCGGAAGTAAGACGAGGCAAAATTCTACTCATTGCCTCGCGCCGAAAGCCCCTATTAGAAGGTTAAACACTGCTGCTGCGGTGTATTCACCTTTATTTTCAATTTTAGACATCTGAGCCGATACAAATATGCAGCTTACATTATACCGTCGACTTGATAGGCCCTTGGCATTCAATTGATGCGCGGCACCCACAAAGGACTTGAGCCAGGGCGAAATCAGGGTCTTCCGATTGGCTGTGACGACGGGAGGCGCGAGATTGCATCTGCCCTACGTCGCATCTCTGTGAATGGCTAATGAATCAATCTCAGCAGCTCAGAGCTGAGGAATCGCTCACTAGTGCCTGTTTCTTTTGCCTTATCAATCTTTAGCAGTGTCATACTATAGCCCTTATAGACGGACAATAGGCATTTGGGAGAACGAAGCTTATATTCGAATTGTATAATAATGTCGGTAGAAGATTTACCGTCGCTCTAGTAGCATAAGTTCTATCTAGAATATCCAAAGAAGTTAAACTCGATAGAAGATAGATTATACCTATTCTGAAAGAGTTTTAACTTCAAATTGTTCCTGACTCCTCCTGCAATAGTTTATTAATGCTGTCTCGCAGCCATGGGGTAAAGATCGTGGAAATGGCACCCCTGAAAGCATGCAGGCGTTGCTCATACTTATGATCTCTCAGCGTGAGATGGTTTGGAACAATATAGGAAAATATGCATCGGCTACCATACCACCCAGGCACGTAAGACTGAGCTTTTTGGGTTGCAGAGCTCCGGTATCCTTTAGGCTTCACATCGCTATTATTGCCGACCTGCTTCTTTGGGGTGCTCGGTTCTTGTATCTCGGCTTTCCGTTTTATAGGTGCTTTACCCTATGGTGTCGTCTGCATTGTAGGGTGCTCCTTCGACTCTCATTCTTCCTTGCTTCCATAAGCTTCCCAGATCGCGATTGCACTGCTTGTGTGTCCCAAGTGATCCTTATTATGCTCGAGAAATAAATATTTCCCTTCTTCCATTTTGTCCTCGTACTTCGAGGGTTTATGTAGAAGAAAGTCCGAGTTTTCGGTCGACTACTCTTCAAATCCAAGTAATGCAATAGTAAGCAGCAGCCTCGCTCCATTATTCAATTTCTCTTGTTTTGTATTGAGAGCGTGCTGTCTATAGACCGAGTTATTAAGTACTTGTTTAGCAATACTTGAAAGCATGGAATTATTCTTTACACATCTTAGATGCATCGTTGGAAGGGACCGGAAGGTCATGTGATGGTGCGGATTCCACTCATTCTAGGTCGAGGTGATTGAGTATCTGCCGTTATCTTGGACTTTTGTAGGAATAATTAGATCGAGTGGCTGTTGTGAGGTAGTTGTTGGGAAGAAAGAGGTTGTTGGAAGTGGTTGCGGCCGATCCGCTATTGGAGATAGATTGACCTTCAAAAGGCTTGGTGTGGGTCCGGCTTTAAGAGGGCGTTAAGGTTTGGCGCGCTCCAAGTTATACCTGCCAATAAGCTTGTCTACCTCAATGGCCGCGCCAGCTATTCTATGAAGCAATTGTCATAATCGGATGCTTGAAAGCTGAATAGTTAAGGGAGTAATTATTCTATCCCGCTTGGTTATTCGTTATCCCATTGTTTGACCTACTTGTAGATGATGTCGCAAGTGTTGGGGACCAGAGGGTTGACCAGTTTGTTCCAACGACCCCTAGGCGCGCCCACTTAGAGCCGCTTCGCCCCACTGAAATTTTCCAGTCGACTTGCTGCTGGCTGAACTTCTTTTTCGCAGAATCTCGAGCCAGCACGCCGCAACACCACAATATTTTCCCAACGCAAGAGAAAGTCAACCGCCCAAAATGCCGTCCACTTTCAACGTCGACAAACCCTGGGACACTGATGACATTGACAAGTGGTAGGTCCAATGTCTTTGACCCTCTCCACCTGTGAAATCCCTTCATTTGCAATCAGCATACTGACTTGGCTTTGCGATCCAGGAAGATCGAAGAATTCAAGCCCGAACACAATGTCGGCGGCCATTTCGTCGAGGAATCCAACTTCTCCGTATTGTTCCCCAAGTACCGTGAGGCCTACCTGCGCGAGTCTTGGCCCATGATCACCCGCGCCCTTGAAAAGAGAGGAATCGCCTGCGAGCTCAATTTGGTCGACGGTTCGATGAAAGTTGCGACCACCAGAAAGACATACGATCCCGCTGCCATCCTCTCCGCCAGAGATCTCATTCGGTACGGCTATTCTAGCGCCTCTCTGCATCTTCGGGTTTACTAACCCTTGAATTATAGTCTTTTGGCAAGATCCGTTCCCGCTCCGAAGGCAATCGAGGTAGGAAACTCCCCATACAGCTCGGGTCGAAGGCCGTCGCAATACATTTATACTGCGCTCGGGTCCGAAGACTCGGGAATACACACAAATCAAACACGAGGAAATGCTAACTCTGAGATTTCCAAGATTCTGAACGATGGAGTTGCTTGCGATATCATCAAGTAAGTTGTTTTGATCTTATATACTTCACATTTTAAGGCTGGCTGAGTTCCTTTGCTTGTTGGTCACATGTATCGCATGTTCCAATACGTTTGGATCTTTAGCAGTGCCTGCAAGCAATGACCTTTTTGGAGTGGGAAGTGCTGACCTGGTTGATGTAGAATTCGAAACCTCGTGAGGAGCAAGGAGAAGTTCGCGAAGCGAAGGCAAAGAATCTGTGAGTAAATATGTGCTCTTCTCTGACGGATGCTACAAGGAACGTTATATCCGTCGAGAATGCATTACTGACGCAAATCACGATAGTGGGTCCGAATGGTCAGACACTCAAGGCTCTCGAGCTATTGACGCAGACCTATATCCTGTGCCAAGGAAGCACTGTCTCGGTTATGGTATGTTTGCAAACATCCAGAGCTGAGGAATATCGACTAATGATGAACAGGGACCGTACAAGGGTTTAAAGGAGATTCGACGAATCGTCGAGGACACTATGAACAATGTTCACGTAAGTTTGTGAACTCGTCCTGCTTAAAGCCAATATATCTGACAGAAACAGCCAATCTACGCCATCAAGACCCTGATGGTCAAACAGGAACTCATGAAAGACCCGGAACTAGCGAGTATGTGACCATCCCCAGGGCAACGATTCGTCTTATCAGTGCTGACGTGATGTACAGAGGAATCATGGGACCGCTTCCTTCCTAACTACAAGGCCAGGAGTCTGTCACAGAGAAGAACGCCCTACAAGGTCAACGACAAGACCAAGAAGAACTACACGCCATTCCCGCCGGCGCAAGAGCAGTCCAAGGTCGACAAGCAACTCGAAGCCGGCGAGTACCATATCGGACGCGAGGCACAGAAGCGTATCGCGCAGGAGGGACGCATGGAAAAGCAGAAGGCCAAGCAGGAAGAGAAGAAGCGCGAACGTGAGCGGGATTTCGTACCGCCCGAGGAGGGTGGTGAGAAAAAGAAGAAGAAGAGAAAGGTTAGCGAGTAATGCAGCAGCCGGACCCCTTGAAAAACCCCTCGCTGCTGTATGTGTATCGCTCCCAGCGGCCCTTTACGATGATACCCACTGCACAATGAAGAAAGAGAAGAAAAAAAACAGAATATGCGCAACCGAACCCAACATGTCTGTTGAGTATTTACGAACGGGGAGGCTCTGAAATGATTTAGATAGTTGGAAGTGTTTCAAAATCAGACTGTATGATTGAACGAACAATGTCTGAGAAATGTGTTGTGTGCACAAAAAGGGGGCGCCAAACAGCATTGACGCGAAAACCTAGGACTGTGAAAACCCATACATGCCAATCTATTATTTTAACTCCAACACCCACCCATATGTCATGCATCATTGGTATCATATGTACAATAGCACTCTCCCATCGTGGGAATACACTAATGCGAAACGTATGCGACCAGCTACGTATCTAAGGTACCACCCATTCATCCATGAATGAAATCAATCAACCAGCATAGTATCGTCACCATCCACTAATGGCTCTTGCTCCAGGGGGACGCCGCGTCCACGACCCGCCAACAGCTCCCTTCTGATCTCGGGGCCGATGGTGTGATGACCGTGGGTGAGGAGCAGATCCAAAAGGGCCTCGCGCTGGTCCTCGGTGACTTCGTTGCGGTAGCGCTGGGCGAAAGCCAGAAGGCACTGGTGCCAGATGACGGGGAGCTTGTGCCGCATGGCGGCGCGCTCATTGGTAACGTCCATCATGTCGTCGCCCTCCTTCACCGAGGCGGGATCCTGATTGCGGAAACGCAGGAAGTGGAATACCAGCGCATCGACGACCTGGTATGGCAGAGCGTATCTCTTCTCAAGCCTGTGACGGTAAAGAGGGATAGTCAGTAAGGGTCTGGGAAGCAGCTACTAGGCTCCGTGGAAGGCGAGGAGGAGAGAATAATGAGAAAGGGAATATACTGACAGAGTCTTGATGAACACATTGGTCGCGCCGGCAGCCTCCGTGCCGTGGCTAGAAGTTTGCTCCGCGGCAATCTCGCAAAGCTTACTAAGAGCGGCCGCTGAATGAATCACAGGGATACTGACGCGCAAGAGCACAGCCGAGACAATCGTGGCCTCGCGCAAAGTGCATCCTGACCCCACCAAGGGAAACAGGAAGCCCTTGAAAAACGAGGCTGGCTTGTATAAAAGCTTCTTGAGAGCATTGAATAGATGGTCCTGAAAAAACATTGCCGAGTTAGTCATTGTTTTGCAAGCAGAGATCGCGTTACAGCCCAAAGCCCAGATGGTATATCCGAGAAGAGTCTATAAAGATATGGTAAGAATGGGTTGGTGTGCTTTTGACATACGTTCAACTTCTTCGTTTCGTAGATATCGCTTCTGACATGCTCAAGTAACACTGTTGAACTGATTAGCTCCTATTCATTATTTGTTTTGTTTTGTTTTGTTTTGTATCAACTTACCGATTTCGGCGAACCGCTGTACGACAATTGGCGTGCTGGAAACAAACTGTGTAATTTACGATCAGCCACGTGCTCTGTATGCCCGATCCCAGTATTGCGTAGATACGGCTTTGATTTCGACTCAAAGGAAGAATTGCAACTACTGCCGGACTCCGTAGTCCAATAAAGGAGCGCAAAGACCCTAGGATATACTTACGATTCTCGTCGCTGCGTAGCATGCATTTGGTGTCCATCTGCGAGTAGTTAGCACTGAGTTTCATATTTAGGAGATGATAACGTACTCGTCGGGTTTTGTCAACTCAATGATCTGTTCCCAGTTCGGTATTGTTGGCAAGATCTTGAAGGGCTTCGGTAGCTGGCCTAAACATATAACATCAGTACCACCTCAAGTATGGCTACCGAGGATATACCTACCACTCTTGTATCGTGCCAACCACATTCCAATCTTGCTATAGACTTCGATAACCTTGGGCGGCAGTTCGAATTCTTCGTCGGGGGGGCCAAGATCTCTCGGTTCGAGGGTGGCGCCGCCTCCGGATTCGTGGGCTGCTATTTTCGCCATAATCAAGTCGGCCAAGTTGGTGCTTTGCTGTGTAGTCGCCTCCTGTTCCTGGCCGGGCCATCCGTGTTGTAATAGCGGATCTTGATTGTCAGTCGGCATGAACTTGTTGAAAGTCGCAAGATCGTCGACCTCAATTTCTTCGTCCTCTACAACATCGTCGTCGTCGTTCCATACATCGCCGTCGTCGTCAAAGGCATTGTTCCCCTCGTCGTCCTCGAATCTCGGATCGAAGCCGAATGCGCTCGCTTCTTGAGGGGCCGGTTTCGGTGCGGCAGCGTCCTCCTCTTCTTGGAGTTCGCGACCAATCTGCAGGATCTTCCTCGAAGCCTTAGCATCTATGAAGCCCTCTTCCCGCTCGGTGTTTTTGCCGCTGCCTTTGGATTTGCGCTGCTTGGGAGCCTTGAGAATGCCGGTGGCGAGGTACTCATTCTCGAGAGGGTCGTGGCGCGCCTTGCGCGAGTTGGGCGTCGTAGCCTTAGGCATCTTGATGTCTGGTGCGCACGAGAAATCGATTGGGCGGTCGTGTCACGGCTTCAGATCGCAAGGAAATTCCGTCGCATGAATCGATAGTGACCTGAACTTTTTTGGTGGGGTCGAAAAGTTGCACTCCCGCTCTTGATCGATAGGGGATTTGCGGGGGCACTAACCTTGAGTAAAAACCGCTGTGCAGTGTGCGAAGTTAGCGATAAGAATTATGTTCTTTAGGCAGGCGGTGAGATTTTCCAAAGTCCCTAGTCTGCATCCTATTCACGTATTTCTTGCATGGGACAAACCAGACTGCAATTCAATTTCAGAACTTCATTGTCTACATACATGTACCTGGCATCGAAGGTAGGAGAAGATGGTTGCAATTTGGAGACTTTGGTTGTCCGGCAGATGCTGTAGGTGATTATGGTCTGGCGTTGGTGTTGCCGTGGTGTTCGTGAGAGATCTACGAGAGGGAGTGAAGCCTTCTTGTTATACATGCATCTTCGTCACTGAGTCTCAAGACCGTAGAGAGGTTGAGAGAGTTTGCGCATTATTTAGCTGCCATCATTTTCTTCATTTGACGCATAGGAGTCATCTTAGGAGCCATCATTGCTGGAATGGTTTTGAGAATATCAAAGCCATTGGGTATAATAATGGCTTCTTAAGTTACTATCCTAGGTATTTGAAGGTAACATGCACGTTATAAGTCCCGATTGCTGCCTCAGAAGTGAATCAGTAAAAGTTGAAAGTATTCCTCCGTAACTAAGACACATCGCGCCAGCAGTTTCCGTAGCAAGCTACCTAAGGCTGGATAAAATTAAATGTTAAACTGCTTGCTGAATAAAGTACTGGTGATCTCGAACATTGATGGGAACCCTCACCGCCTGCCTCTTAGATATGCATATAAAATTCATCATGGCTAACTACGTAATGTGCTATTGACTGGGTGACTCTGCCCCGCCCCCACCAAATTTCAATGCATACTCGACCAAGAGAAGAGCATCACTACCTACACAGAGAGAGCGAGCGTGCATTTGGAGTCAGATCCTATCTATACCACGCCACCCTCTACCGTACCTACATCTCACAATGCCCACAGAACTAGAGGAACTAGTTGGGTTCATCGCGAATCCAAGTCAGCAGATTCGACTTGTTGCGATAGAGAACCTGGTTCCCTACTCACTTTCGCAGCCCGATATTTTCAAGGCCGACAAGTTCGTACCAATCAAGAACCTGAAGTTACTGGTCAAAGACCATCCGGTATGTCGTGCTCAGATTATTGCCTCACAAGATTTTACCCGTCGCTAATGCATTACAGCAAATCGCCGAACATGTTTTGACGATACTTATAAATCTTTCGGCTGATCGAGAGGTTCTCGAAAATCTAGCCACTGACGAGAAGTTTCTTGACACGATTCTAAGCTATGTCATTGTAAGGGCACATAACGGAAGAAAAGGAAATCTTTCTGCGACGATTCTGTGATAGAACGCTGATACGTGGTGTTGTAGCTGCCAAATGAGCCTAATGCAAACCTACTGTCTATGTTATTGGCCAATCTGGCCAAGTGGGATGCATTTCAATCCATTCTTGCCAGAAAGCAGTTGCCGCCCAAGGAGCTTGGGTCCGATGACCTGGTAATGAACCAGTTGATGGACTTGTTCGTTAAGGGGGCAGAGGGTAGCTACAACAAGGATGCAGACTACGATCATCTTGTGTACCTCTTTGCCGACTTGACCAAGCATGCTGAGCTGCGCCACTATTTCGTCCGGAAACAAGACTACGACGGTGTGATTCCCATTACCAAGCTCAAGGTCTTCACCGAGCACAAGTCACACGTCAGGAGGAAGGGTGTTGCTTCCACCATCAAGAACGTTGCTTTCGACGTGCCATCACACCCAGCTTTCCTTGCCGAAGACGATATCAACATATTGCCGTATGTTTTGCTGCCTATCATTGGCAATGAAGAATTCGACGAGGAAGAGACAATGGAAATGCTGCCGGACCTGCAGCTGCTACCCCCGGACAAGGAACGCGAATCAGACCCAGCCATTATACAGACACACTTAGAGACCCTCCTGCTCCTAACCAGTACGCGGGAGGCCCGCGATCTCATGCGCGCTGTTCAGGTGTATCCAATCGTTCGGGAGCTTCACAAGAAGGTCTCCGATGAGGGAGTCGGTGATGCATGCGAGCGCCTAGCGAACATGTTGATGCGTGACGAAGAGGACGCAACCACTCAGGCACCCGCTGGGAGCATAGACGAAGTTGTTGTCGAAGACGATGACGACGATGACAAAGTCGTCGAGGTCTGATCAACCGTTGCGAAAGTGACGTATTTCAGGTCTATGGTACCATCGTTTCCGCCAAGATGGACGGGAAAACATGGCAAAGCGGCAGGTTTGGGAGTCTTGGGCGATAACGGCCATACTTACTCCTCGATGCAGCTCTGGGAAAACAGTTGCTAGTCAAGACGACTGCACATATGGAGTGGGAATCCCCCCCATCAAGTGCTGATTTGTTAGAAGCACTGCCGCTCGTCAACTTATTTGAGCACATGCATCAATAAGGGCCTAGCCACAAAGGAGTTTGAGCTACCGCCCAGAAAGCAATGGTCAAATCTCTGAATATGGAACGGTTATCTGTGCGGGAGGTAAAATATTCAAGAGCGACAATTTAGAGTTGCTGTCAATCAGCGACGAGCATTGGATTACTGAGCGCCTAACTGCCTACTTCTAAGCGAGCTGCATTGCTATACCCGTACGTCGTAGAACTGAGCCCAAGGAGATTTGGGTGTTGCACTTCTTATTCCCAGACCCTACCCCAGAGCGACCCATGCCAGACTGCTCTTCGAATGGGCCTTGATATAGCTGAAAAAGACCTCGGGCGACATGGATCCACACCACGAAATAGCAGATGAGGGACGACAAAGTCGATCTGCTAACCTAGGTGGAACGCAGCAACTGATTCAGTCAGTCAAGTATTTTTGTCTTCGGGCTACTCCGTCGGGCGAAGCTTCTCGGCTATTAATTGCCCTTGGGTCTATCCAATAGCGATGGCGGAAGCCAAGGGCTGCCAGAAGGCTTGTCAGCATGCGAAGCTTTTGGATCCCGCTGGCAAGCCCGCCGCGCGACTTGGCGATGCCTTGAAAAGGCTTGTTATTGCTAAAGTTCTTTTTGACATGTTCAGCAGTCGGTCGTGCGAGATGTCACACGATAACGTTTATCCCAAGACAATCTCGTTGTTCTGGCCAGATCATATTACCTGCAATAGTAAATATCGCTTCTCGGCCATTTCTTCCCATGTACATTTGCGCAGCCAGAGTTGGCTTCGCTCTCTGTTTGTCGACGAAGGTATGTGCTGGTTCCTTGTTGCAAATGTCTCGTTTTGCATTTTCTCTCGGTCTTCGTATTGAGCTGTACAGGCAGGGTCACACCAACCTTGTGAGTGATGTTATTCGACACCACCACCAACTAGCACCCATGGCAGCCTGGCAGCATGGCTCTGGCAGGAGGCGTAATCTCTCGCCCCACCAGGGGATTTAAGTCCCTAGATCCATCAACCAATCAAAATGCCATCTTGGAAAAACGTGCCTCCAGCTTCAACTCTAATTCGTCGTCTGTCTTCCAAAGAAACAATATACCGGACACAAAGGCGATGCAGTATTTACTACAACCCAGCTTGAAGGATTCGATGGTGTCCGTTAGCACTCGGCGGGGCCTAATATGCATACCGAGCAGGGACTTCTCCTGTCGTCTCTTCTTAGTTACTTTCCGATAGCCGTGAGCCGTCCCAAGTGTCTTACATAGACACAATACTGTACCGTACATGCGAGCCGACAACCTCTTGGTGGGTTGGTGGGTTGATGGGTCACCCAGCCGATCTGTCCTAGCCGGATAGCTCGTCCACCTGCTTGGGATGCCATCCAGCCATCGATGAATCTGGAAGGAAGCTACGCTACAGCAGGCGCGAACTTCCAGTAACCCACGTGGGTGTGCCATCAAACTGTAATTCGCAGACCTCCAGGGCTTTTGACACATCAGTAAGCAGTCTACGAAAGTCGCCCCTCGATGAACTTGTTGTAATCCTCAAGAATGTCTATCGAGCTGCGTACTTTCATCTGATGTATGTATAGACATGCAGCACTGCCGCTCTCTTAAACTTACATGTTACTGGATGTGTACTGGCTGCCTCGATGAATGTCGAAGCAGAAGGTCTAAGCATGGACCGTAGAGGTCGGCCCAGCTCTTGTGCATGGCTATGTTCGTTGACCGACCAGTGGGGCAGCCTAAGCTTTCGCTACATATAACGTACATAGACACATCCCTACCGGTGCATGGAGTACATATGTACAATACCCAGGCGTGGCGCCGATTCGCAGAAGGATCCTTGCCTTTGGGCCTGACACCGGATGATGGTCATCTCGAGCTGAGCGAACGGGCGACCAGGACCAGAACGGGGTCATCTAAATTAACCCCTTCACAGACCGATGGTGGGGACTTGTCTAGGCTGACTGTCGCTGTTTGGACCTTCTTGGGCCCTTTCCTCTGGGACGAATGTCACATATTCGTCTCTACTGTACTCGTATATGATTTAAAAGATCACATCCTGTCGCGTGGGACAGGCCTTTGCTCTCCTTCCTCCCCTGTCTGTTCTCGACCGTGCAACTCCAAGCGATAACCCGTCTTGGCCTTTTTTCCTTTTCCGGTCCAAACGTCTTGATACTTTTGACATCATCCTTTGGAAAAGAGACTACATCCAGAGTTCACGGCTACACCATACACATATGCCGGTTGCAGCCAAAGAAAACTACCTATCCAAAAGCAAAGAATATCAACACGCCACAGCCATGTCGGGAGGGCTCGAGGAACCGAAAGCCCCTGCCGCCGTCAACAAGACGTCTGGCGGCAACGCGGCTTACCATAACTTCCATAACGACTTCCTCCACATCCAGGATCCCAACGAGCGGCGCCGTCTTGCTCTGGCTGAGATCGATGCCGCACCCTTCGGCTGGTACCACGTCAGGTATGTCAACCCACCCAAGGTCTTGTTATTAGAAATGCAAAGGAACTAACACATCTACAGAGCCGTCGTCGTTGCCGGTGTTGGTTTCTTCACAGACAGGTCAGTATTGTCGAAAGTCTCTTGTAACCCCGATGTCTCGTCATTGCTTGTTTCCTGCTCGCTACAGCTCTCCTACCTTCCTCGCAGGTTTTCTAGGAACAGTTGTGACAAATCCCATACAACAGCGACTGACTCCCATAATTTAGTTACGATATCTTCGCTGTGTCGTTGTTGACACTTATGCTGGGCATAGTATACTACCCCAGCACCGGATCCATGCCGGCCAGCTCCGACAATGCTATCAAACTTGCCACCTCTGCTGGAACTGTCATCGGTCAGCTTGGGTTTGGTTACCTTGCCGATCACGTTGGCCGTAAGAAGATGTACGGTCTTGAACTTATCATCATTATCTTCGCTACTGTCGCCCAGGCGCTCAGCTCCAATAGCCCATCTGTTGACGTTGTCGGCCTTATCATCTTCTGGAGAGTCCTCATGGGGTAAGTCAAAGAAACAATCAAAGAACTGTCGTACTGAAATGGCCAGCCACAGGTCAATATGGCCTTGGCTAGACACCCACCTCGAAACTCGACACGTTCTGGGACTATATAAGATTATAGCTGACATCGGACTAGTATTGGTATTGGTGGTGATTACCCCCTTTCGAGTATTATCACTTCAGAGTTTGCTACGACGAAGTGGAGAGGCGCAATGATGGGAGCAGTCTTCGCGATGCAAGGTCTTGGCCAGTTGGTAAGCGACTATATCCAAGGTATTTTGGTGACCAGAACAAAATTAACAAAGATCCCAGTGCTGTGCCATTGTCATGCTTTGCGTTACCGCCGGCTTCAAGCAATCTCTTATTGGTTCCCCGAGCACTAAGCAATGTGGTGGCGACTGTGCGATAGCCGTCGATAAGATGTGGCGTGTTGTTATTGGATTTGGTGCCGTCCCTGCCACCATTGCCCTCTACTACCGTTTGACTATTCCTGAGACTCCTGTTAGTGTCAATCTATACTTTAAGGGGTGAACCTCACTGACCCCTCCTAGCGTTACACTTTCGATGTCGGTCGTGATGTCGAGAAGGCTACCGACGATGTCAGGGCTTACATGTCTGGCAAGAGCGAGGGCAAGCCCGACGAAGTCGCCCGTATTCAGGCCCGCGATGCTGCCCAGACTGAGATGCAGATCCCGAAAGCCAGTTGGGCAGATTTCATTCGCCACTTCAGCATTCCGAAGAACGGCCTCCTCCTTCTCGGTACTGCCGGATCTTGGTTCATGCTGGATGTTGCTTGTAAGTACAAATGCTGCTAAAACAACTCTTGAGCTTCACTGACCTTGGCGAAAAAGACTATGGTTTGTCTCTGAACAACGCCGCTATCCTCAACATCATCGGCTACTCAACAAAGAACCTTCGTACTTACGAGGTTCTCTACAACACCGCAATTGGCAATCTCATCATCGTCCTGGCCGGCGCCGTCCCGGGTTACTGGGTCACCGTCGCTACCGTCGACACCATTGGCCGCAAGACGATCCAGATGGGTGGTTTCATCATCCTGACCATTCTCTTCACTGTCATGGGCTTCGGCTACAACTACATCATGGCGCACAGCCAGAATGGTCTCCTGGCCATCTACGTCCTGGCCCAGTTTTTCTTCAACTTCGGCCCCAACGCCACCACCTTCATCGTTCCGGGTGAGGTCTTCCCCACGCGCTACCGTTCCACGGCCCACGGTATCTCGGCGGCCTCGGGCAAGATCGGTTCCATCATCGGCCAGGCTGCCATCTCGACCCTCAAGTCGCGCGGCGCTACGCCGGGCAACGAGAGCCCATGGATGGACCACGTCCTCGAGATCTACGCCCTCTTCATGTTGCTCGGCTGCTTCACCACCCTCTGCATCCCCGAGACCAAGCGCAAGACGCTCGAGGAGCTCTGCGGTGAGGACCAACCGGCGCCGCTTCCGGCGTCCGCGCATGCGCCTAAGCACTCCGAGTCCGCTTGAAGAAGTTTACGCTTGGCTTCTTCTCTCTCTTACTTTCTTTCACTCATTTTTTGGAATATTCTGATCATGGGGGAGTAAGATAGCTCACCAGCGGAATGTTGTACATATACTAGGCCCGCGATGGCTGGCGGGACAATTAATATAGAGGAGGCTTGTACGTTTTATTGAGACCAACGAGAGTAGTACGCTCGCACGTCACACCAGATTATATACCCCTTTTCATTTCTCACTTAGAATGAATCAGTTACGTAATCTGAACTATTTTTCTCCACCCCCTTCCCGCCGCAACGATGTGATTTGTGGCATTTGTCCCCAAATGGATAAAGCCTTGATCGGGGTTTCTCCTGTTCTTTCTCCCCACGTTCAGCCTGCTGTGAGGCAGTAGTGCCGTCGATTCCTAATCAGTTGTGACATTGACCTTTGTCTTATCTAAGAGGCATTGGTAAGTCATTTTTCCATATATGGAGAGGAGGAAAAACATAAACCATCCTGGTAAGGTGTGAGGCTATATACTTACAGAATGCGACATAGTCCTTGAAGTGCGCCGCCTTCTCCTTGGTCTCGGGGTAATACCAAGCAGCATTCTTCAGCTCGTCACCTACACGTTTATGAACTGTTAGAAAGACCTATCCGCCCTCGGTGCGGCATACATATGGGGTACATAAGCGGAACTACTATAGGTAATACGTACCGCCAACGGTGATAGTGTAGTAGCTCGCGTCCCCTTTCCAGGGGCAGTGGGTGCTGTGGTCCGTCTTGGTGAAGTGCTCGCTCTTGATGGAGCCCGGGGGAAAGTACACATTCCCCTCGACGGTTTCGTAGACGTCGGTCTCGGCTACGACGTTCCCGTTGATGGTGGCTACTGCGTGCCCGTGAGTCGGCATGTTGATTGGTCTAGTCTAGCGGACGGTGACGATGATAATTCTTTTTTTCTTTTGTTTGGTTAAGAGACGGCGACGTTCTCCCAGATGCGATGGTAGAGAGGGAAGAAAAGGGGCTTTATGTCCAATTGATATCACGGTTCTGCGGGGTATTGAGACCCTGATGGGCGAGATCGAATACGATTATATACCTAATGTATGGCGTGCAGTAGTCGGGTTTCTAAGTTGACAAATATCAGCAGCAATGGCAGTGTATTAATCAGCAGCTCAAGATTCTGGCCTCTTCTTGCATTGGGGTTGAATTTTGGTGTTGCTTATCTAAAAGAATCTGCGAAGGGTGTTTACACGAGCTCCTATATAATGAATGACATCATCATGCAATAATGGCTTCACTTCTTCCTCTAAGAATATTTTTGCCTGGATAATATAATTTATCGATTTTGCAATGGCATATATTGAGCATTTAAGGTTAGTTAGCAATGTATAGCAGGTGAGCCTGTATAGCCTTATAGGTATGTACTCTTGATAAGAGATTCAAGAAGTAGATGACGCTGAGAGATTGACATTCCAAGAGATACCTAACCGTAGATAGATCCCTCTGACCGAAGCGGGCTGCGCTCCGCAGTGTCCTTGCACGCACCTGCACCCCCAGCTTTTCTCCACAAGTGGAGAGCAGGCACTGAACAGACAGGCAGAGCGACTCAGTAGCTGGGGGTGCCGAGAGAGTGGAAACGCAGGGCGGCTGGTGTTTGGTCGGACGGATGACGCTTGTGACGAGCCGGTCGAAACGATGGTCGAGCAACTTAGTAATTCCTAATCCCTCCAAGCTCAGTCGCGAACATCGGCTCTATCTGGTGGAGAACTCTCGGCATTCAACGTGCGTCCTTATTTACTGGATTCCATTTGTTTATCGTTTGTCCGCCACTCCATTTTCTGTTCATTTGTCCTGTCTTTCGGCCTCAACAGAATAAGAAGTATATTGCGGTTCCCGATCCAATTCCGACCGTATAGTAAGGGAATACTTGTAGCGGCTATACCTAGGCACTATTTCTTCGAGATCCAAACGTTCGGGGAACCTCCGGACCTCAAGCCAAGCAAAAAAAGCAACTACGAAGCAAGACATTGTCGCCCGCCATGCCGCTCTCCGGCGTCGAGGTTGCGAAACACAATGACAAGAACTCTTGCTGGGTGGTCGTTCATGTATGAGACTTGGCATGCGACGACTCGATTGACATGGCGCTGACGGTAGCTCTAGGGCAAAGCCTATGATGTGACCGAGTTCCTGCCAGGTCCGTTCCCGCAAGCCCATGCGCCACAACCTCCTTCACTCTAACCATCTCTCTCTATAGAACACCCGGGTGGTCCCAAGATCATCCTGAAATATGCCGTCAGTATAGTTGCCCAAAACTGCAAACCGCCGCCACTTGCCGGAGCTGACACTTGGCGCGAATAGGGCAAAGATGCAACCGAGGAGTTTGAACCCATTCACCCGCCCGACACTCTCGATAAGTACCTCGACAAGTCAAAGCACCTTGGCCCCGTTGACATGAGTACCGTCGCCACCGTCGAGAAAGAGGATGACCCCGAAGAAGACGCGCGGCAGCAGCGCATTGCCGATAAGCCCGCCCTTTCGCAATGCTACAATTTGTTGGACTTCGAGGCAGTGGCCAAGAGAACAATGAAGAAGGGCGCTTGGGGATACTACTCAAGCGCCGCCGACGATGAGATCGTAAGTGGTGACAGAGCCAGCCAGCCCGGGCCTTGCTTTCCATTACAGCGGGAACTGACTTGGTGCACTTTAGACATTGCGCGAAAACCACGAGGCTTTCCATAGGATATGGTTTAGACCCAGAGTCCTGGTCGATGTTAAGAATGTCGACGTTTCCACAACCATGCTTGGGGCGAAGGTCGACATACCTTTCTACGTGACAGCAACGGCGTTGGGCAAACTCGGACATCCCGAGGGCGAGGTGGTATTGACTCGCGCGGCGAGGAAGCACAACGTGGTGCAGATGATCCCTACTCTTGCGTCTTGCTCATTCGACGAGATTATGGATGCCGCCGAAGGGGACCAGATCCAGTGGATGCAGCTCTACGTCAACTCAGACCGTGCCATCACCGAGCGCATCGTCAAACACGCAGAGAAGCGAGGGTGCAAGGGTCTTTTCATCACAGTCGATGCGCCGCAGCTCGGCCGAAGAGAGAAGGACATGCGGACCAAGTTCACCGACCAAGGCTCCAATGTGCAGTCTGGCCAGGAGACGGACAACTCACAGGGTGCAGCTCGCGCGATTTCCTCCTTCATCGACCCCTCCCTTTCGTGGAAGGACATTCCTTGGTTCAAGAGCATCACCAAGATGCCCATTATCCTCAAGGGAGTGCAGCGAGTCGAGGATGTGCTCAAAGCGGTAACCCTGGGGGTTGACGGTGTGGTTCTGTCCAACCACGGCGGTCGTCAACTGGACTTTGCACGCTCTGGCATCGAGGTCCTGGCTGAGACCATGCCCGTCCTTCGCCAGCTGGGCCTCGAGGACAAGATTGAAGTCTACATCGACGGTGGTGTCCGCCGCGCAACGGACATCATCAAGGCGCTCTGCCTCGGAGCCAAGGGCGTCGGCATCGGCCGACCTTTCCTTTACGCCATGAGCGCCTACGGGCTGGAAGGAGTGGACCGGGCTATGCAACTCCTGAAGGAAGAAATGGAGATGAACATGCGTTTAATCGGCTGCTCCAGCATCGACCAGCTGGATCCTTCGCTGGTTGACACGGCCAACATTGGCAGCCATACAACGAGCGTGCCCAGGGACAACTTGGGCCACAGAGTATATGACCAGCTGGCTTCACCCGAGTGGAAGAAGCCGAAATCTTCGAAGTTGTAATGCTCTAACGGGGCGCAGCACTTTTGCCAGCGGGCGTAAGACTTGTATCAAAGATATGTAGCATATCCTATCTACTTAATATACGTGGCTGTACATGAAACAGATGCAACAAGGGAATCCAGAAGAGAGCCAAGAGGACGTATCTTAACCCCCTTTCCATAGGTATGCAAGCCGAGAATCGCATCATGCACGGCACATACATGTAGTCATCTGACCACTGGTGCTTCTGCATTATCCCGCATTTATTACATGGCCAAGCTGAATTACTTTGCTCACCGCTTTTGATGATGCCATTGCTTCAGCCTCGGTTACCCCCAAAAACGGTTATCTGTCGATGGCACGCATGATTGGTCGAGAGGGATGTCGACTTGCCTTTCTCGGGGGGTGGATCGTCTACAAGGAGGAGGCTTGGAGGAGACGAGCGCTAACACGAACTAACACTTCAGTGGGTGGGAGACATACTACGTCGTACTATCAGATAGTGGACATTTGATAGGTAAGTACAGAGGAGGGGATGTAGGCAGGTAGGTATGCAGAGAAGACACTGCGCTTGTCGTCGGCAGTCCAGAAGTCGGAGTCATGTCATGTCATCTTGATTTGGAATTGAAATAGATGAAGACAACACGAGGAGGAGGTGTAAAGCAGAGACGGTGATGAATGGGGCCATCCATCATCTGTAGGAACCCGTCAGATTTTATTTCTATGCATACAGTTCAAGCAGCATATGCAGCATATGCAGCATCCATGGCAGCATGGCTTCGTTCAACGCACCACCTACCTGGCGCTGGCGCCCCGTTGCATTATTGCATGCAGGCCCTGCATTATCTGATTAGGCCGCCTATACTGACCTTACATACTTGCTTAGTACATACCAGATACTGCAGATACTGTACTGTAGATACCGTAGACACTAGACACTAATCTAGGGCGTTAGTGGGACTGTCCAGTGGGTAAGTGGGAGGCTTTTAGGCAGGCAGACCTTGTTAGTTGTCGCATCGCAACCCCATTTCCCATCGGATTGCAGGCAAGGAAAAGCCAATTGCGCATTCACTGCTACTACACTACACCATTGGAAGTCTGCTAACCTTAGAGTCGTGCAGAGTCAAGTAAGTAGAGTAGGATCCTCGGGCGCCGCCTTGAATCATCCTACCATTCACTTGCTACTCGCTCCTACATACAACAACATTGGGGATGCATTTGATGGATTTAATTTGATTTCGTTTCTTGTCACTCATTTATTCTTCACGCACACATCAACGCGCGTGCGCACGCATACAATCTTCTCGCCCTCCTACCATACAATTCCAATTCTGCAACAGGCCAATCCCGTCACTTGCTTTCCGACCACCACTGCTGCGCTGCTGCGCTGCTACCGTCTGCCGTCTGCCCCTCCAAGCCCGAAAAATCCAACACCCAGCCTGCAGATGACGGCAGCAACTCCGATTTCCTAGCTTACTACTCGATCGGTGAGCCATCTCACCTGAGCTGGCAAAAACACCCTATCACTGGGTCGGCCAGTCTCGTGGTCCTTTTATCCAACTTCTCTTTTGATACTCGAACCGGCCAGACGGAGCGACCTTTTTTTTGTGTGTGTCTTTCTCGCCCGCTCTCTCCCTCTCCCGCCAGAGGCTGCCATTCGACGTTGTCTCTCTTCCGCCCCCTGTTGTTGTGGTCTGGCTTTGCGCTAAGTATAGCTTATCGTATCGCATTCTCCTCCCCTAGGGCTTAGCACGCCCTCTCAAAAAGCCCAACACCACCATGTCTTCCCTCGAGGCCAAGATCGTGGTGCTCGGCTCCCAAGGCGTCGGCAAGACGTCCTTGGTTATGCGCTTCTGCAAGGGCGCTTTCAACCCGGCCCAAGTCACGTCAACAGTCGGTGCGAGCTTCATGACAAAGCGGGTTATCGACAGCGATACCGATACAGTGGTACGCCTACAGATCTGGGATACTGGTGAGTAACTTTGCCCTTTCCTTGTGTATTCTCGCTATTTGCCTATTTCCAGCCATGCATCAATGAATTTTTAGCTGACATATCATTCAACTCTCCCTGCAGCCGGCCAAGAACGATTTCGCTCAATATCGCGGCTCTACTACCGTGGCGCCAATGCTTGCATCTTGTGTTACAGCATAACAGACGCGCAGTCCTTTGCCGAGATGGGCATGTGGCTGACCGAGCTCCGCCGCAACCTGCCTCCCGATATCGTCCTCCACGTCGTCGGAACGAAAGCCGACATTGTGGCCCGCGAGCCCGCGCGCCGCGAGGTGCCGTTCGAGAGGTGCATAGCATACGTCGCTGAGAACTTGGCCCCCGGCCAGGGCAACACCCCGCCGCCCACAGCCACCCCAACCGGCATGGCAGTATTCCCTGGTCCCGGTACGAGCCAGGTCAGCATGGGCGGCGCGAGCAGCGCTGGCCCCGGAGAACCGCGCAGCCCGAGTAGTAAACGAAGCAGCGGGTTCTGGGGCCAGGAAGTGGGCTGGGACGCCTGCCACGAGATCAGTGCCGAGAGCGGGGAGGGCGTCGAGGAGGTCTTCAGGGTCGTCACGCGGAAGCTCGTGGAGCAGAACAGAAAGATGCAGCAAGCACTTCTGGCGGCCACAATGACTCCCGGCACGCCGTACGAGGGGGGTATGGGCAGCGACTACTTCGACGGCATAAACGGCCGAGGTAGCTTCCGGGTTGGCCGCGACAGGAGGAGCTGGCTGTTCTCGCCCGGGTTTTCGCCCGCGGTGACGATGGAGAACCAGGGGCAGAACCAACAAGAGCAGAACGGGCAGGTGGAGATCACCAAGCCCAGGAGCAAATGCTGCTAAACCGCACAAGTCCTGCATTCGTGACAGGACCACAGTACATCATACGGACCCGCACCACCTACCTCTAAACCATCAGCTTCCTGCTGGGTCAGGCAGCTTTGCATCAACCTAAGCTTCTTCTGGTCTAATATTCATGCTTCCCTTTCTTTCCTTTTCTCTTTCCTCTTCCTTTCTTTTCAAGGGTTCCAGGGCAAGGCGTTTTTTTATATTTGGGGAGCACAGAGACCGGCGTTCAGGCGGCATACGCATTTCACGTTTGGGCATTAAGGGCATTCTCAGGGTATCGGCCATGGTTTCTTTCTTCTTTTCATTTTTTGTAGTCATAATGGCTCGTCGTTGTTCAATGCTCCATTGTGGATATAGTCGCTGTTTCTCTCACGAGATCATGAAGAGAAACGAACAGACAAAGAACCCCCGGTCGTTGCCGGCACACTAAGATGTATTCCGTTTCATATCTCAAGTGGTACCGTTGGTGCAAGTATAAAAGGACGAATTGTGTGACGTAGCTTCTCTTCTCTCTTGAGATCGTTTGTCGCAATATCGTTGTGTATGTATTGTACGGCCTACCTATAAGGCACCCTCGCGCTGACATTTTGACCAAATGGCAGGCAAGTAACCCCCATTACGCACGAGGGGATTGGCTTTCAAAGTAAAATGAAACAAAACAAGATAACTTAAGCCTACCGGGGCTTCTTTTTATGTGCTCCCATCCCATGTTGCTTCTCCCCGTCATCGTGTCCGCCTACCTCTTCCAGCGGCCTCTCACCTATTAGACACACAAACAACTCTCTATATAGACTCGGAGACCTATAGATTTCGTGCCCTGTTTAGCAATAGTAAAGGGGGGCTTGTTATTGCCTCTAAAACATTGGACCCTTACGGCGCGTCGTTGATAAGATGGATGTTAACTCAAATGCGCTTTGGCGACCGACCCCCTTTATCTCCCGCCTTGACATCCAACGAAAACGCGGCATCCCCAAACCTTGTATACTTAATCAATTCACCCAGCAACCACGCCTGAAGCAAAACATTTCTCAACTGGGATTTATAATGCGATTTGACAGGTACTTCCCTTGACCGGGCTGGTGTAGCCTAGCGGTAGTATTCTTACGCGTATTATACTTAAAGGCAAGAGGGTTCAATTCCTTCTGCGGTCACTTTTTTTCTTCCTTTTCTTTCGACCTTTGTCTCATCTCCTGATATTTTTTACTTAGAGCACCGACAATGAATCGACAGCACACGAACGGACGACAAGGTGGTTGACGCCCCTGGAGGCCTGGGCATACTACTAAACGACGCCGACGAGCACTGGACTAAATCGGTTTATTTCGGAGACGCAGAGAAGGTGCAGTTCAGCTATTACTGATTGGAGAATATCATATTAGTATTACTTGTGTTGTTTTCAAAATGCGAATTTGAAGTACGCAGTATTCGACCTAGATACCAGTTCTTCTCGAATATATTGAACGATGAGAATTTCGGGCGACAATGAGGAGGTATTTTACCAAGCATACCTACACTACATCAATGTCACCTGTCATGATATACGAGTCAGCATACCATTCACGGCAACGGTCGAGAATGCTATGTACTACTACGGGTTTCGAACCGCCTATCATGACCTAAGCACCGTGGGGACCATGGGGTTCGCATGCCATTGCTTCCCTTCCTGGTCGATCCTATCGGCCGCTCCAAGCGCAAGGGTTATTCAATACGCACTCGCCATCAGCATCGAGTTACTCTGTTCAGATAGCGGATCCTTCTATATAATGCCGGTTCACTTCTCTAGAATGCTAACAGTGATTGCGCAGCATGAGGATGAAGATGCATAGAGAAGATATGCCTGTGGGAAGAGCCCCAGCTACTGCAGGCTGAGGTAGATTGCACCTGCAATGGTAACGACCGATTCCTGATGCCATCGGCCATAGGAAGACACATACCCTGACCGAGGAGAGTATCGAGAGATGCTGGGAGAGGAGAGGAGAGGAGTATGTTTGCGTGTGCGTGTGTATGCGAAAAGGGGTACAGAGGAGAGGAGACAGAAGAAAAGAGCAACCGACGTGACCCACGCATAACAGGGAATGACATATATTGTGCGAAACGGCATCACCGCAACAACAGTCCCTGGCCCTGGCGCGGCAATGCCACGAAGGATTCGAAACCCCTCGAAGTGGTTGGGGTCCTGGTACCTGGTACTTTTCCACACCTTCAATTTTGGCTAGTGAGCCATCACTTTGACTACTGTGAATATCATCGGAACTATGGAAGGTTAGAGGGAAAGAAGAATGCCTTGACTCATGGAGCAATTTCGGTGACTGGAGAACTTTGGATGTGTATAGTGAACAGAGTCGACAAAAGCAAAAAGATGTTTGGGCTCGCGTGCGGTAAGGCCATTCTTGCGTAATGGAGCGGCCGCATCAAGGTAGACTGTATGCAAGAAGGTACATACATACCTGGATACAGATCAACATCACCCACTCACTCATGGGGGCGGCCCCATGGCAGAGACCGCAACACCGCCCGCCTCCGCCGCCGCCCCCTCCGAATTAATCCCCGAAGCCACAAACGGAAAATGATGGTCGGTGGGTTAGGTGGCCCAGGACGGCCCCCCAAAGGCCCAAGGAGCAAGGTCTCGACCCTCGGCCGAATCCAAGGCCCATCTCTCACCGAAATGACTCTGGGACGTGATGTGTTATTGTTACACGATATGCCCTTCCTCTCACATGTTTTTTGTTTTTGTCTCGGGAGATCTCTTTCCACTAACTGTCTTCGGGCGTGTCGTCTTAAGTGCATGGGGTATTCACGCACACGGTATGGACAATCGCCGTGGTAGCCTCCATTGTAACGTTCGGTCGAATGTTACATGACTGCTCACTTATTTTCTCAGTCTGACTCTAGGGTGACCCGGGAATGGGGAAAAGGAGATGCTCGCCCCCATGCCGACAGGCCAGGAGATTGGGGGCGGGATCTGGCCGAGAAGAGAGCGTATGGCGTTCGCCCAACTCGCTGAAGTGGTTCTCCCCTAGGTACCGCAGAGCCGGTGTCCCGATTACCTACAGGAACTAAAAGAAAAAGGAAAGGTACAGGTTAGACGGCTGGCAGATGAGGTAAGCTTAGCACTGGTGATCAAAGACGTCCCAAGGCGTCCTGCGGGAGATGTTCCCCGACGCTGGGTTGCGGCCGGGTTGGGGGCGGCCAAGGTATAAGTGTGCATGCGCGTGTGTTGGCATGGTTAGTAACTAAGTAATCAGGACGGCTTAATGGCGGGAGGACGGAGACCTGACAATAGGATAGGCATGCAAGAATTCCTAATGCAGCTTCCACTTCCTCGGGCAGGTCGGCTAGGCTTGCGAGTGGTTTTCTGCCCCCTGAAGGCCTGAAGGAAAGTGTTCGTCGGTTCGACCAGCACTCCGCCTTGAGTCATTTCTCAGGTCAAGCTAGAGGACAATCCTTTCCCGCGGACACGAAAGGGAATAACATTTTGGTCGTCGTGCAACGTGGACTGCAGGATGCAGCGCATGATTGAGGCGCGGCTGCATAAGAAATTATCGGTAGCTTGAGAGGTACTTGCATTAGCAGCTTGGGGGTTATCATAAAGAATGAAAAAAAAAAAACCGAAAATAATTAGGGTCTGAGGAGAAAAAAGACGAGAGGAAGGGAAAACCGGACGATTGGCAATCGTCGTTGCGGCGGTGAGGTGAAAGCAAGCGAAGGGCGTATACGGTTCATGCACTGTCAATTCTTTTCTTCTTCGTCAGCTCTCCCATTCTCTCCTTTTCTGCAGGTCTAGATCGAACCGTTTCAGCAAGTCATGTAAACGAAGAAAAGTGCGCAGCCATCGGTAGCAAACAGGCACATAGGTAAGTATGCAGACGTTATCAGATATAACGGCTAGCAAACCCAACTGTTTGGGTCAGTCGGAACGATCATTGGCCTGGCTATGTTTATTATTAGTAGTAGAAGACTCTTTCATTTGGCACCCCATTTTCACGGTATACTGTATGCCGCTTCGTTTCTCGGTTCTCTCTCTCTCCCTCTCTCGCGTCGGTTGATCCGTACCTAATGCAATGGATGATTGCGTTTGTGTTTGGCGTTTATGTTTGTTTGTGTGCTTGTGCGTGTGCGTGTACGAGACGATATGACTAAGAAAATTGGATGACTGTTCCAGTCCTAATATTTGTGGCCCTCGCCCTTTCCCAAAGGGAGACGACATGCAGCAGGACGGACGCATAACCATCTGGCTGGCTGGCTGGCTGGCTGGCTGGGGATTCGTGAAATCAAGATGATAACATCTCATGAGACGGACGATCCCGATTTCTGTTTGGTTGTGTCGTACGGCTGAAAAAACGCCGTCCCGATTGAATGGCACGCAACCGGCGCTAATGCATAAGACCTGAGGTAAGCTACCGGGTTACCTCCAGCAGAGACAAAAGCAGCCAGCAGTAGCCGAGGTTCCAGAATGGCGGGAATATGATGTGTTTCTTTCCTGCCGCTTGGTCTTGGTCTCTGTGTTCTTCTGTCTTGGCGGATTCGTTGGTCAGAAACGAAGAAATGTCGTCAGCCAAAGAGCTTAGGTCAGGTAGGTAGGTAGGTAGGTAGGCACCCAAGGCACCCAATGCACCCAATGCACCCAATGCACCCAATGCAATGGCAAAGATAGTGGGAATGGTTGATAAACGGAAGGAAGGAAGGAAGGAAGATAGGAAGCTAGTGAAAATGTACCTACCTGACATGTGCCTTTTACATTGCATGCATGACATGGTCTGAGGATGTGCCTACCTCCATACAAAATACGCCTACTCAACCAGGATATTCTGTATACCCAGTGTATATTTTACAATGATGCAGCGAGAATCCCACCACGTGTTATATATCTAAGCCTGTTATGCGGCCGGTACTTTCTCCTTATGTTGCGAGCCCCTCTCTCGCACTCGCTTGCGGCCTCTGTCTGTCTTCCCCCTCCTTTCTCTTCGCCCGTCTTCTCCCTTCTGATATTTCCACTTCGCTTGGCCACCCGGGCTAACCATGTACGCGCCCTCCGCCACGAAGTGCCTATAAAATGCCCACATACGTTCCAGCAGGTACGTGCGTACCAAGTGTGTGTGTGTGCTGTATGTATGTGCCTCTTCACTCATTGGTCAGCGCCATGTGCAATAATTGAAGAATAGCCTGACTGCCGCAGTGTGTCATGGCACTCCAGAGCGGGAAGGTTTCGCGGGATATCTCCGCCTGCATGTCGCCTCAAGATAAGACAGCTTTGAGTCAGTGCTGTACAGTATGTGTAGATCCATGTCGTGTTATTCTTGCTTCTACTTCTTACTTCTTGTCGCATCTAAGACTATGGGTAGGTGCATACTCCATATATCGTAATACTCATGTTGTGGATATGTTAGATCCACCAATGCCGCCGTCGGTTCCACCGAGCCATCGCTGGGCCCCTCCTCCTCCTGTCCCTGCCAACTTCTAACCTCATGTAGCCTAACCATGTCTGGCATCTATCAAACAAGTTTCCTGGCTTCCTATACGCTGCAAACTCACCGCTGGCTGGCGGGGAGGCCGGCTGTCAGTGAAGATCAATCCCATGATCCAGTCTCTCGGGAAGATGCCCATGTAGTCTAGCTGCCTGTCTCACCCCCGACTGATTAATCTGATCCTCGTGGGCGGGAAGGTGGATAGGATGCAGAGAATGGCGTACATGCATCTGCCTCCATCATCCTTTCTTTTCTCTCGCATGGTTAAGGCCATGCGCATAGCGGCGGCCACAGCGAAAATCTCGGAGGAAAAAATCCGTTTCAGTGTAGGTCGCCGATGCCGGTTGTGCGTATGCAAATCATATCGCTCCAATAAACCTCTGCAATTAATAATGCAGATACATGATCGGCTATTACTATACTCTGCAGCTCATGTCATTTCACCCTGTTGGGATTCGGCCCACTGGAAGGCCTCTTGTGTATACTACGATGGCCCGCAATTGCCGAGGCTACAACCCAGTCTAGCCTTCTTTCTTCAATCAAGGGAGGCATAGGGAGTTATTTCCATATCCAAGGTGTCGACCCCTCGGCATATGAAAAGACGAACGTCGCTGGGGGCCAGATTGGGATCACAAGAAGCGAAGGTTCGCATGGGTGGGTGCCAAACTATGTTGATGTTGGTGCTTCGTAGACTTTTGGGATTTAAGCATAGTCCCCAGGTTCCAGTGTCCTGGGCCGTGGCTTGACACTTCCCATGCTGCCGGAACTGTACAACGTGTACCAGAACGGGAGACCCAGATAATTGGGTTTTGGGTACCCCCCCTAGCCCCCCTACTGGATCAAGTGTGTCAAGTGTGCCATGTCCATGTCGAGTATGTAAGTATATTCGGCCCTGCAAGTCAACAACGCCAAGCAAAAAGAGCGACCAGCCAGATCATTTCTCACTTTACCTTAGTATGGAGCGCTGCACTGCAGCGTGACGCCACAGCCCATTCACGGCCCCCTCCCCTCCTTGGAAGCATGTCTGGTTGGCTCGTCCTCTCAGACAAACCACGGCCGCCATGCAGCGCGGGTTCGTAATGAGATATGTAGTGGAGCTTGGGTCCTGGAGAGAGCACGGCAGAAGGACCACCGGTCAAGCTGAGACTGCGTGTCGAGGCGGCGGGAGTGCGAACACCCATGCACAGGCCCACGTAGCTGTCTCTTCTTGCTCTTTAGCTCATTTACCCGTATTGATGTAGTGAACCTTTCTCTGTACTTGCTCCTGAAATTGCCTTCCTGATCGGGTTCATGAGGAACCCCAGCACGTTCCGCCTTTGGCTTGCGGCTATCCACTTGGCCGCATGAGAGAACATGCTGATGCTCGACCATGGCCTTCGGCAAAGGCCATATCGAAGACTAGAAAACTACTCCGACCCTGTAAAAGTATGCCATACCTGGGGGCCACACAACTTGCAAATCCTTGTTGCAACGTCCAATACCACCTTTCTTGCAACCTCTATCGGACATATAGCATTTGACGTAAAGGGACGTGCGGGCAGGTGCATGAAGTAGGAGTTTGTTGTCAACCAGCTTCGTAAACGAAAAGGGTGTTCATTGGCCATACACATATGACAGCAACCGGCTACACCATTCACACCATCCCCGAAGTTGAAACAAACACCGGCTTGCTTAGTATTTGGAGGTCGCTTGCTCCATGGTAGTCACGACTGGGCTGGTCAACATCGTCCACAAAAAGCAAACCTTCGACGTCCAGTACCTTAGTCTAGGACCAAGAAAGATCCCTCCCGATCAGCTCTACTGGTGTCATCGCGTTTGCATACAAAGGGAAGAACCCAATCAAAAAGTGTTCGCCATTCGGTTCAGTGATAAGAACATGGCGGAATGGGACGAGTGAGTAACTGAACCCCTAACTCTCACATCTGAAGGGAACTGACTTTGAACAAGGGAAGAAGAGAGCACTCTTCCTGTCCTTCCCGAGGAACATTTTGTGCGGGTTGTGTATAACGGTCGAGAGTATCATCAGCTGTCATTGTCGAGCAATGCGTATCTCGCTCCTATAGATGAGGTAGGAAAGTAGGCTACTTGACTGGGACGACAAATTGCTAACACAGCGGTAGGTTGAAGTGGAGCGACTCCAAATGACCCACGACATGTTTTCTCTCGTATTCGACGATAGGCTTATCTTCCCAGAGATAACTCCATTGCGAAGAGTGCTTGACTGTGGAACGGGAACTGCAAATTGGGCCGTGGAAGTTGCAAGGAGAGAGCCTCAGTCCCAGGTACGTTGGCCTCCCTTACACTATGTTACTGGATTCCTATGGTGGGCTTTTCGACTACATGTCGAAACCGGAGTATCCAGACTCTTCGGGTTACCGACACTTCAAACGGAGGAAAACCGAGTCCAGACACTGATCCGGTTTTCAGGTGTACGGTGTTGACGTTAGCACGGAGATGATGCCAATGTATGGCTACTATCCGGTGAATCTGCATTTGGAACAGGCAGACCTCAACGAAGGGTGAGTTCCCTATTGTTTCGTCACAGACTCGTGAGCGCTAACCATGATGAAGTCTAGCATACCACGACAATACATTCGACCTAGTCCACAGCAGACTAGTTGCCGGCGGAATCGATGCCGAAAAATGGCCTGAATATATCCGTGATCTGCATCGAGTGCTTGTCCCAGGAGGCTGGGTACAAATGGTGGAAATATATTTCAATGCTCAATCTGATGGTGGACACTTGAGTGACAGTCAGTCTCGTATGCAAGGAATTATGTGGAAGAAAAGCTGATATTTACTCGCCTATAGATCATGCTCTCAGCCACTGGTCCAGACATTACTTAAGTGCAATGGAGTCAGCGGGAAAAGACCCTCGCGCAGGTCTGAAGCTAGACCATTGGATGAGGGAAGCCGGCTTTACCAGGATGGAGATGAGAGAAATAACCCTGCCAATGTGTGGCTGGTCACACAGTATGTAGCCAAAACCTTGATTCTGGAATTCCACTGATGTAACAAAAAGACGAGAGGGATTTTGGCATCGGTGTCGCAAACCAGGAGAATGTCAGCAGACTCCTATCCTCTCTTGCTTTATATCCTTGCACGGCTATACAAGAGTAAGTCGCTGCATTTGGAATCATAGTCGCCCCTTTCCCATCGGAGTTGAAGACTGATTTTCGAAGCATGACAATTGAAGAATTTCACCTACTGGTGGGACAGGCACGGCAGGAAGCCGCCGCCCTGGGGTTGAAGGTAAGATATGCTCGTTTTAACCGGAGATGCGAGATGGTTTAGCTGACTGACTTATTATGCAAGCCGTACTTCAAAGCGTAAGTAATCACCCCTGACTCCACATTCCACCTCGCCAGGCGGAGGCACCGGTCTTTGGAAGTTCCATACAGGACTGACATAGCCCATCAGATACGTTGTCGTTGGCATGAAACGCGCAGGAGCTGTTTCGCACAGGCACAGTTCCAGTAAGAGCTCCTCTAGCCGTCATAGAAAAGGGCGGAACGGAAAGCGGGTGCCTCGCTAAACATTGGTATGACCGGCATCTTCATTGAGGATGTGCTGAGTTGGTCATCAAGCAAACGTTGTCGTGGGAGCAGAGATTCCCCCAAAGATAAGTTCGGCGGTGTATTACGACTGTAGGATTTTTATGTGTTCAGAAGGGGTCCGAGTGAGTCCTCGTGGTTTTCCTGTTTGTTAGAAGTTTCTTAGACAACTTCCGATTTATAATAATGAATGTTGAGGGTAATCACGAGAACTAGAGAGAATCAGCAATGGTGATTCAGCATACGTGAAGTCGGGTTAAGGTTTGTCGCCATGGTTGATATTGGAAGGTGGTGCGGAATGGACGTTAAGATGGAATGACCGCCAAATAGCATGCTCAGATGGAAGTCACTACGTAATCCTCTGGATGGTGGTGGTCACGTCTTCCCAGGGGAGGGCGTCTTGCTCGCTACTCGCTACCTATCCGCATGTGACGACGATTCGGCGCTGAAGGTGGAGCGGCCTCCTGCCCAGTCCACATCTTGAATATGCAGAGCAACTCAATGCAGGATGGCTGAGCATCTGGCCAAAGGAAAAAGGCAAAATAAGTATGTACGTAGGCGTTGCATGTAAAGCATGAAGGGGAAGATCGAAGACTGCAGGCGAGATTTGTTAGTTGGTAGTACTGATGCTGGTCACTAAGCCCTACGCCGTCACCACCCCCAACTTCGCTATGGGGTAGCACACCCACGCTTGTTTGGTGGAGCTGCATTTAACGATGACAGGGGTGGGTAAAGGCCCGTGTTGACCCAATTGGCAGGACACCCCAAAATTTATTGCAGCTTCACAGCAGCCGAAAGCTCCAAGCTCCAAGCTCCAAGCTCAGCATCCAATCACCATATACAAACCAAAACACAGCCGACTGCTCCTCAACCACACTTGCAACATGGCATTTCAAACATCCGCACGGCTCCCGCTGGGCCTGATACGGGCTCGGCTCACCACCGCCACCATCTCCCCCGCTGCCGCCCGACCAATGTTCGCCCTCCCGACCACGACCCCGCTGTGCCGCCGCCAGTACTCCTCCTCCGATGAGCCGCCGCCGCCGCCGCCGCCGCCGCTGCTGCAGAAGCTGAAGGCGGACCTGAAGACGGCGATGCGGGCCAAGGACGCTGCGCGGCTGGCGGTGCTGCGCTCGATCCTGTCGGCGACGCTCAACGCCTCCAAGACGGCGACCCCGATCTCGACGGACGCCCAGCTGGTGGGGCTCCTGCGCAAGACGGCGCGGGCCTCGCGCGACGCGGCCGACGAGTTCCGGACCGCGAATCGCCAAGACCTCGTCGACAAGGAGCAGGCCCAGATCGACATCCTCGAAGAGTACGCCGCCGGCAGCGGTGTTCAGGAAGTTGGCGCCGACGAGCTGCGCACCATCGTTGCGGGCGTTGTCACGGCCATGACGAGCGAGGGTGGCGAGGCCACCGGCGGCAAGGCGCAGATGGGCAATGTCATGAAGAAACTGTTGGGTCCCGGCGGTCCCCTGGAGGGCAAGGATGTGGAAAAGGCCGAATTGGCAAAGATCGTCAAGGAGGTTGTGGGATAAATGGAATCAATAGATCTGGCGTCTGGAGAATGGGCGTGCCGCGCTGTATAAAAAAAGGTGTACCAGGATGCGCTTCCGATGTGTATAACTGTATCATAGGTCAAGAGTTTGACGAACACCCTACCCCCTCCCCTCCAAAACTGTTGCCCATGTAGGGCATGTGCATACATTTTATAGACATTAGTGGTTTACATAAACCAATCAATCGAGTGTCTTTCTCACAGGCTGCGAATAACAGTGTGTATTAACTTTAGAAAACCGACCCAGAATGGTATCTATGAGGTTTGTACGAAACTCTCCCACAATCTTTCAAAATTGACCCTTATGCCTCCATAACTCCACTTCAAAAACGATGACACAAGTTGAAGCCTAAGACAGCTCGAAGCGGTCAGGCAGGACAATGGGGGCCACCAAAGTCCAGGTGTACATAGCATAGCAGATCCAAGCACACACAATCTTGACCCAACTAGCCCAGTAAGTTCGTCCCACTGTGGCCAGGTACCCAGACTCCATCTCCTCATCACCCCAAGTCGAGGTGAGCAAAGTGGCAACCCAGCATGTTGCTAGGAAGAAAATGACGTGAAACACCGAGTAGCTGTACTGCGTGCTTGCGCGCTCGTCGTCATTCGAGGACTTTCCACTCGACTCCTCATCTTCGTCGTCTGACAGCAGAGCGTCGGCGGGCAAACTACCTTCTTCCACAGCGCGCCGCAGCACCTCCCTTCTCATATCCTGTCGGCCCGGTTGTTGCGTGACAAGGTCATGCTCATCATCGTCGGGCAGTCTGATGCCACCGCGGTTGTTTCCCAGTCCCAGGCTCTGTGTAGCTGCTCGGGTAGTGGTGTATGCTACAGTAAGCATAGTGACGATTGCACCGATGACTACCGAGGTTGTCCGAGAGCCCTGGCCACGAATCAAGGGGTTGCACTGCTTATCGTCGGGCTCCATTGAGACGGCAGACATGGTGAGGTAGGTGCAGTAGATGGCGACCATAGCAGCCTGTGCCAAGCCCGCCTTTGGGTTATGCTCCTGGATTGCAGGATGGACCGAGATGAAGGAAACACCAAGCCACATAATCAGGTTGATGGTGATGGCAGCTTGGTTCATGGAACATCCACTGGACGCAAAGAAGATGTACTGAACGATAGTCATGGCCAAAGATCCCAGGTACATGCTCAGAGTGGATCCAATCAGGACAATCCTCCAGCCTTTCGAGTCCGTGTTTTCGATCTGTTCGAGGCAATATTCGGCCCATGTATGAGCCAGATCAACCAGGAGAACCAAACCGAGGATCAAGAACAGCATTGCACCGATGAAGCCGATATAGGTGCCCCAGAAAATGTAAAATTCGTCGGGAATCAGGAACGAGAGAACGACAAAAGCCAGCCAGGCGATGACTTTGGGGCCCCAGAAACCGTTCTGCAGGGCAGCCCGCGGGTTCTTAGTGTTGTTGACGCCGAAGAGAAGGCCGGCAAAGATGAGATGGAAGAGGCCAAGAGCGAAGTTGATTCGTTGGACAGCCAGCCGTCCATAGCATTCTCCGTTCGGGCAGTTTATTTTGACATAATCGAGCATGAGGTTTTGCAGCTTTTCGACGGCCCAGGGCGTGAGCATGATCCATGCTACGATCGAGTTGACCAGCAGCATGAGGGCGTAGGCGATACGAGTGGCAACGCTATCGAGTTGTCGGTTAGTCTTGTCACGAAACCAACCACCATAGCATTCAAAAGTATATCTTACCTGTTACCACACTTGCCACATGCGCTGCATACCATGGAGCATGTTGCAGCACCGCAGCAACTGGCAGCGAAGGACACGAGCTATATTGCAGATATCGCGTTAGATGGAAACTCTATGCGCGCGGGCAAAGGGAAGGCGTACTGTGCCCATGCTGGGTACGGCCAGCAGTGGAAGTGATAGGAGAGCACCCATCGTGCCTTATTCGGTTGTCTCGTATCCAAGTGAAGGTGGTTATTGATGAAATGGATGTTTGCCGTAGGGCAGGGCGTTGTTATTGTTGGATGGATGGGCAATCAGAGAGGCGCTTGTCGCAAGTCTGAATTATGCGGCGGAGGGACACCGTGCACCGTGGATTACGTCGTCACCTGCACCGGCTGGCAAAGGTGGGGCGTCAGTCAGTCACGAGCCATCAAATGACTGACTGACTGACTGACTGACTGACACCAGACTGGATTGTTCCATGGTTCATAAGGTAATATATACCTTTGTCCAAAAGAGTAACATAGTCTCAATATTGTACTTTTATTTTCTCTCTCTTTTTTCTTCTTTCTCTTTTGGAAATTGAATATACCAGACGTATCTTTGACATAGACAAAGCCAAGAGCCCTATTAGCTAAAAGAAAGTCTTCTGAACAGTGTTATAGGTACCTTGATAGGTAGTCTTCGGCGGTCTTTAGTCATATAACTACCACTGCGGGTTCAGGTACGTAAGTGCTATTTAAAAAACAGTTTGTTGCCAGCATCCACCGGAACACATTGCTAATAGAAATCATTGTTGGCCGCCGCTACTGGTCGCCGAGACAATTGGCACAGGAGCAATTTCAAGTTTGCACAGAGTTTCCCTAACTCAGGAAACAAACAGAAGGGAAAGAGTAAGATGCTGATTTATGCGGGCTGCATGTAAGTAGTACAGTCCAGAATTCGTCAATGAGACATGGCGAATAGCTATCATAGAAGGTAGGTACGAACAAGGGATCGGACCGTATGTGCAGGATGTGATACAATGACCTCCATCCATATCTATCCGGCTCCCGCATGCCGCCATTGATTAAGACCCTAATATTCGGTCTAAAGCTGCCGGTACCTGTGCAACTCACGAAAAGGTGCATGGAACCTTCAGGCCATAGGTAGTACCTAACCTTAGGCAGGTATGTACTAACTAACTTGGGTGTCTTCAGATGTACCCCTTGCCCCCATCAACAGGCCCACCCCTCTAACCCACTGACTACGGCATCCCGATGCCGCGGGATACAACCAAGCAGCGAAGACCTGGAACTATGGGGGAGATAACTTCTGATAAGGCATGCATACGTACCGTCATACATGGTGCAGCTTGGGGGTTCCACGATAGCGAGCCGACACATCAGCACCCGTTCATCAACGCTCTTTTTGCTATCTTGCTCTTACTTTTTACGTAGACCCTTTCCTTCTCTGCCCCGTTCAATCGTCGCATCTTCTCCAACACACTCTTTTTACATTACTCTTCCTTCCCAATGCCAGATTATTGACTGCCCGTCCTGTGCAGCACAGCAGCAGCTTTGGCCTGATCCCCATCTTTCGCGCCCACCATCCCCTGAGTCGATTCGATCAAACGCCCGATATCGCACTTCCACCAACATGACGTTAGATACGGACCTTCGTCAGGCACGCATCGTGTCGAGCGTGTCTGCGACAATCATCTCCCTAGCCTGTGGAACAAATGTGAGCTTCCGCCCCCTTAGCCTGGCATCAGGAGTCGATCGCGCATCGAATTCCACAGGAGGCACTTGGCTAACCACGTGAACGCGGGAAACAGTACGTCTACTCAGCATGGGCGCCCCAATTCGCCGACCGACTTCTCCTCTCGGCGACGCAAAGCAACTTCATCGGTCTCGCTGGAAACCTCGGCATGTACTCCATGGGCGTGCCTATCGGAATGCTCATCGACAGCAAGGGACCACGACCGGCAGTTGTTCTGGGCTCCTTCCTCCTCGGTATCGGATACTACCCTCTACATGTCGCTTATAGCGAGGGCCACGGATCAGTGCCTTTGATGTGCTTCTTCTCCTACCTGACAGGCCTCGGGGGCTGCATGGCCTTTAATGCAGCCATCAAGACTTCGGCCCTAAACTGGCCTCATCACCGAGGCACAGCTACCGCGTTCCCTCTCGCGGCGTTCGGCCTCTCGGCCTTCTTCTTTGCCCTGCTGGGCTCTGTTTTCTTCCCCGGAGACCCCAGCCGCTTCCTGATGCTCTTGGCTTATGGAACCTTTGCCATGACCTTTGTGGGCTTCTTCTTCCTGAGGGTCTATCCTCATGCGCCGCATTACCAAGTCGTCGCCGGGGGCGAGGAAGGCCAGTCCGACTCGCAAATCCTACACCGCACCATGTCCCACGAATCCAAGACCCGGCGCTCTGCTTTCCATCACGGCCATTCCGTGGAACCTGGTACGTCATCTAATAATACAACGATACATGAAAATGCAACCTCAAACGACGACGACGACCCGGCTCCGGACCATGATACCCCAAGCAACCCAGCGGTTGAACTCGAGGCGGAGACCGCCCCAGCAAAAGGGGGTCGAGATGAGGTTGAGGAGGTGGATGAGACGTCTTCTCTTATGTCTCAGGCGACCTCGTCGTCGTCGCTACCTGGTGAAGTATTTGTGCAGAGCAGTATTGATTTGGATCGTTCTCATCGTGTAGATATTCGCGGCTGGGCTTTGCTGAAGAACTTGGAGTTCTGGCAACTATGGATTATTATGGCCATCCTTTCTGGCATCGGTCTCATGACCATCAAGTAAGTAACACTACCAGGGACACCCATGTGCCACCAAACGCACGCTAACAACAGACACAGCAACATCGGAAACGACGTGACAGCCTTGTGGAAGCACTACGACGACTCTATTGACGACAAGACGCTCGTCTTACGCCAGCAGATGCACGTATCCATCCTTTCTATTGGCAGTTTTGCGGGAAGGTTATTGAGTGGTAAGTGTGCAATTTTTCTACAACTAAGTGCTATGGATTTTTCTGACTTGTTTTAGGAATGGGATCGGATTTGCTGGTGAAACTGCTACACGCCAGCCGTGTATGGTGCCTTGTCATAGCAAGCGGCATCTTTGCGGTGGCACAGATCTGCGCCTTGAAGATTGTGAACCCTCACATGCTAGGTCTGGTTTCAGGCTTCAGCGGTCTGGGATACGGCTTCCTTTTCGGCGTGTTCCCCTCCATCGTAGCCGAATCCTTCGGGATCCACGGTCTTAGTCAGAACTGGGGCTACATGACGCTGTCACCGGTCGTCAGCAGCAACATCTTCAACCTCTTCTACGGTGCCGTGTTCGACGCGCACTCGGTCGTTGAACCTAATGGGAGTAGGACTTGCGAGGACGGTATCGAGTGTTACTGGACGGCCTATATGGTGACATTGTGCGCCTGCGCCGTGGGTATTGTAGTGACCCTGTGGGTGATCTGGCATCAGCGACAGGAGCGACAAAAAGAGACTGCCAAATTGGCACGCAGTGAGGATTAAAGAAAATCGCAGGATACTCAGCGACTATAGATTCTCGATAGATGTTTTTTGATAGATTTAGACAGGTACAGCAAGCGGGATTTATATATTTACATTAATAGCGGTTAACCTATCAGTTCGGGCAGCTTTGCAGGAGGCGTGGCGAACGGGCCAAACCCGCATGCGAGAAAGTTCAGCATAATCTGCGAAGGCTTAGCCAATTCTACGTTCAGCAGGAATCGACTGTAGCTGTGCGGTCATGTATGTATCTTGAGCACACTTTATAATGTGTCTCGAGTTATTTACTGGGTAAAGACGAGCGGAAGGAACGTTCGAATTGAATGTGGTATCTTTTCTCTCAAACATTGGACAAAAAGTCCCCCTTTCGTTCTCTCCTCTCAACACCCTACAGACATTAATCAACTACCTACCTACTTCAGTCTACTTGACCATGCCTGACCTGCTTCAACCGGCGATATCCTCGTCGTGCCTCAAGCCCGAGTATTCGGTGCCCTGGTTCGCCGTGGCCAGTCTGGCGCAAAGACTAAGCAGCACCACTGTTTCCGTGGCGGCGTAATGGTTCAGAGCATCAAGCAGAATCTGCAGATGCCTGCTAAAGTTGGTCTCGTACTTCTTGAGGATCTCAAACAGGTTGTTAACCCGAGACTCCTCGTCCAGAATGGATTTGTTAGACGCCATGCTGTCATTGTGCGACTTTTGCTGAGGTTTTAAGGCCTGGAAGCGCCGCCATTGCTCGTCGCTCATGTTCGGCGGCTTGATGTTGCCCACAAGATCTGGGTCTGATTTTTCGAGCTCTCTTGATAGCCAGTTAGAGTAGGCAGCGAACAAGGTACAGGTCTGCATCAGCTTCGAGTGGATCTAAGAACAGGAGTCATAAGGTCAGCACACACATGTTCGTATAGCAGCAAGGAAAAGGACCGGTTTACATACCCTGATTAGCCTGCTGTTGGTAAGCATGCATCCCTTCAAGCAGGTATCCAAGAAGTCCACGTGATCCTGCATCAGTTCATCCACTGTTCGATCAGGCTTTCCTGAGCCCTCGAGACTGCCGTCCTTGGTTTTGAGCCTGGACATCAATGCTTGCCAGTTCGGTTCAATCACCTCTAACGTGCAAAAGTAAAGCAGCTGCTGTACAAAAACAATCATACGAGCACGCAATGTCCATACCCGCCGCTTCCATATTTCTATCCTGCGGGCCGACGACCTGTGGCACCACACGATTGCATTGTTGTGCGTCTGCCATGTGTTACACAGTTGTGATTCAAGATGTCGCAGGGACAAAAGGTACCGAAAGAGAGCTTGGTAGCGCCATATCGTCTTCCGGCTAATAACCAGAGAAACGGGGAAAGGGACGCTATAGTTGAGCTCCAAAGAAGTAAAGCCGTTCGCGTTCTTTTCTGCTTCCAGGGACTGCGCGCTAGAAGGCTGCAACACTTCGCCCTGCTCCATGCCTGTAATGTTGACAACTCGTTGCAACATCTTTATCAGACTGATTTCGTTCATGTCGACATGGACATCCTCCTTGAAAGGATCCAAAGAAACGATCGTTCCGGGTTGGCGCAGGACGATATCGAGGAGCGACTGCAGTTTGACGGTGTTAACTGACTTGACTGGCTTTCGCAACTCGGATGATCCAAGTTCCAGGAAGTAAGTGAAGTAATCTGACGGGTCGAGGAAAAAGTAGTGTTTTAGCGAGCGCAGCCGTGCCGGGAGGGCATGCGTCGTCAGGAGTAACTTCATCAGAGATTCGTTGGCGTAGGCGTAGGCGTTGTTGACGTTCTCTAGAAACCGAGAATCATCAAAGGTCACTGGAACGTCTTGGGCGACTTTACTAATGTCGACTCCTCCGCATTCTCGGACAACGTTCAAGTATTTGCCAGCGAGGAGCACTTTATCTCTTACTCCCACCAGCTGCAAAGGGATATCCTGTTCGCGCTGCAGTGTGTACCGACGCTCCCAATAATCATCAGTATAGTCCTTATCCAGCTCCTCTCGGGTAATGCTCTTTTGCTCCTTGATCAGGAACTCGCCGTGGGGGTCGTTGATTCCACCATGGTGTAGCCACTCATTCAGCATAGCCATATATGGCCGACTTGCATCGCGCAGCAAAGACGTCAGCAAGGACCGAGCTGCAGGGTCACCCGACAGAGTCTCGAGCCTTTTTGTTATCATGGCGAGCACTACGCCGCCCTTGCACACTTTCCGCCCAGTCACATTCCCAGGAATGATGTCGCCCCCTTTTTTCAGGTTCTCGAGGATCTGATCAATATCCTCAGGGTCAGATTCTTCTTCACTCTCGTCGTCAAGCATGCCGTTCTTCTTCAGGAACTC
Source organism: Apiospora arundinis (assembly GCA_039105305.1). Taxonomy (NCBI): domain Eukaryota; kingdom Fungi; phylum Ascomycota; class Sordariomycetes; order Amphisphaeriales; family Apiosporaceae; genus Apiospora; species Apiospora arundinis. The sequence goes on from JAPCWZ010000004.1 coordinate 4,224,491, forward strand.
GCGCGCCAGGAAGTAAAGCTGGGCCATGATCTGGGAGGTGGGAAGGGTGTGTATATTCAAAACGTGTAAAGTGAAGGAGTCGTTTGTGAGAAACTGAGTCTCTAATTGAGCGACCATGATCAAGTATTCATGCAGATACTTCCTAATCGCCGCGCATAGCGCATGGTTCACCGCACCAAACTCTTCGCGACTCTGGACATCAACAAAGTGCCCTAAAGCCGTATAATGTGTGGCCATCTTCAGCATGGACTGCGTGAGGTCCTCCAAGCTCGGATCCAAACCGGGGGATATTTTATACGTCGGCCCGGTTAGTTGGTCTCGCTCCTCGCTCGGATTGTAGGCATAGGAGAAGCGGATATATTGCCCCTCATAGCCCATGAACACGAACAATAGATCCTCGATGATGGCGGCTTCCTGGGCCTCGAGAGATAACTGGTGTAGAGCTTGCGGTTGCAGGGCCATGGGCATTTCTGACGCCAATGGAGGCACGGCTATGCGGCGCGCTAACGGCGCAGTCGAGGGCTTGGACAGAGAGGCGACGGGTTCCCATACTTCTGAATATGAACTTATATTAGACTATATGATCGCTAAGAAAGGAAAACCAGAATGGACCTACTCGGGATAGCCTCAAGGGGTATTTCTCTGTGCTTCGACTCGGCGTGGCGGTGCCGGGACGGCTCCTTCGTCTTCCATCTTTCGGAGGGGCCACTGTCTCTGGACCGCCGCTCGGGGCTCTTGGTTCGCGACACGAGCTTTTCCCTCGTGGTGATGGTTGTGCGCTCCGTCCTCCTGTCCTCAGTGCTTCTGCTAGCTGGGCGAGGGTTGCCAGAAGCGGACCTTTTGTGGGCGGTGCTGGTGAAAGAACCGCCAGGCTGTGGTGAGGGGCCGCTTCGCGATTCACGGTGTTCGGCCTTGAAGCTATGCTGACCCAATGTCATGCGGGGTCTCGATGAGGTCGCGTTCGCATTGTCGTTGCTGTTGCTATTACTGCGCCTGTCCGCATAATTGGAGACTCTGGATGACATGTTGGTGTTTTGGCGACATTGGGAACCAGAGGTTTGGAATTGAGGCCCCGGGGTGTTGCGCCAGAAGCATCAGAGAGAAGTATGACAGAGGGTTATGGTATCGGCGGCGGGTGGTTGTTGACTTTCTTCCTGATTGACGAGTTAGTTGGCTTGGGCAGCCAATTAAGCTGCATCGGGCAAGAAACCGCGTCGCGTTTCGTTTCGTCAATTGATGGGCAGTGCCGTCAGTGCCTGTCTGCTTGTCAGTACTCATGTCCCAGCTCCCCTCGCTGTACCTTTTCGGGCAGCAGGTCCGCTATTACTTCGGCAGAGGCTCTGTTCTTAGCGCCATTGCGCTGCGCTAAGCGACTACGTACCTAGAAAGAGGTACCTAATAAACCTGGCACCTGGTTAACTGGGGGGGCTCCTTTGAGTTGAGCTGGAGCTTCGTCAGTAGAGTAGTAGCCTTGACTCCAGAGCTCCAGAAGCTCCCGCCGCCATTCATCAGCCTTCCCAACGTCAACCATCATCGCCCATCGCCCGCGCAAACAAACAAGACAGCACCGCATCTTCCCACATACTCGACCTGAACCCCCCCAGAAACCGTCAAGATGTTTATGGCAAGATCTGAATACGGTACGTTCTCTCTACTATGGCCGGGTTCGCTATGGAGGGGTCAAAACAAATGCTAACCTAACATCACCAAACCGACAGATCGGGGCATCAAGTACGTAGCCTACCCACTGCTCGCAGAACAATCAATATGCACACGCCTTCACGAACACTGCTAACCCCGCCCGACTGCGTGTAGCACCTTCTCCCCCGAAGGCCGTCTCTTCCAGGTCGAATACTCGCTCGAGGCCATCAAGCTGGGCAGCACCGCCATCGGCGTGGCGACGTCGGAGGGCGTGGTTTTGGGCGTGGAGAAGCGAGTGACCTCGACCCTGCTGGAGACGTCGTCGGTCGAGAAGATTGTCGAGATCGACCGCCACATCGGCTGCGCCATGTCGGGCCTGCAGGCCGACGCCCGCAGCATGGTCGAGCACGCCCGCGTCGAGTCGCAGAGCCACGCCTTCAACTACAACGAACCCCTGCGCGTCGAGAGCTGCACTCAGGCCATCTGCGACCTGGCTCTACGCTTTGGCGAGAGCGCCGACGGTGAGGAGAGCATCATGTCCCGTCCCTTCGGCGTCGCCCTTCTCATCGCCGGCTACGACGAGGACGGCCCCCAGCTCTACCATGCCGAGCCCAGCGGCACCTTTTACCGCTACGACGCCAAAGCCATTGGATCCGGAAGCGAGGGTGCTCAGGCCGAGCTGCAGAATGAATACCACAAGGTAAGGAATATCTCTCTTGATGGGAGGCCGATTAAGGGGGTTCACCGCTTCATTACTGCATCTACAACGTACTAATTCATCTTTTGCGATAGTCTCTCTCGATCATCGACGCTGAGACATTAGTTCTGAAGACGTTGAAGCAGGTGATGGAAGAGAAGTTGGATGCCAAGAATGTGCAGCTTGCAAGTGTGACGAAGGAGCGTGGTTTCAGAATATACACAGACGAGGAGATGGCTGAGGTTGTTGCTCGGCTCCCCGCTAACTAGAGAGCATTTCGGTTCTTAAAGCTCACACACCCTTATGATGTCTTCTGCCTATCAGATGTCGTGCCAGATAGACGGGTGGTCACCAAGACGAATAAATCTAGAAGATGGGCACCATCGGATACAAAATCATTGGCACTGGGCACTGCGGCAATGCAGAAAGACATGCCAGTCTCATCATGATTTATGTATCATTAGTGTAGTGACCAATGAGCTATCAAAACACCACGGTCTGGCCCGGTTTGAGGCAGATGTCATAACACACATGGCACTTTCCAGACGTCGCCCGACCCATCAACCAATTTTGACATAGACTCTTCGTACTACATACTCCAATGTGATCATTCAAGTTATCTATCAGACAGGACGCCCTTTTCAAAACCCGGGGTCGAAGCTTGTTTTCTCCAGCCCCGGGCCGGGCCCTCCCCAGCCCAACCAATCCCGAGAATAACAAACGCCAAAAGCCCCGTCAGCTAATTCGATCCCTTATACTCTGAATCAACAAGATCCAGTTTCTCAAGTTGGTCTTCCACGCCCAGCAAGCCGAGGGCATAGAACGCTCGCTCGCTCTTGGCCAAGACCAGTTTGTTGCTCTCGTCGGCGCTGACCTCCTGGATCCGGTCTGAAATGCTGCGGGGCTGGCCCCAGATCGAAGGCGCACTGACGCTGGGGTCTGACCGGTCGAAGTTGGCGGGCGGTTCGTACGGAGGGCCGCGGCCCATCTGGGCGGCTTTGGCCCAGGCTGACTCGCAGCCATTCGCAATCTGGCGCGCCGACTGCCATCCGGTCAGTCGGGCGATGTCGTGCATGCGGCGGACGACCCAGTGTCGTTGGTCTTCCCTTTGGTACTAAATCGCACCCCAAGTTGTCAGTACTATTGGCGCGAGGTAGATGACTACTTCTAGGTAAACTAAAAAGGGGGTACGGGATGTGAAGCTTACCTGCACAGCTGCTACAAACACGGGGAATGAACTCTCGGTAAAAGCAGCTCCAACCAGAGTACTGACGGCTGGCTTGTGCTCAATATCTTCATCGAGGCCAGCGGCAATCCTGCCTATCTCTATCGCGTAGCCCATTGTCTGATGTGCACTCATTCCAGCCGCCATCATGGCTACCGGTGGCATCTCAGGGTGGGATCTATAAAGCATGATGAGCCCCATATAGTAGTTCAACCAGATTCCGGCAACGCCAAATGTCCTATACTGTGCGGCAGGGCCAAAAGGGGTCGTAATTGGGGGCGCCAGATCAGGATCCATCTGCGCAAATTCGGGGCCAAAATGCTCTTGAATAACCCCGAAGGCATGTTTGATAGAAGCCCATTCGCAGAGTGCTGCGTTGGTCAGTTCTTCGAGATCTACATCCTCCAGCGTGTCCGAAGCTGGGGAGGGTTGTTCCCTCGGGGGGCTGAAGCCCATAGGCAAAGGCACACGTCCAGACGAGGGCATCATGCCGGGAAAGGTGCCCGGCGGCGCTCCGCTGCCGCCAAAAGTACCTCTCTCGCTGAAGACTTTACGTTTCCGCGCCATATCCCCAGAGGCGAAAGTTGCTAAACGCGCAAGAAGTAACATCAAGTGATCGTAGGTGCCATAACTTGTGGCCAAAGTCAGCGGCGAGTCCCGGATAAGTCGTGATGGGAACAGAGTGACTTACATTGAATCCAAGCGGCCTATCGGTGCTCGTGGAGGGCATTGCAACCAATGGTCATATTCCATACTAATTAGATGTTAGCACAATATGATAAATGTTGAAAGCGCTCCATACAATAGCTTTGTACCGCCAAGGATATGTTGATAAACATCCATTTTACAGTACCACCAGTATAGGTCGCTCATTTTCTCGTAATCTTCGACATCTTTCGCGGTTACATTATCCCGGTATGAGAATTTACTAGATGGCGGTGTTTCGGGGCCCATGCCTAGTTCGTCAACCGTTGTGTGCTTGCCAGTAAGCTCTGTGAGCAGGTGCGCGTCGAGCTGATCCCAGCTACGGTAGATAGGATCTACTTCTTGCGGTTGGTTGGGCAGGTCATCATATATTCCAAATGCAGCTGGATCCTCGTAGCCTATATTTGCCGATCCCTGTTGTTTATCTTGTTGGGCTGCTGCTCGCTGCTGACTTCTCCGCTTCATTATCATAATAGACCTCGTTAATTTTCGAAATGGGATGTCTTTGATAATCCACCGAGCACCGAGAAGATGCTTACTCCATTTCTCATGGTCAGAATTCCAAACCTCGTAATAGGCCAAGAGCAATGTTGCTGCTAGATTAGAGGGCTGGTTACGTCTCCCTGGACGCCCGATGTTGTGTGCTACGCGCCGGAGAGAGAGATGGTAGTGCTTCAGAGACGCAGTTTGTGGGACTTGCTGTAGTTTTGCAATCTGAAGGCTGGCCAAAGCAAGCATGGCTTGGAGGAGAGCAGGGTGGCTGAAAGCCATGAGAGGAAATTTGTCTGCGACCAAGTCAGTCTAGTGTCTACTCCAGTAATCGTGGCCAACTTACAAGCCCATATATGCTGGCGTGCCTGCACGTTTTGTCCCGGCAGACTCGCCAGGGTACTATCAAACGAGTGGCGCTCGTATATCGAGATGCTCGGTCCAGTCACATTGACGAAATGGGTAAACACGGCGGCAATCTTCGGATCGTTGAGAGGAGACTTCGATGGATCTGGATCATACGACACGAGCACGCCAGAATCAGCGTAGCCTGAGAACGTCCTGGGTTGCGTCCCAAACATATCGAATCGGTCACTAGCTCTCTGGGCAGCTATTAGTCCTAGTTGGCTCAGCCTGACGGCCGAGTTGTATTTGGCCACATGAGTTTCGTCGTCCGAGTCACCCATCAAAGCATCATCGTCGGGTGTAGAAGGGACATGGTGTCCCACAACGGGAATTTCACCATCATCGAACGGCTCATCTTCTGATTGCACCTGAAACCCGCCAGTCGGAGGAGCGTTCACGTATTGCGGCACAATTGGCGGAACTTGGGGCTGAGTGTGAGCTCCATATTCGGCAGGCGACAATGGAGAGAAGTCTAGTTGCGGTGCAACTTGCGGTGGCATTCGTTGGTCCGGGATTACCCCTTGTCTCCATTGGTTCTGAGGGAACGAATGATCGGACTCTGGTGAAAGGTACGGATACTGGGCTGTGTCTGGCGGAGGTTGTTGAAACACACACAGGTTTGGATCATAACCAAGAGGCGGCGACTGTAAGGGCATAGAGCCCAACTGCGCATTATAGACATGATCGAACGGAGATAGGACGCCAGGGTGGTATCCTAAGGGTGGCGGCTTCGGGGCGATGATTTGAAGTGATTGGGCATTGGACTTCTGGGCCGCCGACAGTTGCTGCTGGCGGACGAGTGCCTGGGGTGAAGGTTGGGGATAAACCAAAGGGCCAAATGGGGAGAATGCCCCAAGGGGATCTTTGAATATCACACGCTGGTTATAGCCTTCGCACTCCCTCTTGGATTTGATGCAGTTGTTGCAAGTCGGCCTCCCCTCGTCACATTTAATTCGACGCTTGCGACATGCTAGTGTGCTTGGTTAGAATACGTACGGCGGTATAGTTATCTACTGAGAATAGGATATGACGTAGCAATGGATAACAGCCGCGATAGTACATACTGAGACAGCCCGTCTTCGTTCTTTTCCTCACTGCCGTCTTCTTCGGGCCCGAGTCTTCGTCGCCCTGCTCTCGGGTGGGAGAGGAGTCGCGGGAATGGGGCCGCGCCGCCGTACTGGCCTGGGGCTCTATTTCCGCGGATTCCATGTTTGGGAGAAGGAGAGTTATGGGCGCCTGAATCAAGTGTAAATGATGGATTTCAAGATGTCTTGCTGCCTAGCCATCAAATTCGCAAGCCGTCCACATGGCCTCCTGGGACCATTGGCCCCCGTGTGGGCTGTGACTCTTTTTTGCGGATGGAAAATTAGGGCGAAAGGTAAAGACCATCCGGCGCCTTCAGAAGTCGGCTCGACCCTTGATTGCAACAACGCAACCCGGTGCACGGTACCTTGGGATTCGACAAGCACAATGTCAATATTTGCTCAGCGCGTGGCCGAGACAGGGCAGCGAGACGGTGTGTGGCAAGACAAGAAGGCCCAATAATTTCCGCCGTCGTACGTGCGAGTACTCAGGTCACTGAGCGGTTGGAAAGCAACAGCGAAACGGACATGGAAACGACCTGGAGCAGACCAGAGAGCACTGGGCATTGAGCACCGGGCACTGGGCACTGAGTACTGAGGGATGGATGACCACACACTCTGCTTGTATATAGGATAGGTAAGTAAGTAGGTAGCTAAAGTGGAGGACTGAAACCGAATCTGTGTAACCAAGCAGCAGCAGCACCCTAGCACTCAGGATCTGCTTGTCGGCGAACACACGGAGGGGTGCCTCTTAGGCTCTTGCACGTTGGGACATGCAAGGGTAAGGGTGTCGATGTAGATATATCAGTCAGAATAGGTAAGTAGGGCATGCAGTGGAAGAAGGCATTTGAAGACTGGAGGTTTGTTGTCGCACGTACGGCCGAATCTACGTTAGTAGCTTCCATTGGTGGCTGAGAGTAGCTGAATGAACCGGCCTGCTACCTGCTACCACTACATGCTGTACCTGTATGTTTACTTATTCAAGTCTGCACGGCAGTAATACAGCGCTTGAGGTCTAGGTAGTCTTGGTAGTCTTGGTAGAGATAGTGAGTGGGGTGGTCTAGAGCAGGTATTCCTCAGTCAAGGTGGTGATTGCCCACGCCAAGACGACGGTTCCGCCCCCCGGCCATGCCTAGCTCCCCCCCATCCACCATGGAATACCTATAGCATCCCCATGTGGATGTGTCAACTATGCCAGATGAGATGCCCATCCCCCGTGCCTGGTATTGCTAATGCTCATCAATGCTACCCTACATGCATATCAAATTTTTAGGATGGATATTTGCTTGGCTAGGCGCGGCGTAGATTCCGCAGCCATAGGACTCATCAAATCCGTGTTTGATTTCGTTCATCTTTGCCTCATTTCCAGACCAGCCCAATAAGGTTGTAGCGATGCGTAGCGACGCAAACATGAAGCTGGTGCACTATGTGCCTACATAACTGGCTTGACTGTGTGTCCTGCAATGCATGTATAATGGGACTTGGACCTGGACTGGTCAATACGGACGAAAATGTACTTGCCTTACTCCTTTCTGTGCGATGATGCGTGTAGCCGTCGCTGATGAGTCTCTGCAGATGCTACTGGCTGACATGGGAATGGGTTATCCCAACCCTGGCTTCGCCCATTGCCACCCCTGTCAGCCATGGCTCAGTAAGGCGGCCCAGATTCCCCGGTGAGGCTGTATAGATCGATATACCTACTGATTCAGAGGAAGCTGTTGAAGGCGGGCCAATGAATACAATATGCGGAGCTGAGTATGACAAAACTTTGACTGGTTAGAGCTTGATATCTACAACAAAACGGGATAGCTATATCTCTTGGGGGCTCGAATCCGTTGACAGAATATGGTGGCTTGCGCCAGGCCGGCACAAAATTCACCGCAGAGTGGCCATTTAAGCTTTCTGTCACAGTCAGAAGAGTTCTCGCTGGAGAGCGTGCCGCCACCACGAGTCTGTCCTATGATTGCAATCATGAATACTGCCCACGATTACGAAACTCACGTCACTGTAGGTATCACATTGACAAAAGCGCGAGTCGCTCAGACCTCCCCCCGACCCCCAACGACCAAAAGCCGTTGCGCCAGCTACATAGTCCTTGTATAACTTCAAGGACGATTAGTTCATTGAGTAGCATGTGCTAGACTGTGATGTTCGAAAGCGAATATAGACAGATACACGAGGCCGTTGATCCTTGGAATGCTGGTTCGCAAGATGGACCATGGGTCTTTACCTACCGACAAATCATATATGGCCACTCCGGGAGAAGCCTGTAAGGTGCAAGGACTCAATGGGCAATACTCGAACTGCCCAGAATCTTCTGCGAGGGTGACACAAGCTGCGAGCCATCGTTGGCATGGTAGGTGGAAGCATCCGAGGTTCACGCGGAAGGTTATCTAGGCGAGTAAACCAGCATGAATGCAGATTGCCATCCTACACAAGCTAAGTAACGTTTGTTGCAGCCGGGAACAGGATTCGAGAAAGCTATAGGTTGTAGGTGTCGCAGAGCGACTGTTTGCCCCCCCTGAACCGCCACCGAGGGTGAGGTCTGGCCATCCAACCACATGCAGCTAATCGGAGGGATTCTAAGAGACCAGAGAATGTGCCCGGAGAACGACCTCCTCGGGGAAATAATAAAAACGCAAAGCGTGCATCTTCGTGGACAGTGCTGCTATCAGCGACGACCTGCTTCTAGTGCGTCCGCGGTTGCGTGCTTGACGCCCTGGGCTTCGACGGGCGTTTGTTCTGGAAGCTTGCACACCCTGGCCTGATACTGCCCAATGTACGTAGGCGAAGATCCCTTCGTAGGCTGGCAGGGTGAAGTATTAATATATTTGACATCTAGACAGTGTCAATGAAAAGATGACGACATATCAATATGCCCTCCAGCCAGCCCTTGTAGAATGCAAACCGCAACTTCGGCTGAGAGATGAGTTTGGTATAATGAGCTTGCTCATAGTTGGCTGGATTAGACTAGGGAACGATGTCAAAAATCGGGCCGAGTATATGAAGGTAGCCGTCGTGTCTCAGTTTTGATATCTAGGAACGATTGTGACAGGTAACAAACATACCGACATATTGTAATGACAAGATGAGTAATTGGACACCCAGAAGCATATGATGGAAGTAGGGGTAGGTAGGGGTTTTAATAATGACTACCACATACCTACTTACAAGGTGTCTTGCACAAACCTGGGTTTACTAGGATGGCCTCTTATCAACTTTAATTATACGGTTATTAAAATTAAAAAAACAAGTAAAGAAGGCAATGTAGAAACAAAATCCAATCGATTGCAAGGTCTTATCCCATTCAGTCACTTACATCAATGTCGATATCACTCTGTAAATCTCAAGTGTTGAAGTGCCAATGCTCAACCCCAGGATGAATTGATTGCCCCACCCGATTATCTGATTGACTGATTGACTGATTGGCTGGACTCTGCAGCAAACTCTCTAGTCCAGATCCCTGTCTAACCTGTACCCATTACGGGGCCCTCGCAGGTACCTGCCGACCTAGAAGGAAATCCTAAAAATTTCGAATGGGCATGCGCTATCGTCAAATCTCATCACTATTGGACTGGACTTTGGATTCCATTCAACTGACGCAAAAGCTCAGATAATTGGTCTTCTGAAATCCTTAGTATTTTTCTGTCACTTCTTCACCCAAGGTTGTCTGTATTTCCGAAACTTTAGCGAAAAGCAGGCGGAGGAAAGACGCCAATATAAAACTTAACATGTTTGCGGTTCCAGGCTGGTCGGTATCCGCCGCCAACCTCAAGCCAGAGGCCGCTGCAGCTCCTCCCGCCCCCAAGGGATCCAAGGGACCCAAGGAACAGTCGGAGAAGCCCAAAGATGACAACTCGGACAAAAAGAGGAAGAGACCCTCTGGTCCGGGCGGCAATGTTACCGCGGCCAACCTCGCAGATCTTTATGAGCAGGTGATTGAGGGCAAGCCGAAGAAGAAGAAGACCAAAGGTGCTGCCACTGGTTTTGGCTCGGCACCGAAGGGCAAGCAAGAGCCTGCCGTTTCCGGAAGCGGGGAGGACCAGGGCACCGAGGCATCTGTAGAAAGGGATGCTGAGAAGGGTGAAACGACCTCGGAAGCACCTTCATCAAAGCTCAGCAGGAAGGAGAAGAAGAAGGCCAAGAAGGCCGCAAAGCCCGAGGATTCAGAAGAGGTTGCCAAGGACGATGAAAAGCCCGGCGCGCAAGCCAAGGATGCCTCAACGAAAATGCCCAAGCAAAAAGTGACTGCGGCTGCGCCAGCTGCCCCTAAGCTCACACCTCTGCAAGCAGCTATGAGGGAGAAGCTGATCTCGGCGCGGTTCCGTCATCTGAACGAGACACTCTACACAAACCCATCTGCACAGGCTTTCAACCTATTCGAGGAGTCACCCGAGATGTTCCAGGAGTACCACGAAGGCTTCCGGCGACAAGTCCAGGTCTGGCCCGAGAACCCTGTCGACGGGTACGTCGCCGACATCAGACGCAGGGGTCAGCAACAAGCCCGGGGCAAGGGAAAGCCGAGCGGGCCGCCCGTGGCTCAGCTGCTGCGAACTAGAGGCACATGCACCATCGCCGACTTGGGGTGCGGCGACGCGAAGCTCGCCGAAGCGCTGCAGGCCGACAAGAAGAAGCTGCACATCGAGGTCCTCAGCTACGATTTGCAGAGCCCGAGCCCGCACGTGACGCGTGCCGACATCGCGAACCTGCCGCTCCACAACGGCAGCGTCAACGTGGCCATCTTCTGCCTGGCGCTCATGGGCACCAACTGGCTCGACTTCATCGACGAGGCCTACCGCATCCTGCACTGGAAGGGTGAGCTGTGGATCGCCGAGATCAAGAGTCGCTTCGCGCCTCCCATGAAGGGCAAGAAGGGCACTCCCGTCACACACAGCGTCGGCAACCGCAAGAAGACCGCGCTGCTGCAGGGCAAGGGCAAGCTCAGCAAGGAGGCCAAGGCCGAAGCTCACGCCGAGCTCGAGACGGTCCACAACGCCGAGCTGGCCGTCGAAGTTGACGGCATGGACGACCGGAGCAAGGAGACCGATGTCTCGGCCTTTGTCAACGCGCTGCAGAAGCGCGGTTTCGTATTGCAGGGAGAGGGCAGCGACGCCGTCGACTTAAGCAATAAGATGTTCGTCAAGATGCATTTCATCAAGGGGGCGCAGCCGACGGTGGGTAAGAATGTGGTGGCGGAGGAAGGAGGCCGCGCCGCGCCCAATAAGAGGGCCGGAGGAAGGCCCGCCGCTGCTGCTAAGAAGAATGACGATGAACAGGTGGACGAGAACAAAATCCTCAAGCCCTGCGTGTATAAACTTAGATAGGACTGTGGATTTTACTTTTTTACTGTTTTCATATCTACCCCTTCCTGTTCTTGAGTACCCTCTAGCGTTGGCAGAATGTTGCCTAAGTACATACATATAACCAACAAAATGTCGAGGCGATAAACAAAAATCAAGGCCTCTAATCGGACCACTCTTCCTCATGACATGAAAATGAACGTGTAGACACGTGTTGCTTGCTTTCTTCATCTCGGTCGTATCTATGACCCCTGGTAGTGACCAGGAGGCTTCCGATTCGCCCCTATACGACGCCTAAATGCATGTATTAAACCTGTTTGTTCCCGAATTCTCAACGCTATGCGATGTCCGTCCGTCCGTCCATCCATTCATCCGGCCCCCACCGAGTCCTGTACCAAACTCCACCGAGTGGTAACACTCGAGGTCTTCAGCGTAATGATATGCACGAATTTTTACATGTTCTGGAAGAGCAAGCCAGCGGCGTACTCGACGTTGCCGTCGGTGGCCTCGAGAGCGTTGATGGCGGCCTGCCTGTCGACGCCGAGTGCCTGCAACTTCTCGATCTTCTCCTCGGGGAACGACTGGGGCTGGCGCTGAGGATTGGGCACAGGCACAGCCGACCCTGGAGCTTGTGAGCCAGACGGGGGCGCTGGTGTCGATGCTGATCCTGAAGCGGGCGGGCCGGCGGGCTGTGCAGGTGCTGTGGTTGTGCTTGGGGCCGCCCTCGGAGCGGCGGCACCGGCAGCTGGCGCGGTGGGAGCTGTGACTGCTCCAGAACGAGCGCCTATCGTAGTACCCCCGGGGCCTTGGACTGTGGGTTCCTCGTTCAAAGCGGCTTCCGTCTCCCTGGGGATATCCGACTCGCCCAGGAACTCTACTTCCTCGCCCTGGATAATCAACATGTTGCGCGACAGGTCGATGGTCGCCTGGTGACCCTTGAGAATATCGAGACCCAGCAAGAGATCAACCGACTTGCCCTCCATGACGGTGAATGCGGCGGGGAGGTACCGAGAACCAAGTTGCAACATGGTATAATGAACCCGGCCAATGATGTTTGCTGTGCCTACACCACGAGCGATGCCGGCAAAACGGCGATCGACAAGATGCATAATATTGCAAGCTTCGGCACACGAAGGGGACATGATGGTTGCCTGGGCACCAGAGTCAACCAGAGCTTTAACCTTGGTACCGTTGACTTTGACATCGATGTAGAGCAGGTGTACGCGACCGAAAGCTGTAGTGGTGTTAGCTGGTGGCCATATGCTGGGGACAGGGGGGATGGGCTATATGTACACTCAGGATTGTACTCCATGGCGTTTTGCAGGTTCTCCATAACGTTCTGCTGGCGGATCATCTCCTCGATGCGAGCTTGCGCATCGGGATTGAACTCATCCCTGTTCAGCTGCTCGATTTCGCGCATTCTCTGGCGTCTCTCGTCTTCCTGGCTGTCGTTTCCCTGGCGCATGAGCTGAGCAAATCGTTGAGGGTCGTTGAGTGCATCCGCGATCTGTGGGTTTCGTCTCCGGAGCTCAGCCTGGAGGCGGGGGTCGCCAAGGAACTGTAGGCGAACCAACTCTGGGTCCTGCTGTGCAGCGGCGCCGGCGGCCTGTTGCTGTTGCTGCTGCGGTTGTCGCTGTTGCTGAGGAGCAGGAGGTTGAGCGACACCCGTATTACCCCGCATGTCACGAACGTGTAGCGCAAGCATGTCGCCGTCCGAGATTTGTAACTCTTGAAGAGTCTTGGAGGCGTCTGTTATCAGCTGGCCGTTGTGGTAGATGTGTTGCGACGGCGCCGGGATACCCTCGGCCTCGATAGAGCTGCGCAGGGCGCCGAGAGTCATGTCGGGGAAAACATCGAGGGTCAACAAGCGCAGCTCGGCGTCCTCGACTTCGGGATTGTTGACGTTTAGGGTGATACGCCTGTTCGGAAAAAGAAAGTCATTAGAGAGCAGAGGCTAAACGAGGTGGTTCGGCAGGTAGCGCTTACATTTTGGCGATGACAAGAATGTATCAGGGTGTTTTTGTGTGAAGCAAATCCCAAGCTGGTGTTGTGACGTCGGAATGAGGATGTGGATGATGAGGTACGAGACAAGAAACGAGCGGCAGACCAAGCTCGGTTTTGCAGATTCCAAGTGACACCCAAGGTTCCCGGGATGCACTGCTCTGGCGATTCGGCTGACAAAAGAAGATGCTTACCTCCCCCCTCAGAATAGAATGTGGTGGAAAGGGAATGTCCGGGCTGGAGGTTGTTAAGCTTCTGAGTAATAAGTGTTACTGCCTCCCAAGGCAGACGGCAGACGGCAGACGGCAGACAGACAGACGAGTTGACGGATGGAGCACGCAAGCACCAGAACCTAGGTAGGTAGTAGGTAGAACATAGAACGACGTAAGAATAACAGGGACCTGGCCTGGCTTGGCCTGAACAATACCTACCTAGGCTGCTAGGTACCTACTTAGAGCTTGAGCTCAGCAACAGAGCTGGGAAATGGGCCGAGCCACTGGTAATGAGCCTTAAAAAGTGGAGAGCACTTAGGTTATCTGAATTGAATGCATAATATATACCTACATAGCTCACTAACGCCTAGAGTCAAGTATTGATGAGCTTGCACAGGGAGATCGGCTCTGGTCAGGGGCTAATAATAGTGTAAAACAATAGGTCAGTTCTATAAGTATATTGACTCAGCTAGCTGTATCGCCGGGGATGCTGCGCACTTGCTCACTGGATAGAACCCTACCCCCATGGGATGAGCAACCCCATGTAGAAAAAGGCTCAACAGCCACCACACCTAGGTAAGGATACAGCGGCGGGGCTCCAGGTACTGACGACAAGCTGGAGTAGAGGGGTCGAATCCCTTGTCCCTAGGTTGGGCCCCTGAACATTCGATCCCTGTCAACTAATTCATGGCCGAGCATTCATACTGGCCATTTACTATTATCTAAGGTTCTTGGCCGTCATTATCTCGAGAGCTAGTAGTGAATCTGTACCCTTTTGCTGTACTTGGGTAAGGGGTTTCTACAAGCAGAGTGGCTAGCATTTGCGAGTGTGACCTTCTTGCACCTTCGACATGATGAAAAACATCGAGGCCCCTCACAAACAAGGCAGAGCTAAGTTGATCGTGTAAATTGTAACACCTAATTTGCTAAAAATTTATCCCACAGGTTGGAGTTACATTTTGTGTACAGTGGCTCTTGTGTCTAGCAGCAGAGCAGGAGCAGCCTTTGCCAAGGTTTGAAATAAGTGCACGCTGTCATAAGAGAATAATGCCAGATAATCTTCCATCCTACATAATGGATATACCGTTGTACAGAGATCATGCAGATGGTCCCGCCGCAGCCTTCTGGTTGCTAGTTGGCACCACCACATTTGGCTCGTCGTCGTCATCCTCAATGTCCTCATACTCATCGCTCGAGGATTTTGCGTGCGTGTGGTTTTGCTGGAGTATTTGCCCGCCCCCTTTCCGGCCGAAAAAGTCCTCTGTCCTCAGGCCTCGCACTTGGGTAGGATCGATGCTCGCCATGGCATGGCCACTGGCCTTGTGCTCGCGGATATACTCCCGTACGGGTACCATAGCAGCATCTCTGCAAGCTTCTTTGATATCGCTGCCAGACATTCCTGCTGTAACCCTCGCGAGATAATCAACGTTGAACTGGTTGGTATCGGTCTTGGTGTCCTTCAATACCAACTGGAGTATCCGTAATCTTTGGCTCTTATCGGGTAGAGAGACTGGAAATTTCTTGGGCATTCTCCGGAGAATAGCTTCATCAATATCATGAATACGATTTGTGGCACCCAGCACGCAGATCCTTGCCGGCACGCCGCGTGTGTTTGCCGAAGTCAGACCATCCCATAGCGTCATGAACCTGCTGTTGCATTAGCACAGGGCCAGAAAGGGGGGGCTTTACATAACTTACTCGGCTTTTACCATGCCACTGGCCTCGTGCTCGCCACTTCTCCGTGTACCCAGGACCGCATCGATCTCATCAATGAAGATGATGGCCGGCTGGAGTTTACGGGCAAGCGAGAAGACAGCTCGAACAAGCTTATTCGAGTCTCCGTACCACTTTTCTGTCAAGGTAGAGATGTGTAGGTTGATGAAGGAAGCACCGCTTTCATGAGCAACGGCTTTGGCCAACATTGTCTTGCCGCAGCCTGGAGGGCCGTAGAGAAGAACGCCCGAGGGCGCAGACAACAGTGGCGCGGCGTGCGAGTACAGATGCGGCATGGTCAGCGGGTAGATAACCGATTCTTTCACCTCCTCGATGATGTCTTCCAAGCCACCAATGTCTAGGATTATGTCAGCAACTTGATACCGGTATAGCAACCCAACTGCGCCTACCATCGAATCCAACCGAGATGTCTTCCGGTGCAACCACTTCCATAGCAACGAGGTTTTCGTATTCGTTGAGTTGAAGGTCTTCTATGTGTGGGCCCTTGCGAGAACCGCTGGCCGAATCGTCTGCGTCGCCGTCTGTACCATCTTCCCGCGACTTCCGCAACCGTTGAAGATTTGCCTTTGCTTTGATTCTAGCTTGTTCGTGCTTCTCCTTCTCCGGGTCGGCGAGAGTAGATTGTAGGCTTGAAACGAGGTTCCTGGTAACCCACCAGGCAAGCCCGGTCTGTCGCATAGCAACAATGTTCTGTTAGCATAAGGCCGCAATTGGATTGCACGACGCATGCGACGCAGTGTATCTTACCATGCCCAGCAACAAGGTAACATCCCAGAAGTAATCGGAACCGCCGCGCCTTCGGTCGCCCATGTTGACGGCTTGATTTAACCAGCTCAGAAGCATTTGCTGGTTGATTGCGACGAGAACGAAAAGAAAGGAATAGCAAGGCGAAACGAATGCGTTCTACACTGCTGAATTGGTTCACGGGCAAGGTCGAGATGGGCGGCTGCAGCACATGGGCTTTTCCCTAAACCGTATGGGATTCGTCAGAACCGACCAATCACAAGATGATCCGTCGGGGAGAGAGGCGAATTCATAAAAATGCGCCGAGGATAGGACAGTACTTTAGGTATGAATAAATCAGGCAAAAGATGACGCCACGGCTAGCGATGGTGGTAAAGTGCTCGTGGAATGTTCCCATCCATTGGTAGCACAATTGTACACTGATAGGTTGCGGTAAAGTGGTCCTGCTTCTGGTTCTGGCTGGACGTGCGGCCCTAGCCACTAGCGGCTTCTTCTCCTCGTGGGGCCGACCGGCAGCACGGTCTTTATTGTTTACCTTGCGACTTTACTTTGTCTTTGCATCCTACCCTACTGTCCTTGCGAGTTGACACCGCGCAAAACGCGGGACTCAGAACACGGAATACAGAGAACCGCCAACTACGAATCTGATAATTCGATATATCCTACCTGAAGTCCCATTAGATTCCATATAAGTCAAATTACAATAGGACTGGTCCCGCGATTGCGCATTCCGACAATGGCACCAGCCAAGAGAGGACGGCCGGCTGCCGCCAAGCCTGCTCAACCTGCGACGCGTACCGCCGATACCACGATACAGAAGCCTGCGCTGGGAAGAGGTCGAAAGCGCCAAGCGACGGACGATGCCGAGATAGAAGATGAGCCATCGCAAAACGAAGACAGCATTGAGGGTGTTGCCAGGCCCAAAGGGGCTCGTGGCCGCCCGCGAGGTACGAAAGCTGCAAGACTGTCGGATGCAACAGAGCAGCAAGTGGGTGACTCCGAACTGGAGCCAGCGCCCCAGCCCGCTAGGAGGGGGCGCAAACCCAAGGCGCAAACGGCAACACCTCCCATGGATCTTGAGATTCCTGAAACGCAACCAGAAATCCCGGAGACACAACCGATCGAGACCTTCGACGACAGTTTAGACCAGGATGAAGTCGAAGACCTTCCGATGCCTACATATAGCCGCTCCGTCATGGGTTCCATACAACGGCCTCAGCATCATATGGCCCCCTTCAGTGCGAGTCGGGTCCCCTTCAGTGCAAGTCGGCGTCCAATGGCGGCTTCGGATTCCGAACTTCACGACCCCTCGCTGCGCCGGCGCTTGGGCGATTTGACTCGAAAGTACGATAACTTAGAGGCGAAATACCGCGACTTACGTGAGCTGGGAATCAAGGAGGCAGAGCGAAACTACGATAATCTCAAGAAGCAAGGGGAGGAAAGAGCTGAGAGTGAGTCGCAAGAGATGGAAACCGTCTTGCCGTGAATAGTGCTAACAAACCTCAAAGCTGCCGACCAATTGATCGCCGCTCTCAAAGCACAGCTTGCTACTCAAACAGAATTGGCAAAAGAAGGACAGCGCGTGAAGAAGCAACTCGAGTCAAGCGAAGGCAAGGTGGCTGTGACGCAAACGAAGCTCGAAGAAACGACGACATCCTTGACCGAGGCACAAGCGGAAATTAAGACGTTAAAAACCAAGCTCGCTGCAGCACGATCCGCAGAAGCAGCCCAGGTCAAAGTGCCCAGCAGTGCTACCAAGGGCAACACCGCGAACAGTCGCCTACTTGCTAATGCCGAGGCGGCCGCTCAGGTGGCGCAGCTGAAGGAGGACCTCTATGCCGATATGACAGGTCTGATCATTACGGGAGTGAAGCGCGAGGAAGACGGTGAAGTTTACGATTGCATCCAAACTGGGAGAAACGGAAGTAAGTTCTCCCTTCCGGGCAATATATCAGGAGCCAATATTAACTCATTTCTACAGCTCTTCACTTTAAGCTCTCCGTCGGACCAGATGAAGAGTCTGAGAACATCGATGATGCGGAGTTCATATACATGCCTCAGTTGGATGCGAGCCGGGACCGGGCCCTGATGGAGGTGCTTCCCAATTTCCTTGTGGAGGAGATCTCGTTCCCTCGACCACACGCGGCCAAATTTTACTCCCGTGTCATGAAATCGTTGACAGAACGGCTGGATTGAGAGGAATCAAGGGTTCAAGAGAGGCATGGGATGGTTTGCGAGTGTGCACGTTTAGTGATACCCCTTTCGTTTCGGGCGTTTAGTGGATTGAATGAAATGACGACGCCCCTGTCGTGTCGTTGTGTTGTGAGATATTCTGATATTGGAAAGTGACGGCTATTGATGTAGTGTTTATTATACCTTCAGGTAATGTCCCACCTTGTCGAGAAGAGTATTGACTGCGGCTTGTGCCTGAAATGGTGATCAAGGTTCCTGATCACCTTGATGGTTTCTTTGCATGGCCATCCAGGTTGTATCCATGCCGATACTATGACGTCTGCTCTGGCTGAAGAACTGTAGTTTGGTGGCATATTTTCCTGCTTCAATTGATGTCTTTGGACCCCTTATTACATACATCATGTACTTAGCTCTCGGGGAAGGGCCTCCAAATACTCGGAATACGCTAAGGGTTTCTGATGCAACCCCTGTAAATGACGGAGACGCCTATGCAGTCCACCAAGGTACCCTATGCCACCACTGAAGAGCTTGCAACAAGCAGACAAGCTCTGGAACTTGCGGGTCACCGTACATTAACACATTAATAGCCCTCTTGGTACCTATATGTAAAGTAAGTAGCGGCAACGTGTTGCACTCCACCCCAAAGATTGGCAGGCTGAGGAAGCGCATCAATCTTCATAATAATTTCCGAGTCGTGTGTTCTGGCCTTTTCTGACATCAAACTTCTGGATGTTCGTACCTCTCGTGGAGCAGAAGCGTGTTTCTTTTATTTCCTTCTCCTCGTGGCCATCTTTCTCTTGTGAATTGCATCCGAGCACCTTCCTTTGTTTTGTTTTATTTAAACTCGGACCGTTGCATATGGCGGATCAACATATAATTTGCGACTTTGACTGCTTGGGCTTGTGACGACATTTCGTCTTGTCGCATATACAAACAACCGCCAGTGAGAGAGAGAGAGACACCATCCGCACTTCGACCACAACCATGGCGGCTTTCACTCGCTTCAGGTTCCTGGCCATTGCCATGGTCTTTCACATTCTGTACTTTATATCCATATTCGATATCTATTTTGTCAGTCCTATAGTGACTGGCATGCAATTGTTCCAGGTCAACAGGCCCCCGGCAACTAAAGCACCCGCCGATCGCTTAGTTCTATTTGTTGGTGAATACAGCCTCTAACCCGCGCGTGCCCATGTATTCTCAAAACGCTGATAATCTGTAATCAAGGCGACGGTCTCCGCGCCGATAAAGCTCTCCAGTCTTTCCCGGACCCGACCCCCTCTTCACCTGAAGACGACTTAACCCCGCGACCTCTTGCTCCGTTCTTGCGCTCCCGCATTCTGGAGCATGGCACCTTCGGTGTTTCGCATACACGAGTCCCTACCGAGTCGCGCCCAGGGCATGTAGCATTGATAGCCGGCCTGTACGAAGATGTGTCGGCTGTTGCGACTGGCTGGAAGCTTAATCCGGTCAACTTTGACAGCGCATTCAACCGCAGCCGGCATACATGGAGTTGGGGGAGTCCCGATATCTTGCCAATGTTCGAACACGGCGCCACCCCCGGCAGAATCGACGCCGATTGTTACCCTGCTGAATTCGAGGATTTCTCTCAGGATGCTTATCATCTTGACCTGTGGGTATTCGACCATGTCAAGGAGTTGTTTGCCGCAGCAGAAAAGAACAAGACTTTGAATGCGGCGCTACGACAGGACAAGATAGTCTTCTTCTTGCATCTACTGGGACTTGACACGGTCGGCCATGGCTTCAATCCGCATTCAAAGGAGTACCTGAACAACATCAAGGTCGTGGATCGGGGAGTAAAGGAAATAACCGAACTGATGAACAAGTTCTACGCGGATGACAGAACGGCATTTGTCTTCACCGCAGATCATGGCATGAGTGACTGGGGCAGCCATGGAGATGGTCACCCCGATAACACGAGAACTCCTTTAATTGCTTGGGGCTCGGGTATTGCCAAGCCATCTCTTCATCCGGGTGCCATTGCGCCAGGCCACGATGAATACTCTTCTGATTGGAATCTCGATCACGTGAGAAGACACGACGTTGCTCAAGCTGACGTTGCAGCGTTGATGACCTATCTCGTAGGCACCGAGTTCCCTGCCAACTCGGTTGGTGAGCTGCCTCTATCGTATCTTTCTGCCAGCGTTGAAGAGAAGGCAGAGGCGTCCCTGGTGAATGCTCAGGAAATCTTGGAAATGTACCGGGTCAAGGAAAAGTCCAAGATAGACACAGAACTTAGGTTCCGACCATATGCGCCATTGAGTGCGGAAGGTCATACCCCAGAGGCACGTCTTGGCGCTATTCGTGGGCTGATTGAGAACGGGCGGCCAGAGGAAGCTATCGAGGAGACGGCAGCCCTCATCCAACTTGCGTTGGAGGGTTTACGATACCTGCAGACTTATGACTGGCTCTTTTTACGTGTACTCATCACGGTAGGGTATCTTGGTTGGATGGCTTATGCGGTCACTAACGTGATTGACCTTCACGTGCTGCAAGGGTCGACACAACCACAGAGATCTCTTGGGGGTGTGCTCTTCTTCTCATCCGTCCTCGTGGCGCTCTGGGCCTCTTTTATCGTATCGAGGTCCCCCGTGACTTACTACGCTTATGCGTTCTTCCCCGTACTGTTCTGGGAGGAAGTATTCGCTCGCCGTGAGAGCCTGGCAAAAGGCCGAGAGGCCCTTTTTGGGCATGTCACGTCAGGACCTCGTGTTCTGTCTCTGGTCATAAACTCCGTTTTATACCTTGGAGTTATTGAATCCCTTGTGAGTACCTAATGGGCATGATCCAACTCAGTCCCGTGGCTAATTCATATCAACAGGCTTTGGGATACCTTCACCGCGAGGTTTTGACTGTCTTATTCTGTATTGGCGCTTTCTATCCACTTGTCCTGGGTATCTCGTTTCTCCAGAAGCATAGTGTTCTCTCTGTCACTTGGCTTGGCTCTTGTCTAGCCATGAGCGTTTTCACTCTGTTACCGCCCGCCATGAAGACTGAAAACGTGACTCTCATGTAGGCTACCCGTACTTGTATTTTTTTTTTTTTAGCGTGACTGACGTTTATGTATAGAATGTTGGGTGGCTCGTTGATGGTGGCTGCTGGCATTGGCTATCTGCTTTTCGAAGACAAGCTGATTGCCGACTTCTCAAGGTCAAAGGGGCCGTCGAAGAGCAATTACATCTCGCGAACATTGATCGGTGTACAAGTAAGTCTAGAGTGGACAGTTACGATCTTTAGATTGTCGCCTATACTGACAATTAACCAGATCGGTCTGGTTCTGCTGGCGATGTTTGTTACACGCTCGAGTGCGCTTTCGCTCCAAGCGCGAACCGGCTTACCTCGTGGTAACCAAGTGGTTGGATGGCTTGTCATGATTATCTCACTCTTGATGCCCTTTACTCATCGCCTCCAACCCAACAACCATTACCTTCATCGCTTGATGGTGATCTTTCTAACATTCGCGCCTACCTTTGTGATTCTGACCATCTCTTACGAGGGCTTGTTTTACTTCGTCTACTTCCTTACCCTACTCACTTGGGTTCGTCTCGAACACTATGGAAATATCTTTACGGCTGCGTCATCTCCAAAGGCGATGGATACGAACGTCACAACCCCCAAGACTTCTAGCTCCAGTATGGTATCAGAGTTTCGACCACTGAAGTTGTCAGATGTACGAATCGCTCTGTTCTTCTTCATACTGATTCAGTCGGCTTTCTTTAGCACCGGAAACATCGCTTCAATCTCGGGTTTCAGTATGGCCAGTGTCAACCGGTTGATTCCTGTCTTCGACCCGTTCTCACAGGGTGCGCTGCTGATTTTGAAGCTGATGATTCCGTTCGCATTGATATCCGCCAATCTTGGAATCTTGAATAAGCGGCTGGGTGTGGCGCCTTCGGCTCTGTTCATGGTAGCGATGGCGGTGAGTGACATTCTCACTCTATATTTTTTCTGGGTTGTCAAGGATGAAGGGTCTTGGCTCGAGATCGGGTCTACAATTACCCATTTCGCCATTGCCAGCATGCTGTGTATCTTCGTTGCTGGACTGGAAGGTGTAAGTGCCATGTTCATCTCGGGGATCGAGGTGAACAACACCAATAAGGATTCAAAGACACCCTCCAACGGCGCAGCTATGGATCTAGTCGCCGACATTGTGGTCGGGGAGGTCAAGGAAAAGGAGCCGACAAATCTCCCAGCGCCTACTACCAGTACTTCTGCTACTGGCGAGACATGAACATCATGGCTTGCGGCTGAGATGATAAAACTAGTATAAGATAGAATTGTTGACAACCCATAACATACCGTTTGGATTATGCAGGCTGTCGCCCTCCCTTTGACATTCATTGAAGGTGTTACGTTCCACAGTTTCTTGCCATCCCCTTTGCAACCATCATTCCGTCACGGAACCCCGCGTTAGTAGTACTAAACAAGCAATCCCAGGCAAACGGGGTTATGGGGCTCCCTGCAGTCGATTCTTGTCACAACTGGATGGATGGCCAATGGCATTGGTGGAAGTACGTCTTTCCCGGATCGGTAAGCAACTCGCAGCCCCAGTTCCTATTGTACCCAGCCACTATATCATGGAAGGTCGGGGAGACAAATAGGCGCTGTGTATGTGGTAAATTAGATCAAGATATTCAAGATCACGGTGGTGGTCTGAGGTCAAATCGTGGATATCTCGCGAACAAAACGGCGTTTGAGCAGGAAGGGGTTGAAATGGCCATGGATCTCTGTAACCTAAATCAATTAAGTACTCGACCAATCATGATGTGAAGACCGGCCTGAAGTATATGAATGATGTGCGGGTTCCATCAGCCGACCGTTTAGTGTCAAAGTCCGCCAGAACATTAATAGTAGCTACAGCTCAGAACAGGACTCGAGACGTTTGAAGAGAACCGTTAGCCTACCGGCGTTGCATCCGCAAGGCTGGTCGACCGGCTGTTTCAATCATGAGTCTGGTTTATGATACTATGAATGAATGGGTTGGTGGTCGGTTTTCGCTTCAAGATCCGCATTGAGATAGGAGAATGCAACGCGTCTAGCTAGCGATTTCATACAGGATGCCCACATCGGTGATAGATGCAGATACAACCTAGCAGATCAAGCAGAAAGTGCGGAGAAGTTCGGGAATGCTTCCAGCCCCGTATCCAGGGAAGGATGGGGTAAGTCAGATGAGAGACCAGGATAGGTCGACTCTGCATGCGTGTGTGTGTGTGTGTGTGTATGTGTGTGTGCATACCTTACTACATAGTGAATGAATACTTAGATCCTCAGACCAGGAATTTATTTATTCTCTCCCCGTACTTGGCGAGCAGTCAACTAGATGATAACTTGGTAGCAGAATAGCCCTGGCATATAAGGGTATTGTGTGTGTTGTCCGGTATGTCCGGTATGTTACATTGAAAGTAGGGGAGGTGGTCAGGTAGCACACACCATCTGGACCTGGCGTTGACCATCCGATTGCCCGGAGAGCTTCAGACGGCAAGTGGGCACCTGACATGCTAACTTCGGGTGACAGGGCATACAGATCTCAGATGGGGGGTGCTCTCACATGTAATTTAGTGCAAACAAAGCAATATGTACATACGGTAGTCGTAGGTATGCTGCATTCTATTCTACCTATAAATGCGAAGGCATATTGCCCGTAATTTGGCAGTATATCATTGGGGTCGCAGGAGCCCCGAAATGTTTGATGAAGTACGATGGGCCTTTCTGTTTCGACCCGCGAATGCCACCTTGGGCTGTCCTTTTTCCCTCGAGAACCTTGACTGTTGTTGCCTGAAGAAGCCAAAGCAACTTGGACCTCTTGATACGTGGTCCAGCCTATAGCTCGAGTGCCTATTACGGACAGTTGGTCGGCGCTATTCATTGATCCAGACACAATATTAACTGGACCTCCTTTATTATCGACCTCCTTTGCAGTTTTGCTCCGGGTCACGAATGCCCCCCCTATCAGACTCTAAATGCCGAGGCGTCCGTCGGCCTGTTTATGAAACAAACGGAAACAAACCCCCAAGCATTGGACAACAACAAATAGTATTCCGGTCTATAGCATCATCTCGAAAATCTAACATCCCATTCATCGGACGAAACCTCGTATACGCATAGGCAAAGTTTCTTGCATTACGAAACATACCTTACCTACTGAAGAGGTTGCCAGCCGTTTACTTGCCTCGCCTTAGGTTATGTACTTGAGGTACAGACCAAACAAAAAAGACTGGTATGTATTGATGTATGTAGCACTTTACATACCTAATCGTTATGGGCGCACGGGAAGTCTAAAATCCCCGTTGCTGCCATGCTGATGCGAAGTGGACATTGCAATGATAATATCCCTGCTCCTGCTCCTGCTTCTGCTCTAGGTACCTACCAGCGCGTGTACAGCACCACTGACTTCCAATAGTGGATAACCACCGCACCGAATCGACTACTTTAACGTCTAGCACAGGGCCTACATAATCTATCATCTTGGCCTACTCGTGCTCCATTCAACCTGTAAGAGGCCCCCAAAGCACACGAAACCTTGCCCGGCGCAAAGTCAAGCACAGCACGACCAAGAGATTAGGAATCGAGACGCGGGCGCATCGTTTGTTCGCGTAGTGCAACCCCCATTTCAGCCCATCAGTCTTCTTCCCGGCTTTCTCTTACCTTCCATCGATCGCGATTTCAATCCGCCGATCGCACTACCCGGCTTGCCCAGGCGACATCACCCACAACGATAGCCGCGACCAACAACGGCGGGCGGGCGATAACGACGACGATTTCTTCCGAATGGTGAAGCCAGATGGCTTTGGAGGTACAGGCGACCACGAAAATGGAATCGGAAATGTCGACAGGAGATTCGGGAGGCCCTAAATCCCACTCGCCGCAGCAATCCAGCCAGAATGGCGGCTCCTTGGGAGGAGGAGGAGCTCCCACCTCGCAACAACAGATCAACGCCCAGAACAGTTTGAGCTTTCGCAGGTTTGCGACCACTTTCTTCGAGTCTTTGCGTAGATGTGTATCCAGTACCGGCGTTGCTGACAATTCCTTTTTTCTTTTCCGCAAATAAAGACAGCGTGCATCTCGAGCCTGCGAGGTATGTTTGTTTCGAGTCTCTCCCTCTCTTTTTTTAAGGTTGAGAGCGCGGGTTGCTTTTATCTACCCTTTATCTGGGTCTCGATCAAAATCGTGCCGAGGCATCTCGGGCTTCGTATCCCAGCGCAACCTATCAGCATGCCGCCAATAGCCACCACCCAAGACTACCTTTATCGTGCGAATGCAGCCTAACACTTTTCTTTCTTGATAGACATGCCATGCTCGGAAGGTTCGATGTGACGCTGCCTCATGTAAGTCTTGTCTCGTTGTCGTTGCCGAGCCGAATTTCTCCTGTCGCGTGCCCCTCCCCTCCCTCCATTTGTGGGCGTCGGCCGACGCACCCGCCCGATGGCTTCTCGACCCTATCGACTACTTTCTCCCTCTGTTTGAATTCTATATACGCACTATATAATGGCAGCATTGGCTGATCACAGACACTGCAGTGGGCGTCCCTTGCACCAATTGCGTAGCCTTTCAGATCGAATGCAAGATCCCGGCACCCAAGAGGAAAAAGACTACAGGGACGAGTACGGGTAGAGATTCAGATAGGTAGGCTGTCACCGCCGCCCCGGCAAACAACTTGCGCATGTGATTAACAAGCTAATGCGCGTCTTAACAAGCGAACGAGGCGACAATGTCGAGGACCGCTCACCGGCTCCAGCTGTTGCTGCTGCTGGCTCGTCGTCCACATTTCAGGCGAGACCAGCAGTATACCACTCGTCGGAAGGTACACCAGCAACGACATTAACAGAAGCCCAAGCGAGGAAAGAGGAGGTTGACAACGATACTTTTTTAAATCTAGTCATGAAGCCGAAGTTCACCAGAGCGCCCATCACAGAAGCCGGGCGAGTTGCCTTCCTGGGAGAGTCATCCAACCTCACCCTCCTAGTTCACGACCGCCAAGGTTCTTCCGATGTCGTCCATTACCCACTGCCCGACAATGTGAGGGGCTCGAGGGCACGTTTGACTGAATTGGACAACATCGAGATCGATATTTTACACCAACGCGGCGCCTTCCTTCTTCCCCCGAGGTCATTGTGCGACGAGCTGATCGAGGCTTACTTCCGATGGGTTCACCCAATTGTCCCGGTCATCAACCATAGTCGCTTTATGAGACAATACCGGGATCCAAAGAACCCTCCGTCGCTTCTGCTTCTGCAGGCGGTTCTACTCGCCGGCTCGCGAGTTTGCAGTAACCCGCAACTAATGGATGCCAATGGCTCTACAACCCCTGCGGCGCTGACGTTTTACAAGCGCGCCAAAGCGCTGTACGATGCCAACTACGAAGACGATCGAGTTACTATCGTTCAGTCGTTAATCCTAATGGGATGGTATTGGGAAGGACCAGAGGATGTCACCAAGAATGTTTTTTACTGGAGCCGCGTTGCAACGATTGTAGCCCAGGGGTCTGGAATGCATCGAAGTGTAGAGAGCTCGCAACTCAGCAAAGCAGATAAGAGGCTCTGGAAGCGCATATGGTGGACTTTGTTCACAAGAGACCGATCAGTTGCTGTGGCCCTGGGACGTCCGGTTCACATCAACTTGGATGACGCCGATGTGGAAATGCTCACGGAGGACGACTTTGTCGAGGACGAGGCAGATCATGCGAGCGGTTTTCCGCCTGACCCTATCCATGTCCAGTTTTTCTTGCAGTATGTCAAGCTTTGCGAGATCATGGGTTTGGTGCTGTCACAGCAATATTCGGTAGCCTCGAAAGGGCGCCAGCGAAACGCCATCGATCTTACCCACAGTGACATGGCGCTGGCCGACTGGTTGCAAAACTGCCCCAAGATTATTTACTGGGAGATGCCGAGACACCATTTCTGGAGCGCACTGCTCCATTCGAACTACTATACCACCCTCTGCCTGCTACACCGGGCACACATGCCACCTAACAACAATCACGGCTTCAGGTATCCGGACGATTCGTCATATCCATCGCGGAACATTGCGTTCCAGGCGGCGGGGATGATCACTTCCATCATCGAGAATTTATCGGCTCACGACGAACTCCGGTATTGCCCGGCTTTCGTCAACTATAGCTTGTTCTCGGCACTCATCATGCATGTATATCAGATGCGGTCACCTGTCCCGTCAATCCAACAGGTTACTCACGACAGGATCCGAACGTGCATGGCAGCCCTCAAGGAAGTCTCGAAAGTTTGGTTGGTCGGAAAGATGATTTACACCCTCTTTGAATCCATCCTTGGGAATAGGTCACTCGAGGAAAGGCTGCAGAAAGCGGCGGGCAAGCGACACCGTAAGGCGCAACAGAGTTTCAACCAACTGGAGCAGCAGCAACAACAACAAATGAGGACGGCAGAAGCAGCCAAGAGGAAATACGACGAGATGGCCATCGATTTCAGCGTGAGCACGCCAACGCAACAAGAGTCGTATGAGAGGTCAAGGCCCCAGACGCCTGCGCAGGCACAAAAGGGCGACTTGCACCAGAGCCACATGGGGCCGCCTATAGCATCGCCGAATGCACGATCGGGAGACACGTTCATGGGTGGTACTCACAGTAGACCACATACCAGACCGGCTACGCCGTTCAACCCTTCCTTCTCGGTCCCTGCCACACCACCTGACCTATACCTTGTGACCCGTAATTCGCCGAACTTGTCGCAGTCGATATGGGAGAACTTCCAACCCGATCAACTATTCCCTGAAAACACATCGATACCTCAATTCCCCCAAGCCTCGCCATCTCAAACGCACCAAGGGTTGGATCCCAACATGATGGCACACTTCCAGGGAATGTCACAGATGCCGAGCCAAGGTGGGCAGTATCAGCAGCAGCAACAGCAGCAGCCGGCGGCCCAACACCACCATCAACAGCAACAACAGCCGGCACACCAACAGCGCAGCAGCTCGGCAACAGGGAAAGGGATGAGTGGAAGCCCGTCTCAGACAGACGGCATGCTGCAGCCCAACATTGCGCAATATCAAGGGCAGCCGGGACAGATGTGGCAGCATGACGGTGGCCTACCGGACGGCCATAGCCCAAGTGACAGCTGGAGTACGGGATCTGCGACGGGGCAGGCGGTACCAGCCACGCTGAATGTCGAGGACTGGTGAGTGCATTGCAGACCTACTTGATGATCAAAGCATCAACTAACATAGCCCTTCTTCAGGTTTCAATTCTTCGGAATCAATGGTAACGACGTGAATCTAGGACTAGATCTAGGCCTTGGGAATGCTGGAGCGTGAGCCGAGAGGGTATAAGGACATTGACGATGCACATGAAAAATGTACCAGTATATCTAAGCTTGATGGCCACTGCGGAAACCATGAGAGCCCTGCCCGTGCTCGGGTAGACATGGAGCAGAGATGTGTTGTTCTATCGCTCGGCCAAGTGTGTACTACTATATGCCAAAGGAACACGGGGGTCTTTGCGCCCACACTTGGAAGTCATTGATATACGGTATCTGATCTGTCAAATGGCGGTGGCACTCTTAACTAGTAACCCGTATACATACAAGCTAAGCTTCCCATAGGAATAGAAAGAAAGCAGCACACAAGACTTTGTTAATCCACCAATTACGTAGTAGGAGGGACTTCCGGGAGGAGTCTTGAGATTGGAGATTGGATATCGAATCTCAACCATCATGCTCGAGCCCGTAGGACGGTAGCCAAGCAGAGCTGGGTGAGGTTGTTAGGTAAATGCTGGGTAAAAGTATCTTGATTGACAGCAGGAGGTACCAGATGGTGGGGTTGAGCATGATTGGCAGCGGAGGCGGCACTGGGCCGTCTGAGGAGCTGATTGGCCTGTCGACATGAAACCGCAGTGAATGACCCCTGGACCATGATGAGGACCTGCGGACCTGCAAGGGCCAGTATTATTAGTACCTAACCTACTTACTACCTACTGTACCTACTCCGTACTGCCCATTGTCCATACATACTTACTTACCTTAGGTAATGAAAGGGGGGGTACGTAAGACTGCGTGGCATGCGTATGCGTGGGTATGGGCATGGGCGTGGGCTGTCTTGTCGAACCCAATCCGTCCAGTCGGTGGTCGGCTAACTATGTCAAGTACTTCCGCTGCTGAGAACAAGTTCTACTGTAAGGTGGTGTTACCTGCCAGCTCGAGTGGTATGTTTTGTTTGATTCTCTCTAGGCAAGACGGCTGCTAGGTTAGAAGAAATAAATTATATTTTCCTGCCAACATACATGTAGCTACATACCCTCTTTGAATTAGGTACATAGCCATTATATCTTGGTTGATAGAACTACCTAAACTGATCAATTGATCTTGGAAGTTGCCTGCCTACATCCTACCTAAGCTACGAACAGGGGACACTAAAACCTACCTCTGTCAAGTACTGTACTGTACGGTAGGTGTTGCGAACAAGAAACAGAAGCCCACCATCGGTTCCAGACAGAGGACACACTCGCTTCGCTCGCTCACTACCTTCCCTTTCTTACACCACCCCCAACCTTCAGACGGTAATACCGCCAGTTCGCAATTCGTTGTCCTTTCCTTTCACAGACTGAACGACACTCGGGCTTCCAAACCACCTTTACCAACCCTCGAGCCTCCACACTTGCGAAGCACTTCCACCTGCCCTCCCAATTAGATCCGCCCAACCCAGAATTCCCGGCCGCTGCAGGCCTTCGCCCTCATAAATGTCATCATCAACCGGCATCGACAAGACACGGCTTTGATGCACCTACTGCATCTGCATTCCACCCGCCGAGCGCGGACACGAGCAAATCGCTTTGCTGGTCTCGAACCGCTCCTGTCTGCCATACTAATCTGACCGACCGACAATGGCCCCTCCCGCCGCCCGCTCTACCTCCAACCAGAATGCGGGCTCCATTTCATCCACCTCTCTTATGCCTGCCGGCGTCGACGGAGAATCGCGTCCACGCAACCGCCGGGGTCCCAGCGCCAACGATGCTGCATCGAATCCTCTAGCCTCCCGTTCCTCCCCCCGTGACAGTCCCGCTCCCAGCCGTGGCATCAGTCCTCTCCCGGCCACCCGTCTCAGCACAACCAAGCTCGCCGATAGCGGGCGGTCGAGCCCTGTCACTTCGTCTTTCAGCAAGGGCCTGCTCGATGGCCAGTGGGCTCCGACCTGGGCATCTATGCAAGAGCTCGCCTCTTCCATACTTACCGGCGGGGAGAGCGGTTACAACAGCGAAGCGTCGCGGCCAAATAGCAGGAGTGCGAGCAGTTCTCGACAGAAATCAGCATGGAAAACACTTGGCGCCAATGGAAATAAGTCTTCTGGTCGCAACCTCCCCGATAGCTGGGGTCCAGCACCACCGACGAGATCGGGGCGGCCAAAAGCCGCGGATATCGCCGCGGGGTCCCTTGCGGAGCGAGAGGCTGCTCTTAAGGCCAGGAAAACCGCGAGCGTTTTGGAAAGCTACGAAGGTGTAAATGGGGGTCTAGACGTCGCTGGGAAATTCAAGAGGCGGAATTCCGACGAAAACCTGGCTGGCATGCGCAACGAAGAGGTCGTGGAGGATCAGTTGGTCTATTTACACCATGTGCTGCCAACCGACACATATGCCGGCCTTATCCTCCGATACAGATGCCAAGATCACGCCTTCAGAAAGACGAACGGCTTGTGGTCCCGGGATAATATCCAGGTCCGCAAACATTTGATGATACCTGTAGATGCCTGCGAAATCAAGGGCCGGCCCTGCGAACCACCGAACTACTTCAACCAAAAAGTAGACCATCTGGCAACGACGCCGCAGCCAGAGAGTTCCATACAGAGTGGAATGGCAGACGGTTGGGGCAGTGAGCACCCAGTTCGCGAGGACTTTTTCAATCCGCAAAACGCCAAAAGCCAGTCCCTTCCAGAAGAGGAACAACCTTGGACACATGTGCGATGGGTAAAGATCGACGGCGTCGACAACGCCGTAGAGATCGTAAGAGTACCAAGGCAGGCAGTGGGTTTCTTTCCCCCGCGGCGGAAGAAGAGCATTCGCACCGTATCCGCCTTCTCTTCGCCGCGTCAGTCTCTCGATCTGTCTCGCGGCGTCACAGGGGGGTCCAGCGAGCCTGCTGTAGATAGCCCTGGGAACTGGTCCTCGCGGAGACAGAGTTCGATAAGTGGTGCTCAACGTCCCGCTGCGGGCAGTTTAGGGGCATCTTCATCCAACGGCAGGAGCAGGGGCAACAGTCTGGTAGGTCCTAGCGATGGGGCACCGGCCTGGATGCGACGGCCTGGAGGCGTTGGTACCATGGGCCGGAGCACTCGAGCTCCTGGGCCGGCCAAAGACTCTCTCAATACCTGGGTCAACAAACGGCTTCCTAAGGGCTTCAACATCGATTCCATGCCCTCCATGTCAGTAATGGGTTCGGAATCCGCCCACTGGGGTTTCAATAATACCAAGGGGGACGAGACGACGGGGATCGTAGAAAGTCCGTTTGAGGATGGCCGCGATGCTAGTGCCATGAATGCGAAGCAGGGCATGGGCCTGGAACAGGCAGCGGCAACAGTTGAGACGTGGTTGCGAGGTGCATGGGCAAAGCGGCCATCGACCCCCCGACTAAGTTCGACTAGGAGGCCAGCGGAAGACCTGGATCTAATCGAACTGACCGACACCAACAGTGATGATGGAGGGCCTAGGACACCACTGCGCATGCCAGAGGCGAACTTGCTAAACTCTGGCTACTTTGGCACCACGGCGAGGAACGATGGTGAAGGCACGATAAGGGGTCGTTCGACAACTTCGGCGGTGAAGGGCAAGAAGGATGACTAAAGCGATGTTTACTGTCCCTTGTTTAAGCAATGCCCGATGGGCTCATACCGGAAAGATGTGGGTTGGTTATGTGCATTTCAGGCGTTGCTGGGTGCTGGTATGACATTTCGAATTTGCTGGCTATGATGGGCCTCTTTTGTATATAGAAAACGTGGGTTTGATGATGATGGGAAGAGCAAGCAGCAGCAACCAGGTTGAAAGTTCAACAGCATACCATTTATGTCTTTACTGGGCGTTAGATGGTGTTAAGAGAGCAGGAATGTTTTCAATTAAGTAGTCATTATAGATTCATCAATACCTGAGGCCATAAATCCATCTATCAACCTTATACATGTACCTAACAGCCGCGTCCATTGGAGATGTGCCGGTACCTAAGCGGACGCCATCGGCAGTCCACTTTTAGCGAGGGATGGATGCCCCGGCCAATGGACCCGAGCCCAGCTGCCCAGGCCGCTGGATGCAATGGACTTAGACAATTGTTGCAGTACATGTAAGGTTAGTGCATATTCCAATCTACAACCTTGCCCATCAAACAAGCCGCTATCAACCTGCCTGCCTCATCGGCGCCTACGATTACTGCAATGAAGCTGATATAATTGAGCTGAGCGGGTTTACCAACAATTCAACGAAGCATCAAGTCTTGTAGCGATAGACGTACAAACAACCAACGAAACGAACGAGCCAGCACGGCGCAAACGAGAACCCCACCAACCACCACCGTTTTCCCTTCTTCCCCCTTCGCGCGCGAAATCGAAGCGAAGCCAAGGAACATGCCCATCTGCATCGAGTGCCGGCACCCCGTCAAGACGCTATGGACGCAATACTCGGGCGCCGGCGACCCGTCGAGCGGCCATAACATCCGCCTGACGGTCTGCAAAAACTGCGGCCGCTTCTGCGACAAGTACGTCGAGCACGACTTTGTCGTGCTTTTCATCGACCTCGTCCTCATCAAGCCCCAAGTCTACCGCCACCTGCTGCACAACACCCTCATGCGCGAGGGCGACCAGTTCGACCCCTCCATCGTCCGCCTCGGCACCCTGCTGCTGCTTTTCGACGTCTACCTCACCTGGGCCCGCATCGAGAAGCAGACGGTGCCGGCTTCGCCGCCGGCTGCGGGTACTGCGATATCTGCGGCAGGAGGCTCCCCCGGAGACGAGTTGCAGAACCAGATCGTCGGGAGCAACCTTGGTTCGCTGGCTCAGCAGCCCATTGTCTTCCAGTACATGTTCTTCCGTATGTCCGCCCCCTTCTTCCCCCTTCTTCTGTGACAGCCCCTTTGCATGCAGGGCACATACTTGCATATTTACCTCGACGCGCACACGAAGCTAATCTTCTACTCGATCCTGCAATCTACAGTTATCCTCTGCACCTGTTCGACCCTCGCCTTCCAGCTCTCGATCCGGTTCCTGACGTCATCGCCGCTGTCGCCGCTGAACCAGCTGGGCCTGTTGCGGACGTACACGCGGCCCAACTCGGTGTCGACGGCGCTGCTCGTGTCGAGCTCGACCAAGCTCTTCCCCATCCTCATGGTCATCTGGGACTACGACGTGCCCGCGGCCGCGCGCAGCCTCGGCTGGGCCGTCGTTCTGAATAACGTCGAGGCCCTCAAGATCCTGCTCGACTGCGGCTACCCCGTCGCCCTCGTCCTGGCCGCGGCCGGGGCGGTCGCCCGCTGGATCGTGGGGCGCGCCATTCTCTGGGTCGTCGGGCTCGAGGGCGTCGACAGCGTGAGCGAGAGTGCCGTCGCGGCGGATGGGAGGGCCATCATGGAGGTGGTTAAGGAGTGGGCGGGGCGGCTGGCTTGGTGATGATAAATATCTGTAAAACAAATAAATCATGACGGAATTCACGACATTCATACTGATACCATGCATGGAGATCATATAAACACTAGGGGTGACACTGGTGTAGACTCTAGCAAATAAACAGATGAGATGACTGTACACTCCCCGGCCAATATGGCCAGGACCGGGTTTTTGTATGATTTCTGCTCAAGACGAACTAGCAACAAGCCGCAAATCCCCTCCCTTTCTTTCCCAAACGCCGATGAATATGACACATGTAAACAAACTGGGCGGCAGATGCGCGAGCGACGAAGCACTGCGATACTACCGCCTGTTGCTGCTGCTGATGACTGAGAACGACACTGGTGATACAAGGACGTGATAGGCTGTTTCCGATGAAGTACCTTTCGTCCATACCGCCGGCTTCGCTTGCCTCCTCCCTTCCTCTTCTCTGTATTCACACGTTGGTGGCGTTTCACCCATACATCTTCCAATATCTTAGCCGGGCAAACACTTCCACTGTCCTCTCAGCCCAAGCGGGGGAAGGGTAACGCCCCAGAATACCAGCTCTCTGTCTCGGACGCTCGTCTCTTACAACCACCCGTGCTGCTGATATGTAACCTCCTTCTCCTCGTCTGTCTCTGGCCTTATTCGTGTTGGTAGCCCGACCGTACGGTGCTCGATCTCGGCTCGATCAGCGGGTTGAGCTGTGCCATGAAGGTGATGAACCACATCAAGTAGCAGGCGACGAAGGCGATGATTAGGGATGAGCGCCAGGTTCTGGATGGGTGAGTTGTACGGGTCAGCAAACAAGCCCAAGTCTATTATTCTTTGCGCGCAAAGCAGCGAGGCCTCCCGTAGCCTCCTGATGACGATGGTTGTTCCAGGGCAACAATCGGTGGTTACGAAGGAGGCTGGCGGCGGCGGCGGCAGTCGCGATGGTTTCGAGTTGCCGGAAAATCGCGAGATTGATTGAACGTCGACGCAGGGAAGAAAATAAGGAGATAGAGCGAAGGGAAACTCACGTCTGGTTTTCGCCCTTGGGTGCGAGGAACCACGCGGCGGCGCAGAAGGCGGCCACAATGATGGCGCCAATAAAGACGCTGTACCTGTTCGTTGTGCGATGACCCTGTTAGCTATGTGATGTACATACAGCTGGATAGCAGCCAGCAAGATGGGAAACTGTACCCTTGAGCCATTGTGAGTGTTGTGTTGTTATTTTTTCGTCTTTAATACCGAACGTGTATGGTTGGTTGCGCCTAGGGAATGAAAGAATGAAGAGAAGACAGCAGGAGAAGATTGGTTGGTATATAATGGACGGGATCGGGATAAGGCGACTCGGGATATGTTGACGACGTCGTTTTGAGAGCTATTCGGCTTGGTGGATTTGGAGCTGCCGCCTTGCACTGGCCTACTCACTGGCTGCTGCTGCTTGCGGCTGCTATTACTGCTGCAGGTCGTTGCGTTGCAGTGGACGGACGCTAAGGACTCTCGATGCGGCTTAGTCACGGGCCCCAAACCCCTGCTATCTTTGGAGTACAGCGTACCTGTTAGAGAGAGACATTGGCCTCAAGACATTCATATGTTACTGGTTCCCTTTTTGCTCAGATGTAGACAACCATTTTTCATTCAATTATTCCAGGCTCTAGGTTACATACAGTAATAATTACTACGTAGAACATCAACTTCTTTTTCGTTTTTTTTTCTTTCTTTCTCAGACTGTACAGGAGATAGAGATCTTCTATATATGCTATAGAATAATCATACACTTTTGCCCCTTTTGCTCTTCATGCGTCATTCTCGTATTTCAGGCCTGCCCTCATACGCACAGCACCGTATATCCCAGCAATGTCGCCCACGTCTCCGCCTGCGTGCTTGGCGACGTCCTGTAGATAGTCCTTGGCAACCGCTGGGTTCTTGAGATCTATGCCCACTTCTTTGCCCAGATCGAGGGCATGAGAGGCGTCCTTGATGGCGTTGTCGGCCGAGAAAAGGGGCGCGTCCATCTTGTGATAGACGCCCTTGACCATCCGTTCTCCGTATACCGAAAAGGGCCCGCCGACGAACAGGTCGACAAACTGCTGGACCGGCGCCGTGCCTACCTCGGTCTTCTCGGCCATCGTGAGGGCCTCGGCCAACTGCGTCACCATATTGAGCACGAACGTGTTACCGATCAGCTTGAGCTTCAGCGCGGCGCCGTACGGCCGGTCCTCGAACGGGATCTCGGCCCGGCCCATGACCCCCTTGATGAATGGGCGCAACTTGTCGATGGACGACTTGGGCCCCGCCGGCACGAAGATGAGCTGGCCCGCCTCGGCCACGGCCGGGACGCCAAACACGGGGCAGGCCACGAATTCGGCCCCGGCACCGGTAAGGGACTTGGCGATGCGCTCTGTGGTGTCTGGATGGATCGTAGACGTCTCAATGAACAGCTTGCCCTTCACGTCGCCGGACTTGAGGATGGTCTCGTACAGCCCCTCCACGGCTTTGTCGTTGCTAAGGGAGGTGAAGATGATCTGGCTGCGCTTCACGCCCTCCTCGACTGAGTCAAGGGCCACCACCTTGTCCGAGCCTACCTTTGCGACCAGGTCGTCTGTTCGCTGCTTGGTTCGGTTGTAGGCCAGCAGCGGCTTGTCAAGCGAACCTTTCTCTGCCAGGTTCTTGGACATGCCCTTTGACAGAAGTTAGTTACATTTAGATTCTTATGAGTGCAGGAACTGAATTCACCCTGCCCATATTTCCAAGGCCGATCCAGAACACTTGAGATGCCATCTTGTACGATCCAGTACTGTGCTGCGTGCTTGATGAGCCAATGGGAATTGGTCGAGGTGATAGTACGTATAGTACGTGATAATGTTGAAGTGTAGTAAGTTAAGAAGATGAAGATGAAGACCAAGATCCGAGAATTGGGGGGGAAAGCTTGGAGGGTATCTATGATAGTTATAGATTGAAGGTTCCGTTGTGAATACATCCAACAAGCTGCTTATACATGTGAAGCTCAACCTAAGGTTAGTATCTCCTCAAATTGGGACATTGATATCCCGTACACCCCGCAACTAGCCAACTAGCCGATCCACCGGTCGGGGGCTCGAGGGGTCTTTTGTTGTAGTGTTAAAGTTCACGGTCATCAAAGGTAGGTATTATACATCCTTACTAAACATCACATAAATAATATCAAATCATCATTGGGCGGTCAGAGTTGAAGAAGATAACCCGGCTTAGTCATTTGACTATATCCCCCCGAGATTATGCGGTCTTGCGGTCTTACGGTTTTGCGCAGGTCCCGGCTCTCGGCCAGCTCTCGTAGTCGCGTAGTTCGCCATTCGCCTTAACAACGTAGCTGCGACAACCGGCATATCGTCCACATCACCGTCCGCATCGGCATTCCGCTAGAAACAAGGACCCGTTCTGCCGTCATACTGATGATCCATGGGGGCACACACTCTCGGCAATGTAATTCAATAGCTTGATGATGTTCTCAAGTACGACCTTGATGCGCTGGTCGCACCAGTCTTTGGCGCGAGGGCCACGGTTACAGCCCTTCAGGCCGGTCGTGGCGGCACAGCCGAGAAGGTCTCTTCACCTGGCGCCTCCGTTTTTGCTCGATAACTATATCCCGCGATATCAGCTCCTCTCGAGTGTCGACGCGGCCAAGAAGCGCTCCCGAGCCTATGCCCATCTGAGCAATTGCAACCTATGTCCCCGGTTGTGTGGCGTCAACCGGTATGAAACCACAGGCGTCTGTCTTATTGGAGCAGACGTCAAAGTCAACGTGATTGCACCACACTTCGGAGAAGGTCAGTCAGTACTTGAAGACGCATACACGCATACACGCATACACACATATGAACACTACATCGGATAGATCATACCTTGAACTCATAAAATCAAATCGGCCCTCATAAACTCGCGCTGACAAAACACGAGCAGAGCCATGCATTCAGGGACACAACGGTAGCGGCTCCGTCTTCTTTTCCGGCTGCAATCTTCGCTGTACCTTCTGTCAGAACCATGATATTGCGCATCAACGCAATGGCTTTGACCTTACGCCAGAGCAGTTGGCCGAGTGGTACATCAAATTGCAGGATACGGGAGGTGTGCAC
This sequence comes from Apiospora arundinis, assembly GCA_039105305.1. Classification (NCBI taxonomy): domain Eukaryota; kingdom Fungi; phylum Ascomycota; class Sordariomycetes; order Amphisphaeriales; family Apiosporaceae; genus Apiospora; species Apiospora arundinis. Next base: position 4,262,625 of record JAPCWZ010000004.1, read on the forward strand.
AACATCAACCTGATCACTCCCGAGCATGTGGTCCCTCAAGTCGCTCTCTCCATTCTAGCGGCGCGGGATATGGGTCTGACGCTGCCCATCATATACAACACCTCGGCATTTGACTCTCTTGATTCACTTGAACTCATGTAAGTGGTTTTTGAAAGTGCATCGCCCTTCTGGCACCTAGGCATACTCAAGCGAGTCGTCACTAACCATGCGGTTTAAAATAGGGATGGGTTGGTGGACATATATTTGCCCGACTTCAAGGTGTGGTCCAAGAATGCTTCGAGACGCCTACTGAAGGCGGACGACTACGCCTCCGTTGCCCGCGAAAGCATCCAGGAGATGCAGCGGCAGGTAGGCGACCTGTGCTTCACAGCCGACGGCATTGCGAAAAAGGGCCTCCTGGTACGCCACCTCGTCATGCCTGGAAAAGAGGCCGAGGCCGAGTCGATCATGGGGTTTCTGGCCGACCACGTCTCCAAGGACGTTTTCGTGAACATTATGGAACAATACCGCCCTTCAGCCCACGTGGGCAAGCCGAAGAAAGAACGGCAGAGAAGGCGGCAGGTCACGGAGCCCGGCGGCGTGCAGCACGAGGTGGTCGAAGACGATATGACGCAAGTGAGATATGCCGAGATCAACCGGCCAGTCACGGATCAAGAAGTGTCTAGCGTAAGGAAGGCAGCCGAAAGGGCAGGATTATGGAGGTTCAATGATCCTCCTAAGCATGATGGGTTTGCTATCTGAAGGTCGCGTGTTGAAGGCGCTATATCCTATATCTATATGTTGGTATACGAAGATGCATAAGACCTTAAGGTTATGAGTTTACACCAGACTAATTGCCTGGAGGTAAGATTAGGTACCTGAGCAGTTACCTGAGGAGGCAGCTGGGGTGGAGCTTTGACTCGAAATGATAGGCGACACTGCGATCGGCTTTGGTGGGGTTGTCAGTCCCATCGCTCCACTTAGATTAGAGATAAGGATTTTTATCCAGCAAAAAAGTTGCGAAGGCGCTGCAGTAGTAGCAGCAAAGACGTGATCCCCCATCCCAATCCACGACGCTCTCTACAAACCAATTGTTTCAGCAAACATCATTCAAAATGGGTTCCGGTCGTCGTATGAAGAGAAAGCAGCGTGGTGATATCGAGCTCACACAGCAGAAGAATCACCCGAGAAAAGAAGGCGCTCCCGCCGCCAAGAAGCGCAAGACCGCTGCTGCCAAAGCCGAGTCTGCTGCGCCTGCGAAGAAGCAGAAGAAGGCCGCCAAGCCCGCCGCCCTGGACTCGGACGACGATGAGTTCGACGTAGACGCCATCAACTCCGACGACCTCGAAGGCGAAGGCTTCGACGAGGATTCCGTCTTCGACTCGGACGAGGAGGAACAGCAACTGAAGCAACAAGGCAAGAAGGAGTTCCTCTTCTCCGACGACGAGGACGACGACTCAGATCGCGAGGAACGCCTAACCGCCGCCAACATCGAGGGTCTCACGAGGAAACTCGACGAGCAGTTGGAGGAGGAGAGGCAAGCCGCAGAAGCTGAGTTGCAGGAGGCCGCGATACAAACCAACATCGGCGGCGAGGATGTCTTCGCCGACGAGGAAGAGGGCGGAAAGCCTATGTCCATGCTTGCACCCGATCTCCAGTTGCTGCGCTCGCGTATCAACGATGTCATACGGATCCTGGGCGACTTCTCTAAATTGGCCGAGCCCGGCCGCTCCCGAGCAGAGTATACTGCGCAGGTCTTGAAGGATATCTCCGCCGTAAGCAACACCCACTACCGTCTTAATCATGCCGTGGGCGAAAACTGACATGCAGTTAATAGTACTACGGTTACAGCCCCTTCATGGCTGAGAAGCTGTGGAACCTGTTCCCCCCGCAAGAGGCCTTTGCCTTCTTTGAAGCCAACGAAACGCCGCGTCCAGTGGTTATCCGCACAAACACACTGAGGACTCACCGGAGAGAACTCGCTCAGGCTTTGGTAGGTTCCAGTCGATGACAGAATAGGGAGACGATGGGCTTATCGATTTGACAGATCAACCGTGGAGTTACGCTCGAGCCAGTCGGCAAATGGTCCAAGGTCGGCCTCCAGGTGTTCGACACGACTGTACCCTTGGGAGCCACCCCCGAGTACCTTTCAGGTCACTGTAAGTCTCCTTGATCTTCGAATAAGGGGCAATAAAAGTCGCTAATTGGTCCCATAGACATTCTTCAGGCTGCCTCTTCTTTCCTGCCCGTCATGGCTTTGCAGCCGCAACCGAACGAGCGGGTCCTTGATGTACGTTGCCCGACTTTGTCATGCTGGAAGATGATTGACCTTTCTCTCTATAGATGGCCTCGGCTCCCGGAGGAAAGACCACATACTGTTCCGCGATGATGAACAACACCGGTGTCGTGTTCGCCAACGATCCCAACAAGGCACGTGCCAAGGGTCTTATTGGTAACATCCATCGTCTAGGAGTAAGTTATGGTATACTGAAATCTGAGACAAAGTGCATTTGCTAATATAGTATAGGTGAGGAACACAATTGTCTGCTCATACGATGCTACGGAGTTCCCTCGCGTCATGGGAGGCTTCGATCGAGTTCTTCTGGATGCTCCCTGCTCAGGAACAGGTGTTATCTCCAAGGATCCCAGTGTCAAGACCAGCCGTACAGAGAAGGACTTCATAACGCTTCCTCACCTTCAAAAACGGCTTCTGCTGGCAGCGTGAGTCTCTACTGCGATATACATCTGAACAATACCTCTAACATGTGGTCATTCTAGTATCGACTCGGTGAACCATGCTAGCAAGACTGGTGGTGTTATTGTGTACAGTACATGCAGTGTTACCGGTAAGATTACATTCCCATTCAAATCAAAACCTTTGTTTGGGGGTCTCGGTCCCATGAGGGTCGTTTCAAAACAGCCGCTTACCAAGCAATTGCTAACTCTCTCATAGTGGAGGAGGACGAGTCTGTTGTTCAATATGCCCTTCGCAAGCGCCCGAATGTCAAACTGGTTGAAACAGGAATTCCTGTAAGTCTTTTATGCGTGATCAACATGAAGAAAACTTTGGCACTGACTTTTTTTGTAAACAGTTCGGACGAGAAGGCTATACTAGCTACGTAAGTTCCTTCTGTTTAAATGATCCACATCTTCATCTGCTAACCCGGCCATAGATGGGCAAGAACTTCGACCAAAGCCTCAAGTTAACCAAGAGGTTCTTCCCCCATACCGTCAACATGGACGGTTTCTTCGTGGCCAAGTTCCAGAAGGTCGGTCCTTCGCCCAAGGATACCGGCAAGGAGAAGGTGGAGAAGGACGACTACGATATGGAGATGTACCAGCCTATCGTTGACGAAGACGAGGAGGCCAATGGCGCCAAGAAGGAAGACGACTTCGGTGGGTTCGATGAGGAGGAGGATCAGGACTACATCGAGCGCGCCAAGCACAACGCTATGCGCCGGAGAGGTTTCAACCCTCGTGCGGACAGCGCTAAGCAAGTAGCCAAGAAGGAAGAGGCCAAGAAGGAGGAGGAGGCTAAGAAGGAAGCACCCAAGGAGAAGGACGTGCCCATGGAGGATGTACCCATGGACGAAGTAGCCAAGAAGGTCGAAGCCCCCAAGAAGGAGGCCTTGAAGAAGAAGGCGTCCAAGGAGAAGTTGTCTAAGGAGGAGGCACCCAAGGAAGAAGCACCTAAAAAGGAGGCGTCCAAAAAGGGGGCATCCAAGAAGGGAGCGTCCAAGAAGGCATGAGAAGTAATCGTCAGCATATAGACAGATACCCTAGATCCAGAGGCATGCTGGATCAACACTTGAAAATGTATTAAGGGAATTTAATCAAGCCGAAAGCCGTTATCTGATCTACGTGACGTCTGAGGGCAACAGGTGGGTATGCAGTATCCGTATATACGCCATGATAAAATATTTGGATGGAAACATATGGCTATAGAAGCAGGGGCTATGTTCAGTATACATGCTGGATGGATATTCCAGTCTTGAGTCTAGGGATGTTGTCCTGACTCAGCCTCTAAAACAACAGTGGCCTCGGCACTGCCGTTGCCCGTACCCTGAACAGCCTCGCCACTCAATACGCCGTGGCCTCCCGCCATGACAGGACACCCAGCAGCCGCTCCGGCTAAAGCTGCAGACGATTGCTTCGACAAGGCCGATCCCTCGGGGGCGATCTGGCGGAACATCTCGACGGGGTCGAACCAGGTCTCCAGCTTCGTGACCTGGAACTTGTCGTTCAGATGGGCCACAGTGACGCCTTGGATGTCGATGGTCCCGCCGTGGGCCTTGGCCGTAATCTTCTCACCGTTGCTAAAAACATGTCAGTGTTGGTCACATAAGGAGAAAGAGAGTGGAGTGTCTGGGAATGGGGAAAACAAAGAGAGAAGGGGGTGGGATAAAACACTCACTCATCCAAGGAAACGTAATCCTCCTTCATTTCGCCCCAGTGGCGCCACTTGAAGGCGACGACAGGGGGCCCGCCGTAAACCTCGAGGACCTCCCAGGCGAAAGTGGGCATCATGCGCTTGAAGGTCTTGTGACTCGAGGCGAGGTCGGAGCGGCGCGGGCTGTACCAGGCGTTGGGCGCGCCGATGATGGCGTTGTACGTGCCGACCTTGAGCATGTGCTCGGCGGGCTGCGGCGGCCCGCCGTTGACGGCAAACGTGTAGACCTCCGGGTCCACGGTCCGCCAGTCGCGCAGATTCGTCTTGAACGAGGCCTCGATCTCCCAGTTCTTGACTAGGTTCTGCACCAGGTCCGGCAGGCTGCCCGGCTCATGTGACGTCTGCTTGGCTGTGTGTGTGTTAGTTAGCTTTTTTGTGGTTTGGTCTGGTTTGATTCATGGTTGATGGTTGGAATAGAGGACAAGAGGGGACCCTGAAGGATGCAGGAAAGGGGAAATTTTCGGTTTGTATGAGAAGGTCGATCCAAATAAGACAGAAAATTTTAGCCTTACTTTGCTCAAAGACTCTTCTTGTCTTCGAGTAGTCCGGCGGTTGGCCATGCCGCCATTCAGCATTAGTATCCTTGAGCACAGCGTTGGGGTCGGTCATGTAATCTGGGAGTTCGGCCATTTTTCAGAGATCAGGCCCGGCTTCGGGGCAAAGATGGATATAGTATATATAGTTGGTATAAGAAGCACGGTACGAGGTGTCGAGTTTGAGCAAAAGTCGTCTTGTGAGTATAGTACCGTGTCTCCGCATGATAGTTATTGGTGCCTCGTTGAGCTCCTGCCTCTCCCTTTATATACAATCATGTCTTCGTATGTCGGCCGTACTATGGAACGCCGACTGAGCTCTAATGCGGGGGGTCCAGTATGCTGCCATGCAGACCGTGCTGGCTCTTTTGGGCCTTCATTGGAGAGGGTACTTACTAAGCCCCATGCTTGACGGTGACTATTGCGTTCCAGGACTATTATCGTTACACGGGAGACGCAGTAGGATCGGGGCCAGGTCGACTGAGGTAAGGCTCGTCCGACGCGGACAAACGACAGTTCAATGCGCCAAGATCTTCACCAGGCCTGGAACCCGCGAAAATCCCCGGCCTAGGGGTCAAGGTGCGCCCCCTCCAGGCCGGCAATCGTGTGATACCCATCTGAGTGCCCAGTCGAGCAGGCGCGGTTTCCATCCCCAGTCGCCTGATTGGGCCAGGCGAGGACGGGTGTGCCGCTCGCCAAGCTAGGGGACGACGGAGCGGTAGACCAGCTAGCAAACCGACCTCCCCCTTGCCTATAGCTAGTGCTGACCTTTACCACACGGGAGTAGCTTATACCCTCAATAGTGGAGCTAAATCTGGTGGCGGCATACTCTGCTATAATTATCCAAGCTAACTCAAAGTGCGAAACCCCCCGTCGAACAATCCACGGAAGATCGTGGAGAAATGCACAGGGGTGTGGTAATTGCATATAACCACCAGCCCGCTGGTAGGGCAGCTGAACAAACATGCAGTAGTTTGTTTGGTGTATGCAGAAACAGGGAATATATGTTCTAGGCTTTCGTTGCGTTATTTTTGTCTCTTCAGGCCTTGCCATGTGTCCTGGGATGTCTGACTGGTATCGTGAGACACGCAGCTTGGTTTTGTTCCGAAACAACAATGAACACACACGGCTGATAGTGATGTCGACACTAGGCAAAAGCCCAACCGTAATTGTTCATATCGAAATCGTGTTACCCCATGCTGAAGGAAACTTGATGGAGGTCCTCTGACATGCCATGGCTAAGTATGTGTTTGTGGAAGATGCCTATCGTTGAAGAGTCTCGAAACCCACGTCAACCCTTCCGCAGGGTCAAGCCCGAGTATGCCGTACTCATAGGTAACGTGCTTTGTTAAATCTTCGGCGTACCGGTTTGAATCATCGCAAAGGATGGTGCTCTTCCAAATAACATAGCAGAAAAAGAACATGTTCTGGGAAGAACAAATCCTATTTCTCGGCCTGCCTTTCCCTTTAGAGTTGGCGTATGAAGCAGCAATGATCCAAATAAGAATCCTGTGGTCGATGTCCTTGCCCATTGGCGAGACAATTGTTGCACTGAGGGCATGTAACTTATCGCCTTTCCGATGATGATACAGGACGTCACCATAGAAGCGCTTCTCCGGTAAGTACCCGCGCCGAGATGCGACTATGACTTGCATCGTCAAGTCGTTTTCTCTCCAAGCAGTCGTCAGATCTCTCTTGAAATAGACGTTACCTGAGATTGCGCAGTCTCGTTTCACCGGTGAGCGTCCGTTTGCAAAGTGGTGCACCGAGACGCAAAGGAGGTTTGGTTCAGGTACAACTAGAGAAAGTACCACGATTGAGCAAAAGTTTATGCCAATATGATCCGACCGACCTGCTCGACTGAAAGCATGACCACGTATATTCCTTGCTAAACCCTTGGGCAGTCTCTCGTACCGCGCATGCCAGGCGATTCATACCCATGGTCTATTATTGGTCTTGCCCACGGAACATGCGGCAATTTGGCTTGGTGACATCGGGGCCCTACATTGTTAGCTTGTGATGGTATGTAATGATACTGCGTAGAGCATGCGTGCAAACCAGGGGGATCGTGGCAAGATGTAGCCATGGGATAACTTGGCGGGACGACTCGAGGTGTGCAAAATCCTGACCCCAAAGAAAAGCTGACATACATCACTGTACCACCAGTCATCGGGGGGTGTAATGAAAAGATAGGTAACTACAAAACTCGCCTCTATGAAACTTCAATGCTACTCTTCATGTTGTTCCCTGCATGATGATCTCGCTTTTAGGGTGACATGTTGCGTCTTTAAGTCCTGCTATCACTGCCCGATACCATGTCGTGGCCGTCACGGAACCGAGATCGACTGGTAGGCGGCCCCGAGATAACTTGGGGATATGGAAACAACCCATGTCTGCTCGGTATCGTTCAAAGACAGAGGGAGACGGAGCTTGTGACCTGCCACATATGACTCGTCATTTTTTCTCTACCCTATTGAGGAGTGGAGCGAAGGGAAGCGGCATACCTCAGAACCATGACCGACAAAGGGCACTCGCAAGCTTGCGGTATTGCCCGCTGTAGCAGTAGCTGCCATGCGATTTCCCCGGATTGTTTGCTTGGGTGATGCACGGTGATATAGCAGGAATCCGCATAAGAAGAATGAGGCGAACCATGTCCTCCCTCGGGGGGCTTTCCTTCTCTGGCCTGAGATTCGGGGACATCGTCGTCTTGACCTGCAGTCTGCCATGATGCGAGGGACAACTCCACCGCTGAAAGAGCGAGAAGTAATACCGAAGCAGGAGGGAGGCCTGGGAGGAGGCCCCAGGAGCAGAGACGGGTTCCAACTTTTGGGCTTAGAGAATGTGCCAATCATGCCCATCGATTCTTCCAATAGTACCGGAAAACTTTCAGATGACGTCTCCAAGAAGTCGACGTTCCAATGCCGCCGGATGCGATGGATATTCAGCCATTCGACCCAGCCAATCTCCCGGCACACGTTATCAATGTGCCATTTGGAGTCTGGCTGATGTTAAAAGGGTAACAAGAAGCGGCTTGGAAAGCTGGCGTGCGGGTAGCCGCATGGAGTTGGGCATTCCTAGACGCACGTGGAGAAGCGAACCAAGGAAGAAAGAGCCCGAGGTCTTCCCTTCCTCTTGTACGGCAGCGATGGTCTCGCGTATTGAGATTGGGGAAGGAATGACCACGCTCCCGCAGAAGTTGGTTGCACCTGATATGCTTTCTTGGTCGCGTCCACAATACTGACTGTTGGTCTTTATTTCAACTCCTACTTCTTCCCTTACTCCCTCACCGGTCAATGCAGCCCCCAGGCTGGATCAACAGAAGCACATCTCGGACACTGCCCCGGAAAAAAAGGAAAAGAAAAGGGGACAAAATCTGCAAGGGGTGGGTTTGTGGAAAGAGAGTTGCGGCACGCAAACGAAAAGAAGACGAGGGAGGCACCTGGTTGTGGTAGAGGAGGAAAGAGCGATGCAGTTTCAGAAAATGCGAGGAACTGATTAGTCCAAGTTGGGACGTGCTTCTGCCTGGGCGTGCCATATATCAATCAGGGGCTAAGGTTAAGACGGAGGAGGTAGAGGAGGGAAATGGGAGGTTCAGTTAAACAAGCAGCCCTTCCTTTGGTTACAATCTGTATCCCAGGTCTCACAACTTTATTAGGTAGGCTCTTTCTTGCAGCTATCAAGATCGACCATATTTGCATACTGTATGGCACATGTACCGACAGCTGGCTAATCGTGACAGCTCAACTACCTCGGTCGCGCCTGCCACCATTTATCTATCTATCTATAGATCAACTACCAAACCACACCCCAGATATTGCCCTGGCAGTAGGTACATTTGGCTCACGTATCAGAGCGGTGCTCACACACCGGAGTTACACTGGGCAAATGAACGAACCACAGATTCGTTCAACAGCCTATGCAGAGGATCGCCAGTAGCCCAAGTTTTCATCGTCCACCCTTGACGTGATTACATATCCCCAAGGGCAGCGAAAGCGTACGACACATCGTGTGCTTCGTCGGCCACCGCATCACCAAGAAGAGCCTCAGCAGGCAATGCTTGGCGAGCCCCCTGCGCAAGGAGACCAATCGTATTGATGATACTCGCAGCCACCATCTCCACGAGAACTGCGATCGGCCTTCTGAGGAGCACTTCGCACAAGTGCGCCTCGAGGTCTATCTTATTTTACCGGTATACCAACATGGGTGGTCCGAACTACATAAAGACATCATTCTCCGGCACTATTGGTGAGATGGGTAACGCTACAACTGCCAAACTTGACCGATTCTGTGTCCTCTTGCTTATACTCATCGTCTTCGATTGCTCGGTTCACGCATCATTAGAACAAGCGAATTGCAAGCTCATATACTGGATCTATTTCCATCACGATAAGAATATATCTTCATTACTACAAGAAGTCGCTAGCAGCAACAACAACAACATGCCGCATAGCGTGAGATCTTTGGGCGCCAAGATGTTTGTATTGATAACCTATACCCTCTGAACTAGGTCCTGAGATTGTCTTGACAGGTGTCCCGAATCTGCGACTGAAGCCAATGGTAACAACGAGGGGCAACCCCTGTGTTCCTCTTCAGCGACATCGCCCATGCTGAAGCAGTGGGCCCAAGAGACTCGTCTGGAGAGGCTGCCAATCACCGAGCTCTTCGTACAGCAGAGCACCAAGTATGTGGTACCCATATCTGGTGAATAGAGAGGCGATCCTAACCCTCGGCCGTCCACAGACGCGGAAACTGACCCGCTTGGCTTGTTGATTGCTTGCCGTCTCGCAATCTATATGCAAAAGAGACCTATGAGGCATCCTCACCAGAAACGCAACATTTTGTTGCGAAGGCGGCACTGCGTTGCTTCAAGTAACCACTCGTTTCTCATACACATCATTGAGCGCTAAGAACTGGAGGTATAGGGGTAACAATATATGTTTGATTGCCCGCCTGTCACCATTTTTATTTTGCAAATGTGAATATCTGCATAATTGAACGAGCTCAATATCCCAGACGCCAGTCACCTAAGTAGTTAATTCCAACAGCCTTCAACAAGTTGCAATGCCTTATTAATCGGCTGATGACGCCGCGGCGGGTTGAGTGCTCTCCGTTGCATGGAAATCATCCAGGGTTATAGTGACGGCACCCGCTTGCACCAAAGAGCGAGATAGATCATCAATGAGATCGTGGACATCCTCGATGCCAACGCACAACCTGATGATATCCTCTGGCATCTGGCGCTCTTGTCTCGTCTTGGCGTCGATACTGGCATGGCTCATGCGGCAAGGCATGCTAATCAGGCTGTTGACACATCCAAAGCTGACGCTAATGCCGTATAATTTGGCAGCCTCGACAATCCGCTCCGACAGAGTGACGTCGCCTGTCTCGAATGATAAGACAGCACCAGCACCTCTTGCGAGTGACCAGTGGAGATCATACTGCGGGTGTGACTTGAGACCAGGATATCTGACCTTGAAGCCGTGGGACTCGAGGAATTCAGCAATAGCCTGGGCATTGGCTTGCTGCTTCTCCATGCGAATGGCCAGCGTTTTGACGCCTCGCATCAAGAGGAATGAATCGTTGGGCGACAGTCCGCAACCAGTCGAGTTGATTGTGAAGTACATCTTGTCACCAAGTGCACTATCGTTGCAGGCAATAATGCCGGCCATGATATCGTGATGACCTGATAGATACTTGGTTCCGGACTCGTAGACGATATCCGCGCCGAGTTCGAGGGGGTTGCAAAGCATGGGAGACAGCATGGTATTGTCAACGATGACGAGGGCCTTGGGGTTCGCATCATGGACGGCCCGGGCTATCGATGTGATGTCGACAATCTTGATCAGAGGGTTGGTGGGAGTCTCGAGCAGGACCATGGCAGTCTTATCCGTCACAACGTCACGGACCCGGTCAACCTCGGTGGTGTTAACGTGGTGGACCACGATGCCCTGGTTGGACGACAGGTAGGTAAGTAAGCGGTTGGTACCTCCGTAAAGGTCGTCACCGGTTATGACCTCGTCGCCTGGACGCAACAGTCGGGTAATGACGTCCAAAGCGCCCATGCCAGAACCAACGGCCAAGGCACGGGTAGCGTTCATGATCTTGGCCATGTGTCGTTCCAGATGTGTCCGGGTGGGGTTTCCTGAGCGAGTGTAGTCATATTCGTTGCCCCCACTGGCCGATGTCTGCTTGAAAGTTGCGGATTGATAGATGGGAATGCTGGAAGCACCGTACTGGTCCTTCGAATCTGTGTATACGAGCTCGGTCGCAAGAGCATAGCGGCGGCGGCCATTGGTCGGACTCGAGGGGGCGGGCGAGGGCGGCAAGTTGTGGCCGTCCAAGTCTAAGGCCTTGTTGACGGGCGCACTTGCATTGGGGGGCGAAGACATCTCGAAGGATTGTATCCGGCTTGTGCAGGTACGGCTGTATAGATTTGCAATGATGAAAATTGTTGGATGGGTGGGAAAATATCAGGTAGGTCGGAAGACCATGATGATGCTGGTTCAGAGCGGGCCAGCGGCATCGGCGGTGGCAGCGTGGGGCGGTCTGGGGAAAGCGGAAACTACATGAGGAATAGTCTACATGGCGTCATCTTGACTAGCCACACCCCTAAGTCCTCGAGGTTTTTAGAATTGAAGTTATATGTACCCTCGAAAGCCTATATTATTATTGTACTTTGATATTCCTCTGCTAGCCATGTTTGCCTACAGCTGAACCTGATTTGTTGAGTTTGAGAAAGTCAATTGGGTCAATCAAGGTACCAAAAAACCGATGGGCATTTGCTTATCGCGGAGGGTGAGGCTGGGTTGCTTCTGGCTTCTGTAGTACATGGCCCGTTATCCTTCATTCAGTCTCTTTGGGATCACGACAACAGATACGTTGCATCATCGTAAGCAGAAAAATCGCCGAATGAAATAATTACAATATGCATAAACACAGCTTTGCACAGTTGATGTTATCGTTCTATCAATTGTACATTTCCCGCCGTTTCGCTACGAATATAACATTGAATACTTAGTCTTTATTGTACGGACGGAGTAAGTTGATCCTACCTATAGTTCGTATCAATTCTATGTAGCCGTAGCCTTGCACTAGCTCAATGACCGTCAAGCTTGCTTATCTGCTTAGATAATGATGGCTCACTCTTGGTCGAAGTAAGCGTAAAAAGAGACCAGTTCAGTTCTACTTTGCCTTCTCGGGCCGGCTGGGACTGTTCCGTATATGCAACAAGCTTTGCAGAAAGATATACAGAGCCAAGTATATTCGCAAACTGTATCCACGTATGTAGGACAGGCATGAAAAGTATGAGAACGAGGTTCGGTTCCGTGCCGTTCCTGCCTGCAAGCTGTAGGATCCGTACCGATTGGGACTGGGCGGAGTGGGGAGTTTGAAACGGATCCATAGATTAGCACGGGGGCAATTGAAGAAAAGTTGCAAATCTGCGGATTGGGCTCCTTGTAAGATTCGCTTTCTCGTTTTACTCACCCACGCTGCCCACGCCCACGTCCGCGCCCGTCCAAACCCGTCGCGTCACCCAGTCACCCAAGTCACCCAAGTCACCCAGCCCTACCATTCATACTCCTCTACTCCTCCTACCTCGCCTCCTCTCGGAGCTTGTGCTAGCCTTTCCATCCCAAAGAAGTGTGCAGTGCATACGCGTGCGTGTGTTCGGTCTCCGTGTGTGTGTGTGTGTACGCGCGCACCTGTATATACCGTACGTACGTGTGGGTATAGAGGTGTGTAGAGGTGTGAGTGTATGTGTGCGTGTGTGTGCGCGCGCGCGTGTGTCAGCCTATCGCTATCGCTATAGGCCGTAAGTCTACGTAGCTCGTTTGTATTGCGCGAGTGAAAGATCGAATCCTGTCTCTCTCTCTCTCTCTCCCTCTCAGCTTGAGCAAGACACACCATGTACTCCGCCAACTACAATGGCTTCCCCAATACCGGCCAAACCTTCAATGGAGCCCCACACTCATCACAGAACCCTCATATGCAGCCTGGTCAAGCTGCGAATCCCAATCAGCCGCCCCAGCAGCACCACCCGCAACAACAGCAACCACAGCAGATGATGTACAATCCACAACAGTATCCCATGGGCCCTGCTCAAGGCGCTCCCTTTCCCGGCGCTCCCAATATGATGCCGGGAGTCGGACCTGCCGCTGGCATGATGCAGAACGCCGGCATGCCGCACATGGCTAATGGTCAGAGTAAGCTTGCCTCTCTCTGTTTACTCCCCCTTCGCATCCCGCTTGTGTTTCCGACCTTGTCCTTCGATGGCGCCCTCTTCCCTCGCCCTCTCTTGCTGCTGCCTGCCCTACCTGGCCTGGCCAGTCGCTTGCTGCCGCCTCTTTTCGATGGCGTTGAAGCTGCAAGGAGGTACCAACACACGGCTAGCCGCGACTCCCATGCAGGACCCGACCTCGTCGCTTCGCTACCATTGCAAACATTCTGGCGATTGTTTCTTTATACCATAGATGCCGTACTGACTAACCCTGCTTCGCTGAAACAGTGCCTAATTACCCAGCACCATATTCCAATTCCCCATATGGCGCCGGTATCCCAACTTCAGTTGCGCCTCAGATGAATGCTCCGCCGAACTATGCCATGGGCGCCGGCATGCCTATGCCAGGCTTTCCCATGCATCCCAGCCAGATGAACCCGCAGCAACAGCAACAGATGATGCAGCGTATGCAGCAACAGCAGCAACAACAGCAGCAGCAACAGCAGCAGCACCAGCACCAGCAGCAACAGCAGCAGCAGCAACAACAACAACAACAGCAGCACCAGCAGCAACAACAACATCAGCAACAGCAGCAGCACCAGCAGCAACAGCAGCAACAGCAGCACCAGCAGCAACAGCAGCACCAGCAGCAACACCAACAACAGCAGCACCAGCAGCAGCAGCAACAGCAGCAGCATCAGCAACAGCAGCAGCCACAGCAGCATCAGCAGCCACAGCCGCATCAACAACAGCAACCTCAGGCGCAACCTCAGGCGCAACCTCAGGCGCAACCGCAGGCTCAGCCAGGTGCCTCTGGTATGCCCAATGCCACACCTCAAAGACCTTACCCAGGGCAAAACCAAGGGCATAGCCAAGGACCAGGCTCACAAGGGACACCGACGCCAAGCAACGGCATGCCGGCGCAGCCACCGCAGTTTGCGCCTCCATCGAATCACCAGGGAACCCCTCAGGGCCAAGCACCAAGTCATGCTCAGCATCAACAACCCCAGCAACCTCAACAACCGCCATCTGCTACTATACAGACCCCACAGACACCTACGTTCCCTTCCAATGTCCATGGCGCCGCAGCCAATGGCACAGCTAGCACGCCGCTAAGCCCAGGCGCAGACTCAAGGGACAAGGAACGAGTCTCGATCATATTGGAGATCAACAACGAGTTGCTTGTGGAAGCTATGCAACTCCAACATACGCAGTCACTATTGAAGAAGGAGCATACGTCGCCGGTTGATGGCACCCCGAGCGAAGCGGATAAAAAGAACAAAGAGGATGAAGAACTTCTTGCCCAAGATTACCTACAGTAAGTGTGAAAGCCTACCCTTGGATGAAACATACGTAGCTTACCCGTCTCTTAGGTGTATGCGCCGCTTGCAAACGAATCTCTCGTACCTGGCAGCATTGGCCGATAAGAAAGGTGCCCTACAGGCACCACCATGCCCGATGTATCTGAAGCCTCCGCCCTTGCACACAAAGGTCAAGCTGAGGCCGATGCCGATGCAGAACCCGGATGGGGCTGATGGGAAAACAGAGGCAAAGCCAGAGGCGTCGGACCGCGAAGAAACAGCCAAATATATGACGGACTTATACACAAAACTCCAAGGATTGTATCCGGATATCGATTCAAGCAAAGAACCCACTTACCAGGTGCCTGCGAACAGGTCAAACACTACGAAACCTGGCGCACAAACACCCAGCCAAGCAAGCCCTGTGCCTGGCAACAAGAAGACGCCTACCATGGCAGCAGCATCAGCACCGCCACAAATGCAGATGCACATGGGGTGAACCGGTACAGGCACTTGACTCCGACATAGCACTCATCCCATGCGTCTCGCACAAGGTTACGACTAGCTGCCATGTCGTCCTCAATATTTTGTAGGATTTTAAACAGCAAAAACTTTATCGATTCCGAGCACGCCATAGTCTGTTACCCATGGCATTAACTTGAGACCGGGACAGTACAACATACTTGGTAAAGACTTGTTTTGGGCTTTACAACAAACCTGTATAGAAGTGTGAAGGAGCTTGTTTGGATCTGGGATTTTGGGTGACAAAAGGGTCTGAGACTATTGAATAGCGCAGGTGTTACGGGGATGATAAGATGGATATTCAATTTGGCTGGCGCATTAAATACCTTACTGCCTATTCTCTTGTATAAGAGGGTGTATATATATATATATATCACAACACTCACAAGCATTATTATATTAGTCAATGCTCAAGGTAGACTTAGTGATTAATGCTTGCTGAATATTAAAACTGCACCTAATAATTATACTCTCGCGATCGAAATAGATCTGTTGAAAGAGCTGGGTGGTTTCAGTTGGATTACCCGCCAAGAGTAGACTTGAGATATAAATTTTAATATAGAGGGACCATGATTTATTTATTTCTACCTCCTAAGTAGAGTTGCCTCATCCTATGGGACTTGTCGACGCTACACTAAGACTCTAGAGATATAAGCAACATGTTTTGCCACATTTGTAATGGCGGCTCATTGTGATTTTCTGAGTGATGAACTGCACATTTTGGTCACATACAACAAATGCGACAAGCAAGTAGCAATGGACTTCCACTTCTGTCCTTCTCTTCCTTGCAAGCTGAGAGCAATGGTATTCAAGGAGGCTTATTAAATGAGACCCAACACAGGATCGTCCTTCTATCTCGCAATATTGATAGAAATCCTGATTTTGGCTACACCCTTTCGCGGATCTCTTGTCGCCTCTTCTTTTGGTTAAACTCGCCGTCTTCGACTTACATTCAAAGTCAGAAAGGAAGCGACGGAAGAACAGATGGCGCCGAATATTGCAGCGCTTGGCGTTCCAAGGTCCGCAGGTCGGAATCAGTTCAGATGAACAGAACTCAAGAAAAAACATCGGGCGTATCGAGGCACACTGTACCTGAACATGGAGCGTAGCATTGTCACCACGGGTCTCTGATTGCACTGCCTTCATACTCACTGGCGGATAAATTGGTTAGCAACGGACGTATGGGAGCATTCGTCAGCATCGCGTTCCCACCGCTATATCACTGAGGTCCTGCATAAGCGTGAGGGCGGCATGATCACCAGGCTGCTCCGCGACGCCGCCAACCCGGCTGCGCGCCGGCCCAATTACAACGCCGGGTTTTGGGGCATGACCCCGGTCACCAGGAGGAGAGAATCCTGGGCTGAAAGGTACTGGCAAGTCCGGTATTTCCCGCGCGCGACCGAGAGGCTTTAGCTGGTGCACGGCGCGGCGGCGACGGCGAGTTCGAATCCTTCGGGATCGAGCGGCGAACAGACCTCGCCTCTGGCACTGTCTGACCTATACAACTCATCGTTGGGAGATGAAGAGCGGCGGACGAGTATATATGCGTACCCGCAGGATAGGACGGCCAGGCTTTCTTGATTGGTTCTGGTACTGCCAGTATAGGACAAGAGGTTGGTAGTCGCCAGTTGTTTGTTTTCTGCCTATACTGTCGGCACTGACTTGGGTGACCTTGACCGCCAAATCTAAAGGTCCGCCGGTGATGTGACACGGACATGATTGGCGTGGTAGTACGTGGTAGTCTGTCTAAGAGCTACCTTAGCACATGCATGCCATGCCATGCTACGCTCTTCTTCCATCACGGTCTGCCTAATAAGTCTCCGGGGAGGTTGGGGTGTTGGACTGGACTCTGGACTGGACTGGTAGCTAAAATAAACAAATGAGGGGGGAAATCTAAAGGGAGAAATCTAAAGAGAGAGAAAAAAAAAAAAAGGCATCCGAACTCCAGTGAGTGAGGTTACGATGTATGTACAAGGCCCAGCATACATAGCCATCGTCCAAACAATTTTGATGGCGGAAGATGTCATTTTTATTTTTGGTGCTGTCAGTATGTCTCTCGTGCTGGATGCTACTGTACATAACACCCACCACCAAGGCTTGCAGGTTGCAGGCTGCAGGGCAGGCACACACCGCACAAAATATGCAGGAAGGCGGGCCTCTGTCAATCGAAGTTCATGCAGTTGATGTTTCTAGCATGCTGGTCGGTGCCGGCGAATCAACGCGTCCCGTTATGAGTCGCGCCACTAGCTCGGGCTTGTCGAGCTTGTCGCATGAGCTTGCAATTGGCACTTTACCGGATCCAGCCCGGCTACCCCTGAGCCCCTGCTTGCCTGCGTCGAGACCAACTGGGGACCAACTGGGCCGGCGAATCATATGTCGCAGTTGTGACCAGGGGAAAAAGTGGCTCTAATTTCCATATTGTCTGTTTGTCACTACCTCACTACGGAGTCAGTCCGTACTCCGTACCTGATGTATACGCTTTATGGCAGGACGATGGCACATTATTGTGCTACAAGCCCTCCGGTCGGCGGGTCGACGGTCTGGATTGACGATAAAGTCAAATCCGGCCATGACAATATCCAGGCTGGCAGGATGGAGGAAAGCCGTTGGTGGCCACTCGATGCCATCGTCTTTAGTTCAGCCTCTCTCTGGCTAGGAGCGTTTCGAAGATGCGACTTAGATCCTACCTAGGTCGGAATCGGCTGGGCGAATGTGGGGGGACTCGTTGGATGTCATATTTGAAACATCTTGCCAGTTCTCTGTACTCATTCATGTTCAATCGCCATCAAATGTACACACCACCACACCACCACACCACCACCCACCTCCTCTCTTTTCCCGCCTGTCAAGGTCAGTCATATCTGCTTGACGGCGAACTTAATCATCAATCAGGATATTGCATTGTTGTCACTCATTACCGCCACTTTTATAGTGGCCATACCCTCATTTCGTGGGCTTCGTATGATCCAGGCGCTCGCTCACTCGCTCAGTCACTCGCTCATGGCCTAGTGTGCAGCCATAGGCTTGTGCCCATCCATTCATTCGTTCCTGGGTCGTAGCATAGCAAACCTCCGGCTCAAGGACTGCCAACTTCTCGTGACATACCCCCTTTTTCCACGTCTGCTCATTCCTTTTCAGATGTGAATTCACACGCTCTTTTACTAAACCCTCCGTCCTGATTGTCTGCCTTCCTTTCCTTTGCAACTCATTGTGTCAAGTTACAACTGTTTCATTCGACCAAGTCCAACTGAGACAAAGAAAGAGGGAGAGAGCGAGAGAGCCCCCCTCTCCACCCACCATCGTCGCCTCTACTGGACCCATCTCCCTGCTCGGGAACCCACTTGACTATTGTAGTCTGGAATACCCCTGGTTTCCTTCCAGAAGCTGGCCCTGGACTGAACTGCCTGGGCCTCTTTATTCCCAAGGTTCCTTTGCGGCAACCTCGACAGCCGCCCTTCAGATGGAGACATAATATTTCTAATAAGTATTTGCGAGCGAGGAAAAACCCATACGACTTCCAACCCTCACCCCCCCAGTCTGCCTGCCAGTCTGTGCCCGCCTCTGCATAAACAATAGAACCCAGAACCACAGTACAGCCCACACACACCCTCGGACACCACCTCGTCGTGTCTACCACGCTGGCCCAGCAGATCAACAAGGCAACGCTCGTTGGAACTACCCGATTTGACCTTGACGCTAGCTGACGGTTGGACCGCGGCCGTCAATGCAAAGACTGTTACCTGCGTAACATATTATTTTCCGTTGTACGGAAAAACAGAGCAAAAATAGATCTTCTCAAGAGCTCCAGGTTGTGTTAAGAGGGAAGCAATCGTCCGACTCGGTTATCGCTCCCAGCCCGCAGCATTCTTGCCGTCCGTCGATCCGCATTCCAACGTTCACCGGCCACTTGTCGAGCGTTCCCCGGCTTCTGCTGGTAATTCCGAGGGTCTGCGCTTCAAGATGGACGCAGACCCAGTCAAGCGGCACACCATGGAGGCTGCGTCTCCTCCTACACCTACTTCACCAAAGGACCAAGCACCTACGCGGCATACCATGGACGCCGCGTCTCCTCCTACACCTACCTCGCCGGATGACCAGACACAGACGATGTTGCCATCCACCAAGTTTGAGCCGCCATCCATCGAACCCGAATCGAGGCCAGTCACCATGTTACAATCACCTACCGAGAAGGAAAAGCCTGTCTGGCCGGGACACGACTCCATGGTCACGGTACGGCTGTCGGAGCCGCCAAGCCTATCCGTTACTACCGATTTCGCAACACTGAATACAATGCCCACACGACGGAGTCTTTTTGGACCGGAATATACGCCTACACCGACCAGTGCCATATCACAACTCAGAGAAGACGACACTATCCAGGAGGAGGACGAGGATGAAGCAGAGGAGGAGGCTGAGAAAGAAAGAAGCAGGGTTGCTAATGGAGAACCCTCCCCCAAAATAACGGCCGACGGATCGAAGAATTTGCTAGAAGAGCTCAACGACTCGGCTCAAAACGAAGAGGATCAAGAGAATCAAGAGGACGAGGCTCAAGGCCAAGAAACCCAAGAAGATGTTTCCAGTGAAATAAAAGGCAAGCAGGTCGAAAGGCGTGACTCCATCGGATCTGATGCAGATGAGGAGGTCAATTGGGACGAATTACAAAAGAAGGAAGACGAACAGGCTCAGGATCAAGACGATAATGTGAGTTTCCGCCCCCATCTCGGACTCGTTTCTATCACGCATGAGAGTGCTGCGGGATGCCCCAGGTCGAAATATTCCATTATTGAGAGTGATCACTAACACGGTCCCCACACCCAGTCAACCGCTATGCTCTTGGCCCGGCTCGAAGAAGAGAACAATAAGTTGGCGACCAACCCGAAAGGCATCAAAGTCAAAGTGGTGGAACAGCCGACAACCCGAAGACCCAGACCGCCGTCGATGGCTCAGCTGCGTGATATGGTCCACGGCCCAACGCCGGTGGCTCTACGGTACTCGGTGCTTCCCCCGCCTCCAATGACGGAATTGGAGTTCTACATGGCCTTGGTCAAGGACTATCAGCAAACAGCTGCTCGATTGCCCACTCTGCTGTCCAAGAAGATCCGGCAGGGAATCCCGCCACCACTTCGAGGAGTCGTCTGGCAAAGCATGGCCGGGGCTCGGGACTCTGGCCTTCTGGAACAATATGAGAGGCTTGGCGGCGAGTCGAGTCCTTACGAGGGCATCATTGGCAAAGACCTGGGCAGAAGCTTTCCCGGGGTGGACATGTTCCGCGAGCCGGATGGCGACGGGCAGAGGATGCTGGGGCGAGTGCTGAAATGCTTCAGTCTCTACGACCAGAAGATCGGGTACTGCCAGGGCCTGGCGTTCCTCGTCGGTCCTCTCCTTATGCACATGCCGGACAACCAGGCTTTCTGTGTGTTGGTACGGTAAGTGATGACATCTTATTTCATTGAGATCGCCCGTCTTTATATGAAGGGGGGAAAGAGGCTAACGATAAGATGGGATGATCTGACAGATTGATGGATCAATATGATCTCCGTTCTTGCTTTTTACCCGACCTGTCTGGGCTGCACGTACGCATCTACCAATTTCGCGAGCTGCTGCGACAGAACCTGCCCACTTTATCAGCCCACTTGGATGATTTGCAGGTCGATCCCGCCTACGTTTCACAGTGGTTCCTCTCGTTCTTTGCCGTGACTTGCCCATTACCCATGCTGTTTCGGATTTACGATGTCATTTTCGCCGAGGGTGCATCGGAAACAATCATGCGGGTGGCCTTGTCACTAATGCGCAAGAACGATAGCCGCATTCTGGCGTGTTCCGAATTGGAAGATGTCATGCAGCTGCTGCTATCGCGTGGATTGTGGGATTGTTATCATTACAACGCCGACGAATTTGTTGAGGATTTTGTTTCGCTTTCCAACGTGGTATCGCGCGAGAAGCTAGCACAATTAGAGCAAGACTACCGCGAAGCGCAGATCGCTACCGCAAATGCAGCGCGCACGTCGGACGTTACTACAGCAGCCTCCCGATTCCTGGGCCGCCTCTGGGCCACCTCCACCATTTCATCCCCTAAATCAGCCCTGTCCCTGGGAGCATTGTCACCCGGCCTCATTGCATCCTCCCGACCCATGAGTATGCTGCGCAGAAGCACATCGAAGCAGAGCTTGGCTTCAACTCTAAATTCTATGGACGCAAGCTCTGCTAGCGTTCTGAGTACTGCCTCGACCGACGCCACCACAATTTCCCGCGACTCGTCCTCCAATGCCGACGACACGTCCATACGCGAATCCACCCCTGTCGCCTCCAAACAGAGCGCCGGCGCCAGCAGCCGCGCCACGGAGAGCAAAGCCTTGCACACCCAGATCGAGGACCTTCTCACTGCACTCAGCGACCTGCAGAGGAACAATGCTTTGCTTGCGACCGAATTACAACGCGAGAGGGAGCAGAGAGAGGAGGAAAGGCAAGCCGTCAAGTCGTTGCTTGATGGCTTGAAGAAAAGCGGCGTAGGAGCCGTGCCCGCTACCGAGCCCGCTGCCGAAACCGACGAGGCCAACGAAGGTGATGCACCGGTTGATCTATCCAAGTTGATTGACGGCGTGCAAGAGCGGATGACCGAAAGTGAAGGAAGCAACAGCCAAACATCGGGGAACGAGACACGGGCACAGCTGCGTGATGAACTGGCCAGAGCCAAAGAGCATCTGATGAACGAAGTCGCCAAGTCCCAGGACCTGAACCGTCGCATTGACGAAATCGGCCAAGAGACGCAGAATCTGAAAGACCAGCTGCGTGATAGCCACACTCACGCGCGTAGCCTGCACCAGGACAAGCAGCGGCTCGAGAAGCAAGTTCATACTATGCGTATGACGCGCTCCTCAGCCGATCCGCAGCCAGCTGCAGGCCCCGAGGCTGGAGGCTGGCTCGCCTCGGCTGCGAGTTTGGCTGCCGGTGTTACTGGCGCCGCCGCCCCTTCTAATGGCGGCTTACGAGAGCTGAAGTTGGGGCGTAGCAAGTCGACTCCCAACTCTCAGGGGAGCTTATCTAACAGGTCATCTTCCTTGGTACGCACGCAAACAGAGCCGATTGGGCAGCCTCACGGCGAGCATGATGCTCTGCTTCTGGAGCTGGTGCAAGCCAAAACAGCGGAAGCTGTGGCGAGGCAGGAAGCGGACGAGAACAAGCAAAAGCTCGAGAGCTTCAAGAAGGCATACGGCATCCCAGCTGGTGAGACGCCTCCGGCCACCACAGCGAGCGCGGCGGCGACAGCTGCTATGGGCATGTTTGGGCGCCTGACGGGGGCGGCAGCAGAGGCCAACGGTTCCGGTACGAAGAGCGCGGCTTCCACCCCACCGGCAAGCGCATCGTCCACTGCGCAATCTACCAACAGTGGGGGCTTCTGGGGTTGGAGAAGGTAATGAGGAGACATGTTTCTAATCCACATATCATGTCGGCCTATCTATTATTCTACGATACGATACTGTCTCGGCAGAGACACGGTAATCTGGCTTTTGGGGAGGGGGGCGGGGTGTTTTGTTGCATCAGAAAGCAAGCGACCTTTTTTGCTTTTCAGTTGGCTCACTGGTTTGGTCATTTTCACGACATTCTGCATCTGTACTGGTCGACGATAGACACTCGTCCTGGTGCAGCTATATAGATAGCATTACTGCTACCCGTTCATCTTCGGGTTAATACCCCCCATCCACCCAATATCTCGACATGGCTACAGGATGCCTGTTGCGTAGAGTTGGTCGAGTTTTAGAGGATTACTTTTCAAGTAGCAATATAAGCCTGGAGGAAAACCCAACAAAAGGACTCATTTAGAATGACACATGGCCAAGTGAAGTAATCAACATGACTCTTAGCCGCTATCGTGGGTGGTGGATGATGGGTGGGTGCAGTGCAATCAATGCTTCGAGTTCCGTCAAGGGCCTTTGTGTGGTCTCTGCAACGCGACTACTAGCGGGCTAGTCCCCCTCTGGAATGCGTAATTTATCGCCCATGCCAGTGGTGGATTGATATAGACCAAAAGCGAGTCTCGACCATAGTCGGGTGCGAGGGGCGTAGAGTGATTTTATATATGCGCATGAGTTTGGCACTACTGGTGAGGCTTTCATCGTCATGCTCGCTGCTGCAGAAACGGCCAAGCTTGAGCAAGTAGCTGGGCGTGTATTGGAAAGTGTGGATCACTGGATTGATGTCTGGACTCTGGATGTGTCGTGTGCCTTTTGCAGCAAAAAGGATGCAATCACATGTAAAAGTGTGGTGGATCAGATGAGCTAATCATGTCGGGCCAGGGGGGGTAGGCTTTCACACACTCCATACCAATTGCTACACGGGGGGTTTATTATTAGGGGGGTGAGGAAGCGTTTCCCTTCCTCTCTCCCTGGACCCTCCCTCGGTGCTCTCTGAACAAAAGATGCTGCAAGCTGCAGCAGCCAGCAACGTTTCTAGTGATCTGGCAGTGCATGTGAGATGGAGAGGCACGCGATAAAAGTCGTGCGATAGGGGAGTTAGTTCCCCCGCCTGGAGAAAGTCAATGAATGGACTGGCTACGTGGCTGGTGTGCTATTCTTTTGATTCGTGCAAATCCATTGGTATGGTTGGTCTGGTTGGTCTGGTCCCTTGGATGAAGTTTGCGCTTCCATTTTCTTGCTGTAGAGGTATCTTCCTACACGTACAGACGCAACGTGTTCTTTCTTCATGTTGGTGGCAGACTACATACATACATACATACATACGTAACGGAGCAGGTACGTATGTATGTATGTATGTATGTATGTATGTATGTATGCATGTAGGCAGGCGTTCCAACGATGGATGGCGGCTGTGGCTGTGATCCCATTTTCTCTCAACTGGGCAACTAGTCGTGTGCACTACGTACCAACGATGTAAGGACCGGTATAAGCCTGTATAGGTTACGTAGCCAGTAGGCGAAGGGCGGGCAGGTGCTACGAGGAAAAGCTGGGAATGAGCATATTGGTGTGTAAATTCTATGATGACTTGTTGCAATCGACGGGTTGGTGATGTCGTCACACGGGCAGAGCTAGCTAAGGGCGGGGCCTATTGACGCAATCCGGCCTGAAGCCGCAGCAGTTGAAACCCAATCACTTCACTTTCGGGGGCTGGAACAGCTGGACGGAACAGAAAGGAGATTGAAGTACAATCAGTCTCTGTCTATCGAACGAACAATTATTACCGGTTTCTTCTAATGTGCATATTGTCTTGTCTTGCTTCTGGGTTTGGTTTGATGTTTGTGCCCATTTGACCCTACGTAATGCCGAGGTGTGTGTGTGTGTGTGTGTGTGTGTACGTACGTGCTCTGTAGCTGTAGCTGTAGCTGCAGATAGTAGGTTAGATAGGCCACATACCTCATGTTGGGTTGGAGAGCTGTGCCGCAATTGATAAGGAGGGACGGACCAGCATGGGGGGGCTTGGGGGGGTAGTGTAGTGGGCGCACGATACCTACCTCATGATACATACCTGAGTAAAGCGCCAGGTAAGGTACTTGCTGTAGGCAGGGACTGGACTGTAGGCCCTTACTGCCAATCCTGAAAACCCGTACTGAGATAGCCTGCAAGTAAGTAGGTACTAAGTAGGGAGGTACATGCAGCTAGAAATTACCTGGAGCCAAGGAAGTGGACAAGCAACGAGCAACGGGGGAAAAGCAACATTAGTTTGAAAACAGAAGGGTAGGGGAAGCAGAGAAGGAGAAGAAAAAAAAACATCGAAAACGTGAGGTCATCCCCTGCCTGGGTTTGTGAATCACGCTAAAATTGCATCTTAGATCTTTTGCGAACACACAGACGGACCAGTCCAAAGACCAGACAGACAGACAGACTCTTTCCACAATCCCGTCTCTTCCCTCTCTCCCTCTCCCAACTCTCAATCCTACCTTTTCCCCCAGCTGTAACTAACTCCTTACATCCTTTCTGTTGTTGCTTCTACCTCGGACTCTGAACCAAGAAAGACCAACAACCCGAAACAACACGTTACTCTGATTCCCTGACCACTGCATTGCTCATCCAGAGAGACCCGGCCTCTCCAAGCTTCATTCACGTCAGAACAGCAACGCATACACACACACACACACACACACACACACCACCCACCCAGACAGACTTGCAATCATCGCAATGGCCGACACTGCGACCACCAACGGTGGCAACACCATGGCTGGTAACCTCAAAGGCAGTAAGGTAAGTCGTCGAACCTGCGCATTTCATCACATCTTCTGCTTTCTGCTTGCTTCTTTCCCTCGCCCATTTCTGCAACGGGCTGTAAACCAACACATTCGCTAACTATTTTGCTCAGTGTTTCAAATCTAGTGCCGCCTCCTCAGACACAGCAGTGGCTCTTCCGGAGCCCGCCGCAACGTCATGATGTTAGGTTATTCACAGTAACGGAGAGATAGCTGACCAAGGTTTTTCCTCACTGCAGATGCCCAAGCCGCCTATGACCAGCTCTCGAACGGTCCCGTTGCTCAGAACGTCAAGGATCAGTCTGCGAAGACCACCTCAGAACTCTCCAACCTCGCCGCCTCGCGCCAAACGCCTCTCCAGCCCGCTGCCACCGGCCAGCCCTTGACACACTACCACTCCTTCTTCTCCGAGCTGCTGTCGTGGAACAACCCTCGTACGTCATCACGCCCGCACCTGCAATTAACCCCTGCGTTGGAACTTCAACTAATCTGACTGTATCTATTTGACAGGTGCCTCTGCTATCGCCTACGCTAGCGTCGTCTCGGTGATCTTTGTGGCTAGATACCTCGATCTCCTGCGATACAGCTTCAAGCTCACATGGATGGCCCTGGGCGTTACGGTTCTTGCCGAAGTTGCCGGAAAGGCCATCCTCCACCAGGGTTTGGCCACCCAGCTGCGACCCCGCAAGTACTACACGATTCCCCGTGAAACGCTCGATTCCATGATCGGCGACGTTCACGAGCTCATCAACTTCTTCGTTATCGAGGCCCAGCGCATCTTCTTCGCTGAGAACGTCTTTGCCTCCGGAGCTGTAAGTATCTCTTACTCGAGATGAGGCCATGTTTTATCTGTCGAGTGCTAACATAAACCCGCAACAGGCCGCCGTTGGTGCTTTCATCTCCTACTACCTCGTCAAGATCGTTCCCTACTGGGGACTTGCCCTGATTGCTACCACTTTGGTCTTCTTCGTGCCCTTGATCTACACCACCAACCAGGAGCTCATCGACCACTACCTCAAGCAGGCCTCTGACGTCGTCAACTCGCAGACGGAGCAGATTCGCCAGGTTGCTAGCAAGCAGACCGCCCAGGCCGCTGAGATGACAAAGCAGTACATGGGTGACTACACCGCCAAGGCTCAGGAGATGATCCGCGGCCGATCTACTTCTCCCGCTGCCACCAAGAAGCCCGCTCCTACCGAGACCGACTTCCCCCAGGCTCCCAAGGCCGCGCCTGAGTTCCCCGCCGTCCCCAAGGACGACTTCAAGACGGATTTGGACGTCAAGCTCGAGCAGGAGCCTCTTCTCTCCTAAACGCTTGACAAGTCAACTTCTCCCGAGGGCGTTTCCTTCTGTACACAAAATAAAATGATGGTGCGATCACCCCGCGGTTTTCGCGTGGGGTTGGTGCACGGCTTTCCGACACGACGTCACGGCATAGACTCTATGAAGATACTGCCTACTATACTACAAGCCCCTTGATGGAGGCTTCTATAGGGTGGGCAGACGACTCTCCTTGGCTTGTCATTGGCCATGGGGAAATAAATGGCCAGATGATTTTAGGGCTCGAGTGGCAATGACAAGCAATACGACTCCTGATGACGACACAAACGGGTTGTTTCTGATTTCGGAAGACAGGGGCTGTAAGCTGAAGCATACAGTCAAGCGAGGAATAAGATTGGTACTTGCTATATTGGTATGCGGTGTTTGTGAGATAGGTGATTAGGCGTGATATTAATCTATTCCTGTTATTACTTATTCCCGTGTTGTTGGCCTCGTCGATGAGATCGACATCTGCAGAGGCACAACTAATTGCCTGGGAATGTCATCAGGGCGGGTACCGTTCACGGGATATCAGGCTAAGGGAACGGCCCAAGGGACTGCCATCATCGCCCTCCCGGGACCACTAAAAGTCTGCGCTTAGATCTAGTCCCTCGCGTAGGCCATGTTTGACTTTCTGCTCATGCCATGGTTGCACCACCATCCGTCGGGAGGCCTGGACCTTTTTGGGGAATCCAATCGGCAATCTGGCGAGTAAGCTCGTACGTACGTAAGTAGTAGGATCGCCGCATCTTAGAAACTGAACTTTTATAGCTCCATAAGCAAAGCCCGGAGCCTCAAGAAGTCCTTGGCACATGCATATGCACACACACGTACCGGCTCATTAGTATAGTCATCTAACTGACAAACGCGGTTTCACTGGCACACATATACACTTCCCTGGAGTTTACATAGCACAAACGTGGCAGGAAAAAACATAGCATCTTCATTACGTGAATGCTCTGGATAGACCACTAGAAATACAACTAAAAGAGCTATCGTCTCTTTCTCTCTCTCTCTCTCTCTCGCAAAAGCTGATGAGACTGACTGACTAAAAAGTAGGAGACGGGATCAAAACCCTAAAAAAGTGAACCGATACGCTGGTGATACTCGTGATGAATTGAGCCCAAAAAGAAAATAGCAAAGAAATGTAAAAATTGTCCTCCTTGTAAGCAGCAAGCAGTTGGCAAAATTCTTTTTTCTCCTCTCCTTTCAACGGCTTGGTCGATAAACACCCCCTCAGTCGGAATCATCCATATCGAAGTCATCACTCTCGTCATCGTTTGCACCCGCATCATCGTCCATCTCCACGTCTTCTTCCTCATCCTCGTCATCATCGTCGTCGACGACATAGACGGGCTTCTTCTTGACCGCAGCCGCACGGCCGGGTCTGCCACGCGCGGCAGGGCGAGGCGGCGGCGAGTCAGGTTCGGCCATGGCGATGTCGTCTTCCTCGTCGTCATCGTCATCCATGTCATAGGCGCCCTTCTTCGGCTTGGCCTTCTCCACGCCCTTCTTCTTGGCGTAGAGCTTGGCAGCCGGAGACAGCTCAACGGGTTTGGAGGCCGCGGCAGCCTTCTTCCTTGCCGGGGCAGGCGCAGGCTCGTCGTCGTCGTCATCGTTAGCCTTAGCCTTAGCCTTGGACGCTGCGGGACGGCCACGAGCCGTCTTCTTGACGGCGGGAGCTGCGGCTTTAGGCTTGGTCTCTTCCGAAGACGTGGACGACTTTAGCTTAGAGGCGGCGGGCTTCGCGACAGGTATGTCATCATCATCACTCAGGAAAGAGTCGACATCGTTGCGTGCCGTCTTGTGAGGGCTTGACCTGGCTAGCATCTCGTAGTTGGTGTCGTCGTTGGAGTCAAAGTCGAAGGTCCTGTTGGACTTGGTCTTGGATTTCGGCGCTGCGCTGTTGCCGCTACTCTCGGGTCGCGACATAGCAAACAGACTAAGCCTGCCAGTCTTCTTCTCCCCAGAGGGATTATCACTGGTTCCAGGGATGCCCTTGACCAGTGCACCAACATCACCCAGCATGTTGTCATCATCATCATCATCTTCTTCGCTCTCAGACTCGTCATCAAGCACAAAGGACTTGACCTTGGCAGCTGCGGCACGTTTGCTGCGACTGGGGAGTGGTATCGGAACCTCTTCTAATTCCGAGTCTTCCTCCTCTTTGAGGGCAGGGGCGGCAGCAGCCTTCTTGGTAGGGTTGTTCTTGAGGACGGCAAAATCATCGTCAGAGAAGGCGTCCGACTCATCAGCTGCACCATCAGTCGTCTTCTTGCCCTTATCAAACTTCTCCGCAAATCGTTGTGATGATGCTTGAGGAATCGTCTTTGTCTTGACAATCTTCTCCACCTTTGGCTTAACAGCAGCCTTGACGGCAGCCTTGGATTTTACAGGAGCAAAATCGTCATCTTCAGTGGCCTTGGCCTTACGGCCGCGACCGGCACCGATCTTCTTGGACACACGACGACCCATTCTACGGATGTTGGTCTTGATCTCGGCATCGAGGGCCAGTTGAGCCTGCCACTCGAGCTCGAACTCGTCAAGATCTCGGCACCACAGGTCTCTCTCGCTAAGAGCCTCGAGGTCGTCGTGTTCGCCCTTCTTCTTGGCGATCGCCTCCTTGAGCCTGTCAAGTCGTTCTTGTGTGAAGGACCAAATAGGCATCTATCTCACGTCAGTATCGGCTTCGTACAAAAAGGACAACTGGGGTATTGAGCATACCGAAAGAAGGTAATCAAAGTCACGGGCATCGTCGTCGGACCCTGCCTCGGCATCATCCTCGCCCTCATTATCAACTTCGTCTTCGTCTGCCTTGGTCTTCTTGTTGTTGCTGGTTTTAGGGAATGGCTCGTATTTGGCATCACGAAGCTCTTCGACGACAGCCTGCTTCTTCTTTCGGTTGACCACAAGATCGCCGTCCATGATTTCCTTGACAAACCTATGCTGGTTCTTGAGCTTACGGTAATCGGCATGGTAGACTCCGAGCCAATGCGCCTGTGACTTATTAGCATTATCTTTCATGGTGACCAGTAGATGGGAGAGCGTACCTTGCGTTCCTTGTACATCTTCAGGCGGAACACGTAGAATTCCTCAAGGATCTCTTCCACCTTCTCATACTTGCGAATCATGCCACGAGAATCGAAAGCCACCAAGTTCGAGGTGGCAATTTGCTTCGTCAACTTGAACTTCTCAAGGAGGCCTTCTCGGACAGCCGCATCGAAGTGCTTCTCATCCATCTGGATCTCAAAGTGAACGTTGTTGTGGTCGTTGAACTCCTTGTAATCTTTGATGAAAGAAGGTGTCTTCTCGCCCTTGATCACTTCTTCCAGCTTGGCCTTGAAGTCATCTGTCCACATGCGAATTGGCAGTTCCCTAATGGTGACCTCACGAGTCTTTTCGTTCGCCTCGGCAAGACCGTTGAATACAAATCTGTTCGCATCCTGAGACTCGCCGACCACACCCTTCCAGCCTCGGAACCAAGGTTTCATGGGCTCGAACGGCTTCTCATCTGGTCCATCCAGCCGTCCCATGCGCCGTCTGATATTTCTGATGATATCTTCAGGGTTGTAGTTGGGAATAGACGTACTCCAGCCGGTTCCGATACCATCGGCACCGTTGACAAGCACCATGGGAATAACGGGAGCGTAAACCTTGGGCTCAATCTTTTTGCCATCTTCTACCCATTGTTCTAGGTTGGGCTCATCCAGTGGCGAGAAGATCTTGCGGGCAAAAGGAGACAAGCGAGTATGAATATAACGAGCGCTAGCGGAATCCGATCCTCCTGCTAATCGAGAACCGAAGTTACCACTCGGTTCCAGGACGTTGACGTTGTTGGAACCAACAAAATTCTGGGCCAAACCGATAATGGTCTGCTGCAATGACATTTCACCGTGGTGGTAAGCTGTCTGTTCTGATACGTAACCAGCCAACTCGATGACCTTCTTGTCCTTGATCAGGTTGCGCTTCAGGCAGGCGTATACGACCTTGCGCTGACCGGGCTTGAAACCATCCAACATGGACGGAATCGATCGCATGTTATCGGCCATACTGAACAGAATCAACTCTCTGTTGACGAAGTCATCATACGTAATAGACTTCGTAGAGTGATCCAGGTATGTTCCTGGTACAAAGTTTCCGAGCCATTCCTTTCGTGCGTCGGCCTTCTTCTTGGAGAAGGCGAGCTCAAAGAGTTGGGCCTCATTCGGCTTCATGATATCAAAGCCCTTCATGTGGTCGTCCAGGTTGGTAAAGTAAACTTGAGCATCCTCGTTCGAACTGGTACCCAGACCCTTGTAGTACTTGTACTGCCACCGTTTGACTTCGCCTTGATGTGATGCCTTCCACTCCTCGTATTGTGGCTGCGTAAAGAATGAGCGTAGTTTCAAGGGCTTCTTGGGGTTGGGACCCTGCCAAATCTTGACAATGGGGGTGATGAACTCCTGGAAGAAGTCGGGGATCAGGAGCAGCGATGGGAACTGGACTTGGAGGAAGTTGATGAGAAGACCCTTGATATGACTACCATCGTGATCCTGATCAGCCATGATCATGAGATGACCGTAGCGGAGGGTTTTGGTATCGGTGTATGTTTGCTTATGCTTCAGTCCGAGGAATTGTTTGATGTTCTGAATCTCCGAGTTCTTGGTGATCTGATCGATTGAAGCATCCCGAACGTTGAGCATCTTTCCTCGAAGAGGGAAGACTCCAATACGATCAGGGTCCAAGATGGCGCGACCGGCCACAGCTAAACTCTTGGCCGAGTCACCTTCTGTCAGGATAAGCGTACATTCATGGCCGTGTTTAGTTCCCGCCAAATTGGCATCGACCAGCTTGGCGTTACTGATTCTAGAGCGTTTGTTGCCATCACTCTTGGCAAGAAGCTTGTCTGCCTTTTGCTCAGCGAAGTGGAGGATGTTGTTGATAGCTTCTGTGTTCCCCACAGCTTTCAAGAATTTCTCACTCAGTTCGCACTTGCTGCCAAACTGGCTGGCCTTGGTTGTAAGTTGCTCTTTTGTCTGAGACGTGAAGGCAGGGTTGGTGACAAGACAGTTTACGAAGACGAAAATGTGATTTCTGATGTGGTTGCTCTTCAGAGCATGACCCTTCTTCTTCTTGTTAAGGTTCTTGAGAAGAGAGTCACAGATCTTGTCTGCAATGTAGTTGACGTGCGTACCACCCGATGTTGTAGCAATGGAGTTGACAAACGATACTTGTTGGAAAGAGCCATCTGAAACAGCAAAGGCTACCTCCCATCTCGGATGGCCCTTGGAGTCTTCCATGATGACAGTGGCAGCAGCCTCGGCTCCTTCGTCCTCGCCATTCTCTCTGGCGATCGACTTTGCGTACATGGCGCAGTACTTCTTGAAGTCTAGCTTCAGGTGCTCATCGTTGAGATAGACCTTGATGCCGGTGACAGTGCCAGCCATATCGTAAACTCGGCGATATAGCAAAGCTTCGAGGTCTTCATCGATACCATCGGGCATGCCAAATCGAGAAAAGTCGGGATGGAACGTTACACGGACGAAATCGGCGGATTTACTGGTGGTGATTTTCGCAGGATCCATCTTGCCCATGTTGTTGCGCCATGTCTGCTTGTACCGTTTCGCATTCTTGGAGTCCTGACATTCCAGGGTAAACTCGGTACTGAAGACGTTACAAAGCTTGGCACCGTAACCGTTTCGACCACCAACAGTCTTCTTCTCATCATCATCGAAGTTGGAACCAGCCAAAAGATGACCAAACACGAGCTCAGGAATGTAGACCTTTTCCTTCTCGTGCTTCTCGACAGGAATACCTTTACCGTTGTTCTCAACAGTTATGATACCTTCTGCCCGGTTGATGTGGACCTTCAGATAGGTCATTCCCTTGTTGTCACGCTGTTTGTTGTCGGCAGCGTTGACAATGATCTCATCGAAGATCTTGTACAGACCTGGGACAAAGCCAACCTTGTCCCACTTCATCTGCTTGGTCTCCTTGTCGAAAACCCACATGTGTTGCTCGGTACGCTCGACTGAACCAATGTATGTATCGGGTCGCTTGATGATGTGTTCAAGCTGTGTCAACTTCTGATAAGTTTCTGTGGCCGTCTTGCTCTTGGCGGGTTTGGCGTCGGGCGAACCATCAAGCATCATGCTGTCGTTCTCGATCTCCTCGAGCGGTTTACTCGAGGCCTTCTTGGATGCGGGTGCCTTCTTCTGCTTCTTAGCATTGGGCGGCGTGTTGGAAAAGTCCGAGTTGTCGGGCGCGTCATCTTCGTCGTCGCTCGTGGGCTTCGCGCGCTTTTTGGGCGCAGCCTTGGGGGCCTTCAGAGTAGTCTGGACCATCTTCTTGGGGGCTGCAGGCTTGGCAGCAGCCTTCTTCACTGCAGGCTTAGGCTTGGCCTTGGGTTTCTGTGCGGCAGCAAAATCAGTTCTGTTCCTTGGAGGACAGCGCAAGGTGAGCGGGTGATGCTGCAGGTTGGGAAAGCAGTAGTAGCGAAGGGCTACATGCCCACATCACTGAGGGGTAGCGGACATACCGGCTCGGGCGAGAATCCGTCTGAATCGTTCTCGTCAAAGACGGAATCGTCCATGATATCGGAGTCCATGTTGTTTGTGGGAAGCAGCGCGATGCTGCTGAGTGTGTGTGGATGTGCGAAAGGGTGAAGGTGAAAAATGCGATGCTAGGTGCTTAATGACCGAAGGGAGTAGTTGGGAGCGAAGTGAATGGATTATGCTTCATCCACGGCGCAGGTGTATGCGTGGAGATGCGCGATTGGGTAAGGATCGAAGCAGATGTGGCCGTCTGCTGGGTCGGCAAAAAGTCGCGATATCGACAACCTATAATATCGGATTAGGCTTGTAGTGGCGATGGTGGGTTGTTGTTTATTTGGTTTTTTGATTGATAGACCAGGGTCCAAGGGCGGCCGAGAGTAAACAACTGGTGGCGGTGGAGTCAACGCGTCGTGACAGGACGGAACAGACGCTGACAAGCGCGTGCGTAGCGTAAAAGAGCGTAATAAGAAATGATGGAAAACCGCCAATTGCCAATTGCCAGCCGCTGGATCAGGTGCTAGATGCGGCAACCTCGATAATTCTCCTGCCCAAGACTAACCTTTGTTGGGACTAGCCTCGTCAGAGCTTACTGGGGTACATTGAGACATTGAGATATACAGATACAGATACAGATACAGCTAGTGGGCCTTCAATTGAAGGACTTCAATGTTCACTGCCTGTTCACCTGAATGTAGGTAGACCACGAACAACATGCCTAGGTTACCGTTTCTGTTCAATAACTCCAACCGCACGGTCTTTGCACCCATGGTTATCTCTTGCCCAAACCAAGTTTGAGATCATGTGCCTAGCATAATACGTATGAATATCCCAACCGGAATGCAGCAGTATCGGAACATGCTCACAGCTGTTCCAAGCCCAACCACATCAGGACGACGACACTGTCGATAGAGATTGGTCGCAATGCCGACCTCCTACAGAATGCGGTCACAGTATCCTTTCCCGATGCTCCGTTTGTATAGGTCCGGTTCGTCTGTGACCAGCTCGTGAGTGAAATGTAAGTTGGAAAAATCCAGCCAGGCATGTTATTGATTGTTGGCATGGGGAAAAGCTAAGGCCTAGGACTAGGAAGGTAGGCACTTATCGCCGTCTCCCTTGGCTACAGGTTGAGGAGAGCTTCCGGGATGCTCAAGTTACCTACTTTACTCTTTCTCCTCTCTCAACAGGCATGCATGTTTATGTAATACACTCAAGCCACTGCAGCCACGAGTTAGTTATTCCGTGTTACGAGATCTCCACCGTGATGTAGGTAGTCGATGAATCGCAGCATGTTGCCGGCGCGTTCCCACCTATCACACATCAAGACAGGTCATATCTTGAGCAAGGCCTACACATCGAGTCTCCTCTTCTCATACCTCGGTCTACCATGGAATCATATAAGGTAGGTATCTGTAAACGCATGGGCAGGCCCTATTCATCATCAGGTTCAAGGCCGATGGCAGACGTTTGATATATCAGATGGCCCAGCCTCCACATTTCGTTTGGCTTGGATCGGAAGGCCCAAGATCTTCGGTCTGGCCGACTAATTTGACATATCCGCTTCTGAACCCGGCGCGCCACTTGATGGCTTGGCATATCGCTTCTCCGGTATCAGACATGACAGGCGTCCTTGACATGATTGTCTCGTCTTTGCGTACTTGGATCGGCCATTGAACCAATTGGAACACTGGGCAGCTCCCCAGCATCGAGAAACCGTATTCGAACTCGTCTGGGCCCCCGACTGTTGAAGTTGCCCCCCTATGCCCAACATATCACGACCGGCCAGCCCCAACCATGTAGCTTCTTCCATGCTTGCTTGTCCACCCATAACACATGGCATGCTGGGGTCGATCCTGGAAATGATTGGTGTCAGTTTATCGTCCGTCATCTCAGGTTACACGGTAACCAATGCTCCCGAAGTTGAAAAGAGCAAGAAATTTCCCGAAGTCACTGTACACAGCCGCGCTTGTCGTACCGTCGCACCAGCTTCCATCAGAACAGCAGCATTGGTGGCAGGCCGTCTCCGGCAGGACCTGTATCAAAAACTCTACATGACTACTTCTGGCTGCGAAAAGTTTCAGATGATTGTACAGTCGCTCGCTGTGACACGACATAGGATGACAGGAGGGAGTTGTCTAGGCGAGCCTACGGGGAGAAGCCGATCGATTGTTCGTCGACTGCCATCTGCCTCTTTTTCTTTATTTCTGGGTTTTTGCTCTTTTTCTAATTTGCCCACTCCCGACCATCGGATCCATGGATCTACCTGGTACTTCCCCTTCCTTCCCGTATCCAACATAGGATGATTCAGGTACATACATACCTTACACTCAGCCGGCTTCACCTCCCAATCTCCAAAGAGGGTTCAGCCATGCGAACTGGTGGGGCCGTCGTCTCACCCAGCACAGCGATCGTCGTGGCATCTAATATATAAGTATACTTACACACACTGACGCTTACACTGAAGATAGTACGAGCAATTACACGGGCAATAAGCTTGTAGGTATGCTTTACTTCTCACGAAGCCCCTTAGCCTTCTTTTTTCTGTGCTTCGCTCTGTCCAATGTGAGGTCTCCCCACCTGCCGTTTCCGTTTGTAGGCATTAGCTGCCCACGACGTGATTTGCTAAGAGCGTTGGGAGGTTCTGTCCTCTCGCGGGACGGTGCAGATTCAGTGCGATTGGGACCCTGCTTGAAAACAGGTAACCACCTGAGAGCTGTGACTCGAGGATCTCTTTTCTGACCTTCTCGTTTGGCGCAGTCTACCTTGAGAAGGTATACCTGGAAACCACCTCTTCACAGAGCGACACCCTTCGCTTCAGGGGCTGACGGTCACGTAAACGCACATATAAAAAGTTTGCCGCTCAGCATCTCAAGGCGAAATAGTTGAGGGCCTCAAACTTCCTGGGTTTGAACTATTGTTTGTAGGAGAGAAGCTATTGAAAATAAGTAATCATTGCTTTGTTTCTTTACGACGGGTCGAGATAGTAAAGGCCCCCTTTTTGTTTTACAACAGGTCATTTGATCTCCGCAATCTCTGTAAGCCATAGCCAAAGCCTCTTTCGGCTGAACAGACGGGTCCTGTCACGAAGGCCGAGCACGGCCTCTTCAAAGACGGACAAGCTTCCGTTCTCTGTGACCAATTCGGATCATTATTATATGCTTGTACGCATCTCAGCTCGTGGGGAAAACATGGGTCAATGTTGTGACTACTGCAATCTCCGCATCAGCTAGAGCTACTTGCCACTTGCTGTTGGACCGCCCTTTGGGGCACCCGCAACCTTCAGCAATCTCGAAGGAGCCGCAGAGGGCAACTTCTCTGTAAGCGAGTTGAGTTGGGGATGAGAGATCTGCCCGCATAAACACGCCTGGGGTTCCCACTTGACAACAGCAGCTTCTTGGTGCTTGGGGGCGGTCAGCATGAAAGACATCTCGGTCTGCCTTCATATGCCCCCTTGTTTCGTTGCTCTCGGATATATGACGAGTAGAGTAAAGCCTCACGGCCAGCAAGGGAAAATGACATGACGACGGCCCCCCTGTCTATTTGGTTGGGGGCCATGAGATACACGTATGTCGAGTCAAGCAATCTTTGTCTAGGATCCCATCTGCTCATCACTGAGCTTTCTTTGTTCTACTTTCTTCAGAAACCCGTCTAGCCTGGTAACCTCCCCGGCGCTAACTGCAGCTATCCGTCAGGCTGCTTCTGTCAAGACTGGTTTAGCTAAGTCCTCATACAAGCCGGATCCCTGTTTGGGGCCTTTTTTGGGCAATACAGTATTTGCTGTGTCAAACTCATTTGTTGTCTCTGGCAACAGATCCGCTGCGTCATGCAGTCGCCTGTGATCACCCCTTTCGGGCCAGCACCTGGGCTGGTGGAATATACTGAAACCTGCCTAACCTCGATGTTGTGTATTGGGCGCCGCTGATCCGACTGCCACCCCCATCTTGCATCTTTTTCCTGACTTGGGGGAGAGCTACATCATCTACAGTCTTCGGTACGTACTTACTTTTGAGTCCATCCTACCACCCTTCCATTGATCGTAAGAACGGCTTGGGATGAAAGAAGGAGATCGCGGTCACGAGACGCCACGCTCCGTAAGGGACACACAGTGGCTCCCCCGACCGGGCTTCAATTTACATATTTCCACCTAGCCCGGATATCCCGTTCATGGCTGCCAGATCGTAGTATAGATGGTTTCAAGGGCCACATTCGTCGTCCTCGCTCCACCCTCGTCGACCTCCCTCCTCCTCCTCCTCCTCCTCCTTCTCGCTCTGTGCCTTTCTCCGCCGTTGCTTACTCAGTTAGTCGGCTTTGAACTCGATATTCCCCAAAAAGCGGTGGGCGTACACAAACGGGCTTCTCTGCTCTCACAGGTCGATTCCAAGACATAGTCGACAAAGAAAGCTGCACCGAATACTATCAGCGACAAGGCTGCGCCGGTCACCGCCAAGTGTCCCACCCGGGAGCTGCATGACTGGATACAGTCAAGAAAGAAGCAATCTCGGCCCCTTGTGGCAAAGCCGGCTCGTCTTCTTTACGAAGCAGTATTTGTTGTCTGCTATTTCTCTCTCCCAAGCTGTTTGTCTAGTTTATAACGTCGTGGTTTTTCCTTCTTGGTCCCCATCCAAGCATATCCTGCAAGCGCTGTCTGTCTGACTTTCTCTGGCATATTTTCCCCATCCAGCAACATCTGCCGTGCACTCCCCAGCCAGAAGAAACCTCGACTTGCAGCGTTGCCCATCTCCAGTTCCAAGACAGTCCCCCACTCGCTATTGACCGCCATGCTGTCTGTGGCATCTCTTCTTAACCCTGCCCCGTCCGGGCCCTCAAGGCATCGACTCCCTCCAAGTCCGGCAACATCGTCGCCCACGAACTCCTTTGCAGACGAGACTGCCTTCTTCGAACGGCCCATCATGCCCAAGCAAAAGGTAGCAAAGGACGCGGCTGTCTTTACAAAGGGAAAGCCAAAGGGAACCGTCAACTTCCAGCCGCGCGAGAGATTGGACGAAACCTCGTTGCGCGAGGCCCGGAAGTTCCAGGTGTTTCCCCTCGGGAAGATACAGGACTATTGTCGACACATCCCATACAACAGTGGCAAAAAGGACTTCTTCGAGAAAACTGGCCGGGAGAGCTTCGAGGGTAAGTATAAACCATTGCGAGCCTCGTATTCTAACCCTTGCCTATAAGTAGATCTAACCAAGCAATATTAGTATTCCAGTATGTTTTCAAGCTCCCCGGTGATGACACCGAGTATGTAGTGATGTGGGACTACAACGTCGGCCTTGTCCGCATGACTCCTTTCTTCAAATGTTGCAAGTATTCCAAGGTAAGTCGGTCGCCGCCCTTGAACTTGGCCGAGAACCTATCTCTAATTTTTGTTAAGACAACTCCCGCCAAGATGTTGAACATGAACCCCGGTCTCAAGGAGATAACCCACAGTATCACAGGAGGTTCGATCATGGCCCAAGGTAAGTATCTGCTTGCACTTTATATTCGTACATGGCCTCGTCGTATCATGACTAAGACCAAGTGTCGAAGGCTACTGGATGCCTTTCAACTGCGCCAAAGCCGTTTGCGCAACTTTCTGCTATCGCATTGCGGGAGCCTTGATCCCCATCTTTGGCGAAGACTTCCCGCCCATGTGTATCCCGCCCGATGCGCCAGAGCACGGCCGCATGATTATTGATCCGACCATCATCCTCCAATCAACTCGCGAGGCAGACCACTTCCGGAGATTCTATTCGAACATGGTCACGCCCGCAGGAGGCGGCGACGGCCTGAGCCCCAATAGTCGAGACCACCACCATCATCACCGCTGGCCCATCCGACTCGGAGGCTACGACGACGCCGCCACTACTCGGCAACAGCACCAATACCCGCGCCTACGCGTGCGGAGACCCTTCATCAGCAGCGAGAACCCGTATGGCATTGACACGGACGGCGAGGTCTCTCCGGCGACTGACCGTGGCCTTCATGATCGATTCGTGTACTCTCCCATTCAACAAGTCCTCACGCCGCTGCGGCCCCCAACGAGTAGTTGGACGTCCGTCAATAACCCCCACTCCCACTCTCACCCTTCCCACCACCGCCACCACTACGACACGGTTCCTCCTCCCCCTCCCCCTCCCCCTCCTTCCCATTCCCATAACCACTGGCTGAGCGCAGTACCTCGACTCAACAGCCCGCAGCCTTATCATCACACAGCTCCTCTTCCCGTGCATACCTCGAGTCCGGCTATCTACCACCATCACCACCACCATAGCCACGTACCACACATAGCCCCTTTCACGGCCCCGCCCATCAAACGGCATCAGCAGCCGCCGCCGCCGCCACAGCGAGGATCCCCGCGTAAACGGTCAGCAGAACACTTAGAGCACGGGCACAGCGAGATCATCCGCATGGTCGAGCGCAGCGGGAGACGAGAAGACGGAATAACTTCCTCCTCTTCGCACTCACGGTCGCCAGCCATCCTCGCCCCCTTTATTTCTTCCATGTCAGAGGAGGACGAGAAAAATAAGAAGCCCACCGACACAGAGTCAACGGCAACTGTCGCCACCCTAAACGGTCCAGAGAAGAAGGCTGCGCTCCTCCTCATGAACCTAAGCGTTCGGGACACCGTCGCCAGAAGCAACGGTGGAAGGCCAGGGGGTGGCGTGGCGTCGGCGTCGACTTCACCTACGGACGTGGCATTCCCTCGAAAGAGGCAGAGGGCCAACTCCATGTAAGAAAATCTGTAAGGAAAGAAAATTTGTTGGCGGTGGCGGGATTGCTTGTGATTAACAGTGCAGCTAGGGGAAGGAGTGGCCCGCGAACTGGGTAGCGCTTAATCTGAAAGCAATATCGGCATTGGGTCGGAGATGTGCGGCGTTTTCTTGGGAGTCCTGTGTGTGTGTGTGTGTGTGTTTTCAGGGGTAAAATTCAGGTTGCATTTCCATCATTGTTGCCGGGGTTTAACAAAAGCATCTAGTCCAAACTGACATTTAACTTGTAATATCATCATTGTCATCATCGCCACCATACCAAATCTAAATGTAGACCAATCATGTGTTCCAATGCTTTCTTTCTATTCTTGTTTTACTTCTTTTTACTTGGTGTATGTTTGTTTGTAGGTCGCTTAACGTCCCATCCGCTTGGCTTTATCCTCCTTGTACTTCTTCAGCCATCCCTCGGCCTTCGCCTTGGGCACCACAAACAAGCGCACCACCTCATCGACCACCTCGACGTTGTTCGAGGACAGAAGCTTGAGCAGCGAGACCTTCTTGCCGACCTTGATGATGCCCCCGGACACGGTGTCCATGTAGCATTCCACGTTGGCCAGCGTGTAGTCGCCCTTCTGGTCCCACGGCAGCGGGAAGACGTAACCAAGGTGGTCCGCGAGGGTCTCGGTCTCGTTAAAGGCCTTAATGAAGTCGGTCTCAAAGTCGGCTGGGTAGAGCAGGAGCGCCGGGAAGCTAACGGCGCTGCGCGGGTCGTCCGGGTCCGGCACCAGCTGGATCTTGGCGTCCTCCATCTCTGGCGGCTTCTCCGTCTTGCGGGTCGTGATGTTGCGCGCCGCGATCGCCGCCTTTAGCAGGACCTCACGGTGCTTCTCGCGGGCGATGCGTTCCTCATCTCTCCGGGTCTTGGCCGTGACAATTTCACTGCGCTTGACAATGTCACGAGCTACAGCCTGGAGTGAGGCGTTCTTCTCGTCCAGGGCGAGTCCACGTGCGCAGGCGTCGTCGGCCTCGGCGATGCGGTCGACGGCCAAGAGCGCTCGAGCCGACCGGTAGAAGGCCTTGACGTTGCGCGGGTTCAGCCGCAGGGCGCCAGCGCAGTCGAGCCAGCAGCTGCGGTAGTTCTTCAGTTCCAGGTTGCAGGCAGCGCGGTTGACGTATGAGGCCTCGAGGACCTTCCGTTGCTCCTGGATCTCCTCTTCTCCTATTTCCTCCTCGCCGCCTTCCGTCGTCGGCGTAGGTAAATCAAGCTTCTCTCCTTTTGCGGCGGCGGCGCGTTTCCGCTCCTCGGCCGCGAGGACCAATATGCCCTTGGTGTAGAACTCCTTGGCGTCCCACCAGCCCTTCACCTTGAAGCACTCGTTGCCCTTGTTCTTGAAGTCTGTGGCGACGTCCAGCGGCGACCCTTCGTAGGCCAGCGCTTTCAGGGCTTCCGTCTCGTCGTTCTCCTCCAGATCCGTCATGAAGAAGGGAGACTGTTTGAGCTCGGCGACCACTTCGTCCACCGTCTTGTTGTAGCCCGGGGCGCGAGCAGGTGAGAGCTCCGGTCCTACCACGGCGGGTTTGCCATTATCACCGTTCTTCGTGGAGCCATCTTCTTGCTGTGAATCCGATGAGACTTGCAGCTTGGCAGCCACCTCATCGGTGATCTCCTCGATGTGCATTTTCCCACTCTTGTGTGCCGTCTTTTTTATGCCGCAAAATTTCTGATCCAAAATAAAATAAGTCCAAACTTATGCGCTTCTGTGATTTTGTAAATCTTTTCACTGCCACCAGAGAAAAAAAAAATGGTTGAATTCAGTTTTGATATGGATGTGAGATTCATCGATGCTCCAATGGTTTCCATATGATGTAGGTGGGTAGGGTAAAGTAAAAATTACTCTTGGTACTAAGATGCTACTTATTCACTATTCTCGAAAGCAAGCACAACCATGTACCAGAATGATTCGAGCAGAGAAAAAGATTACTCTATATGCATTCAAATGCTTATATCCACTGTATCCCAAGTTGAAATACCAATAGAAGTTATCATAGCTAGATAGCAAGAGTTGGCGACATAAGACTTGAAGTACCTGACTGGTAGACGGGATCGCAGAGCCCCAATGCCGGCGTCGGACGCCCAGGTAAAGCGGGCCCCGTTTTTGGCAGTGCACTGCTGCTCTTGCAGTTTATCAGTGACTCCCACCAAACTGCACCTGCAGAGGCATCATCGGAAGAGGCCCCCGACGTGAGTCAAAGAAATCGAACAGGGGGAGCCGTCACAAGCTGGTTTCAAAAACACATACATATAAACCGCGGGCATCTATCTCCAGATTGAGGACAGCTACAAGCACAAATCAGCCATAACATCATGTCACCTTTCAACTTGCAAACTTGCGCCAGGGCCAACATCCTGGCGCTTGAACCATACCGATGCGCCAGAGAGTAAGTCAAACTTGGAACGACCTCATGAGCAGTGCGTATTGCGAGGAACGAGGGCTGACGGGCGGCTTAGTGACTACAAAGATGATGGCACAAACGTCTTGCTGGACGCAAATGAGAATGCATATGGCCCCTCATTGCCTAAAGCGGCAGTCGAAAAAGCATCCTCCTCATCCACTGGCACCAAGGGGCCAGAAATAGATCTGCTGGGCTTGCACAGGTACCCGGATCCTCACCAGCATGACTTGAAACAGCTGCTGTGCAATCTGCGAAACACCCACCACCACACCCCCAAGACCATCACCCCGGAAAACCTTTTCGTGGGGGTGGGGAGCGACGAGGCCATCGACGGCCTGCTCCGCTGCTTCTGCGTCCCGGCACGGGATCGCATCCTGGTCTGCCCGCCGACGTACGGCATGTACTCGGTATCGGCTCAGGTCAACGATGTGGGCCTGGTCAAGGTGCCGCTGCTCCCCGCGCCGACGTTTGGCATCGACGTCGACGCGGTGAGCTCCGCGCTCTCCAACGAGAAGGACATCAAGCTGGTCTATTTCTGCTCGCCAGGGAACCCGACGGGCTCTCTGCTGGCCAAGGAAGACGTGAAGCGGATCCTCGAGCACCCGACGTGGAATGGCGTGGTTGTGCTCGACGAAGCTTACATCGACTTCTCGCCCGATGGCGCATCCATGGCCGAGTGGGTCGCCGAATGGCCCAACCTGGTAGTCCTGCAGACACTGTCCAAAGCCTTTGGGTTGGCGGGCATCCGGCTGGGGGCGGCCTTTGCCTCGGAGTCTATCGCGCGGCTGCTCAACAGCCTCAAGGCGCCCTACAACATCTCGAGTCCGACCAGCGCACTGGCGTCGTACGCCGTCTCGGCCGAGGGTGTAGCAACGATGCGGGGTAACCTGGAGAAGCTGGTGGCGCAACGCAACCGACTGATCAAGGAGCTTCCCAAGATCAAGGGTGTCGGGCGGCTGCGGGGAGGCACAGAGAGCAACTTCCTGCTGTACGAGATACTCAATGCGAAGGGTGAAGCAGACAACGTCACGGCGCTGGCAGTGTACGAAACGCTAGCGGAGAACAAAGGTGTCGTGGTGCGGTTCCGGGGTAAGGAGCATGGTTGTCTCGGGTGCCTCCGGATCACAGTGGGCACCGAAGATGAAGTCACGAGGTTCATTGTTGCAATTGAAAAGACTCTCAGCGAGGTCCACGCCAATCAGGATGGGGCCCCGGCCGATGAAGCTAAAAAGGAGGCGGAAGCCAGTGGAGTGGTTGCATAGGAAACAAACACGTTGCGAGAGAGAAAACATTCACGAATTGTAAATTCCAATAGAGACAAGATAGATACGTAGAGAAAGTCGCAACTTGTTCCCAACATGGCTAGTCATGGCTCTCCCTCCGCTCCCATCCCTCGGAGGTTTTTCATTGCTTTTGCAGATTCAGATCAGGTGTTAGGCAAGATGAGCAATGCTGGGCACCTGGGCACCTGGGTTCTTGGACCAGCTTGTTGTTGTATTGTAACTTGACATCAAGATTAGGTGCATGTGTGGGCGCTGAGTTGCCGGGTGGTGCCAGGCGAAGGTTGCACAGCATGTGCCTTGACCTGTCGCATCTACAGATCATTTCCAGTGCCGACAGGGGCATGTCCCCTTCTCCTCGATACGCGATGGAACAGCTGCATGTTTTGTGGCTTACTTGAGGCGTTGTTGCAGACGAAGGACGAAAATGCCTATGGAATCCGATTCGATAGACAGGAGGTTGCTTGCTTCCAGAACATTGAACCTTATGCATCGGCCCGCGGCTACCCCGGATTGGTTGGGCCGACGTCGACCTCGATATTCCGGAGATGGTTCGCTACTTGTTTCCCCCCCCTCCCTAGGTTACCATGTGCTACAGAACGGGGGCAGGGGGGTCTGGAGCGGTTGGAGCCCGCCTGGGGAGTGAGTCCCTTGACTGCTTGGGTTTGACGGGTGGTACGGTGGATCGGCGGGTTGGGCGACAGAAAAAAAAAAGTTTAGAAAGGACTGAGTTCAAAGTTCCCGACTCGCATGGCTTGTGGAGCCTGCTGATCGGTCGTCTGATAATGG
This sequence comes from Apiospora arundinis, assembly GCA_039105305.1. NCBI lineage: Eukaryota > Fungi > Ascomycota > Sordariomycetes > Amphisphaeriales > Apiosporaceae > Apiospora > Apiospora arundinis. The sequence goes on from JAPCWZ010000004.1 coordinate 4,306,897, forward strand.
CGCCATTTCGAGCCAGAAGTCGTTCGAGGTCTTGCCCCAGCTTGCCAGTTTGTGTCAATACCATGCGAGCCTCACTGGTTCTGCACTGGTGTAGTCAAAGTCTACAGAGTACTATGGCTCGTGGGCCCCCAATTCGTGGGCGGGTGGATTGCAGCTTTGCGAAACTTTCTTCTTTCCCAACTCGGCAACCGGAGTAGAGCGCGAGGAGTCAGTCAGTCATTTATCCCTCCACCCAGCCAGCCAGGTAGAGACAGACAAACAAGCAGACCTACGCTGCTACGGGGATCTGCGGGTGGCCACTCTCATCGCGATATGGCGGGGAAGAAAGAGGAAGATGAAGCCCATCCCTCCATCAATAATAGTTGAGTGATATTGTTAATAATGGACGGAATATGGGGATCAAGTCTTACTGGGTTGGCTATTCTGGAATTGCGGAATTGCTTATTAGTTGCATCTAAAGCCACCAACCAGCAAGACTGACCCCCATATTCCGTACTTACATCACAATTAACCTGGCTGGTGCACTGAGCCTGTAAGTCCCGAAGATTCATTCCGTCAATCCCTATTATTACCGTAGGCATTGAAGATACTGCAACATACCCTTGGAAGCCACAAGGCACGCGGCCTTGTCCCCCTCCCCAATGACAGTAATGGCACCAATAACAGCCCAACAGTTGCGTGGGCCGGTGCCGCCCACAACTGCACGCCCTATATACCGCAATGGAAATGGCTTCCGAAGCCACCTGCACCTGCTGCACCTCCTGCATTGCACCTTGCCGTTGACCTGACAGTGACTGACAGACAGTACGGCACGGACGGGGACGGAAGAGCGACCGCCTGCCAGTACCCAGTACCCAGTACTACCCTCCGTGGCCACTTCCTGCCCCTTCCTGCCCCTTCCTGCCCTTTCCTACCTACCCTGGTGGGTACCCTGGGCCTATGCAACTTCTGTTTCATGGATGACTTGGATGGGTGTTCGGAATCACGCGACCGCTGCAAGATTTTTTGGCCCTGCCATGGCCTATGTCATATTGGCTTTGTCTCGTATACGCCTTCTGCTACAGACTGCCTGACCGATCACATCTGGGCCTCAGCTTCCGCCCAAAGGTATTTGATACATCACTTTTGTGGTTCGGTGGAACCTTCCACGACTTCTAGATCACGAAGTCCTGAGCTGCCCCGGGTCTATCATGCTCATGCTTTACTTGTGCGCTTTGCTTACTCGAGTCCCAATCCCAATCCTCGTCCGGCTTTGGCAAGAACAACAAGCCTGATCAAGTGTAAATGCCCGGCCCAACCTCCGTCTTCTTGTCCAGTTCTTCTTCAACATCTACATCTTCATCAACATTGACAGCAGCATCGACTCTTCTTGTCTCATGCCCCATTTCCCGTCTCTCATCTTCTTGTGGGACCGCCTCTACTAACATCATCGTTTACCGCGAGACTTCCACCCAAGAGACAGGCAGAGAGTGTGCGTGAAAGAAAGAAAGACAGCAAGCTAAGAGAAGAGAAAGAGGTTTAGACCGAGACCAGAGATAGTCAGTCCAATGGCGCTATCCTACCAGCAAGCCAAGCTCGTCAAGGGCACCGTGCCCATCTTGAAGGAGCATGGCGAACACATCGCGACCGTCTTCTACAAGACCATGCTCAAGGACCACCCGGAGCTCAATGACTACTTCAACAGTGTCCATATGAGGTCGGGCATGCAGCCCCGCGCCCTGACGTCGCTCATCTTGTCCTTCGCCGCTAATGTTAGTCACCTGAGCGAGCTGGGATCCAAGCTGGAGCGAGTCGCCAACAAGCACGTCAGTCTGGGCATCCAACCCGATCAGTATGAAATCGTTGGCAAGTACCTCATGCGCGCGCTCGCCGCCGTTCTGGGGGCGGCCATGACGGAGGAGGTCCGCGTGGCGTGGACTAAGGCATATTGGATAATGGCCAACATGCTGATGAGCCGCGAGGTGCAGCTCTACAAGAGCTTTGGCACGTGGACCGGGTGGCGGAAGTTCTACATCAGCGGTAAAACTCCCGAGAGCCCCGATAACGACATAGTCTCCTTCCGGCTCAAGCCCTTGGACGGCACACCGTTGGCCGATTTTCTGCCGGGTCAATATGTATCCATCCGACTTCGCGTGCCCGGCTCGGGTTATCTCCAGTCTCGACAGTACTCGCTGAGCGACGCTCCCAGATCAGACTCATTCCGCATTACGGTGAAGCGACTCTTGGCACGCGACGATGCATGCGCCTATTGCGATGCGGAGTCCCCCGCAGGATCCCTCAACTCGGGAATCAGCGGTCATAGCCGTGGCTCCTCCTTTTCCACAGCGGTAGCCAGCACAGCGAAAGGACACTACTTTGGCAGCGGCGAAGACCATTGTTCCAGGCCGCGAGGTATCGTCTCGAACCTACTCCTAGACCAGATGCAAGTGGGCGACGTCCTCGAGCTTACTCACCCAGTCGGCGAGTTCCACCTCAATACGAGTCCTGATCACGGCTCCATGCCGCTCGTTCTGATATCAGCGGGCAACGGCGTGACGCCACTGTTGTCCATGTTGAATACCATTTCCGAGAAGCAGCTTGAGCGGCCCGTTTCGTGGATCCAGGGTTCGCAAAACACCATTCCATTCGAAGAGCACGTCAAGAGCTTGGCCAAGAAAAACCCCAAGCTTAGAACCACCTTCTTCAACACCGGTTTTGGCGTGCAGGATCTGGCCGAATCTACGGATAGCGACGGATTTGGTTACTACCTCGAATGGCTCAAACCCGAGGATCTGTACTTTGGTAACAAGTCGACCGAGTACTATATCTGCGGCCCCAGGAGGTTCATGCTCGACATGGCAAGCTATCTAAGCACCAATGGTGTGATGCCAAGCCAAGTACGGCATGAACTGCATGCCACCGGTTTCTTTGAGCTGGAGGCACCAATGGAGGCGAATCGTCGCAAGGAGACGTGAGATAGAAGGCAGGCTGACATGAAGTCGGAAATGGGATCGATATAAGCTTAGGGTATGAAGGCATTCAAAGGGAGCTATGGGGTATGATAATATGATTAATTTGGCCCGACCTTTCATTGCTGTTGAGGCGTTCGGTGTTATTTATTTATTAGACTAGTCGGTAAGGGAAGGGCATCATCATGATGGGATAAAATGAAGAAAGGAAGTAAAACGATAGAGTGTAGGGCGGGGAGGACAAATGATATATGTATAGATAGGTTGTCGAGCACTCATCTCTATATGTTCACATTATTTGATCATGTAAGCTTCAGTCGTTATCGACACACATCCGTATCCTGCCAGTAGTGTTGGAATCAAGGTGTTTTCTCAGCCCAGACCAAGCGTCCAAAGTCATCAAACGGGTGGGCAGCAGAAGGTGTGAATATTTTCCTCTTCAAGAAAGGGAAGAGAAACCAGAAAATTGACTTCAAGAGAGGTCGCCATGCATATCCTTGATGTGCCTCCTTAGGTTATCCTTGCGGGTGAATGACTCATTATACTTCTCGCAGCGCCTCTCTTCGCAGAAGTATTTTGGCTTGTACGTCTCCTCGTGGGCCAGGGATTCGTACAGGTGCCTCTCGACTTCCTTCTTGGAGCCGAACTGCTTGTTGCATCCATCGACGGTACAGGTGTATACGAACAAGCCGGAAGAAGACGGCTTCCTGCCCCTGCAGTTTTGTCCAAAGTTAATCAAGGGGCGATGCGAAGTGCGTGTACCACGGGGAAAGAACGAACGTACTTGGTAGATCTTTCCTTGTTTTCCGAACGTTTGCGTTTGGCGCCACTGTTCTCGTTGGGACTGCTCTGGTCCGAGGGCGAATTGCCATAAGAGCCTGACGAGGTCGGCTGTGGTGTATTATCTGCCCTAGTGTTGTTGCTGTATATGGGCCTGGGACTAGTACCGGTGGTCGACCTTCCCAAGTTCGTGGGAGGGCCTGTTTGAGTACCCGATTGCAAATGGAAATCAGTCGGGACCCCCATCATCTTCTGCTGACCCTGGAAAAAGCCTGATGACTGTCCATAATCTCCTCCTGCCAAAGGATAGGAGAAGGTTTGCGCGGGGGGCATGGTTTTTGTAGTAACAGGGGAGGCGCCGGTGCTCGCGTCACCTGGTGAGGTCGGCCAGGACCGGAACTGCTGCGGATCAAAGGCTGTACTCGTAAACGTAGTGCCACCTCTGGGAGGAGTGGGAGTATCAGGGGCCACATTGACTTTGAATGGCGTGTGGCACTTGGAACACGAGAAAGTTGTAGAAACATTGGATGGGTTATTTGATGATGTCCATCCCGATCCATCATAGGCCCCGACGAGAGTAGGCACTCTTGGGCTGTCAAATCCATGGTATCCCACACCAGCTGGCTTGTTTGTGTTGTGTGGAGATGAACGGTTGGTGGGTGAATATTGCCCGTTCCTCTCGATTCCGTTGGCATAAGTGCCCAGGCCTGTGGTGAATTCATGAGTCCATTGGGCGGACCAATCATCCATATTTGAGTCCATTCCGTTAAGGTTATATATCACCGGAGGTATCTCAGGGGGTGGATGTACAGCTAACAGAGCTGGTACATGCCACAGCGCCTGGTGTGTATGTATTTGTGTCTGGTACACGTTGTAGTATCCTGGGTTTCCTTGACTAGACAGTCTGCGCTTACCCAGCATGGGCTCGGGTGAATATCCACACAGAATATGGAAGAGGCTGAGTGACTCTCGATCAGATGGGTTTACCCTATGGTTATGGTGCCACAAGTCATAAGAAATGTTGGTTGACTTTACGATGAGGGCTTCCTTGGGTGACACTAGACAGTATCTGCGAGGTTTAAGACCATAGACGTATATCCTCTTCAAGTCATACCAATGCGGTTGCGAATGGCTGCTTCTTGGAATCGGTTTCTGCTGCCTCAACGGAGTATGAGGGCCTTTGGTAAGTGTTCCTTGGCTGGTCATATACGCGCTGTGCACTGTCCTGTGGTCCCAGCGGTGTTGCACTTGCAAATTGAAGATGAAGGAACTGAGGATCTCCACCTGCTGTTTGGTAACGTCCAACGGGGAATATAAATCCTGGCCTCCGCGAGCAAATCTGGCTGCATCCAGCAAGACTCCCGACAGTCTGGCTTTCGGTGGATATATCTGAGGCTGCAAGGACGTTTCCAGTGTCGGTCCGAAACTCTTGCTATCCCCAAAAGGTTGTATCTGGGGGAGGCTGATCCCTCAACAGGCTTGTTGACCTAACCCAGAGAACTATGAGCTGCAACAATGGTGTATGGGATGCTGAAAAGGAGATTCCTTGAGGCTCCTGGATGACAGGAATATATTGTGGTATATAGAATACAATAACAGTATTGTATATCGAACACAAGTATTGACCGTCTCGGTGGCAAAATCCTTGGATCGTAAATGTCCTGACCACGAATCAACGCGTCAAATAGGCCAGATAAGCAATCACCGCCAAGCTATAAGAACCTGCTGGCTTCGTGGAAGAGCGAATCAACGAAGTAGTAGTGGCCGAGGGAAACGAAATTGGAGACAGAATTCCAAGAGAGTGGCGCTGCGTCTGCCCTCTAGAGGTGTGCTATTGTCGATGGTCAGTCACGAAGGCTGAGGCTTCAAGGGTTCCTAAGGATTGTAATACCAGGATGAATCAATGTCAAAGCCAGATGAATAAAAAAGTCTTGAAGAAATAAGGATTTGTCAAGTTTATCTGGGGCGCGGGGATGGATATATATCTATCGACTGTAGAGGTGACGAGGTTGAGAAACTGGGACCTCCGGAGACTCCTTTTTCCGGAGGCCCTCGGAGAGGGTAGAAGCCCGACGTCGGGAGGGTGAGGTTCTCATCGAGGCCCAAATCGCCAAAATGCGCCTTAGATTGCGTGGATTGGGCAAAAGCGGATGGGGTGGCTGGTCCAAGGCAGTTGAGTAAGCCCGGGCTGACGGACTGATTGGCTGCGTCTGAACGGCGTGGGAGGCCAAGATGCAGACGTTGGAACCCCGATGTGGAAAAACATGCATGTCAGCATTGGTCGATGCCAGAATGTACCTGCCTCAAGTATTCACACTTGATAGGCCAGGCTTACAGACGCCAAGTACGACCCCCTTATTGGTGTGGCATCACGCAGCCTCATCTGAGATTGGCCCTCTTTGTCGAACCACCACCTTAGTCATCATCAAGCTATGTGTTCAAATTCATATCCATATTACTGGCGGCAGGCAAATACATCCTGATGTTGCCTGTTTCTACTGTTTGAGTGCTTATGTAACATGTGCCCCGTTCCCGCTGAAGCCGAAAGCTTCGCCAGGATGGCGGATCGAGTCTCCGAACGCCCAGCGGTTGTCATTACCCCATAGTGGCACCAAATTCGGATAGATAACCGCCCATGACCAAACACCGAGTTCCCATGCAAATGCTATATAACGAAAAAGAAAGCAGAAAAGGTATCATTTCATGGGAGTATGCAAGAGTGCCAAGGAAACCATAATCGAGTCGTGTAAGTCGACGGTTCTCGCACAGAATCTGCTGCAGCGACTGTGCAGGCCACCGATACATAGGGGAGGACTGCACATGAAAAATATCCCTTGGGGTGCTTTGGCTCCCCGTCTAAGAAAGGAGATGCGCTAATCGAAGAAACAAATACTAGACATTACGGCGTCTTGCCCTCCTTCTGTACATCTGTAGCGTCACTGTCTAACACAGAACTTAGTCCTGCCAACGCCCAGGTATCTGATGTCGAGTGAACGGCGACAAGCCAAGCGGCCACGAGGTTGACCAAGTAATGCAACATGTACGCATGCGAGACACCGTACACGGCCGCATATATCGCGATGCTGAATAGCAGTACGCTTGCCAAGTGTCGAAAGCGGCTCGTCACCCGCGGCACCATCTTGCCCGTCGTTAGAGTCTCAACCAAGAGGATGAAGGGAAGAATCGAAAGCACATTATGATGTGACGAGAAAGGTGTAAACCACTGGACAGCCAGATTGCGGATCCAGACTACAAGCGTGGGCAGGTTGATTGGCAGCACCCACAGCATGAGCTGGAAAATAGAGTGAACATAGTTGTAAAAGTTGGAGTTGGCTGGTGAAGGTACTTCGCGTGTAAAGTGAAGCGCCCGTACGCAGGTGCTCAGCTGAACGAAGCATGCCACGACGAAAGCAAACTGATAGGGAATGAAGGTCGACACAAGGAAGAGGAGGATACCCGTAGTGGCTAAGCGTCTCCGGGGCGAGGATGGCGAGAACATGGGCGATACGGTCCGCCTCTTATCATCGTAACGTACCCATGCCGGACGCGTTGTCATATACTTGTACATGACACTGCATACAGAAATGAGCAGCACAGCCATGTAATGCATGCTTGTACAGACACCAACGCAGACGAGGCCAATCATAGGTATCATAAACCAGAATACTGGATCTGAAGTGCCAATGAGAAGGTCGTTCTGAGAGAAATCGACTGCTGCCGTCCCGTTTTTCCATGGCCAAAACCGGCCGGGTTTTGATGAGTCCACCGGCCCTGTTGCCATGGCGAGAAGCGTCAAAGATATGAACAAAAGGGGCAACGACTGTCGCAGACACATGTCCAAGCTGTCCAAGAAAGGGACAAAGACTCCAGTGCTATCATACACCCGGAATTGCTTTCGTATAACCATAGCCACAATAAGCAAGGGAAACGCCGCGAAAACCGTCCGGTATCGCATCACTAGCTTTCCCAGGCTCCCCAATGGGTCCACCGCCAGTGATATAGTCATACTTGACCCGCATGTAGGGTCTGTCCAGAATTGGAAGCTGATACCATCACTGGATCGTCTAGGTCTCATAGGCGGTGGGACATAGGGTGCCAGGCCATGCAAGCTGACCTTGACGTCTTGGGCATTCACAAAAAACCTCGATTCGTAAGGCTCGCTCATGAATTGACGAACCATAGGCGCGAAAAGTTCTCGACTCCCGCTACATTGCTTTTTATTGATTCGGAGGTTGTAAGCAAATAGACTGCTTCGAATCGAGGGGATCCGCATTTCTGTAACCATTGGTTGGTGAGACGGCATCTCAACATGCACTCCCGAGGCGAGGAGTTGCCGGAAGCTGATGTTGTTGGTCATCATGGAAGACTTAGGATCGCTGAATTCAGCCACTACCCAGCCCGGTGAACCAGACACGGCTTTATCCACAATGGCAACGAATTCGTGATCTGCAACGTCTTCGACGTCGTACTGTAGATATGAATAGGGCGAAATCGATTGCTCGCCATCCCGGTAGAAGGGCAACTTCGTGTTTCCCGTAGATGCGGGAAGTAATACCGTGTCTGGTGCCGAGTTCTTACAGGCCATCTTTGTCGAGCCGTGATCTTCACCCGAGAGGTCTAAGTGAGAGGAGAAGACCATGCTGTTCTGGCCTGACTGCGTCGGTATCATACTACAAAACAACACCTCTAGCCTCCCATTCTCCCCTGGGCTATGAAGGTTGACGTCAGTTAGTAGAGTGAATCGCAGTCGTTCAGAATCCCCAAGAGGAGGCACCGGCATTAGATATGCAGTAGGCTTTCCAGAGTGGCCAATTTGGCGAAGCGTCAGCCGCTCCCCTTCCCTGAGAATAATGTTTGATTTGTCTCCGTAGGTCAGAAGAATACTTGGCTCAGCCTGTGGGAGTGTCTTCTCGGCGATGCCCTCCAAACCGCTCAAGAACCACTTTTTGAAAACCCGCATCCTTTCAGCACGCGGTTTTGTCTGAGAAGCTCGAGTATTATCAACAATCTCGTATAAAGCCTTCGTGATGACCTTACGGAATTGGTCACACCACAATATCGCTGCATGATCCATACTTGACCATACGCTTGGAATCGAGGAAGTGAAAACAGTGAAACCGTGGGTATCAGGGACAATGGATTCCACGCTTGCGTAGTCTGCAGGGACGACTGTGTCTAGACCGCCACCTGTTATGGATACCAAAGTCACATGCCACAAAGGGTTGTTGTTTGCCCATTTCTGCGCATACGCGTGTCTCCAATAGCTGTTGATGTCTTCGTAGATGTTCACGAGCTGGGAGTCAAAGCTGACTGGCGATCGCGCATGAGGGGCTGACATGGTAACAATCGTGTTGATCGACTTCGATTGGTAATTCGGCATGATCAGCATAGTGCGAGCTACTATACCGCCCATGGAGTGACCAAGAATGATGACCGATGTTGGATCAGGGGAGTTCGGGTCCCTGCGGCCCGACGTGCGAGGGTCCAAATACAGAGATAGGATATAGCGGATGACCTCGTTGAGATACTCGGCCTGGTCCAACATAGTCTGACCATGGAAAGCAGAAAAGTCTTCGTTGAAGTCCACGGTGAAGAAATCTAGATTTCTCACTCCAGACCCTGCGAGCGCGGGATCGTGCTGCAACACATCGTGGAAGTATCTAGCAGCTTCAGCGGCAATAGGCCGGACTTGCTTGTAGCTTCCTGCATTTCCAGGGACGAAAAGTACGGGTATGCCAGAAACCTGCGCGCAAATATCAGTTCACCAGCAACCTGCGCGAACCAGTATCATGACCCCAGGCGTTCGTTCAGTGGGTTTACTTACCATGGGACTCTCGTATACACCGCCCTCCCGGTACAGATACAGTGAGTATTTGCTTGCAAACCGAGTGTGTTCGGTATCGAACTCGCTGAGATGTATATAACGGGGGTTCATGTAGGACATGCGGCATCCTTTGGGATCGAGTTGCCGTGTAACCGAGGAGTTGAGGATCGAGGCCAGCAAAGCAACACCGGCCAATGTTGTCAGAAAAATTAACCAAGTCATTGCCCATGGACTCCGCGACCATGCCCGGCGGCCCAGTTGCTTCTTATCTGACATCTTGCTTGTCTCATGCTCATCGTCGGCCAAGTCTTTCTGTGACGATACCGTGGCCGGGAAAGATGGGTTTGTTGGTGTGTCCCTTGTTGCCACCGATCCATTCCGGGAATGCGCCGGCTTCCAGTTCACATTGCTGCTCGGTCGCCGTATCCTCGCTGCCGATAGTTTGGTGCCTGCGTGTGCTTCTTTCGTCCTGGGTTCTGACTGCGCCGGTTTCGGTGGGCTGTTCCGCGAGCCGTTTGGCTTGTCTACCTCCTCCTTCCCATGCGACCGTTGGATTGTGGTGTCAATCAGAGCATCGGCGCTGCTCTCGGACGACGCTGATGAGCGCCTCTGCATTGAAGCAGACAGCTAGGACCCCGCCGTGTCGTCGGGTGGCAGGAGGCCGCAGCAGGTTGGTATATTTCGGGGGCGCGAAAAGAACGGACCGAAGCTGCCCTCGCTTCGCTTGTGGAATGTGATGTTTGTTCGGTGGGGAAGGAGGTCACAAATACTCGGCGGGGGTGATTGTAGCCAGGTATGGCGAAGTAAAAAGCGTTGAACGAATGTTTTGCAACGTAAGACAATTTTGCCTTGGGGGAAAAAAAACCGGAATGTTGTAATTAGGGATTAGGGAGTCGGACGAGACACGAGTCTGCGTAACCCACGAGGCCAAAGTCAGATGCAATGGCTTGTTTGAGAAATGCGCCGATCTTAAAGGGATGGACCGAGAGAGAGCGAGCGAGAGGGAGACACGGGACCTAGACCAGGTTGAGTCGAGTGCTCCAGTGCAGCGATACAGCGAGTGTCCAGTAGCTCCACTACCCGAAGTAGTGGCAGGCCTAAAATTTGGCAACGATTGGGGGGCTCGGGGAGGGGGAGGCGAGGAAACAAGAAGCGAGAGAGATGGGCCAAGAACGAAGGCGAGGATATAACCAGATAATGGGTGTGGTGAGAGGAAATACGACGCGCAGCTTAGACCGCGCCGACGACCAAGATCATCATCGGATGGGATGTCAAGAAGGCTGGTGGAGGCGCCGGATGGATTGATGCACGCCTGCGATAGTGTATCATTGATGAAATGCAAGCACCCATTGGATATGAAAGTACAGAAGGCAGGTAAGGTATCTGGTAGGTACTCCGCGGCTACCGACCCCCATCTACCCAGGTAGGTACCTAAGCTAAGCTGGTCTTGGCGGGGGAGAGAGCTCTGTTAGTGCACAGGGTGCTACACCAAAAAAGATCATGATCTACCCACTCTTGCGCCGGCTCCTTCGGTTTTTGATGTCATGCCATGAACTACTACTGCCCAGTATATATTTGATACTACCACCATTACCCTAGGCTACTTGCTTTTCAGAACCCTAGCCTCTCACCTGGTGCCTGGCATCCTTTGCAGCGGCCCTTCTCTGGCCATTCATGTCGGATGACCATACGCAGTACTCTCTCTCTCTCTCACTATGTTCTAAATACGGCCAACATCCCAGGCATGCATCCTACCTCGTGATATTGCATGAGTGTTTCAGAATGATAGGTATTGGATCGGGATCAGGTAGGAAGGTTGATTTCGATTCTCCCGATATCTTGTTTCTTGGAGCAAGAGAGACCCCCAAACTTCCAAGAAACTACTGCTCTTCTGCGGCCTAATCTAGCGGGCCAAGCCTGCTGGCGGGCGGGCTTAAAGAGTGGGTGGGGATTGTTTCTCTCTCCCATGAATCCCATCATGAAAGATCTCGTAAACCCAGCAGCACCGCAGTACGACTACTGCAGCACCGTAGCGGCTTATCGTAAAGATCTTGGCAGGATGCAAAAGTGTCGTATGCTAGCTACGTACGGAGTACATAACGCACCCATCACAACTTGCAGCGAATGGCGCTGGACAGGTACCTTTCCTTCCCGGCTTCCCCCAAAGGTGATCGGCTCAGGCTTGGATGATAAATCATCTATCACCAAAGACGACAAACTTCTGACTCAACCTCCTTTACTGTTTAGAGCTACATGCATACTTAAATAAGTACATAGTCAATAATATGTATGGTCCTGGTGGAGAGGGTGAGAAACGCTTTGGCAATTTGCAAGTGTCTTCCGAAGATACGATGCCGATGGTCTCTGGCGGCGGGCTACCACCGATAATTGGTTCCACCCGGGATGCACTTGAGCAGTGGTTCGAAGTATCTGCCTATGTATGGCCACACAATGAATGACGGCTTCGGGTCAGCCACGCTTGCCAACATATAGTGTGCTCCTTAATTACCGTATGCCCCCCTTACCATCAATCACCAGTCTGCCAGTCTTCGCCGGACCTATTTAATGGACATACGCATATCCCCGTACACGAAGATGGATGTCTCGAGTAAACGGCCATACTCCTGCTGAGGTGGAGAGGTGCGATGACTCGTGCGGTAGACATCCCGAGTCTGTCTGAGCGAGCCATCTGCCACCTGCATCGAGGATTGCGTGTTGCATCCATCGGTAGCTGGCCAATTTACCCGTTATGCATGCAGTCCTCAATGCGACCACGCGAGGCAAGGCAGGCAGACATGCTAATCTGGGTTAGGTCTTGAGTACGACATACATGGAGAAATTGTCCACCAGACTGCCTTCTGAGCAATACCTCAATATTCGGCAGTCTTCATTTGCGAATCAAACGGACACGGGTGACGGAAACAAGTCGTCGCACTCGTGCAAGGTCCCGAGGTTGCCGAGGGAATATCAGCCAACGTCTCGTCGGTCGGAACACCCCGGGCAGCATTCAGCATTTCAAGTTACAACCAAGTCGTAAGTCACACCAAGCAAGTTGACGGGTTACACCAAAGGAACCGAGGGGCATCTGAGTGATTGTGATAGCCATCACCCAGGGATCAGCGTTCCTTTATTTGCCAACTTCTCCAAGAATACCTGCCTCCCGTGCCACGGTGTAGAACATTTGACAAATGCGACCCCGTGACTCTCCCGCATATTTAGTGAAGCCAATTTATATTTAGTCGAGGAGATCGAGGAAAAGGTAGAAGTTCATGAACAATAGGGGGGTTGGTAACAAAGTTGCAATCGATGCCATGGTCAGTACGGAATATTAAGTAGGGACTTTAACAATACCCTACACACACCACCACCTAGGTTAACGACCAGGACAGCGTCGTCCTGATTGCCTGGCCACTAACCTAATGAATCCTGCAACCTGACGAGGGAAACGAGTCAGTACATTTCATTTTTATGCTTATTTTATTTATATCGTGTCAACTGAAATTATTGAAATTGATCTAGTGTATCGTCGCTGAGTTAAAGGGGAGAGTCCAGGGAGGAACAGTATGGTGTATAAATGATCGTAGAAGGCATTTCTTCTGTTATAATTACTGCATACTTTGATACCACGAACTGGAAGGCCAAGCTTAGGTAGAAAGTCTGCAATGTGGCTGAAGCCTAGCGTGGTGGCTCTCCGTGGCGTGCATGGTTGACGCGTTTCAATTAAACACAACCGCCAGGACGCGCCAAGCTGAAATGAGGTTGACTATTCAATTATATGTACATATTTCAGGCTGCTATAACGAGGCTGTAGATATTGCGATAGAGAGAGCCTCATGTTTGGACCGTAATCAATTTGCTGAAGCTTTGGAACATTATTAAAGTGGCTTATTTTTGTATTCCATGGCTTCCAGCGTTTGCTCTCTCTAATAACATCGCAACATCCGCAACACTCGGAAATTGACACCATTCGTCAGATCGACTCCATGGCGACCATCAAACCCATCGAGGCACGAACAGTGCGTAAATGCCCATAACCACACTCTCATTTTGCATTCGTACTCATCTGTGATTTCAGATACATCAAATCCAATCTGGACAGGTCATAGTTGATCTTTGCTCTGTGGTCAAGGAACTGGTTGAGAACAGCGTGGATGCTGGGGCCACCACGATCGGTAAGTCACCCGCATGTGAGATTGGTCCCATTAGATATATGCTCACTTCCTGCATTGTAGAGGTTCGATTTAAGAACCAGGGGCTTGATGCCATCGAAGTGCAGGACAATGGATCCGGCATATCCAAGGAAAACTACGAGACCTTGGCGTTGAAGCATTATACGTCCAAGCTGCTGACGTACGAGGACCTCACCACATTGGAGACATTTGGCTTCAGAGGCGAGGCTTTATCGTCTCTATGCGCCTTGTCCAACTTCTCGGTAACCACGTGCTCGGCGGCCGACGCTCCCAAAGGTTCCCGACTGGAGTTTGAGACGTCGGGAAAACTCAAAGACACCTCAGTGGTTGCTGCACAGAAAGGCACCACCGTCACTGTTCAAGCACTTTTCAATAATCTCCCCGTACGACGTCGCGAGCTGGAGCGTAATATCAAGAGAGAATGGAACCGGGTCATTGGCGTTTTGAACCAGTATGCCTGCATCCTCAAGGGAGTCAAGTTCACCGTCTCGCAGCAACCGAATAAGGGCAAGAAAATTGTCCTCTTTGCGACGAAAGGCAATAACACCACACGAGACAACATTGTCAATGTGTTCGGTGCTAAAACCCTGACTGTCCTGATCCCACTCAACCTAAAGTTGGAGATGCAGCCGACTTGCGCATCAGGTCAACGCCGGAGTGGTACACAAGATCAACTAGCCACCCAAGAAATCAACATTGTTGGCCATGTATCTCGGCCTGCCCATGGAGAAGGACGTCAAACCCCAGACCGACAGATGTTCTTTGTGAATGGACGGCCTTGTGGATTGCCACAGTTTGCCAAGGTTTTCAACGAGGTGTACAGGTCGTACAACTCTTCTCAGTCTCCCTTCATCTTTGCCGATATCCAGTTAGATACCCACATGTATGATGTAAATGTCAGCCCAGACAAGAGAACCATCATGCTACACGACCAGTCTCGAATGCTCGACAATCTTAGAGAGTCACTTGTCGAGCTTTTCGAAGCACAGGATTACTCGGTCCCCGTGTCACAAATTGCTAGCACCAAACAGACACCGTTCAAGAAACTTACAATCAATCGTCAAGACACTGCAAGTTCAGAGCAAGCCAAGACCGATGCCTTGGGGACAGCTGAGGATGCACAAGACGACGAGGACGGTTCAGTTCGTGGAGCTTCTAATGAGAAAAACGAACCTAATGACCAAGCGACGCGTGATGCCCTCGGCTCAGGGCGTTCCACCTCAAACAAGCAAGCAAAATCGCCGGGGGTAGCTACTGGAGAGGGCCGCGGTCTGGGTCTCATGAGTCGTTGGGTTAGGAGAAACTCAACTGATTGTGAAAAGACTGCCCCTGCGATCACCTCTCCTGAATACCAAGTCAAGGCAGCCGGTTACTCGAGATCAAAGGAGAAGTTGATTTGCAGGTCTGAGGGAACAGAAGCGAAGACTGTTGCAGCTGAAATAACAGAAGACTCCCCTCATTCTACTGCGGAGATGGAAAATGAGAGTGAAGATAGTGCTGTCGATTCCCCCCATGAACGTGAACCTTTCAATTCAAAGCCAGGGTTGAAAGTAGACGATCACATTCACTCTTCTGAGCCACCAATAGCTAGTGTGCAAACGCCTTCTCGCCTTCCCCAGTCACGACCAAACATATACAGCCCATCTCGGTTTCACCGCGGATCGCCAGAGGTAGCGACCATCACGATTGGCAACGAGACTGTAGCTAGTATCATAGGCTCGCCGGCCAAACGACCTCGATTAGACCAGCAGAAAACGCAAGACTCGAAACCAAAACGCACTACTGGTGGAAAAGAAAGCTCCCTTCCTTCATTCCAGGGACGCCTGACGCAGATGTTTTCGGCTGCAAGTGCACCAGTACCGCAGAATTCAACCGGACTCGATGCTTCACTAAGCCAGGATGACGGCTCAGAAGAGAGTGCGGGCCCATCACGATCGCCTAGCAGAGCTTCTAGCGAAGGCTTGTTCGTTGAAGACCCGGACGATATTGAGGCTACAGACGACCCTACGCCGCAGCAAGATTCGCCGGGGCCTAAGGAAGAGGACGAAGATGAAGAGGTAAATATGAGCGATATCGAGGCAGACCCCTCAGCCGCTCATGAAATAAGCGATGATGGGGAGCCCGAAGACGTACAGGCACCTTCTTCGCCAAATCCGTCAGACGGAAGTAATTATGAAGACGAGGATGATAAGAAGGCAAGAGAGGACGACAAGGTCCAAAGTATGATCGATGCTGCAGAGGTTGCAGCTCAAGCAAACTCGGAAGAGACGCAGAAGCGCCAGCAGAATTTTGTTAAGGGGGCCACCAAACGCAAAGGTGCAACTTATCCCCTACTTCAGACACTACGTCTAGATGAAGGGCAACTACAGGCTGGACTACGTAACCTGGCGGAAACAACGGTAAACTCGAATACCGGCGACGATACTTCGTTGCCCACAGACAACTTGCATGCTACCAATGCGGAAGAAAAGCTTTCTCTGGCTATCTCGAAGTCCGACTTTGGTAGAATGAAGATCGTGGGTCAATTCAACCTGGGTTTTATCCTAGCCGTACGCCCTGCCCTAACGGACTCGGAACAAAACGACGTGGAGGCTTCTGCGGCCGCCGCCATGGATGACGAGCTGTTCATCATCGACCAGCACGCCACCGACGAGAAGTACAACTTTGAAAGGCTCCAGGCGAGCACCGTCGTCCAGTCCCAGCGCCTCGTGCAGCCCAAGACGCTCGAGCTGACGGCCATCGAGGAGGAAGTCATCAAGGAGAACCTCGCGGCCCTCGAGGCCAACGGCTTCCTCGTGAGCGTCGACGAGAGCGGCTACCAGCCCGTGGGCTCGCGCTGCCAGCTGCTGAGCCTGCCGCTGAGCCGCGAGACGACCTTTGGCCTCACCGACCTCGAGGAGCTCGTCTCCCTCCTCACCGACCACCCCGCCGCCTCGGAGAACACGGTGCCCCGCCCCTCCAAGGTCCGCAAGATGTTCGCCATGCGCGCCTGCCGCAGCAGCGTCATGATCGGCAAGTCCCTCCCCCACCGCCAGATGGAGAAGCTCGTCCGCCACATGGGCGAGCTCGACAAGCCCTGGAACTGCCCCCACGGCCGGCCCACCATGCGCCATCTCTGCACGCTCGGCGCCGCTTGGATGCAATCGTCCGGGTGGAAAGAAGGGGATGGCTTTGATGGGACGAAATCCGAGCCTACGGATTGGGCAGCGTATGTAAAGAGCAACCGCGATGAATGAGTAGATTAGCGAATGCAGCTTCCTCAAAGTAGGAAGCCAAGGGGGCAGACATATTTACTAGGCTGTCGACTGTATTTTCAGAAAGCCCATACCAAACCTCGGGGTTCGATGTAGACATGATGTACGAGAACCAACAGAAGGAACGAGAATGCAATCATTGGTAATCTTGTATAAGAAACACGCTCACAGGCTTCACTTTTTATTGGTGATACATAATTCTGACAGAACAGGCGGCATGCTTAGACCCAAGGGATTTAATATCACTAGGAACATAACATATCGACTGTTTGCGTTTGGTTGCCCGCCGTTTCCCACGAACGCCGTCTTGATGAACAAGAAGAGAGAAAATAAAAATAAACAATACACAAGGTGGACCGTATGTCTCGATCCATTAACCAGCTTCCCTCAAAAATGAATTCCTGGTAGTTAAAATCCGATTCGCCTGCTTTCCTTTATCATCGTCATGCAAGCAAGCACTTCCGTCCCCACGTAGTCCGTCCTGTTACCACCATAACATTGCTTGCCCGCCTTACGGCTCATAGCTCTTGACCTGGCCGTCTCCCCCTGGAGGTGGGATCGACGCTCCCAAGGACGGCGCGGAACTGAAACTCAGGCTGTTGTTGTCACCCATGGCCATCTTGAGATCGCCACCGTTCACAGATGCGGCTTTGAGGCCTTCTTGGGTTTCCCGGACTCGCTTCTTGAACGCCAGACGGTCTAGGAACAGCTGCTGGCGACCCCGTTCCAGCTCGCGGCGCTCGGCTTGCAGGATAGCCTCCATCTCGTCAAAGTACTTCAGCTTCAACTCCATTTTCTGCATTGTAACGTTTACTGCGGCAGAGAGGAGACGGGTCATCTCGCGCTCCTCGTGGGAAGCCAGGCCTCCTGAGCGGGCGGCCATCGATGCCAAGGGGATGCTGGCGATGGTGTTGGTTGTGGTTGTAGTAGTAGTAGTTGTCGTGGTTTCTTGCCGGATATCAATCTCCATTGAATCGCCTTCCTTCTCCTTGCCCTTGCCGTTCGTTTTGGCTAAAGCGTCGCCACCCTCAATCTTGTTCCGAAGACCTTGTCGCAATTCCTCCACAGATAGCTTAGCCGCGGCAGCAGTAGTTTTAGGGTCTGCGAGACTGGCCAGGAAACCGATCACGGACATGACGGGGTTGTCTGCCTGGCTGAAAGGAAGGTGACCGCCATAGCTACCGAGCATTGGCAGCCCAGTTGGCGCGTTAACTGGTGCTTCTGACTCGAGATACTTGTCTTCAATATCTAGCTGCAGGAATTGCAGCACGCATTCCTCTCTGGTTCTTGTGGCAACATGTTCGGCGATCTCGGCCCAATCGTCATCATATTTCTCCAAGCCCTCAAGAAGCCGTAGAATCTCGGCATCGGACCAGGGAGCATCACGATCCAAAGTGGCAGAATACGAGGGGTTCTCCGTCTTGATATACGAAGTGTTTGTGTGACCGCTAGGCATGCGACCTTCCATGAAGCAACTCGGGCAGACGTCGTACTTGCTCTTAGACTGCGACTGTGGATCGGGAAGGCGATGGTAGACTCTGGTGCAATCAACACCGCAGTTCTGGCAGTTGACCTTAACAATAGGTGCTTTGGGGAGCTCGGCAGCGCCAGGCGACGCGCTTGCAGTACCATTGGTGGCGGGGGCTTCGCCGTTGGTCTTCTCGGACTTGTTGATCTTGTTAACCTTGGCGTCGCCAGTGTAGAAGTCGCGCGCAACAGCCATGTTGCGGTCACCAGCTGCAGTTGGAGCTGCCGCGGCCTTCTTGTCGGTATCAGGATCTTGCTTGCCCTCCATCACAATCGGATCTGCCGCAGGCTGCCAAGGTTGAAGACCACGGGGTGTGTCACAGATGACCTGGAAATGGCCAGTGAAAGGCGGACCGACCTGAGAAGGTCTTTGGTCGGCATCGACCTGGTACGAATTAGCATGATTGGCGGATAATCCGTATGAGAAGCATGACTTACCTGGTAGTTGATCAAGCCCCATTGCTCCAAGAAGGCATGTACACGCATGATAGCACAAACATCACCGGCCAAGTTTCGTCTGCAAGCAGTGACAGTCAAGTATTCAACGGGATTCAGGCGGTAGGTGTTGATCATGAAGTCGCGATAATCCTTGTACACGTGGGGTGTCTTGCTTCGGTTACGGCTGTTGAAGAATTCTGGCAGGGCCTTTCTCTCGATGCTGTGGATGGTGTTCATGTCGAACCAAGTGCTGTAACTGGGCAGGACGATGGAATGAGTCTGGGAGATCAAATGTTCTCTCGCCGCGTTCTCGATGCTTTCTTTGGACTTGACTTCGGTGGCTCCACCCTCACCGGTCTGGGCAGCAGCCTCGCCGTCTTTCGCGCCAGATTGACCATCTTTAGGGGCCTCGCCCATTTCCTCGTCCTCCTTAGCTACAGTGGCCTCGGCAGGCGGTGCTTCAGGGGCGTCGAGAGGGTTGTCTGAGATGCCAGCAGAAGTAGAAGCAGGCGCAGGGGTCGCACTGTCCTGCTTGATGTTGGCATCGGAGACGGGAACCTCGGACATCTGGACATCTGTGACACGCATAATGAATTAATACCAGTTGTTGCGCCAGAGATAGCGTGAGGTCAAAACCAACCTTCTGATGCCTCGGGCGCAGGTGCAGCGTCTGGCTGCAAGGGCGGTTGAGCAAGAATGGGATTGCTGCCAGGGGTCGCGGCATTCGCAGGCGAGCCGTAGTTAACGTGTTCGTCCTCCATTTTGACGTGAAACGGAGAATCAGGATGCCTCTTTAGGTTTGTTGTTCGATTGCAGCGAGCTTCGAGTTTGTCGTGTGGAAAGCGAGATGAGCCAGGCGAACCAATGCGAAGTGCGCCGCGGAGTTATGGGTACAGATCGCGTCGCAAACGAATGGACACTCTACTGGCCGAGTCTCGTTGACAATTATGCGTTGCGCAAAAACGATACTTCGCCGTCGCGAAAAGGGTAGGCTGATGATTGGACTCGCCGTGGGTGGTTTGGGGGATCGCGTTTTTAGATGGTCGCGAGTTTCCAGCCTCTACTAAGGTTAGAGCAAGAAAGATCCATCAAAAACGGGCCCGAGCTTCACAGCTCCGATAATTGTATACGGGCCTTTTTAGCGGGTTCAACGTGCATATATGCATCTAATCCGCTTTATTACGCTAGGCGAGTCAGCACCGGCTGGCAACGGATAGCCGCAAGCCAAGTTGTGGCATATGACGACCCGGCCGAGGATGTGAGCGAGGAACGGCTAGAGCACAGCACCCCCGAGATAACTTTGTCGTCGCAACTTATCCAACAACACTGTCTGCTTGGGGGAGGTGTCTGCGACAACTCAATTCACCACACAACATGTTCTCCATAACAAAGCGGACTGCGCTTCGAGCAGCGGGTGCTGTTCCGCGATCCCAGTCCGTTTTCTCAAACCTCGGCCCCTCCGCCCTCCAGCGTCTACTGTCGACATTGGCGGTTCTGGAGCAGCGCGAGGGCAAGTTAAACCACGGCTCTTTGAGCGCAATTACTGCTGCAAAGACCCTGGGCGGCCCCGTGCATGGCTTCATTGCCGGCAGCAATATCAAGTCAGTGGCCGAGGAGGCCGCCAAAGTTGACGGCGTTGAAAAGATCCTCGCCGTTGACAACGCAGCATATGACAAGGTACGCCCCCTTCCGTTTACCTTTTACGTATTACCCTCACAGCTTTCACAATGCTAATTGATCTATCTCCCTATTGCAGGGTCTCCCCGAGAACTATGCGCCGCTTTTAGTCGAAAACATCAAGAAGGGCGGATATACTCATGTCATTGTGGGACACACTTCCTTCGGAAAGAGTGTTATGCCCAGAGTCGCTGCCCTACTCGATTCCCAGCAGATCTCCGACGTCACCGCCATCGAGAACGAAAACACTTTCGTGCGACCGATCTATGCCGGCAACGCCATTGCTACAGTCGAGTCGACCGACGCGATCAAGATCGTCACTATTCGAGGCACTGCCTTTGCTGCCGCTGAGGTCGCAAACGGGTCGGCTGCTGTTGAGGATGGTGTAGACCCCAAGGCCGAGCCCAACGCCGAATGGGTCTCGGAAGACTTGGCCAAGTCAGACCGACCAGACCTCGCCACAGCCGGCAAGGTTGTGTCTGGTGGCAGAGGCTTGAAGTCCAAGGAGGAGTTTGACAGAGTCATGCTGCCTCTTGCCGATTCCATCGGAGCCGCCGTTGGAGCTTCGCGGGCTGCGGTCGACAGCGGCTATGCTGACAACAGCCTGCAAGTCGGCCAGACTGGTAAAGTTGTTGCGCCTCAGTTATACATGGCTGTAGGTATCTCGGGTGCCATTCAGCACTTGGCGGGTATGAAGGACAGCAAGGTCATCGCAGCCATAAACAAAGACCCCGATGCCCCCATCTTCCAGGTAGCAGACGTAGGTCTCGTAGGAGACCTTTTCGAGAAGGTGCCTGAGTTGACGGAGAAGCTGAAGTCTTCATAGATTATATGATAGAAATACATTTATACAATTGCCTGCCCGCAAGGGTATCTCATTGCTCAGGCTGCAGCTTTTAGCATGTTCGCTGTGCTCGTGAACTTCTCTCTCTCCTTGCCTATGGCTTGTCCTCTTGTCTTTTCCGCCTCGTCTATCTTGTGCCAATCGTTCCAGTTAATAATGTTACATCTCTCCGTATCAATATCACCCTTTACCCCATCCAAGCCAAGGCTGTGTCCATCGCTGGCGAATCTAGCGTCCGAAGCCCAATCGGCTGCTATGGCATCTCCAGTGGAAAATGCATCCTCCATGGTGGAAGCAATTACCCCTGTAGGGCCCCTTTTCACCCACCCGGCACAGTAAACGCCCGCCACGGGCACTTGCTTTCCGCTAAAAACTCGACCAAGTCCGTCATTTCGTATCACGCCGGTTCTGTCGTCAAACGATATGCCGGCTTCAGCAAACCCAGGCAATGCAACCGATTTGTAGCCGATGGAGCGGAAAGCAACAGCTGAAGCCATGTCAATCTTTTCACCTGTACCACCGACTCTTGAAGCCGCATCGAACGGATCCGACAACGAAGTCTTCTCAAACACCATTCTACTCAGATTGCCATTTGCATCACCAATGAACTCTGTCGGCGACATGCAGAAATCAAGTGACCAGGACTTGGCGGCACCATCAATCTTCGCCGTCGAGCCCTTGACGAGGATTTCCATCAATCGCCTCCTGGCGCGGGGCAATTTGGAGATCTCTGGGGGCATCAGTGACATATCTACCGGGTGAAAGCCAACGTGTTGCAACTTCATCAGCTCGCGGATCTCCTTGATTGTGAAAGCGGCCTGCATAGGCCCCCGTCGTCCGACGATGTGTACTCGCTTGATGCGACTCTGCAGCAGGGTCTCGATGGCGGCCTCGGTGATGTCGGACTTGCGCAGCACGTCCACGTTCTCGAGCAGCATGCGCGCGACGTCGAGAGCGACGTTGCCCTGGCCGACAATGACGGCTTCGTCGCCCCGGGTCAGGTCTGGCGCCAGGTCCGCGAACTCCGGGAGGCCGTTGTACCACCCTACGAACTCGCGGGCCGAGTAGATGCCCTTGAGGTCGGACTCGCCGGGGACGCCTAGCTTCTTGTCCCGGGCGGCGCCGTAAGCAAACACAACGGCGTCGTAGTTCTTCATCAGGGATGCCAGCGGGACAGTGCACCCGTCAAAATGCGCGCCGAGGTTCCCAACGGCGGTGTTCCCGACAAACGTAAAGTCCGGGGAAGAGGCGACCTCTTCAAATTTGTCTTGGCAGTTCTATAGCATATATTAGGAATGGATGCAAAGGTATGTGGAGGGTGTGCGTTAATCTAATGAGACGGACCTTGACCTCGGGGTGATCGGGGGCGACACCGAATCTCACCAACCCAAACGGGACCGGCAAAGCTTCGTACATATCTACTTTCGCCTTTTCAATTTTGGACATAACCCGATAAGCAGTATAGAAGCCAGCAGGGCCGGAGCCGACAACGGCCATGCGAAAGGGGCGGTCATTGCGGACTGTCGAATAAAAGCTCTTTCGCGATGCATGGAGAGCCTCGCACCTAAAAGCCGAGGAGCGGCAGAGCCATGATCTCGCAGCAGCATTCATTTGCAAAACCCGAAAAGACCAGCAGCTAAGGGGTTGTTTACCTCAAAAGCGAATGAAAGAGATTGGCAGTGCATATACGCATATATAGATTTACATTGAAAGTTAAGGTTATTTCGAGCATACAATCAATTGATTGGATTTTCGGGCCTCGCAGCAGTGACGTCTCGGTGTTACGAGCTTGGCCTAACCTTAGCTGGTAGCTGGTCGTCAAGTGCGGGTTGCCGGCCAAGCAAAGCAAAGCATGAGGACCTCAGCATTTGTAAAACCGCCCTCTCTAAGAACTCACAAGAACAACCAGCTGTTGGGACAAGTTTCGGAAAATACGGTCAATCGCATATGGAGTTCCTACAGCTATATGTGTCCATCAATAGATAGTAGATAATGACGGCGATAGCAGAGCAATAAGACATGTAGGATTGAATGTGACGGCGGGCAAGAAAGTTGGCAATTGGGCGCTTAAGTTGGCGATGGTTGCTCTGCCAACGCCATTTACATCCCGCAGCAACTTCAGCTTCTTTGATGATGAAAGCTAAGTACGTGTGAATCCCCAATCACACACATTGTACGGACTACCTCCATACTTACTTACATACGTCGTACCTCTGCTCTGCTCTGCTCTGCTCTGCTCCATAACCCTTTTGTCTTCTAAGACAGGGCATTCCCATACATTGCTGCTGATCGTCTCCCACCCATACATACACTCCCACCTTCTGCGTAGCACACTACTCAACGTCAGCGCAGGGCTGACTGACACAACAATCTCTCGTCGCAATGGGGTTCCAGCAGCCATATCTATACGATATGGATGCGCGCGACTCGAGATTCCCAGTGAAGGAATTCGATCCCAAGGCCATCACCCGCCAAAGTTGGGAAGTCAAGCCCAAGAAGGTCAAGCAGGATGGCCCGCTGGTCTCCTTCAACCGCCACCCCGAGTAGGTTATCACCATCCCATCCCATCATAACAAAAACGACTCAAGTGCTTGGACTAATATTGTGGTTGAAAAGTGCGCATGGAGTCCCAACTGCCCGGGGTCCCGTCCGGCCTATGGGCGCAACCGCCAAATGGTGGATCAAGTTCACGAGAAAAGTACAAATCGGTTTGCGTGTGCTTGAACTGATTGCCGGCGTCGGCTTGCTCGGTATGATGATCTTGCTCACCAAGGTTGACCCCATCACTTCATGGGTTCTCAGAATCACCGTGAGTCGCATCGGCACATTGATGCTTGCCCCTTCCTCTCCGGCTGTGAGCTTTGACTGACATCAAAGTAGCCTGGCGTGGTGGCCATCTTCTGTGTCTACGCCATCTATCATTTGTGGCAGGCACCAGGCGCCCGACCTCCGGCATCTTCTGCGGCTTATCAGCTGTTTTCCGCCTTCCTTGATCTTGCGGTGCTCCCGCTTTACACTTTCGGCGGTATGGCTATGGTGAACCATGGAAAGGAGTGGGGGAATTTGATCGGCAATGAAGAACTGACGGGTTATTTCCTCCCCTCTGCGTATTACACCCTAATCGCATCAGGCGGCCTGCATGTCGTCTCGCTCTCAATTTCTCTCTGGCTCGGCCTTATGTTCAGACGCATTGCGCATATGCCCCCGGACATGAACCCTCTCGAGGATCATCTGACCGCGCGCCATAAGCGAAACAAGTCGTCCATCGCCACCAGCTACATGTCGGAGGCCGACAAACGTCTGTCTACGCCACTCGAGGATCATCGTCGCTCCGGTGCGCCCTACGATAACGACCTCTCGCGTCCCCCGAGCATCCCGTTCATGCACACTCGCAGCAACTCCCGGGACTCCATGGCTTCGATGAAGCGAGACAGCTATGTCGATTTGCCCAGTCGTCAATACCAAATCGTTCCCGGCAACAACTCGCCCAGAAACAGCGTGGGTTCGGCAGGCGACGCCAGGCGTTTGTCCAAGCCCCCGGGACCCTCGCACCGCGGCAGCTACACCGAGATTCCTCTTCAAGATACTGGCACCAACCAGGCGTCTCGTCCAGAAAATGATGCATTCGAAAGCCAATCAGATCTCAACCCAGCAGATTTCAACCCATCGCCGACCCGTCCTGCCCGCTTTACTGAAGCTTGGTATGCTTCAGAGTCGCTGATCAATCGGACACAGGAGCGCGCCCGCAAGATGATGCAGGCCAGCAAGAACCCCCCTCAGCCGGCGAGTGCCTACGAGCCCGTAAAGCAAAGATATAATATGGCAGATTCGGATGGAGAGGACTCGGACCAGGAGAATGCGGGCAACCGAATGATGCGTCCTGATCCCATGGACGTGTCAGACTTTGAAGACGATATGGCCCACGGCAACTCGATGCACCCCAATCCACTGCGTTCTAACCCTACTCCCTCGATGTCCTCCCTTTCGTCCTCGGCCTTAGGGCCGCCACCTAAGCCTCCTGCTCATGGTAACGCCAACAACGGAAGTCTCCCCCGGACCAAGACCCCTTACCGGGCACAGCGTGGCTCTGCTCTGACGGAGGTCGCGCTGAACTCGCGCGCCGTGAGCGGCAGCCTGGACATCACCGACCAGCAACAGCCCGCGGGACTGACGGTGTCCAGCACCTGGCAGGGCCGCAACCGCGACTCGTCGATCCAGCCCGAAGAGGGCATGTTCTACGCCAAGGCGTACGGCGATCTGAAGGCCGCCACGCCGCCCATCATGGTCGGCAACCCACGCCAAGTCTCGTCAGGTAACGATTACGACCTCGGCGCGGCGAATGGTGGAAAGTACCGGCGGAACGTCAGCGGCAAGATTGCCGAGGAAGGCCGTGCGGGAAACAACAACCGTTACTCGCGGTACAGCATCTTGAACGATGACTAAAGAAGGGGGAGAGATTCTGGGCTAGGCGGTCAGGAAAGGGATCTGGGTCAAACGACCCATTCATCGGGTGTTCTTTTGAATGGGCCTGACAGTGGGGATTCTTTTGACGACGCAATCAAGGGAACGAATACATCATGACGAGTAACGGACTATGTGATATCCGGGGTGTGTGGGATTATTCTTGTCATGAATCATGTCAGCAAAAAGGCGTTTGTGTGTTTGTCTTTGGGTTCTGATTTCTGGCGTTATATTCATGGCACGACTTCGATGGATGAATGAATAATTGGGCCCATGGAGGAAGATAGGATCATTGTATGTAGGGGATTGTATTAATAGGTAGTAGCTTAGGCTAGTTGTCAACAAACTCAAGCAAATGGATTCATTTGCCTTTCTCCCACCCTTGGTTTGCCCCTTCTAGTCCATAATCGTATGATACTGTGATTGCGTAAGTATATAAGACATTAAGACTCATGAGCTGGAAACGTGCCATAAGTCTCCCATTCAGCGATATACCGGAATCCCTCCCTCCAGTTCCTCGCCCCAGGCTCCATGGTAGCGCGATTGGTGAAGCCCGCTGCTGCTTTGCTCGTACCGTCCCTCTCATAATCGGAGCTCTTCTCCCTCTTGGCTGCCGAAGCCGCCTTATTGGATTCGGGCGGTGCCTGCTGCTGCTTGATGACGCTCCACAATACTGCTTCCTCCCGCGCGTTGAATTGGGCGTCGGCAGCTGCCGCTTCGGCCTCCATGACGTGTTCGGCGGTGATGCGGTTCCGAAGACCCTCGCGCGCACGTGTGGTCTCGACCAACTCGGCTGAGAAGTTGACTGCCTCGTTCAAATCATGATCGATAGCCTCCCAGTCAAGAGAAGGGTTACGGCCGCCCAGATTGTCGGACAGAGGAGCGTCCAAGTCGCTGTCTTTCAGGTCTTGCTGGCCAATCCCGCCATCCTCTTCCCCTCCGTCGACAGGGGCATCGGCTTCAGTTGCTTCATCTTCACTGGAGGAAGTGTCGTCTTCGTCGATAACGTATTGAGATGAAAGCTCGGTGGTAAGCTGCTGCTGCTCCCTTTGGTGTCGACCCTGGACAATTCCAAATGCTGCTTCTACATCATCGTAGGATAAGTTGTGATTTGCGTCACTTTTGCGATCTGTTTCGTCTTCACTGTCCGCCGATTCGTCGTCGGTTGATGATGGTGATGTCGGCTGAGACTCGCCATCCGTCCGTGTAGCGTCTCCCTGTACGTCTAAACGCAACCTCCGTGCGGCTCGGGCCCAGAATTCCCGGCTATTGCTCTTCAAATTCAGAGACTCGACGGCTGCATGGACGTCTCTTGCCTTCACTGCTTGCTTTGCACGCGGCCCTGATGTCCTTCTTGCTTTAATACGTGACTCACTCATGAAAAGGGTAGTGGCAACAAGTCTCTTGGTGAAGCTCTTCGCCAACTCGTGCAAATCAGATAGAGCCGTGGCCCTGATCGCCGGCGGTTCTTCTGATACTTGACGCCAGTTGCAATCGGGGATGGATGAGTTCATGAACACCCGTTCGCTTAGTTTGAGCCAGTTTGGCAGGACGAACAGGTCGGCAAATGGCAGTTCCCCTTCCAATTTCTTAGCAGTAGAAGGGTTTCCTTTGCCTACGAGCGACTGCGTAACTAGCCAATTCTGCTCGCCCCATCTCTTCTCCTCCTGCGTCTGCTCGTGGGTTTCTTGGCGTATCGACACGTCGTCTGCGATCCCGTCCAGAGCTACGCAGCACTCGTGACTGATCTCGGCGGCCGCGGGGATATCTATGGGTCGCAGGGTCTCGTACCAAGATACGCGTTCATCCTTCCGCGCCTTCTCGCACTCGGATAGGAGCGTGACGAACTGTGCGACTTCTAGCGGACTTTTGCTCCCAATACGTGCTGCGATGCCGGCGTGGTTGTCCCGTCCAAGCCTGCCGAGAGCGGAGAAAAAGGCGTCCTTCTCGGAAGCCCTCCAGTATACTGTGCCGATCTGGGATGGCTCTAGAGCAGCGTGGGCGTTGTTTTGGTTTTTTCTTAGCGCTGCGGCAGCAGCATCCGATATATCCT
The DNA here is from genome assembly GCA_039105305.1 of Apiospora arundinis. Classification (NCBI taxonomy): domain Eukaryota; kingdom Fungi; phylum Ascomycota; class Sordariomycetes; order Amphisphaeriales; family Apiosporaceae; genus Apiospora; species Apiospora arundinis. Next base: position 4,334,893 of record JAPCWZ010000004.1, read on the forward strand.
GGTTCAGGAGGTCAAGATAACCCGCGTTGAATGCGCTGCGCATGCGTTTGAGAGGAACATTGGGTTCGGTATGCGTCGCACGCCTCTTACGCGGCGATTGAGCATACTGTGGCGTGGCCGCAGAGCTACCCAAGGCAACCTCGGGGGTCCCATGGGCTAAGCGACTACTCGCTAGCCCAGGCCGTGACTGATTGTCCTCAGGTACACGACTAGGCGCTTCTGATGCAACAGACTCAGCATCGCTGGGTTCATACTCGCCTTCAGAATCCGAAGCCATGACACCTGTCCGAATAGGGTTGGTGACTGACAGGGCGTACGTATGATGAGCAAAGAGTCGACAAGCTCAATTGGTGGAGTTCATATCAGACTTTTGCGCCCAGGATTTTCGGTACAGCTGCGTCACCCTGCAAGACAAATTTGGTTTACAAATTTATAAATAATAAAATCGTTACGCTTGGATGACACAGCAATTACAGCATCTCTCTTGTATCACCATACCGGCGGTGTTGTTTGAAGAAAGCTAGATTGATCCGAAAACCTAGGGTAAAACCAGATCCATCGGCTCCGGGATTTGTGGAGTGAACGGCGCGGAGATTTGTAAGTCGTGCCCAATGCCAACCACCCACCGACTAATAAAACTACTACTAAGACAAAGACAATAAATTTACATGGGCTTTTGATTTCCTTACACAGCAATGACAGTTTCCCTATATCGAAAGAAGAAGACAGAAAGAAAGAAAGAAAGAAAGAAAAACGAGTATGGGTCGCGCTTTTGCGTCCGTGGTATATTTAATATCCGATTCTCCCATGCCATCCTTATCATAAACAACCCTCTCTCCCCTGGAATTCATTCCGCGAACCGTCTTCCGAACCTTTCACCTCGAATAAACCGATGACGTCACTCGGGGATGGCCATCCAGCTCGTATCTACTGGCCTTCTTATTCGGCGGGAATGATGACGGCGCCGGAGATGGTTGTAGCACCTGCCCCATGGGCAGCTCAACTTGCTTGTCCAGCGACAAGGCGCTGGGTGGCGGTTTGGGCAGGCCCCATACTTCGGACGCCCCGAGTTTCGGAGTGGGTGGCCATGGGAGTGAGCTCACAGACTCTTGGTCGAGATCTTTCGCGGCGCGTTGAAGGGCCATTTTCTTTCGCAGGTGCATGCATACAATCGCGGTGCACACAAAAGAGCAGATGCCCGCCACGGAAATACCAACGCCGATTCCAACCTGTGCAGCCAGGCTGATCCCGTCTCCTTGTGCGGTAGCCGATCTCGTAGGGCTTGCTGGCGGCGGCGATGATGTTGGTGTGCTGCGCACCGGAGGCATGGGCGGAGCCAATGGAGACTCGTCGATGCTTCCATAGCTGAAGTACGTGTTCGGCGTCGCTGAAGAGGCGTCGGTGGTCATGTTGAAATATGGTGAAGTTACCGATCTTGCGGCATCGCTGGGGTCTCGAAGCCAAAAGAAGAACATATTGGAGTCACTCATTTTCAGATCATATGGGTCGACGGTCCAGTTGAAATTCCTGGGCAGGTTTTGGCCCAGTAGTTCTAGAGCACAAAAGTCAGTATCACTCATGCTTGCCAAGTAAATAACAACTACCGGTCAACCAAAGTCACTCACGTTGGTACACAACTTTATTTGCTGTACGATTCGCATGTTCAGCCCCAACTGACTGCCATAATTCCACATAGTATTCGGTCCAAGGTGCGTCAAAGATCACTATACGAGGCTCCCCGATTCTCCAGACTTCAACCGCTGCAAGCGGGTTGGCCTTCCGATTTCCGATGTAGCCGGGAGAGCGAAATCCATCTGTCTGGGCTTGGAAAGATAGATGACATAGGGTTGCGAAGATCAACAAGGAAAGAGAGCGCATAGCTAACAGAACACTAGGAGGCCGGACGGTGTCCTAGGACTGGGCTTTTCTTGGAATGAGCAATGTTAAAAGAATGTGTCTATCAAGTAGGTAGTTGAAACATTGATTAGAGTCCCTAGAATGGGGGATTAGAGAGAGACTGTACTAAAAGAATGATACACAAAGCATCCTGGATGAGAGCCTTGGGGTCCGGTAGGAATGGAGGCGACAAGACTTCAAGGACAGGCCGACCCAGGCCAGACCTACATGATATATGGATCCTTGGGTGAGGGCTGGCTCGGAATCGAGCGAATCCTCCTCACTTATCTGGCCATTTCTATGTGAATGCTGCATTTTGAGGTCAGCCTACAATGGGGCGGAGCAGGTGATATTGGGGGCTCGGATTAATGACGATTTGTCGACCCCCAACAGCTAGATCACCCCAGCAGCCTCAATCTTCAGGACCAGTGCGATTTCCCTGGAGAGAATCCTCATCGCAAGGCGCAACAGCTCTGGGGCCGAGATATCTCTTTATGGCTTTCCCCTGGTGGTACACATCCATGTTGTTGATTGGCTAATGTGTGCCGGTCGTGACAGTTTAGGTAAAGTGACTCCGGTGACGAGTGCTATTTATATCCAACACCGGCTTATTGCTGACCACTCAACGTGTCGGAAATCACGTTGTTTCATCCATAAAATATCCCATTGTCTCTGGAAATAGGCCTGATGTCGAGTTTATTTTCCACTCCATATCCTCTGCTATGCACAGGCAATGCGGTGGTGGTGGTTTGGATAGGGCATGTGGAAGTCTGGTAGTAGAACACAGGATGGACAGTGCGGGTATGAATAAGCCTACTTCCTTACATGGGTATCTACAACGACCAATTGACCACCTAGGTACCAATGAAGGAAGCGACCGTCTCATGTTATATGGTGGCTTCAATCACATCAATAGGACATGAAAGATTCGATCTCTACAAGTGGGAGAAATCAAGAGTACTATTTTCGACACGATGACAGGAAAGAGCCACGTGCTGGAACTTACGTGAGACTGGAGAGACTGGACCAAGCTGGTGTGCATCCTTCCAAGTACCGTCGATATCAGAGACCTTGCTCCCCTGTCCGCACTGTCTGGTCCGTGCCACGCCACTAACCTGTAATCGAAGGATTGGAGGTTATGCCAAAGACAACGAGTTGCTGAGGTCATCCATCTATTCCCGTCCATTAATTGATTATCTCCTGACTTAATAAACGGTTGAAATCCCCATTTCAGGAAGTCGGTCAGCCGGAATGTGCCATGCGACTTACTCGTCTGCCATGGCCAGCTGTTGTGCCCCTGTTGCGCTCTTCGGGGAAGGCGTCTTCTCTCAGAGCCTTGCCATTTAGACCCTATTCAACCTCGAAGAAAGTCACCTCGAAGAAAGTCTCCAAGACGCCGCTCCAGTCGCCGCCGCAACCACAGCCGCAGCCAGTGCAACTGCGTGACTATCAGGAGGAATGCATTCAATCCGTTCTCTCCTCGCTCCAACATGGCCATAAACGTCTTGGCATATCGCTAGCCACTGGAGCTGGAAAAACAGTCGTCTTCACCCAACTGATTGACCGTATCAAACCAGCTGATAAACATGCTAAGAGGACCTTGATATTGGCCCACAGGAGGGAGCTGGTCGAGCAAGCTGCCAGACATTGCACCAATGCCTATCCAGACAAGACTGTTGATATCGAAATGGGAAAGTTGCATGCCTCTGGCATGGCTGACATAACGGTTGCAAGCATCCAGAGCATCGACTCTGGCGATCGTATCAGCAAATTCGATCCTTCGCAATTCAAACTGATCCTCGTGGATGAAGCTCACCATATTGTGGCCCCAGGCTATTTGAGAACCTTGGAGCATTTTGGGCTGGACCAGAAAAGGGACGAGTCCCCCATTCTAGTTGGTGTCTCTGCGACATTCTCCCGCTTTGATGGGTTGCGCCTGGGTAAGGCCATAGATGAGATTGTCTACCACAAAGACTATGTCGATATGATTGGAGATAAGTGGCTTTCGGATGTGATTTTCACCACTGTCCAATCTACAGCCGATATCCGCCGGGTCCGCAGCGCAGCCAATGGTGATTTCCAGCCTGGAGAACTGTCGCAGGCCGTCAACACCCAACAGGTGAACGAGGTGACAATACGCAGTTGGCTCGCCAAGGCCCAGGAGAGGAAGTCAACACTGGTCTTTTGCGTGGACATCGCCCATGTTATGGGCTTGACTCAAGCTTTTCGCGATCATGGGATCGACGCTAGATTCGTGACGGGGGATACCCACAAGGTTGAGAGAAGCGAGTGTCTAGCTGCTTTCAAGCGCGGAGAGTTCCCTGTTCTTGTCAACTGTGGCGTCTTTACCGAAGGGACTGACATCCCAAACATTGATTGTATTGTGCTAGCACGGCCAACGCGGTCACGGAACTTGATTGTGCAAATGATTGGAAGAGGTATGCGTCTCCATCCCGGGAAAACAAACTGTCACGTCATCGACATGGTGTCGAATCTGGAAACTGGGATCATTACGGCACCAACCTTATTCGGCCTTGATCCATCCGAGATTGTCGAGGGCGCCACCATGGACGATATGCGCAAGATCAAGGATCAGAAGAACGCTGAGGATGAAGTGCCCGAGAGCGATGAAGTTCCCAATAGTACTGGTCCGACAACTCAGCCATCCAGACCCGGAGTCATCACCGGCCAAGTCACATTTACCGAGTACGATACAGTATTCGACTTGATATCGGATACGTCTGAGGAAAGTCATATATACGCCATCAGTCGGTATTCGTGGGTACGAGTTGACCAGGGGAAATACATTCTCTCTGCGCCAGGGGGGTCTTACATCCGATTGCAGGCTGAAGGAAACGAGGACAGCGGGGGAACCGAGCCTAGGTTTTCAGCATGGGAGATTCGACCCCTTCCGCAGGGTACTTCGTCCAAGTCTCCCTTTGCAGCTCCTCGGCAGCTATTAAAGGCTACTACCTTCACCGATGCTGTCCATGGTAGTGATAAGTATGCGTCCGAAAAGTTTCCTCCTGGCTTTATCAACAGAAGAGCACGGTGGCGAAAGAATGCAGCTTCAGCTGGCCAACTGAAGTTTCTGAATAAACTCCGAACCCCAGAAGACCTGCTAGGTCCAGCTGATATCACCATGGGAAAGGCAGCCGATATGATTACCAAACTCAAGCATGGCGCTCGCGGCCGGTTCTCAGCGCTAAACGCAGATAGGAGAAAGAAACAGCGCCAAGCAGTCACCTTGGAACAACTGGAGGCTCGAAAACTGAGAGAAGTTGTATCCGTAGGATCGTTGGCAGCTTGATGTAGATTAGACCGATTCCCCTCCAAGATAACAATAATACTTCAAGAACATGATGATCCTGTAATGGTGTTCTGCATTACAGGTACTTTGCCGGTGTGGGAACAATCGTGCAGACTCCAGCGCTTCTGTTATCAACGTTATGCCTACCTACCGTAATCTCTAAGTACCAAGACTCTCTAATACTCCAGTGGCCAACAGGTACTGTTCACGTAGCTCTCCATAGGTATCTTTCAGTGCCCGCAAGACCCAAATGCCATTTCCTCTTCACAGGTATCGAACCGCCGCACCCAGCTGTCCTTCCCCATGTCACAAATGTGGTATTACAGCTCTTCTTCGAGGCCTGTTTGAGGCAACCTAACTACTTGATTGTCCTAACACAGTCCCCATCGACGCGTTTTCTTCTGGAATTACACCCACTGCCCACTGCCCGCTGCCCAAGGCATATTTTCTACGATTACGAAAAGCCTGTTCATTCCAAGATTGTGGTTCAAGGACAACTTATGTACTACGTACTTCTTATTTCTTCTGGTGGGTTGTGTTGATATTGAAGCTCAACCACCAACTTTCAAACCAACTTTCAACTTTGGCAGAACATCAACAAAAGCCCCTTGGGATAATACTGGTGATCAGGCATCACCAGCAACCTCGCCCTGATATTGATAGTCGTTGATTGATGAATTCCAATATTTCATCATGTTCAATCCTACCATCCCGAATCTAGGCGGCGGCACTGGTTCAACCCCTATTGCACCCAATAGGGATGAGTCCAAGTTGCCCAGCCAGGAACGAGCACCTCCAGGGCCATATGGAATCATCTTGAAGGGGGGCATGACAACGATTAAGGTTGATCTAGCGCGTTCGCCTCGCCAGTACGACGAATTTGGGAAGGAGGACTTTGGGCAGCAGCACCCGCAGTCGGGTGCTCCTTCCAACATCGAACCTGGTGCCCCGCGTCGATCCTACCTTGAGGCGATCCGGGCTTCCAACCAGCCTCGCTTCTCTCACAGGAAGAATTTGTTTCCCGAGGACTACGTAGACAACCAAATTCCTCCCAGTTCCCCGCCTATGCCTCTGATGAGGACCGGTTTTGGCGGTTATCCCCCGAAGCATCTCGAGATCAGAAAGAAGAACAAGAATAGCGGTAGGCCACGAGCCACACCTGGTTCTTACAAACCGAACTTGGAGAGAACTATGGAGGCTGCCATCATCCATGAGTTCATCGAGTACAAAGAGGCACAGCGCATTCGGCTGGGAAACGATTTCTATAGCGACCCGCGCTGGAAAGCTCTCATTCTAGAACGCGACGCCTGGCAATATCAATGGGCTCACGGCGACCTCGATCAACGTAAGACAGCTACCACGCATGGCTTGCCCGATGTCAATGGGCGGATCGACGCCGTCTACAACTCGTACAAGGAAGCCGAGGCCGCCATCAGCGCTGAGTTGGCAGGAATGCAGTTCAACGCCGCGGCCGGCCTTACCTCCAAGCCCTTCGTACAGAAGAACAAACGCTGGACCTGGGACGTGACTGGCTATTCCCACAGCCTCACTTCTCGCGTGCTGTTACCCATAGAGCGGCCAATAGTCAACGTAGGCCCGGAGGTCCTCCCGCCCGACCCGGTCATCGACTTCGGCCTGAGTGGAGGACAAGGACTAACCAGCCGATCCTCTTCCACCAGCGTTAATAAGATGTTTGGCATGGTCTTGGATAATACGGAGTCCATGTCTGTCGCCGATCGGTACGAGTTCTACAAGACCCATGGGCACTATGCTGCACGACGCTACCTCCAGCAGGTCAAGTCAAGGTCTGATCAGCCATCCGAAGAATTGGACGTTCCTAAGGTAAGTGGTTCCACACGCCATACCCTCTCGATTTTCTGGTGATACTACGAACTCGAGAGCCCGAGAGCTGTTGAGCTTTCATCCACCGGCGATGGTCTGGCCCAGCCGAGGGACTTCAAGCAGGTCTAGGGCGTGACTGCACCAAACCAGTACTTGAGTGCCAAAGGCTGCTTGAATCATAAACTGACCACCAGTATCTTTGCAGTGGTTCCCGATTTTCGAGTCCCAGAACAGAGTCGTTTTCTCAACTAGAGAGACAGCGCATGGCCGGTTCCAAGACCTCAACTTCCATCTCGGCAGACTTGCAATGCAAGTACGCGACGGCAGTGGCAACGACGACTTGAAAAAAGCAACTTTCGATCGTCTCATGGCACGTATTCAGGCGGCTCAACGTGTAGTCGCCGAGAGGGACAGGTACATCGTCGAGAACCGGATGCGAGCACAAGCACCGTCATCATCTGCTACTCATCGCAATGCCATGCAGCGAATCGCCGCCGAGCTTTCTGCAGAGAACGCCGCGCACGACCGAGCAAAAGGACGACCCCTCGGCTCTACGGCAGACGAAGAGAGAAACGACGCTGCTAAACGCCTTGATTCGCGAAACTCTCGACGTTCTGCACATTTCTAAGTCGTCGCCCCTGGCACCGGCATACGACGAACCTGGCGGGAATCAACACATCATCATCACCCGGCAGCGAAAGACTTGTAGGATATTGTACAACAGCGGTTTTTCCCTTCCACTTTCTCGAGGAAGCAACTCGACAGTGGTGTTACTGAGCTATTCCGAGATACCCATGCGTCAAAGGATTTGATGGCCACGAGGTTGAGTGGTCCATTTTTCGATCGATTACGTCGATGAACTGTAGTTACAACGTAGTCAAATACGATAATTCCATTGCTTACATTATTCCGTTCATTCTCATATTTATCCCATATTTGCCTGATCTCTGGTCGATTTGTTATGCCACTTTGGATTAGGTTGATTGGTGCTGTAATCAGATATTGCCATCCAGCTATGGTTCAATATGAGAGCTGATAATAGTGTAATTGGGGGAAACAGATTATTGACCCATTAAGATTACATAACCCAATATTCAATATCGGGACATTATGATTAGGAGATAGTTGCCGGCTGATTTGGTGGGTCTATTTTGATGAAAAGGGGGTTTATACCAATAGCCCAGCAAGTACAGGGCGAGAGAGGTTCACGTCCGGAATTCGGCCCCTTCAACCTCAGCTCATACACAGGCCATATGCAACATTGGGCAGGAAAGCAAATAGTCCGTAGCGATGTCTCCTGAATCCTAGATATCGTGACAGATTGGGGTCAGTGAACCAAAGCCTACGATGCAAACGCATGTTAATCTACAGAGCGCAAGCAAGTACTCCCAGTCACGTCACGCAGCACAGCACAGCACAGCACAGCACAGCATCTAAGAGTGGTCATTTTTGAGATCACAATTCATTTCTTCTACAATTACCTAATCCCCCATCCAACCAGAGAACGGGCAGTCTTGGCTGCCGTGCCAGTTATCCTTGACTAGGTATCTGCGAAGCACTTCCAAGTGCCTCAATCCGACGACACTCTTCCCATGGTGGTGAAGTCTGCCTCGCCCACGCCTGACGCATTAGTTCCGGGAAACAGGCCATGGCCAGTGGTCGCTACACTTTCTCGCTTGCTGTATCCACTGACACTCTGGCTTCTTCCAGATATTCCTTAGTGTGGTGCCAGATTTGCCCTCTATTCCTCAGTCATCTGAACGCCCTCACGCAGGCCTTCAACCTTAAGCTCCTCGCCAGTGCAGCGGCGGTAGATGTCCTGCACATCATCGGTGGTGGTCTCGAAGTGCGATGTGGCATCGTAGCTCTTGGAGATGAACACGTTGTCCTTGGTACCGTTGTCAAGAGGCTCGTAGATGGGGATCGGCGGGCCCTAGGATGTCATGTTAGCTTAATTCGTAATTTTCCCAATGGTCGGAAGTATGGGCCTGCTGCGGAAGCTAGGTGCAACGGTGTATTGTATCACTTACCATGAACTGTTCCTCAATCTTGCCCAGGCGGTCGATACCAGGCTGGAGCTCGAGGTGGTGGTTGGCCGAAGTCTCAGCAATCGTTGAGACGATGGCAACGTAGTAGCCCTTGGGGCAGACGTTGTGTGCTGACGACACGCATGCAATGTAGATGTCATTCTTGCGTCCGACTTGGGACTGGGGGATGATCAGCTGGCAAGAATCGGCGTCGTTGGTGCCAGTCAAGGGGTGCTTCAGGACACAGATGGCTCGCAGAACGTGGCCAACCACCTTGACCTTGTCGGGGAAGTAGCTCGGGTCACCCAGAATCATGGGGGCCTTGGTCTCGAACTTCATCTCGGGCTCAACACCGGTCATGGTAGCCTTGATACCAGTGGCCTTGGCACCATCGTACAGGATCTCGTCGATGTTGGCGTTCAGCATGTAAGTACCGCCGTAGATGGCAGACAGACGGGCGAAACCCTGAGGCAGCTCTCCAAGTCCGTAGAGAGGGTAGATGTATGGGGACTTTCCGTACCGGGCGACGGAGTTGCCGTAGAGTCGGATACGATCGATGGTCTCGGGGGCCTTGCCAGGGGCATCGATGTAACCGTCGTCAAGGTACAGAGCCATGGCGTGGCCAATGAAGTCACGGGTACCAGGCTCGAGGCCGAACTTCTCATAGACCTCCTTCATGGTGCAGCTGTTCATGTCCAGACCTGGTGCGTTTGGTTAGTCCTGCTGTTGAATTCGACAAGCAAGAATGACGTTACATACCCTTGTGAGATCCGACATCCTTGACGTCGAAGGTGCCAACCCACTCGATGAAGCTCTTCATGCGGCGCTTCTCGAAAATGCCCATGAGGGGAGACTTCAGGGCCTCGGTGGCATCTGAGGGGACCTTGGCGACGGTGGCCTTGGAGCCAGTGCCCTGTTGTACGTAGCTGCCAGCGACCTGCTTGAACTCGAGGTAGCGGGTGACATCGGTGGAAACGAGAATGTTGGTAAGCTCTCCCGAGGACATGAGCAGCTTGGGAACCAGGTCGATGTTCCAGTCGGCCGGTCGTCCGTAGGCCTCCCATGGCTTGGTGCCCTCTTGGTAGTTGCCGTACTTCTTGAAGAGTGTCTCGAGGTTGACGGACGCGGCCTCACTACGGCGAAGAAAACAAAATAAGTCAGCGAGCCGTGACAGGACCGAAAGGGGCAAGGAGATGAATGTATGGCTTACCCTCCGTAGTGGTCGTTGCGGTCGATGTGCAACACCTTCTTTCCCTTGACACTGAGCACGCTGTACTCAAAAGCTAGGTTAGCTACCCCTGTTCCGCGCCAGACTTGAACGATGCATCAAAAGCTGTATAAGTGCAGGAAGTGGTGACATACCCAGAAAGGATACACTCGGTCAGGCCTGTTGCATCGATACTCGTCAGCGACTCTCGTCTTTCACCATCATCACGAAACACCATCGGGCGTGCTGGCGGGATTTGCGCAAGCGATACATCCGTCAGGAGCTCTCTGGCAAACCCCACCAAGCAGCCGTGTACGGGCAACGTGAATGCGGGGGGTTCAGTTGCTTACCGGTGCCGAGTACTATCACGTCATAGTTGGGGGAAATCTCTTCCATGATGGGCGGTATGGGAGTATCAAAAAAAACACTAGATGCTTAGGGATGAAGTGCTATGTCGGAAGAGAGAAAGAAGAAAAAATAAGGTCAAGAGAGCAAGAGTTGAGAATAGGGACCTATCGAGTTGTTCGGCCAGAGAGGGGAACGAACTATCGGCGGTGAAGTGATAGGTAGGGGAGGTAGGGGGAGGTAGGGGGGTATGTGCACTGGCACCACTGGACACTGGTAGGGGTCGAGAGGTAAAGGAGGAGTCTGGGAGTGTCTACTGGACCGTACTGGACAGTACTGGAGTGTCCCGCCCGTATTTAGGTCCCTTCTGGGTCCACGTTCACGTACACGTCCCATTTGCTTTCGCTAGTCTGCCTGGCCTGCCCCCCAAGTCCCCCCCCCAAGTCCCCCTCCCAAAACTCCAAACCGACATAGAATCATTCAATGTTGAGAGTGACAGCTTGTCCAGCCAATAGCAAGTGGGGTCCTACTGAAGCCTGCCGCGTCTGGACTTTGTTCCAACTCGTTCCAATATTGGAAGTACCGTCATGCGCATCTCCTTTTCATGGCATTGATCCAAGTAAAGATAGCCTGTTCCAGCGCTTTCAGACCCTTCAGACTCTTCAGACCCTTCAGGTCTTCCAAACCGAAAGGTGGCGTTTGCAACATGCAAGTGCACGACAGCTGCAGGCAGTACGGGCAGCTTATTGCTTAAGGCAACCAACCAACTTACTTCAACTTAGTGACACCTACATCTTAAGCCCACCGAAACCCGTTTGATAACGACCAAACGAACCTCCCTGTCACAATATACAATACCGGTACCTGCTAATTAAGGTCCAAACTACATATATTACCTAATGTCCCTAAGTTTTCCTTTCATCTACCCTACCTCAGTGGTGAATACGGTGGTTTTTTCGAAATGAAGAGTCTTGTAGGGAGATACTAAAGGCGTTTGGCAAGAAAGTGCTGGTATATGATTTCCAAGGTTGATGCAAAAGGTATTGGTAGTAGTGTACAGCTTGTAGCCAGTGTACTTAGATGGTACAAATAGTATTTACAAGGTCCTCCTCATTTCTATGGTCTACAAGGAGACATTTGCTGTGGTCGAAACCTCCCCCCAGGCATTTGTACAAATACAGCAATCTCCCCCTTTGATCATCATCATAACCTTTTACACTCTCGGCGAGGCTGGCGTTTGCTCCGTCTTAGGGAGGCTCGAGGGGTCGATCGACTCAGATACCGGCTTTTCCTCCATGAACTTCTCTTCCCCCTGTGGTGCAGCAGCTTCGGAACCGACTGCCAGCTGCTCCACGTCCTCCTCCATGTAATCACCCGGTGTGTAAGGATTGCCCTTGCCGGAGAGATCAATCTCGGGATCCTTCTCGGCAAGCTCTCTTGCGTCCTCCCACACGTAATATCGCTCCGTTAAGGTATGCTTGATGGCCTTCATCGTCTTCCATATCTGTTCCGAGTTCACTCCCATTAGCGTCCGTTCCTGCCATGCCTGCGCATTTCCCAGTGATCAAGTGGCATATGTTCGGGATGAATCGTCATTTACCTCGTAGTTACGTGTTTTGCTCTCATCCTCTCCAACCACCAGCTTCAGTCTCTGCCTCTCTCGTGTCGCAGTAGCGATTCGATTGCGTTCTTTGACGCAAACCCACCATAGCCGGTGAAGATCTTCCCAGCTCTTGTGCCGCAGCTCTTCCACAATCCAGGCACGTCCGTGCTGTGAGTCTTCGTCGGGGGTCGGGATGCACTTGTCCTTGGCGTAGAAAAAGTCCCAGAGGCCGTGGTTCGGGTCCGTCGTAATCTTGGGCTGGTAGGCGGCGGGTCTGGGCGTCGCGAAGCCGTCGACAGCCATACGTCCCTTCGTCCCAGACCGGTGGATGCTGCTGAGACCACGGAGACGGTTGTTGTCACGGGTAGGCCGGCGCGCTTCGAGGGACGACGTCGTCGAGAATGACGCAGTGTTCGCCGGGCAGGACAATGATACCCGCACCGGTAGGTTCAACGACGAGGTTGTGACAGGGCCTCTACTGGCCGGCTGCAGAGCCCGCCCAATGGACGACCTAATTGGCGCAGAGGCAGCCATTGTGTTGTAGATTTGACGGCTGGGGCCTCGAGCGCAAAGATGTGGTATTCCTGTTTTCGGTGGTGCAAAGCTTCATGCAACTTCAGCCCGTTCTCCAAAAAATTGGCTAGACCCTGGCGCCGCCTTCAGCCACACTTGCCCCGCCACATTTTATAGTCCACTACGTGGGGGTCAACAGGTCAAAACACCAATAAATATTTTTGTTGATCGCTATATCTGCTTTCTGGCTGTAAAAGCTACGCCGTCTGTTGCTCTCTTTGATAAGATACCGGACCGTTGTTTGCTTGCAGTCAATTTCCGCCTAATATGGCGTTTTGTGTGCCAGTGTCGTTCCCAGGCGACCTTCTCTGGGCCATACCTTTGGTGGGTGGGAGCAGCATGCGGCATCGGTATCAGCACCAGCTATGTAGGCCCGTATAAATGTACTACGTGTACAGGTCCCAGATCACAGTGGGGTATGATGCCTGTTGTCAGTCGGGCATCGTGCAATAGTGTCTCTCTACTACTACTTGGATGACGCTGAATATCGAGCTAATGTTGAAGCAAGCTGATATCTTGCCATCTAAGAACACTTCACAATATCCCAACCCCGCGTGCTTTTCTTCGTGCGAATTAGCGATCTGTTGGATGGAGATACTGTCATATACTGACTGCTTGTGATCTTTAACTCTCCCCGAAGCCGGCTATGCCATTGATCAACTATGTACCGTTGAAAAACTTACCCGGGCCGAACATCAAAGGAGCTAACGTGAGCACATACAAGAGGACAGTATCTCACTGTTACTGTGGAATCTACGACGACCTGCCGGGGTATCGGATGTTGCAAGGACGATATATCGAGCTGCCCAGTGTAGTGTCTGTTGTGGACTATCTGTATCCAGAAACGCCATCCAGAAACGCCCGATGCCGAAAAGCCTAGCGAGCTGTGTCCAATCGACCAAGGCAGTAACCCCCGAGCATTCGCAGACTAGAATATCAAAGGGCATGTGGTATCGGACCATTTGGTAACCATACGTGCTTTACCATGTTTGTCATATACTCTCCGGGGCTGCCTTTGGACGACTTCACCCGCGGCAGAATACTACGCATGCAAACAAACCTCATGGGGGTCGGAGACGTAACGTGTATACGCCTCCCTACAATGACCATCACTTGTTGGGTTTGGACCAGACACCCCGCTGGCCAATATGAAGCTTACCCAATCTTTAGGCATATAGGGATTCCGTAGTCAAATACCGACCATTACCATGGGTGATAAGTAGGTTAACACTTCTGATAAAGCACATCACCTGGAACGATAATGCTGTTCGGGGGCCCTGGAGCTCTTCGCACATAAGTGACATGGTGGGACTTCGCTGTGTGTTCTCTTCTCCCACGCGTGCAGGGCCACTGCCGGTGTTTGTTTTCCAGGCGCCAGTTCAACACTGTGGTTACCAGCCTTGGGCCATAGTTCGTGGTATTTTACAGTCTCAGCAATACCGGGACTCTCGAATACACCCGCATACAGCTTGGGACATGAACTGAAGGTATATCGATAGGTAGAGCCAACGGGTCACACAGGATCTCCTTTCGGAAGCCAGCGCGACACATTACCAACGTTGTACGCGGCCACAACTGTCTGCCCTCTCGTAGCATCATGTTCAGAGCAAGACACGATGGTACCATTCCAGACTCAGCTGGATAATGTTTGTTGGAGGCAAAGGCTGGCCCTGTGTAGTCCAAACACTGTTCGGATTCGTCTTCGATCCTTCGGGATCAGCGGGTCGGTAGACATCGAACATCGCTTGATGCACTCGATAATATTGCAGCTTGTACTCTACCGCATATACAACAAAATCGATGCATATAACCAGGAACATGATCGAACATGGAAATTGGTCGGACGGAATGAGGGCTCGGTTGTCGATGGGAACAGCCGATTGTTGAACTTGGCCGCATTGAACGTGCCGTAATGTCAGACCCCACGATGAACGAGGGGCTACTGAGCATGTTGAGCAGCAGACCTGCGTGGTCAAGCAACATATGTATCGTCAGCAGTCGTGCCGGAAGGGAAAGAGCTATGTGGTAGTCGATCGAGCAAGATGCGTTGCCATGGCGCCCGTCCACCCACCGTGTCCAGGAACGATGGCAACAAAAGGAGGCAGCTTTCTTTGAACGGCGATGTGTGCACCTATAACATGATGCAAAGTGCTGATCGAGTTAATTCGGGCGCAGAGGTCGAAGATGTCGAATGTACCGATTCCTGCGGCAGCTTGTGTAACCAGTTTGGGAAGTCAGTCTTCTTCGGCAGCCAAAAGTTGAAACCCCAGATGGAATGCAACACGTCCCTGGAGGCGTGTGGCTTCTGATCAGAGTCTGAGATGAGGAAATCCGGATTGATGTCTTCCTGATAGCTTCATGGAAACCCAGCGCTTTCTCTGGCAGCCAGTCGCACGGGACAAGACCATTAAAGGGGTTCGACACAATGAGTCATATTTGGACGTTCCTGTGATGCCGAACTTGGCAATTCTATCTTGTCCGTGGGTGTACACCAAGCTCGAAAGATGGGATTGACAGGCAATCTACAGGGACGCGCGAAGAAGAACGCAAAAAGATCATTGCAGGAGGAGATGGAGGCGTGTTCTTCAATTCCTGAGAGACTGGAGTTTGATATCTACATTATCTATCCAAGTGGCCCAGGTGGACCTGAACGAATCCGATTCTGGGGAAGCGGGATGAATGAGGCCAAACCCACAGCGGCTGTAAATGGAGTCAAACCTTCGCTTGTCTTGTCCGGTCTGTCTGAGGCCTCCCCTCCTCACCCACACCACCCCTCTATATTCAAGCATCTTGCTGATGGGGGTCTGGGTCACTTCACACCCGGAGATGGAGATGGGAGGAGATCAGCCAGATCTTGTTGGATTCATCGCTGACTTTGCCTTGTGGAGTCCCCTTCCCCTTCCCGCGCTCTCTCCATCCGAAGAAGCTTCCCTTTCTTCTTGCGGATGCAATTGTGGATGTTGGCCGGCAGAGCTAGAACCTGATGAACTCGAAGTTTGTGCGCTTGTTCCAACGACAACTGCATATTTGCCCGTCAGGATGGGCTTCACGCGCCCTCGAGCCTCCAAAGTCAAAAAGTTGCCAGGGCCGCCCGAGACAGATAGAAAGCCGGGGGGTATAAAAAACCTCGAAGATTCAAAGACATCCAACCTTGCCACCTCGACAGCTACATCCAGCTCAAAATCATCACAACTACTACTGACTGATATCAAATGACTCGTACATATCTCGCGTTCAGCCATGTATTGAAAACAGCCCGCTGTCCATCCTTACATACGATACTTGTAGGACACACTTAGATGTCAACCCCCTGTACGCGAGAAACAAATTCACATCATCTCCGAAAACCTCCTTCAGATGACGTGTATTGACGTGCTAAACATTCCAGCTGAGGAAATAGATCGTACCGAAACAGGACTGCATATCGCCCCCATGTGCAGTTTCTTTTTCACTATCTGCTGCTTCGATCTGACGGGCTGAACTCGTAGCTCCCGAGTCATGAAAATAGCAAACCACGAGCTTCTGCCGTCAAGGTTTTACCAAGAGAATGTGATTTGACAGACCTTTTTTTTTCTCTTCGGCACTAGCATTCCTACGCTGGCCTTGATTCTGGATATCGCTACGTTGCGCGTGAGACTGACTCGCGCGTCGGGGAAGCACACCATCCCGGGCAATGGAATCCGGTAACTAGCATAGTTCGAGGCGGTTCATAGTGGTACAGTGTGCCTAGCCGTACTATCTTGTTAACTTGACCATGGTCATGATGAGCAGAGAGCATCGTGGCCTTCGTACAGGACGACACGCAGACGATCAGCTAGTAAACTCCTCACTCTTGCTTTCGTGTATCGGGGGATGCCGCATTGGCTCACGTAGGGTACTGACACAATGTTCCGCCGGAGTGCCCAAGTTAGCAGTAACGCCCTGGCGGCCAAGCATCGTGAACTTGGTCGAGCATAGCGTGAAACAAGTACTGATCTGTTGGCCATTTTCTTAGTAGGTCGTCGTCCATGCCAATAACCAATAGTGTATAACACTAGGATAGGATGGTGAAGCACACACGATTCTATTTAGTCAAAAAGTACGCGCCCTAGGCGCAGCTTCATTTAATTCGACGATGGACGTATGCAGGAAGAACGATGGATGGCAGAGACATCGAATGTATCAGTACTTGGTGAGTCTCATCGGAAGACTAGTCCGCCTGTCATCGTTGGCCGAGAGCTCGTTACGGATGACTGAGCGGAATTACGGAATTTCCCACCACATAATAGTAATAATAATAGTGTTGTTCGTCACAACAGACCGCGAACCGCTGCATAGCTTGCATTAAACAACAAGGGTGACCTCGCCTCAGGTTGCTTACAGCATATCAGGTGCGTCGCGACATCCGTAACGACGCTCTCAACTCGGAAAGGGCATTCTCAGGGTACTAAGCACAAGTGTGTCTGCATCTAACAATGCAAACGAACGATGGCTATCGACTCGGAATGTCGCCCGAGCGGGCAAAGCAAACACGGAAAACAGAAGAAAACGGGCGCGTCCAAAAAAGAAATCTCTGTGGGCACAGTTACTGCATCTGCATGCCGTAGAAATGCTCTATGCAGAACTTGGATAAAACATGAGCGACGGGCTTAGCTAGCTTGCTTTTTGTGCATAAAGCGTCCCCTTTCGGGACACCGCCCCGCTGGCTGGCAAGGACGATGGGTGATTATGGAGAGCTGAGTAAAGCAGCCAAACAGATGAAAGGACTTTGCAAAGCATGGAAACGCCGGCACCATGTCTTGACAAGTACAGTACCTCCAGTACTGTCCAGACGTGCCAGAGGTTGGCGCCGCATCTATCGGCAAACTTCCGACGACAAGACCACCTTTTCTTGCAAATGGTTCGCCCCCAAGCCCACAATAAGCCCGGTGGGCAAAAGGGACCGGACCGAATGTGTCCAAGAGTCTGTATGTGGTCCTTGCTGCTTGCTACGACAGTAGATCTAGAGAAAAGGGCTATTCCACTATTCCTCACAGTATTTGGGCACCTATACACACGCGCGCATCCCCCCTAATCCTCTAACAGGAACCCACAAGTGCGAAAAGGGGTCTGGGAGACTCTGTGTGCGCTGTTGGTATACGTGAGTAGCGGGCAGGCGGGCAGACGGGCGCCTGGGCGACCAGGGTGTACCGGTACTTCACCGAGCATGTCCCGGACCATCGTGGTTCGACTCGCCCTCCAGCCACACATAAACGCAGCTGTTAGAGCGGTTGCCATCAACTTTTGTCGGCCTGACTCGTACCTACTACTACTGCTACTACTACCACTACTACGGCGCCGGGCTTCACCGCCTCACCGCCCTGCTGTTGCGCTGTCAAACAACACTTGACATGATGCAACAGAGATGGCAAGTGAAATCCCATCAACCAGTTCTTGGGACCAAAACTGTTTCGCAAAAGATTCTCTCTAACTCCGAAAGTGGGATTGGCAATTGGAGGTGTGAGTATAGGTGGTGGATATCACGATGCAAAGTAAAGGGTGATGTTCTGACCGTCTTGTTCTCTCCATTTATGGATACGCTCTCAGTGAGTGATTGATGGCAATCGTTGATACGTGTGGTCACGATACTCGCCATATACAGAAACTGTACAGGATACCCTCCTGGCCTCGCTTGACAACCAGACTTGGCACTATAAGGTTAGATAGTTGCATGCATGGCATAGCATGGCATGGCAGTGGCAGTCGACCAAGTGCTTCGTTTTGCTAGGTTAGAGAGGGATGATTTTTGTTCAGAACTTCTACGCCTGTTCCGTGAGAACGATTGTCCAATCAAACTGCCAATTATACCAGTTCAAGGTCACATACTCGGAAGTGGGTCATGATCTTCAGAGACCCCTGGAACGTGCGGATTTCCTATTGCGGTAGTGCCGCCGTCCTTTTCCAAGGACATACTGGTACCTAGCATGCATCCTAAACAGATTGATAACGTTTCGTGATGATTTAGGTCAGTGTGGTGGTGTGAAGATGAGGTATTCAACATGGTTTTCATACACTTCGCCATTCGCGTAGTGCGCGGTGGCTGGCTCTACTTCCGCTCTCTTCCATGGAACTGCCTCAGGTTGTTGGCAACCACTTCGTACATCATGCAATGTATCGTAATTGTCTTGTAGGTACGTAGTCCGAAAAGCCAACTCCTGAGAGCTAGCGCGACAAGACCTGACACTCATATCTTTTGTTTCTTCTATGCGACATGGCAGCAGGAACAGAGGAGAGAAAGCCAAGGCAAACGCCAGCCGGTAGATGAGCGAGGTTGTATTCTTGTAGCAGCCAAGAGAAGAATCGTCTAAAAGAGAAGACTATCAAGCTCTGTGACGTACTAACTCTTAATTGGCTTAAGAAGCTGGAAAGCTGCTTCTGACCCCCAACTCTCTCGTAAGCTGATCAATCTGCATGCCAGATGCGGCAAGTCCAAGAGCTCTGACGGTCCGGGGAAGTGTGCAAACGTATCTAACACGAGTCAACAATACCTGACATGAGATGCTTCAACTGCGAACGATAGTCAAGATATCTCGTGGTATGTCTAGCGCGTTGCATTGTGGCATTGTACATGTAGCGTCGCGCATCGCGCATCCCAACGACGTTACTGGGAGAAGACATCGGTTCAACTATGATCCATGTTGGTCGCAAGGAGATACGATTCTGGGCAGATGTGTATCGAGGTCGTTAGTGAGTAGTTACGGAACAGTGTCGCTCTGCGGTGCAGCGGCGCAGGCAGTCCGCTAGTTCGTGTTTCGATCGGTGCAAGCTCGGCATGCATTGATGTACTCTACCTGCGTGAGGCGTGATGCCCCAAAAGAGAAAAGCATGTCCGAGCTAGCTGTGGCGTCTAGTCCTAAGGGGGCATCATTATAAAACGGTCACCGTGGCGTCTGTCTGTATACATGCAGCAAGTATCCTATCCCGTGCATGGGATAATGTTTAATACGTGCAATAAATGACGTTAGGCGATTGTCATCCAGCACCCTCGTCATCGCTAATCTTGGAGTTGGTACTTGTAAACAGACATACCTCGCAGGACGGAAGAGGCGATGCATCGCCCGTCATGGTTCTCTCACGCCTCGTCCAACAACCTCTATCGGTCTCCCGGGAGTTTCGGACATATGAATGACCAAACGTGACTTTTTTTCCTTCCTTGAGAAAGCCATCCATTACGCGATAATTGGCAAATCCAACGAGGCGGCTAGGATGCAAGAAACCATCTGGACTAGCAGCAGTTTTGATAATCTAGTAGTATGCAGGGCCCATAATCTGCTGGACTGGCTTTCTAGCACCACCTACCCTACATGTATGTACTGACTGTCATTAAGTAGCAGTACTATCTTTATCTCCCTACCCATGCTGCCTAGGAAGATGAAGAGGCAGAATAGTTATCTACATTCGGCCACACACTGTACATAATTCGCATTGCATTCCATCACTCTGTAAATCGTCTCACAGTATGTAGCGGTTTGCCCAAAACGAGGTTAGCCTTGGCTGCGGCGGTAATACTCCGGCAGCTTTGCCCTGCTGGCTGTCTGTCATCGGCAAGCCTGAGCCGTTGATGGAGGGGGAAATGTCTTGTTGCGAGCAGCGTGCATTACAGTAATCATTGAGCAGCTTGTCCGAGGGCGTAACGCCGATAGAAACTGTTGGTGCTTGCATTGGAGATGAAGGGGGAAGACACCAAAACATCATCGTCAGATTGCTGGTCCTATATCTGAGCTTGGCGTCTGCAGCAGTCTGATGGGCCATGTGGGATGTGGAGTGCGTTCGTGGCTACGTCGAGGGTCCTGAAGGCTAAAATCTGTTTCTGAGGGTGTACAGACCCATCTTGAAGAACACCTATCGAAGGAATGGAGAATGGGTACTGTTCGCTTACCGCGCCGTAGGTTACACAAGATGGGTCCCCCGAGCTTCTCCCTCTGAGCTGTCGTGGCAGACTCTCCCCTCTCTCTGTCTCTCTCGCTGCCGGCGGCCAACCTCACCCAGTCACTCTAATCATTATCAATCAGGACAGGGGCCAGGGGAATAACATGTACTGAGATCAACTGTATCCGACTGGAGCGTTTGGCGGTCCACTTGTTATGTCGTACAGCACTACAAGACTGGTGGCTGGTGGTGGTTTGTGCAAAAGATGGGCCATGGTCATGCCAGGCCATGTTGGTGAAACTGTACAAAGACCCCACGGCGGCTGATCAGTCAGCATCTTCTTTGATGGCTGTGAGGGTGAGGGTCTGGGACGGGACGAGATTGGGCCCCACGACCCTTTTCTTCAGAAGACACAAAAGCAGAAAATCCCAATTGATGCTGGAAACAATTGACGATGCAGCTCGAGTATGCCATTTCCATCTCCACATGCATCGGGATTGGGCGACCAATGCGTGGAATTAGTATACTACTACTACTACACCTTTCAGCAGCACGTAGGTATACGGCCAGGGGGGCAGCCTCTGAGAACCTCCTGATGACCGGAAGATTTCTACCCCTTCAATTAGATCCGTCAAGAGAGCAAATTACCGACGAGTAACATTGCAAGGCGTGATTGAATGGAAGGTGCCGGTTTCCATATTCGTCTCACACTGTTTGCTCCCTGGACGCTCAAGGCGGTGACCAGGTAGACTGGCACTTGACCTAGGATGTGTGTTTTGGGGCTGTTTCGCGTGACTCGTAAGCACCTAGTTTAATCACTATCGTGGGATTACATGAATCAGAGCACTATCAAAACTCGACAGTCTGCTTCGCGCATTCTTTGCCGGAATGCCGGACCCATGACCAAGCTGTACTGGCTGAAGGGTGGTCAGTGGTCGACTATGCAGTTTACTCGAGGCACCAATAAGCTTGGCCATGCACAGAGACGCGAGGCAGGATCGCGGAAAGAAATAGCAATGCCAAGAGCGCTTAGCCAGCAACAAGGCCTTGCTGTGTTTTTTTTTCATTCTGTGGCGACACCGAGAAATCTCCTTTTTTGGGCGACTGACATCCTACCGGCATGATTGGCTGGTGTTTTGACAATTTTTTTTGCTCGTTTTTTGCCCTCTCCTTTAACTCAAGAGTTTGTTCGTGATCAACCTTTGACTATTCGTATTTTAAGGGGTATTGAATTTGATTGACCATTATTCAGTTGCCTGGTTGAGTGAGCCCTCCCAACAAATGGTTGGACACCCATGGTTTCTCTCCAGGTATTTTCCAATCACACGAGACACTTTGTCTGACGAGATTGTGTTGCTCTTATGATTGATCATGTGGGCAAACACGCGCTGCATGCGATGCTTTTGAGCGGACAGGGGTGCTGAGCGATTATCATAGACATTAGGTAATTTGCCGGAGCAAAAAGTTATTAGTTATGTATTCCTCTTGCCTCCTGTTCCGCGGTGTACAGTAGGTATGCTTCGTTATGACATCATCCCAAAGTGTTACATTGTCCTGTCCCCTCGGCCTGACCAGGGAAGGATTCACCGCCATATTCGAATGGGGAGGCAGGAGGTTGCAGCATTGACCGCAAGGGGTGCATCCAAATTGACAAGACAGGTGTCTGAGGGCCGAAATGCCGAAGCTCAATCTAATGCCACGGCGCCCAACCGAGCGAGTGTTTGTTCTGAACTCTTCGAGCCAGAAGCCAAAACAACAAAGCCTGACCCACCATCCCCCGAGTCGCGCATCCGCATCAACCGCGCACCGGCGGTTTTCAGGCCATAAAACTGGAGTCATCGCGGGAGGTCCATGAGGGGATGAGTTTGTCGCGGCGCCGGATCTTGGGATGGTGACTATCAACTCTCTGATAGATACGACACTCACATACGAAGTAGTCGTGCAGGATTAATAAAGCCGACCTCGCCCTCGTCTCGCGGCCCGCTCGTTGTCTATCTAAAAGTACATACATACCAAATTGCTCCTACCTAATCCATACATGTATTTCCCCCAGTCCGCCTGACGAACATCTTCGACCGGCCTGGAAGCCAAATCCGATCCCTGCAAATTGCATATGAGACAGTCGCTACTCGGCGAACCAGATGGCACTTTGAAGAGCACACTCACTGACGATCCCAAGCCCAAGCCAGGTATGAGAATCATAAGGAACTTGTCTTGTTCTTTTGCTTTTCCGTCCGACCACGGGCATCCCTTATTCTTCTCTTGCTGGCTTACGGCAGAGCTCCTGAATCGGACGACGGCCGAAGTCGCCAATTGGCTCGTCATTAATCGATTGTGATATTAATTCCTTTGCATCATGTGATAACCTGCTTTGTCACCCTTTACTGCGATTGATTGCACTTTTGCCTTGGAGAAGAGGAAATACATATATATTAAATGACTTACCGAGAATGATGATGTTTCTGAGTTCTCTACCAAGCCGCTGCCTCCTGGGCTGCATGCCAAATGCTTTCATGGTCAGCAAACTATGACTCCCATATTATCCAATCCAAGAGGGCAGCTACGACGACATCACCTATCCTATACTGATAAACATTCGATATGTGCATGCGCAGTAGGTATCGCTGTGTTAGCTTAAGGCGGCAAGTTAAGGTCGTCTCTTGGCACTGCCCTGACATGACGACCCTAATAATGTATTGTGGCAGACAGCTCCAACGCTATAAAAACAGAAACATGCGACGATGCGATACGATACGATATGAGTAACACCCACTGCTACGCTCTATCCCTACAACTGGAAGCGCGACTTCACATTTAACTTCAAAGTATTTCCTAAAGCTTGGAGCGCATACACAACTATCATTACTGGCAGCTAACAGCGGTAACGCTGCATCGCAAAGTGCTGCGCCCATCCGTATCCGTGATGCATAGAATGTAGAATTTGGACATATGAGAGCTGATTGGACACAGGGTGCATGAATTGGGTTGCGCAGGCAGAATGTGTAGAACCGCAGGTCAACGCCCGACTGAGCCAAGTAAGAGAAGCTAACGTTATTAATCAATGCTAGCTCGCCCAGCTACAGCACGTAGAATGCGCATAGGCTGGTGTAGGTAGTCGAGGTAGTCGATCCCCTTCACCCGGCAAATGCGACTGCGAACAGTTAATACCTTCACACGCTACATAAGTTGAAAAAGGTACTTGTATCAGGCTGAAGAACCCGTCGTATACACCGCCAAGTTATGTACCCAGCATCATCCAACAAGATGTCCGAGCTGAGAAAGGGGACCACGACCGGAAAAGAGCATATCCCCCCATGAAACGGAACACTCGTCTACAAGTTGCTAATAATATAAGCCTTGCTTCTGTGGCTTTTCTACATGTACATACAAAACACGTCTGTCGACTTCTATTCGGCTGGAGATGCACTCTACCTGCATCCATTGAGCCTTTTTTTTTCTTTCTTTCTTTCCAATCGATTGCTTCGTAATCCCCTCCCTCTTTTTCAGTTGTGTCTCTCACACTCCCGCCTGCACTTCTTCCCTCGCAGCACAGTACGTATTCAGCAAGATGGAAGTCGAATGGAAGCCTCACGATGCACTGGCTCTACGTGTCAAACGTAGCGGTTTCATGGACTTTAGAATAGATCCCTGAATGAACCGAGGCACAGGCGGTGGGCTGGGAAGCAAAGATCGATTCCTAGCACCAGCATTACCTGTCTGAAGCGCGACTGGCGTATCGGCGGCTCCTTTGTGGAGCGACACGGTTCTATTGTGTACAACAAGTATCCCCCACCCCTGCTGGCCTGCATTGCTCCATACCAACAAGCGGCCCTCTCACAGTCTCTCTCCCCCCCTTTGGAAACTCCTAGTACTACGGTAGTGTAGTCTGCGAGTATCTGCGTGTCAAGTACTCCGTATGCGTGGTTCAGTTTGGCTGGAATCAACGACAGCATTGGGGCATATCACGTCCAATCGACTTCATCCAAGCAAGCATGAATGGTAGTAAAGCACAACTGGCTAGCTAGAGGCTAGAGGCTACAGGTTAGAGGCCCTTTCACCTCCCGTCAACCTTCGACCCAATTCGCAATCTGCTCTCAGTGATGCATGTTGCAGCTGGGTCCGTACCTGTACTTGATATAGGGACGACATACTAATACTAGTCGTAGCAGCAGAATACTTCTGTTAACCCCCCCGTTCGTGACCAGCGAGACAAAGTCCATCATAACCCTGCGCATGCGTCTGGTGCGTGTGTGAGCGTGTAGGTGTGTAGGTGTAGGTGTACCTTATGTAAGAGCGTGTATGTGTAAGTGGATGCGGATATACCTGACGTAAAGGGTAGAGCCAATTCACACTGTCTTACCAATCCTCAGAAAATCCTGACGACCCCGTCTCATCATTTATCGTCACCCACTTTTTCCTGGGTGCAGGTGTGCAGTACCAGTTCTGCAGCCATTACAATTACAACCACACGGCCGATCAACGGTTCTTTGGACGGCACTCGTCAAGATGGTCCCGCTTTTAAAAAAGACCAAGGTACTGGATGTACCTGAACCTGCCACCACCCTGCCTGCCTGTCTGGCCTGCCTGCCATCCGCCCGCCCCTGGTTTCCCAAATTTTTTAATTATTTTTTCTTTTCTTTTATCTTTTTATCTCAGATCCTTTTCCACCCGCCTGTCTCCTTCCCAAGTTCTCAAAAAGTCTTGACTGATCGATTTCCTTGCTCTTGTCTTGCAACCCAGTGAGAACCAAAACCCATTTCTGTTCCTTTACCCAGGCCAACCGCAAGTGGAGGAAATTTTATACGAATCGTTCCAAGAAGCCCCAGAAAAATCAGGGCGGCGGCAAAGGACTGCGGAAATAGAACATAAAAATCGGCATCACCACGCAACAGCCCTCGAGGGACCCAATTCTCCACTTTACAAACAACTCTTCTTTTGGGACTCGCCTTGCCTGCCCACCACCCCCCAATCCACTTACTACTTACTACATACTGCATACCATACCCATTCCTCCAACGTGCGTGCAGCAGTAGTAGAAAGACAGACCGACCCGACAGCAATAGCTACGACAGACAAGACCAGCAAGCCAAGGAGCAGACAAGCATCCCCAGAAAGAAGAAAGAGAGAGCAGCGCGCACAGAGAGACAGGCCGATAGACACAGAGCACACTCCCAATCTTTCATCCACTTCTCTCGCATCACTCTCACAATCAGCTCTCTTGCATCAGGCATTTTTGTTCTGTCAGTATTTTACTTTTTCGTTGTTCTCAATTTTTTTCCTCCTACCCTCTTCCCACTGCCACTACCGAGTTTGGACCTTGGAGCCTCACGAACTACCTTTTCATCCACCAGCTCCATTTGGCCCCAATTCTACCCCAAAAACCACCATTCCCCTCATCACCAGAAATTTTGTTTCCATCTCCTTGCCTGCCCACTTCACCACTCTAAACCTACACAACGCCACGCCACCCACATTTGAAGCTTGTCCGAAGTTCGCGATAGCATCACGTATCACTGGCGACAGCGTCACCACCACCCTCGTCCGGTATCAAGTGGAGGATTTCTTCGGGGTTTGATCTGAACACTCTCGACCTGTCTCGGTTGATTGCGCTCCGTCAAGAAAAAAGAAAGAAAAAAGAGCTCCAAAAGTCGGCAGGATTTGCGCGTCTTGGACGGGTATCCATCTTGTGTTCGCGACATCTCCACTCTCGACCATCCACGCGCTTGCTTTTGCATCGTTCGTGAAAGCCTCGCACCACTCCCACGTCTCGACTAAACATTTGTCGAGTCGAGAACGCGTGTTGAACTCGTTCTTTCAAGGGATTCCTTTCATTTCAATATCGGGATTGTGAGGCGGTTCTACCTTGACTGACCGAGCTCTTTGCTAATCTTGTGTCCTCATTTGTAGTATTCGGTTACGTCGCGTGTCCAGGATATGGACGGCTCTCAATACCCTAATGTCATAGGCACATCGGGTTCTAGCTATCCATCACCTGCTGCCATCTCGCCTCACCAGCTTCAAAACGGTCAGTTGCATCAGCAGCAGCAGAACGGCCATCTGGCGCAGCACACTTTGCCGCCCCTGCAACCGCATACCAATCCTGCTATGCACTCGGTATACAACAGCCATCCTCATACCCCTCGAACTCCTGGCACCCCCAACCCTCCGACGCCATCGAACAACATGAGTAACTACCCTCCTCCCCAAAATGGCCCGCCTCGAGGCTATCCCCAGATGATGGGCGGTTACAACCCACCTCATCAGGGGTATGGAACCACCTCCTCCATGATGCCTCAGGCCTCGGTGGCTCAATCCCACCAGCAGGCTATTGCTCCGGCACCTGCATCGCGTCCCCCTGTTTTGCGCCCCATGCCCGCAGGTGGTGTAATGCCCCAGAGCGGTATCTCTTCGCCTTACGCCCAGAGCCCACTCATGCCCCAGCAGTCAATCCTGCAGGACAGTGAGCAGCCTACTCACGTGGTTGGTTCCCAAGGTCGCCGTGGCATTCTGCCCAGTGCCCCTGGCCGACCCGCTGCTCCCACTGGCGCTGGTGCTTCTAAGAACACTGTCATCCCCCAGAAGGACGCAGATGGCAAGTTCCCTTGCCCGCATTGCACTAAAACCTACCTCCACGCGAAGCATCTCAAGCGCCATCTTTTGCGCCGTAAGTACTCAATCTGCCATGCCTTTGCGCGTGCGGAAGAAAGACGCTGACGTTGGACCTAGATACCGGCGACCGCCCTTACATGTGTGTGTTGTGCCGCGATACGTTTTCCCGAAGCGATATCCTCAAGAGACACTTCCAGAAGTGCTCCATCAGACGAGGAAATCCTACAGGGGCGAGCCATCTGTCTCACCCTCAAGCCCACGTTAAGAAGCATGCTGCCGCTCAGCAAAAGGCCCAGGAAGGTGAAATGAACCAAATGAACGGCTTGAACAGCATGCAGGGAGACAATGTTGTCCACCCCTTTGGAATGGTCCAGATGCAAGACAACATGTCCAACATGCCCAATGACCAGAACCAGCTTTCGAGATCTAGCAGCATCAGCCGCATGGATGACCAGCAGAACCGCGACCGACGCAACATGACAAACAACGGGTCCGTCTATGGCAACGACGTTCAGGGAACCATGGCTTCCAACATCAACCCGCAACTCGCCAGCTACAACATGCCTCAAGGCCAGAATGGCATGCCTATGTTCGGAGGATCCAACAATCCCCAAGGGCCCATTGATTGGGCCCTGTTCCAGCCTGGTGCGCAAGATACCTACGTCAATTCGTTCCCACCTCCTAATCTTGGACAGAATCAGATCGCAACCAAAGCAGACCCGCATAACGGCGAAACCGAGAGAGCCGCCCCGAACGACCTCAACGACCGATCACTCTTCTTCTCCAACTGGGGGACCCCGCCTACTGTCAATGACCCTTACCAACATCTCTCTAATCAGATCCAAACTTTTTTCTACCCTCCTGGCACTGTCGTTACCTCCCAGACGGCCGGTGTAAACGCCTACTTCTCGCCAACCAACATAAAAGATTTCCTCGAAAAATATACTCACTTCCATGTCCATTTCTCATTTCTACACATCCCGACCTTCCGCATTCTCGATGCTTACACGGGCCTCATCGCAGGCATGTGCTGCGTTGGGGCTTGCTATTCTGACCGTGTTACGCCGGCACAGGTTCGAGACATGATGAACTTCGTCAAGGTTGCTCTTGAGCGCGATTCTGGCCTCTTCTCTGGCGGAGTCCAGTCCAATCCTACTCAGAACGAACAAGGCAATGACAAGTTACAGATAGAAAAGCTGCAGGCTCTTACCCTCTTGATTGCTCTATTGGTTTGGAACGGCACGCCCATCCAGCGAGAAAGCGCAAGACATCTATTCCCTCAAGTTGCTGACATTGCGCGCCGTTGCGACCTGCTGCGAGTATCGTCTAGTTCTTATCTCTACAGCGTCCTTCATCAGCCGCACATGAACCTGCAGACCTACCGCCCTGAAGATTTTGATTGGAACGTCTGGACTGAGCAAGAGCGCCGAATTCGTCTGATGCACTTGATTTACTTGTCTGATGTGTCTCACGGTCTGTACTTCAATAGCCCTCCTCAATTTGATGTGTCCGAAATGCGTATTCCTCTGCCGGCTGATGACGCTGCCTGGGAGGGGCAGACGGCGATGGAGTGTGCTGAAGCTCTTCACTTGTACGGATCAGACGCAGCTAAGACTCGGAACCCCGATGGCTCTCAGCGAAGCAAACAACCGGAACTTGACCTCGCCGTCAGAGCTCTGTTCCACGAGTCCTATCAAATTCACCCTGGAAGCACCAACCTTTATGGAAAGTTCATCCTCATCCACGCTCTCCTGGCTCAAATCCGTCGTGCGCAAGTTGACGGCAGCCTCGCTGCCCTCAACGGAGTATCGACGCCGCTGTCCCAGAACGATTGGGTCATGAAGCC
Source organism: Apiospora arundinis (assembly GCA_039105305.1). Taxonomy (NCBI): domain Eukaryota; kingdom Fungi; phylum Ascomycota; class Sordariomycetes; order Amphisphaeriales; family Apiosporaceae; genus Apiospora; species Apiospora arundinis. The sequence goes on from JAPCWZ010000004.1 coordinate 4,364,038, forward strand.
AGGCTCGGCACCTCCCAGTGCTGCTGGCAGTGCCAACAACAGCGGTAGAGCTACTCCAGTTTCTGGGTTGAACCAGGGCATCTCACCTGGGGCCTACAAATCTCTCTCGACTGCATTGGAGAAGTTCAAGTCAAATTGGGATATGGACATGGCCATTCAATTTCCGCCATCTGTTCAAAGTCCTCGCCGCTACGGTTTCTGTCGCGACGGCATCCACTTCTTCTGGTTGGCGAAGTGGATGGCGAAGAATGGCAAACATTCCGATCTTCAGATGGCTCCCGATCAGCGCATGGGTCATGTCATGCATCTGCTCAAGTCAGTTAAGAGTTGGGTGATGTCAGACGGTGCCTCCCGTCGTGAGGAACTGGGTTCTGTCGGCGATATCGATAATGACTACGGCGTTCACGATCTCACCCTCAACATGGCGAGTCTCTTCCGACCATTGCCGCAGGTAGTGGACTCGCCCAGTATCCAATCTGTCAAGACTGAGATCTGAACGTGGTGTCTACTATCATCCCTTGAGTTTCGATGGCGACTTCATCAGCATTCGGCGGCGTTTTTCATTTTCCTCTTATTACGGACGGCTTTCTTTTTACTTTGGAACAATGTTTCCATCCTTTAACTTGCATCGGACTGGCATGACGGCGGCATCTTTGCTTTGCATTTTCCCTGGCGTGGTTGCGAAAGATAGACAGGCTTTGACTTCTGCATTAGACTCGACACATAGAAAGGGTTAGGGGGTATTGTGGTTTTTGTCCCTTGATCAGGGGATATTTACGAGAGTTGACGGTTCATGTTGACGGAACGGTGGCTCCTTGGAATTCTTTGCGATGGACTGACGAAAAAAAGAGCTTGTGTCGAGGGCGTTTACTCATTATTATCACACGTGTATTTAACGTTCTCATGTTTAGAAGATGGCTAGAAACCAGAATTCGATACGTACATGACCGACGATTGTAGTCTCGCGCTCATTGGTGCTGTTTTACTGTAGAACAAACGATAAATCGTCCCCTGGGCTTGCAAATGTAAAGACATATTTCCTCGAATTCATCATTGAGGAGGCATCGCAGCTCAGCCCACTTGATAGATGCCTGGACTATGGGACGAAAGCGCGAAAGAACCCCTTCGCGTTATCTCCATTCAGGAGTCGAAGTTGGCATGCGTGGTCCTACTTTTTATTACAACCTGTATTTTGCTTATCTTATACGTCTTGTCCTCTTCAGTGTACATGCACACAATCGGAAATTTTCCCGAGTAACAAGTGCCAGGAGCGGACGGGCGGCCACGGTCGCAGCTTCGGAGAGCATGCCCAGACCCGTGTCGGCAGCTAGAGCATATATCTTCCTCTTGCGCATGACAATAGCATACAAGGGGAGACATCACTCTGTTAACCATATCTCGCCTCGAGCATAATCATACGAGTTTGACTGCATTTTAATTACTCTTGAGGCTGATGGCGGCCGCGTAGAGTGGAAACACGAGTCTTTGACTGACTGTATGTGTCAAGTGTTATTATAAATACTTACACAGTCATAGGGACATGTGAGAACAGGGAGAGGCTGTAATCTGTAGCTGTAGGATGACTTGCTCACTACTCACATGCAGCGACTTGACAATATTACTGGGATATCATGGCACACGCTCATATATAAGCTCCCCTTCTGGGTCATTGTACGTGAGAAAGGGCCTGTAAATCTAACAAGCCAAGCAAAGTTCGGAGCGCCATGCTGACACGATGGGTTTCATCCGGATAATATGTATCTGTGTCGGGTAAAGGATATCGGCCGGCACGATGGTAGATCATGCCCAAGCATACAAAAATAGGCTTACCATCTCATCAAGTTCGTTTTCTTGCCCCCCTTTCTTCTTCCTGCTTTGCGTACGAATGCGGGCGGGCAACCCCTCCAGGGTCGGCAGGTAGCACGGGAAAAGACGAAAAGGGCCTCACGCGTAAAAGTTCAGTCAGCACCAGCTTGGCCGTCTATGTGTGGCCCAGGTTTGGAGGTCATGTAAGCCATCGTGCGAGTCTAAGCTGCACGTCTTCTTGGGCAACCGTGCCACATGACGCTGTTTCCATCAGTTGATCAGTCGATTGGACCTGCCGTGACGCCGGGCAGAAGCTGCGCATTGTCGGAAAGAGGCAGGCCAGGCTCTGCGCGCCGCGCAGTGTTATATCACCGGTGCGAGTGAGCGAGAGCTCGCGGCCGACCGCACATGATGGGGGAAAAGTGGCACTTGTCGAGGACATGTAAAGAAACAGGCGCGCGCAATGGGTAAACGAAGCAGCAGTAGTACTATTACTCAAGAACATGCAAGCCGTCCGACTCCACGGCAGTGATCCATGACGAATGCAAGCTCAAGGGAAGGGCGATATGTAGGTCTTTCCAGCATGGTCTTATCGGAGATGTATGTAGAGAGATCTCTTTCAGGCTTGTTCGGCAACTCTGGAGGCAGGTAGGTAAGGCCGAGTTGTCGTTGGTTGGACGAGCTATGAATTGGGGATGCAACAACGTTCCACAGCACCTGCAATGTGTGGATGACAGAGGCAGCCAGCAAGCGATGGGCCGAAATTGACGAAGATCGATGGCCTGTCGGAGCCTGACAGTGGACTGGAGTTATATGCAATCAATCAAAGGGGGTTTGATTGTCGATTGGTATATGACGTGGGGCAGATGATTAATGAGGCTTCACCGCCTGCTGCAAAACCCCCCTGAATTGGTGGATATAGCAACGCAACGCACGAGGATAGAGTCAGAGAGAGAGAGAGAGAGAGAGAGAGAGAGAGAGAGAGAGAGAGAGAGAGAGAGAGAGAGAGAGAGAGAGAGAGAGAGAGAGAGAGAGAGAGAGAAAGCGCGTGAGCGAGAAATCGAGAAATCGAGACGGCTGGTCCCCAGTTGCCCGTCGCACACGGCTCACCGATCTTTGGTGGTCGTGTCGTCGGCGTTGTTGTTGCTGCTGCTGCTGCTGCTGCTGCTGCTGCTGCTGTTGCTACTGCTACTGCTATTGCTGCTGTCTCTGTCCACTGTGACAATTCTGGGGGCCAATTGGCTGAGACGAGCCTTTTCCTCGTCGCTGGCTTTGAAGCCGTACTTTTCCTCTGCGCGATCGGACAACTGCAGGCCGACGACGCCCCAGGCCAGCAGGCCAAGACCTACACCCAGGCGCGTGCGTGGGGACAAGTTCCGGAACGATCTTTTTGTTTTGCAGGTTCATGTCAGAAGTTTATAGAGAGATTCTAGAAGGAGTGGAGGCCACTTACTGCAAGACCGACATTTCGTTTCTTGTTTGCCCGGCTCACCTTGCACGAAACAATTTGGGTGGATGGGGTCGGGATTCTCGGTGAGCGTGAACGGGCGGGCGGGCTGTCTGGCTGGCTGGCTGGCCTTGGTTGCTTTGTGTGAGAGAAGGTGTGTGAGATAAGCGTTGGCCTCTGGCGGAAAGGGAGGGATGGGACGTGATAGGCCCCTGCAGGACAAGACTAAGAAACGGGACTGGATCAGATAGTCGGTGTGACTGTGACTGTGACGGAGACAGAGAGAGGCTCTCGGCAGACTGGCTGCTGGCTGATGGTAGCTGGTGAATCTCTCTCCCAGGATCTGGGTAGGTTAGTGTGGTAACAAAAGTCGATGCGACCGACCGACCACGCGGCACACAACTACTACTTGAACCACTGGCACTAACTCAACAATGCTGGCGCGTGATGTTCCCTACTGCCCCGGTGGCAGTCTGGCAGAGAGAAGGATGCGACGGAAGGAGGGACGAAAAAGAACCCCCGGCCATTAAAACTGGGAGTGTTGCTGGGATCAAGCGAATCACCACGTGGAGTAGAAGGATGGATGGGTACTACTATAGCTAGAGGGCTCTAGAGGCTAGGGTATATGCTTCTCTGCATCTGCATACAAAGGAATAGGGAATAGGCGATGCCGGCAGAACCAAACTACTACCCGTCAATAAGTCGGCTAGCCATGTAGCCATGCACCCTGTATGTCGGCCCTGTGTGTCCCTGTGTGTCCCTGTGTGTCCCTGTGCCCTCCTCCCAGAGGCGGTCCTATTGCTGCTACTCGCTACAGATCAGTGCCGTGTTAATGCAGGTACTTGCAACCCCTTCCCTTTTCCCTCATGCTCTCTATCCCGCCTTTTGCCCTCCGTCCCCATAAGCCCTCCATGTCCATTAATGCCCGTGGCCTGTCTCCATGGTCTACTGCCACGTCAAAAGGAAATAGTGGAAAGGCAGAACAAGCGATATGCAGAAGAACCTTAGAAGATACCCAAGGTTCGCGACTACTGCTGTTCACCTCCCTACCACTTTACCTTAGGCTTTATTTACTGGACCGACATTAGATTCCCGTACCCATACCCATCCATACATACCTATCCATACCTACCGGTCAATAGGTAAGTAGGTAAAAGCTGGATGCTAGTCACAGTATTGTAGGTGTAGGTGCATGTACCTAACTCCTCATTGCAATTCCATGTCAACCCAGTCAACCCAGTCAACATGCTTCCAAGCTTTTTTTTTTTTTTTTTTTTGCTTACCGCCTTATTGGGAATGCTCAACAACATGCATCCCCAGCTGGCGTAAGCTTCACTACATCCCGTCATAGCTACCAATTACCTACGTCCATGTACGCAAGTGCAAAACTTGTTATCCCCCAGGGTGAGAGCGAAAAAAACAAACCAACTGCGAGGGAAAAAAAACACACACACATACATTATACCCTGGCCTAGCCGACTATTTGGTTTTGAACCGAAATATCCACATGGCATGGTAGATGTGTCTCACCCTCACCGACAGAACGAGAATACATGCCTCTCAGCTTGTCAAGGCTATCGTATTGCGAAGAGGCTTGGTGCAGAAAAGCATGACTGTTTTCTAGTCTCTCCGCCACTTTGTCTCGCTTCCTTTTAAATAGACGGTCACCATCCTCCCCCATCACCCTCTCTGCCCATCTAATAACCCGCTACTACGCTACTACTACTACTACTACTCTAACTGGCTTTCCTATTATACGTACATGCATACATACACATAGACTGGTTCTTATTATTAGATTTCCTCGCTGTCGGCAGCAATTGTCTAATCGTGGGGGGTTTCACGCCAAACATCGAAACACATCATCATCTCCAGGCCATTTTCTTTATTTCTTCGGCTTACATCTATCTATCTGTCTGTCTGTTTGTCTGTCTAGGTATCTATCTGCCTATCTGCCTATCCGTCGGGTCGCCCCTCGCCCCCTCTGCCAACCTACCCTCATCGGCCGTTGGTTGTAATTGCTATTTTTGGACCCCACCACCATCCCCCCTTTGGACGAAACAAAAAGAAGGGCGGCCACCTCATCTTAATTCCGAGACTCCATGGAAGCCTTACCGGTCGAGCTGCTGCGGCTCATCTACAGCTACTGCGATTTCCCATCCACCAAAGTACTTCGCGAGGTCAACTCCACCTTGGCCAATGTGGGCTACGAATACTTGTTGTCGCCCAGCTTCACCTGCCTGAGCTATCGGAATGACATAGACCGTCTTCACAACATCGCCTTGCACCACCAGCTGAGGGGCAGTATTGAGACGGTTGTCATCAACCTTTCCGACTTGGATGATTATGATGCCCGGCACGCTGCCTATGGCCGCCACTTCCTTCAGCTCCCGGAGGACCGTTCCGATGTGCTCAGTGCCGCCTTTGTCGAGTTCGAGAAAATCAAGCTCGGTCGCAAGTCGCTGGCCCAGTTCCACACGCGCCGCGACGACCTTCGGGAGGCCCTGTCATCCCTTCCGAACCTGAAGCATGTCGAGGTCACCTTCACCCAATGTCCCCTCGACAACCAAATTTTGCGCGAGGTATATGAGGTGCCCGGCTGCAGGAGGATGAACCGGCAAGCGGCCTACCAAAACCTGGAAGCTATCATCTTCGCTCTGCACAGCGTACGGCTCTCCTCTTTCACCGTCGACCGGTTCCCCTTGGAGATTTTCAAGATTCCCGACCAGCGCAGGCACTGGTTCCTTCACGCAAAGTCCTTTGCAAGCTTAAAACGCCTTAATTTAACCATAGACCCATCTGGCTTGCAGGGCCCGGCCTCGGCGGTCAAGGCCGTTAATGGTTTGGGCTGGCTGCTGCAGCTGCCCAAGGACTTGCAGCAGCTCAAAGTCGCGTTCCACCCTTACAACAGCTGGGACTCCAAATTCGTCCTCAACTTCCGGGAGATGTTGAATGGCTTCCGGTATACCCAGCTGACCGACCTGGCCCTCGAAGGCGTCTCGTGCGAGGAGGAGGATCTCCGGGATTTCTTGGTTATGCACGCCGATACCTTGACCCGCCTGCGCCTGGGTGGCCGTGGGCTGGCGAAACCGTTCTCGGCCTCAACTGGAGGAGTCCATCTGCACGAAGGCACGTTCAAGTCGCTGTTCACCGCGCTACGGGCCAAAATGACGAAGCTGGAGCGGGTACACCTGGAGGGCATATTCGAGTGCGAGCCCCACGGCTTCTCGTCTCACGAGTCGTACAACTTTTACCCACTGACGGACGAGTCTTGGGAGCCGGTACCACGCCCGGGCTGGGTTCGCGCCGACCGAAAGACGATCAGCTGCCAGCCGTTCGAAGAGTACGTCCTCGTTGGCGGGATGTACCCCGGAACGCTTCTGGCCCAGCAGGACGACTGATGGAAGCCGGCAGTAATGGGTCAGGGGAGCTTGGGGAATGAGGTGGAGGGTCTCTTGGATTGTCCGGCAAGGACATAACTACGAAGGTCTCAACGTGTCGCTGAGGCGGAGTGTCATTACTTGACGCGCACCCCATATGTGGTATATCCATACATGAGCGGTGAGGACCAAACAGGCAGACGGCATCGCCGGGATACAGCCAACTCTCAATTATGGATCATGTCAAGCGGAGTTATTTTGTTTTCGACGCTCATACCCTTCTCTTTCCTGTACCATTACGAACAACGAAGCATGGCATTTAGGCGTTACTTCTAATTTTCGGCAACCCCGCCTGGGATGGTCATGAGGCGCAACTCTTCTTGTTTTCGATGAGGATGCATTTGCTCCTCGGCTTGCCCTACGGGTACTTAGATAGGGTTTTGTTATCACCGAGTTTGAGGCATGAGAATGAATGAATGAATTACAAATTTATAATTATACCAATACCGCTGCCACTGCTGACGACGAACCATGAATGATCTTCCCGCTATCATAAGGGTTCTTGACTAGTAGCCTCAAGTGTCACTTGTCTTATCCACTCATTCCGCCGCATCACTGCAGTCCGTTGGGTACTAGACCCCTGAGAACGGCTTGATTCCGTTCGTGACCACCTGTTTGTTGGGAGGTGTGAGCTGTGTGTGTGAATGACTGCATGAATCGAGTGTATGGCTTACTCTACAGTCTACGGCAGATCGACGCGAGGCGAATTGACCGTCCTAACACATTATCGACTAGAGATCGTGTCAAGCCGCATGAATGTTTATTCCCTTAAGTTCATCGGCCATCCCTTAGTGCAAACCGCTAGACTTGACAGCCTGAGACATTGGCAGGATATATTGCTCTAAACAGTGGCCCGTTTTCTCTATCCGCATTTGCGGGGCAGGGTGCTAATTGGCACCTTTTCGATATTGCAAATCATCTTGGAGCTTACTGGTGTAAAAGAAGAAATCCCGACGGCATGTATACCTCTTAGTAACAAACAGGGTCGTCGTGGGCCACGAACTCCGGCATCCTCGGGACCTCCGCTTTTTTCTTTTTCTTCTTTTTCTCGTTCCCAGTCAGTCAGAACATTTGAATCAATTTTTTTCCCCCTTGAGCCCCATCTGCCAATTTGCCCATGATAGCTCACAGTCTCCTGATGGACGATGACGATGGACTGGGTGATGTGGCCGCGTAACCCACCGTCGGAGACGCAAGGTGTTGAACCTTGATCTCCGTTGCTGTACATGAACCGAAGGTAACCCAGAACTTGGAAAATGCAAGTTTTCGGTGTTGCATGCCATGCTGATCAGTCGGCTCAGAGACTGGGGTAATCATCGTTCCGGGGACCATAATGGCCCGGTATTATGATATCCAGGTACAGTGAGGAAAAGGAACGAAACTAGAAAGCCCAGGGGCCAAGGGGAAAAAAAATAAGAAACGCGCATGATGATTAAGTAATTCGGAGTCGCTCAGACCCGGAGGGTTCTTTCAGCAACCTCCTCCACTCGAGCTGCTCGGTGGGTTCGTCGGCGCATCCTCTCGTGGTGGTAAGGTATGGACTAGCACTGCTAGCATGCATTTCTGGGGTAGACCTTGTCGCGAAAAAACAGAGCCGCTTGAGCGCGTGTTGCTGTGCGTGCTCGGCGGTGCTCCTCTCTTGTCTGTCTGGAATGTGGATGTGGATTGAGAGGACGGATTGGATTGTGGGTTTTAGGAACCCATGGGTATGGGTATCATCCATTGGATGGAGGACGGGTGGATGGATGGATGGATCTTTGTATCGCGTTCTAGCAAGATTGCAGGCCGGAAGTTTGCCCAACCCACGGATCTAAGACGTGTTTCTGAACCACGTAGCACTGCTACTACAAACATGGGAAGGGTATTGCCATCGGCCCCGGAGCGGAATGTCGTATCACGATGCACCCCAAGATGGTGCTCCTAGACTAACCGCCTCTAACTAAACCGTCCAGATGTTTATTATTGTTGAACCTGCAGCAAAAGAGCTTTGTGGCCTGGTATGCATACACACACTTGGCGTGTACGTGGATATGCGTAAGTATTATAATCCCCTTATTGCAAGCTAGCTACCGGCCGGCATATACCACCGTCGCTACTGCACTGTATAAAGGTTATAGTAGATCGCTCCTATAAACAAGCTCGCATCCTACATCTTTCGTCTCCAGTGCCGAATGGGGGGGATCTTGCCAAGAATGCAGGATAGGGGAGCCCTGATTCTACATCACATATGTACTTGCAAAGACAAAGATCCCCTTTTGGTTTCTATAGGTGCCTTATTTTTTTATTTTTATTTTTAAATATGTTTTCCTTTTCGTACTTGCCAAAGTGGCAAATCCAAACGAGGGGCTCTACACGTTGACTGTTATGTAGGAAAAAAGGAGAGATCCGGAAGTGGCCACTGCTACACATCCCACACACAGCATGCCGCGAGAAAGGAGGGGCGGAATTGGCTATGTATGTATGTGTGTAAATTTGCGTGTGTGGATGGGATCAAAAGGAAGGAATGGCCAAACGGAACCAAACCATGCTCACCTGGTCAAGAGCCCCCCCCAAAAACATAATGAGCCTGAGACACAAAGGGACGCCATCGCGCGTTTTTCGAGATGAGCAAGTTCGAGTTGTCACACAACCCGTAATATGTCAATTTGAGGCAGTTACGCCTTGCTGTTCTAGTTTATTGGCTGCTCTCATCGACATCGACATCGAGGTCGACATCGGCATCGCTTGACTCGACTCGCTCGTATTGCGTAGTAGTAGTAGTAGTGGTAGGCTATGTACCTTATGTAGGTAGTCACGTTGGCTCCCCGGATGGCATGGAACCATCTTATGATCAAGTTGGCCAGCATCTCTAATACAGACAGCCAGACAGCATTGACTGAAAGACAGATACAGTACAACATGATGGCCCGAAAGCAACGGCTAGGTCAGTAAGTACATCAAACGTAGCATCTTAACCCTTAACCTACCTCAAGGGCATGGAGCGAACGAACGAACTCACAGTTGGCTCAACAAAGTTTCGGCAAACTCTCAGATGGGGGAGTTATTATCTCACATTCCCAACCCCTATCATTCATACAGTACGACCTGTCAATACCTTTTTTCTCACGTCTGCTATCTGAAACCTCTGTGCTGCCCAAGCTGGTGTTTCCTTTCTCCTGCATTCCCCGCATCGGATACGGTTTGTTGCCGGTGTATGTATGCTATTTACATGTACGTGGGAGGAATTAACTGTTCGTCGTCGCACATGGCCTACCGATAGGGACCTACTTACTGTAGGTACTGCAAACCGAGCGCGCAGGAAGCCTAGGGAGCCTAGGGAGCCTAGCAGGCCCAGCAGCAGGCCCAGCCGGCTAGGCTGGCTGCCTGTCCATCCATCTATTTCACACAGCGGGTCCCACCATGACCCCCGTCGTACATCCCTCGTTCCTGGGTCTAAAATTTTAATTCATCATGGCCGATTTGATTGGGCCAGGCGCAACCACATCAACGAAACAAGAAATAAGGACCCCATCCCAAAAGCCCGTCATCCCCTTGTGCCTTGTGGATAGAAACGATGGAGTGCCCCTCCCCTGTCTGTCTAAGCCTACTGCTACTTGTACGATATAAACAGTCTGCACATTGCGGGCAGCATATTGCTTCTTCTGCTGTACATACATAGGTTACATACTTGCCTGGCTGTTGGTCGTTTGTTCGCCCCAATTTTGCATAGACCATACCAGGTCGACCAGCGTGTACACAGCAGGCGAGCCCCGAGTGGGAGTGGATATGTGCTGCTTCCCAGGTAAGTAGGTACACGTATGCAATGTAGGAGGTATCATATGGTATGCCAGGCACGGAGGCATGGTTTGAACTGAACTACTGGACAAGAGCGAGACCGAGACCAGACGAGACGAGACGTGAGAGAGACCCTTTTAATTATCATTAATCTTTGCTGGGGCTGGGGCTAGGCGGGCTGGGTGTTGGCCGCTACGCTACGCTACGGCGATACCTAACGGGCAAAGCTTTTCCAAGTTGGAGCCGGGCTAGCAAGGCAGGCAAGCATGGTGCATGGCATGGCAAGCAGTCATCAGAGCACTGAGTACCTCCCTCGTGCTGAGGTCTCTAAGTCTCTACATTACGTTAAAAAAGAAAACTTGAACTTGGGGACTTGGGACTTGGGACTTGGTCCTCCTCCCATCGAACGTTCAATGCGGCAATGCCACATGCAATACATACACGCACGCATCGGCTTCCTTGCTGCTTGCAGCTGCAGCCTTCCATCTTTCCCATCCTACCTATTCCTCCCCTCGCTCCCTCCCTCCATCCTTCTTTAACCCACCCGGGCCTGTACACTCCTGTACGCTCACCAACCACCCCTGCGCTTTCCTTGTCTACTTACTAGGGCGCAGGCCCAGTCAAAACGTCACTCCCGCGCGAACCGTCATTCTTCCAATCGTTCGTTGTTCCCCTCCTCCCAACAACGGAATCCGACTTCTTGCTCTCCTTCCTATGTAATTGGGGGCCGGGCCGGGCTTGCTCAAATACCAGCTTTGTAATTTCACCAACCCTTTCGATTGAGCGGATCCGGAAGCAACAACTCTTTCTACTATTATACACTTTGTCGCCGTGGCTACGCCAAGCCAACATAGGTTGTCGGGCAGTTGACGCCGACCCTCGCCCACAATCCCGACTCTCTCATAATGCAGCGGGTTTCGGCCCTGCTGCCGTCCTGGGACCGGTCATCAAGGAGCAGTGCCGGATCGACAGGCAAGAATAGTCTCGACAAGGTCCGTGGATGGGCGGATAAGATCCCTGCCTCCAACAACCGCCTGAGCAGCTCGCGATATGGCCGCGAAGCTTTCTGGGCCGGTACCCTCGACAAGGAATGCGAAAAGGCCGCGCGCATTCTCCAGGCCTTCTGTCGTATGACCGCCCGCCGCTTCCCTCAGCCTTGAGAGTTAACCACTGACATATCATGTGATTAGGCGAGGGCCTCGTGGCACCCGATGAGCGCCCCAGCAGTCCTTCGACAACATCGAGCAACCAGACTACGAATCAAGTTTTAAAGAAGATACCGCCGCGAATAATACAGAATGCCGTGGGCTTGGCCGTATTTACTTCGATGCGCTCCGGGTTATGGTCTTCGACCGGCTCCGGTGGCAGTGGCATTCTGATAGCTCGCAAGTCGGACGGGACCTGGTCGCCTCCATCCGGCCTGATACTACAAACGGCGACGCTCGGTTTCCTACTTGGCGTCGACGTGTACGACTGTGTTGTAGTCATCAACACTTTTACCATGTTGGAAGCCCTCGGCCGACCAAAAGTGGTCCTCGGGACGGACGTTGCGATGACGGCCGGGCCTCTGGTCTCGTTGGGACTGTGGGAAAACGAAATACGGGTTACAGATTTGAGCGACACAGTATTCACCTATGTGAGATCAAAAGGGCAACTGGCAGACGTCAAGCTGGAAGGAACCGTGCTGAACGAGAGAACCGATGAGAACGAACGGTTCTATGGAAACACTTTTAGTGTTCCCAAAATCTTGGCTGGTGACGTGAATCAAAGCCTGCCACAGCTCAGATCTTTGACGGAGATGCTTAAGGCCGCCGAGGGTCGCACGGATTATGACGCCAGTCTCCTGGAACAGTTGTCCACCCAACCCGCGCCCAGCGATGCGAGTATTGAATCACCAGGTAGCGCATCCTCCCTTGCACCAATATTTGGCATTCCAGACATGGACGACCCCGACCCTTATGGGGTCTTAGCCCTGGAAATGGCAGGGTTGGAGATCCGCGAAGCAGGCAGCAGATTGAGGCCAGACAGCAGTCAATTCGAATTCTGCCCCAGTCCCTCGAGCTCAGTCTTCCCAAGGGCTGGTCGTCGTAGTGTCGACACCTACTCGTTGACAAGGAGTAACAGGGGTAGCTACATGTCGAGCAGGACCATGGCTACCGAGCGCAGCCACCTGACAGATGCTCAGACGCAGACTGATGTCAACACGCCCAACACGACACCCAGTCCAGAACAAAGCGAGGACGGACACACTAAGGACCAAGAGGTGCACAAAGAGCCAGAGGAGGTTGATTACACCAAAATTGATATCAGTTCTCTTCGAAAACTCTCGGCCTTCCCGGATCTCGACGAGCCTATCGTCTTGACAACAAGCCCAATAAAGGAAGAAACCCTGGATATCCACGCCAACGATCATGGCAGTCAGACCTCAACGGCACCCTCTGGGACGGAGAATGGAGCTGATGCCGACGATGAGGATGACGAGGACGATGAGGATGAAACTGATAACGATGAGGATGACGAGGAATTCGAGGACGCCGAGGAACCCGTCGTGTACGAAGTCGCGACAGCGCAGCCACCTCGAATGGCCATTGTCGCTTCCCAAGCTGTTCAGGTGAAGGGCTCCGTGGTGACGATCCCGCGGCGTGTGCCCCCGCCATTGCCCACCCGCAGCGCCGCCCGACTGTCTCGTCAGAACAAGTCGGAGTTCGGCGATGCGAGCGCGGTTAACATGGTTAGCAGCCCGCTTAGACAGGAATTCGACCTAGATCAGCCAGCCGACGAGGCTGCTACCCCCAGGGCGGACGAAACATTTGCTACCTCGCTGTCTGCGCCCAGCAGCCCCGAACAGACCGTGCAACAACAGCCTCTGGCGGAACCCACTACCGTCGAGGATACAACCACACCTACCAAGATATCTGCGAAGAGCGAACCTATTTCGCGACCTACCAGCATTACTTTGTCGAATGATGCCGAAATTGCTACGTTGGCACCGGCCAAAGAGGCTCAGAATGAGCCGAGAACGGAAGCAACTGTTATTACTGCCTGATGGCGTGTAGATATATGATTTGTTTATTTTGTTCAAGTTCAAAAGTTATGAGAAACGGACAATGGCGTTTGGAACTGGGACTATCATGCTTTCAGGAAGGGAACCAGGCTGCTGCATGGCGGACGAACCATATGAGGCGAATTCAGGACGGAGGCACATTCTCTATAATTTCGCCATTTGGAGGCAGGGCTGGCATCATGAACCGGAGGAAGAGGACCAGAACCCTTCCATGTTATTTTTTTTCTTCAACTTTTCAGGACGGAATACCCCTTTTAGCCAATCTAATTAACTAGATAATCACCTGTATATACTTAACTCGAGACGCAACGCTCTGACCCTACGGCACGTTCACTATAATGTTCACAGCTAGCTCCTCTAAAGAGAGAGCACATGAACAATGATATTATTGCCAATTTAACAAGTCTGATGTAATAAGTGTTTGGCATCTAATCTATCGGGCAAACTCAAGTATGCAATCCCATTCAATGCTGACTATGGTGGTTATGAGTAAGTAAGTAAAGTAGGATGGATGGACATGCCGGACCAATAATCATCGAGACTACCCAGCGCCACTACTGAGAGAGTACCAGCCACGATTTCCATCTTGGTGGCTAAAGGTGCTCGGGCCATCATCCGATCCATTCCCATTTGCCTGCAACTTACAGCAAAGGCAAGCACCGAAGCCAATTCGCGACAAGCGCCAACCAGCTTTCCACATCGCGACGTGACTGGCGTAACGAGGCTGATAACTCTACCAATTCACCATATCCATTATATGTGTGTACAACGTCGACGGGCAATTCCGATAATATCAACGCGCTCAATTCAAATACACTTAATCGGCGCCAGGCTTCGGTTGTCCTGAACTCCCCGACACTTCGACGAAAGCTTGACGAACTTTTGTTCTCTGCAGCTAATTCGACGGGCTGTATTCTTGAATCCTCAGCTCCAGCTCAACCGACAACCAGCAGCGACTGCGGTTCCGGAGACATTTCCGCCAAGGATACTCGAGACGAGGGTACCGGGCCCACCAGCGCATCGTAGAGTCTGCGCGAAGAACGCGTTCCACACCGGGACACGATCGCAAACAACAGTCTCGTGTCGAGCTTCTTGGTCATACGGAGGTGATTTTTGAATTGGCAACTTGAGGGCAACTTCGAGAACGAAATGTCGGGCCAGCAGGGCAAATGGAAGGAGGAGCAGGTCCTTGTGATCTGCCCCGGCAGTCAGACCACGCTGGCGCAACTAGGCTGTAATGAGCTCACGTTACCGTCGCATCGTCTCCCTACCCGCATGTTCAAGGACCCTGACACCGATGACTATCTTCCCTACCATACCTACAAGCGGAAGAAGGCTACAGCTGCCGCGAATGGTGGCGGCGACGCAGCCAAGCCTGAAGATGACGATGAATATGAATATGTTGAGGACCGTGACTCGAGCGAGGGTGCCATCTACCCCATCCAGAGAGGGCGCATCGCCAACATGCCAGCTTTCTTGGCCTTCTTGGATCACGTCCACCAACTGCTTACAACGAGCTATCACAACACCCCCATAGTGCTAATGGCCTCGCCCCAGTGGACTCGTGGCGACAACGAGATTATTGCGCGCTTCATCTTCGAGAAGACTAAGACTCCAGCCTTATGTTTGATGCATAGCGCATTTGCTGCGCAGTATGGACTTAAGTGGCTTAACATGACGGTGGTCGACATTGGCTATGAGAAGATGGATGTCTCCTGTATCTGGGACAGCAACCTTGTTGCTCACAGGAGCTTGGATTACTTCACTCCCGGCTTGGAAGCGGGCGGCAACGTCCTGACCAAGCAACTGCATGGGCTGCTGAAGGATAAGGGATTCACTCTAGAAATGTGTGAGCAGCTGAAGAAGTCTCCTCTCGCCGAAGTCTTGCCTTATGTCGCTACGGCCAAGAACTGTATGGAGCTTCCCGAAGAAGAAGTTCCGGCCGAACTCCTCGCCGTCGATGCACCTAAAATCAACGAGCCCACAATTGCTGCTCCGAGCACCGCTGTAGATGCCGATGGAATTGACGACAAAGTAGCGGATGAGGGCGTGCTTGATGTGGCCAATATCGTTACGAGCGGTAACACACGAGAGTTCCTCGCCAAAAAGGAGAAGGAGAAGGCCGAAAGGGCCAAGGCGAAGCATCGCAAGGCTCAAGAAGCCGAGGCTGCCGCTAACAGGCCGCTTCGCTTACCCAACTCCAAACGCAAGACAAACACCTTCCACTACGAGGAGACGGTTCACGAGGATGTGCAAGTCCCGCTCTCCAATGGCGCACCCAAAGTAGAGTCTGTGGCCCCGCCAGCGACTAACGGTGATGGAGCATCTGTGGGCGAAACGGCGCCCAAGGTGGAAGGAGATGCTGCCGCTGCCGCTGTTCCTGGGCCGCCTGCCCCTGAGGCTGCCCCTGCACCTCCCGCCCCTGCTGCCGAGACGACCACGGATGTCTTGCCTTTTGCTCCTGAGGCTGCCAGCTCTGTGACTGAGCGGCGAACGAAACGGATCCGCAAGGATCTTGAGGTCGGCCTAGAAAGGTTCCTCTTTGTCGAGCGCGAGTACATCGACCAGGTTGCCAGGCTCATCTACAACACAATCCAGAGCATACCCGAGTTGAGCAAACGACCGGACTGCTGGAACAACCTTGTATTCGTGGGCAATGGAAGTAGGCTGCGAGGCCTTAAAGAAAACGTCTTACAGACGCTGATCTCACGCTATCTCATATCGCCCAGCACTGCCACCATGTTCACGTCGGAGCTACCCTCTAATATGGCCACCCCGACCGGCACTGGATCGCAGACCCCTACGGGCTCCACGACGGGCTCGCTTCCTCTGGGCCAGCTGCCTCTGCCGACCACCAGCTCAGTGAACCCCTTGCTGCAAGCGGCTACCACTGCGTCGCTTGGTGTGCCGGGTGCTGCCACGGCGGACGCTCACGGTTCCCACCAGTCTCATGCCCAGACCCCCACCAGCATCAAGTTGGCCCAGTTACCGAACTACTTGCAGGACTGGGCCAAGGCCGGGTACGAAGAGGCCCACTTCCTCGGCGCTCTGGTGGCCGGTCGCCTCGTGTACTGCGTGCATCCTGGTAACGACCTGAACGATGCTCAACGTCTTTCGAGTCTCAGCCGAGTGGATTATAAGTAAGTCTGAACACATCCCCCTCTATCCTCGATAATACTCCGACGACAAGACAACCCATCCCATCCCATCCCATCCCAATCTGCCCATCATGCGTCAACCAAGGAGTTGTCTTTGCTAACCACATCTTTACAGTGAGCACGGCCCTAAAGCGGTTCGAAAGCATTGTTTGATGCCTTGAGCCTGAAAGTGAGAGGTATGGCAGTAATTGAACGAAATACTGTAATCGATCAGCCGGCAGTGTTCAATATATTTCCACCCGTTTGCAGTAAATAGAGGAAAATGTCTATCGCAAACCCCTTACTTCATGATACCCTTCCAGCGAAGCCCCCGCACGTGAAGCAGTCAGTCCTACTTTCATTTGATTTTATGGCCATACCTTTGTTGGCCATGGCGTTTTGAAGGTCACATCATACCAAAAGAGAGAGGGGGGCGTTATGGAGGAGGGGGGGGAGTAGAATGTGTCTCAGTAAAGAGGAAGGGTGATGAGAGATCAAGTAAAAGTAGGACGCATTGATCGGGTCGGTGTATTCTTTCGTGTATGATTAGATGGTTACAAGAACGTTTTGGAGGGTTTGGTTTATAGGAGAGAATATTGCACTGGACAAGTCAGCCAGCCCACAGGCTTCTCTTGTTGGTACTTGTCAAATTTGTATAATTCAAAATAAGCCAGTTTGAAGTATAAAATCCGTTGACTGTAGGTTATGGACTTCTTAGAGACGAGATTATGAAGGAGGATACAACGAGCACTAAAACAGGAGAAAGTCTATCATGGTCGCAGACATACGTATACCGTAAGTAGACCGTATCAAAGAAGTGTTTACATCTTCGTAGGTTTCAGTCCCATTGTGGCAACACAGAGAACATATAGGGGTTTAAATATTTTATGCACAATGTCTAAAGAACATTTTAGATATATTTTCCCAGTATAACTCCAGAGAACGCCATCATGAAAGTCTGAACTAGAACGTGACACATGCACTCGCAGACGTAACACCACAACATCCAAACCGTTGCGTTTACCTGCGGCTGGTCTTGCCCATCGAACGTTTGCCAGCAAACTGTAGATTGGGTTAGCATTGGTGTCAAGAGAAATAAATGGCGGATCATATCCGAAGGGCAAACTTACCAAATGCTTGGGCATGGTGGTTCCGACGTGGCGATCAGCCTCACCCTGCTTGGCCATACGGTTCATCTTACGCTGGCCCAGCTTCATCTGTCTCTCAGCCTTGTCACGAGCTGTAGCATCCGCCACACCATCCTCACGTCTGTTCGTAGCCGGGCTTCTGGCTCTGCTCTTGGATCGGAGTCTTTCACGAGGAGTCTGGTCAACATCCATGGCGTCACCATCCTCAGTACCCATACGAGATCTGGTAACCGAACGTCCACGTGTGTTGGACTGAGCACGGGCCCGAAGACCGAGATCTGTCGTGTCGACACCCAGCACGTCCAGGCCTTCCTCGAGTTCTGACAGAGGCTGCTTGACGAGCTTGCGAGGAATGACTGCGCGGTTCTTGAGAGATTTGCGCATCTTGGCCTCATTGCGGATGAGGGCTTGCTTCTCCCGGATAAGCTCGGCCTTTGTTCGGATTTGAGCTTCTTCCTCGTCATCGATCTCTTCCTCTGACTCGTAGAAGCCCTCAGCCTCAAGACGCTCCTCTTCCTCCTCAAGGGCCTGCAGCTTAGCCTCGATATCCGGGTCGACGTGGTCGTAAACGTTCTTTCCTTCGAAGATTTCGGGAATGCGGTCTTGCTTCCACTCGTCGTTCTCGAGCAGGTAATCGGCTCGGAGATCGACATTGTACACACCAGCGCCGCCGTTCTCCTCTTCGACGTCGCGAGCCAACTTCCGTCGCTCAGGGTCGGTCTTCTCGTACTTCTTCATGTTCTTGACAGCCTCGGGGATGAAGGTCTCGCGAAGACCACCCTCGGGAATGGCAACATGGATACGCTTCATGACATCTGCCAAGCGACCACCAACCTCACCCGAGTTGTTGGTTCCGGCCTTGACCTTCGCTGCGGCACGGTCTGCAATCAAGCGCTCACAGGCGGCATTCTTGACTTCTTGGACACCTTCTTGGGTGTTGCAGCTCAGTTGGAGCATCTCAACACCAGCGTCAGTGAGAAGTGCCTGGAATTCTTGGGCCGTCTCAGCGTCCAGGTCTTCGGGTCTCATGACATCGATCTTGTTGACAACCAGGAAAACGAGCTTGTTGGCGAAAAGGGGCTTCAGCGACTTGAAAAGCTCGATCTGTGCGTGGACGGAGTAACCGCACTGCTCGCTCAGGTCGAAGAAGTACAGCAGAGCGGAACGGAGATGGGCAATTGCCGTGATACTCTGAAGCTCAATGGGGCCCTTGGACTCCAGGGGACTGTCAAGAAGACCAGGGGTATCGATAGCCTGGAACCGCAGGTACTTGTAATCAAAGTGGCCGACAAAGAGCGACTTAGTGGTGAAGGCATAGGGCTCAACCTCGACATCCGCTCGGGTGACTGATTTCAAGAAACTGCTCTTGCCGACGTTGGGATAACCACAGATCAGGAGGGTACGTGTCGTGGGGTCGATGGAAGGAAGACGGCCGAGATGTTCCCGTACTTGATCCAAGTACAGCAGAGGGTCCTTGAGTCTCTTGACAAGCGTCGCCATACGACCACTGCAACGAAAGAGTAAGTATGAGCTTATGTCGACGGCTTCTCGCTTATGGAGCAATATTGAGGCTGGGGAAGCACTTACAGCGCGGCGCGCTTTAGCTGTTTGCACTGGTACAGCGACTGAGCATATTTAATCAGGCGGACGTAATCGCGGCTGATGGTCTCGACAAGATGCTTCGCGGTAGAACTTTTTCATTGTCAGAATTCGCCTAATCATGTAATTGTTGGGTTACTCACATTTGACCCAAAGAGATCTTAAGATGGTCTCGCGAGTACAGAGTGTTAAGCCTGGCAATCAGATAGTCAGCGAACGAACAGTTTGTTAGCAGACACAGGTTCAGCCTTCCTCTACTTTCGCAGAGCTGAACCTGGGGAACGGAAATTGGCACGTACAGATCAGCGTGGAATGGGTGAATATCGGCCAGGCGCGGGAAGCCATTGAGGATAGCATCGAACTGAAAGCGAAGGTGTGAGCGTCAAATCCGATAAGCAGGCATTTTTCGTCTTTTTCGACTTTTCGTATGCCAGATGCGCTCGTAGACATTTGATGTCTAATGCGCATCATGGCGAGTTGGGAGAGTGCAAAGGATTTCCCCGTACCTTTTCGCTGCATGTCTCCTGTGTGAATTTGACTTTGCGGGTGTAGAAACCTCGGATACGACTGATCTTGAAGCCGGATCGGATCTGGGTCGGGAGTCGGCGCTGAGTGCGGCTCAAGACGATGTCGAGGAACTCCTGGCTCGTGGGCACCGGAGCGATCTTTGCAGCAAAAGTTAGTATCCAAGCTGAACGGCGGTAGCGACAGCAGCGGCGACACCATCAGCCGCAATGGAGTAGCAATGCAGTCGCCGCCGGGGTTTTTCTTGGGGCGCACTTACGTCCTTCCAAGTGGTCTTCATCTTGACTGTTGATTGACTCGACGTGCCGGAAATCGAGTGATGTTGGATTGGTCGGAAGGGGGGAGGGCGGCAGCAGAGTGGTGGTCTTTTGTCTTGAATGGGCTGCGCCTGATAAGTGCTGCTACCGACTGACTGGTAGTACGAGAGTCTATCGTGTATACGGGTGTATGGGTGGTTTTGCCTCCACGGAAATTTTTGGCGGTGAGGGTCGGCAGGTATCCCCAATCAGATTTTGATTTTGCGCACTTTAACCCCGCTGCTGCCCACTGATAAGTAAATGGGAAAGTGGGCTTCCCCCCCACCTAACAGACTCGATTCTGGACCCCACCTCGACTTATACATCAGCGTCAAGACGGATCAAAGTTGGTGACATGAGGTGGATGAGCACCGGAGCCGGAGGGGGGAGGGGACGAAAAGATTGTCCTTCTGGAATTTGTATATTAGCATTGTCATAAATCAGAAATCATAAAACAGCTGAACAGCCGAAGGTCTCTCTGGCTCTTCTATTCTCTCGCTCTCGCTCTCGCTCTCGTCTGTCCTATAGAAAAGCAACAAGCCAAAGGTTCACACCACTAATCAATTGCACACACTCACACTACCTACCTAACTCACCATGTCCCTCGAATCCTACAAGGAGACCTTCCTCCAGGCCGCCCTGCGCGGCCGCTGCCTGCGCCTCGGCACCTTCGAGCTGAAGTCGAAGCGCATCTCGCCCTACTTCTTCAACGCCGGCGACTTCTACCGCGCCGACCTCCTCTCGGCGCTCGCCACGGCCTACGCCCACACCATCCACTCCCAGTTCTCGTCGTCTTCTTCGTCTACCGACCTGCAGTTCGACGTCATCTTCGGCCCGGCCTACAAGGGCATCCCCCTCGCCACGGCCGCCACCTTGGCCCTGTCGCAGCTCGACCCGGCCCGCTACGGCGCCGTCGAGTACTCCTTCGACCGCAAGGAGGCCAAGGACCACGGTGAGGGCGGGTCCATTGTCGGCGCCCCGCTCAAGGGCCGGCGGGTCCTCATCATCGACGACGTCGTCTCGGCCGGCACCGCCAAGCGCCAGGCCATCGACAAGATCCGCGCCGAGGGCGGCGTCGTCGCCGGCATCGTCGTGGCTCTCGACCGCCAGGAGACCCTGCCCGACTCCCAGGGCAGCGCCATCGGCGAGCTGCGCCGCGAGTACGACATCCCCATCGTCGCCATCCTGAACCTCGAGGACATCATCCACGGCCTGAAGTCCGGCGCCTTTGCCACAGAGGACCAGCTGAAGGCCATCGAGGAATACCGCGCCAAGTACGGCGCCAGCGATTGAGAGCTTCGTTTGTTTTGGCAATCTACTATAAGACCACATTTGATATTGGGTGCGCAAAAGGGGGGAAGTGAAGCTATACGCCAATCCACCCCAGATAACCTGGTTAAACATGCAATCGATGACTTTGGGATATCAAACACGGGGTTTTTAATGTGACAAAGAATTCGATAGCGGATCCAAGTGTACTGCGAATCACCTGAACGCAGCTACCCCTGCGGTTCAAGCAGCTGTATCCTGCGGGCAACGATCACAAGGTTTGCATGGAATTTGTCATTTGCAGAGGATCCGTACTCTGTAAGTCTATGAATGTCTAGTGACACTATTTCGCTCCTCAATAGAAAACGCAACACCCCAGAGCCGATGTAAAGCCCTGTGTGTTGGGGTATCAAATGCCCGGCATAGCTGATGCTGCCAATAACGCAATGCTGTGTAAACGACAATGTAAAAGAAAGAAAAAAAAACGAACCACCAATAATCTCGTCTCAAATATGCCTGTATCATCGCTAATCACAGTCGCTTATTGATATGTCTCTCCAATACAGCACTGATACTTGAGTACTTCATCGTCGTAGGATTTCCCCGCAGGCCTACTCGGCGAAGTTTTACTTCGTCGGTGGCCAGGCTCGGGTTTTCTACTTCTTCGGTGGCCCAGCTAACTTGAATGCCTGCGCAACTCTTAGCAAAGCGTAGAGTAGAAAGGAGCCGAATTCCTGTAGCTTACCATGTCATGCCACCCACCTCCTCCAAACGTGGCTTTTGATGGTCCAAGATTCGTGAAGCCAAATTTGCGGTAGAAATCAACGAGATACTACAGCGTTTCATTAGTTCAGCTTATCTTCCGTATAGGATGAAAGATACCTTACGTGTTGGCATATGAGTGAAATACGGTCGGCAGTCCCAGAATTGTTGACTTGTTGCATATACGACTTCATGAGCAGTTTGGCGAGACCGCAACCTTGGAGCTTGGGATGTACGGCTAATGAATGAAGGGCTACGGTACGGCCGCTCTCTTGATGGCCGAGCTTGGTAGCGTTCGCCTTGACTGTCCGAAAATCTCTCGGGTAATCCATGGCATCATCCGTAATGACATCGCCGTCACATTTTGTCGCAACAACATGCGCCAACAGGACGCTGACTGCATCACGACCCGTCTCGACTGGCCAAGCCGTCCGCACTGTGTCAATCTCAAACTTTTTGGCCTTCTCCAAGGACACGGTAACGAATAAGCCCATGCATATCTCGGCACTGTTTTTGAGACGGTACTCGAACTACAACCCAGTTAGCTTGATTGCCCTCAAGATTGCCCTTGGACCATGATTGGATCCAAAGGGCCAAGAATTATATCAAAGGGGATACCGACCTTCTCACGTGTGCAACGATGCTCAGGGCAGCTAAACGAGGCATCCTCCAAAGCTACGCAGGACTCAAGATCCGATATGGTGAGTGGCCGGATATTTGGCAAAAAGGGAACTGGCAGGAGCTGTTGGATGCGGTTGCCTCCCACTTGAGACTGGCGGCGGCGTGTCTCGGATTTGACCTGCTGAAGATGGGCCGTCTCATCATCCAGGTCCTCTGAATCATCAATGGCGCCTTCGTTGTCCTCGTCCTCGAGATCAAGGCGCTTGAGGGGGTTGTCGGCAAGGTCCGCCATGGTTAGTGGGATACGAGGGATGATGGTGTTTGTGTGTTGGGTGTAAGATAGTAAGTAAACTGACTTCACGTCACACAGTGGTCGATAAGTGGGAGTGAAAGCGGGGATGACGTTGAAACGATGTAGGCGAACGAAGGGAAGCTCTAATAAAGAACAAGTCGATCTAGTTGGTGGGCGAGATACATAGGTCGACTCTCAAATCGACCAATGACAAGAATTGCAAGCATGACGCAGTGGTCAGTGGGCAGGCAGGGCTGAGGTGACGGCGGGAAAGCCTTAAGCCTTACTTGATGTTCCATTGCCTGCCATTTTCAGGCCAATCTGCAGCAGCAAGAGCGCGTAGCAACATATGCAGGTGCAGGTACGTAAGAAGTATATATTGATGTATTTGATGTACCTAACTTGGCATAACGGACTGTATGCCGAGCAGGTATTATTCGGCAGGTCACGTTTCGTAACCCGGAGAACGTAGGTAGGTATTGTTCAAGTGGAATCAATGTACGTCAGCGGAACTCTTAACCTTAGATACTTACCTATAGCGAATGGGAGCTGGATAAACCACTATTATAAAGACGTATACAATGTAATGTGTACGAGCGATATGGTGTCCATTGATAGGTATCCCTCCTGAACGGAGAAATACACAATACGATACATTAACCAATTCTGGGATTGAACTGTACGCATGCACCTTGGGCTTGGGTAACATACTTGGCACAGGTAGGTAACCTGGATTTATTCAGTGATCGTCGGTGTGCCTTCTGTAAACAGCCATCAATTGCAACATGCCCTTGTTCTGCTCCGAGCTTGGGACTTGGGGTAACAAACGTGAAGATCGAACATTGACGGGCATATTTTCTGGATATGGACCGACTTAAGCTCAAGACGGCGCTAGATTAGTTGGGGTGGTACATGCAGTTGCTGCCACTTGAAACCTGTACTTTCCTACCTACATACCTAGTCAACTGGACTTCATATATGATTTGACAATACAGACGCACAGCGGCGATAAAAACTCGTCATTTGTTTGCCTAAGTGAACCCGCAACCCAACTCGGCCAGTGGCTTCCAGGTCCATTAATAGTATGCAAGCCCAGTCCACTTTTGACAAGTTTTGGAGCCATATATCTGCTGTGACGCGTACTTAAGGCGAGTTAGACCCATTTGATTAAATGGTTATGCGTCTGGTCCAATTCAGGGAAGCAGACGGAAATACCTATACATTCATGGTCACGGAGGCACGCACCATCGTATAGAAAATGGGGGGCTCGGCGCCCAAAAGTGGTGTAGGAAACCAGAGGGTATCATTGCGTTTATCATCTCCGTATATCGTACACTTGACAATCCGCCATCCTGCCATGCCAATCATGTCATCGCGCCTGCCATCTCCCTGTTCCAAAGCAAAATGCATTCTCCCTTCATCCTAGCAGACCGCCCAACAATGTGGGCAGCCGTAGCTTCACATCTCTCCTACCACCATCTCCCTTCCGTCTGGCATCCCGCATAATGGATTGCTTTGTATGTCCATCCGCAATAGTTCACGATGCCGTGGAACTCTTTACGAGTTCCAGGACCGGGAAGACGAGGAAGGCCTTGATGTTTTGAATGAAAGTCGACGCCAAATATAATAAAGGACCCGGGAAATCATCGCGTTTTGAGGTATTTGTTGCATAATATCGACTTTTTGGTGCTTTTTGTGGTATCATAGGGGGTGTATTCGCCAGTCGATCTGTTGCAAACGCCGTTCCTCCCTCGAACAGCTAACTCATGGTATCATGTCGGATAGTCGTGGATATATGTCAGGCCATATCGTGTACAGCATGACCCGATAACCTTTAGACATCGGATAATGGAAAAGGGAAAACAAGCGTCAACAACAAGAGTAACGCAACCGATAAAAAAGGTAAAGAAAATAAAAAAGAAAAGCAAAAATCAAACGTGAAAACAACAGCAGAACCGACCAATGCAGAATCAAAGGATCGGGTATTTTGACGACGCCAGGGTATATCCAGCCGAAGGGGTATTGCACGTTCGAGAACATCTAAAAGATGAAAAATCTAACGGAAGGGTCCAATGGGACCGGGGTATCCTGAATTTGTAGAATGAGAAGTGGACGGCCGGCCACTGTCTCCCGAGGCACGTGTGCCATGTCGAGGAGTAACGTCACCACCGCCATGGGTGATGCTATTGGGTGTCAACTTGCTTTCGAATCCGTTACCGAAGTGACGGGTCGACCAAGGGTTGCCGTCGTCGTCTGGAAGATTGACGCCGCTATCGTTCCAGGGATTGCGGTCAGCGTTGAAGCTGCGTGTCGATTCAATCGAGATCAATGACGACTTGGAAACATTACTAGAACCCTTGAAGAAAGTATTGACAGAGTGAGAGCTGTTCTTTCTGCGATCCAGCGATGAAAGAAGCTGCGATGGCTTCCGGAGCTTATCGAATAAAGTGGTGGTGCGCTGCTGCGACGTCTCCTCGCCAAACCCTGCCTTGGTGGGCGAGTCGGTCGCAACAACGGTAGGGGCGTGTTGGAGAAGTTTCGAATCGAAGAATTGGAGCGTATCTTCGAACGAGTCCGACTTGGGTCGGGGCAAGGCACCTTTGACAACAGTGGCCTCGACACTGGCAGCTGCAAATTGTGCCTGCAGGAAGTCGATGGCATCTCTGAGGCCACCTGCATTGTTCCGGGTCAGCTTCCACAACAGAGTCATGGTGCGACCTCCGTCGTCCGTCTTCTCCTCGGGGTTCTCGTGAACCTCGAGAGTGACTTCGTACTGGGCCTTGAGTTTGCCACTGAGATCATTGACAAACTCGGGAGACTCGAGGAACTTGACCAGAGACGGGGTCCGGGTCAGTACGAGTTCATGTGTCTCGGGAACCATGCCCTACAAGAACTGTTAGCTTGGAGGACATGTACTCTTAAGTTGAGGGCAACGTACAAGAAACTCATCAGCGCAAAGCGGCACCTGCCATTCCGGGCCGGTGACGGTGACCTCGTCACTTGCTTGCTCCGTGCTTGGGAAGACGATCTTGCAGTTCCACTTCTTCTCAAGCTCTTCAATCTCAGGTAGACGAGCAATGAGCTGGCGGTGATAAAGACGATCAACAGTAACCACCTGGGAGGTGAACTCAGAGTGCTAAGCCCGAATGTTAGCAGTGTTTGTACGACACAGGAAAAGTATGAACTCACAGCACGATCAACCATGTCCAAGATCTCAGACTTGACCAGCTCGAGGTTCTGAGCATTGCGGGCAGGCGTTCGGCAGATCACGTTGTCAACCTTGACATCATCATCCTCACGGCCCATGCCACCGCGATCCATAGCATTCGAGAACTTGACGAAAACCGAATGCTTCTTCATAATACGCTGGATGTGCTGGCCACCGATACCTATAATGCGTTTATGATACTGGTCTGGGACATGGAATGAGATAGAAGCTGGCATCTCTTGTTCAACAAGGCCAAGGCCCTGTTTCATCGAATCGTAGCTTGGGGCGATCACATCAATGTCAAAGTTGTACTCTCTGAAGCTATCGAAGATGATCTGGACATTGCCTAGAAGAAATCCAGGTTAGTACGGGCACATTTCTGCTTTAAGTGACAGTTTCCAACTCACTCTGGGTCATGATCTTGTTGATCTTGCCGTTCTTCTTGCCCGAGACAAATTCTTTGTGTTCGTTGGCCAGCTCAATCTTCACTCTGATCTGATGCTGAGTCTGGTTGACGAACTTGATCTGAGACAAGACGGCCAGTGCTGCCTTGACAGCGTCGTCGGAGCCTGTGATCGTGAAAGTCATCTTGTCGAAAGAGATGTCGGCGTCTGAGTTGGCACAGATATCGCCCAGGATGACACGAATTTCCTGGGGGCTCGGTAGCTGAGAAGCCCCGGCTTGTTGAATCCACCATGAAGCGTAGTAAAACTGCCCAGCCTAGTCACACGAACAGACAAGTTAGTCGACGGCGGGTTTCCGGGGCTAAGAAAGAACTTACCAAGGACATAATTTCCTTCATTGTACGCTCGATCTGGAGACCTTCAACACCTTGTACTCTGATCATGTTACGCTGAGAAGCGAGTGGCGGGAACATGATGTAGGTGCCGTTGTTCTCCATGATCTTGCGCACCTTGTCCATACGGCCCATGAGTACGGTATCGATCTTGGCAGGCGATGCCACAGCATCCTTCATGAACAGCTTAGTACGACTGACCAACTCGTGGATCTTACGCTTAGCCAGCTCGATTCCCTGAGGGTTCTCGCCAGTAATGTAGATTTCCTCAGGGTTTCGGCGCTGGGCATTGGGCGGGCAGTAGCGGTAAAGTTGAGCGAATGGTGGGAAGTAGATGGCCGTGTTGGTTGCCGACTCGATCAACTTGATGTTCTTCCGGGACCGGCCACACACAATGGGGTGCAGGGTACTCTCGACGCGCATAATGTCAAGCGTTCTTCCGAGGAGTTTATCAATGAAGATCAAGACTTGTGTTTTCGCGTGTTCCGACGATTCTATGTCACCGTAAATGGCGACACGCCATCTCTGGTCTCGAATCACTTCAACATCACCGTTGAGTCCATCGAGCATGGGGCTTAGCTTTGGACCCAGGATGAATATGTCAACGCCGCAGAATTGGGCAAACGTGTTCAATGCATCAGTGACGTGTTTGAAAAGCGAGCCTGCTTTGGAGTCGGCAATCAGGGCATATTCGACATCTACTGTCGTACAACGCTGCAAAGTAATTTCAGTTAGGATGTTTAGGAATATCAACGTAGATTATCTATGCATACCAGCGCCAACGGGGTCTCGTTGAGGATAGTCTCCCGGCTCTTGTGCACCAGTTCCGGGGCGCCGGACAGACACACAGTCGTGACCTGGCCCTTAAGGTGTTTGGGCGTGGTGGAGATGACGTGAGCCTCAATGGGTAGCGGTCCCTTTGTGAGTTCCATACACATGTTTCCCAGGTTGGCAACGTTCTGGGCGTGGACGGGCAGCTCGTAGATTGGCACGTCGTCGGGCGCATCGCCGGGGTGAGTCCATCGCATTACTGAGTCTCCGGTGGCATGTAGAATCTCTTCGGTATTGGGGCCGGCGAGGTCGGAAGCAAACGGCACGTTGAACGAGTAATGTATCGTGGTGTCAGCAGCGGGCGAGGGACTTAACGGCGGAGCTCCCGGGGCGGCAGTCTTCTGATGGGGGTTTATCGATGTCATGTTCATATTCGGTCTCGATGACATGCCGAAGCTAGGACTCATCCTCTCGGGCCAGTGACGCATATTGGCGAGCTTTTGCATGGTGGGTAGAGGGCATATACACGCAGGGCAGCAACAACACGAGGGCCAGAGAATCCGACAACAAGGATGTACCGCCGACTGGGGGGGAAAAAGCGTGGGTGACGGGAGGGATGGGGTATCACTGGGGGGGAAAGAGGGAGGGGGATGGGGGGAGGGGAGGGAAGCAGGAAAGAGAGGGTGTAAAAAAGAGAAGGAGAGAATGAGAGAATGAGAAGGAAATAGGATCAATCTCAAACCTCTCTCTTCCTTTGGCGCAGAACAGTACCACCTCTAATGCAAGATGGGGAGAAGGTGGGAAGGAGTTGAGGCGTAGTGAGGAGTAAGGAAGATGGTGAGAAAAGAGAAGTGGTGGTGTGGTTGTGGTATGGTGCAACGAAGTGTGCGCTGTCACCCGCCGAGCCAGAGCGCAGACTGCAGACTGCAGACAGAGAGAGCTGCTACGCTGCTGCGTGCGCTGCCTCTTTTGCTCTCTGCTCCTCTGCACTCTTTCGCTGTGCCTGCCTGTGGTGGTCGCTGCTCTCTGCTCTGGGCTGCTCTGTGCTCTGTGCTCTGTGCTCTCTCTGCGCTGCCTGGGGCCTGGGGCCTGGGGGGCTGATGTTACTGGCTGGGCGAGCAGGGTATTGGATCAGATTGGTGCGGTAGCGGGTTAGCGGTGCAGCATCCAGTTGGTTCGAGATGCATTACCAGTGCCGTCCACAGCTGGCTGGCTGGTTTTTTTTTTTGCTGGGGATGGTCAGTGGAGCGCTGTACGGATAGGCTAACGGTGCCCAAATCTGGCCAGTTACAGGCCACTGGAGACCTTGCTGATGAAAATCCGTGCACTGATCCGCCGATGATACATGGAAGACAAGGACCTCCTCCCACCAAGGTATTCATGTATCTATCTGACCTCATGAACTGCCCAGCGTCGATGCTTTGAAACACTCCAGGACATAAACAGTCACGTCTCATTCCGGTGTCGATTGAACATTATTGGGGGCGATAGCCGGTGATCCTCCAAGTATAACAGTCACACATCACATATTCATATCTACCTGCCCATACTTTCGATGTTATGTGTCCCATAATGTTTAGGTGCATATAGGCTAGCCTTTAGGTACAGTATATCAAGGGCTGAATTTACTAGGTAGGTCTGGTAGATGGTCCCCACACGTTTCGTGGACAAATACAGATGTGTACCTACTTGGCTACGAGCATTCACATCCATTAGTTGGAAACTTCTTCCCTTCTAATCCAAGCTGGTTCTAGTTTGGAAGGGGTGATAAAAAAGAAGTCAGTCCTCCAAGTAGATATTATATTGCTGGGGCGATTTCAAAGTATAAGGAGCCCAGCGTTGCAGCAGGATGTAGAACCAGGTCAGAACATATGTTCTTTACTCAAGTCAACTGCGACATCCCCGCCATGGGAATCGAATCTAGGCTTATCCATCAATGCTGGTTCCATGCCCTTGACCGGGCATTACTATGAACGCAACAGACGAAGCCTGGTGCCATGGCAAAGTCCATCGGCGCATCCGCGATTCGGTTGGAGTTTCTGGGCTTGTGGGTTGGATGTCTGGATACAGGATGAGCACCTGACCAATAAGTCATGATGGTGCTCAAGTTATGCCAGATATTGTTCGTTCATTCCTATGTATCTAATATGCACATGTAATGCAGGTGACATTCTCGACTTCTTGGCCAGGTAAGCTGACCATTTCGAAGAGGAACCTCCACCGTAATGGAGATTATTTTACCTACAATCCGGACACCTTATCACAGGAATCCTGGAATCCTGGAATCCTGCACAGAATCCTGGCAGGACCAAAAACAGGCTGCTGGGCAAAGGACTGACATGGATACAGTAACCTTAATAAGCTGTCCGTGTCATAAAAGTCCCAATAAGTTTTCAAACAACCCTCGGCCACGGGGAAATGGCTGCCAATACTACTACTACATGTACGAGGCAGTCAAATACATAAGCAATTCGAGCTCAATTTTACTCGTGTCTCGACACAGCCACAACCAACATGAAAACAGGGTCCACAAAATCTACATCGACGCGCATGCCCTTGTCTTGTCCCTTGTCCTTGATCTGTAATGTACATAGCAAGGTACTGTGGTGTACGGGTGAGTCCTTTGTTGACGTCCATCTGAAATGACTCTTCTGCCGACTCCGAGTCGTTTCGAAGCACAGCCCGGCTGTCAAAGTAGGGTGGAATCCACCAGGTGCCAGGCTACGTTTGTGTAATGGATGTTTATGTGTGACCCGTGTCTTCCTTCCATTACTGTAGGTCAGGTAGTGACAATGTTCTAGTCGTGTACGTATAGGTATCTTGTGTACCGATAGGCAACATGGGCTTCAAGGCCAGACTCCAGTGTACCTATGCTATCAGGGTTTAGACTAAATTTGCCAATGTTCAGCGTGTCATACCCACCGGACTATGAGATAGATTTATTGTATTGCATTGTGGTCTATGAACTTCCACACATGTAGTCTGCGGTTGCAAGCAGACAGGTAAATAAACCATGCACAATGATTCGTCTTTCTTAAGCGTATTCGATATAAGCCGGTCCTGGATATCAGAAGCAGACACGGCGAACCCAGAAATTACTCTAGTTGCCGGGCGATCCGTACACATCCGATATTTAGGATCTAGATAGGGCCTAAGAGAACACCAATTGGTCCAACAGGTGCGAGAGGTTAGCAGAAAACGACGCGCTCACACTCACACCCATCCGGTATGTCTGCCACTACACAGCCACGTCCACTGGAATACTACCGGACTCAATCCGGCCTCGCTCAATCCCTCATGGGTTGAATATATATGTAGGTGGTGTGAATCCACGTCAGCACACACCAGGCTTGCAGAGAAAGAACGCCGAAAGCCGCACCGGAGTTTCAAGTCCTTCAGATTAAAAAGAAAAAATCCTTTTACATACAAGCTCTACAAACTTCCTCCTCCGAACAATCTCCTTCAGCCGCGGGGTTCGTATCACGTCAGTAAGACCTCAGTGTTGCATCCTCTCGGCTCTTGCAGTAGGCAGGAGTGGAAGACCAGTGGGGCAGACATAGGGCTGGGAGGACCTCACCTGGTTTCTCGAGAGGAGGTATCCATCCATCTATCCATCTCCTAGAAAGGGCCCGGTCAAGCCGGATCGGATCGGATAATTCTGCCGACCCCGGCCTTGACTGGAAGAAAGGGACGGAGAGTGTGAGACTCTTGGGGACTCGTTCACCCCAAGCTTCTTAGGAAAGACACTCAAAATACCAGAGATGAATTTCAATCACAAAAGTGAACATTCTGCTCTGTTTATCCCCCATAAGGGCGGACGAGCAAATCCAGCCACATGTGAAATCCCTTGCTGTCTTAGTGATTACGAGCAACACTCCGGCGCTTCGCGCCTCCGTTTTACTCTTTAAATTGTAACGAGGGGTACGGCTACGGTAGCGCCCGTGGCCAGCTATCTAGTATCGACGTCAGCTTCCTCCTTCCTCTACCCCCCTTCCCCCAGCACCTCTCGTCGGCCAGCGCCTTCGACTACGGCCAGCACTTTCCGGCAAGACCTCTCAAATCGGCCAGCATCTCTCGTAGTTCGTCAGCTAGCTCCTTAAACTCCGGTTATCGAAGGTATCGTCGTTCTTTAATCTACGGCTACACGACTACTCCCTCCTTTATGTTACCTCAAATTAGAGACCTCGTATCTCGGGTCGGCGTATCGGCGTTATCGTGTCACGTGAACGTTTTTTTTTGATCCCTTCACGTACTAGTACTATAGATTGGGACTAATGAACACATCACATAATCTAACGGTCAGGCCGCCATTTTGAATCTACTTCGTAGACCTCCAAACCAATCTCATATTACAGGTGGTGTGGTACTGAAAACCACACATTTCCGTCAGAAAACTACATGTAGATACACCATAACGATACCTCGTAACCATCAATATTGTGTCCGTGGCTGACTCCCAGAATCGCCAATATATACAACCCCCATGCATTGCTATACAGTTACTCCTTCGCGGAGCTTGGTTCGACTAATCTCAAATCACCGGTACACCTCCCTACGGCCATCCTCGTACACAACCTCGCGCTGCACCGTTCGTGGTGGTTCGATGTAAGCTACCTCATCGTCACGCAGGACAGGCCTCTCATAATAACGTTCCATGGGACGAACACTGTATTCGCGCCTAGGCATCTCCAGCTCTGTCGGCCTTACACTATACTCGCGATACGTTGGGGGAGCAACTTCATGCCTCGCTTCTGGGTGGATACTGGCGGCATATTCTCTGACTGGAACCTCGGACGGTCTGATGCTTTGTACTCTTGGGTACTCGTACCGTATAGGTTCCTGAGGCCGAACACTGCTAGACCTCATAGCGTATTCCTGTGAAGGCTCCGTCGGAAGTCTCCTTTCTTCAGTACTTCGATACTGGACATATTCATGCCCAGGGACGGGAGGAGGTACCGACTGTATGGAGTAGTCGCGCTGACGGTAACCTCGGTAGTCTACAGCGCCATAGTCTGGCTGGGTCACAACCCTCCGCTGTGTCGACACGGGAGAGGCCCGGCGGTATATTATACCGTCTTGCTCAAATGTACCCGGAGCAGAAAGACGCTCGTAGATAACCTCATGCTCAACAGCTCTCCCAGGGGGCGCGGCGGAGAGACGTGAGACTGATCGCATGGGTGGGGGCTCAATATACTCACGTCCAAACTGGTCCCTGATGACTCGTGTTGGGGGTCTGGGAGGGCCCATTGTAGTAGTAGCCCGCGACTCGGCCCTCGCAGGAGACCGAGACCGAGCTCTGTCGGTCCCGGGACGAACACTCATCCGTCCCTCGGGGTAGTACGCAATGGGCTCTCGATACGGGACATCAGCTACAGAGTACGTTGCTGAACGCATTGGACGCGCCTCAGAAGGAGCGTATGGAACAGCATAGGCTGAGGGCTCGGGGGCACGACGAATGTACTGAATAGGTTCATCCAGCCTTCGATCCTCGTAGACGGGCAAGTCCATTCTCTGGCTGCTTGTCGCCACAGGTTGACGGACATGTCGTTCATAGGCGTCTTCAATAGCCCTCTCATACCCAACAGCGACTGGTACCCGTTCTTCCCGTGCAGCTCTAGGGTCATATTCGTCATGGATTACCTCAACGGATTGCTGCCTTCTAGGCTCGTCATAATTCAGCTCCTGCTGACGCTGCGAGGGCCGCTGGCGCTTGGCCGGTCTCGAGTATTGGGGCGCAGAGAGCGGCGATGGCGAGCGGGGCTCGGGCTTGATAACGGGTGACACCGGTCGTTCTGGTGCTGCCTTTCTCTTGTTCTTCTTCTTGTTGTTTTTCTTTTTACTGCCCTTTTCGCCTTGCGGAGAACTCTCCGGGGAAGTTCCATTGCCAGCTTCCTGTCTCAACGCAGCCACTTGTGGCGGCGCCCCGGGTAATATGCTGATCTCGGGATCAGGCATAGCCGGCTGGCGAGAAGTCGCCAAAGGAGAAACATGAGCAGGTTGAGGAGCATAAGGCTGAAGGTCATGGCTTCGTATAAACGGCGGTTCTCGCTGAGCAACCAAGCCTGCTTGGCGTTGCTGTTTTGGCCCATTCCGTTCATCGATATCATTTCTATCATCAGAACGGCTGGTTGAGCCGCTGCCGTTGGAGCTGATTAACATCGGCTGGACTTGATCACCGGTTTCCATCCGACCATCACTTAAAAATCCAGCTCCATATTGCGGATACACAGAACGATCTTGACCCTGCAATGCCAGGCCAGGGAAGCTAGTAGTATCGGCCGTTCCCATATAAGGCCGAGTATTTTGCGCCAGGTGATTCGGCCGGGAGATATCGTTCGAAGCTGTGAAGGAAGCCGAGGCTTTAGCAGTGGACTGCGTGTTCGCTGGTCTAGAATGTTCATCTTGAACACGTATTCGGGGGGCTGAGGTGGTGGTTTCTCGCATGGGAACATCTTCTGACGCGCTGTGAGCTCGAGGTGAGGATGGGAAGGGCTCTGGAGTATCATGCTGACTGGAATAGAAGGTGTTATTATCGAACGAGTCGCTTGAAGCCGATGAGTTAGCAGCTAATTCAGCATCAGCAGGCGGCGCAGTTGCCTGGACCAAAGTCAGGGCTTTCGCAAGAATATCAGGGAGATCCAAGTCAGCCTCCTGCTCAGCTGGCTGAGTTGTTTTACTAGCAGTACGACGGTGTTCTAGCTCTTCTTTGAGGGTCTTCTCGATTCTCTGCCTTTGCTGCTGTAACTCGGCTCTCACGAGTACATCAGATTTTGTGAGTAGGAGGGGGTCGAATTGAGCAGCGCCTGCCGCAGCAGCGTCTTTGGCGAAGTTCACAAGGCCACCGGTAGCAGGGGAAGCAATTGCCGATTGCTGCGCGTTGGCTTTGAAGGATTGGGAATTGTCCAATCGATAATCATGGACAGGAGCAGATTTTAGTAAAACAGAAGCCTCTCCATTTGGACCACCACGCGAAGACGATGCCTGCAGATTACTTTGTGCTTTCGTGGCACCATATTGAGGTGGTGGTTTGATATGGGGGTGGGAGCCCGATAGGACGGCATCTCGAAATTGGACAACTCTGTCATACTCTTGAATCTGTCGTAGCTCATCTTCAGATAATACCGTACTTGGCTGCAAAGCGGCTCCAGTAGCCACAGGCAATGTCGCCATGCTTGCTTGTGCCATTATGGACAGATGCGATGGATTAGTAGAGTTGGAAGCATCCAAGGAAGAGTCTCAACCCCCCGGTATCAGAACAAGAAGCAGATGATGGTAGGCTACACAATCATCAGGAGGTGTGTATCGTAAAGCATGGAAGGTCAGTCGCACGTAGAGTACAAACCAACACGGCCGCCGAGCAGATGATGAGGAGATGGAAGAGGGACGCGTCAAGGTTATAGGATGAGAGGGCGCTCTTCTAAATTCGTCGGAGGCCGGAACTGTCCATCAACCAGCTGTTGCTAAGATTAACAGGTTGCGGGTCCCCCCAAATCAGACTTCGTAGTGACACGAGTGATAATGCAATTGAGAAATAAATAACTGGGCCAGTCTGCATGCCGGCAGGCTAGCAGGCCGGTTCGCTTGCTTGCGCCACAAGAGGCTTGGGCCCCATTCATTCAAGGAATACATACCGAATGTCTAAGTCGTAATACTAAGGTCTATTGTATTCCGCTCACCGGTGACTCAGTACCGGCACTCTAGCATTGGCACTTCAGGACGATTCCTACTTTGTTCTACCATATCTTATTTAAACATAGAAACTTCAGCCAGCTTCATGAATGCTAAACTGTGGTGCAATCTTCACACAAAACTCCCACGACCATTAAAGCATAAGCATAAAACATACTACTCCCGGGTCACAAACCACTCTATCCATTTCAAGTCTTATAGTCCTGACCACTATACACGTTCTTCATCTCCTTTACGGAATATACTCGAGCAATACAGCAGTACATCCATATTCCGTCCCACATCGCTATTGAGGTCGAAAATGGGGTCCCAAACAGGAGAGCCGCATGGAGGGGATGATACCAGACCTGTTCTATTCTTGTATGCAGAATCGCTTTGTTGGATGGTCACTATATAAGCGTAACTAACATGGATATTAGCGACATAGATAATTGTTTATACCCCAAGAGTAAGCCATCATCATGCATTAGATTTGGACAGGCTTGGATTTGCTAATCCCCATTGCAGGCGCGAAAGTTCATGACCTAATGGCAGATCTGATCGACCAGTACTTCGCCAAGCATCTTGGGGTCAGCGAGGAAGAGGCCGTTCGTCTCCATAAGGAGTACTATCGGAATTACGGACTGGCCATTGAGGGTCTGGTGCGCCATCATCAGATCGACCCTCTCGAGTACAATGCGAAAGTCGATGATGCGCTACCGCTGGAAGGCATCATTAAGCCCAACCCTCAGCTGAGGGCCATGCTCGAGGACATTGATAAGACCAAAGTCAAGACATGGCTCTTCACCAACGCCTACGTGAATCATGGCAAGAGGGTCATCCGCCTCCTGGGCATCGAAGACTTATTCGAAGGCTTAACATACTGCGATTACGGAGCCAACCCCATCCTCTGCAAACCTCACCCTGATATGTTCGCCAAGGCTATGAGGGAAGCCGGAGTTGAGCAGCCGGAACAATGCTACTTTGTTGGTGAGTGATATTCCTAGCCATTCCTGAAGCGGCAGTACTGATTTCTTTAGATGATTCGTACGCAAACTGCGTTGGCGCAAAGCAAATAGGATGGACAGCAGCACATCTAGTGGAGGAGGGAGTCAAGGTCCCAAGAACCCCGGCCTCGCAGTATCAGATCCGGCACTTGGAAGAGCTGCGCACCTGTTATCCTCAGTTTTTCAAGTCGACTGTCTAAGGTCATTCCGCCTATCATATCCTAGATTTCCTTTCTTGGTCCATTATGGTGTAGAATATCGGCGCTGAGGCGTCGGAAGAGCCGATGCTTGGAACGGAGGACGGGCCTTTTGGGGGTACTTCCAGACGTACACGGGCATCCCAGTGTGATCTTGAACCAGCCGATGGAGAGTAAATAGGCCTCATTATTGTTTTGTCCAATCTCCTCCCTGACTCCTTTAACGCCTTGACTTTGGGTATCGTAATTCGTGTAGCTAAGCAGGGCACCCGGTCATGGTCTTCGGATACTTCTGATAACTTCGTCAAGATTTGACATGATGTCTTTCTTCTCTTGGATAGCCTCTTGGTGTTGGGCTTCGGCCAGCTTCAGTTCATCTTCCAGCTCCTTAATGTTGCGCTCCTGGTCTCGCTCGCTGTTATCCAGACCTGGCAGCATGGATATGAGGTACTCGATTTGCTGCTCCTTGGTAATGAGGTCCTGCGCCAGCTCGACCTGTGCTGCCTTGAATGTCTCAGCCGGATGAGAGTCGACTACGCGTTGTCGATTAGCACAATCCGAGGGGCCAGGCATTAGTTAGCTACAATCACGAACCTTCTTGTTCAGCGTCCTTTGGCAACACTCGAATCTCGTCGTTAGGGCCTAGGGTCTCGAGGTTGTGATGTCGGTGAACGTAGTGTATGCAAGCAACGAACTGTTGCGCAAGCTGTGAAGGAGGCCTTGATTAGCACTACACACATGCAAGTCTGGGGTCCCGCTGCTGCAAGTGGGCGCGCGTACCTCGTCAACTGCATCTTGCAGCTGCGTGAGTCTATCACCCATGGCGACGACCTATTAATGGTGTTTAGGTCGACAAGAAGCGACAAGTGACTGCCTCGCAAATCTAAAGATTGAGTCTGTGTAGGAGGCAGTGATTATGGTGAAGATGCATTAGTGCTGTCGGTCACAGTACTGGACTGAAGCTTTGGTGGGGTGCCTGGGCTTGCTGGGCTTGCTGGGCTACAGGGGTCCCCCGAAACAAAGAATGCAATCCACCCACCCATTGCAGCAGTGCTTGCTATCAAACCGCCCCTGACATATATAAACTTAATGTTTACTGAAATTACCTACTTCATTTCTCACTGGATACTGGATTTACGAGCAGTCTGGTTTTATAATGGTCATCCGCATCCCCCAAGGGTGTCGTAGTATTCGCCTCAGAGCTGCCCAAAAAGCGATAGGAACATCTAGTCAGGGATTTTGGGATATTCGTCAGGAGCGCACCGCCTCTACAAAATCCAGCTCAAAAAGAAAAGCTGTGGACAATGCTGTGAGGTCACCGGATGCTCCTAACGACAGCGAGCACTCTGATACCGCCACATACGCGGCCTATGCCCAGCGGTCAGGATTGGACACGACTTCCACCACCTATGTTGGCACGCACTATGAGTACCAAGTGGCCTCGACGCTGAAGAGGCTTGGGTTCGACCTCAAACGTATAGGAGGGCGCGGGGACTTCGGAATTGATTTGGTCGGGACTTGGGCGGTTCCGTCAAACCCGAGCCCACTCCGGGTCATCGTGCAGTGCAAGGCCGCTGCCACCAAGACCATGATCGGACCGCGCCTGGTACGCGAGCTTGAGGGTGCATTCGTGGGAGCACCCCCGGGATGGCGAAGACAAGGCGTCGTTGGCTTGTTGGTAGCACAGAAGCCTGCCACCAAGGGTGTCCGCGACTCTCTGGGACGCAGCCGCTGGCCTATGGGCTTCATATCGTGCCTGCCAGATGGCAAGTTGCAGCAGATGCTCTGGAATCACCAAGCAGAAGACCAAGGGTTGGCTGGCTTAGGTGTTGGCATTCGCTTCTCCGAAGGCGACCACAATGCACAAGAACTTATTCTTACTTTCCAAGGAAAGCCCTCAACACCTTGATCAAATGGCATGGCACAATAGAGCTGCAAAAGTACAATAATATTCTCATCCCAAAACGGTCACTTGCAGCCCGTTAACGTACTTGGCTGTTTCGTAAAGTACGTCGACGAATGACAATCATTGGGTGGAGAGTTGAGCTTACATATGAGCCTAAAGTACTATATGACCTCCCCCTTCACTTGCTTACAAAGCCGGCTCTTTGGAAATCCATGCCAGCACAGCCATTGGTATAAAGAAGACCGTATTGTACCTGTGTTGTCGGAATCATCAAGTCAACATTACTCAAAACATCATCACATATCCCTTGACTCAAAGACCTTGTCAAACCATTCCTGGATTACTGGCTTCTACATAACCCCCCTATAACTGACGATGTCGGAAATGAAGCCGATTGTGCTGTATCAACATGGTTAGTGTATATACCGAGTTATATTAAACCATATGAAGCTAATCATTAGCCGGTATAGCCCAAGGTCCAAACCCTTGGAAGGTGGCGATGATCCTAGAAGAGCTTGGAATTCCTTATGAGGAGAACTTTATAGATCCGTCTACAATCAAACAAGAACCATACATCTCTATCAACCCCAACGGCCGTATCCCGGCTATCCAAGACCCAAACACGGGGATCACCCTCTGGGAGTCTGGCGCCATCATTGAGTACCTTATCGACACTTATGATAAGGAGTACAAGCTGAGCTACGATACGCTTCCTGAGAAGTACCACGCGAAGCAGTTCTTGGCCTTCCAGATCTCAGGGCAAGGTCCTTACTACGGCCAATTTGTCTTCTTCAAAGTCTACCATCCGGAGAAGGTCGAGAGCGCAATCCAACGATACGAAGAGCAAACTCTTCGGGTGATATCGGTCTTGGATAAGTGCTTGGAGGGAAAAGAATACCTTGTGGGCAACAAATGGTTTGTGTTTCCCTTCCCCCTTATACTATATCTTCGGAGTCGATCCGCGCTTAGACGGACATGTTGTGAATCTGACCCGTTTGTTATCTCAGCACCTACGCCGATATCAGTTTTATTGCATGGGAACTTGTCGCAAAAGCAATGATGCCTGAATATGGCGAGAAGACGAAGCAGTTCACGAACT
This sequence comes from Apiospora arundinis, assembly GCA_039105305.1. Taxonomy (NCBI): domain Eukaryota; kingdom Fungi; phylum Ascomycota; class Sordariomycetes; order Amphisphaeriales; family Apiosporaceae; genus Apiospora; species Apiospora arundinis. Next base: position 4,403,870 of record JAPCWZ010000004.1, read on the forward strand.
ACAATGCCTGGCTACAACGTCTTCTGGCCCGGCCGGCCATTGCCAAAACCCTCGAGCGCAAGGATGCCATGCGCGCTCAACAATGAACATGTGTAGGTAGTTTGCTGCGGAAATGGCGATTTTGCAGTGGCGTTTTGGAAGGGAACACAAGGTTGCATCAAGTAGAGCAGATAGAGGACAGTCAATGAATAAGTGATGTTTAGAACTCCTCTATTCTCAGGATAGTTTCTAAATTCGGGCTATATTTGCCTTTGTCGGGACTGTTGGCGGTGGCTCCTGACCTACTAAATTCTTAGATTTAAGGATCAACCAGAGATTGTTACAAGATCGCACTTGCAATTATGCCGATCCTAGAGAGATATATACTGCCTACTTTGTAACGGGTGAAGAAGAGCGGCTCGTAGACCCAAATCTAATATCCGGAAAGCTAGTGCTTCGGGTTTCTCTCTGTAGTCACTCCTATCCCGCCTCTTTGCCCCCATTCCCAAACGTATCGCCGACATTCAAAAATTTGTATTTGTCTTGCAACAGAGAAGCGGACATAAGAAACCACCGTCCTGCCTCCTTTCTGCCCATTTTTCCAGCTTAATCCTCCCAGATAGCGGCCTTGGCCTTTTCGGCCTGCTCCGCCCTCCGCTGCTCCTCCTGCTTTTCCAGCTCGCGCCGCTTGCGCTCCTTCTCGCGCAGGGCCCGGTCGTAGGCCCGCTGCTCCTCAGTCGGCCGCGGTGCCTTGACGCCCAGCGCGCTGGCGATCATGCGGCGCGCCACCGCGTCCGTCTTCTCGGGCCGCCGCGGCTCCGACGAAAATGCGCCGGCGCTGCTGCTGCTGTTGTTGCTGTTGTTGCTGTCGGACTGCCACGGCGCCGAGTCTGTGTTGTAGGTTGGTGTGCTGGGCGTAGGCGGGGGCGCTGCGACGCCGTTCGCGCTGCGTGGCGCCGTCGCCGTAGTGGAGGTGGAGGACTCGCCGTCGTCGCTATCCGACTCGTCTTCCCAGGAGTCGGCCACGGGTGCCCTCTTGGGCTTTGATTTCTTGTTCGCCGAGGCCGGATCGACAGATAGCTTGGACATGGATGCCATCGTCGAGGCGGAGTTGGGACTGCTGGCCATATTTGGGGGAGCCGGAGAGTATCGGTCTGTCTGGGATATCAAGATTCAAGACACGCGGGTTTCAGAAGGTGAGACGACAATGTAACTGCAGGGCTAATTCCGCCAGAACGCGAGAGACTGGTTGAATCGGAGGAAATGTATGGTATATCTTTATAAAGCACTATATTCTGACAATGCAAGTTAGCGGATGAGGAAGCTTGAAAACGGAGATAGTTGAGTTCAACCAACCTAGCATTCATCAAACAGGTTGTAGTCGCGCCCTATTACTGTGCCCATAAGAACGATGCCCAGTCAGTTAAAGATATATAAACTTCGACGATGTGTGACACAAACTCCGGATAAGCACAAGGTGAGGTTGGACACGCGGAGCTGAAACCGGAAAGAGTCGAGGATCTTGGACAGCCATCTTCTGGCAAGCAGCAGCATCTCACGAATGTGGGGTTCCATGATCGTCTCCGAAAGAGTGGTTCTCCAGTCATTAGACTTGAACTTCCCCGCAACCCCTCTCACCCTCTGGGTACCTATTGTATACTTGCCCCTTTCTTTATATCAATGTACTTGCGATCAATTTGATTGATGTGATATGCATATAACCTCATTGGATATAGGCAGATTCCCGAATATCAGCATGCGGGCCGTAGCTGCGGGATTATAGCGTAGGCGCCTCAGGGTAGTCACAACAAAAGGCATAGAGGTCACCGTCCAATAGCTTGCATGTGTTTTTCGCAGTATAGAGTATGATCCATGGCACAAACATTTGATTTAGGAACCCAGAGCATCAAGTTGAGCACCTTGAAATGTTTTGAATTGATGCATCCACAAGCCAGAAAGGTCTCAGCCAGAGACCATCACGCCGAGGCTGTTATCGTTAGGGGCATATTTCAACTACCTAAGATTGCATGTGTTTTTTCAGGGGTTTTCTTCGAGAAGATCAACACCAACCCCACGTAAAGCTCCCAAAGCCCACTCCGGGTAGTCTGCTTTGTTCGGGTACAGGTTGGCGAAGAACTGGCGTATAAACGCAGGATACCGATCAGCAATGATGGCATCACGAACTCCTCTCATGAGGTCCAGCTGATACCATACATTATGCAGAGTCAGCAAGTGCGCCGAGACAGTCTCCTTAGCCGTGTTGTGGTGAACAAATGCCCGGGTGATGCCCAGTCCTCCATCCCCCTTTCGGCAACAGATGCAGCCGCAACCTTCCTCGATGGGGCCAAAGTCAACTGCAAATTTCGAGTTTTTTATGTTGAGCACCCCGTATTTGGTGACGGCATTCCCAAACCTGGCGGTTCTAGTAGGCCACACACAATCGAACATGTCGGCGCCGAGCGCGACGCTCACAACGAGATCTTCAGGATAACCAATACCCATCACGTATCGAGGCTTGAGCTCGGGCAGCATTTCCGTACATGTGGCAACAACCCGGCAGTAGTCTGCCTTCGCCTCACCGCCACTAAGCCCACCAATGGCGATGCCAGGGGTATCTCTGGCGACCATCTCCTTGCAGCACTCGCGGCGCATCTCGAGATCCAGACCACCCTGAATGATACAGAAAAGATTTTGCCTGTCCGGGTTCTTGTGTGCTGCTATGCATCGATCGAGCCACCGCACGCTTCGCAGCATGGCCTCTCGCATGCGAGCCGCATCTGGGGAGGTCGTCACGAGGACATCATCCAACTGCATCATAATATCACTGCCTATAGTGTTTTGCAGCGAGATGGAGTGTTCCGGGGTCAGGAGCATAGGCGTTCCATCATGTGGACTCAGAAACCTGACGCCCTCTTCGGTGATATTCGCGAGCTTCAAAAGACTCACCATCTGAAAGCTGGAGAACGCAGTGTCAGTTGATATTACTGAATGGTGAGAGAGGGAGAGAGGCTCCCAGAAGAAGTCCATACCCGCCACTGTCTGTTAGGATGTTATGCTTCCATCCTTGCAATTTGTGAGCACCACCGATGGCCGCGAGAACCTCCTGCCCTGGCTTTAGTCCTAGATGGTAGGTGTTGTTTAGACACAAGCGGCAGCCTGTCTCCTCAAGCTGTTCCGGTGTGAGTCCTTTCAGCGAGGCTTGCGTCGCAACTGGCATGAACATGGGCAGCTGGACTGGACCATGGGGAAGCGTCAGGTTTGATGCCCGAGCCCTGGTCGTCTATGATATACACATGTTACGTTAGATGGTGTGCGCAATGCATGAAGTTGGCGGTGGGTAGGTAGTAGCAAACATACGCTGCATCGCGCAACAAGATCGAAGGTAAGAGCCGCAGAGGACTGAGAGGCGATAATGGCAGCCATGGCTCGTTGCATCACTCCTGCAAGCTTAGGTAACCAGGTTCGTTGATCCCAAGAAGGGGGTGGTGAAAGTGGAGACCGGCAAGCAGGGCTGGGCAAGCTCGGGGCTCCTTTGGATCACAGTTTTCGTCTCTCGTCTCTCGGGCAAAGCCGACTTTAGGTCCTAGACACAAATGAGCGTGCGGGTGAAATGATAGAAACTGCCGGCTCCGGTGAGTGCCTTGTCTAATTTTGGCTAACAATTTCCACCTTCAAGCCATAAATGCAAATGAGCCTATGAATAGACACAATGTGGCGTTGCTTTAATGCACATGAGGAATTTGGTGGGTTTTGGAAGCTGGGCGGCTGAGAAGAGCATGAAAATTCGCGATTTCCCAATCAATTCGAGCTAGCGCCAAAAAACCGTTCTACGTAGTACGTACCAGGGGGCAAAGAGGGAGGGGATGCGGGTTCCCGCCGGGCATCTACAGATCTAGTTGTGCCATCTGGAAAAAGTCGGGATCCTTGCCGTTGGAACATTGAAAGTTCACGTAAATTCTAACAGTGGGGAAGTGGCATGATCGCAAAGTAGCGCTGCCGGGCTCTAGCTCTGTTGCCGCTACGTGACCTATCAGCGCCAGTGCTGGGCATGCAAGTCAAGCGTACTGGGCTGGCAGGCTGGTTCTTGTGTGCTAACCTGACGCAGGCAGGCAGGCAGGCCGGCCGGTACAGGCTCGCAGTCTCTATCCCCCATATTGGTAAGTAATACGCCGGCCCAGTGTTCATGCCGGCACGGACAGAAAATCGTACGACTCTCCAAAACCTGGGGGTCCAGCCTGGGTGCGCCACCACCCATGCCTGACTCTGAACAAACGGGATGGGAGGCTTTTTCCTCTCAACGGAGTCGATGTGACGAGGTTATTGCGTCCGATTTACTCCGTGCATACTACATGTGGTGTCAAGGGGCCCAATTACAAAGAACGGGACATCCTTCCGTCGTGCCCAAAAAGCCCAACTCCTTCCACACTCATCATTAATTCGACGGCACCGGCAGCGGCCTCATTCTGCGTTTGAGATATTGCCATGCAGTCGCACCAACCAAGCGCAAGGTCGTTGAATGTTGGAGTCCATTAGTGGGCAGTTCATGTCGACTTCTCGGCAATTGCTCATGTGTCCACGGAGGCTAGGCTTGGTATCGACTCTCAGCCGCGATGATTGACGTTCGTCGTCACGAACCTGGTCTTGTCTGTGGGTCTGCACATGGTCTTTGTAGGAGCCTAGTGCTAGGGTCAAGTCAGATGCCCAGGAGCCCGCGCAGGAGCCCGGCTAATCCCCTTTTCATTTCGACCTGTTGATTGGAATAGCGCAGGCTGGGCATCGGGAAACCCCAGACCTGGTCCAGGCCGAGCGTCTTGTTTTCTTTTTCTGCCAACAGCGCATCTGTCAAGATTCCACAAGGTTAACCCCTACAATTGGGCATTCAGGTGGTCTGACGTGTAATAGGGTGGATAGCTTCACCATCCCTCACGGCGACTCACTTACAGCTAGCCAGGAACCTTATATTCAGCTTGCCGCCCACTTACACTACGCCCAGCCTCTCTATCATCTCAGGCTCGTTTCTTTCTCTGTACACTACTGTACATTACTGTGCACTCTTCCATCGAACCCCGCCAGTATCTCTCCTCGTCCTGTCGCAATCATGTCCTCCCCATCATTTCACCTATTTCCGGCGTTGCCTATGGAGATCAGATGGCAAATATGGCGCTTGAGTTGCCAGTCGCGAGTCGTGGAGGTCTCCTACAACTCTGACAAAGACTGCTGTAGAACAACGACTGAACCACCCCCTGTTTTTCATGTATGCCGGGAGTCAAGGCAGGAGGCGAAGAGGCTATACAAAACCCTATTTGGCACACGCACACACGAACCGAACATATACTTCCACCCCGCGATAGATACACTTTACCTCCCGAGGCCTCCATACATGGGATACGACGACTCTTGTCGAGACTTCGCGGAACTGGTCACAGATATACCCCAAGTGCAGAATCTTGCGCTGGATCACGTCAATCCCGCCATCAGGCGGCCCTGGGAAACATACAACAAGTATGTTCTGATGCAGAGCTTCACACACGTCACGGAAGTCTATCTCGTGCTCGCCTCGCAGCTGGATCCCACGCCCGAGCCCAACAAGCATGGATTTCTCAAGCTTACCGATCCCATCGGCGACCCAACATCCATCAGTCAACTACTGGCCGATTTGAAGGACTCATTCACATACGAAGCAGGAGCGACTTTCTCAGAGGACAAAGCAGATGAGGGCCATGTGAAAGCTCCCCCATTGGTACTGAGGTCGAAAATATCCTCAGATTATCTGCGTCTATTATAGATGTCCTCACCTTGGTGTTGGGCACTAACCCATGTACTGATTATCACACTGAACTAATGACGATACCTTATTAATTCCCTAGATTTCCCAATTCCTTCGTTTGACATGTTTCTTTGTAGCATTGTGCACGAAGCTCCACCATGAAGCTGTAGTCGGCTTGGATGCCGTATGCATTAACAAGATGAGGTGTGATGGCTCCAACCATGTCATCTCGCACCTGTCTAGGACTATGCTATGTAAGTCGAACGATTCCTGTGTGTAAGAGGGAATCGAAGCCAAAGCATTGTGTAAGCTAATGACAGTGTCGTCTACACCGATCTTCCTGAAGCTGGGAATTGCAACATTGCAGACACACTGGGGTCATTCCTCTGTCGTGCGACCGAAATTGCATGATTTAAGCCGTCCGACTAACAATAAAGAGTCAGTGACGCGGGTGGTTTTGTGATAGGTGGTTGAGAGATTCAAGCATGGTGATTGAGGTATTTCACGGGATTCCTTCCTCAGCAGTCTCCAGTACTTACCCGTTTGTCACACGATGGCAATTGTCATTGAGCCGCACGCTATGGTAGGGTGTGTCTCAGAGATCGAACAGGGGTTGGGGCGCCTAGTGTCACACAGAGCTGGATACAAGTCACAATGATGTTGTCGACTGCAACTGTCAACATGATAGGCCCACGTGGCTGACGATTTCATTGATATATAAGAGAATGGAAAGCCAAGATCAGCAAGGACATCCCTGTATGCTGCTATAAGTGATGTTAAACTGTACTAACAGGTTAACAATCCAAAAATGTAAGAGCAAACTGCAAAAAGTGAAATGGACTCCCCCGCACAGGCTTGAACTGTGAACCTCTCGATTGCAATCATAACAGTCGAACGCGCTAGCCAATTGCGCCACGGAGGATTCAATCTGTGATTGAGTGGCGATCTTATGATCTGATCACCTGGGACTTTATCGATTACTATATTGCCTACAATTAGCTTCAAACTCTTATTGGATAAGTCTTGTAATACTACTGAGTCTGTTCTGGTCGGTGACAACTCACTTGCTATACTAATTACCTTTTTGGTGATTTCTCATGAAGTGTATTTCCAGATCAAAGGCATCTACTTGATGAAAGGATTTGGAGGTGAAGTATGGCATGATTGCTGTCGCTACTTCAGCAAATGAACATGGCTTTGACATTCGCCAGAACATTGCAAACTATAACTCTGGCAATACCTCATTCTCAGATGTGAGTGTGAAGGTAGAGCATGACCCCACCGTGGAAGTTGGTGTCCCTGGCATTGGCTATACCCGGTGCAGCGGATACGTATACTGCATGGAGAACTCGCATGCATCTCCCTTGCACGAACTGATTTGCGGCTTTACATTTCAGTTACTTTCCCAGTCAACTGCTCCCGCATTATAACTTGGGTTCCCTAGCACCCTTGCGCGCCCAATCATGAGCGACTCTGACGAGCGACTCCGTTTTGATCCAGAATATTGAGCGTTTTCGTATTGATCTTTACTACCAGCATGACGAGGACGGCGTCGGTGCAGCTTGCTTTCTTCGCATGTCTCTCAGCGATACGTCACATAAGAGAAGGACCTGAACTTCTTCGCATCCGGGGCCATGGTGGCGTTGACACACTGCCCGTCCGGCACGGTGTGGTTGGCGTCGAGGAAGTTGGCCTGCCCGACGCTGGGACCGGTGCAGTCTTCGGTGACGAAGTGTTGGCCCTCGACGTTGCCGGACTGGAAGTTGCCGCTGTCGAAGCTGACGGAGGCCATGCCCTCCTGCCACTTCATGCAGCCCCAGCTCTCGAAGTCGGTGATTTCGACGGCCATCGTCCCACAGTTGGCGTCCGAGTATCCCCGCAGCCTGAAGTCGGCCACGGCCAGAATCGTCTGGGCGAGAGTCGTTATGGCTACCATTTCCGAGGTAGGCTTGTCGACGTAGGAAGTCGTACTCGCGGTAAGGAGAAGGGGAAGGGGAGCGAAAGGTGCGAGCGCGCAAATATTATTATGCTATATCTTTCCGCTCGCAGGGGTGCTCGGGCTCGTAGTGAAAGTGAGTTTTGCGAAGAGGATCTGTCAGTCGGTATGTCCGGAGAGATACTTTAATAAGAAGCTGCTGGGAGGAGTGGGAGGCAAGGCACCCTGCATCCTCGTTGGAGAGCCCTTGCAGATGATCTTTATGTTCTGATCATAATGATGCTTGGTTGGCTGTCGACCAGACATATGTGCATGCTTTAAATGCAATATAGCTCGAACAGCTAACTAGATACAACCACTCAACGTCACCAAAGCCTCGGTCGTGGTATATCAGGTGGGGTCACTGCAACCGTGACGGACGGACTGTTTCAAGACCTTTGCGGTGCTCAATTGAGATAGATCTTCATCATCGAAACCCACTAGACAACCTTATCATGCTGCTGGGACGAACCTGCACGCTGTTCTCTTTCTTTATTCGTGAACGATCCGTCAACTGTCAGAGGTGCCAAAGTGTTTCCCGCATGTTATTGGATGGCAATCCGAGTCAGGTCATAGGAATCCATGGGTCTATTTTTACCCTGCTTCGGTGCATGCCGAAAAACCGAGAGCAGTAATACTGTAGACTGGGAGTCCTCCTCTGGAAGAGCACGGTGCTTAAGCTTTTGCTGTATTGCCAGCCCATTGTTGAATATGAGACCATAAACATCAACAATACACATCGACTACCTGGTCTTCTTATACTATAGATTGATAAAGACCTCTGATTTGACTTCAAGTTCTCGGGTCGCTCTCAACAGTTGGCGCCAGAACGAGTGGCGGTGATGGTATGCACGTTACCAACGAGACATGCGACACATGACTGTTTCCGAACTCTCATGTGATGGTATTGGTGCTTCCATATTCATACACCTTGTCTTGATGTCAACCAATGACATGTGTCTTGACAAGTGCCTGCTATCAAAAAGAAGGAGTGCCGGACTAACTGCCATACGGTATATAAACTATGCGGAACAAATAGCCACCGTAAATATCAGCAGTGGTAATCTGCATGTAACCATTCCTGTAGACTATAAGTACGATTTAGCTAGCTAAGGGGAACCCATGAGAAAGGGGAGGTAGGCTTCAAGGTATACGCATAAATCATCTACAGCTACTGCCCTCTAAAGAGACTCGAGGCTCGATTTCTAGTGTTATCGATTAAGCAGCATTACAAACCAGATCAGCATTCCGATTCTCAGCTACAAGCAGTCATCATTGCACTCCCAAGGAGGGAGCTCGATGGGCAAGTTTCTCACCATTAAATCCAATACCTTTAAACTACTACCCGAATGGTACTCGAGCACCTAATCTGCTGGTTGCTTGATACATCAGAAGTATCCATCTAAGGACTCCTACTATATTACATATCCTGCACGGAACTAGACAATGCCATAAGATGATTGAACCCTGTGCGTGTTCGGCAGAAGGGGGCACCGCGTGTCGACAGGAGATATAATTGTTGAAATCCATCTACCATATGATTGTACATCTTTTATGGGTCTCCGCTCATACCTGAAATATCGCAGATCGTCAAACATCTTTACAGGGGCCAGTTTGGTCCAAACGATGATGGTACGCATCATCTGTACAACGACCTACATGTTCATTGTCTAAGAGGGAGCCACCATAAGACGAGGATATTCTCCTGCGTAGGGATATGGACGTGCTGTCTACTTGCGTATTGTACAGCGTCCGTCGCCGGGACGTGGAATTTCACGACAAGGGAATATATTGGAATACATGACTTACTTTAGCCACCTGCTGTTGCCAACGAACATCATATGTGCTAAATAGTAGCACCCTTATATCGGCGATTGACTAAACAAGGTATTGTTTATAAGATAGCAGGCTCATGTGATAGAGGCGGAGTGTATTCTTTGCCGGACACGGGATACTATTTGTTATAGGTACATTTGAGGTGCGTACAAGATTGGCATACAGGAAGGTAGGCCAACTGGAACCGTTGTCTGGCTCTCTACATGAGTGCTTGAAGGATGCGGCAAGAAGACGAATGTACTTTTGTTGGGCTTGGGAAACACATCAGATACCACCAATATGGACCAGACATATCGCTGACAATCTCTTTCTCTCTTTTTTTGGTCTGAATCAACCAGACTGGCCCAGCGAAACCGACTCACTCATTATCTTTCACACACTTGACAATATACTGGGCTACACTATGCTCGTCCAACTTTTAATGACCAGGGGTAACGAACAGTTAATAGATGATAAGAGCGCAGAACATATAATAAAATGGTATATAAACATTACCAGATAGTTCTGGCCATGTCGAGTAATATTGAGGACGGTGTAGGTATACGAAACGGGCGTTCTTATATGAAAAAATTAAATTGACGACTACAGTGTTCTAGGTAGGACCTTAGTTCCTTGGGGGGGGGGGGATGGCACGAACAAACTCTACCTATTGAACGGATCATTCTGATTTGGGCAGATACATGTTGGTGTATTATGAACAGTTGATGCATATGAAATAAAGCACCAACCCCAGAAAGTGAAGTTGTTTTGAGTCCCAACATACTGTAACTGTAAGTTGCTCGCATGCGTGCACTTGGTAATGCACTTACTCAGGTGGCCAGCCGCCAAATTGGACGATACCAGCTGGCGGCCCACGCTCCGTTCCGGGCCCGGCGCCAAGCATCAAGCTGGGCCAAAACCAATTGGAAGCTCCATCAGAATTTCCATCGCGAATCCCACCATCGTTGAGAGGTTTCTGCCAATTCAACCCCTCTGGTCGACAATGGCGTCCACACAACGGGCGGTCTCCCCTGGAGCTGCCCTCCTTCGCTCCTCACGATTGTTCTCGATGCCGGCGCCAATTGCGCCCCCGCCGGGAGACATGTCGTCAGCGACGAAACACAAATCCGAGACGGCTACGGTAGCTTTTCCTACGCACCTCACCGTTACGACACCCTCGACATCTCGAATGGTGGGTGACTGGGGATTCAAGCGCCCATTGCCCTTGAAAACAACCACAAAGTCTACGTTCCCGCTGGTGCGAGTGAAGAAGGTCGACTCGATCGAGCATGTAACCGATTTCCAATCCGCCTCCGATCATACCATCACTCTCGAGAAGTTCCGCGAGATGAACCTGAGCTTCTCTGTCCCAGTACCCAGGGAGAAGGGAGCAGCGCCAACTCTGATTTCGGTGTTTGAGGAGAGACGGGATTTCACCACCCCTACACCCTCGAACCAAACTACTATTGCGGGTGCGGCTCACCCAGCAAAGGAAGTGAAGGCCGATGGCGACCCTCTTAGTCTGAGATGGAAGTTCCGTGGGCCGTGGCTTGCAGGCATGACAGATGGTGAATTTGATCGCTATATTGCCAAGAGTGTGCGCGCGCGGCGGTCCGAATTCCGTCAGTTCTTGCGAGAGCGCTTGGCAGCACAGAAGACGGCAGACCGCCAGATGAGCATGACGGAACAGGATGCGAACACATCTGCAGACGCCATCCCTCCTGTACAGGCCAACGAAATCTCCGAGGAGGAACTCCTCGAGTATACCCGAGGACTCCGTGGTGATCGCCATGAACTCTTCAATCTTGTCAGCCGATTCCTGGACCTGGCCCCGGTCGCCAACGCCGACTCGCACTTAGCACCTGGCATGCTTTCGCATTTTACTCCGGATAAGGCGTACGATCTGTACCGGGACAGTCCCTATGCTTCTGAAGGACCACCTATCACCCACCCATCAGCTGGTCTGTCATACTTGCGTACACAATCCTTCCTGGAGAACCATCCGATCTATGGCCCGCAGTCGAACCACGCCTCCGTCAAGGCTAGAATTGTGACGCCCAGATTCGGCGTGACCAACCAAAACCCCAAGATTGGTGTTGGTGGTTTCATCGCCAACATCCCAAGCTTTGATTCATCATTCAATGAGAGACGCCGGCATGGGGCGAGTGCGGTGGGTGGTGACGTAATCCCCGGCCTCAACGAGTTTGATCCAAGCGTGGAAGGTGGTTCCAAGGTCTACGTACAAGTCCAAACGGCAAATGTGGATGCCACAGGCAAGGTTCAACTGAAGCTCTTGGAGCGGGCAGCGGAATCAGACGTGGTACAGAAGGAAATGGTCGGAGAATGCGACACTTTCGGAGGAGCCGTCAAGGAAGCGGAGCAGCCGAGAACGAAATACCAGGTGTCTTCACGAGAGCGGCAGCACAACGCCAACAAAAGGTTCGGCAGTGCCCCTAACTACGGCCTTGGCGGTCTCGGTGGAAGGGATCTATGAGGCAATTCAGAACATTGAGCCCGGCATCTCTAGTGGTAAGCCTCTCACAGCCAGATGGAGGTGTTATTTTGATGGCCACTATGGTGTATCATTTGTACAGTAACTGTGTAACTACTGGGTCACTGGAGACTCCTGAAATGTAGATATGATAGACATAAACCTCGTCAATCGGTCCTTGTGCAAATTAACATCCCCCCCCATCTCCTTCCATTACATGATTTCCGCCCTGCCCCGTTCAATTGATCGCTGAGTACCCTTGACTATTGCGCCACGATGCTGGCCGCCTAAGGGGGCTGGATGGCTGGATGTAGAGACCGTATGCATATTCAAGTCTAATAGACACAAGATCATCATTTCACTATTTTATATGAATAGTTATGAACCATTTAGCAACTCTTTCATAGACAACTATCCCAGCAACTCCACGTCTCCTCCTGCAGGTACGCTGCTGCAAGCATATTGGGACAGCACCTGCGAAGAACCGGGTCTTCGCACAAGTTCTGCATGCCACAAGTCTCTGTCAAACTTACTTTGTGTATACGTGAGCGTTGGCCTTAGAGTGAATAGCTGCACCCCAATTCACGTTACATGGCCTCCAAAAATACATGATATCTTGAAGTTTGAGCACCAAGATCAGCCATGCGAGAATATGATTTACGGGTGGACTTACTACATTCAAATCGTGTAAAAGTACCAAACATGGCAAAATGTGGTTGACCCCTCTCTTGCCCGTTTTCGAGCGGGCCATGTTAACCCACCCGGTCTTTTTGCTGCCGGGCATCGAATTTTGGCTTGTATCCCTCGAGAAGCAGATGCCCATCTGCGTTCTGATCGAGCGACGGTTCTGTCGGCGCCTCTGAGACATCCTTCTCCTTAACTTTGACAGCAACCCGCCGCGTTTTTGCCTTATCATCAGTGTCGCCTCTCTCAAGCGCAAGTTCCCTTGCGTCGCTTGCGGCTTTGCGATCCGCTTCTAGCTTAAGTGACCGCAGGTCTCTGGCAATATCTTCGGCAGGGTCACTTGCTTTCTTCCCGGTCCCGCTTCTGCCGGCCTCCCGATACAGCTCGATCTCGATACCCTCGATCCCGGCCCGCTCCCAGGCAGCCGTCTCGTTCAGCTGCACTTTGATGTACATAGCTCTCCTCGCACAGGTCTGAGAGCACCACCTCTCCATCTCCTTTTTGGGAACAATGGCGAAGTCTTTCCGCCCAAAATTGACCAGCTTGAACTCGCCCGTCTGATTCACCTTGGTCCGCGGCTTTGGACAAAGCACGTAGCCACACTTTCCCAAACAGTTGCGCTCTTCGATCAGCTCTTCGTAGTCGGAGGGCTGGAAGAGCCGGATCTGCGACGTGAAGGCCATGGCATCTTCATGGCTAGGCGAAGCAGCGCTCGGCGGCGGGGCATTCGACGCAGCAGTGGGAAGCTTGGACAGGGCGATGACGGCGTCGGAGATTGTGTCGGAGATTTGGCGGCGGTCATGTATGATGCTCGCATGGTGTATGGCAAGACTGCGAGCTTTGGCGGCAGCGTCGGGTTCCGCTGATGCGATTTCGGTGGTAGGTGTGGTCTTCTTTAAGATGCCTTTCGGCGGCGGCTTGGCTTGGGTGGTCATATTTGCGCAGGGAGTTCTCAGGCGCAAAGCGGGTTTCTTATTCTTCTCTTTCTTCAACAATGAAATGTTCTGGAACAAATCGCTGCGTTGCGACTTGCTACTTTGTGAAAATGGTTTGGTTTGGTTTGGTCTACCCTACATGTACCATCAAATGCTTATCGGAGTTTGGTAGCTCCCTTAAACTCCAGCTGCCAACCAGCGGCATGACGTGAAGGTGGGTGGCTCGTGTGGCTGCAGCATGGAAAGCACGGGCCAGAATGGGGCGCCAGGCGTGATGATGAAACCCCTGCTGCCGCTACTGGCGTAGGGTACAGTACATATGTAGCAGTAGGCCAATAGGTAGGTAGGTGGTCGTACTGTACCTTGAGGCACTGTACCAGAGCTGCTCCAAGTCCAAGCCTCCAACAAGCTTCAACCTTTGAGCCTTGTAACTTTACAAGGGATCGCGGGTCCTTAGCATGCACCTGAACACAAGTACGTTAATATATCAGAGACGGGAGGATTCGGGGCATAACCAAAATATTGGATGACTCTGGGCGGGCTGGCGGTGGCTGTTGCAATCGACCCAAGTAAAGTAGGTTAGGTACATAGTCCCGAGGCAGTGGGATGTGGAATGTGTGGAATGAATTGCGTGCAGCCAGTCAGTTCAGTCAGTCGGTGACCTCAGTACAGTACTGCTCAGTGGGCTAGCAGTGAGTGAGGTGAGCCAGAGAGTGTGTACGGTACTGGCTAAAAACGCCGTCGTCTCAAAAAAGCTCCAGTCACCTGCTGCTTGGCGGTACTGAGTACTACACGCCAAACACAAGCCGTACTAGGGTAGACTGGATTGACTGGACTCACTTTCATGCGCTGACGTCGACCTTTGGTAGGCATAACCAATGACCAATGGGTAGCTGGCAGCAGCCTCTACCTACATGTAGCAAGCAGCTTATTATTCCCTTTCCCTTTTCTTAACAGGCAGTCAGTCGACTTCCGCACCTGTTCTGCTGCCTGCCTGCACCTGCTCAGCCCCAGCATCAACTTGTTTGAGGAGAGAGATATCGGCCGTGATAGTCGTCCTGGGATCGACTTACCTAGTCTGGGTAATCCTGTCTAATACCCATTGCCATTACTTCCGTCAACCAACCTTTAGTCGATTGCCATTCCTTCCGACCATCTGTCACCACCCCCAGTCAAACCCCTCACACCCCGATCCAAAGGCCCATCAACATCTCCAAACGCACGCATCCATTTCGCCCCAATTACGATTCCGACTTCCACCCACACCCAACACTGTATGCTTTACCAAACTGCATCTATCTACCTCACAATCAATACTATTGCCTGCTTCCGACTGTAAGCTTCTCATCAAGGTGCGGCTAGCTGCCAATGCCAAACCATGGCGTCTGCACCTTTCAAAGTCAAGGCGCTCTATGAGTACACCTCAGCCCATGAGGATGATCTGCCCTTTGAGATCGGCCAGATTATCAACATCACAGAAGATGACGACCCCGATTGGTATGGCGGAGAGTATGTAGATGCTTCGGGCGTCAAACAAGAAGGCATCTTCCCGCGCAACTTTGTCGAGAAATACGAACCTACCGCCCCGCCACGCCCAACCAGACCACGAAAGAAAGATCAGCCCGAGCATACCGCTCGGCCTGACGCCACACCCGAATCTGTGCCCGAGCCCGCTGCAGAGCCCGAAGAACAATACGAGCCTGTCGAAGAGGAACCGAGTGTCGCCGCGCCGCCGCCGCCTCCTGTTTCCGAACCGCTGTCACCTAAAGCCGCGGCGCCCCCAGTGCCCAAGCCGGTCGAGCCTGCTCCTGTTGCAGCCCCGGCCGCCCCGGCTCCCGCAAAGCCAGAGCCCAGTATCGCCCAAGGCTCCCCGAAGGCTCCGGCGCAAGCTCGGGCACCCCCGCCAGTTTCCGAAAAGCCTGCAAGCTTCAGGGATCGCATAGCTGCCTTCAACAAGCCTGCAGCTCCTCCTGTGGCACCCTTCAAGCCTAGCGGTCTGGGTTCTGGGAGCTCTGGCTTCGTGAAGAAGCCGTTCGTCGCCCCTCCGCCTAGTCGAAATGCCTATGTCCCGCCACCCAAGGAAGCACCGACGAGCAAGGTGTACCGGCGGGAGGAAGACCCGGAGATTAGAGAGAAAGAAGCAGAAAACCTCGAAAGTGCTCAACAGGCCGGCTTGGTTCCTGCCTCATCTCAGGAAGGCCAGGATGAAGACCAACCCAAACCTACAACATTGAAGGAACGCATCGCTTTGTTGCAGAAACAGCAAGCTGAGGCTGCACAGAGGCACTCCGAGGCTGTTGCCAAAAAGGAGAAACCGAAGCGACCTCCGCCCAAGAAGCGCACCGAAAGCGAAGCTACTCTCGAAGGTCCTGCGGCCACCCCTGCTGTTGGGGAGGCGCCCATGCCCTTGGAGCGTCGAGACACTGAGTCGACGGACGAATCGCATCCTCCGAAGCAACAATTGCCAACGCGTCGAAAGTCATCCAAGGGCTATCCTGAAGACGGCAATGAGGCCGACATGTCTGGCGCAGGAGATGCGACTGAAGGTCAAGACGATGATCTCACCGAAAGGGAAGACAGTGACACGCATCCCAAACCAACCCTCTCGCGTGCCGCAACCGGGGCTACAGAAAAAGCCTCCGCCGAGGAGGTAGTGCCAGAGGAGGCGGATGAAGAGGAAGCGGACGATGACGAGGACCCTGAAGCCAGGCGCAAGGAGGAGCTCCGAGCCAGGATGGCAAAAATGAGTGGCGGTATGGGAATGATGGGCATGCATAGCATATTCAGCCCGCCTATGCCCTCACCGGCAGGCAAGAAAAAGAAGTCGCCACCCACGGAGCGACGATCCAGCGAGCAGCCCGAAGAGGGGACCTCTGCCGGTTCGCCTCCTGCTGCCGCGCCTCCAGTCCCTACCATGATGGCTCTGCCAGGTATGGGACAGAACAAGCCTATGAATGAAGAAACGGCTGAACACGAGGATATTGATACACCGGATGACAATGATGTTACTCCTGTTACATCAACCAGCCCCCGTGCCTCTGAATGTAAGTATCTACCCCGTGAATCTAGGGAGCAATTGCTAAAAATATCACAGCAGCACGAAGGTCAATGTCTGGCCCTCCACCACTACCAGGTGGCCGTCCTGCACCGCCACCTGTACCTGCTGAGTGTAAGTCATCTCGAACGCCTGACCGGCCTACTCCTATTGACCAAGTTCTACAGCGCGACCTCCTCCTCCACCTCCACCGGCAGCCATCACTTCCCCTAGTGTCGGTTCAGAATCCGATGATGAGCTATCCGAGAATCCTATGAAATCATCTGTGGAATTCTCGCGTCCGGATTATGCCCCCTCTGGGCGTGCGCCCCCGCCACCGATTCCCGTGGGCTCGCCAAAGCTTCCTCCCGCACCGTCTGCGCCTACAAGCGCCAAACGAGCATCATACATGAGCGATGAAGGTACCCCATCTTCTCCTCCTCTACCTCCTCATCCCAGTAAGAGGACCAGCATGCCACCTCCAGTTCCTGGTTCGGCTCCTGTCCCACCTCCACCAACACAGAGCCGCCCGCCTCCTCCGCCCCCACCCGGGGTACCAAGCCGCCCATCGACGTCAGATGAACCGGTAGCATCACCAATGAAACCCGGTCATCTCGATAATAGCGAGGAAGGCGAAGTAACTGAATACGATGGCGATTATGACACCGACATTGCGTCCTCGGTCCCACATAAGGAGGCATTGAAGTCCCACGCTCGTGATTCTAGCCTGGAAGAGAATACCCCTGTCCGGTCCCCCGTCTCTGACGCACCTCCGCCGTCATTGCCTCCCCCTATTCCCAGCACTGCAGCTCCCAGAGCTGTGCCTCCTCCGGTTCCGAGCCAGCCACCGCCGCGAACATCTATAGATGCCCCCCGAGGAGCCCCGCCACCTCCACCGCCTCCTCCTACCAAGTCTGTCTCCTATGCCGAAGCAGACGATGAATACGATCCGTACAACTACTCGGCACCCAAGTCATCAGTGCCCACAACCGTGCCCTACAGCGTAGCCAAGACAGAAGATCCCGAGCCCTATTTGGAACGGTCTCCTTCGTATCAGACCACGCCGTCTGAACGACGTGAGCCACCCGCAGCACCCCCTACAGCGCCCCCTGCGGCACCACCCGCAGCACCACCTGCCAATCGTGCCCCTCCGCGCCAATCTCTAGACGCGTCGCGGGCAGCTTCGAGTCGGCGTTCTACGGATGCCACCAGGCCCTCTATGTCTATGGAATCTGGTTATGTCGCTGATGAGGTTGACCTTGCTGAACACACTAAGTGGTGGCTGCAGCCCAAGGGCGTCCCTCCGGTGTTTCAAGGCCGGAAAGACGTATTCTTTGAGTCTGACGAGAGCACCTCTTCGACGCAAGGTGGAATGACCGAGGTCACTAAGGAGATCTACGTTTTGTTTCAAGACTACTCGCAAACCATCATCACAGCTCGGTTCGATCCGCAGAACCCAGCTGATACGCAGCTGGATCAGCGACACGAGCCACCGCCCAGAAGCTTACGTCAGGATCAGCTAGAACAAGCCTATGAGCGTTACGGGCAGCAGATTGCCAACGCGGTTCCATCAAAGAAGGATACGGTAATCGGTGATGGAACCCCCCAGGGTTTGGTCTTTGAACTCTTGAAGCCGTTCAACGATGTTCTGCAG
Source organism: Apiospora arundinis (assembly GCA_039105305.1). NCBI lineage: Eukaryota > Fungi > Ascomycota > Sordariomycetes > Amphisphaeriales > Apiosporaceae > Apiospora > Apiospora arundinis. The sequence continues at coordinate 4,422,204 of JAPCWZ010000004.1, forward strand.
CCTGTAGGCACCCGAGCTTACGGCGCCTTGGTCTATGCCAACATTGCGAACGCGTCAACCCAGATGCATGACGAGATCAGACCTGGTGATATTATCTCAATCCGCAATGCCAAATTCCAAGGCAAGCACGGTCCAATGCATGCCAAGTATTCCATGGAGGTGGGCAAGCCTGATCATGTGGGCATCGTTGCCGAATGGGATGGCGTCAAGAAGAAGGTACGGGCGTGGGAGCAGGGACGTGAGAGCAAAAAGGTGAAGCAGGAGAGTTTCCGGCTCGATGATCTGCGCAGTGGCGAAGTCAAGATCTGGCGAATTATGCCTCGCAGTTGGGTAGGATGGGATTCTCAACACTAGCGTCATGAGAGTGTGTCATTCGACTGCGTCTGGCCGCTGTTGATGGGAAACCATGGGCAACAAGCACAAGCAGTCATTAGGCGTAGCCAGACAGTCCTTTCTCCACACAGGGCACAGGCCGATATCAGATATGTCCATGCAACGCAAACGAGAAATGTTCGACGAGAGGGCGGTATACGATGACCGACGCGTGCCCTTGTCGTGGGAATGAGTAGAGGATTTCTTCGCTACATTGATCACTGCACTGCACATCACGATCGAGTCGAGATTATAGTTTACTACAAGCAAACAAGTAAATAATTTGTACATCCTACCAACCGACCGACTGGAGGTTTTTGCAAGAGCGCACAGTTTGTCGCAAGTTTTAATGGCAGTTCTAGAACATGCCGTAGCAATCCATTCCACACCGCATCATTAACACCCCTTCTGAGAATATATAGCCATGTGAGCAAGCAATGTTTGGTGTGACATGATATGATGGCACTGAAGTTCTATAGTTGATTGCATGCAATATGGCGTAGTTGGTATTGACACCCAAGGCTATATAGTGATACAGGAGCAATATTATCCCACGGCTCCGATAGACGGACGGCCGGCGAGGTTGAAGAGGTTGAAACAAGCCATCGATGTCGTCTGTTAGCTGCAGGAATAGGTATAGGAAAGCAAATAGAATAAGAGAAAAAGGAAAGAAGCGAGGCGTCGTGACGTCCCAAAAAACCTGGATTCTGCTATGCATAATGATGATTAGTAGGAGGGCGTGAGGAGTGAATGGCCACAATTGTGACTTTCCCGCATCTCGACTGATCACCTGCGCATAATTGCTTTTTCCCACATAGCAACAACTCGTCTAGTTTTCTTCTGCGACGAAGGGTTCCGCGTACGGAGTACCAATATCCCTTCTCTAATACGACTGCCTCGAAACATTTCATCATGAGAGGGCCGAAAAATAGAGCCAAAAAGTCCAGACGATAATGGTATTGAGTTGTATTTCGAGGTATGTCTGTCAGCACCCTACGGAGGGTCCGAGACAAAATCTCGGGACGCACGACAGACAGCGCGTGGACCTGCTGGAAATAGGCTGGTCTATCGGCCACAGACATGACAACTTCCAGCTTGTTGCAACATATACTATGGATCTACACAATCTCTGGCTCTTATTGATGCACTTTGTCTGTATTAAAAGCTGTGTCTGGGATATGGATCGACCATGTTGTGGGAGTTGGACAAGCAAGATGGGTGTCATTTCTTCGGGAAACCGTTGTTTCTTCAGGCCTGGCACCTACGCCGTCCAAAGAAAAAGCAGGGAGCTCAACTCTGGGAGAAAGTGGTGCTGCGTTACTCCAAGCTGTACTACCACATCCATGCATCTTGTCTATATGGGACTCAGATAACTTGTCCATGACAAAAGGGATGGGATTTTCGAGCTTTCCCCCCGGCCATCCAACCCCCATCTATGACAGGCAAGTCACTGAGCCAGGAAGATCCCAGATGCCTCATATGAAATCTGTACTACGTATGCTGCCCTCTGTAAGCACTTTTTCATTTCTCTCAAGGTACGCCCATTGCACGAGACCAAGTGTGATATATTTTCGGGCACAAATTGAGACATGCATCAGGCCTTGCTCGGCGGAAAGGCCGTTATTCCATTACCAATACCCCGGAACACCTTATCTCCCTCAGCCGACCATGGTCGCAGGCCGCCAGGTACCGGGAGGCCAGCAGACAAGAGGGAGAGGGAGATAGTAGAAAAGGCACCCGTTTGCCTACATAAGAGATGGATGCTTGTCTCACAAATGGGCGGCATCATCCCTGGCCCCGGCACTGCGCTGTGTTGCGCAAGCAACTTTGCTTCTCCGCACTCTCCGACCCGAGAGAGCCGACGAGTAGGGTTGGCTTCAGCTAGAGGTCCCGGGCTTTCCCCAAAACGGGAATGCCTTCCCTGATGGGAGGGGGACGTCAATGCTGATAGGCTGGATGCAAGTTGCTTGATGGTGTCCTTCTTCCTTACTCCAGTCATCCTTAAGGACAACAGCACGGCAAATCAAAAGAGCTGAGGCGGCAAAAAGCCCGCGTCTCCAAGTTTGCTTCTGCTTCCTCTTCTTTGTCGTCGTGGTTTTGCTTCTTCCCCAAGCGGTTAACCACGGGGGATCAACGTTCGCTCACGTGTTGTGATAAAGTTAGTACCAGCCAGTAATCTATAGTGGAGGTTTCCTTCCGCCAAAGAGACTCGCCATCGTCTTGGCGCTGATGGAGGCGGCAACCACTCGATTCCGATGTAAGCAGATTTCGCTTATAGTTCCCACACACACTGTGAATGAATCTGGACGTTGATTCGGGAGCCGCTTCGAAGGATGTATTGGCTTTTCAATGAGGCCAGGAGAAAGTCCAGAACTTTCCTTTTCGACCAGTCCGTGGCAAGCAGAGATGCGGGCAGACTGTCAGCATTGTGGGATACTGCATCGGAATTTCCGCAGCGCTCGTGGGGGCTGACGTGATATGAGCGGTATCCTTAACAAATATCATCAAGCCGAAGCTCGTTAGGTACCAGGAAGGTATGCTATTCTGCGAGCCGAGTAAGGACGCGTTATCACTGCGTCGAAAATGGCCAAAACCAAATACTGCTCTACTGTGGTGAATCCAATGAGAATGCACAACTGTGGGTAGGGTCACAGTTGTAAATCGCCCTTTTCAATTGCCAATAATCATCATGAGAACCCCATCGAGCTTTTCAGTGGGATTGGATGTGTCTTGGAAGATCTACCATCCCCCTGGACTTGCGAATCTGCACCTCACCATCATAGCCAATCATGGATGATGGAAATGGTTGTGCCGTGGAGAGGACCCTAGGGCAGCGAGAAAGTGGCATGATCTTCAAGCACCGCTATGGCTTTTGTCGATTATCAATTTTTGACGAGAACTTCACAGAAAGGGGCTCGTGAGAAGACTAACCACGTTCGATACCAACAGTATAGAACAGCCATCTGCAGTTGCTGAAATTCCGAAGCTACCGCGGCTATGCGTGGACAGCTCATCCTAGGCGGTGGATACCGGCCAAGCTTGATAGATACTCACATACGGGTAGATTGTAAGAAGATCGCTGCCGTCTTAACATAGACGGCGATCCTCGAGCCGCCATTAGTTAAAGATCATCGTAGCTCGAACTCCTACCGTTTCGGTCCCTGCGTAGCCGTAGTCTTCGTAAAAAGAGGCATTCACCCTATACGTTACCAGATATTGCGTCAACGGGGGCACAAATAGCGGCCAAAACCCAACATCTGAGGCCAGATTCCGTGCCCGATTACAGTAACGTGCATGTGCTGCATGTGGGGTGCGTGGGTGGATATGGAATAACACGCATGCTGTCGTGAGGTCGATTGTACTTGACATTGACAAGTGTGATGATGTAATGTTGGGCGGCCTTTCCAGCGAGATCTCCTCTTAGCAAACATCTGCTCCTGCCGTGGCCCGCCAGAAATCTGGCAGTGACAACATGCTGCCTCCCTATGAACATGGAAGCTCTCGTAAGAGACGACATGTCACTTTCCAGATGCTCGGGGTACTGTCGGGTCACGACATGCTCATCCAAGTAACACCATGATGCATAACTGGGTCTAAAGGACTATAGCATGGAGCTCAACGTCCCAAGAGGGATTGGCCTTTTACTATCAGCTCTAGAGTCCTGTGATCAGGTTAGGTAGGTGTAGGATAGGTTGATATGTGTACGTGCTGGCAATGGTAATTTTCCTCTGGGGTGTGCCTCCTTTCCATAGGCGAAGAACAAACCGTCGGGATGAAGAGTTGACAAACCAGGAGACCCGCCGATATCGACCCAACCCGCTCGCAGTGATACGTCAGTCTCTCGTAAATAGGGTAACCGGACTAGCAGAATGCACCGCAGCGCGATTATTTTGGTGCAGCATGGCCAGAAGCACGTGGTAAGTATGGTAAAGTGCTGTGTGCGTGCTCCGAGATAAGCAAGTCGAGCTTCAGGCGCAAAGATGGTAGCCAATGAGGGGCTGACACACCAGAGGCCCCATTAGTGGACGACCTGCAGCAGGCCACCAAAATCCGCATCCGCAGGACGAGGAAACTAATGCTCGCATAATGCGTCAGTAGAGGCCATAAAATCTTGTAGGGATCAAAACCCATGCACCGTAGCAGACAAGCGCCATGCATGGAAGGAGAGAAGACTGTGGAGAGCGCAGCTGCCATAACACCAAAATGTGAATAGCCACGAGCAACTTGAGTCAAAGTGGTCTTAGTGTAACGGGATCTGACATGACTTCAAGAACGTTACTCTGTTTCGTCTCGGCCAGTACGGTATAACCTAGATAGTGAGGTCATACACATTGCCTATTCAAGCATGCTGTGCCGGCCATATTGGACAGACGACAGACAACTGAGGCCGACGGAGCTCTTGGGACCAATTATCTTGGCTATACCACACGGGAAGTGTGGCTTGAGATGAGGCCCAATCCAGATGCCACAAACAAGCGATTGGCTTCGCGAAAGCACGAGATGCTGCGCATCGATGACGGCTGGGAAACGCAACGCCTCGTCGCCGAGTAATGTGACAGGCAATATTCTGGTAAGCGCGCTCAGAATGGCTATACATAGGCAAGTGTTGGGCATCACGATAGACTAGCAGCCTCGGGGGGTTGCCACGTATTACGGCCGCGGTCGGCTTGGGGAGCAACGCATTCCAAGAAAGGAATCCCACGATGGATGGAACGGGACTGACTCCAAGTGGCCTAGGCAAATAGGCTATGCGCCGCTAGGCATTGCGCCGCGATGCGATACGGCTCGCGACTCAGAGTAGGAGACTGGCGAAGATTGTCGGGATTCCCAAAGAGCGCGACAGCAAGTCTGCAGTTCCGATGAAGCGATGGGCGATGGGCGGTGCCGTGCCTTGCTGCTTTGCTGCTGTTACTTGCCCTTTCCTTGGTGTGCTCTCGTCCAGAGTGGCTTGAATGGATGACAGGAAGAAACAGAGAGACACAGCCAGACACAGCCAGACACCCCACGTAGCACACTTCGGCGGAATCCCAAGGAGAAACACCGCCCATCAAGAGCACAAGGGGCCTACCAGCCCTACCTGCCCAATTATATGCGCATCGACGGCTGTCATGTGAACGCCTGCCATTGCACAACAGATTCCGATAGGAACCAGTCCAGTCTAGCTGTGCATAGATGACAAAGACGGCAGACAGGCATGCAGCTGTTGAGTAGGTAGGTATTGGGGGGAGGGAGTCAGAATAGCCAGCCAACTACCAGCCTGCTGCTTACCGCCTATGAAATATTATGACCAGTGAGTCAGCAAGCAGTTTGAGAAACGAAAGAAAAAGTTACTCGCAGCACTGGTATGTTCGGGAGAAGCACCTGAGGATTTGTCAGGCAGCGCTACAAAAGAGGAAACCTTAAAAAAGGGTTTCGGTGGGATTTCAGGCTATGCTACGGGAGCTGGAAGCTCCAGGCATCTTCTACGACCTCAGGAATAGGTCTATTGATTATGTATCTAACTTACACAAATCTGCATGCATGTATGTCCCAGATAAGAAGAAGTCATGGAATAATGCATGTGTGCTCTTAACATCACGGAGACATGCTTAAGTAACGTCATTTATTTGGAAGCAGAGATTGGACCAAAAAGATGCGATCTCACAAGACTCGTTCGTAGATGGCACGCAGAAGCCCGATTTGCGACATATTCAGTCACCCAGGCTTACCAGGCTTGCCTGGCACCCCCAACCGCTAACCGGACCGGGCCAGAACAGCCGTCGGGCTCTGGCCAAGTCCGACAAGCAACTGCCATGGCCAGTGGTGGCACCATCATGACCAGACCGCACATACGGTTACGGTTGCTCACCTACTTTCAAAGTTTTCTCGGTATATTTATATTATTATTTATGTTAGGTAATACATAATAAGAACAATATGCGAAGTAATGCAGTCATAGTCAAGTATTACACTCCTCCGTTGGTATTATGTTCGGTAGCCTGCCTACTGCGTGCAACGACCATGAACACAAACTGCTGCGGCTATGTGCGACGTATGTACTGCGTGTGTGTGTGTGTGTGTGTGTGTACGTAGGGTGTTTGGGGGGTGTTTGGGGGGGTTAGGTTAGGCAGTGAAGAGAGAGAAACATGGCTATAGGTTAGGTCTATGTAGAATAAGTCACTCCTGTTCCTCGCTTGTGCCTCCAGGACCTGAGTGCAACCACTGACAGCCCCGGACGGTGACAGCGACCAGGGTCAATCACCAACGGGAACTATCTTAGCCTGCGATCCCGAGTCTAGTGGGAAGCTGTGGGAAGGTACCTGTGAGTAGGGTGAGTCTTGCACTCACAGAGTGACAGAGACCCTGGAAAGCTACCTGGCCGAAGCCAATGAGAGACAGGTCCGGTTTTTACTCGCAGACGTGGGCGAACCGGCGGCCATTCGCGGGGCGCAAATGCACACTACACACTGCACACCCCGTTCCATCCATCCCATTGCATCCCATCCCATCCCATCCCATGTAGCGGGTGGTAGCCATATCCCATGTACAGGCCATGCCTATTCAGCATTCAGACATACATATGACTGACGGTAGAAGCAGAAGTAGAATGCGGATCGAACAAGACGGTGACAAACACCCCCCCATCCATTACTACCCTTTACCCTTTCATACATCAGCAGCTACCTAACCACCACCACCACCCCCCCTTTAAGGGAACCCAACGCCGCCCGTCATAAGTCCACTTCGCCTACATTATATGGACATACATTCTCCAGTCGTTCAGTTTCGTTTATAACGGATCCTGTCCACCACTATTGTGACCAACCAAGTCCATCCCAAAACATCCTTTGCTTGATATCCTCCAGTCCTGTCCACATCCAGGCGTTTCATCCCGCCCCATCGACCTGCGCATCCCCGTCCGCCACTTCACCCGTCACCACCAAGACCACCAAAAACACAAGGCACAAGGCACGAGGCACCAACCCGGACATCTAAGATCGACCGCCGGCCCCATTGTGTCTGCCACTTCAGGCTCCAAAGCCTATTTATTTTTCTCCCCGGTTCCACGCGATAACCGCTCCCTTGGGACCCTAGGCGCATGCAGCATTGGACCGTATACCGCCCAAGCGGAAAGACTCACTGATTATATATCTGCCCATGAGCATCCCGCTCTCGCCTCCCCCTCGCACCAGTATACCAAACCACACACCAAATTCCTCTCCCTCTCCCTCTCACATGAATCACCTCTACAAACCTCTTCAGTTACAATGACACGAAGAAACTTTACCAGTTCGTCAAACCACACCACCAGCACTCGAGACTCGCAAAGAAGTACCGATTCTTATGAGTCTCGCAGTACTGCGCCCACTTCGGTATACGAAAGCTCCAGGCCCTCCACAAAGCACTCGATACTCAAGGCCTCCAGGGCTCAACCCGAGTATCAAAGGCAGGATCTTTCACCATCAACCAGCCTGTGTTCTCGTTCGTCCGTCGATACGTACTCGTCCAGGGCCTCTCTAGATCAGGTTGAGGATGTTGACGTGTCGGACGCCAGCGTGGATTATACCGAGATCCCACCGCTACCCACATATCGGCATGAAATTGTCGACACCACCGTCCGCGCTTCCACACCAGAGGATTTTGCGGCACTCTTCCCCTCTATGAACCGCCTCTCCATTCGCCATGATGACTTTACTTCGGACGGCAACATGAACCTGCGGGTCGACACTGTCGTGTCCGGTCGCAGGAGGAAAACCATCCAGCTCTTCCACCTACGCATGCACGATCTCAACAAGCGGGAATTCTCGCTGCGGAGGTACTGCCGCGACTCGGGCCGGGAGGTCTGCAACTCCAAAAGGAGATTCACCGAACCCGCTGACCTGAGCCGCCCCAGTTTGCAGCGCTCCATGTCGACGGCCATGAAGAACATCCCACGGCCGCATATGGCGAGGACGGGCACGGCTGGGTCATCGTCCTCCTCCACCAAGAGTCGGCCAAGCACGAGCTACTCGGCGGGAATCGAGGCAGACGACGACTTCCAGGCGTCTTTCAGCCAAGCGGGCAAGCGGCACAAGTCGCATGCCGTCGCCACCAACGCCATCAAGCTGGAGTTCTCCAACTATGCCAGAGTCGACATCGCCCGCTGTGGGTCCAAGGGCTCAAAGAGATATGAGTTCGAGTGGTGGGGTCACAAGTACTCGTGGAAACGGGTCACGGACAAGCTCACGGGCGTTGTGTCTTTCCACCTCCTCCGAGATGGCCAGAACAAAGCACCGGTAGCTCACATCGTACCCGAAACCCGGTCGCCCAACCAGGTCATTGCCGATGAGGAAGCCGGCGGTTGGATCCCGCCTTGTCACATGTGGATTAGCGACAAGGACCTCGTCAATGCCATGACTGACGTCGCCGAGTAAGTGACTGCCCCATATGCATCAACTGCATAATTCCAACGTCGCCGTTCTAACATTTTCCGCAGCATCGTCGTCTCGACTGGTCTCATGGCCCTTGTTGACGATTGCATCAAGGAGCGATGGGACACTCGCAAGCTCCACCGCATCAGCCTCCCTCTGCGCTCCAAGGCTATGGAATTCGAGTATGTCGGACCCAAAGCCTTTGTACAACATATGTTCGCCCGGCGCAACTCAGCCCCACAGAGGCCGTTACACTGGGCGACGCCCGTCGCAGCGTATTAAGCCGCGCACCGCCGGCGGCGCATGAGGCGACAGCATCGCCCAGTGCATTCCATCAACCAACTTCTCGCTACCACAGCACTTGTTCATCCAAGTAATCCTTTTCGTATCGTCTCGGTTTCTCCTTCGCAATTGTCTATTTGGCAAGCGAACAAACAAAACAACATGCCACCATCCGAGTGCGATCACGACTGACAACACATCATTTGACTTCACTCTCCCAAACAACAAACCACCTAAACTGTGTCTCAGTCACACCTTTTTTTTTATCGTCTTTTATTGTCATCACTTCCCTTATCGCGGTCAACATGGGATACATATTAGCGGACAACAGCGACCTGCATATTTGAGCAGGGGTATATTACAGCACTCACTTGGAAGCGTGTTTGGTCATTTTCATTTTTCTATCACGGCGTTTAGGGGGGGACAGCGGGCATGCATGCATCTATCTGTGTATAAAAAGGGGACTATCTCGTGTATATTTACGGTCATATGACGACAACCTGGGAAAACAGAATTTTCTCGCTTTGGAGGTTGATATTTATTATTTTTGGGGGGTGGTATACTACTGATGTATTGACGATGGATCGTTTGGTCAATTTGCATTCAAAGTGGTGGTGTAGTAAGGCGGCTAGCTAGCTGTGCGATTTAGGGCATGGTTTCCAAGTTCAGAGAACGCATCGAATAATAGCACCTTCACATTCTGGCGCATACAACATGAGCTCCATTTGATTATGTATATCGTGTATTGATGATATCTATGCTTGTCTTCGTCTACCAGCGGTGCATAGGGGTCTGACTAACACAGGTGTTACGATTGCGAAGTGTCTTCACTTGACTAACTTCCCTATAGGCGGTGTATCGTGATACTGGCCGATTAGCAAACCCCCAATCCGTAGGCGACAAGTGGCCCATATGCTGTCGTTAGTCGTGCTCGGCGCCAATGCCACTATTGAACCAGCCTCCAAAGTCCAACTTCATGAGGAGCCGATCAACACCACCGACCCTCTTTGGTATATACCGCCCGGGCTCATCGTTCAGGAATTCCTGCGTGTCCGAGTAGACCTCTTCGCCCTCCATATCCGCCAGGAACTTGGAGTCGATGCTGAGATTCCGCAGGACCCCGACCACGTCCTCGACCCCCTTCTTGACCTTGTTTTCCACCTGGCCTATGTGCGCCTTGATCTCGGCCTCTTCGGCCTCGAGATTGGAAAACGCATCCACGACGCCCTCGTCCGCCTCGAGATCAAGCGCCGTCCAAATGCTTTGCAAGCGGTGTACCAGAGCTACCAGACGGTCTATGTGAACTAACAGCCTGTAAAGTGGGTCGGTAAAAGTCAGCTGCGTAAGCAGGAGACGACGTGTTAGGGCACTGAGGTACATCCTATGGGCTATGGAGAGGGTCTGCGGATCCCGATGGGCTGCGAGATTCAGACCCGACTGGGGAACCTGGCGGGACGCAGGTCGGGTTGCTCGGCCGTCCGTCAGCCACGAATCGTCGTCACCACCTTCGTCAGGTTGCTGGTCCGCATTATTCAGGGGCTTTTGCTGGTGTGAAGTGGACGGCCGACTTCCACTGGCCTCTCTACCAACAAGCCATCCTTGGAAATGATCCCAGAGGCCCTCTACGATTTCGACCTGGAGATATGCCTCGGTTTCGGCAAGGAAGAAGATAGCGGCACTGCTCGTTGTCCATGTACTCCGCATAGTCAGAGATCGCTCTGACCAACGGTCCCTAAGAGTACGTGTCTTTCTCTGTCCCGCCTTCTTTTGGCTGAAAGGGGGTCTCGGGGGCGCTGGATGATGGCGGCGGAGAGATGTGATTTTCCACAAGTCCGTTAAACGAAGATGTGCGCGCCGGATTGAAAGCAGGTATGAGTTAATAGAAGAGTACGTGGCCACGTCTGCGGTCGAGAGAAATAAATCGAGCGGCGAGGGGATGTGTAGACTCATAATGACAGGCACCGAAAATAACAAGTCGCCAAATGGTGTGGAAACTGTAGAGGGGTTGTCGTGTTTCTCTGCAGAGTTTGTTGCGCCGCTCTTCGCCAGACTGAGTTGTATTAGATCCCTGGCTCGCTCCAGTTCTTCATCTTCGTCTGCGTGTTCACTTTGCATCGAAGCAAGGACAGCCCAGGCCCGAGAGAGGACCGCGGCGACTTCCCCTTCTTTGACGACTGCGGTGCCGAGCTTGTCACGTTTCTCATAGGCTAGGTTATCTGCCCGATGCCACCTGTTCCTTAATTTCTCATCGGCCTGTTGCGTCAAGGCCATAGCGAATTCACCACGTCCAAGTAGGAAGAACTCGCGCAGAAGGTGTAGCATCTCTACTACCTTCTCCCGAGGAAGGAGCTTTTGCAACGTAGTCTGAGACAAATACTGCCGAATGCTGGTGATTGCCCTCGAGAATGCTGCTGTATCGAGGGGGAAGGTGAGGCTCGATAACTCCTGCAGCTGCGAAGAAAGGTGGCCGAGACCCCCAACGCTCGACTCAGATCCAGCTCTGCTCCGGACATGGTTCAACGAAGTACCAATGAAGAGCATCGACGACACGGTAGAAGCGTTGACGAATGCTGGCAGTAGTTTTGCGTCAACTCGAAATCCCTGCATCTCCTCATTAGCTTGCTATTTTCGCGCAAGACGTACAAATATCTCAGATAAAGTGAGTTGCTTACATGATCACTTCCTGCATCCAGTTGGATGAAGAAGTCTTGAGCTCCAAAACTAGGGAGTCGACCGTAGAGAACCCAAGCAGAAACCTGCTTGAGCCATGCCGTCTCGGCAACTCTGGCGAGACTTAGCGCTGCCGCCTCAATATCTGCATACCCAGTCTGGATTTCACTTCGGAGTTTATCCATCAACTGTGATCCAGTGCATAGACCACCTTTGTCCTTTTTCAGCATGAACTGGACTATGTCCCACAGCCATTCCATCTTCATGGTCCAGTCTGAGAATTCGCCTACCACTGCCGTGAGAGGCACGATGTCGTAAGCCCCAACAAGAGCGGCATCCTTGCGGAGAATGCTGCTCTCTACTTCGAGTATCTTTCGCTGAAAAGCAGCCAAATGTATAGAGCCAACGGCATTGGACACAGCCCGACAGATCACGGATCCGTGCGACGCGTTGATTTGAGCTGTGGTTTTGATGAGACTGCGGTGGAGCTCGCTCAGATGGGCAGCAGTCTTCAGCAGATCCCGCTCCGGAGGCGACAGAACGGGCTGAGCGGTTTCTGCCAACCGCCCCTCCCGCAGGAGCGGCGATGAATGCCCAGATAGCGAAAGTAGGATTTCATGCAGCATCCTGGAGTTGGTGAATGACACGAATATTGGTGCCAAGTAAGGGGGGCTCAGAGCCAGACCTCTGGTGCCTTGGGTTCTTCCAGATCGCGAGGCTGCTTTCTGAACCAGAGTGCTTCGCTGATATCATGTAAGAGAAGAATGATGGACCCTAGACACTCGTACCGGCACATCCCGCTACTCGAGATCGTTAACGCTGTGAGTTGTGTTGATTAGGTATCGCGAAACGATAGTGGCAATGGCTAAGTTGACACAATAGAATGTATGTTATAACGAACGAATGGGCTGACATGGGCGTGTGCTTGTTGATACACGGGATGCAGCTTGAGTGAGAGTCGCCAGGGCGAGGTGATGGCTGATCTATATGCAATTGCTTAGGCCGAAGTGAACGCGGAAGACGAGTTCACTGGTGGAAAGCCCAAAACCGCCACGAAGGCAATCAAAAGCATGTACAGCCGCCACAGAGTTTGTTAATAAACAATCTCGTCAATCGAGACAGTACTGGTGGCAGGTTTCCAAGCCATGGCATAGCACCTGCTGAAGTTTCAAAACGTTTGAGCTCGCTGCTTTTCCTCTAAACAACTGGCACAGGGCGCGTTAAAGCATAGATCACGTGACGAAAATAGTACCAGCTACGAGAAAAGTAAATAAAGCCGTACTACTTTTCAGGCTGGCCAACTGTCACTCTGTTCCCTTTATAAGAGACCAACTTTCGTCGTGGCAATGGTTTTAATGCTGGATGTTCTTTTTCTTCTTTTTGTTTCTTTTTCTCTTTCTTTTCTGGGAGAAAACTACATACTTAAGGGTGAGTGTTGAATTATGGATGCGCATAAGCACTACAACACCACGCCTTCCCCCTACTATATAAGAACACCCATTCTGTGTTCCTTCCGGAAGCAGAGACTGATCGGAAATTCTTCATCATACGAGTCAGCTAGAACATTAAATACAAAGTAATAATCCTTTACTATCGCTTCAGTTTTAGAATCCACACCATACCAATCGCCAGCCAAATCGGCCTCCAGCCACCACACATACTAAATTATTTCCCGGTGAATGGGTTTTTCCCCTTTCCACTGGCTGTGTTACTGCCACCAGCCGAGTCGGGGCCTGTGATCTGCTTGGGGTCTACCTTGTCCCCATCACCGCCCATGTTACTGGTATCATCACCAACTACGATCTGACCGCCTCCCTTGACTTTACCTACTACCATGCCCTTGCCCACAGCCTTGACGATCGCGCGGCGCGAGACTCCCGTAACATCAATGTACACCAGGCCGACGTTCTTAACGCTCCCGCCTAGATGTTTGGACAACTCACCAGCCTCGTTGCCCCATTTGTGCGTCACGACGTTGGTGGCAGCAGACGAGCCTGAGGCCAACAGGTTGCGCCCAGCGTAGTCGATGCCATCAGCAATGGTGGAAAAGGCCATCATGCTCTTGTTGAGCAAGCCAGGCTTGTAGGACTCAATTGGCTTCCCGTCTGGTCCATAGCCCCTGCCGCCATCCTTGCTCCCCTTCCTAGCCAAAGTCGCCCCGAGGTTCTGGGCCACCTTGGTGACTTGCCCCACCGTCTTAGATGACAGGTCGGCAACGTTACCAGAGAACTTGCCAATGCGACGAACGCGTTCGTGGGTAGTGGGTGTGAACGTGACGGCTCTTTCAGCCGGCTTGGTCTTCTGCGTGAAGCTATCTGCCGAAGTCTGCATGCCCTTGGTAATTAAATCCGAGGTAGTGACTATCAGACGTGACGCATAAGTGGCCTTAGAAACGAGGAACGACTTCTTGTAGGCTGGGTGCAATTCCATCTCCAGGAACTCTTTCGACGCAGGCGCGACTGCTAGCGTGCCATTGTTCTCCTCCGAGGGGAGAGTAATCTCAACAGGTTCTAGTAGCTGTGTTAGATTGGAGTTTCTCATCCGTGTCCCTGTAGCAGCTTCACTGACCTTTGGAGCCTGGCTTGATCGCGTTGTCGTCGATCTGATACCCCTCACCGAGTTCGCCAATCACGCTGCCGTCTTCTTCGTCCACAAGTACGATCTGGCCACCTTTGCCTGGCCCGCTGTGGCTTCCCTGTGCATAGGCCTCGCCCGGGGCGAATGAAGCCGGGTTGTAGGCCGGCGGAGGATAAGGAGGGGCTTCATCTTTAGTCGCCATTTTTGACTTGGTGCTTGTGGGCGATACAGCCGCGGAAGGAGTGGCGGATGATGAAGGGCTTTTGGCCTTCTTTGCTGCCTTCGGGGGAGGCGCCCTCTCCAGGAATGCTGTGCACTGTGCCAGAATGGTTTCAAAGGTATCCACATCCTCTTGGAGTCCCTTGCGGCTGCCGATCTCAGGGAATTCAAGTCTTGTGAATGTGCCGCTCTCGGGGCCAAGATCCCATCGCGGGATTAGATAGCTCCGGGGAGGCTGGTGGTAGATCTGGGTGGTGGCCGGGAGAGGGATGTCCAGGCTCTCGTCCACGTGCAGGTGCAGGTAGAAATCGGACGGGGTCTGGTTCTCCCCGTCGAACGCGGCTGGGTCCGCATAGCTTGACGAGGTCGGCACCATCAAAAGTGACAGTGTCTGTGGCCCGGTCGGGGTGAGTGACTCCTCCTTACCGGCCGTTACATGGTAGGCCGAAACGCCTTGTATGGCGTACTGCGCAACTGGTGTTAGGACGAGTGGAGGGGAAGGGTGAGATCAAGCAGTTCGCTTACCAGCAACTTCGGATCCTGACAGAGGGGTTAACGATATTGTTACCAAGGAAATAGAGCGACATAGTAGGTGCGGATGGTTCATACTCACATTATGCCCGGACGCCATGATCCAGAATAGTTGCAATTAGTAGGTACTGTTGCGGTGGTTCCGAAATACTTGAAATGCGATCGGATATAAGGTAGAAGATAGACAAGGATGAAAATACCAAGAAAAGATCTATTGATTCAAGTAGGGGGGAGTGGTGATAAGCGCTTCGATTTGCCGTCTATGTTTCTTTCTATTCTGAGCTCCAGGCGTGCATCATGTGAGCCAACCATGAACCTCATATGTACGTTGAAGCGCTTAAATCACACTGCAAGGCTACGAGACTGCGCATCATGAGAGGCCTCTCGCACGACGTCATTGGACATTGAAGCTGTGACAGCCAATACCCCGCGCAGGTCTGGAACGTACTAAGCTTGACGTGCGTGGGTGGGTGGAAATCCATCAGTGTGGCAATCCCTCCCAATCCCTCGCCTCGCACACTGGATCAGAAGCCTGTTTGGCCCGTTTGGCCTGTTTGGCATGGGGGCCCAAGGGGTGCAAGGGGTGCAAGGGGCCCAAAGCAACACTCTTGTAACGCTTCTAAGAAGGTTGACTGGAACGCTGAAGGTTCCTCTTCACCTCTGCACCTCTTGCTGTTGGTCCACCGATTAAAATGCCAAGCATGTGGCAGTGCTCAGTAATTGGGCGCTGGGCACCGGGGCCGCTTGTTTTGTCTTGCTTGTTTTGTCTTGCTTGCAAGATCGCTTACACCTGACGCCTCTGGTAATATCTGGTATCTGGTATCTGGTATCTGGCATCTCATCTCTCATGATTGACCTCCCTAAGGCTAGGTAGAAGAAGTCAAAATGGTATTTGAGACATGCATGATCACCAACCATGAAATCCGAAGAGGGCGGTCGGCAAACCAACAACTTCCCGAGACACGCATCAAGGTTGCGAGCTACATTGTAAAGGCATGAGTAAGGAAAGCTTCCAGTCGGTAGGGGTAGCTACCTATTTTAAAACGGCGTTGTTGGTATGCTGCGCAAACACTTGTTGTCTCCAATCAATTGAGCTGGCCTCATGAATGGTAGTGGTCTATCAAATGCCCCGAAAATAAATCACACAGGCTTGCCTAATACTTCAAAGCCTCCCATTATCGATTGTGAGGCGTAGTGGTATAGTTGAGTATGTACAACCTATGTAAGTAAGTAGAGAAGGCGGTTTTCTCTGTGGAATTTGATGTCGGTATTTCAAAACTGGCCCCTAAGGTTGGGGACCATTCGGACTGTTTTGTGACATCGCTTACACTGGGTAGGTAAGCTGAGAGATGTTTAACTTCCTGTTGCATTGGTGCCTATTAATTCAATTCAACTATATATCACTAATATAATATATACTTTATTGTGTGGGATTGTATATCAGGTGAAGTGAACTGCCATTTATTGCGCCGTGATAAAGTGTACCATGTGCGTTTCATGGTTATTCGAAATGTTAGGTGAGTGCCTGGAGCCCAGTTCAGGGGCAAGTTATAAGCTGCCTCGGGCGACATCAAATGATCCAATAAGCATTATCTGATGTGTGTAGTTACAGACTGTATGCTGCGATTGGAATTACAGACTTTTCCATTCCAGAAATGTACCTTCAGTATTCCTGTGCAATGGGTTGGCCACAAGTCCGACAGCTGTGGTGGGCTTGGATGAATGGTATTATCGTGAGATGTATGTACCGAATATCGTTAATCTCAACCATGAAAAGCACACTGTAAGCTAGCAGGGCAACATTTCGATCATTTGACGATTCTGTACTATATGGATTATTAGTGGTGTTGCTTACTTGGTGAACAATACCGAGCAAACAAGCGGCGGTACTAGACTCTAGGGGGACAGCTAGGCATCGGGACGAGAGTAGCTGTTAACAGCTAAATAAGATAGCCCAAGGATGAATACTTCAATGTTGAAACTAGTTAGTCGGTGGAATCTTCAGTGTCTCCTGTTCACCATCACGGGCCCAGCCGTGAAGTGTTCCCTGGTGCTGGGACTGCTATATGTAGCATATAAGGACGAACAATCTCCTGGCTTTTTTATTATTATTAAACCCTGCGCCCAATTTAGGGCTCTCTTTAATGCAGGTTATAATCCATAAGCATCACTAATAAGCATGCGAAATGAGATAGGTGAGGTCATTGTAGCATATCATCTGCTGCGCCGGAGAGCAGCATGCCTGTCTTTGTACGTACACAACCCACCCCTGAGTCCGAACATCACCAGGGATGAGTGGGAGCTACAGGCAACAGAGAACTTCTGGAACCCATTTTTACGAAGGGTTTATTACATCATTTGCTTGCCGATTCGGCAACCGTTCGGGACGGCAGCGTAAGCCATAGCCCTACGGAAGGGTCCCCGTGGGCCGTAGTGTACCAAGCTGCCGGGACGCGATGTCTCCAGACTTTGGCGACTGATTCGTTACCCATACAATGGAAATGACCCGACGCGTGTGGTGGCACAGCGTAAATGAAAACTAGCAGGTTGACACTATGTCATCTCTTACACCAGAAGTTATGTTATATATATATGTAGTACGTGTTCGGGCTGGGCACGGTGATCTGTCACTTGAGTCGCTCTACCCGTGATGCTTTTCTTTCCACTAGCACAGGACGGCCAGCATGAGTTACGATAAGGGCAAACCTATGCAATACTATGCCGTAGAAAAGAACCATACTTCATTAGTGGATAGGCGAGCTAATTGATTTCTTGAGCTACGCCATTTGATCACGCCATATGAAGCTTGTTCGTTCAGACCACCACATGGTATCGCAATGTGTATATCACCATTACAAGCGAAAATATTGTCCACCGGTCAGCTACTTCTAACTTTTCTACCGCCAGTCATATAATGTGTCTAGTAATGGCTATCTTCTCATTATATACATTATGTGGTGCATTCGTGTTGCGCAAAGGAAGAATATTGGTTACATACTTGTACACTCATCGTGTAGTTGCACTATCAAGACGTCTCTGTGCTTGCAGTCTGGCATGCATTGAAGAACGCCACACTTGGGATCAAGTAATATTGATCGTCATTTCGTACAATGTCGCACTCTGATCTCTGATCTAGCATGTATTCTAAACACACAAGTCCTTCCCCGGCAGCCATTTAGACAGTATTCACAGCAATGTATGCGACATCTATATTTCGTTCTGTCTAAACAGACCGATCCCTTGTCCCCAAGGAGAATATCAAATACTGCCCACACCGGAGGCCATCCCCAGGAAGCAAAAAGGGGCTGCTCGCCCAGGGCGAACACGATTCATGCTACTGAGATGATTGCTATCATAATTCAAGAAGATAGATGCAACTTCGACCCCCAAGTTGCAATGCTCAGGTCTTGTGTGTGTGTGTTGTTGTAGGTCAAGTGGGGAGCAACATGGCAAATGGCTGCCCATAACTCATCCGCTTGACAGACACGTGTGTGCTAAAAGGTAATTAACGGTCCGCAAAAACGGCAGTGTTCATATTCCGCCCAGAAGCCCGTCCTCTCGCGACATTGAGGAGCCGAAAACAATTGGTGTGTCGCTTATGGCCTATAGCTCTGCATTACTATTCATGAATTAGCTATATGTACACCTTATTAGAGAGTCGAGGCTCATGCAGTACTGTCAGTATGCAGGCAATTTGTCAACCTTTACAAATATTGTTACCAACATGCACCATGCAATTAACAAATGAACCGGTGGTGCTGAGCTAAGTCGGATTACCTACTGTATTTACTTACATGCATGTCTATTTTAGAGACACTGGCCCACGGCACCAAGGGTTGTTGGATCGCAAGATGGACGAGGGCCAAAGTGATGGGTGATTTCGAATCCCTTTTTAAGAACAACCTTTCTTGGAACGCTTATGCAGGCCGAGGCCGCTGGTTTTAGCGCCCCGGGCACAGCACAGCCCCCACGATTAACGTTGGCAGTTGGTGGGCAAGGGCAGCGGTTAAATCAGTGTCTCTCTCGCCTGTTGCTTGGGTGGGTGGCATTAAACGAGATCTATTCATGGACTGGCCCGTAACAAGTACGAAGCCCGGGTAGAGTCCGAACCGCCTGCTCTATCGTACTAACTTCTCATCTCCTTAATCGGATTCATTACATCCAACAGCCTGATGGGAAGAGAAGAAAAGGTGGTTGCCCCCAACGGCCAGAGAAGAAAAAGCAACCACGCTCACATCTAATCTACTGCTGCGTGTGTTGACGGACCATGGTTGAGCGTACCGGACCGAACATAGTGGATTAGCAAGCAGAGGTAGGAACATGATAAGCCAACCTGCCTACGAAGTGGTGTGTGCATGTACAGCTACCCGCATGCCTGCATGTACATCTGTACCGGTTACGTACGGTACAAGCAAGACTTTGATCGCGCTCAAGAGGTGTCAGCTGTACTTCTGATGGCGCTGTAAGCGCATATGTGCGCGTATCGGCCAGCCGAATTACATAGTCGGGTTTGCGCCGCCCGGTGTGCTGCCACATCGAGATCCGCACTGTCCCCCCCCGACGACTGATTCTCGCACGTTGCGCAAGAACAAGGTGGTTTGCGTATCAACCCATGTTGGAAGTCCAGGAGGTGGTGCCCGGAAATAAGAAAGTGTTGAAAATTGGAATGGGTTGTAGCAGTACTCAGTACTATGTGAATAGTCATGGTTGTTTGGCCACGTTAAGTAGTGAAGCAGGCCAGCAATTGGTCTGCCTCAATTTGGCTGTCTCAGTTGCTAATAAGTCGCAGTACGGAGTAATTACTGGCTTTCGCGCTTTCCCTCAGCGCAACGGCCACGGGCCGGCCGGTATTGCCAAGTTCCTGCTGCCGCTGCTTGAGGGGTGTCAGGCACTCTAGTTTGCGGCACAGCAGGAGCACCTTACTTTAACCTCGCCCTAGTGAGGATGGGCACTGGAGAGGAGACACGGCCCGATTCGGTCAGAGTTGCCGTAGTGTCAATGCTTATGCTCTTCCCGTGAAGCGCTCCAGCGTAATGGGTTTTGTCCAGCTGCCTACGTTTGTGCCTGGGACAGGGTTTCCAATCCTTCGTTTTCTCCTGGCGCCTACTGGCCGTTTTGTTTGTGAAAGAGGCAGACGAAACAAACACCTACCTAACCTAGGGTGCTAGGTAGGTAGGTAGGCAGATAGCGGCATGTAAAGTACTTTTAGGTACGTACACCTTTTGGGCTTGCTCAAACTTGCAAACATGAGCGATAGGCGGATAAAAGACGGCCAAATCACGACACTACTGCACTGTACCCAGAGCGTATATACTGTATCACTAAATGCAGTCAGGTACATCGGAGAGAGAGAGAAAGAGCCAGGATATGTAGGGGTACTTTCCAATGATGCAACCAGAAACAACACCACAACATGGCAAGGGTGTAACGGATGGAATGGGTGGCGGGCAGGGTAGGTAGATTGCATCGATTCCCAACTGCGTGACTGTCTGCGGCAAACATGGTATGTGTATGTACGGATCCCCAAAGGGACAAAGAAAGGGTGATTTCGGCAGTCGTGGGATTCTGTGTACGTGGCACACATCAACAGCAAGAGGTGGCAGACAAAGGCGAAGGTAGGAGCATCAATAATTTGTTCACGAATGCACGCCTCTGCTTACCCCTATTGACATATGGACAAATGAGCAGCAGGATACTTGGATACTCTTACCCTCCCTCAGGTTCGGATGGGGTTGCTTCATCTATCATTTCTACCCGCTGAAGATTTCTCGATCCGACGAGGTTCCCGCTCTAACCGGCTGGAGGTGGCCAAAGTCGGGCGGGAGGACTGTCTGACCTGTAACGTAAGGTATCTAAACTTGGTTGAAATCTCCCGCCGTCTTTTTTCGTCACTCTTCCCTTCTCCTCGGGTTGGCACACCTCCAGGAAACCGCTCCTTGCAGCTCTGCGCCTTCCTGGCTTGGCTTTTCCCAGGTTCCTCCAACCTCCAAACCCTTTTGAGAATGGACTGATAGGACTGAAGAGGAGGAGTCGAAAGGGACCGCCGATCGGGCCACTATCATGCCCACACCGTCACAGCGACCCTCCTGCCCGTTTTTATGAAGACAATTCTGGCACAACATGCACCCTCTCTACAGTGCTGTCGGTTGCGCGTATGTACTATGAGGTTCGACGCCTACTCCGTACATTATTAGCCCTGCATTCGAACGACGCCTTGTTGAGATATGAGGCAGTCCAGCCGAGCCAGGCAGCCAGGTATCTCCTCGCTCGTATAACACTGAAGTTGAGTTATCCAGCCTGCCTGCTGCGTGCCAGCCACCGCGTCACGGAAGCTAGGCTCCCGATCATTCAGTATTAGCACCGCGCCATCGCCTACTTCAACTGCCCAATGCAACACTGGTCAATCAGAACCTGACGCTTTCGATTTTTCTTCTTCTTCTTCTTCGTCGGCTTTTTCATTTTGGTTTCCTTTTCTTTCTTCTCTAGTTTCATGCGCAGAAAGATATAGTAATATCGCACAACAAGCCCCCTCTTCTTCTAGTTCAGCAGCACCGACGATCAAGAGCACCTACCCTACATATCCAATGAATGTCGTATGTAAGTACAGTGGTTTCATATGCTCGGCATCAACGTGGGGTTCAAATTTGCGGCCTGCGCGGGCCTGGGCGCCATGGATGGGCCGAGCCGATATGGGCTCCAGCTTGGAACGCTAGGTACATGTACTTGCATGTTGGAGCCCTTTTCGTGTTGGTGACTTGCCAGTGTGTTGCCAGTGGCCCGCCTATCAGGTAGACCGTAGCGTGCGTGCAGTAGCTACTTTAGTACTGCTGGGCCGCCTAAAGGTTCCCAGAGAGTGGTACCGTGTTAATGCTGGTCTATCCGACCCGTCCGGGGAACATTGATTGAACCCTTGCACTGGCAATCAATCGTCCAGGAAGACCTTCCCTTTCGCCTTTACCGGTCTGCCATGGTACGGCTATGGCATGTAATTCAAGGATGTAGGTACCGTACCTCCTGGTAGGCTCGGTCCCATGTCGCTACCTTGTATGCCGTGCGTGCTGGACCCCATGTTGGCTTTTTACAAGTATTCGTTTCCCCATTTGATCCAATCCACCAGACATACCATCGGGGAGTGGTAACTTCGCGTGCATTGTATGTATGTATGTGTGTGTCTGCGTGTGTGTGCGTGTGTGCGTATGTGTATGTGTGTCTGTCTGTCTGTTTGTGTGTCGATCGTACTTCTTTTCTCTTCCTTTCCATTTCCAACCAACGACGACCTTCCCAAAGCAGAAAGAAGTCTAACGAAGAAGGACGAGCACGAGAACAGGAGCGACTATCACCAAACTTTGACTGATTCATACCGGTTTCCTTGATACCCTCAGTCATCTTTGCCGCGCATTCCCTATACCCACACCAAGCCTGCGAGAGCCCGTGTTTACCACATTATCCCATTTTCGATCAAGTTCGCCTGTCCACGAACGGATAAACGCTCGTACACCTTCAGTCGTATCTCTGCTTGTAGTCCAGCTGGACTCTTTACGGGTAGCTGCAGTTCCCCTTGATGTTGTAGCACCCTCGCTGAGAGTCCTTGCATTCGTCTTGTCCGAGCGCCCTTTGACAGCGGAGCCCGGGGCACCAGGTGCACAAGGAGCATAGCTGTAGACGTCGTCTTGAGGGCTATACATTGCGCCTGTGTTAGAGAAGGAGACCAACAGCTCAAACGCGGCGTTACAGCAACCGATCACCACAGGGGCTTCTAGCACGAGGCCCAGTCGCCGTTTGCTCGCGAGTATATTACACCAAGTTTCACGGGTCTGTGCCAGACCCAAGCCGCCACAATTACCTCTCCACTCCGAATAGCTTCAATCCTCTCCCCGCCCGACCCCGACTCGCAGAACTCCGACAACACGTCGTCGTATCATACTACGACCAAGAGGAGGTTCGAGGACGCCTTCGTCTCTTCCGATGCCCACCTGGCCCCGCCTCCCCATCTAGCTCCTCACGATCACCGACAGCACTCGGCAGCCACGGAGCGACCGCAGAGTGAAGGGCTAGGGGGTGTGGTGAGGGGCTATGTGGTGAGCGATGGGAAGGGAGGAGTCTTGGCCGGAGGCTACGAAAGCAAGAAGCAGCAGGCCAAGATGCGCCCACCCATGCGGTCGAGCATTGCCTGCCTGCGATGCCGGAAGTCCAAGATCAAATGCGAGAACAACGGCGGGAGCAGTCCCTGCGATAGTTGCATCAAGACGGGCAAGGAGTGTATCTTCAAGCTTCCCGAAGCCAATCCGGCACCAACAAAGAGGACCGAGCCACCCGCCGGTGCCAAGCAGGACAGGGATGGGGGCTCTGATCGCAAGAAGCTGAAGCGGATCGACGATATCTCCAAGATGGACAATCAGAGGGCAACGCTATATGCAGATGAGGTTCTGGCCGCACCATTCCTCACCGAAGACCTCTGGGAGCAAGTTCTTGATCTCTATAAGCTACACTTCGCGCCGGAGCTGCCCTTCTTGCATCTACCGACTATGAAGGATAGAATCGCCCACAAGTTTAAGACATCACAACCAGACCCTTCCCCCGACTTCAACCTGGTCCTCCTCGGCGTTCTGACGCTTACGGCCCGGTTTCACCCCGATCTCGTAAAATACCTTGCCCACGTGTGCAGTTCACAAAGCGGTAACGCAAGGTCCCGACCGGTTCAGACTCAGATCGATCCCGCTGCTGCGTCCGAGTACTATGCCGATACACTCACCATGGCTCTCGGCCCTTTGCGGACGACAATGAGGGTTGCTTCGGTGGAGAGAGTTCAGGCTCTCCTGATGCTTGGCTTATACGAGTGGGGTCAAACACGCCCTCAAAGCGGCGGTTTAGCTGCCTGGATGTATGTGGGTTCTGCCATCCGTATGGCACAATTCCTCAAGCTGGGGTTCGGCGACACGAGTTCAAGCCGACCAGGATCCGAAGAGCCACCGTCACAGGATCACCGGCGGAGGAACTCCATCTCGTATTCCCAGCGCATCCAGGACAAGGAGGTAAAACGACGAACCATGTTCAGCTGTTTTATCCTCGATCGAATGCTGGCATGTGGCAAGGAGAGATCCTCTATCATGAGAGCAGAAGACTTGCAGATACAGCTGCCCTGTCCCGAGGATAGATTTGACTTGTCTGTACCTGTCCAAACCGTGTTCCTGCACCCACGTAAATTTGGCGAGCAGCGGCATGTACAGGATGATAGTGTATTGAGTCGTTTCATACAACTGGTTGACCTTTGGGGAGATATCTCCAAGTATAGTGTTGCTGGAGGCCGGCAGGTGGAAAAGTATCCTCCGTGGGACGACAGAACGACATTCTACAAGCTACGGAAACAATTCGAGGCATTCGATGCCGATCTGCCTGATACCTTCACGTTCTCCCGTTCCAACTACTTCAAGCACGAGAACCATCAGGCGTCCAGCGTATATGTACTTCTGCATATGCTTCGGAACGTGTGCCTCATCATGCTACACAGAGAGTGAGTTTGATCGATGGGCAATGCCCATGTTGTCTTCGGGGTAACTAGTATTGACTTGTTTTTCAGGTATATCCCGTTTGTTCCAATTCGCTGTGACGGGCCTAAAGGACCCCTTGACAAGCCAACCTTCCCAGCGGACGAAACACCTGACTCCTTCTGGCTTGAGAGTGCAGAATACGTTTTCAAAGCTGGCAGAGAGATTATTGACTTGATCGAAATTTGCCAAAAGAAAGACAAACTCCCTCAATCGACCATTGTTCTCTTCGCCATCTGGACTGCGGCATTTGTGGCACAATATGCAATACATTTCCCTCACATGGATACGGAACAGCACGTTCTTAGCCATCGGTGGCACGAATCAACCTCGAGCGAGACCAAACAGGATGTTTTCGAGCATGGGCCTACAGGCCTCACTTTCCAGACTCTGAAAAAAATGGGTTTCTGGTTGAAGATGGCGTCGACATATGTCAGGGTCCTGCAGCAAATGGAGACATACTTCAATAAGATAAGGCAGGAACATGAGGCGCACAGAAAGGACATCAAATCCAGCAAAGACCAGGCCGATCGTACTCTTCGTTATGGCGGGAACGGTGGCGGACTGGAAGAATACCGCCAGCTCCCGCTTTTGAAGGATTTTGGGGTATTACACCCCGGTGACCAAGATCATGGCGATGGCCTAGATCGTACCCGAGATAGCCCCACCGATCGCGACTCGCCGATGGGAAGCGAAAACCCGGGCACATCCGGGGCGGACCATGGATTTCCCAGATCGGCTCCGTCAGGTTCCTTTACTGCGATTAACCACACACCTATGAGCGCACCGCCGGCGGCCCAGGCGGAAGTCAACGGGTCAACAGAGCTCAAAGCCGAAGCTGGTTCAGGGCCATATCCTTTCCGACCTATGCAGTCCGCTCCCCAAGTATACTCTCCGTCAGGCAATTTTTCGGACCCGGATGTAGCGGACGCGCAGGCCATGGGCTTTACCCCCTCGTATGATATCGACGAAGAAGAGAGCAGACGATTCAACGCGGCGACATGTGACCTGGGAATCTTGACACAGAATGATCCATGGACTGAAGGAATTTTCAACCTACCGCCGGACATCTCGTATCAAATATCATATGCTTGAGCATGTCGAATTCTACGCCGAGGGGCCTACAGGTTTCCCAGGGGGGAGGCGAGGGGGACTGGCGTTTGAGGAGTTGTACAAAAGCAGGAACGATATGTGAAGTGCCGTTTTCAAGTCAGCGATATGGGGCTTTCCTCTTTTTCTTTTCATTTTCCAACACCGCCATTTCCGCAGTGCCATGACAGAGACCGAGTAATTAGTGACATTTTCCCCTACTGCAGATATCCCTAGCATACGTGAATTCAACACAGATTCAATGATGTGTCGGATCATACATGTTTTCTGAGATGCGATACCCCTTGTTTGCCTGGCCACGTAGTGTGTAAGGGGGCTTTTAAGGCACGTGGTACTTCCAATGCAGCTGCCAGATTATTCGATATCATAGGGATGGAAGTGATGGTTGGGATGTTCTTCAGAGCGAAAAGACATAATCCGCTGGGAAGACTGTCGTGGCGCCAGCTGCATACCAGCGTGGCCGGGGTATATGACCCTGTCTACTCCTGGGGCATTGAGAGCCGATATCCCCTGGCAACAGATGTGCAGGCTTGCAGATATACTAGGGTATATACTCTATCGACAAGATTGTTTTCGGTTACATCAGTGGTCTGAAAGTGCTTTATTTGCAGAAGAACAGTTTGTCAAGTCGGCGTCTTGACTGTCTACTAGAACGTATCACTAACCCGTAGAATCGCGAATTGCTTCGTGTTGCTAGTGTCAAAAGCAAACACAATACTACATACACGGTGACTCGATACCAGGAGAGAATACAGGATGTTCACGATGCGTCCCGAAACAAAACAGATGCCGTGCTTTATCACACCCCAACCAGTATCAGCAATGCCACACTTGACTTTGGATTGAACAATGGTAACACTGGGACGAACTCAAGACGGCCTCGCTGTTTCTTGCCTTGGCAAAATTAGCATAAGGGAAGCGAACGAATAATTTTCCAATATCTCCCCCAGAAGGCAGGGTCAGCAGTCCATGTTATCGACAGAGTCTTCAATTGATTCCCAATCTTTAAACCAATGGACCGCGTTCCCTTTGTGCGTTCCAACTGCAGTTGCGGTTAAAAGTTCCCCGCATTTTCCAGCTGCAAGTCGGCCGATCAGGAGTTGATGCGCGCCATCCATCAAGCATCCTCGGACTTTTTTCTTTTCTTCTTCTTCTTCTTCTTCTGCGGCCCAGCTTCTCTACGGTAGATCCGTCCCCCTCTGCCCCTATCCCTCTGCCCAAGAACGAAAACAAGATCGGCGAATTAGATGTGATACTGCCAAGAATCACACCATGCACAAGAAAGCTTTGTGTGAGATGCAATTCCATCTCCCGACATCCATACATAAGACAAGAAAGCCGCTTCCTACTACTTAAGTACATATGAAGAGGGGTAGTAGGGGGAGGGATGCCGACTGAGGGGTAAATATCCGCCCGTGGCCCCATACCACGTCGGAATGACGTGTAGGCATCTCATCACAAGAGCAACCAACAACAACGACGTTCACGATATACGCTTATATAATCGCCGTTTACTCGTGGCAGATGCCGTGCATGTGTTGAGCAATTCACACAATCATATCCCACCACGTGCCCGTGGTACGGGCGGTGCTAGCCCGGCTTGCCCGGACGGGACTCTGGGCTGCGTGATGTTCTGCATGTAGGAACAATCAAGATCTGATTACTCAGAGCAAGGTCTGGCTGGTCTGGCTGGTCTCATGGCCTTAGGTACGGTTACAACTACATATTATGGGGTCCTGTGGTTTCTAGACGCGTGGACCCATCCACTCAATATTGTCCCCGATGCCGTATACATAGAATGAATGAGCTCGCTCCGCACCAGTCAGATTAATTGGGCATGTACGTACACGCAGTGTGCATGGACATCCCACGCTCGCTTGTCGCTTTCCATCGTATTCTTGGTCACGTAAACTACATGTCCGAATCTTCTCCAAGCCGGTCCGCCGCAACCGAGGATGTGGTATGTATTGATGGTTCGAAATATCGAGTAAAGTAGGCAGGTGATGAGTCGGGTGTTAAGTTGTCTCTATCGCGCGCGCCCGTGGCTAGAAATGGAATGGTGAGGACTGCCGCGTCGTCGATGGCTTGCAGGCCACATGGTGTTCAAGCCGTAATTCACATCAGTAGATAGACGCCGACGACAAAGCCGTGCAAAAGTCACATGGAAATATTATTTGTACATACAAGACCAGATTACAAAGACAAAGACAAAGACAGAGACAGAGACATAGACAACAAATAGGCACGAGTTAGTTGCGGTATATTGCCCCAAGGCAGTAGGTTGTACTGCAGCATGTAGCCTACTCGAGGTAGTTCAATGTATACCTTATGTAGTAGTAGACGGAGCAGAAGGGCATGGACATTTTTGGACGGGGAAACCATCTTGATGATGATGACCACCAGCAGCTGCAGGCTGCAAGTACATGTAGTAAGTACGAGGGAAGCCTGGTTTGCGGGGCGTGGGGCTCAACTAATCGCTTTCCTCGACATCCCCTCCAGTCCCCTCCAGTCCCCTCCAGTCCCATCCTCCCATCCTCCCAGACACCCGACACCAAAAAGTATCGCTACTAGGATTCAGCTCTCTACCAACAAAGTAAACTAACCCCCAAAAATGCTGCAACCCATGACAAACCGATTCGGCTTTCCCATTGCTGGGAGACCGAGAATCGTCCATGGGCCATGGGGCACCAGCTAGCTCCAGTACAGCTCCATGCCCGCGTCCGCTCCTCAACGGCTAGTCTTGGTCTTGGTTCCGTACCTTGTGCCTTGGTCCCTCTTGGTTGCACAGCCCTATTGGATACCGATGGAGCCAGAGAGAGGAGACCTCGGATGATACTTGCACCAAACGCGCCGTAAGGCGACATAGCGGGTTTCGACCGAATGTAAATTGACATCATCATCCCGAGTCTCGAGTCGACCTAAAGTCGTTTAGTCGTACCTACTGCGCCAGCGTCAGCAAAGCCAGCAGCAGCCAGCAGCAGCCAGTAGCCAGTCCATTAAGGTTTCGGCCAACATCTTCGTACCCAGCCAGAGCTCAAGCTTGTTGCATCCAGGTACTCGCTCGCATCTGCTATTGCTTATATACCTCCTACATCTTTGTCTGACTACCTCTTGCGAACCTACCTCGGAACCCCGTCCAATCAAGCCTTCATTGCAGCCCCTTCATTGTGAACCCTGGAGTCATCGTTCAACACGACTTCCCATACTGCATTGTACCAACTGATTCGTTGGTCCATCCGCAAAAACGAAATGCAGTCTCACTCTGTTGAAGGGTTCCCGCACTCCCAGCCCTTTGCCTCGGCCGATAAGGCAGGAAAGGGCGGAAGTCTGCAGACGGATGTGGATATTATCGATATCCGACGAGCCGCTGTTGAAATCAATCTGAAAGAAGAGATACACAAGCTGTTCCGGCCCGAAGAGGGTCCTCGGAAGCTCCCCACGTTGCTGGTCTATGACGAAAAGGGGTTGCAACTTTTCGAGCAGGTCAGATCAGCATATCAGCGCCACATACCCCGTGCTGATACGCTAACTGTCCATAGATCACATATCTGGAGGAGTACTATCTGACCAATTATGAGATCCAAGTCTTGCGCCGTTCGGCCGCTGCTGTTGCCAGATCTGTTCCTTCTGGCTCCATTGTGGTTGAGCTTGGCAGTGGGTAAGTCAACATGCCGATCTAATTCTATGATATGCGATATATAACCCCCACAATAGCAACCTAAGGAAAGTCTCCCTTCTTCTTCAGGCCTTGGAAGACGCCGGCAAAGATGTCGACTACTATGCTCTCGACTTGAGCCGGGAGGAACTGGATCGAACTCTTCGCCAAGTTCCAACCTTCCGCCATGTGCGGACTCACGGTTTACTCGGCACTTATGATGATGGCCGTGAATGGCTCAAGACACCCACTGTTGCGAAGAGGAGAAAGTGCATCATGAGTCTTGGCTCTAGCATTGGTGAGCAACCCAGAATATGCATATTGCTTCAGTCTAACTTGTGATGTATATAGGCAACTTCCATCGACATGAGGCAGCCGAGTTTCTCAAGGGCTTCACAGAGGTTCTTGAGCCTGCTGATACCATCGTGATCGGGCTGGACTCGTGCACCAACCCATCCAAAGTTTAGTATGTACCCTCGAGCCAGATGATTAAAGCCCACTGAACTGACTTCGACGACAGTCATGCCTACAATGGTCAGTACTACTAACCTAGCTCTGGATCCAAACTAAACGTTCCTATACAGATCGTCAAGGAATAACTCACCAGTAAGTCTCGACGCGGGTGTATTCTGTATGTGCTGGCTGACAGTGTCTCTAGGTTCATCCTCAATGGCCTTCGACACGCCAATGAAGTGCTCGGAAGCGAGGAGTTCAAACTCGAGGATTGGGAGGTAATAGGGGAATATGTTTATGACATCGAGGGTGGGCGACACCAGGCCTTCTATTCGCCTGTCCGCGATACGACGGTACTGGGTGAGACCATTAAAGCCCACGAACGCATCCAAGTGGAACAGAGTCTCAAGTACTCGAAAGATGGTATGCAAAATTTGTGGAGAGCTGCTGGGGTGGTTGAAAGTGACCGATGGATGGTCGAGGGCGACGAATACGGTGAGCTCTTCCTTTTCTTCCCGTTCTGCTGTCCAACCCGAGGCTTGGGCACAAATCTCTTCGAGGACATCTGGACGAATAAGCACACTTCCCCCACATTTCCTGGTGCATGGTCAGACCACTCGGGATGCCTTCTTCAAGTAGTGCATATTGCGCACTTCAACCGGTCTCTTCTGCCATCATGAGACTAATAAATCCTGGCCGAGCACTTCCTTCTTTCCATCATCGACAAATTCTTCCCACCCGCTTCCACCCAGCTGACATATCCAATCTGTAGGGTTGCACCTACTGACTAAGCCCACCACCATGGAATTCGGCCGGGAGCCTTCTCAGTACGCTCAGGCACCTCTCCCATCTCTTGATGACTGGAAGAACCTATGGTTCAGCTGGGACACCGTCACACAACGCATGCTGCCAAATGAAGAGCTGCTTGACAAGCCTATCAAGCTGCGTAATGCTTGCATCTTCTACTTGGGCCACATTCCTGCCTTCTTGGACATCCAAATTGGCAAAGTGACGAAGCTGGCCCCCACAGAGCCAGATTTCTACCATTCCATCTTCGAGAGAGGCATCGACCCCGACGTTGACAATCCAGATCATTGCCATGCTCACTCAGAGATCCCTGATGAGTGGCCTGCTGTCGAGGAGATCCTTGGTTACCAAGAACGTGTCCGGGCCAAACTTATCAAGCTCTATGAAAATGGGCAGGATTCCATCCCCAGAGATTTGGGACGAGCCATCTGGGTTGGATTCGAACACGAGATCATGCACATGGAAACTCTGCTCTACATGATGCTCCAGAGCGACAAGACTCGCGCCCCTTCTCACACCTCTGTGCCGGACTTCAAAGCCCTTGCTGAGAAGGCCTACAAGGAGCGAACGGACAATGCTTGGTTTGATATTCCTGAGCAGTGTATCACGATCGGTATGAACGACCCTCAAGACAAGCTTGACTTCCAGGGCCATTTCGGTTGGTATGTATAGATGATCCACAGGGCTCTAGCTTTCCGCTGATTTTTATTCGCAGGGACAACGAAAAGCCTGCTAGGCAAGCGAAGGTGCATGCGTTCCAGGCGAAAGGGCGCCCAATCACCAACGAAGAGGTAAATGGATCCACTCACTTACTACGTACCGAACTGACTATGATAGTATGCGCAATACATGTACGATACCAAGGCGACAAAGCTGCCCGCCTCGTGGGCGGATAATGAGACACGAAACGGTAATGATACAAACGGGAACACCAACGGCGTCACAGGACATGCGGTGCCCGCCTCCTTTTTGGAGGGCAAGTCTGTCAGGACCGTGTACGGGCTGGTACCCCTCAAATATGCACTGGACTGGCCTATTTTCGCCTCGTATGATGAGCTAGCTGGCTGTGCCGCCTGGATGGGAGGACGTATTCCCACTCTTGAGGAGGCCCGAAGCGTTTATACTCATGTCGATTACATGAGACAGGAGCAGGCCGAGCGTACGCTTGGAAAGACGGTGCCAGCTGTGAATGGGTATATGATCTTTTTCTTCCCCCCTGCTATCCACGTACCACCACAACGAGTACAACATATGCTAACGCTGGGATGTACAGCCACCTTGTCAACAACGGTGTTGAGGAGACCCCACCATCCAAGGACTCAGTCCAGGTCAACAGCAAGTCGCCAGAAGGAGATGGGCTTTTTGTTGACCTGACCGATGCCAATGTCGGTTTCAACCATTGGCACCCAGTCGCCGTGACGGCCCACGGCGACCGACTCGCAGGGCAGGGTCAGATGGGAGGTGTCTGGGAATGGACCAGCTCCCCTCTGGAGAAGCACGAAGGCTTCGAGCCCATGGCTCTCTACCCTGGCTACACTGGTATGGGCACTCTTACTACATTCTTGTTTAAGCCTTTTCTCTACTCATGCCCAGGCACTAACTTGAATCCATAGCCGACTTCTTCGATGGCAAGCACAACGTCGTCCTCGGAGGGTCATGGGCCACTCACCCCAGAATCGCCGGCCGCAAGTCCTTGTAAGTCGAACTGGCCTATGCCTCGTTACCTTTGTGGTCTTTTCTATGTTCTGCTCTGCTGACTTTCTTACGTGCAGTGTCAACTGGTATCAACGCAACTACCTGTATGCTTGGTGCGGAGCTCGACTGGTCCGAGACTTGTAAAACATAGTGGCTTTTTAATAAAGGATGGAATAGCCCCTAGCAGTGGTACAACCCAGTTTTCAACCCTGGTTACCACAGCCGTCAGACAGCTAAAGCAGTTTTCAACTCTGCTCTGCCTCGTCGGTCCGGCTATCATCTCGCCACAGTCTGCGATTGCAATTTTGTGTAATTTATTGGATTTTAGGTAGCAAAACACATATTGCGTGTCCTTAAAAGTGCATTGGGCCTATGAACATTGGAAACAAATACTATTACTTAGTTACGACTGTTTCAATGCGGTAAGGGGCCAGACTGGAAATACGCCATGTCACTGACTGACTACCTGCAACGGAGATCTATCCCGTCATGTGCTCACTAAAATATTGTTTATAAACTTACGGCGAGAGCATCTTAGCGTAATTTCCATTCAAGTCGGTTAGCCAGTAGGGATATCTCTTTCTGGCCCTTTTTGATCTAAATTCCTATACCTGTAACGCCGAGCGATGAGAACCACCAGCCTGGGGAGAGGTCTGTGATCGTGTAAAATCAATAATACCAACCACGGTTCGTAGCTTTTTCTTAGAAGACTACTGTCATGAGCCATACGCCTGCCACGCCATCTTCCATGCTACCCAATCAAGTCGTCCATGGGCGAATGAAAAGTCGCCTTACATCAACATATCAATAACCTCCTTGGCGACTTCATCAGGGGTCAGTACTTTATGGTCGGCGAAGAAAGCCTCGATAAGCTCAGGGGGCTGCCGCAGGCGTTAGCTTTTAAGACCCAACAAAGAAAGGTAGAGTAACGTATATGGGACAAAAAAGGGGCAGGCCCAGTTAACAGGTCATGAGCAAACATACCGTAAAATCGATAGGGTCGGGCATCGGCTCGGTCTTGCCCTTGCCGTCCTTGGTTTGATTGCGGGAGGAGGAGGAGGAGTAGAAATCGATGACGCCCTGGTCGAAGCTGAAGTCGAACTCGTCGACGGGGAAGGTCTTGCCGAACTTGTGCTGCTCGGCAGCAACGTAGAGGGGTTTCCCCTTGGCCTTGGCCAGGACGGCGAGGGAATAGGTGCCCATGCTCGAGATGATGCCGCCGTTGGCGGTGACGGCCTCGGCGCCCACAATGACCTTGTCGACCTTGGCCATGGCGTAGGCGAGGGCGGTGAAAGGGATGGTGGCGACCTGGATGCCCTGGTTGCGCAGCGACGCCACGACCTCGTCGCTCTGGGCCGCGAGCGCCGGGTCGACGGCGTAGATGACGCGGAAGCGCCGCGGCGGGTCCGTGTACCAGCCGTAGTCGTGCTTGGCGGCGGCGCGAGCCAGCAGGTTACCGACGACGCGCGAGCCGCCCATGGTCAGGATGGTGGTGTCGTCGTGCAGGTGCTTGCGGCCGTTGACGGCGATGCGCTCGCGGGCGTCCTTGGCGCGAATTGCGAAGAGGCGGCTGTTGCGCAGGAGGTGCTGGCGGACGACCTCGAAGCTCTCGTGGGGGTTGTCGATGGGGGCCTTGCCGCCGCTGCTGCTGTTGTTGCCGTTGCCTGACGCGGGCTGCTTAAGCGACATAATCAGGTACTGGCTGAAGAGGTCGGTGCCGTGGCTGAGGGCGATGGGGTTGCGGACGGCGGCCTGCAGCTTCTCGGACTGCGTCTTGACGAGATCGATAGTCTCGTAGACGGTCTTGACTTGCGAGTGGCCCAGGAACTCGATCAGGGCCTCGATGGCCGCCATGGGCATGGTCAGGTCCGGGTCTTCTTTCAGCAGGCGGTGGTAGGTCGCGACGATACTGCGGGAGAGCAAGAAGGAAGGCTGTTAGTTGAGAGACCTCGCCATAGCTATGGGGCATCGCATCGCATCGCATGGCGTCAAGAAAAACGGAAAACGTACTCGAAGGACTCGGCGTCTGCATTTGACCCTCGCAAGGGCAGTTCGCGCGTGACGGCGCCATTCTGCACGTTGGCCATCGTAGTGGGTGGTATAGCTGGGGAGACAATTCACAGCTTGTGAGGGACGTTCCGAGAAATCGAAATCGAAATCGGATATGCTGCCCCTCCAAGATGACTCAAAAACGTCACCCCAGAAATACAGCCCACTTGCTTTTTTCGGAGGACCCCTGTCGGGTTTTAGCTTTGATGTTCCTAAGGTAGGTTTAGTGGACGAGCCTCAACACCAAAATTACCTTCATCATAGGCACTTGAGTAAGTAGCCATATATCTTCACCAAATTACCGATACTCTCATAGACACACACCATGGCACTCGCTGAAGCGCAATACGGCCAAGAACTCACTGCCGGCCAACAGCTCGTAGCAACCAAGCAGCCGGACTCGGTCCACCCCAACTGTGTAGCCAGACAGAGAGAACATCAATTTAATGCTACGTTTTCGCGGCAAAAATGATGGCAAAAACATACAACACCGAGGATTCCCAGGTCGTCACCGACCCTAGTACTAATTCGGCTCTCTGCTGCTTATATATGGGAGAGCGGACGGGATCCCTAGTATTCAGCAGGATGTGGTCGTATGTGGAAGATTTGACTGCTGTGATGCACTATACCATACCATCATCATGAAAATGGTGTACCGATCTGCTTCGGGACCTGGGGATATGACCCAACTTTGGAAAGGGGAGGAGAAAAAACAAATCATAAGACTGAAGATAATTATTATAATAATGTTTCAGGTGAGTAGGCGCTTTTGCAAACGTCACAAACCGATCATATACATGAGATATTCTGTACGTTACTGTCTTTGAACTGAAGTTCGTCAATTTTGACATGACAACATCACTGCAACTCTATATGAGCGACACTCCAATTTTCAGGATGTGGAATGGGGCCGAACACGCTATGAAGCCTGATAGCTACGCCCCCAGTATTCATTCAAAGCGGACAACGCTATTTGTGTTGATTATATGATACACTGAAGACTTCGCTATAAGGCTCCTGCGGAGTGTAGGAACAATATTGTTCGCGGAATTAAAATATTTTCTTATACAAAGCCCGCGTGCCTCAACGAGCATCGAAGAAGAGGCAAATCATATCATGCCGCCTGATTCAAGCCACTCAAATGCCGTCGGCAGCCTCCTCTACATCGCCGTTATCCTCTCCCGTGATTGGCAGCAAGCCTTCAGAAGGCTCTCCCTCGTGCACCTTGTTGTCCTCATATGTGACGCGCTTCCACCCGTTCGGTGCAGACGCGTCCTTGATCCATTCCATAGTCGGGAAGTAGTGTTCGTTCTTCTTCATCGTAATCATCCAAGGTACATTATCGAACGTCATTGCCTTGATCCGGAAGTCTATCATTGATTAGTTTATGTCACTGGTTGTACGTTCACTTCACTGGGGGCTTACAAGTATTATCAGGGATTTTGACGACTGCGTCCAAGAATGCCTTGAGATCCGGAGTTGGCTTGCCGTTGATATGTGTGATGAAGTTTGTAGGCGCGAGCCCATATTGATACGACGGTGATCCTCTGGTCCGCGCGGAAACGTAGACTTCGCTGTGTAGCTTGCTTATTTGCTGGCGAACAGCATGATGAGGTGCATGTAAGATTGCGCCACAGAATGAGACCGCGTGGTCAGTTTCCACATCGTCCGCAGTGACGGTGGGCACTTGAAGGCGAAGCTCTTGGCTCTTCCTCACAATAACAGCGTCAAGGATCTCATGCGAGTACATCACGTCCAGCTCTGAGACACGAGTGATCATTGTACCGTTCAGGGTAAGGATGATATCCCCTTCCATAAGCACTTGAGGCTTATCGCCACGCTCAAATGTTCGCTTGGACACCATGAAGAGTTGATGCGTATGCTGGTTGGCCTCCGAGACTTTGTGAAGCCAATCCTCGCTTACTCCCATTACACGTGCCTGGGCCATGTGGATAGCCCTGAACTCCATAGAGAGTATGCGAAGTTTGGGGACTTCGCCTCTCTGGATTTGCGATATCACAGGTAAGAGGGTTGGGGTAGCGAGACCAAGATGATACTCTTCATCTCTGGAACTGTGAGCGGACCTCTCCCCTAAGTAGGTGAGCCAAAGAGCTTGGACTGTGCCGTCCTTGTCGACAAGAACACCACTTCCGCATTGGCCACTAAGGTTGGTATCGACCGTGATAGCGTCGACATTAGTAGCACGATACCTCGGTGCCCCGGAGTTGGCTGGTATAGCAACGGCTGTGATTTCTGTAACCGTCGTGGCGGTATGGACGATCTTGCCACTGCGGTTGTATCCCAAAAATGTGGTGGGAGCTCCCTGGGTGAGATACTCGGTACCTAACTTGGCACTCTGAACCGGGGCGTCAACCAATTTAGGATCGTACTTGATGACGGCATAGTTCTGCAGAGGATGCAAAAATACTACTTTGCCCTCGACAACGATCGAGTCGGCAATAGTAATCCATATATCGCACAAGTCGTAAGGCACAATCGCTCTTGAAATCACGACGAGGCCTGCTTCAGCATCAATCACAACGCCCATTCCCCACTTCCTGTTTCGTGGGAATCCATCCAGCTTGACAGGCATAGTACAGCTGACGTGTACGAAGCTTCGCACTAGATCAGCCACAGCAGGGTGGGACGTATGCTGAAGACGAATGAAGCTGCCTTTGCGGCATTCCGGGGTTTCTTGAGGAAGCGCATCGGCCAGATCTGTGAAATCCCACAGACCAGAAACATCATTTCGTACTGCGAGGCGCATCTTGGTCGACCAATGCCTATCAACATTGATAATAGTTGTGTTGAGGGTGTGGAGGTCTCTGAGATGCTTGTATGTGACGACCACCCGCTTCTTGTCGGGAATGTGCCTCATAGCCTCTATGAAAGAGTCAAGATCAGGCGTCTCCTTCTGGTCGACAGATTGAATCATCCAGCCGTTATCTGCTGACTCGAAACGGAAAGACCCAGTAGATTCGCACACGAAGACGCCCTTGCAAGCAACGCCGTAGAGGCGGGCTTGCTGGTATGAAAGACTGTGGAAGCTAGCTCCGGCAACCGAGACGAACCGATCGGGTGTAATTTGGTGTAAATCTCCAACTTGGACCTCAACCTCGATAGTCTCACCACCTCGAAGGAGTAAAAAGCGAACTGTCTTTCCGACGTGGGAATCGAGGATGTCATCAAGTCGGATGAATTGCGTCAAAACCTCGTCGTTAACTTTGATTAAGACATCACCTTCTTCAATCTTGTTATGTGACGGACCCTCGGGCAGAACAATTTCAGCCACGAGCATGTTGGTTTCCTTCGGGAACTGCTTCCGCACAGCAGCCTCCCACTCTGGGGTAAGACCGAGCCGGCGACATTCGTCGAAAGGCTTCAGGAGGAACTGGCATTGGATTGAGCCCCGTTCAACGGGTTTTCCCTCTTGTATACACTTGAGGGCCCGCAAGGGTCGATCCAATGGGAGGAAATAGTCAGTCGAGGCACCATCCGATCTTCCACCAGCTTGAAGAGCTATCGCAAATCCATCAATGTTGACGACGGGACTGCCGGAACTTCCTCCACTGGCAGCGGCATTTGCTTGATAGTAACATGTGTTGAAGTCACTGTATCCCTCGCCGTATTCTGGGGCATTACGATCAAGACGACTGATCACACCAGACAAGATACTAAGCTTCTCGCCGGCATCGTTTCCTACGACACGGATCTCGACGCCAACTGCTATAATGTTAGGGGAGCTCAAAGGCAGCAGATATGGGAATTACGCACCTTTTGCGAACTCGGGCCGGAGCGTCAGGGCTGAGACCGGCATGTATTTGATGGCCTTTGGATCGAACCGAAGAATACCGAAATCGTGGACCGGATCACGGTAGACTGGGTAGGCGTCTACTTCCTCGTGGTTATCGAATACGACGTAGCCCCAGAAAGGCCCAGAACCGACTACGTGGCGGTTGGTCAAGATGTAGCCCTTCTCAGCGTCAACCACAAAACCGGTAGCTTCGCTTGTTAACGCAGGATCTGTATCGAAAGCGCATGTTTGACAGAAGCGAATTGAGACAACGTTTCTGATGACCTTCTCAACCGTGTCTTGCCATTCTGCACTTTCGCCGGGCTGAAGTGGATAGCATGCGCCATGCTCCTCCCAATCTTCGGCTGACTCGTGGGCATCTCCCATCACCAGCTCTGGGGTGTTGTCTCCGGGTGAAACCTTTCCATTGCTGAGACGATTTTGCTTCTGTGGTCGCTCGTCGACTATGAAAGACGTGCCTTGTTTGCGCTTCGAGGAGCGCGTTGTTGGTCCGGAACCATTCATATTTGCGGATTGGACTGCCTGTGCTCCTCCTTTCTGTGTGTCGGGCTCGGGGGATGTGCTGTAGTTAGACACGTATCGTTGTCGGACAGGATTAGAATTTCGTCGCGGGCGAACCGTCGATAAAAATGACCGATTGGTAGCGGAATAGAGGACCGGGGATTGGATTAAAGTAGTCAAACGAAGGTCTCCTGGCGGAACAAATGAGGCGCGACAGTTTGCGAAGCTTACAGGGCTGATGAAGCAGTTACGCAGACGAAGGACAGGGCGCCTCATATAGCACGCGGGATGGTTACGGGGAAGGACGACACAAAGTCAGGACCGAAACCTCGGGGTATTTGACCAAATCCAAGCTCCCCATGAAGGAAAGGGGAAGAGAGAGAGTGAGTGAGAGAAAAGAGTTCGTCATACAACGGTATGCGAAGCTGGACAAATTCTGATGTTGGTCGCAAGTATGCGACTAGACCTGCAGCCTGCCAGGCACAATCCACTGTACACAATGACATGAACTGGTGCTTACCTAGCAGATTCTGATCCACAGTATGGAGTGGGTACAGTTGATAACAGTGTATCGATCACATATCAGACTGTTAACGCACTGTGTCTGTCTACTATTATCTCCCAAAATCCTTTACTGTCTGGGTCAAATTCAAAAGTACATTGCTAGTAAATATGGTTTCACTAATTCCTGGAACCACATGCATTTTACAGGCAAGATTTCAATTGCAGAATCTTCTCACGGTCAACGACATACAAAGGGGTAAGGGGACCTCAGGTTTGAGCCACATGCAAGAGAGGCTCATGTGGTTAAGCTGTTCTATTTCCGATAAGATAGCTAGCCGCTTCTGAGACTCCACACCTAGAACCAACGTCACTCACTGCCCAGGGTCAAAGCCTCATTGTACGCCTGCCTAACAGCTAACAGATTGACTTACTTCATGTGAGTGAGCTGTTGACATCTCCGAAAGCAGAAGACGACACATAGCAGCACATTATAAAGTGCACATGGGCAACTAAATTGCACCGAAGAACTGGCAAAACCCCGAAGGCTTGGGAATGAACTATTGATTCATCAGAATTGCAAACAATCAA
Organism: Apiospora arundinis; assembly: GCA_039105305.1. Classification (NCBI taxonomy): domain Eukaryota; kingdom Fungi; phylum Ascomycota; class Sordariomycetes; order Amphisphaeriales; family Apiosporaceae; genus Apiospora; species Apiospora arundinis. The sequence goes on from JAPCWZ010000004.1 coordinate 4,461,966, forward strand.
GCAAACAACACCACGCACTTGCAGCTCTCAACTCAAAGTAACCAACCGCAAGACCCCACCAACGCCTCAACATGACCGAGATAGTGATGAGCCAGACACCGCCCATCCTCCATGGACCTTCCGACAAGGAGAAAAAATATGACCGACAATTGCGATTATGGGCAGCCAGTGGTCAAGCAGCTTTGGAGTCGGCGAATCTGTTGCTTGTAAACTCAGGCGGCGGTACAGTCGGCGTGGAGACGTTAAAGAACCTAGTACTTCCAGGTATGTCAACACCAAAAGAACCACCCCAAAACACTTTGATAATTATAGTGAAGTGCTAACAGGACCACAGGTATTGGTCGATTCACGATTGTTGACGAGGCTGTCGTGAAGAATGTCGATCTGGGCGTGAACTTCTTCCTGGATGAGACCTGCCTCGGTAAGCTGCGATCGAAGTGCTGCACAGAGCTTCTCCAAGAATTGAATCCTGACGTTCAGGGTGACTGGTTTCCAAAGCAACAGGTATGTATCCGTGGCTGGGCCCCATCTCAAGTAAGGACATGAGCTGACCAAACTACACAGGAGGACACTGTTAAGCTTGACCAGATCCTTTCAGAGTCGCCAACCTATACGCTCATCATGTACACCATGCCCATCAGCTCCAAAGATCTGGCTGTACTGAAGGAGTATGGGCAACAGCATCAGACACCACTGATTGCTATTCATTCAGCCGGATTTTACTCGTACTTCAATATCCAGCTGCCCGGCACCTTCCCCATAGTTGATACTCATCCTGAGGCAGAGCGAACAGTTGACCTTCGCTTGACTCGACCTTGGCCAGAACTTACACAGTTCGCTGAGGAAATGACCAAGGATATGGACCAACTTGATGATCACGAGCACGGCCACTTACCATATGTCGTCCTACTTCTTCACTATCTTGAAAAGTGGAAGGAAACCCACAATGGCCAGCTGCCGACAGAGTACAAAGCAAAGCTCGAGTTTCGGGAAATGGTGGCGAAAAGTGCGAGGACAAACAATTCGGAAGGGGGAGAGGAGAATTTTCAGGAAGCTGTGGCTGCAGTCAACCGGAACATCAAAGAGTACAAACTCGAGTCTACACTGGCGGAGGTTTTCGCCCATGAGGCTTCTGATGACGTAAGTAAACACTTTGATAATTACATTGATCCTTGCTGACTCTTTTACAGGTCGATACAAAGTCCACTTTCTGGGTGATTGCAAGAGCCATCAAGGAATTCTACCAGAAGCACGACTGTTTGCCACTCCCTGGGAGCTTGCCGGACATGAAGGCGCAGTCCAGCGTGTACGTCAAACTGCAGGGTTTGTATAAGGCTAAAGCCCGGAAAGATGCCCAGGAGGTGCTGGAAATCGCAGAGTCTCTTTCTGGTGGCGGGAACATTGACTCTGCCGAGGTTGACCTATTCTGCAAAAACGCTTCCTTCGTTAAACTGGTCAATGCTACGGCCGGCGATCAGGATCTAAGCAAGATTTTTGGTGAGCATTCCTCGTTTTGATGTTAGGTTTGATTGCACGCTGCTAATTTATCTCTCAGAGGAGCAAAAGGCGAATGACAGCCTTGCCGAAGTTACGATGATGCCTTTGTCCCTTTTCCCGATATATCTTGCGCTATCAGCAACTACGCACGAACCCACAGCTTCTGTCGAGCAGATAAAAGCATCGACGTATAGTCGTCTTCCTGCAGCAGCCGACGATATGCGGGTCTCGCAGGCCTGTGAGGAGGTTGCTCGAGCTGCGGGCGGCGAATTGCATAACATTTCCGCACTTACAGGAGGCATGGTGGCGCAAGAAGCCATTAAGATCATCACGAAGCAGTACATACCCATCGACAACACCTGCATATTCGACGGCATCGCCAGCCGGTGCCAGGTACTTAGGTTGTAAGGGTGGGCCATCAATAGGCCACTAGGGACGAAAGGCCGGCATTGGCGTGAGGTAAAAGCCTAGCGTTTATGACTGGTGATATACATCCTGTTCTGCGTGGAGAAATTGGAGTTTAGTGGACCCGTTTGGAAAGAGCCTGGAGCTTGGCGGATATTCTGATGATACTGCGGCACACCATTCCAGCCGTGGTAGCAATGGACTGGAACCTTTCTTCGGACCGCAGGCCCTTGCAGTAACCTTCTGGATGGATGGATGGACGGAGTTGCATGGTCATGGAGAGTAGAAACCAGAGAGTGTGACGCCGAATTTAGCAGCTTGAAAGTCGAGGTCTCTACTATGCGAGCTGGAGATTTATTCAATCTCATCGCAAGTTATAGTGAGTAGCTCGGTTCACAGGGTCATCGAAACTCCTATATGTCCTGTCCCTATGCTTCGATTTCCTCTTTCTTTTGATCACGTGAATCCTCGCCGTTGTTTCCCCCACCGCAAATCAGCTAGAATAGAGATAAACATTGCAGATCTCGACCCAGCTTTCCAGTCCAGGGTGTGCTTTTTTTCTTCTTCTTCCTTTTTTAAAGTTAGCCAATGGCGTCGGCGACGCTTATTTCTGTCTTATGGGTTGCGGGATAAACTGTCGTGTTCCCGAATCCAACTATTATATCCACTGTTTGGGATGGTCGTACAACATTCTTTGTATGCTTGATCTAACCCCAGACGTATATGGGGTATGTTGCACTACTACTGTCCCTTTACATACAACTATTCCCAAAGCTAGACAACCCCAGGATGTTCTCCGCGCGTTCTGGTTGGCGGTATAAGCGAAAGATCAGCCTCGAATACCAATGCGGCAAAACATGGATTGAGATGTACACGCCGACGATGAACGCTGCCAACGAGGCATATGATGACATTCTTTTTTGTTTCGCGACTCGCTTGTTATATTAGGCCTACGTACTTTACGGTATTTGCGTTCAGCAAGTCGCTGCATTCGGTCATCAGCTTCACAGGAAATAATCTTGAAGGTCAGGTGGCCGTCCTCGCTAAGTTGAGAAGTTGCTCGCTTGGGCTCGTTAAGCGTCAATATCATCAAATGTGGGTGGGCCTCAAGGGATTTTCGGGAACCCAAGCGAGTTAAGGGTCAAAGGGTCACAATGGGCGAGACAGGCAGTGAGCAACGTAGGTTGGCGACATCCCCCCGCAAAATATTTCGCTTTCGACTCAGCACGTGGACGTATTGACCCGTTGAGAAGAAGATTTACAGAAGGCATAGATTGCTCTGGCGGCAAAAACTTGCCCAGTCTTGTACTGTTCCCCAAGTCTAGCAAGGAGACAGGATCGGTCTATTTTGGTCTAGGATGGCAACCACCCTCCCCAAACTGTCCTACGCCAGTGAAATATCTAGTCCTATATGAAAACCAGGGCCGCGCAGACAATCGGGGAACATGGTTGTCCCCGATTAATATAGAGAGAGGAGCACCACCTGTCAACGACATGATGTGGCTTTTTGGCCACTCGCCTAATAAACATACGTCGTCATGTGTCTGTAATCTACTCATCACAAACAGGCTCTCTGCCCTGGGTGGCTCATGAAGCCAAGCGAGATATGAGGATGAGCTACAGAGCAAGAGACTCGATGAAGTCCGCCGAGGTTGGCGATCATGGACAGGTAGGTGTCCGAGTCTTTTGTGTTATAGGTGGCATTTTGTTTCCCAAAGGCCAGGCGGCTGGAGTAAGATAGATACGTCACCCCTCTATGATACAAGTATTGATAGATGTTGAAGACTCTTGCTATCGTTTCATTTGATGGGAGACAGCAACCGCCTAAGCCGGCGCAGCCTCGGTATAAGCTAATCAACATACCATGTCCAGGGGACGGGGGTGGTGTGCGGCCTTCTTGGGGGCGGCTTGTCAAAAAAAAAAAAAAAGTATGAGGGTGAAGTGTCACCTGTCGAAATCTGCACTCCGCATTTCGAGTACATGCAAACAGCAGCATCTCACCTAAATCCCACATGTGAGATGCAGCTCGCAGCGCAGCACAGCACAAAAGCCCATCTGGCGAGATGAAAGAATGTGGGGTAGAATGCGAGCGAGCGGCCACGGATACCCAAAAGCGGACAGGCAATGGGTGAGCATTTGACTGGACGGGTAATCGAGCGGCACGCGAAAAAGACACGATATGGATTGGTCGACAAGAATCCGGGCTAGTTCGGTTGTTTCGGAGCAGATCAACAGGGTTTCCGGACCCCAAGTCCAAAGACAGGACCCCTTGGGGCTTTTGGGGGGAGGTTTGGCTACTGGTTTGGGGCCAGGTCAGCATTGTAGGTAGTATACAGAGCATATCTTACCGGTTCTGGATTGTGAGTTATGATTGAACCATCGCGAGCTACCCTATTTTCGCCTACTTGAAGTTGGCCTATCACTAACGGCTGGGGATGGAGGGTTGTGTTGTCACGGGGCAGACAGGGGTGGTTGGTTCATCGGTACCCGACGAGTGAATACAGATACTTCCAGTCCACCATACCTAGTAGTAGTTGACCAGACAGACTTGAATATCGGATCAATTGATTGATGTACTTGACTTCAACTGCAAGGAGTCTTGCAGCTACCTAATCATCTGATCTTGATACATGTACGTGGTCGGCATGATATGTAAGTCGTGCAAACATCAGTGAAGTGACATGATATACTTGCATTGATCCAGTCACTTACATACGACCGCTGCCCCGGCTGCAGACACAAGCTGCACTGGGTAGAGTAAGTATACTCGGGGCAAGTGCCCCAATTGGGTGGGTGGCCTTCCTTGATTGAACGGAATTGAACGTTCGATCAACACACCCTGCAACGTAAATATCTATGTACTTAGATTTGCTTACAATATCGAATGGATTGGATGTATCAACGCTAAGAAGGCGTACCTGCCCTTCCCCAAAAATGGTTCGGCGTCGTGGAAAAACTGGATCGGCCGAGCCGTCTAGCCTAGCCTCGAAACTCGACACTCGACACTTAACCTGTTCATCCCAAAGGTCCACCCTTCGAAATGAAGCCACACACCAGTCGCAGACACACAGACACACAGACACACAGACACACAGACATACAGACATACAGCAAACATCAATCCGATATCCTATCCTATCCTGCCTGACTTGACTGTATGAATAGGATTAGGAACAGCAATCCCCTGCCCGCCCCGTCAGCCATGACAAAGCAAGGCTCGCAGTAAGCAGTGACACAATCCAATCTCTCTGCCTGACCGGACTGCTCGGCACGAAACAAAGAAAAAAGCCACCCGGGTGCCTACATAATGGCGCACCCTACACAGCCTCTGCTTACCATGATATCGCCGAACATGTCGGCGCATGCGGGTGTGTATGGTGCAGCAGGCAGAGCCAGCGTAGCTCAGCTAACGGTAAGAGGCCGAACGACACGCGATAGGCTGTTGCCTATGGAGTCAATCTATTCTGCCCTGGAACCGCGAGCTTCGAGACTGCGGCTTGGAGGGTACTTCACGTGGAGTTCGTTGCTGATCGTTCGGTTTCTCCATGCGACTTCGGATGCGACAACATGTCTTGCTATTCCCCCTCATAGTGCGGATCTAATCATAGCACCCGATGCATCAGTACGTCTCCCAACTTGACGGCGAGGCCAGACCATACACAAACAACGCCGCTTGCCCGGCCTTGTGTGCTCGATATTAGGGCCATGATGTGACTAGGTTGGTTTGGAAAATACACTGGGCTTGGCCCAAGGGTATCATCTCCAGTGTCTACGTACAATGCAGCAGAAACCGCAATCCCACGTCACACATTTTGCCTGCTTGCTTTCTCGGCTTCCTGGCCGACAAAGACCTTAGCTCACAACGCATCTCGCCAAGCTAACGGGTCTTCTTCTTCTTCAACAAGTTTGTAGGTTGCAACCCTTACAGGTCGGTTTTGATCGAGGGGTTCGCGGGGCCTCATGGAGAAACCCAACGGCGGGAACAGGGGTGGGGAGACGAAAGAGAGGCCATGAATGAACTCCTGGCCAGTCGCATTGCAGCAGAGAAATGTCTCTCGATCACGCCGGCCAAAACGATTTTATCCGAGCCTTGTAGTCAGTTGTTCAACTGCCAGGGTGGGCTATTTTGTGGGTTAGCACCCGGCGATACTAGCCGCCATGGGGAACTTATGGGGATCCCAACCGAGGGTAGCATTGCAAGCATTGCTTGGTGCGGTACGGTACTCAGTTGACTGCCATTCACGTACCGTCCAGTAGGTACCCTGTCACTTATGTCTCCTCCTTTAACCTTACTTCCCCACAAAGATACTCCCAGCCCAGTACCAGCAGGTTATGGGATTTCCCGCTGCAAAGAACACCATCAAGCGCTGGCCCCCCTGTCCCTGGCAAATGTCTTATGTCAGGTCGCGACTCGTCTGGTGTGCCCTGGATCCCTGGATCGGCAATAGCCACGACCCCTGTACGCCACTCAGCCCGTGTCCTTCACCCTTATTCTATTACTCTCATCTCGAATATACTACTGCCCCGTCCTGATGAGACAGGTTGTAGGATGCTTGTGTGCACACAATCGTATTGTCCGCCAGCAAGCCACTTGGCAATGCGCTAGTATCTGCACATATCCTATACCAATATGTGCATCATGTTATCCTCCTGTCCAAGGGGACCAGCCTATCACATCAGTCGCCACAGGCTGGTACCTGTCCAAGGTGGAAATGGGTGATGCTCGGGGCGGTGGAGCTGTGCGAGTACATGCCCTCCTGCTGCCGCGTAGTGTCTCTGCCACGTCGTATATCAAGCATATTATACAAGGTACTCGTGAACACCGATTTCCGTACCTGAACGGGAACGAGGGCCTCCTACCCATCGTACTCCACACGGTTAGGACGTCCGTCCCCGGATTCCTCGGATTTGCCATGACCCCACGTCAAGGTGCTGCACGACGAAGGCACTATATAAATATTTCCTGTCTCCCATCTCCCGGCTGTGGCATACCGTGTGATAACTACGCCCATTACTGCAGATCTTTTAGATATCTTTGATCAGCTTCAAGCTTGGTCTTTGGGCTATACTGCTGTACATCACTTGACATCGACGCCTAGGTCATGGCACCGTCCATCCCCATCCCCACCCAGGGTGGGATGTTCCATACCTGTGAGTATAGAAGCATAGCGACCTCACGAGTCTTGGTAGTGTATTAACACGTCGCAGTTCAAGGGGTCACTCCTCGAAAACAATCGACAGATTCTGCAGATGGCACCAAAACCAACAGCAACGGCACAGCCAAGCGTATCACTACACCACATGCCTGCGCTGAGTGCAAGCGAAGAAAGATGTAAGTACTCTTGGAAACCATCAGACGTCCAACACAGGGCTGACATCACCTAAGTCGGTGTGACGGCCAACAGCCCTGTGGGCAATGTCTATCAAGTCGAGCCCCGAAGCGCTGCTTCTACGACAAGCATCGCCAACGTGTGATTCCTTCGAGGAAAACACTTGAGGCTCTTTCGCAGTCACTCGAGGAATGTCGATCTATCCTGAAGCGATTATACCCCAACCATGAGATGCAGGCACTTCTGCCTCTCTCGCGCCAGGAGCTCCTCAATCTTTTGGATCGGCCGACAATGGATACTACGAATGGACTGCCATCACCGCCACTTCACACATCACCCATGTCTGCGGATATGGGCTCGCCTTCCCTGTCGGCCAGCGAGGGCATCGGAAGCCTGGAACAGATCCCGGTACGAGACATAGAGTGGGACGAGGAACGCCGTGGCCGGGACCCGATCCCAATCGAGGCCGACGACGTGAACGCTCTATCTCTCTCGGTAGACCGACAAGCGTCTTACCTGGGCGCTTCATCCATCAAGGCAGCTCTGATGGTTATGTTAAAGGTACAGCCAGGCTTGCGGAACTCTCTCACGCCGCCTCTCAACAGCGTTGAAATGGCACACAACATGCCGATCCTCAAACAGAAGGTCTCGACCTCTAAGGAGCCGCAGCGGGTACCATGGTCCTGGAAAGGCCAGACGCTGATCGATGCTTACTTCAAGAGGATCCATGTCTTTATTCCAATGTTAGACGAGGCATCCTTCCGTGCAGACTACCTTGAGGGCCAGCGCTTCGATGCTCCCTGGCTTGCTCTGCTGAACATGGTTTTTGCCATGGGAAGCATTGCAGCTATGAAATCAGACGACTACAACCACTTCAACTACTACAACAGAGCCATGGAATATCTACCCATGGATTCTCTTGGAAGCAGCCACATCGAAACAGTGCAGTCCTTGGCTCTGATTGGCGGCTACTATCTGCACTACATCAATCGTCCAAACATGGCCAACTCGGTTCTGGGGGCTGCTATCCGGATGGCTAGCGCCCTGGGACTTCACCGCGAAAGCCTTGCCCATGGTCCCAGTGGCAGTAGCAACGAGTTTGCTGCTGCTGAGACGAGAAGGCGGACATGGTGGAGTCTGTTTTGCTTAGACACGTGGGCTACAACAACAATGGGTCGACCATCGTTCGGCCGATGGGGCCCTGCCATCAACATCCGTCCCCCCGAAGCGGGCATGAGCTCAGGCCGCGACTCAGCGCAGCACGCAGGGATTCTTCCTTTGATCGAGAACATCAAATTCTGCAAAATTGCTACGGGCATTCAGGATATGCTAGCAATCACTCCACTTCTTCGTGCTGAAGATCGGTGCAACCTTGATGGACAGTTGGTCAATTGGTACAGCAACTTGCCCTGGCTGCTACGGACTAGTGACCCTTGCGCCGAACCCCTTTACATCGCGCGGTGCATCATGAAATGGCGGTACCAGAATCTGCGCATGCTCATCCACCGGCCGGTCCTGCTCAATCTGGCGAGCAGTGGTGCATCTCATGCCCCAGAACACGACATTGCTGCCATTGAAGCTTGTCGCGACCTAGCAAAACAAACCATCGAGGATATCGCTCGTGAATGGACACGCAACCAGATGAGCGGCTGGAACGCCGTTTGGTTCCTATATCAGGCAGCCATGATCCCCTTGGTCAGCATTTTCTGGCAGTGGGACAGCCCGCGGGTGGCCGACTGGCAAAAGCAAATTGAGACCATCCTTGAACTACTGGACTCGATGCAGGACTGGTCACTCGCAGCCCGGAGAAGCCGAGAAGTTGTCTGGAGAATGTACGAGGCATCACGGCAGCTGGAGCCGGAATTACGGGCCCACAGTCCCCTGCAGCGACTGGTGACGGATCGCAACATCCTCATGGCGGACGGCTCAGAACTGCACATGTCTCCAATCGGGCTGGAGACGGAGAGCTTTGGCATGATGGGCCTCCTAGACCAGCATGGGCTCTGGGACTTGGACGGAATGCTCTGGGGCAGCCCTGACGACGTGGACTTTGGACAGTTCGGCAATGTCCACGACGGGATAATGCACCTAGACTATGGCATGATGGGCCATCACCAGGTAGCCGCCGGCATGGACGGGGCGGCTTTCACGTTCGCTCACTGAAACTTGGCATTTATTGGTCCAAGTGGGGGAGACCAACCCTGGGGAACAGCCTTCCCCTAGAGTTGTAGACATAGTGCCGCACATGGGACCTTTCCCGATACGGCAACCCATGATGGTATGGAAGGGGGGATTTGGCATTGGCATTCAAGGCCCAAGGTCAAAAGAAGACAAGTACCCAAGCGCTGCAGGAGGTAACAGCGAATGAGAAACTGTGTATATGAGGCATGATCTACTACTAGTTGTATATGTACAGCAAACTGGATACCCAATCAAAAAGCTCTTTTTACTATAACAGCACTTGAATCGCAGGAGGGACTCTGGTCCAATCATTCAGTGCCGCCGTCGGTTTCTCAAGTAGGAAAGGGGATGATGTTGGTGGCTGCAAGTAAGCGCCCCGGGCAGCAACTTCAGCAGCGTGCTGGGTGCTGGGTGCTAGGTGCTACATACTACATAGCAACGTACATACTCGTTTATGCTCCTGCCCAGGATGTATGTACCCCATACAGGGGGGGCAGAGGTGGGTATCGGCGGCTTCGTGATTTCATGATGATGGCGATGCTATGGACGATGAAGATATGTTCCAGAAAAGGGCTGGTTGCATAAAATAATATAAGGGACCAGTGAATCAGGGGGGGAGGGGGACAGGTGGTGTGCAGAGTGCCTTGCCTGTAGTTCTTTCTCCTATAGGTGCCATTATTATTATTGTTATTATTATTATTATATGTCTTGCATAACGACGGGTTTGGGGGGTTGGGAAGGGTGTGTTGTGTGTGTGTGTGTGTGTGTTCCAAACCGCCAAGGGTAGCCACGATTGGAAGGGGTGAAGAAGAGTTGAAGTGATATCGGTGATTTGGCCCTGTCAACAGGGGAGGAGGCTTGGAATGGATGCAATATGGACTGTCGGGCCGGAGCGAGAGACAGATGCTGTACGCTATTATTCTTCTGTACTAGTACCGCCATTCCGAGCACTGGAGGCCAGTGACAGGGCCGGGCAAAGTACATGTATCTGATCCTTGATTGACTAAGCGTGATCTATCGTCAATCCTTGTTTTCTTTCCATGCTTTCCAGCATTGGCCAGCATTGGCACGAACGATGCAACTTCACATACCTTGGTCGGCAGTACAAGCATTGAGTGGCGTTTTACAGGGCAGAGCAGCCAGCAGCCGCAGAGATGCAGGGGAGGCGGGCTGCCAGGCTATCATTTGAACTTAGTTACGTATGTTACATATATTCCTTACTTTCCGCGCCGTTCAACGGCATGTTTCAAGGTTTCGTTGCGGCGTTGCTAAATGGCCGAACCACATGGGAGTTTACAGAAAACGTCATGGTGTTCCCCGGTGTCAGCTCATCGGACGACTTAAGCATCCGATGAGAGACAAAAAGAAAAACTCTATTATGAATAAGGGGAAGGAAAAATAAAAGCCGTTGGGCAAAAGGAAAATAAACATGCCGAATGCACAACAAACGCACGACTGTGGGTACGACATGAAAGTACCCGGCTTCAGTTGATGTTGGGCAAGTACGGTAAATAACACTTACCTAACTTGACATTTTGAGGTTCAATTCAACAACCCACCTGCCCGCCTGCCCGCCGCCTGCCCACCTGCCCACCTGCCCACCTGCCTGCAGTGCCTGCAGCGCCTGCAGCAGTGCAATTGCCCACTTGGCTCAAAGAGAACCAGACGTCCAAAAAGGGTGGTAATCTAGTGTGGTAGGACCATGATCTGGCCAATGCGAAGGATCAAAAAACGATCTGGAGATAATGCGGGGTAGAGAACGTGCTGATCCCTGACTGTGGCTTTTTTTCTTCTTCTTCCCCCTACCGGTACTCCATCTCCATTCCTCAAGTGCTCTCTCGTGTCGTCCACCATGCAGTACCGGTCTGCTGTGCTACCCCGACAATGCCCTGCCCTCCACACACAAACGCCGGCAGTAGTAGCAGCAGCAGCAGCAGCAGCATGGCATGTGGTCGACAACCAGAAAAAATAAGAACAAGGACAAAAACGTCCAGAGACCAGAGTAACGCATGAAAAAGGAGATGCTGCTGATAGCCGAAAGAAACAAGAACCTCGCTTCAGCTTCCATGTGTCTTCGCCTCCCCGGCCGTGTAACTGACGCCAAATTTATTCATGGCATTGTACGCTTTGCTGTCACGCAGCCATCCGCCGCCGTGTTTTAATTACTTACTATTCTTTTCCCCTTCTTTTCCCCCCCTTTCCACTTTCTTTTTCGGCCCCATGATATCCTGGATCCGATGCTTTGTGCCTTGCAACACGCCTAACCTGTACTCGGGCGGCATTAGCAGAAAACCTGGTCCATGCCCCCATTTAAAACTTGACTCTAATCCCATCGCGATTGATATATGACAGGCTCATCGGCAAGTCATCCGTCTGTGATCTGACGTCGCATCCGAAGGGTGGCATTGGGATTCCTTGATTTCTTCTTCTTATTCTAATTCTTAATCAACACGGCTGGATGGAAGGCTAGAAGGCTAGAAGGCTGGGGACTGGAAAAGAGGGAAAGAAAGCAAGGAAAAGGGGAGATTAAGCAACAAGCCGTGTCGCAGTCCCCTCCAACCCTCGTCGAGCCATGCGAACTCGTTCTTTGGTTACGCCAAGCCATTCTCGCTTCCCCAGACTTTTCCTTTCCCACGAGCTTTTGCCGGCATGAAGAAAATGAAAGGGGGAACAGCATGGTTTCGTCACCACCATCCAATTCGTGCCCTTTCGCCTCCTCGCCTCCTCGCCTAACCGCCCTATCAGCCTATTTCCCCTTCTTTCTTTTCCCCTAGCACCATAATAGTAGAAGCGACCTATACACCACGCCCGCTTAAACTTGCTTGGTGGTTGCTATAGCCCGGGAAACCTTTGCTATAGACCAACCGGTTTCTTCTATATAGATAGTGTTGTGCTGATCTCGACTCATCACATCTTGCAGCGAGAGCTCGATGGACCTGGTCGGCGATCGAGCGGGCTAGACTTCCAAGAAAGCGAACGCGAGTGCCGATTCGCATATATACACCGGTCCGCAAATGAAGCCAAATTGGGCATGGCATCAATTGCACATGGTGTATAATACGATATCATATGGGTTAAGAGCACACTCACCAGGGTTCATTCAGCTCCGAACGCACCGGCTCCATCCACTTGTGCCTCTCGGCCGTAAATATACGAGACTCACTCATCCGATTCGCCGGTTATTTCTTCTTCCAAGTTAGATGTCCCGTGGTCAGCCTCATGTGAGATGGCTAACCTAACAGTTTGTATGTGTACGTACATGCGAGCTTCTGCTTGAACCCAGCAGCCTCTTTGGGTTTCTTTGGAGTGTGTCGTATGATAGCAATATCGCATCTTAGCAACTGCGTATGCTCGAGGTTGTAGCAATACTAATTAATCAATGTTAAATATTTGAATATGGTCATAATTGGCAATGGTAGTTGTATACGACTATGAGAACAAGGGAATGGCAATCTACTAGGGATTGGATGTCGAGCAAGATACCAAAGGCAGAGAGAGGCCCTATCGCCCCTTTCCCCTAAGCACAGTTGCCTCGGTTTTCTGGTTTATTATCAATCATCTGTAGAGGCAGACAGTAATGTGGTCTGTAAGACATGATAATTCATTCAAATTCGTTACTAAATTCATAAGTAGTTCTTCGTTCATGCAGTCCATAGCAGATAAATATCCTATGCTGAAGTCCCGTTCCCCCCAGGAGCGTACTTAATTATGAACGGCACCGTTTCCACGACATCCCAATCTTCCTCCTTAGCCTCGTCGCCAAACACCCGGAGCGCGCTCGCCACCATGCGGTAGCTCCCAGCGGGCAGGACGGTCCCGTCCGCCAGCATGCCCTGGAAGAAGGCGCGCTGCTCGTCCTTGGAGACGTACGACTTGGGGTAGCCGGCGAGGGGACCGAGGCACGGGCGGCCCGTCGGCGTCTTCTTGTCCATCTTCAAGGTGTCGTTTCTTTCTCCTCCGTCTCTACCGCTGCCATCGACGGGAAGGACATCCACGTGCAAGGAGCGCGTGCCTAGGATGGGCTGCAGCAGCAGGTTGGGCGTCTTGCCCGCGTCGGGGATGTGGATCGGGTCCTTGTTCGGGTTGTTCATATAGGGCAGGTCGGCCGGGTTGGGTACTGGCAACGTGTGGGTGCGGTTCGCGGCCGCGGGCGAGCCGAAGTCGGCTAGGTAGCTCGAGCGCGCCTGCAGGATGGGTGCGGAGCGCATGGTGCCGGCGACGCCGAGGTAGGGGATCACGAAGTGCTCGTCGTCGTTGCCGTGCGCGCTGCTGTTGACGGTGATGTATCCGCTGTACACGGGCAGCAGCGTCGCATTGAGCCTATCGCCGACAGGGGCTGTGAACGTGACTGTGGCGTTGGCCGAGCCGCCGGCGGGGACGACGATGATGTCTTTGTCGAAGCGCACCTCGGCCCACGCATTCACGGTGGGGTTTGGGTAGCCGGCCTTGATGGGCGAGTCGACGTCGGGCGTCAGGGTATACATGGTCGGGGTCTTTCTGTGACCGAGCAGATACGTCGCCTCCTGGTCGCCCGTATTCTCGACGGAGAAGGTGTGCTGGCCGGCAAAGTGCTCCGTGTCGTTCAGGCTCAGGCTTTGGGCGCCTAGGATTGTCTTGGCGAAGGCCGCGTCGTAGGCTTGGATGATGCCCGCGCCCTGCTGTGCGACGGGGGCCAGGGTGTCCGGGTAGGTCTTGGCGCCGTCAAACCAGATCTTGGGCTCGGCCGTGGCCGAGATCAATCGGTTGATTAGGTTGGTATCTTTGAGGGAGCCGCGGGCCTCCCCGACTAGTGCGAGGATGCCGGCTACCAGGGGGCACGCTGTGAAGGTAATACGTTAGTCGGCCGAGGAGACAGTATTAAAGAGATCCATAGAAAAGTGTGCCCTTACCCATCGAAGTACCCGTCATGATACGATATCCGCCGAGGGGCAAGGGATATGTTGACAGGATCTTGCCGCCGGGTGCTGTCAGCTGGGGCTTAGGGAGAAGATCCCAGGTCGGACCCCAACTGGAGAAGTCGCCCGTATAGCCACCAGTGATATTGTCACCGAGTTCCAGTAACGTAGTAGCCGCTGCGTCAGGGCCAGGCACTGTGACCTTCACGTCCATGCCCTTGTTCAAGGCATCGATCCACTGGGCACCTTGGAACGGCGCGATGCTAATGACGCCCTCAATGCCATCGACGTAGATATACTGCTCCTCAAACGTCACATTGCTCCGGACAATGTATGCCATGTACTTGCCCCCCTTGGCAGCAATGTTTTCTCCTTGGTCGATAGGGTAGCACCGTGTCGTCTGAGAGTCGGGCACTCGTAGTAACACCAGCTTGTCCGACAGGTCGGGTGTGTCATCAGGCAAGGGGCTGCATGCATCTCCACTAGTAGACGCGCTGTTATTGCCCATGGCGGCCCAGAGAGTCAGCTTCGTCTCCTTGGGGAAAGCCGGCGTGCCGGCCAGGAAGCCGAAGCTGTTGGTCTCGTTGGCGCCAGCGATGGCCCCAGCTTTTTGCGAGAGCGCATACTCCCCCTTCGTGACGAAGACGGGAAAGACGGCATTCTGCACCGCGCCCACGCCCGTGACGCCACGGGCACCGGCCGGCGATGAGGCTTGGAAGATGCCCGAACCGCCATCGTTGCCGGCAGCAATCACCACGGGCACGCCGGCAGCGGCGATGCGGGAAGACACCAAGCCCCAAGCGTCGTCGGACCATCCGCTGAGCAGGCCGTCCGAGCACGAGATGATATCGTTGCCGTCATCGAAGGCCTTAATGAAGGCTGAGATTAGGACGTCTGTCGTCGCCTTCGTCGAGCAGCCCCAGGCACGGTAGGCGGCCAGCTTGGCGCCAGGGGCGGCGCCGGTGAAGCCGTACTCGTTTCCCTGCAGCTGGGCGGCAATGGTGCCTGCGACGTGGGTGCCGTGTCCGACACAGTTGTCATAAGGGTCCGCATCCGGCGTGGGCAGTCCTGGAGGGTTGTAGTCGTCACCGACGAGGTCCCAGCCAGTCTCGACCAGACAGCCGGGGCCGAAGCAGCCGCCCAGAGCTGGATGGTGCCAGTCAATGCCGCTGTCGACAATGGCAATGCGGAAGCCCTTCCCGGTGATGCCTTTGGCGTGCAGCTTGTCGATCTGGGTCATGAGGTGCGGTGAGAAGGTATCGTTGGACTCATGGGCATTGCCGCGTCGTCGATGAACACCACTGGCGCCGCCCGAACGGGCGGGATGTGGAATGTCGTGGGGAGCTGGCGTGCCTACATTGAGACGGACGGTGCGCACCGGCCAGACAGTCTTCACCTGGGACTTTGCATTCATGGCGACGAACATGTCGGCGTGGTCATGACCCGACGCATTGCGCACCTGGAATGAGGCGCCGTGGAACAGGGCAGAGCTGGCCAGGTCCATTCTGTGCTCTGCCTCAATGCCATGGTCGCGCGCGAGCTGAGCGTAAAAGCCGTCGGGGGTCTCGCCGGACTCAAGTTCGACAATGTAGGCACCAGGGACCCAGTCTGACTGATCCACGGGCTGCTGCTGGGCGACAACGGTGATCGCAGCCCCGAATAGGGCGGCGCAGACAGTGCTGGCGAACTTCATCCTGGCCCTTGGAATTTTCCCGCGCAAGACTGAATGAGGGATGCCGGAAGTATGGGGGCGGTCATGGTGCCGAGCATGGCGACCTTATATAGTCACTGTCACATGGCTGGCTGCGTATCATTCGATCGTGAATGTGCGTTGTGTGGAGTTGGGTTGAATACGAGCTCCCCGCCGATCAGGTGGAGGATGTGGAGAGCCGGCATGAACGGCCCAATTTGCTTCCAGGGACGTGATATACCCATGAATCTATCCCGCTAGTTGTGTCTATCTCACACGGCCTGTTCTTTTCACTTGCCTTCTATAAAAAAATGATCTAGTCATGGTTTTCGTGTTGTCTGGTATCAGGCATGCGAGTTCGATCAAGTACATTTAGAAGGTACTACAAGAGCGCCGGTAAGGGCGGGCCGAAGCGCGGGCTTCCCGGCAAGGATGAACATAAACATTTGGCCTGAATCGAATCTCAAGGCAAATGGCATACCATTCAAGTGAAATCAACCAGTGCAGCCGACATACCAACTTCAGAAGATGACTATATCGCGACAGCTCGAGAGTTTGAAGGCTATTGTCACCTAGGTCTAGGTATTACGTAGCTATGCGCCGTGCCAAGGAACGAGGGAAAATATGAATGGACTGGGTTTGCTATACTGTTCCTTTGTCGGGATGAATCTTGTCCTACCCCAGCTTGATTCTTTGGTTCACGGAATGTCTTTGTTGCCCCTTTGTTTGACGGACTCATACCAACAAAGCAGAGCGTATTAGAACAACGATGCTGGTGACCGCGCCTGATGCAAACAAATAGACCCTACCAACACTTACAAGTGTCAACTCATCGTCTCTGTACTGGATTGTGTGTATCAAATTGACTTACGATAGGACAGCCTTGCTGTGTCTCGTTAATCTCACTCATGGGTAACGGCGTGGCTACATCAAAATCAACTTTCTTCTACTATGGACAGTTCATAAGCAAGCATCTCAAGCGAGCTCATCTGGTCAAATAATAAGATATATACCAACAGAAATATATTCCAGCTCATATAATCACAGTCACACATACACACAAGCATATACAAATCCACTTTAGAGGAGGCCACAGAAACCCAAGGGGCTCGGTTGACCACCCCCATTCATCAACTGCTAAAAGGCCAAGAGGTGCAGGAAAGATAGAGCTGGAAAAAGGCAAAAATAAGCAACCATGGACATGATATGGAGCGGCTTCCGGCGCTCCACCAACAAGGGCGACATGACGCTCTTCCGGAGGCTCTTACCGCGGCTTCTGGAGCTGGCCAAGCGCATGTACGGGGAGGACCGGGTGGGCGGAGTGCGATTCGGGCGGGTCAAGGAGACATCCTACATCCTGGTTCTGCTGGTCAAGGAACCAGCAGGCGCCGAGGGCCCCGCGTCGGACGCCATCATGGAGCTCAACGCGCGCTTCTACGAGGTCCTCAAGGACGGGCAGGCGGGCGAGGCCGAGGCCATCGATCAGTGTCACCAGCGCCGCCGGCGCTACCGTCTCAACCGCCAGGCCCCGACGGGGGAGCAGGGGGGAAGGGGGAAAGAGGATAGAGAAGAAAAGGAGGATGAATTCGAGGACGAGGACGAATATACCGACCGCCAAGCGGAACAGCAGCAGCAAGGCAAGAGCTTAGTGGAGTTATTTGAGATTCAAGTCCAACACCCGATCAGTGGGAGGCTGCTTGTAGGTCCCGTGGAGAAGCAAAAGAGCTTTACAAGGTCTTGAGAGGGAAAAAGAGTTCTATGGGAAAGGAACTTTAGCTGCCGAGAATGATGGCAGTGACCGACAATTTCGAAGTATTTACTAGCATAGTGGACATGCACGACAATCTGTGCGAAGTTCAAGATTTGCTATACTTTGGTAAATTTTCAATGTTAGTCCACTTCTCATGAACAATCGCAATCGCGTTTCTTAAGTGAACATTGATCTAGGTGCTCATGTATCTATCTATCCTTGGTAGTAGCCATAATAGCAGGGGTGTGAGGCATTCTGATAGCAGTAGGTACCGTACGTCCTGATCGGCAGGTTCGGTACAATAAGGACCACGAGCTGCATATTTCCAGTCATAACCTACTTGTGTAGCCTCGGCTGATGACATGTACCAACTCGATCAGACCATTCTGGATATCGGCAGCAGAGCTTGGATCATCTGATTCTTACTCCGAAGTGTGATATGCCGGCTGTTGATGTGAGACAAAGGCATACGAAAGCCGCACAATATCTGACCGGACTCTGCGGCCGACTTCGCAAAGGTTGCATAACTCGGCCCGCCCGCCCCAAGACTCTGATATGTACAGCACATGGGCCGGACATAGTACATGCATGGAGAGGGGGACGAGCTGTTCTCGCCTGGTCGATATGATATCGCCACGTACAGACCCAGAAGTGACCAATGCCTGCGGTGACGCATCGTCCAGACGGACAACTAGGGAAAGGACGATGACTGTGTAAGCAACATCATCTCTGTTTGATGACATGCAGTCCTGTTTTTATTTTCATCCAACTGCAAGCAAAATTATTGGATGGTAAGCCTTCCACATGTCGTGATGTGGGTAATTTGTGTGTTTTAGGATTGTGGCTTTGCTCCCAGTATTAACTCTTCACCAACCATTATCCCTGAGACTCTAGGGCTGTCTACGTAGAGTGGCCACAAATTTGTCCGATGGAGGGAGAAGGTCTAGCCTGGTCGCATCATATTAGTTGGCGAGAGGACATGTCACTTGATAATGACGAGGAATCGATATACAAATGCTCTCGAGTCCTGTGTTAATCATGAGTAGAAAGGGACTTATACGTACTAGGGAACACTCGCCGATCTTGGTCTGGTCATCACGCTACTTTTTCCTTCCTCGAGCGGGCGCCCGCATTGGCACGCACACAGAGAGTGAGGCGGAGTCAGTGAATAGAGGCGCACGAGCTGTTTTAGCAGGCTCTGCCTCCAGGCCTCTCGAGGACTGAGGGTACCACTTGAGCATGAGCTGCATTGATGCGGTCTAGTACCTTTGGCCTGCATGATTGCTAGACCAATAATGTGGCAATATAACCCCTGAAAGGCCGTAATTACTACTTCTGGAATTTGTGAAGGTCAATACTAAAGTGACCTCCAAGGCTGCCGTTGGGGGCCGAGAAGTAGGGTGTTGATGTTTCTGCTAAGTAGGGGGGCCACAGAGCCAGCCAGCCAGCCCCCCTTTAACGGCCTCTTGTTGCTGGAAGATTCGCTGGCAAGCCAACGCAGAACCAACTTCTGGCTGTCATTGTTGAGTAGGACAAATTATCCAGTAAGCCATGAACCTCTCAGGGCCAAGCTCTGGGGTTGATGTAATACATCCTAAACTTCATGGCGGAGCATATGGCTAGTCGTTACAGATAGCCTTTAAAGGGGTAAAAGATATCGAGACACCCATAATCACTTTGTAGGCTGTGAGGTTCATGAACTAACTACATGTTATGTAAAAAGTCTTACTAGAGCCCCGTTCGCCCGTCGTATTTGTCGTTCGTTCACTGCTCTCGATACCAAGACCATATGATCGGCCAGGCGTGGCGGCATGCTATAATGACACCAAGTAGGGTCACAGTGTGCTTCAAGCGCATATTCATATACTCGATATATCCCACGTCGCCCTGGCGAATGGGTGTGTAGACAGAATCACGCCCGTGCGGCCACGACCTGATCCGTTCGCGGGCCGCAAAGATACCTTGCAAAGACCCAGAACCAGATCAAGGCTGTCGGGATGGGCCTTGGCCGAGTACATAGATGTGTCCCAGTTGTGATTCGTTGTCCGCTTATCATTGGGAGTCCGAGACACAGAAGCTTGGGGTAGGGCATTGCCTGCAAGACAGTTGCTCCACCACTAGGAGCGTTCGAAGAATATGTATGAGATGGGAAGTTCGAAAGGGCGCGTTCTAGAGGCGGCTGGATGACTATTTGGCTTGCATTTGTTGAAGAATGTGTGTGCTAATGCACCAGAGAACGGCATGTTGGGTTAGTGACCAATCATCTCAATACCCCTGGACTCCTCACACCCTGACCTACGACGGATCTCCCATCCTCATTGGCTCTGGGCTCCAACAAGGTATGAAGGCCGATGAGTCCTCCATATAATTGTCGGACGACTTGCGGTCAGAATTAGTTGGCCCACTAGGCCTCTTTACTAGTATGCATGGGGCTAGCAATTGACCCGGCTGTCACAAGGTCCTGAACACTGTGTTGCTTCTCCAATCCCGTTCCGATGGGGTACTCGGGTGCGGTAAATTGACATAGCCGCTCTCGGGATGCCGATTTAGTGCTGACCTATGTGAGCACCTAGCCCTATGATTGGACATGCCGACTTAGATTCATCACCCTGGTCTGTATCTCGGAGACACTGATGAGCTTGGCAGCGCAGTTCCACAACCTCCGTGTGACTTGGTCTCCGATGTCGTGAATGACCCCTCAGGTCTTCTGGAGTCGGCCGTATCTCCCGATATCAAGAAAACGCAATAATTACGACACCCAGTCGGTGAGCAAGGTCTCCGCCACACTAACAAGGGCTCTGGTGCTTCCAAGCGAATCATGGCGCTCAAGTCGAGATTCCGCTGGAGGACGTGTACATGTAACCTAGAACGCTGAACCCCTTCGCTTCTAATGTCAGGAGTAAATCAACTCATCGCCCCGCAGATTAGACAGGTTGAATGAAACGGATGTTGGCCGACGATAAGGCTTCCGCAATGGATCATTCGGCACCTACATCAAATGGCGCCCCTCTTTGTTGAGTGAGAATCAACGGAGGGGCTGCAGGAACCATGTTCTGATACGACTATGAGCCAAGGTACAATGGCTGCCGAGTAGAGAGGCATTGTCCCTCTAGGACTCTGTTGTACACGGTGGCCGATGTACCTGAGCCCCTTGCGCAGTAGGATCAAGTCTTCGTATAAGTACCGCTTAATCACCTCACGGAAACAAGCAGTATTACGAAAATCAAAACCCGCATATCAGACTAAGCCAAGCAGACCAGAAATGGGCAGCCCTCAGGAATCAGCTGTTCTTTATCGAAACTTGAACACTCGGTTTCTTTCTCTTCTCAGGGGCCGAGGGGTTTCTCTTGAGTTGGATAACGGTCTTTCTGTCATCGATGCATCAGGTGGTGCTGCTGTTGCCTGCATCGGCCACGGAGATCAAAGGGTACGAGATGCTATCGTGGCCCAGCTGGACAAGGTAGCATATTGCTCTACCTTGTTCTACACAGCCGATGTGTGCGAGAGGCTTTGCCAAGAACTCGTCAGTTCCACCCATGGGCATATGTCTCGAGCGTACATTGTGAGCTCTGGTTAGTTCTACGTGGACATAAGTGACAAAACACAAACCACTAACGTACTCTTTACAAGGATCTGAGGCCATGGAGGCTGCGATGAAGCTGGCACGGCAGTACTTCCTCGAGAAGCCCCGACCTGAGCACCAACGAGCCAAGTTCATTGCGCGAAATCTATCATATCACGGCACGACACTAGGTGCCCTTTCAATGGGAGGGCATGTCAGTCGACGAGCCAAGTTCGAGCCGATGCTGTTGAGCAATGTTCACAAAGTCTCGCGATGCTTTGCGTACAGGGACCAGGGACATGACGAAACTGACCAGTCGTACGTGGCGAGGCTTGCAGATGAGCTTGATAGGGAGTTCCAAAGACTTGGTCCAGACACTGTGTGTGCGTTTGTAGCAGAGCCCGTTGTTGGTGCGGTAAGTTGGGACTTCAAGCACAGGATGGCATAGACTAAGAAGTTCGCAGGCTCTTGGCAGTGTACCAGCTACCCGGGGATATTTCAAAGCCATGCGCGCCGTCTGTGATAAGTATGGCGCGCTGCTGATCCTAGATGAGGTAATGTGCGGGATGGGCCGTACCGGAACTTTGCATGCCTGGGAGCAGGAAGATATCGTGCCTGATATCCAAACTCTCGGAAAGTGTCTTGGGGGTGGCTATCAGCCGATAGCTGGTGTTCTGGTATCCAACAATGTTGTCAACGTCCTGATGGGCGGGAGTGGGTAGGTGGGAACTCATGAGCTTTGTGGTTTCAGTACTGACTGGTGTTGCTCGACTAGTTCTTTCGTGCATGGGCACACCTATCAAGGCCATCCGATAGCATGTGCTGCCGCACTTGAAGTACAGAAAATCATCCGAGACGAACAGTTACTCCAGAACGTCCGCAAAATGGGGGACCTCATGTCCACCAAACTGGTAGAATTGCTTCAAAACCATCCCAACGTTGGGAACATCCGAGGACGCGGTCTCTTTTGGGGCGTCGAGTTTGTCGCAAACAAAGCGACCAAAGAGCCATTTCCTGTCGCGGCAAATGTGGCCATGGGCTTGGCTGAGTTAGGCCTGACCGAGCCTTACAAGATTGCTATATACCCTGGTACTGGGACTGCCGACGGCGTCAATGGAGACCATGTCATCCTTTCGCCGCCGTACAACATCACCGCTGCCGAAGTCGAAAAGATTGTCAACATTATGCGTCGACTTGTTGATGACTTCTTCAGCAGCAAGGCGAAAGCATCGCTGTGAGGTCAGGATGGCTAGCATCTATAGAAGGCGTAGGTAGGAGGTCCAAGGAAGGAATTGTCCCCAGGTTTATATGGGTACCGATGGACAAGCGTGATATAGGATCATCTTATTATACATCGACATTGTAAATCATGACTCTGAACTCCACGATCCATGAGGCGGCCATGAAGTTGCCCGGCCAACGAACAAGAAAGACAGGTGCCGTGATTTCGCCGCAGCCAAAATCTGATGAGCCGTTTGACTTTTCTTGGAGCTTTCTGTGACTGAAGCACGGGGTAGATTACTTAACAACAGTGGTTTTGGAACCAAAGTCGACAAGATATGTAGAGGTCAATAAGTGAAATGGCGGTTGTAGATTAAGTACTAACCTTAGGGATTAGGGATTAGGGATTAGGGGGATCACCTCAGGTTCAAGGCTCGAGCCTCGGGCGGAAAATTGGTGGGGCACAATCCGTCACTCCGGGGGTGGGTTGGTGGGTCCATAGACAACACCCAGACACCTTCCCCAGAGCTCCCTCCTTTGATGAACCGTCACCTGCAACCGTCAACTGCAACCTACGAGGCCAACCCACGAGGTCCAACGACCAACGAAAAAACAACCCCCTCAAACCAACTCCGGCCGCTTTTATAGCACCCGCTAAATCGACCATCCACACCCACTGACCCGCCAACACGATGGCGGTCGGGCTGACCAACAGTCGTCATGGCGCCGATGAGGAAGCCCGCGCCGAAGTCGATGTCCTGAACTCGCGACTGGAGAAGACGGCGCAGCTAACCAAGAAGATACAATCATGCCTCGGCCGTCTCGAAGCCACGGGCAAAAGTGTACGCGATGTATCAGGGCCGCTGAATGGCGAAACTAAGAAACTCCAGATTCTGGGCAACAGTGAGTGGTGGCCTCAGTTCCGAGCACAAGGGGTCATGCCACCACTAACAAAAGGAATACAGACATCGAGTCCGTCATCTCCGCCATAGAGCGACTCCGACAACCCGCCGATTCCAAGAATGATGAAGAACAAATCATCCGCCAAGGCCCCGACAAGGCTGGTCTATCCAACTATCTCAACTCGATACAGCGATTGAGCAAAGCTCTTACTGAGATGCAAACGTCAAATCTGCGAGCGAACCAGCAGACCATGGCCGATCTCCAACGCCTGATTAAGAATGGAAACGGACAGCTGGAGAACTACTTCGACAAACTCCTTCGAGACGAGACACCGCGCTCACTAGAACCTCTGCATTACATCACCAAAAACCAACCGTTTCCCGTCATATCGCAAGACAAGATATCCCGCCTGAGTCTAGTCAACTCTTACGTCGCCCGCAACGCCACGTCAGAAAACCCCTTGGTGAAGATCTACGCAGACGTCCGGGGCCAATATTTGCAGCAGACCTTGGTCAACTTGGCCTATGCTAGTGTTAATACGGCCAAGAAGAAGAGCGAGGCCATCTACAGATCCGGCACAAATGGCATCGGCATGTATGCACAGGCCCTAGAGGGAATGATCGGTGCCGAGTATGAGAACATATGCAGCATCTTCTTAAGGCAGGACTGGGGTGCAGTCCTGCAATTGTCGAGCCAAATCCCGCTGTCCGAACTTGCTCGTACCCTCCGCGAACTCAACAACCATATCAAGGTGCACATGAGTACGGATTGTTATCTTGCGTACGAGGTTACCGAGATCATGTCCAACTTGGCCTCGAGAATTGAAGAGCGCACCGGAGAGCTTAAAGGGACTTTAGCGGCTGCGCTGAAGCCTGTTCGCGAGACGGCCAAGTTGTCACTTGCAGAGCTCTTAGACGACACGAAGCGCAAGATTGGAGCCTTGCAAATCCTGCCCTCGGATGGTGCGCCAGTACCCGTTGTGTCCGAAACCATGCAACGCTTACAGGCCATGGTGGAGTTCCTGCGGCCTATTTCCAGCCTTATGATCTCGTTGGGCGACGGCGG
Source organism: Apiospora arundinis (assembly GCA_039105305.1). Lineage (NCBI taxonomy): Eukaryota > Fungi > Ascomycota > Sordariomycetes > Amphisphaeriales > Apiosporaceae > Apiospora > Apiospora arundinis. The sequence goes on from JAPCWZ010000004.1 coordinate 4,486,465, forward strand.
CTGGAAGTCCATGGCTACTGCGAACCGAAGCACGGATGCTGTGCCGAGTCTCGCATCGTTCGATATTACCGCTGATGGAAATGAGATATTTGCGCATTACTGCACCGACACTATTGATGTACTATTGTCAGCCCTGGAGCAAAAAGCAAGGATGTTGCTCAAGGGCAAATCGGCCATGGGCGTTTTCATCGCGAATTGTGTCACCATTGTCGACCGAATGATTCGGGATTCTGGGCTAGCGCCATTGCTGGAAGGCAGACTCGGTGTGTTGGATACTTGGCGTAAGAAGGCTACAGCTTTGTACACCGATAATTGCAAAGAACTGTCTTTGCATCTGTTTGACGTTATTCACACAAACAAGACACAAAGACCCCCCTCTGGCACCTCCGAGTCCACGGCGATCCTCAAGGGGCTCAGCAGCAAGGACAAGGACGCCATCAAGAGCAAATTCACGGCCTTCAACACGGGCTTCGACGACATGGTGGCCAAGCACAAGACATACAGCATGGAGCGCGAAGTCCGGCAGATGTTTGCCAAGGATGTGCAGCAGATGCTCGAACCACTGTATAACCGTTTCTGGGATCGCTACCACGAGATCGACAAGGGCAAGGGCAAGTATGTCAAGTATGATAGGTCATCCATTGCGGCGGTATTCCTTACCCTGTACTGAGCTGAGCCCAGCCCTGGACTCGCGTGGCACGGCTAGCCTTAATGGTACTAATAACGTGTATCTTGGCCTGTTCGAGTATAGCTAGCAATGCGGCAGAGTCTGATGCGGGCCATCATATCATACTTGCTGATCCCGTGGCGGCAGCATATGGCTCGGCGGTCCGGCAAATCGCAAGTGGCAACAGTTTTATATTCTAAGACACGGAGATGGCAGTAACCCGAGTTGAGGGAAATGAGATGGCGGTGTAAGATGGGAGCTCCAACACGCCACTGACAATGCTTTGGTGAGCATCAACCGAATGATGATCGGATGAGAAAAGGCGGCAGATGGAATTTTTGTACCAAGATACCCTTGTGGGCAGGTTCAGGCGTTATGGGAATTTGAGGATTGGTTTCATGCACATTACGTTTATGCCGGCCCTTATAGCAAACCCGTACAGCAGTATTAATTAGTTATTTCGATTCGAACAAGATGCCTAACGTTACCTGCCCAAGGTCCCTAAAGGGGAGCATCCATGCGTGTGACTTCCAACAGCGTGATCTGGACTATTGATGCAAGCGAGTTCTCACCCCTTGGCCTCTCCACATACCTACTAGATCTGGAGAGGTGCATTGTATTCATGGGCTTCATTTTAACCTTGGTTTGTGAAGGTCTTGACCATCACCTCAACCCCAAAGAGATTATACCTAGAAGACTGCCTCTTCCCATCAACCTCTAGGCTGCACAAAAGGGGACAGGGATAGGGAGGAGGTGGAAACCCTGCCCCGCGCCCGGGAAATGTGGCATACACATACTCCATCGTTCGTGGTCTTCCTGCAGAACACGTATAGTGGGAACGAGAACCAGTCTCATCCCCCGGGGCTAAGACAAGATGGGCCCCCTAACGCATCTGCCCCTTTCAGGCCCTCGGTATGTCCTCTATACAGAAGCTGTGAATGATTGCCGACAGGCTGACAGAGGACAATACACAGCAATACGAGAAACAGTATTTGGTGGATCCTCCCTAGGTGTATCAGACCCCCTGTATCAATGAGTCTCTAGGGGTTGGTTCAATAGCAATGACGAATAAGGGTTCACCTACCACTGAGCTTCTTCTTGCCCAAGTCGACAGCCGAGCATTTTCATTCAACCGGTCAATTATGTGTGGCGTCCTAGGGGAAAGATCGTTGCCGTCTCCAAAGTGCCTCCATCACTTGCCCGTGAATTGCCTCTAATGGGTTTCTTCGAATCAAAGGGGCAGAGGGTCCTCTTATTTTCTCATGCATACTAGATGCAGGTCGACAGACAGAGATATATAGGGCATGTGCTGTATGAGTAATCCCTTTGGGCTAGTGAGTGCAGAGGAATACCCTGTAACCCCTCATGGCCCTGGTTGCCTGCCGCGAATATACCCAATACTCCAAGGCTATAGTGACCTGGGTGTTGTGAAGCCAGCCGCTATGCTAGCACGAGTCATGGCCACCGGTCCTTTTCGCCTCGTTGGACTAGTTGTGGCCCAGTTCGATGCAGCATGGCATGCAGAAGACTGCATGTTGTTCGCGGCGCACGGTGGCCGCCGCAATAGCACTCACTCCCTTGCGTGCCTAGGTCACCAACTAGTCTGCTGTACCTGCTGTGCCGCCGCATCGAGTTGTCAGTCTGAATCATTGATAAGCAAAAAGTCCGCAAAATGCAACAGTGACAAGGATGGAGGAAATATATGGAGAGATATCTGAAATAATCACCACCCAACCTACTTCTGAATACTACCCAAAATGACCCCCACCGACACCGACATGGACATGGTCTTGACATGGTACGCAGGGCCAAATGGGAACCCGATGTCTAACCGCGCATGGGAGGATGTGATAGGTTCCAGGGAAGACCGACTGGATCTTAGGTAACGGTCGAACCCTTGTATACTCTGGGCAGCACAGACCCGCCAAAATCCTAACCATTGTCAGCCCGCATTGCAGCATCGCAGCCGACCTGCAACTTATACCAGAACTTGCAGCTCACGGAAATGAGAGGCATGTAGTGAGGTGGCATGGCCTGGCCTGGCATGTCATAGGCCTACTTCTGGGGCTCCTGGCGGGACGACCTGTTGTTCTGTTCATCCAAACACTCTTGCTCGCGCGCGCATAGGGACCTGCGACCCCGAAGACCGAGTCATACACAGGGTCAAGAAAATAAAGAAGTCCCACATGAGGGCTGTTATCAGGGGCATATACATGCTAGGTTAGAAGTAGGTTTGCCATATCAGGCAATTATTTATTTCCATTATATGTACGACAAGAAGTACATCAAACGGTGCATGTAAGAGGCGACAACATGGCCCATGTCGTTAACGAGCAACCAACGACACAATACAACATTGCTGTGCAGCTGTGGGACGAATGTCGATTGCGTAGGATAGATAATAATAAAAAAGTGTGCAGCAGGCTCGCTTACACGGCATTGCATACTTACGCAACGAGGTCGAAAAGACGATGAGGCTGATGAGGCCGCGCACGCCCGGCGAAGCAGGCTAGCTGACCGACGGCTGACCGCCGCTCTAGAGAAGCCCTCCGATATTGATGATGATGATGATGACGACGATGATGTTGTTGTTGCCATTGATGATGCGGGAATAATCTACATCTTACGCATCGGCGACCAGGTAGAACGCAGGAATGATGTCCGTGTCGTCTGCGGCGTGCATGCGATATTGGCTTACATACTTGCCTGCCTTGCCATGTTACCCAGGCTTCCGTATTTCTCTTGCTCCCAAGACTTAGCGCCGAAGGATGGAATGATTGACAGTGCATATTCGCGTATCAACATCCCCGAGCCACCACATACGCATAGGTGCGTTACGCCCTACACGCCGCCATGGATTTCTGCCTGCCCTAGGAGTGCATGGTATACCATGGGCATCAGCAATACATATGACCCGAGGGAGTTATTGATCCAAACTATCCTCATGCATGGTTGAAATGCAGCCCGATGCAGAGGACGACGGACGTGGTACAGACTAGATGGTGATTGGCTGCCCCGATTCTGCATCAGCCTACATAAGGCAGAACTATGCTCAACAAGGAACGTGGGTCGTCAAGACAGGCACATACGTACGTATAGCCCATGTAGTCATATCAGAGTACTATGACGACGCCCTCACCTGGTCCACGGATGTTCACCTTGGGTTCGTACCACAGGACTAGTTCAGGGCACGTCAAGAAGAGATTCGAGTGTTAAGTGTGAAAGAGACTGGTCTTTGATGTACATCTCAATTCATACATTTTGGCAAATAGCCAAATGAGCTAGTCTATGCAGATGGGCATGCAGGAGTCGACCACGACTGTACCCATGCTAGGTCCAATCGAGAAATAGGGAGGAACTTTGGCCCATCAACCTATGGTCACATGGTCCAGCCCTTTCCAAGCTGGTCTCCCCGCCTGCTCTCTGAACAGACTACGTAAGCAGAAAGCCAGTCGCATCGAACTGTGAGGGGGCCATGTGCCCGCAAGGAAGGTGGGGGTCATGTACAAGAGGTAGCGAAGGTGTAGGCCCACGAGGTTGAGAAGGGGAAAGAAAAAGAAATAAACTCCAAAAGCGCCCATAGATCCTTGCTGGTATCAAAATGCTGTCCCTGACGCTGATCCCAAACAAAATGACAAGACTCCAAACTTCCTAACCAACTCCCATGAGTTGTCCATGCCGGTGCAACGAGCGTAAATTCGTGATTCGCATATCCAATGGCGAATGATACAAGATGGTGTTATGAGTACATGAGGCTTTGCGGGGGGTATCTTTTGAGTGATTGGGGATGTGTCAACCTTTGGTATAAGGGTAACGAAAAGGCAAAAAGCGAGGGAGAAAAAAAGAAATGCCTTGTAGAACGCCCGCAGTCATAGACTGCAGTAGGCATGATGCAGGCAGAATCCCCGACATGTACATGTCCATGGAGCGCGGGGGACACGCACATATCGGGCAACCCTCTCAGCCTTGCATTGCGAGACCTTGGAGGTGAACGGAGATTCCGAGTCCAACGACTGGGGCGGGCGAGAGGAACAAGAAAGAACCACAGCACCCGAGCCTCTGTGGTCGGATAGGAAGCAAAGAGGGACTTGAGCCATACAACTGTGTGAATGGTTGGTCAGGCCATCCAGCTCCCCAAAGGTGGTGAGCAGGGTGGCGTCGGCATGATGAATCGTGATGTCGAGACAACATGTATAGCGAGGTTCTAGAACTGCCTTGTGGCTTGCCAGTGGTTCCCGGTCAGATATTGGCGTCTTCTAGTTGGGGCACCGGTGGCAGGCAGAGCTTGCACCGCAATAGTCGTGAGTGCCGAAGTCGACGGCCTTGCAGCAGAAGGTGCAGCAGTGGTTAACCAAAGGCTGGTGCTCTTTGACGGCCATCTTGTTGGATGTTGTTGTATACGCAAGTTCAGATATACTCGTGTAAGTGTGTCGTGGGAGCTAATGTGGGGCAAGCGTAGAGATGCCGAGAATAGTCTTGGGTGTGAGTTGAGTCGAGGAGGTAGACAGAGATAGATAGATATGTAGAGTTGTGTGATTTATATATCTTGGAGGGGCTTATGGTTTGTGGTGATGAGGTGGCTGTTATGGATATGGTTTAGAGTCGTCGAGGATGGAGAGAAGTTAAGGGGAGATCCAAGGTTTAAATAAGCATTGAGGGTATGGTGAGCTGTCACTGTTGCTGAAGACGTGACGATCACCTCTTGGGTAAAATAGGAAGCCCTTGGATGGGACCAACTTTATGTGTCGGAACCAGTTGCATGATGAGTGGCCCATGGAAAGACGCCATGGCCTTGTAGACCCCCCCAGGTAGACCCCCCAGCCCGGGCCAGGGGGGAAGGGGGGAATGGAATTTTTTCAGAAAACAACCCCCCGCTGTAGATAAAATTGACCAAAATCAAAATAAAACAGATAGTGGCCCAATCTGCCAATCTCCTCGATCAAATGCATACTTACTTGTACACACATCAATAATACTTGCACCTTCCACCTTCTTCTCCTACATGCACCATGCAACATACCAGTCAATGCAGAGCGGTGTGGCACCTATGGTCACGAGGTTTACGAGGTGAAAGGAGGAGCTGCCAATCAACATGTGCTTGGTAACCTGCGATCTGAGACTTGGTGATCCGGGAATTCGCTCTCGAGTGAAGTCTACTGGTCACCTTGCTGGACGGATGAGCAACAAACGCCATTGGGTCAATATCAAATACATTTGATACATGCTCTACCACCACATGTACGGAGTTACCCAACCCAACCTAGCATGGATCCGGGTAGTCAGTCTGGTAGTCTGGTAGTGGTAGCGAGTGGACATGGGGGTGAGAAGACTTCTACATAGAGACACCCAGACACCCAGACACCCAGTCTTCTTCTACCCAGTGAAGTGAATGCCGCAGGTACAACTGTACTTGCCGACCGAGTCTCGTTCTCGTTGGAGATCTCGTCTTGTTGGAGGATCGTCTAGGTACAGTACCGTAAAGAGGTACATGGATAATAGTTATGTAGCCAAATGAAACTGCTTGGCTATAAGAAAACAACCTCGCGGTCGGAGCCGGTTGTAACATAACACCACAAAAAAAGTATGCGCAAGGTTCTTACTATGCACACTTCTTACATATAGCGTTACCCTTGCACCAGTGTTGAGTGTATGATACAGAGTTTGGGTTGAACGAATGCGGGGACTTAAAAAAAATATCTGTCACGGCCACGGCCTCTTTGGGCGGGCGCTGGCTTCTGTGACGCCAGGCGTAGCTTGATTGATTTGAGCCTCTGGGCTGCGCGACGCTACCACGGCTACATACCCAAAACCTCTCAAGGCGCCAGCCCACAAGGCCGAACCCCTCCCTCTGGGCCTCTGCGCTTCTGGGTCTCTGGGCTTCTAGGGGGGCCAAGCTTGCGTTTCGGTCAGAGAAGAGAGAGAAATTTGCAAGCTGCAAGCTACAAGCGGGCGACAGGGCGACAGGGCGTGTGCGTTCCTGGATCAAAAGCGACCGGTTGGTCTTGAGTCACATAGAAAGGCCTCTTCAATGCAGCCAACAGCAGCAGCCGGATTGGTCGGCAGAAGCAGTCGGTCATGTGGAAGGTTGAACATCCTTTTTGATAGCGGTGTGTCGAGTGAGCGACCAATTTCCATGTTACGAGACAATTCGGCGCTTCTCGCACGATTCAATAATCACAGAGTGATGGCTGATGATACGTCAAATGGCAGCGCTGTCGAATCAACCATCGAATCCCTGGGATGTAGGCATCGTTCGTCCTCTGCCGCCCACGTGGGGCTCGAAACGATGCTACCGTACTTATTACAGTACCTCCCTCTTCAGGTACCACCCAGCTTACAGCTTAGCAGTTTCCTTACTTAATCCTAGCATGTTCTTACCGAAGAACATTCGAATATTCCACTGCGCTTCTGTCGGGACACTCGGCATTCTGCAACACCGCTGTGCTCGAGTGTGGTCTCATCCACCGGTGACCCTGCTTCAACGGTCTGGGGGATTGCTTAAAACGCAACTTATGATGCTCATCAGTGTAGTGTGATTGGTCTGTTCAGTTCATCCAATCACCATTGTGCTCCTCTCAAGAGATCGTCATGTCTCTGGGAAGCAAGGTCGACCCTGTCAAAACCGCGAAAAGCGTCACTTCTCGTGTTGTCTTGTTGTTGTCAGCCAACTGCCTAGGTATTCCTTACTGCCCAGGGGCCACCAGCCTCGTCAGAGAAGTAAGAAGGACCTCATGTACAGTAAGGAAACAGCAAACCGAGGCGCAAAACACACGAGCCTTCAAATGCCCTCAAAGTGAGGCCATTTTGCAGCAAGCCCGCCAAGCGACACCAATTAATATCTGTGGGCGGAGAATATCGACATGGACATGTACGATCCACGGCACACAGGCAGACAGGCATGCAGCAGACTGCATTGCATGCAGGTGTGATAGGTGCAATCGTCCAGCATATCACAAAATTACAAAATTCTCTTCTCTTGTCACAGTCTATTAACACCAACCCGACCAAATCTCCCAGACCACATGGGGGGGCTCCTGCAACTTGCAAGGACGGCAGGGCCGAAGTCGATATTTTCCCTCTCCCTCTGTCCCAATGAACTGCAAAGTCGGGCATCATTTGGCGCTTCAACGCCAGAAGCTCCATCCTTCCTAACTGAATACTTGTTAGTGCCCCTGCCCGCCCACTATGTGCGGAAGCTCACGGCGCTCTCATACTCCCCCTCGGTTCATAGCGAGACGTCATAATATGTGGTGCGCCGGCTGGCCCCCCATCGGCTCTGCTATTGACTTTACCAAGGGCCTGGTTCTTCTATTTCGTCCCGGGCATGGTAACGCCTGGCACCAGCTTATGATCGACGACGAAAACTTGCTGCTTGCCAACGCTGTCGATCGCACACACAATTTGACATGAAACGGTAAAAGGTTATCTATGCCAACCGCACCCTACCGTTCATTGGTCAGAATTGAGCTCAAGGAACACTGCATACGCTCTATGTACATAATATGCACGTCTTGTCGTGCTTCCTGTATGAAATTGTACGTACGCCGATCTCCTTGCATATCAATCAGCATCTGGGTAATGCAGGGCAAACTTTGCCCTAGAGAGGATTAGTGTCTGTAGGTACAATATTCACCAACGATGCACTGATACATGTTTTCAATGCATTACACATTAATGAACATATGGGCCCATTCGACGTGCGAGTTCCATCAACGCCCGGGTAGCCACCGGAGACCATGTATGATCAATGCCCGGGGGCCACATGGAATGGTTCCCGGCTGCGCCTCTTGTCCCGAGGAGGTAGGCTCGGGGGCGACGAGTATATCATATTACTGTAAGCGGAACACAGAGAAAGAAGCGCGACTTCACCGGCCCCCGTTTGCGACTTCCGGAGCAGCGTTCATCCTAGCTTCGCGTGCTGTCAATTCCTTCCCAAGTTCGCCCGATGTTTCAAAACAAGTGTAAATAGTGGCGCAGCTTGTGTTCTTCGCGTCTTCTAGTGCTTTTTACGGGCATCCACGTAGTAAGTTAAAAGGTCTTCCAATGGTTTTGGGTGCCTAGATTCCATCCCAGGCGGCCGCATCATTTCAGGAATGTTGGCTCTACCCCCGGTGGTGCGAAATGCTAATTATAGAGGGGAAGGGAATACTTATCGATCAGTGCCTCACCGGTTTACCTGACTACATACCTACCTACTTAGCTAGAGAATCCAACAATCAAAATGACAGGGAAACTACCTCCTTAGGTCCCGCTGGGCTGCAACTGGCAGCTGCCACGCAGACACTGGCGCCGGCCTAATTTAAAAGGAAAATGTGTCGATAGTAACAAACAAAGGGGCTTTCCGCCAATGTTGTCTGTACAGCAAAGTATATTATATTGTCCGAAACTGGTAGTTCATTGTCCCTTCAAGTTTCGAATTAACAAAACTACAGCGAAGGGAAGAAGCAGTTCCGTTCCGTGATGAACAAGTTCGCCCCCTTCGATCACATAGATTGATCCCCTCTCGCAATACAGTGCTCGTACAGATGGAAAGCTGCCCGAAAAGGCAGCTCAAATAAAAAGTACTTCCCTACTTTATCTGCACGACAGCTCTCTCTCTCTGCGCCTGCGGGGGCCCGTCTGGTTGTGTCATCATGCATACATATTATGCGAACATCTAGACATATCTTGTTGTTCCAAACCCAAAAGCAACCCATCCCCCACATCTTATCAAGATCAGTCACGGGGCTTCCGACCTTGGGACCCTGAGGGGAAGATGCGCTGTCCTGTCGGTGGCTCTTCCCACCCCGCTGGGAAGGGCATGTCGTGTAGGTGGAGAGGAGGGGATGGAGTTCTTTCCCGCGTCTGGAAAGGTGAAAATCAATGATTACACACTCTCTCACACCCAAAAGCCCTCGATCGTGTGGGGGAAAGGGGGGACCACATGAAGGTCGTCGTAGGGCCACCTCTCCGCTGTCGTGTCGCTCTCTGATAGGGTAAGCTAGCACGTGGCTGTTGCCAGTCGTCTCTTGAGGCGACCGAGGTCTCCTTTCTTCTCTCTCTCTCTCCCCTCGCGCCCCCTCTCCTTACAATGCTACTAGCATCATCCATCGTCTGAGCCCATGGGAACCCCTCGCGAATATCCCATGAGCATTACATGCTAAATCGAAGATGTAAGAACGGTAGGCTCACTTCGTATGCAAATCTAAAGTCAATGTAAATTAGATGGCCAATCCCACGGCTAGCCCCTACTCCTTATTTGCCCCGGCTTGGTGACTTCGGGGCTCGCGGAGGTGCTCCCGTTAGGCTGTAGGATCCGAATCTGTAACGTCCATCCGGTGAAGCTAGACAGTGGCGTGAAGGGTGGCGGGCAACACCGGACTGCTTCCATGGATTGGCATGAACTGTGCAATTGTTTGGTAAGGTATGGTACATACGTTCCTGTCCTCGCCGATCATGTCTGTCACCTGCCTCAGGGGATCAACACGCAGTACCCGTATTTACTATCCATGTATACATTGGGACTCTTCAATGAACATGTTATTTGCGAAATATATTCAAGACGCGACCAGGTTCCGAACTAACAATCTACGATGGGTCGGAATAGTCCTCCGAAGACGTCAAATTCCCCTTTCCTCCACAAGACTAGGTTTTCTAACTATGGTTTTCGCCGCGTGTTTCTAATACTAGTCCAAGGAATCTATTTCTCGTTCTCAAAGACAGAATACAGGGTGCCCACATGGGGAGTAACCTCGACGGCAAACTCGTCGCCCTCGTGCAAGTAGGAAGGGGGTTTCTTTCCGTACCCTACACCGGCTGGCGTACCCGTGAGGATGATAGTACCCGGGGGTAACGTTGTACCCTGAGACAAGAAACTGACAAGCTTGGCGCAGTTGAAGATCAGGTCGCTATGGTGGGCAAGGAGGTCAGCAAGCTGTCTGCTTTCACAAGCAAGCACCATCAATAGAAGCGGCATGGGAGAGCAGAAAGAGAGAAGAAAAGACCTACTTCAGGCCAGAGTTCTGGGTAACCTCGCCGTTCTTCAGGCCGCGAATGGTGAAGGTGCTGGGGTCTTTGACGACAGCCGACGAGACGATGGTCGGTCCGATGGGGCACGAGCCGTCGAAGCCTTTTGAGTAGCAGGCCTGCGACTGAGCCAGCTGTGCCTTTCGGCTCGACACGTCGTTGGCGGCCGTGTAGCCAAGGACGTAGTTCAGGGCGTCAGCCTCGCTCACGTTCTTGCAGGACTTGCCGATGACGATGGCCAACTCCGATTCGTAGTCGGCGCAGTCATCAGCCTGCGTGTGCTTGGGAATCACGGTTGGCACAGGCCAGGGGTCGGCTAGCGCCGTTGCGGGTTTCCTAGAAGCTTGTTGTTAGAAGCAAAAAACAAAGACATGTGCTTCTTCCCCTGCAGGTTGGTGGAGGAGCAGCCCGGGGGGAGTATTCAGGGGTGGTGGTGTGGCAGCCTCTTTCTCTCTCTTCCTTCCTTACATGAACATCATTGGCACATCTGGAAGCTGCATGTTTGCTTCCTTCGCATGATTGACATACTGCGGTACGCACGCTCATCAGCAGGGGTTCCCACAGAAACCAAAGGAGCCCAACCTACGTTTAGCCCTATGCAGCGAATGGAACCGACTTCCGACGGGGCCAAGGGGGACAGGATGCGGGCAATGGTCTCGACCCGGTCGGTTAGAGACCCCGGGTTCAAGGCCGAATCACCGCTGAACACCTTGACCTGCACCTCCTCGCCGTGGCGCACGGCCTTGCCAACGTCGACGTTGCTGTCGACAGGCTGGCCGATCAAGACCTCTCCCTCTTTCCCCTTTGGGGCAAACCGAACGAGTCCTGGGTAAGATTCATCAGTTTTACCCTTCTCATGGCTGTCATTAAATGGTGGGTAGTGTAGTGGGACATACTTTCGAAGGACATGTTGTCGTATTATGGGTTGCTTTCTTACTGGTTTGTCTAAGCAATGGCGAATTATTGTTTTCCCAGAGGGCTATATGTTGGGCTATTGGCGACGTTATGAACAACAACACCTTCCGGTCTAAATCCGAAGGGGGGAGATAACCTCAGACGGACCGAGCCACGGCAATTGTCGGAAGTTTCTTTTATGCCGGCACTGTCGAGCCAGAGGCGGTTTCGTGTTTAGTGGAGAGAGTCTGAAGACAGTCTCTAACTAACCCCGGAAGCAAAACCGGGACTTCGCGGTCGACCGTAAATGGATGAGATGCTGTGGTAACGACTAAGGTTACTGTGTGTGGCCAAGAGTATTGAAGAGGTTGGGTGAGTAGTGTCCTACTTGTACAGTATTGTACAGTATATCCGTTGCTATGTCTCTGCCGTCGATTGGGACCCGAATCAAGTGGACCAGGAGGGAACTACCCCGCACTATATAGTACTCCTATCCTAGCTTTATAATTGATCCATCTTGAGTCTTGAGACCGGACGTCCGAGAATCGCCAGTACTCCGGGCTTACTTGTCGCCCATCAAGAGTAACTTTACTGTAGTCATCCCCTGTGCTCAGAGATGTCCAGACTTAGCGGTTGCCTCAATCATAATGCATCACTTCTAGCCTGACTACTAAGTACTTATGATACGTCAGCTTGGACAATTTGGACCCCTCTCAATTAGTTCGAATGTTGGTTCCAGACCGGCTCCGATGTCTATGGTGAGTGAGTGTAAGTGAGCTTTTCTTGGGTCTTCACACCCGGAACTCCAGAAATCCTGACGATTACTGAAGGAGGAATAATCGAACACGCCCGTCCCCCCTCCAAATTGTCATCTATAAACCACCCCGTCCCTTTCTAAGGCCCATGTGTCAGCCAGCGACAATGGCTCAGTAAGTTCCAATCATCAATTATCGGCTCTTTCAGAGACCTGCCGCCGTCCGGGCCCGGAGATGAGAACCGAACACATGATGAATACCCCAGATCCATCCCGCCACGAACTCGCGCCTTTTCCTTCAACATTGGGATTACATCTTCATCGGCATACGGCTAAGCTTGCCAAGGTGGGAAGAACAACTCACCATCAAGGTGTGTAACCAACAAAGAGATTATATGAGCATATCCTCCATCATCAGCTTGTTTCATCCCCATCGCCGTTACACTGAGGTCTAAGGACCAGCCTTTTGTCTTCAATCACGACGATCCTGCACATTGAGGTCCTTGTCTGAAATAGCCGAGATGACTTTCCTCTTGTGCCGCTTCTTGCTCTGACGGACGTCAGATGTACCCAGGCCGCAGGCTAGCTCCTCGTGGGGCTGTCGGTCCTGGACGTAGTGTTCAATGGACGGAGGGACAGACCTGGGTCTCCTCCTCTCATCTCTATCGGCTGGGCTTAGAAGTTGTCCATCGCTACCGGCGGGTTTTCCGTCATCGCCAAACAATACTGGGTTAGGGGACCCAAAGTCCGAATGAACGAGGGACATGTTGTCAGGGGCTGCATACGCAAAGACCTGCGGCACAGCCTGGGCGTAGGTGGCCCCCGATGAATGACAAACGCATGACTGGTACCCGCAAGGGTGTGTGCAGAAGTCTTGCTGATTACCCTGGTCTGAAGGCCAAGAGGTTATCAAGATGCTACCAGCAGGCTCGCCAGTATAGGCAATCTCTGGGTTATCGGCATTGCTATCAGCCACCGTTGGCAACGACCAGTCCTCGTTAGTCGGACGGGGACTTCTCCTCCATTAGTGTTTGGGCTTACAGTGATCATAGCATAAGTTACTTACTTCGATTGACTGTTCTGAGGGGAGGTCCAGCCCCATGCCCAACCTCCTGAGTTCATCCTGGTTGCTTATGTATCGAATCGAAGTGGTGAAAGTGCACAGAATATACAGAGATACCCGAAGGGTGAAGCGAAGGCAATGGAAGAAAGGGCACGGCGAGCAGTGGCATACAGCCCGACACAGACGTAACTGGCTATCACTAGAGTAGAGAGGGACTGACAACAGATACGGGATCAACCCATGTAACGAATGATCAAGTAACGCACTGTACTCAAACAGCAGAATAGACAGCAGAATGAGTCCGGCAAATCAGACAACGAGTACGGAACGATGGGTATCGGCCCATCAAAGCGCACAGTAATACAGGAGAAATACTGAAGCGAATTCAATAAACGATGGTATAAGAAAGGGGACACCGGAATAGAGAACAATCAAAATCAGCATCACACGAGCGTATCATGACTATATAGTGTTTACCCCTGATACTGTCTAGGTAAAAAAGGATATATGCTTGCAAGAGTTCTCTTGTAGACAAACAACTGCGAGGACTGTGATATCAGACGACTTTTCGGAAAATGCATGCAATGGAAACGTATCACCTGCATTGTGGTACCCTCTAACATTTCGGTCAGATACAGCATGCACGTTATTCAGAAGTTATTGCATCAGCTAAGATCTCGAAATTCTACCTGTAGATCTAACATTGACAAGAACCGAGTGAAGCTTGGCAGTCTACATCTTCAGTGGCCCGAGGTTTCTCTGTGCAGCTGTTTCGTCCAATGCAGGCCCCCAATATGCAAGGCACTGTGGTATGACCACACGATTGCCCGACTACAACATGTATGAGTGTAGAGTCTTCTGTTCACGATATATTGTTTCTGTGTTGTTAATCCTTGCGCATATATTACAGACTGAAAAGAGAAAGGTTTCCGAGGCAGTAGCTCTCGTGTTGATCTCAAGCTTCTTGAAGCCTCGGCATTTCACCAGGCAGTCGTTCTGAGCTTGCATGAGGCTTGCATGAGGCAGGCATGTATCGATGCGAGCAAGTCTTCGCGAGTTTCAGGATTCCAGAATTCCTCTCAATAGAGAAAGTCGATACCGCGGTGTATAAGACTCTTGACTGAAGCAATCGACTTATGTCGTAGTTGAGGAGGAGATCCGGTAACCAGTAACGGGCTTGCCGATGCTCTGCATGCAGGCGGCGGTCATAAATAGGCCACTCAATTGGCTGCGACATTCTGCCTCTTTTCTTTTCACTTTGCAGCCTGCTCACTCAAGGCCTACAGCAACAAGTAGGGGACCGCCCGCTCATTTATTGGACATCGGCAACAAAGAGGCCTCCCTCTCCTTGGGTCTTTCCAAGTACGTTACATGATCTGTGATAGCCTCCCCAGGCAGCCAGGAGTATAGGAGCAAGAGCAGCAGCACTCAACCTAATGCGGGCTGACAGACGTTGTAACCCACAACGGCGCTGTATATGTTATACTCTTCATTGGGAGAAGTCGTTCCTTGCAGCTTAGAAATTTTAGTGAGATTTTAACTCAGGTAGCATTCTTCACTCAGAAGTTCGGCGATGCCGATTCCAAGTTGCATTACTCCACTCCATGTTATGGCATCATGTTGACACCAATGCGACGGTGTCGAGCCCAGTCATCTCGCCCGGCAACTGCTTGAAGGGAAAGGTCGTGGAGAAGTGGCTTCATCGACAAGGCTGTCGTAGTGGCATGGGCCGCGGGTCGAGCATCACGGATATACGACACCAGAGAGCTTGGTGACTGTAGGGCCGAATATTGCGTCGTACGAATCTGACACTCGTTGGTGCTTCTAAGAAAAAAAAAGATGTCAATCATGCAACTGCGGAGATATTCCGTCTTTGGGATAGATGCAGGCCAGATGCAAGTCTCAGCCCTAGGCAGCAATGCCCTTCTGGCTTCATGGTTGTCAAATGAGCTGCCTTACCGGCGCAGCGTCTGAAGCTCTCCTGAGAAGCGGGTTGTCTCTAACCACCCGCACTCGGTTTCCAGGCGCTTCCCACCTTTACCTTTATACTTTATGCTTTGATTGAGGATTCGAACCGATATGCTACAGAGCTGGTCATTTTGTCTTCGAGCGTTAATTCTCATGTCCAAAGCTCGGGATCAATCGGAGGGAGAGGAGCATACAAAGAGCAGCGGCGGATAATCGGTTGACTGAGAGTGCCAGACAGGTAATGTGAACTCTGAGGACTACCCCTATCCGGATGATACGGGCGCAGATCATTGTGTTTGCTGACATGTCGAGACCATTGAAGAACCCCATCCAGCTCCTATGAGATTTGTGGAAGTCCATTGGGCGTCGTGATGAGGGTCATCATACCAACAATAGTCTCTCCAAGCCGTTCAAACATGCTAGCTGCTCCATTGCCAAAAGCCAGGTCGCTCATTGAAAACCTTGAGAGTTGGTGCTTTGGATCTGCCCTTGATACCTATTTCATAGAAGAGGTCCAAAGCGGCGATGGAATAGTTCAATGGTGCTGGACTGACTAACTGACAATAGTTAAAAGTACCGGCACCTCTGCATTACATAACATAACCATACCGAGGCCGTATCTGGTGTAGCGAATGCCGCTAGTTGTTCTTGAGATCACACACTTGCTGTAAGGATTCCTTTGCAGCTGAACAGCCGTATGCAGCGGGATGGATGCTAGATCTACAACGAACGGGATGAATGCCCGAATGCGAATGGCCAAAAACTCAGCCGTCCTCCACCACCACCACCACCACCACCACCAGCACCTCTCCCAGGTCTGGCAGGTCTGGCAGGTCTGGGACGAAAACATACCCTGAAAATCGGTATACCATCTAGTTTAAGGACGCTCTTTTCGATACGACGGTCCGATGCCGCGAAGGAGCTTCCCGCGAAGCATCGAAAAACTCGTGGAGCGTCGGAAAGTTTACTTATAAGAGACTCTATAGCAAAGCTACTGAATTGACCAATTAGAGAATTTACACAACAATTAGCGCCTTTAATTCGAGATTCAGATCGCTTTCCCCTCCTGTCACACCCCCAGACACCCTCAATAGTATATGGAACTTCGTTCCAATAAAACCGGGGATTGTTCTAGGCTTGTTCTACCCTATGCGAGTGCGAGCTCACATCATACTGCTCACCTACTACCACACGAATCGTACATCGTCCCGCTGACGCTGGACACAGAATGCACACACAGAACGGACCCATACCTTGGATATGACAAGACGGGTGGTCGGGAAAGGCCAATCTTGTTCGGCCGATCTCATGTCTGCTCTGCATCCTCGCTTATCCCCAAAGAAACTTTACCAGTCCCAAGACTTTAGCCCTTAGTCTATCAGACTAACCTGTCACCTCTGCGACCATGCCATCTGGGTCCTCATCGGGATGAGGAGCTATAAGCATCTCATTCGGAAACTCATCGCAACTAATTTATCAAACTTATTTGTGTAAAGCTGTCCCATAAGTCAAGGTGCAGCCCGCCTTACTTCCTCAAATCCAGGATTGCTACTCGTCTTCTTCCTCTGCTCTTACTTGCTCAACGCGCCCAACCTCACGCATTTGATAATTCCTTCCTGCGGCAAGCCGACACCCAGAGATGGCCTCTCAGTCCTTCTTATCAACTTCTGAGAAACCCGAGGGCCTGCCTGTGGCGGGAGAGGAAATAGGAAGCGCACACGCCAATGAAGATGAAGGCACCCAGCCCGAAGTGCCAGTGCTGCGTTTCGTTATCCTGGCTTTTGGGTGAGTAGCAACTCAAATTGGCGTGAAACTGTACTGATGACAATGTGATTAGTGTGTGCCTCGGGCTCTTCCTATCTTACATCGACACTTCCATAGTTGCCACCAGCCTGTTCTCCATCGGCAGCGAGTTCGATGATTTGCAACGGGTCAACTGGGTAGCCATCTCGTATACACTTGCTTACATGGGATGTGCTGTTTTTGTTGCCAGGATATCGGATGTTGTTGGTCGGCGAGACGCTTTCATAGCCTCTTACATCATATTCTTCGCATTCTCGATAGGCTGTGGTTTTGCACAAAACTGTAAGCCATCATTCTCCCCTGCAATCTCCATGGTCTTCCATCCAAACTCTCCCATTAAAACAGGAATCATTCGCAATGCAATTTCAATGGGGCCTGTCTTACTAATCGACTGAACTGCTTGCAGTGAACCAATTGATCGCCTGCCGAGCCTTGCAAGGAATTGGAGGCAGTGGTACGTAGCCCACCTCTCTTTTATCATTGTCCCGTGAGCAGACCACTGATCATACCACAGGCCTATATTCGCTCACCATGGTCATCCTGATCGAATGCAGCCCGAATAAGTTTCGGCCAGGTTTGGGAAGCGTCATTGGAATTGTGATAGCGATTGGAGGTGTCCTGGGCCCCGTTCTCGGCGGCATCCTAACCCATTATGCCACTTGGCGTTGGGTCTTCTGGATCAAGTAGGTTCTTCGCGTGGTATCGGATCTGAACTCCAGCTAATAAGCTCTGATAGTGGTCCGATCGGTATCGTCTCCATGTTGTTGTTTTACTTTGCATGGCCCAAAGCCGAGTTTCTCCCCGATCTCGAACGGAAGAAATGGAGCGAGTTGGATTACCCCGGGTCGGTTCTCCTCGTTGCCGCTGCCACTCTTGTCGTCTTTCCCTTCCAGAATGCTGGCAGCGCGAGAGACGTTTGGGGTAAGGCCATTTTTCTGGCACCCCTCCTGGTAGGCGTAGTTTGCTGGCTTTCGTTGATAGCGTGGACGATATTTGCGGACCGGCAATGGGGCGACAAGCTTGCATCAGCCTTCCCGATGCGGTTAATGAGACAACGAGGGTATATCGCGACCACTCTCAACACTGCCTGTCTCGGCTTTGCATTTATCCTGCTGGTGTACGCATTCCCGCTGAGGTTGCAAGTCGTCAATGGCGAGAGCGCTCTGCGAGCTGGCGTCATGCTCTTGCCTCTGTTGGGCGCCGGTGCAGTAGGGTCTATGGTCGCAGGGAAGGTCAACAGCGAGAGGGACCTGATCTGTGAGACGCTCGTTATTTCGAGCAGTCTTGTGATGCTTGGATGCGGCTTGTTGTCCACGCTGTCTGACACTGCCCATGTGGAGGGGAAGGCTCTGGGATTTTTGGTGTTTGTTGGCCTGGGTTTTGGCATGTCTGCCGCCAGCGCCACGATGCTCGGAAGTATGCGAGCAGGCATTCGAGACGAAGGTATGTAGAGTTGGCTGGATTCTTTAGGCGGTGTGTTCACTGATCATGCTGACATTTTCCATCTCGCAGCACCGGCCCAGGGCATTCTAGCTCAAGTCCGCATCCTGGGTGGTAGTATGGGCATTGCCGCTTCATCTGCCATCCTAGGCCGTCATCTCATAGACATCGTCGACCCTGGGAAGCTGGCCTCGATCGAGCACCATCGTGAGGAATTCCCCGTTGAGCAGCTGCTGGCCATCCGACGGGCGTACTCGGATGCATTCAATGAGGATATGCGCGTATGCACCATCGTCAGTGCCGTCGGCCTGGTTCTCGCATGCGCTGTCTGGACCCGTGGGCGACAGTCTATGGCTGAGATGCGGAAGCAAAGTTTGGTGGAAGAAGTCGAGAGGAGGAGGGCAGTAAACACAGTGGCGTAGACACGGCAGGCCGGCGTATATTGGGCTTACTTGAATTCCTTCCATTTGCTACATATTGAATATAGCTATGTAGATAAGAGTATGAACTGAAAGAAGAGAAAAGTACATCTGGGTTTCTCTCCTGCGTGTGTAGCTATCCGTCTTTCACTAGACTACTTAGTCAGTCAGTCATTCTGTCGCCAAGGCCCTGGTAAACTCAACATTACCTGCACATAAAGGCCAAAACCAGCACTTCATTTGACTGTGGATGTAGAACCGTACTCGAGTATGTCCATTTCTTCAAAATGCAATACTGGAAGGCTTTTCCAATACGGTATCACATATTCTCCCCGCGAGTCGTCTATAAAATAATGGAGGACGGCACGGGCACGGGCAGACGGGTTTGAGGGAACCATGTAGGTTAGGAGGTAGGGGTTGTACTAAGCACCTACTTACTTATGGCTCCGCATGTCGGAGGCTTCCGCTGATTGGCTGGATAGGACAAGACTGCAATGTCAGCCCAGCTCAGCGCTGAACGCTGGGCCCCCCCTGCTCCATCTCCAATTAAACTAAAGAAGTCGTATTTTGACAGTTCGGATACAGTAGTATCATTTTTTTGTACTTCCTAAACGAACTGTGTCCCGGGCTTTTGCGCATCTCACGTCCCATCACCACTCTACTTCTCTTCTGTCCTTTGTATTCTTGTGTCTAAACCCTTCAATGTTATCCTGCCTTGCACAGTTCCAGGGATCTGTGATTGATTAACTGTCCCGGGCCCATACTACTTTCCAACCGAAGTTGATGTGTTGTCTTTAAGCCCCTTAATTGCCCCGGCGACCCTGCGTCGTATATTACTTTCCTTGCGCGGTTGAGCATCATTGCCAACCAGCCAAGGGTCTTTTTTTTCCCGCACCGGCCTCACCAATCCTGCGCCGCTGGACTACGATCCAAATACCCCTACTGCGCACCGCGTCATTGTCGGCCTCGCGCTGACCACATTCGTTGAATGCTCCCCTCATATGCAGGATCTCCGGGCAAGAAGATGATGTCCCGGCATCATTCAGGAGCCTATGCCAATGGCTATCCTCGACCAAACACTTTCGAAATATCCCCCCACAGGTTCGTCCGACACTATCCGGGTTGCGCCAAACTACGTTTTCCGTGGCTAATCCGACCCTTTGCGCTTCTAGATTCCAGCCTCGAGCCTCGACGCCTGCGACCCGCCGAAGACGGAAACTGTTGGTTCGAGTTGCGATAGCGATTGTTGTGGCGGGTCTATTTGCGTGCTTTGTGTGGCCCGGTACTGCCAGCTTCATCTCGATCTTTTCATTAGGCCTCTTTAGCTCCGACACCGATGGACTGCTTGACACCGTGCGATACTACGATCTATCCAACGTCCAGGGGACCGCAAGAGGATGGGAGAGGGAAGAGCGCATCCTGTTGTGCGTGCCACTTCGAGACGCCGAACCGCATTTGCAGATGATGTTTTCTCACCTGCGCAACTTGACTTACCCGCACCATCTGATCGACCTCGCCTTTCTCGTTTCCGACTCCAAGGATCGCACACTGGACGTTCTTGTCGAAAGACTCGAAGACCAACAAGCCGATGAAGACCCGAAACAGCCTTACGGAGAGATCTCCATCATCGAGAAGGACTTTGGACAGAAGGTGAACCAGGATGTCGAAAGTCGTCACGGTTTCGCTGCCCAAGCCAGCAGAAGAAAGCTCATGGCTCAAGCAAGAAACTGGCTCCTCAGTGCTACTCTTCGACCGTATCATTCTTGGGTCTACTGGCGAGATGTGGACGTGGAAACGGCACCTTTCACTATTCTCGAGGACTTGATGCGCCACAACAAGGATATCATTGTTCCCAGTAAGTAACGTGTAGATTTACTGCTCGTCCACTATTCTAACCTATGTGCAGATGTTTGGCGACCACTTCCCGACTGGCTAGGTGGCGAGCAGCCATATGATCTCAACTCATGGCAGGAGTCGGAGACGGCCCTGACTTTGGCCGACACGCTTGACGAGGATGCTGTCATTGTGGAAGGATACGCCGAGTATGCGACCTGGCGACCGCATCTTGCATATTTGCGAGATCCCTATGGCGACCCCGACATGGAAATGGAAATCGACGGTGTGGGTGGTGTCAGTATCCTGGCAAAGGCCAAGGTTTTCCGATCAGGGTGCCACTTCCCAGCCTTCAGCTTCGAGAAGCACGCCGAAACCGAAGGGTTCGGAAAGGTTGGTGCAATCATCTCCCGGACTTCTATGCATGTACCATACTAATCGAATACAGATGGCCAAACGAATGGGCTATTCGGTTGTGGGACTTCCTCACTACACGATCTGGCATCTTTACGAACCAAGCGTGGACGACATCAAGCACATGGAGGTAATACGCCCAACGATCTCTTTTGAGAAGACTATAACTAACTATCATAGGAAATGGAAAAGGAACGTGTTGCGAAAGAGGCGGAGGAGAAAGAAAAGGCTGAAAAGGAGAAGAAGATCAAGGAACAGTTTGGCGACACTAACAGCCAATGGGAGAAGGACAAGTCCGAGATTCAAAACCTTGCGAAAGAGGAGTCCAAGAAGGATGCCAAAGCTGGCGGTAACTCTGAGAAGTCGGACAGCAAGAGCACGAAGAAGGAAGGCAGTGGCACAAAAGACGAGGCCAAGAAAGTAGAGTCATGATGATAAGAGTTGGGCCTAGAAAGAAACCAACAAAAAGCCGAGCCGTCTACCACAGTAGTCAGAACTAGGGAGACCTCACAGGTGCTTGGCAACTCCAGTCACGCAAAGCTCTGTCTGCGCTGCATACCGATGGTATAGGGGAATTCAAACAACATGCAACAGTCTCATGTAACCCAAATTCCTGGAATATTTGGAAAGGGGCTGTGGTGCAAGACGATTTGGGCACTGTCGATGGCTGTCATTATAGAGGACGGAAGGCTACACAAGGAATTAGACGGCTTGCGGGTTGTATACGTTCTCCAATGATTATGTGGTCACCGCCACCTTGCCATAACTTGGTGACATCGTTGCCATAAGTGTTGTCTCATGTTTGGTTGATCCTAGGTGACGTCACGATACTTGTTATACTAGGCCATTATTCTATACAAATAGATCAATCACAATCGGCAAACGAGTCAGGGTATTGAATGTGTGCACACGATAAACTGTAGTACTGTAGAGCAGAATGAGAAGGAAAGGGGGTTTATAAAAAGGAGCATGAAGCATGTAACCTTAGCCTACATAAGGTACCACTACAGTTGTGGAGATGACCAAGCCCAGCCCAGACTCACATGGCTTTCCTGATGATACTTCTCTATGAGACATCACGACTGAGTTTATATATTTTTGAAATTTCAAGAGCAAATCAATTGGAACACTTCTGAGTGAGTAGAGTATTTAGGTGTTTTTTTTTTCAAGATTTATGTTTGTACTATATCATAAAACTATTGCCGTTGGAAAAAGGTGCGCTTCTGTCATAGCTGGTCTGGCATACACCAGCTATTTTCCGCTTTACTTGTTCAGTCCAGGGGATCTGCAGGCCAGACTCCAGCAGTTCAGCTGCAACAGCAACCTTAGGCCAAAGTGGCATCTTCGGAAAAACGCACACCACCTCCGCGAAACGCTACGTACTGGCCGTACTAAGAACGAGACGGGACCTGGACCCATCGACATCAATCAATCCATTTGGCAGGGGATCTCGCAGCATACCTAATGTCCTGTGGTCCTGTACTTGTAGCTCATTATTTTCCAAAGCTTCAATTGAAGTCAACGTTGCTCTGATCGACGTGTCAAGAGCCTCTTAACTGGTGCCTGGGGAAACAGATTACAAGCACGAACCTGGTACACGATCAGGCCCAACAATTTCCAGTTTCTTTTTAGTCACTTTGCATGTTGTATACTTACCTAATTCTTGCCTATCTGACGTTGGAGCTTTTATCTTGACCTGGCATCTCGCGACCTACACTTCGACCCTCCTAAACGATTTACGCGAATGCAATCATGAATCACGATGGGCAGCCCCAAGACATACAACTTTCACAAATAGTTACTGAGCCAGCTGCAAGCCCGAGCGCTCCTCGACAACACACGAACAGCGACATGGCTGCACACGAGGCCATCGAGGCGCCAAATGCGCAAATCCAATATCGGAGCCGGCCCGTGTCCGTCGCTGTCGATCCCGTTGGCCTTGTCATATCCGAGTGCACGTCTGTGACATCGGCTATGCGCAAGCATGCTCGCTGGGAACATTCGTCTGTTTCCTGGATTCTAGGTGGAAACCCGAATCCCGTTCAGCTGGGCCCCCCGAGTCCCATGCTTCGCCCTGGAAGCAGGAGCTCGAACACGACGGTCGGCGGCGATGGCGCACAAGACTCGGCTGCAGCGAATCGTTGGGGTTTGCGCGGAAACAAAGCGAAGAGCATGCTGGACAACCCGCTGATGGCTGGTTTTGGGCGGCTTCGACATGAGTTGTCCAGCTGTAAAAGTAAGCAAACCGCCGTGTTCCTGCTGGGACCATAATGGCCACTAACGTCGTCTCTCTGTGCTACAGACATTCATGACTTCGACGCTCCGGCGCTCCTCAACCCCTTCCTTCAGGTTGTGCAAGCCTCCTCGACGTCCGCCCCAATCACCACACTTGCGCTCAAGGCCATTAGGAAATTCTTGTCGTACGGCTTCATAAGCCCCAAATCGCCTCGCTTTCCTCTGGCTATGCAGTCGCTCGCGACGGCCATCACGCACTGCCGGTTCGAAGCCAGCGATTCGGCTCAGGACGAAGTGGTTTTACTCATGATACTGCATCTTATGGAAGACATGCTGTCTGGCCCTGGCGGCGCGCTCCTCAGCGACGAGAGTGTCTGTGAGATGATGGGGACTGGCCTTACGATGTGCTGCGAACGCGAACTATCCGAACTTCTGCGACGAACGGCCGAATCGTCCATGGTACGAATCTGTCAGATCATATTTGAACACTTGAAGTACTTGGAGGTCGAGGCGGGGGATGATATCGAGGCCCTGGAAAAACAAACCAATGGAGACATGGATGCCGTCAAAATCGTTCCGTCTACAAACGGAGGTGTCATGGGTGCCCCTGACGCACCTACCGAAGTCGGCGAGCAGAGGGATTCCTCGAGCTCCGACAAGACCAACAAGACGGAGACGACGGACAAGACCAGTGAATCCCCGGAGCAAACCGAAGAGGCTTCGGTGGCAGACTCCGTCGAGCTCGAAATTAAGCCGTACTCGCTGCCTTCGATGAAGGAGCTCTTCCGCGTTCTTGTAGACTTGCTAGATCCTCATGACGACCGGCAGACCGACATTATGAGAGTCATGGCGCTGCGCATAATTCATGTGGCTCTAGAAGTTGCAGGTCCCTCGATTGCGCGACACCCTGCGCTGGCAACCGTTGCCGAGGATAAGCTATGCCGTTATCTATTCCAGCTTGTACGGTCCGACAACATGGCGATTCTTCAGGATTCCCTCATTGTTGCTGGAACTCTCCTGGAAACTTGCCGAGGCGTTCTCAAGCTCCAGCAAGAGCTTTTCCTGTCCTACTTGGTGGCCTGCCTACATTCTCCTGTCGAGATCCCTCGCGAACCTGGTATTGATCCTTCGCTCTATGATGGTATACCACAGGCACCAAAGCTAGTAAAACCCCCGCCTTCGCAAACCAGCAGCGGACGGTCAACGCCTGTCCCTGTGAAGGATCGCCAGAAATTGGGGATGGGAGGCGGAGCGCGAAAGCCAGATGCCCGCCAGGCAATGGTGGAGAGCGTAGGCGCGCTTATCAGGATGCCAAGCTTTCTGGTAGAGCTCTTCGTGAATTACGATTGCGACACTGATCGCATGGACATGTGCGAGGATATGATCGGTCTTCTATCAAGAAACGCCCTGCCTGACTCGGCAACTTGGAGTACCAGAAGCGTTGCGCCTCTGTGCCAGGATGCGCTCCTCGGCCACATACAGTTTATAGCCGACCGGCTAGATGAAGAGCCAGTGTTCGAAGGATATCCAGATCCAGAAAGCCTGAAGAAGCAGCGAGACTTGAAAAGAACCATCATCAAAGGCGCAAGCAAATTCAACGAGAAACCGGAGAAGGGATTGGCCTTTTTGCAATCCGAAGGTATTATCGATGATATCAGTGACCCCAAGTCAGTTGCCGTTTTCCTGAAGGGCACGTCGAGAATATCCAAGAAAGTACTGGGAGATTTCATTTCTAAGAAGAACAATGACAAACTCCTGGAAGCATTTGTGGACATGTTTGACTTCTCAGGAAAGCGTGCCGACGAGGCGTTGCGGTTGTTCCTAGAGAGCTTCCGGCTTCCCGGAGAATCTGCGCTCATCGAGCGCATCGTCATGACGTTTGCGAAGAAGTACATCGAAAGCGATGTGCCTCCGGACTGTGCAGACGTGGATGCCGTGTATATCCTCTGTTATGCCATCCTCATGCTCAACACCGATCAGCACAACCCGAACTTCAAGAACCAAAAGCGCATGGTGGTACAAGATTTTGCACGCAACCTGAGAGGAGTGAATGGCGGCAAGGACTTCGCTCCCGAATACGTCCAAGCCATCTATGATGCAATTAAACACAACGAGATCATCCTTCCCGATGAACACGATAACAAACACGCATTTGACTACGCCTGGAGGGAAACGCTGCTCAAGGCGAGCACTGCGGGTCCCATGACGCTCCTTAACACCAATATTTACGACGCTCATATGTTTGCAACAACCTGGAAGCCCATTGTTTCCACCCTTGCCTACGTATTCATGTCGGCGCCGGATGACCCATCCTTCGCCCGCGTGGTCACTGGGTTTGACCAATGCGCCCAAATCGCCTCGAAATACGGCATCACCGAGGCTCTCGACCACATTATCTACTGTCTCAGCCGTATGACAACATTAGTCACGGATGATCTCTCCAGCACTGCCCTCAACACTGAGATGAAGGTATCAGATGATGGTGCCAGTGTGATGGTCAGCGAGCTCGCCGTTAAGCTTGGTAGAAACTTCAAGGCCCAGCTGGCAACTCTCGTGCTTTTCCGGGTAGTTACCGGGAGCGAAGCTGTGATTCGTACCGGCTGGCAGCATATTGTTCGGATATGGCTGAACTTATTTGTCAACTCCCTTATACCCCCCTTCTTTTCTAACGACCTTGAGCGCCTGAATTTACCAAAGATACCCCTCCAAACCCCTTCTCAGGTTATTGACAGAGCCGCAAAGACCGCGGATACTGGACTTTTCTCCGCATTGTCGTCCTACATCTCGAGCTATGCCGCAGATGACCCCCCTGAGCCGTCAGCCGAGGAAGTCGAAAGCACATTGAGTACCGTGGACTGCGTCAAAGCTTGCCACATGGGAGATGTGTTTGCAAACATCTCGAACATGTCGGCCAGTGCGCTGCAGCCGCTCGTCGAGGCGCTTCTTGACGCGCTACCAGAAGATGAAAACTCGGGAGTGCCCGTCATCACTGTTAAGCAGGATGGCTTACCCACTTCTCCTACTTCGACTCCAAAGCAAGCGAGCAAGCAACCTGTCTACGATCCCGCTGTAGTCTATGTACTCGAGCTGTGCACTGTACTTGCTTTGCG
This sequence comes from Apiospora arundinis, assembly GCA_039105305.1. NCBI lineage: Eukaryota > Fungi > Ascomycota > Sordariomycetes > Amphisphaeriales > Apiosporaceae > Apiospora > Apiospora arundinis. The sequence goes on from JAPCWZ010000004.1 coordinate 4,513,070, forward strand.
GAATGCCGAGACCATTGAGGCATTGGGTAAGAAAGTCGCAGACGCTCTGCAGGCAATCCTGCGCAACTCGAGCCGATTCCACACCATCTTGGTATCACGAGCCGCCTTCTATCAGTTTAATATCCTGAAGGCTAGCTACGAACACGACTTTGTTCGAGCCCCAGTGTTGTTGCACACGATATCCAGCTGGTCGAAGGACACCCTAGCCAAGGCGGCACCGCTCGTTCTCGAAGGTCTGAAGCTGTGTATCAGCCAACCAGGGCCACTTCGAAGCGAGATCATGACGTCGCCGGACTTCTGGGTTCTCCTGCGTACACTCGCAGCCAATCCGGAGTCGTCCCCGATTGTCTTTGAGATCCTGGAGGGTGGTGTCTCAGGCACGCCATCTGCAATTATAGCCGATAATTACGAGGCTGCGATTACTCTTTTGAACGAGTTTGCCGCGGCTGCCAAGATTGGCGCGATAGCAGAGCAGAAGGGAAAAGCGGGAGACCGACGACCACGAAGTGCTCGCCCTCCTAAGAAGGAAGCACCCAGTGACAACGCCGTTGTCTTGCGCGGCGTAAAAGCCATCAACATGATTTACAACATGACGTCTCGCATACCGCATTTGATGAAGCAATCACACCTGGAGAGCAATGAAGGTTTGTTTATCCATAAAACATCGTACAAGGGCTGTTCAATACTAACTCGCATGCAGCATGGTCGGCATATTGGTTACCGATATTCCAAGCATTGACAACTCAATGCACCAACCCGTGCCGGGAAGTGCGCCATCTGGCTTTCACATCGTTGCAACGTTCTCTGCTTTCGCCAGAGCTGACTTGCAGTGACCACGAGGAATGGACAGCGATCTTTGGCGAAGTCCTGTTCCCCCTTATCTTCAAACTTCTCAAACCCGAAGTGTTCCAATCTGATCGAGACGGGATGAGTGAGACGAGGGTACAGGCTTCCTCACTCCTATGCAAGGTCTTCCTCCAATATCTGGTCCTCCTTTCGAAGTGGGACGGCATGCTGGATCTGTGGCTCAAGATCATCGACGTTATGGATAGGCTTATGAACAGCGGGCAGGGTGATAGTCTGGTAAGTTGCCATACTCCCAAGGCTAATTTATTGAGGAACAGTAACTAATGAATATTTCTTATATAGGAGGAGGCGGTTCCAGAAAACCTGAAGAACGTTTTGCTATTTATGCAGAGCAGTGGATACCTCGTGCCACCCAGCGTAGATGCATCCCAGGAGAAGCTCTGGGTCGAAACCTGGAAGCGTATTGATCGCTTCCTGCCCCAACTCAAGAGCGAGCTTGCGCCCGAGGAGCCACAAGTTGAAAAGGCTGAAGACGTGGCCAAGGAGAAGGCCGTGGTTGAGGAAGGTGCCAAGCAGACACCAGAGCAACCGGAGACGGAAAAGGAGAAGGCCAATGAGAAGGTGGCGTCGTGAGAACAAAAGTGATGATGACGAGAAATGGACAAGGAAGCGGTTGTTTGCTGCATGGCGCAGCCGATCAACCATACCGTACGATAGAGCGGGGTCCAATAGAGAGAAACCGGGCGGCGAATGGAGCCTGCACGGATGTAGATTATACTCAGTACCTAGATTTTGTTACATTAAGGGGATTGACACGCTGTGGCAATAGCAATCGAGACTCGATTTGATTTGCTCATAAACATTCATCCTCTCCTATAGAAGCCACTGAAGGAGCTGCCGTGTTCTTACTAACATGATTGAACCCACAGTGTTCAGGAGGAGGAGGAGGAGGAGTGGGGTAGCTGACTGACTTCACAGGGCCCCTCACTAACAGAAGTGCCACCACCTTCATATACCATTGAACTTACACATTCCCAGGTATTACAAGCGAAGGCATCGCATCACCTGAGACTAATCTGCCCGCCTTTCACCGAGTTCCTATGGTAGTTGATCACATCAACAACATGGCAGACCTAAATCTGGAGGAGATACGCGACACATTGGTCTCAGTGGCTTATGAGGCCGGTCGCATGATTCTGTCGGCCAACCCTACCGACATTGCAACTGACACAAAACTGAATTGTAGGTGTTTTATAAGCCACCACCCCAATAGTCAATAGAGACTCTTGCAGACTCGGGCTTTGCTAATGCTTGCTTATTTCAGCTGTGGATATTGTCACTGAGACCGACAAGGCCGTCGAGACGCTGGTCTCCGGACAGCTTCAAAAGAAGTACCCTTCTTTTGACTTTATGGGCGAGGAGACTTATAAGCCGGGCCAGAAGCTGACGGCGTCCCCGACTTTCATCGTGGATCCCATCGACGGCACCACCAACTTCGTTCACGGCTTCCCCAGCGCCTGCATCTCGCTGGGCCTGGCCGTCGACCGCACCCCTACCATCGGTGTCGTCTACAACCCGTACCTAGATCAGTTGTACACTGCCATCCGCGGCCACGGCGCCTTCCTGACCCACGGACGCGCCTGGGGCATCCCTAGCGAAACGGGTGGGGACGAGAAAGGCCGGGTCAGTCGGTTACCGCTCTCGCGCAACCCGCCGCCGCTCGCGGGGCTCGGCGCGGCCCTCGTCGCCGTCGAGTGGGGCAACAGCCGCGACGGCGTCAACTACGCGGTCAAGACTGAGGTGTTCCGGAAGCTCTGCGCGACGACCGAGACGGGCGGCGCCATGGTCCACTCGCTGCGCAGCCTGGGCAGCGCGGCCCTCAACCTCTGCGCCGTCGCCGCGGGCCAGCTCGACGCCTACTGGGAGGGCGGCTGCTGGGCCTGGGACGTCTGCGCCGGCTGGACCATCCTCGCCGAGGCCGGCGGCGTCATGGTCGGCGGCAATCCGGGCGTCTGGGAGCCCCAGATCGACGACCGCAAGTACCTGGCGGTCCGCGGCGGGGCTACGGCCGAGCAGCAGAAGGAGCTGGTGCGGCAGTTTTGGGACGTCATGGGGGATAACAAGATGGATTACTAGATTACTAGAAAAAGGAGATGGAGAGATCGAGGAAGGATCAGGTGTCTCGGATATCGCGGCATAGTATGGGCATTATTAGAATTACAGAGACTAAGTCCGTTCAAACTTGTTAATAATCCTTCCTGTAATGGTCGAGATTCTCAATCTCTAGACAGACAAGAATGAGCGACCAGGGTGAAGGCGAGAATTTAGTCGCTGCATGCAAAATGCCGATAGCGGCAGATGTCTTAGTTGTCTGGAATGCCGTCCGGACTCTATTGTTCTCGGGGAAACCACCGTAAATAAATCATTAAGTTTATTCGTTATATCAGACCATCTCTTAATCTCGAAACTCCATCAAAACTTGAAACAATGCAGGATGCCGCGTAAGCCTGGTAATGTTCTCATATGATGAGTTGCATTGATGAATTGAATTATGTGTGATGTTGAAGACCTCACAAGATATGGTGCCCAACGTAGGTACACGCATGCAATAATCAAAATATCGCTTTATAATTATTTCCAGCGTTGGCTAACAGCTTCCCAGGCAGGCCATGCCTCGAAGGTGCCATACACCCGGTATTCCAGAATTGGGCGATGACCGACTGCGATCTCTTCCAGGAATTACAGCAGCCCCTTTTACTAGCCAGCCGGATTCTCGGAACTGAGTCTGCTTTAGAATGGATATCAGACTTTATGATAGACGATATATTCTCTGAGGAATATCCTGGGGTTCAATTTTCACCGGCTCGAGGATTTCTTGATGCTCGAAACAATGCTACCCCCTATAGTATAGCCAGGCACCATAAATCGTCATGGGCGTCTCCCGAACAGAGGAGGGTCTGGTTAGATAAAACGTCGCAAGAAATTTCGCAAGGAACCATCGATTGTATTACCTGGCAACTCGATGCAGATATGCTCTCGCAAAAGGGCTGGAGCGGGTATACCTGTCGCCACCGCCGAAACAATCCTCCTATACCTCTGGATGAGTTGGATGGCCACGAGATAATCAAAGCTGAGGACCAGAAGTGTAGGAAACAGGGTTTACCTCAGAGGCGCCTGACAGTTCTCTTAATGACCGAGTATCCTGCTCGCATGAGGGAGCTGGCAGAGAATGGTCATAGTGGCGGCGTGGAATACCTGCTCACGGCTTTCATGACGGCCATTACCATCTTGCACGAGTGGGTGTCTCCCTTCCCGTTAAATCATCAATCCAATGGCGGATAACTTGGACTAACACCAGGCTCGTGGGTGAAACCGGAAAAGGCTGGCACATGCAATATACTGGCGGGACTTCCGCTCACTTGGCAAAGGGATGCGCGAGCCGTATTACGGAGCCGACCTGGAGATGGAGCTGGGAGAGAGCTTTATTGCACACTTGTTCGGCGGTTACGTCCCGGTACCCATCAAGGGAATCACCGACCTCCAGGAAGGATTGGCGTGGAAACAGTTTCTTAGTTGGGATAGCCACAAGGCGAGGCCGAAGTACAGAGCTCACTACTCGATCTCAACTGAATAGTATGTAACACGCCCCCTCACCCCTCATCTGTGCTCTTTATCCCCCCTTTTTGCAAAATATGACGTTAACTGACATGCGAATGTGATAGCATCTCGGAACTCTTTCAACAAAATCACTGGGAGAGCGCGCGCAAAACACTACTTCAAGATCAGACTTTGCTGCGTTCTATTGGGCCTGCCAGCTCGAACCCCCAGAGACAGCCATGCTTCCTTCTACCAGATTTCCACCTTACCTGCGAGGGTTGGAAGTGGAAGCGACGCCCAGGAGCACCATTTCGCATCCCGCAGTATGACGAGTACATGTTTCCGGATCTGAGCCTGCCCACAGCTCCTGACGACCTAATCATCGAGCCTCAGCCCCGACGCCAGCCTACAGTCACGACAGAGCGACGGAATTCGACTTCGAACCTAGTTGACGAGCGTCATTTGCGGCCAAATGGGGACCTAACAACGGCAGCCCAGGTGGCGGCGGGCCGTATTGCTGTTCCAGAAGGTGGCATCGCTGTGGCTTGTGCAGATACCAAGAGCCGATCTTACCTCGAAGTTCCACACATCAGCTTTTCGGGGCTAGACCAACTCGGTGGCTGCGCCGGGGAATTAATGACGAAGAAAGCGGCTGGCCTTGGCTCGATAAACTGTGAGCTCACAGTGGACGAACTGAAGAAGAGACTTTCGCATCTGATTGGTATCTCGCTGTGTGAGTTGGAGACGCTGTTCGACGGCCATGGACATTAACTTTTTGTATGACAGGAGATAGTGGTATGCAGTATGGTATGTTGCGGATATCCTGAATGTATATACTTATACTTGGTTAGATAAGTATGCATGCCTCCGCTGTCCTTTCCCGTCATTATCTTAGGGTTGTGGTTGTGCTACGCGGGACCGTAGATAATGTATGCAGAGATACGTCGTCCGTCCGAAGTAACCTAAGACCAATCGAACGTTAGTGGGTGCCAGCCTAGGTGGATCGTCAGAGCCCGCTCCCGCATTTTCGATGCTGGGTGTGTATCCATACTCGCGTGCGGGATCTAGATCCCTGCAGACTGCATTTTGGCGTATCAAGCCGTGCACATTGTACGTATGTGCGTGGTATCGCGCCCAGAAGACAGGCAACCTTGTCTGCTGGTGCTGGGCGTTGTACTTGTAGACCGCCAGTCACCACATGCAGTATTGATTCTTGTAACACGGTTACGCCCACCTTTCTTCCGGCCCAAGCAGGCCACACTGCTCTGTCCCTTACTCGTGTCCAATGTCAGGGAAACATCTAGAAATGGGGACCACATTACTCCTGAATCGTTTTCGTTCTCAGAAGAACTAACAGAATTTGAAGTGTCCCAAAAGTTTAGGCCGCCTGATCACCTGGCATGCCTGGGTGCCTTAGTTGTTTAGGTAGGTGCAAATCTCTATTCCCGAGCCCAGACGAGATTATCTAGCGCATGCACTAGCCTTAGGATCAACGGCAGCCAGTGCAGGCCGACAGGCTGGCACGGGCTGGCAGGCTAAAAACCTGCCACACAGCAGTTGGAAGATTGCATGGCGTTGCGACTTCGGGTGTTGACCGCTCAGTGCCAACGCTTGTGGCGAGGTTACGAGGGAGATACCACTACATGTAGATCCAGACATGTAGTTTGCCTGCATACCGCTACGCTACACACTGGCTTTTGAGGCGAAAAGTATGTAAGTATGTAAGTAAGTAATTATGTATTATTACACGCATACTGTCATTGTTATACGGAGTCTATCTTTTTGGTAGGTACCTTTCAGAATTACTTACGTAGGTACCGACTGAGAAAGAGAGAGAAAAGACGAAATCCATGCAGTCAAGATGAGCAGGTAAAGTTTTCCAAACATGAGCATGTTTACATTTCCGACTGCCTCAGAACCGTCCACTGTTTCGATTGGATGACATGACAGGGGCAGGCCATGTGGATGGGTGGGTGAGCGGGATTCCGGAGGTGGACAGCCTAAACCGCCTACTGGACAGGCTACTGGACAGGCTACTGGACAAGCAGTCTACCAGTGCCGGCTAGTGGGGGTGCGTTTTGCCTGCGTTTACCTGCGTTTACTGGAGACGAGCTGCATCCAGAACTGCAGAACTGCATAAGCCTGGAGTGTCCCAATTTACGGTCCACATTGGCTCAGCACTTTATCTGGAAGTAGCTTATTCGACTCGAACTCCCTTTCATTCACACAAGACCTGCCAACCCAGACACACACACACACGCGAGCAAATATTATCCTTTCTTTCTCCTTCCCTTGCCTTTCGATTTTCGCTTGTTTTGCCTTTCAAGAAGCTCCCACTTCCACTTTCCCACATACAAAACACAGCAACAATTACGCAACGCTGCCCTATTAACCTTTCCAGTGTTACCATCACGCAAACCACCCGTCACTCGCGCAGCAAACCGCGACCCCTTGATTCGACCAAGGATTCCGGAAACACGAGGCACCAGTGTGCCGCCACAGCACCCGAGGCTTTTATTTGCTGCATTTGATATCTTCTCTTACAGAGACTGTCTGATAAAGCACGTCAAGGTCTTCGTGTGCTGTGCTTGTCGTCGTAAGACTTTTACCAAGTCGTGAGAACAAATTATCTAACAATGCAGAGATCCCAAACGCCTCGCAATCCCGAAAATGACTTCCCTACCTGGCAACTGTTCCTGCTCGGTAAGTTGGCACTCGATAAGTTCACATTATCATGCGACCTTGGATGAAAGAATACTGACAGTCATCCCAACAGGAATCGTACGACTAGCAGAGCCCATCGCTTTGACCTCCATCTTTCCCTATGCCTGGTCTCTCATCAAGCAGTTCCAGGTTGGCAAGGAAAGCGATGCCTCCTTCTATGCAGGCCTGCTCATCTCGGCCTTTTCGCTCACTGAGGCCATGATGGGCATGTTCTGGGGAAGTCTTTCCGACAGAATCGGCCGCAAACCTGTGCTCTTGCTGGGTTGCGCCGGTACCACGGCGAGTCTGCTTATGGTCGGTTTCGCGCGGAACTTTTGGTTTGCGCTCGCTGCACGCGCCCTCGGCGGCATGTTGGTAAGCCGTATCCCTTTTTGGCTCCTTAGTCCTGAATATCAATGAGCCTAACACACATAACCATGAAGAACGGAAACATAGGTGTCATCCAGACAATGGTGGCTGAAATCGTCAAACGTAAAGAGCACGAGCGTAAGTCAATATCGTATAAGTTGTGATATTCTTCGGTCCACAACCCAGTTACTAATTCCGCAGCCCGGGCCTACTCCATCATGCCATTCGTTTGGTGCATAGGAACAATAATCGGTCCCTCGATCGGTGGCATCTTTGCAGAGCCTCATAAGTCGTTCCCAAACGTCTTTGGCGAGAACAGCCTGTTTACCAAATTTCCGTACCTGCTGCCCAACGTCATCTGTGCCGCGCTACTCCTGAGCAGCATCGTAATGGCCTACTTTCTTCTGGACGAAACCCATCCCGACATGGTCCCTCGCGCTGTTAGCAACAACACGTATGTTTCGGAAGAGACTCCGCTGTTCGAGACGTCGGACTCTATTAAGCAGCCACCATTCGACATCCGCTCGGAGACCTACGGCACCATCAGGCGCAGCATTGAGCATCAACGCGAGACACCATGTGTCAAGAAGACTCAGAAACACAAACAGCCAAGCATCTTTACAAAACCAGTGATGGCACTCATATGTGCCTTGTCATTGTTCACCTACCACAGTATGACATACGACCATCTCCTGCCCATATATTTCGAGGACGACAAGGCTCCAGATCTGCAAATCGTATCTTTCGGCGCTTTCCAGTCCGCTGGAGGTTTAGGCTTATCGATGCAGAACGTTGGTGCCATCCTTGCTTTCAATGGCGCAATGGCGCTCTTCGTGCAGGTGGTGATCTTCCCGATTGCCGCCTCCTACATTGGGGTCTACAAGTTGTTCATCACCGTCACGGTCCTGCATCCCATCGTGTATGCAGTCATGCCGATGTTGGTTCATGTTCCCGAGTCGTTACTGTATCCGGCCATCTATGGTTGCCTCGCCATTCGCAATGTCCTTTCCATCATCCTGTACCCGCTCCTTCTCATCCTAATCAAGGAGGTAACCCCTTGTTCGAGCGTTTTGGGTAAAATCAACGGATTCGCTGCTAGTGCCGGCGCTGCCTGTCGCATGATAGCCCCGCCGGTGGCTGGATATCTGTACACCATCGGTAGCCAGATCGACTGCACGGCTCTGGCGTGGTACGGCAGCACCTTCGTGGCTATCATTGGAGCGATCCAGTGCTTCAGTGTGAAGCGACCAAAATGCGAAGATTCGTCCGAGGAAAACGCTAGTGATCATGCAAAGCGACCATCGGTCACCATCACCGAGATCCGCGAAGAAGAGTAATGGTGTACATCCCATGCAGCTTTGGGGAATCAAACTCGATTTTGCTATGCTCCCGGGCTGTGGGTACGATACGAGAAGCATTTTGACATTTTATAAATTAGCCCGACGACCACGACTCAAGATACACGCATGAGAAGGATTCAAGGTTGGAAACAGTACTATCGGTGGCAGGTTTCGTGCTTTTGGGTGTTCAGGGGCAGGGCGTTCTATATGGTAAACAAAAAGAGCAGGTTGACGATACCTTATACCCATGTCTAGTATTGGTGGCTTTCTTGTCGGGTTTGGATTGTTTGTAAATAGATCTGCTCGGTGTGATTTCCACCAAAAAGGAGGTTATATTATATAATACATGAATAGAATGACATTCTTTTGGTCCATTGATCTTACCTGAATTAGTATGGGCATTATTCTTACCGTTCATGATTCGAAATAACCGCAAGGGAACATGCTTGTGGCCCATAAAGCCATGCAAATTGAGTACTTACTCTATTTCTTACTCAAATCCGTTATCGTGGGTGGTATTCACATGTTGGTCCTGACTTTCCAGAGTCATACGTATACTGGTAAGCGAATTTGACATTCGCAAATGGAAATGTATTATTATAGGAGCCCCCTTTGGCTCAAACTAATTAGGGTATGTTTACTCTGGACATTAGACAAGTGAGACTCGCCCAATTCTATGACTGTTCAACTTCCTTAACCAAAGGATACTGCATGCTCCAATTCCCAGTTTTACGTAGCTAAACCGGCCATGTGTATCAACAATGTCTCTGGTTTCATTTTGGTATAGACGGTTGTCGTGAGCGTCTCCTGAACAGGCGTCCCACAGTCTTCTACGACTGCGTTGCCGCTGTGATATTGTTTAGCCAATGCATTTGTGGAGAGACTAATTTGGACTTACCTGGTTCTGTGTCCGAAATGAAGGTGGCTTCACTGAAGAGCTTTCCTGAGTCGGTGATTTCTTCGTCGCCAATCTTCAACTTCATCTCTATAGCTTGCGTGGGGCAGAACTTGGAAAGTACGGTCAGCACATACTCATTCCTTGGTGAAAAGGGGCAAAAGAACATACCTGGTAGATGTATGGCTTGGTGCCAGCCGCGCCAGCAACAATCTTCTTGACGAAACCGGGCACCTCGGCCATGACGTCTATGCGATCAAGGCGCTTCTCGAAAGGTCCAACTATGACAGCCTCGACAGCCTTTCCGTCTTTGGTTTTGCCGCTCCACGTAAACTTAATCTCCTTGGGTTCCGGCCACGAGGTCTCCGCATCGACAGCTGTCTTGGTGTGCGTCGCGGTTGTGATGCAACCGGCGGCAATGATTTCGCCATCCTTGGCGATGGCTCCAACACCAACGGTTGTGGTTCCGTAAGACGGTGGCGTGGTGAACTCCATCATGACGGCGGAGTACTTGGCGCTTTGGAAGTTGCCGTACGTCCACTTGCCCGCAGCGTGATGGGGCTTCATGCCCTGCAGAGCGTGGATGAAAAGGGCCTGACCCTTGAAGTTGATGGGTCCATCTTCGGTCTGCATGGTTCCCTCGGCGGTGCATCTCGGCCAGAAGGAGTGTCTCATAGTACCCCATGGCTTGGAGAGGTCCGTTCCGAACTTTGTGGTGCCGTCCTTACCTGCCACAAAGGCCGGGGCCGTGCGGGTAACCTTGAGGTCGACTATGCAGCGTTGGTCGGTTATGGACTTGATTGCGTAGGTCTTGCCGTCCTCAGACAGCTCGACGGCGCAGTCTTTGGCGTAGAAGTTGACGTTGTCGTCGCTGAAGTCGACATTGTCCAGAGCGGTAGAGCACCACAGGTGGGGCTTGGAGGTGTCGGGATAAGAGATCTTCGAGTTAAACTGGCTCGTGACGCGAACACCGCTTCATAATAATCCGTCGTTAGCTTACAGCCAAAGAATGTTGTGCTGTCATCGCAGCTGCTAAACGGGGGCCTTACGCCACATTACTATAGATGACCTGCGCGAGAGCGGTATGACCAGATTCTGCCGTTAGGTAGAAGCTCTGCGTCTCGACGCTGGTGGAGCCGAGGACATGCCACTTGTGGTCTTGTCGGGACAGTTCGGTCCAAGGGGTGGTTTTGGCGTCCTCAGCGACGGATCGGACGGCGGAAGGGCCGTAGATGGGCTCCTCGGTACCGACGACATCCGCCAAACTTGAGCGCGGCGATAGCCATGTTAGCGGGGTTCGTCTTTTAGACAGTCAGTGTGGGCTGGAAGACGGGAAAAGCTCACGTCTTCTTGGCCCAGTTGAACATGTTGAGGGCGGCGTAACGACTCTTTCAAAATAACGGGTTTCCCTGGCAGGATCTGGTAGATGTTTGCAAAAGGTGGTTTGGACGACGAAAAGAAGATGATGTAAGAGGAAGAAGCGGTATGATACTAGAGGGCGAGTCGAAGAAATGGGAAGTATTGCACAGGTTTAGACTCTGAGCACTTGCAAGCTCCGAGTGATGGCGCCAAGGCAAACCTATTAGTGGGGTGTAGAGAAGCGCCGGAATAGTACAGGATATGTCACTTGTAGGTAACGGGCAGGCAGAGGGGCAGACTCCCTATCGATAACAGCCGTGCCTACTACGTTGCACGTACGTCCTGTTTCCGATGCTGTAGGTACAGGCTTCTGGTACAGGGCTTCTACAGGGCTTCTCGTGGATAAGCTTAACTCAGCTTGGAATCCCATGGGCGGCCTTAGGTGCTTTTAGTTGGGCTAATAGAGTGACAGTGACAGGGGGGCCTTAATACTCGACATATCCGGTACTTGAAGATACTTGGCGTTGGCGGGCTGACTAGGCTGGCTCGGTGCTGCTGGCTTTGAGTGCTGTCACTCACTCCAGCCTAACAAGTCCCAGGGCTGCTGGGAGGGTTCAAAAATTCGAGAGGGACAGACGACTAAGTACCGGCAGCTCGGACGAGTAACCGCCGACATTGGCCAGTAGCTGCCACTAACGCCAAATTTTAGAGATCACCAGTCAATGGGTCGGCGCCGCAATTGATATCTGGAGAATTGTTACAACCTGAGCCTATTGTCTCGATTCGTTCCCAGCATTGAATTGCTGACCTTTTTTTCTCTTGCAAATCCGACCTCTTTCCCACGGCCTGCTCTCCCACTCATATTCAATCCACCGCAATGTCGAAGCGTGGTGCCGCAGCTGGCGCGGACCAGATTGTCAAGCTCATCGTCGGAGCTGGCCAGGCGAGCCCCAGTCCTCCTGTTGGTCCGGCGCTGGGTAGCAAAGGTATCAAATCGATGGACTTCTGTAAGGTATGCGCATATAAAACACAAAAAAAGGGAGCGGTCGCGCCAGACCCGTCTGTCTCGGCGGTGTGCAGGCAAGCCCGGGCAGTTCTCGGAGTCGTCGTGCTAAAACCTCACTACCACGCAGGAATTCAACGCCAGAACAGCCCACATCGTACCAGGCACCCCGATGCCGACTCGCGTGACCGTCCGCGCAGACAGATCGTTCACCTTCGACATCCGAACCCCCCAGACTTCGTGGCTCCTGCGCAATGCCGCCGATCTCCCGGTGGACAAGAAGGGCAAGCGGAAAGGCGCGAGCCAGCCTGGCCACGAGGTGGTCGGCAGCCTCACGCTGAAGCACGTGTACGAGATCGCCAAAATTAAGCAGACCGAGTTGCGGTTATCTGGGCTTTCCTTGGAGGGGCTCTGCAGGTCTATAATATACCAGGCCAAGTCGATAGGCCTGGAGGTAGTGGCTTGAGCGAAAGACGACTGTTTGGTTGAAAGAGAGGCCGAGCGGGACATATGCAAAAAGCATTAGGGCCGGTCTGTAAAAAAATATATGTATCAACATGCGAAGGGGGGCGAGGGAGATTCCCATACGTGACTATGCCGTCCGAATCACGCCCTCAAGGGGTGTGTGGTTTCATTGTCGTCTGTACGATAGTCTATCGCATGTGTATTACCCTCTATTCTACAAGACTATTGAAAACCAGCTTCACGACTGCACTACCAGTTCTACATATGAGACAATAGCATATTATGGGTAATCTGCCTGGGTGAAGATAATTCTGGGGTGTATACCTTCTACTCTTGTATATTCGCTGCGCATAGTCGGGGCGGCAGGAAACGAATAATATCATGGAACGAGTGCACGATAGGAGACGTGAGTACACCCAGCTACGAGATCCAGATACCATGGGTGTATAAGTCAGAAAGTACTTTCTGAAAGGCCCCAGCTCATGATGTAAATGCCACTGGCGCAAAGCAAAGGAATATATAGACACTCAAAATCAGTACCAGGGCTGCAGATGACTACAATTTCGCAGTACGAGCTGCTGCTGTCCCATTCTTGATGTGCTCATTCCTCTCCGTATATTTCATAGCTTTACTAAATCGTGTAAACGTTGTGAGTACTATACTCAACATACCTAGGTAGTATACTAACTGAGAACTTATGGGACTTTGTGAATAGTACTTATTTGAGCATAACCTAGGTACATACAGGTAAGCAAATAGTGATAAACGGGGAAAAAAGATAGCAATGAGCCAATTCCTACGGCAGCGAAGAAATTGTAATGCAACTCAGTCTGTTTGCTCTATACCATTCTTCGTATCATTGATCGATGGGAAATCGGCTCTTAGCTGTCTGCTTCGCACTTGGATATCCTCTCAAAGCCCTTGTGGCTTGAGAGAAGTATGATATCGATGGTGCAGGGCATTACATTACGCGTCAAAGTATATTGCCATGGTTTTACATAATGAGCGAAATATACTACATACCCGGGTCTTCGTCGGTGAGTTTTCCATGGTGTAAACTCACATTTCCCTATTGAGAGAGCGATTGTAGGAGTTTCATCAGCTCACCCGGCTAAACCAACCTTCCCCAATCGAAGATCGCACCGGCTGATGATCCGGGGCCAAGATGGGGACTTACGACAACTCCCCGTAGTGGATCTGAGTCGAGCGGTAGGTACATGACTGGAAGACTGGATACGAATCGAGGCATGCGCCAGCCTCATGCTTGATTCCATAATGGAGCATGAGCAGAAGTATATAAGATATTGGGTTGTGACTTGACCACATTATAATTCACGTGGCAGGTCGGGGTGTCCCCGATTGCGGGTGCCTATTTTTAATTTGACAGCCGCCGGTACTCTCCCGCCGCCGCATACGTTTCTGAAATACAGATGGCATGCACTTAAACATTCACGTTCCTGATCCAAGTGATGAGGAACGCGGCCTGTGTCTCAAGAGATGGTCCATCTTGCGGAAAGGGAGGAGATGATTGGATACTGGGGAAACCTGGCCTCGTGGACCATGGGCCGAGTAAATGCCGGAGACCCTCATTTATTGTGTCGTCCTGATGAGCCGCGACAGACGCACGCTTTCGTAAGTGCGCCTCATGATGCTCGGCTTGCGGGACTCGGATAGCCGGGAAGGCAGCTTTAGAGAGGGCAAGGAACCATGCCGAGTTGAGACAAACCGCCTGGTTGGCAGGACCTGTTGTTAGTCACGAAATTGGATCGGAGACCATCCCGAGGTACACCCAGCAATGCAGCCAGTAACGGAAGCAAGGCAACTTATCATACCCAGGCACACAAGGTAACAGGGAAAAGAAAGCAATAGGCGATAAGAGCTGCATTTGGAGCCTCAACTGACCTGGCATGTGACACTATGTACCTCTCCATCGGGAGATAGTACTATGGATCAACCAGATCTGCTTTGTTTCACGATCGCTCTCGCACTTTTGAGGAGAAGGGGGGGAAGGAAGAGGAGGAGAAAAGAAGCATGATGATGATGATGATGACGATGTTTGTTAAGTACAGTACAGTACGGACACACACACAATTATGAAGAGTCACAACAAGCTTTGTCTTAGATGGTGTACAATTGCGAGATTTGGCTGTCGACCTGAGATCTAGTCTCCAAGAGGTACGGTTAGCGCTTGGATTAATGGGTTCATGACTTTCGTCAGCACAGCACCGAAGGAGGACCCCCACATTCTTCGGTTTGGGTATCGCGCACGCCGAGAGGCGAAAGGGAAAAAAACGATGTCTCTGCACCAGTTTACTTGCGCTGCAGGGTTTTCTGCTCAAGAGGAACATCCCGTCTACATGCATGCATCAAGACATCAGATGCCCCTTAGCAATGTGTACATGCGTCTACTCAGTGGCCCATGTACAAGCAGCACAAGCATCAAGCTGTCAATCGCCCAAGGGAGGCGATCGGGAATAGTTGCAGATACTTCTGCTATGAATCCCTGATAGGTGTACCACTTGTAGGTGTAGTCGTAGGTGTACCTAAGGTAGGCGGAGGTGGAGGACTTCCAATACCTGGGAGTCTGGGACTGGGCTGGGACTGGGACTGGGACGGGGACTTGACTTGTTGACTTTCCCTCCATGAATTGCCCCACCATGACTTGGTAAAATGGTAGTCTCTAGCAGTCTAGTCTCTCCTACCACGAAGCCGAGCGGGACTCAATCAAAGCTGGAGGAGGTCTTGACGTTTCGCGCATCATGATCGTCTTCTTTTCTCTCTCCCCTCATTCATTGTTATATATATTGTAGCATCGTACAGTCGCTATCACCAGCATTGCCCTACGACCGCCGTCGGATCAATCGTCGCGCTTGCTTCCAACTCCATCCGCAAATACGAGTACCCACGCAGATGCTACAACAGTCATCATGACCACCGAAGAAAACGACGGCCGCCAGGCCCAACAACACCCGCCAGGTACTTTTACCTCTGATTTCCTTGACGTATACAATCTGAAGCCTCATTATACACGCACCGTTGCCCATCACCACCCAAACCCACTTCTTGCACCTCGGATGCCATTCTACGATTCATTGTCCCCGTCCCCTTTCGATACGATAGGCCATAGACCATTCCTCGACTTACAACGCTTTGTTCGTTGCTGCTGACGTTCCTTTCTCTTAAGTCCAAACAGCTAGCCCCGAACAACTTCCCGAACTTTCCGAGCAGAATGCGCAACCCCAAGACGCCGCACCGGCAGTGCGCTTTGCTTCCAAGGTCGAGGAGATCGCGCCAGGAAATATTCAATCGAGCGCCGAGCTCAGCCTAGACGACGGTGCTAAGGAGACCTCGGAAGCCACGCCTGAGCAGCTCAAAGCTCTATCTAGCTCCTTGCACGGCGTAAAGCTCCAGGAGCAGCGCATGAAGGGCTACTCGTTTGAGCCCTTCTCACTTCCGCCTTCAAGGGTACGTGTGGTTCTGTTGTGATATGTCACGTCCCGCAGCCCAGATAGCCGCTTCCTATTGGTTCATTGCTTCCTTTTGTTCCTGTCGCTGCCGCATCATGTCTTAGCCGATGACGGACATGACATGTGGGCGTGCGCTTGGTCATGGTTCCTTGGAGCGTAGACGTCTCGGAACCCAAAACCCTATCTTGCATGCTGATCTCATACGCACCTGTATAAATCGGCTAACGTTCCCTTCTAGGTTCCATCCCATGAAGACTCGTTGAACACTACACCACACCAGACCAATAGCCCGATGGGCCATCAGTCGCCCGGGATGAGCTCCCGGCCTGACATTGTCTCCCCTCCCCTGACACCAGCCGGTACAAGTGGCCCGGAATCCTCTAGTGGCCGCGGGCAAAAGCAAGGCCCATCGTCACAGGATGGGGGCATAGAGTCTCACCAAGCGATAACGCCACAGGCCTCTAGTCAAGAGTCGGCACCGAATTCCCCGAGGCTCGGCGCCCCGCGAATTCACCTACCACATCGCCCTAGATCGGAGGATCACGTATCGAGACAGCCTGCGCCCGGTGCCGAACGAAACCCAACCTCGCATAGAAAGGGCATGTTTTCAGTGGGTCCAGAGGGGGGAAACTCTTTACCAGGGTCAAGAGAATCCAGCCCAAACAGATTAAGCGCTGCTTCCCAGTATTATACACGCCCTTTCACGCCTTCTGGAGATGCCAACGATCCGTATGCGGCCAGCAAGCGGGCGCCCCAGACGCGCAGCGCCGCTAACATTGAGCAGCGATTTGTGTTCAACCGACACAAGGGGCGAAGCTCCCCGGGATCCTCAACCACCAGCCTCAACAAAATGGACAAGGGCGAGAAGAGGCATTCGGGCTTTTTGGGTGTATTGAACAAAAGCAATCATGATCTGGTTAAGACCGGCACTGAGTCTACTACGCACAGCCGCCATTCTTCCATGACCGACCTGCGAAGATTCTTCAAGGTCGGCCAGAAAAATCAAGTGAAGAAGTCATCCTCTCCCGGCGCTTCCAAACTTTCAAATGCCGCATCTTCAAGGACCTCAGTTTACCAGGTCCCCTTTGCTGATGATCATGGGTTAACCTCCAAATATGGGAAAATCGGACGAGTTCTGGGATCTGGAGCAGGTGGATCGGTCAAGCTCATGAAGAGAAACGAGGACAACACGGTATTTGCCGTCAAAGAATTTCGACCTCGCCACACTTATGAGACGGAGAAGGACTATGTCAAGAAGTTAACGGCTGAGTTTTGTGTTGGATCAGCTCTGCACCACGGCAACATTATCGAGACCCTGGATATAGTGCAAGAAAAGGGGAAATGGTACGAGGTGATGGAGTATGCCCCGTATGACCTTTTCGCCATTGTCATGACGGGGAAGATGTCCAAAGCTGAGGTTTCGTGCTGTTTCTTGCAGATCTTCAGCGGTGTCACGTATCTGCACAGCATGGGTTTGGCACATCGAGACCTGAAGCTCGACAATGTCGTTGTTAGCGAACATGGCATCATGAAGATCATCGATTTTGGTAGTGCGCATGTCTTCAAGTATCCGTTCGAGAGCGGGATAGTGTCAGCATCTGGTAAGTCCCGAAATTATTGTCGCGGATTCAACCCATCCAACTAACACGATCCGTAGGTGTTGTGGGATCTGATCCGTATCTTGCCCCCGAGGTGTACGACGAGCGCAAATATGACCCACAAGCAGTCGATATCTGGTCATTGGCCATTATCTACTGCTGTATGTCATTGCGCAGGTTCCCTTGGAAGGTCCCACGTATGACGGACAACAGCTACAAGCTATTTGCGGCTGAGCCAAGCCCTGGCCATGATCCCAAGAACCTGGTTTTGCCGCCTTCTCGATCCATGGGTGATCTTGACAATACTCCACACAGGGATATATTCGTCGAGAAGAACGACAAACAGAACAAGCCAAGCTCAACTGAGAAAACAACTGAAAAGACAACTGAAAAAATAGCCGAGAAGACTGCCGAGAAGACTTCCGAAAAGCCAAAGATCGAGGGCTCCTCGTCCACCACAATAACAGCACAAGCATCCGGAAAACCTGTGACATCAACTGCCCCGCCTGCGAAAGAGGTCATCCGAGGTCCTTGGCGTTTGTTGAGACTCTTGCCTAGGGAGAGCAGGCATATCATTGGTCGCATGCTCACAATCAAGCCACGGGACAGGGCGACCATGACGGAGATCTTGGAGGAGCCGTGGGTGTCCGATACTGTTATCTGTCGACAGATAGCCCCTGGGCAGATTATCAGCGCGGACGATCATACGCATATACTCGAACCCCCTGCACAGCAAAATAAGTAGGAATTGCCAGGGTGGGATAAGCGTAATGCACATGCGGCAGGGCGCGATAGGTCTCTGTCCAATAGGCTGGCCGGCGCAGTCAAAGACAGTCTGAAAAGTCCGTTGGGCTGCATTCGCAAAAAGACCCGAGTGCCAAGTCATATAAGTGCAACAGGCCGAAGACCTCATTTTGGGGTAAGGCAAACCCGTGATTGGGAATCAGGGCATAAGTAATATGCGTAGGAAAGTGATGCGATTTACGAGGCTGTCTTGATCGCCATAGAGGAAGCTTTCTTTACTTCCCTGGATCGAGCGAATGTGTATGGAGTAGACACTTCAGCAGAGGCAGGAGAAAGATGCACTGGAATATTATCTTGTAATACAGCATAAAGGGCTATGGGTTTGTTTACACGAGAAAGGCGTTGGGGGTTGTTTTGTTTAGCAGACCAACGAAGCGGGATACAGCAGTATAGAGGATGAGAAGCAATAGTTATAACGCCGCAGCACGATTTATAGAGAAGCCGATCACTTTTTTTTCTTCAGGTACGCATGGCCCGCTACAAGGATTAGACGTGCCGTGCCGACTGGTACCTTTTCTGGTATAAGATGAGAAATAAAGTCATTATGATTTGCCAAAACACGTGTTCTATTGAACCCAAGTCCATATGTCCTTGTGGCAGACAGAGTACCTGATCTCCAGGGCTACTTGAACCGATTGGCTGGGGAAGGTAGGATCCAAGAAACCAAGATTGAAAGGTCTAGAATTCATTAGGTAAGCAATCGAGGGGTACCATGGAATTGGAACCGGGGTTGTCGGGACTAGAAGCTTGGGCCATCGGGTAGATGGGCTGGCAGAAAAGTTCGGGCGGGCTCCTTGAGCTTCCAGGAAATTCTTCCTGGCGATAGCTTCATACAATTTCAACTCCCAACACAACCAGACATTTTCTGTTCTCAATTGCAACCCCTCTTTCCCCCAAACTCTTCTCTCTATAGTATCATCAAAATGGTATGTGCGCTGCTCCTATTCTTCAGCAATGGCCTGTGCCTGTTGTTAAACTATGTCTACCACGCTTTCCGCGGCTATGCTTTTGTACCCTTGCAGCTAACACAAATGACTCCTAGGCCACCGCTATCCGATCTATCAAGTCTCTTGTCCCTCTCCTGGACCGTGTTCTGGTCCAGCGAGTCAAGGCCGAGACCAAGACTGCCAGCGGCATCTTCCTGCCCGAATCGAGCGTGAAGGACCTTAACGAAGCCAAGGTTTTGGCTGTTGGTCCCGGAGCCCTGGATAAGGATGGCAAGCGTGTGCCTATGGGTGTTTCCAACGGCGACCGAGTCCTGATTCCCCAAGTAAGTTGCACTCCGGAACACCGATTAGCGCCGGTCCCCGTTCTAATAAGCACCTCAGTACGGCGGCTCTCCGGTCAAGGTTGGCGAGGATGAGTTCCACCTCTTCCGCGACAGCGAGTAAGTTTTTCCCCAATGCCTGTTGCTTAGTAAACTCGTCAGCTTGCTCACAATGTTCCTCACAGAATCCTGGCCAAGATCAACGAGTAAAAAAAAAGATGCCCGGCACGATATTACGAAAAAAGAAAAACCTCCAACTGTATCATCACACCATGTACTACAAATTTTATAGCAAGAGCTCGGAATTGTTGTCTAAATAAAGCGGAGGATTCCGGTGCGCAACTTTTGCAACCAAGCAAATGTCTTGAGACCAGCTTCATCGTCGGATGCGAGTCCCGATGGACTGCAGTCAGCACCGGTGCCAAGAGAGAAAGAAAGAGACTCAACCCTCCCCTCCCACTACATATTAACTAATTGAATCACAATGACCAACTTGAACCTTGAAATCGAACATACCGCATGGTCCACAGCTACGCATTTAGCCCTTAGGCAGCCATCATGTATCGGAAGATAAGTCATGTTTCCTCGGGGCTTTCTGGGAAACAAAACACACTCCCTTGACTAGACGGAAGGACACGGGGTCTGCTTGTATATGCTAAGCAGCCAACCGCCCAGCTCCTGGGTTCGGAACAACGTAAGCGAATTGCAGAATCTGATAAGTGATGATGTCTCAGAAAAAGAACAAAATGGAAGAGTTACGATTGGCCATTCTGTGGTTTCAAAACGCCAGTTTCGGGAAGTGAATTCGCCAAGTAGGAACGGTTGGTTCTGGGTTGGTTGGACGATAAACTAATACTTTATTTTTAGGGCTCTTGCAGCCTGGTCACTGTTACACGCGCCGTCCTGGAAAATTTCAGAGTCAGCTGCTGGGCCAAGCCGGTCTCTTGAGAAAAAGCAAGAGCATCGGCGAGATCGGGTGCCAATTAGGGGGTGCGGCTAAGACTTGGTGAAACTTCAACGACATTGAGAGGCGTCCAGAGGCGCCTGTCTACTCCTTCGACGTCAGGGGGGCGGGTTCCTGGGCGTAAGGCTTACTACCCCATGTCGGCACAATTAACATCGTGCACCACCCCAAGCACCCCTCAAGTTCGGAAGCATGGCAATGCAGGCATGCCTGCTCCGCATTTCACAGCTAATGAGCTTCTGTGATATATCCCATCCCTCTAGGGCGTCGTGTAATCCTTCATCATACTATGTACATGTAGTCCTTGCAATGCGTTGGGTGACAGGAATAACAAAATGACGGCCCCTCCTGCAGCATGGAATGACGGCTAGGATGTAGGATGACGGTCATCTTCTCCTTGGCCCGCCCCCCCTAGGATCTGAATAATCTGGCCCGCGTTGTGGTATATAAATCCCAAGCCATCTGTCCGCCGCATCCAATGTTGGTGGTTCAGCTTCACCTCAATTGTGCTACTCACTGCACTCTGATCTGATTTGACCTGATCTGAGTCGATCTCATCTCTTCCAGTCCTTCAATCCTTTGGACCAGTCATTCCTTCTTGAGCGTTATCAGAATACATATATATCTTCTTCAAAACACACATTCTTTGGTTGACCCAATACAATACAGTCCAGGTTTCTGTATTGATTAACTACGAATTCCACTTCCCCCTTGACGTCTGAGTTGACTCAGTTTTGGCTTATTTGGCCCCTCACCCCTTTTGATACACAACTTTCGACACTTCTTCATCATGAGAACTTCAAACCCTCTCCTTATCGGGGTCCTTAGCACCCTTGCGGCCACCGTCAATGGCCACACCACGTTCACCACATTGTATGTGGATGGACAGTCCCAGGGAGATGGCACATGCGTCCGGATGAACATGAATGGCGCTGCCTCCACAAACCCCATTGCCGGTCTGGGAAACAGTGACATGGCTTGCGGTATATTTATCTAAAACATAACCTCCATCATTCAGACTTGTTGACTAATACTGTTTGGCAGGTGTCGACGGAGGTAAGGCCGTCAGTTATACCTGCCCAGCCGGCGCCGGCAGCACGCTCACCTTCGAGTGGCGAGAGTCGCCAAACCTGGAGTCGACTGGCGCCATCGACAAATCGCACAAGGGACCCTGTGCTGTATACATCAAGCAAGTCGGCGATATGGCGACGTCGACTGCCGCTGGCCAGGGCTGGGTCAAGATCTTTGACGAGGGATACGACAGCGCAACGGGCAAATGGTGCACCGAGAAGCTAATGGCCAACGATGGTCTGCTCTCGGTTCGAATCCCCGCCAATGTTCCCACTGGCAACTACCTCGTCCGCCCAGAACTGCTCGCCCTTCACGAAGCCGACAAGGGAGACCCTCAATTCTACGTAGGCTGTGCTCAGGTTGCCATCAAGGGCAGTACCACAGGCAAGCTAGATGTCCCGACCGACTACAGCGTATCGATCCCGGGCCATGTCAAGGCGGGTGAGCCCAGTGTCGCCTTCAACATCTACCAGCCCAAATTCCCCTATCCTATCCCCGGACCCAAGGTCTGGAGCACACAGCCCGCGAACGCACCCGCTATCAAGGCGCCCACGGACGGCGACTCTTCCTGGATCACGGGCGCGCAGTATGTGCCCGGCAACTGCCTCCTGAAGGAAGCCAACTGGTGCGGCGTCGAGGTACCCGACTACAATACCGAAGATGGCTGCTGGAAGGCTTCAGAGGCTTGCTACAAGCAGTCCGAGACATGCTACAAAACCGCCCCGCCCTCTGGCGGCAAGAACTGCAAGGTCTGGGAGACCAAGTGCAAGGCCATCGAGTCGGCCTGCTCCAGCGGCAACTTCCAGGGCCCGCCCAACAAGGGAAAGAAGCTCGAGAGCGCCGAGCCGAAACCGAAGACGAACATCCCCGCCGCGGGCAATGCGCCAAGCGGCACGGGCAGCGGCCAGGACAGTGCTGTCGTCGTTGGGTCGGACAAGCCTCCAGCAAGCAAGACTTCGAGCGCTCCCGTCCCACCGGTAGAGACCGATACCGAGACCGGTAGTGAGAACGAGTACGACGATGACGATGCTGTTCCGGCCCAGGGGAAGCGTGGCTGCAAGTCCAAGCGACGCAGGTCGGCGGCTGGTTCTCCTCACCTCGCTCACCGAAACCTGCATGTGCGCCGATGGAAAGCTTGATTATTCAGGCATCATTTGGAACAGTGCGATGACGCAAAGAGATAAGTAGGCTGCAATAGGGTGGATGATTCAGGACAATCAGTAGGCAGTCGAGGGCATACATCGGGCCACCCCTTAGTAGGGAGGAATAGGCTTTCATTTTCGTAGGAGAGGACGTTCTTCACTTCAGTCGGCGATTGTTACATCCAAGCTTTAAGTAGGATTGTGAATAAGGAATACACATACTACGGAACACACTGCCTGCCTCTGAAAAGTACATATCCAATGTGTCTTTTGCCCAAACGTGTATACTCAACTCTTTAGAGTATTCGTCGGTAGAGTTTGGTATCACGCTCCGACGTGACAGTCTTCAAGGTTTCGCTGTATTCTGCGTAACCCTTACTCTTTGCGAGCTCGGCGGCCTTCTCTAGGCTGTCCCACCCCCCAATAAGGACGAATTCCTCCTTGTCCTCGCGCCCATCCTGTTTCTCGATCCTCCACCCGCCCCTGTGCACGTAGGGGCCCACAAACTCCTGGAGGATGGGGCCGACCTTGTTCCATGCCCCCTCAAAGTCGGCCTTCTTACCGGCCGCAAGCACGAATTTCGACACGCTGACGTAGTCGGCGCTCAGGGTCGCCTTCTCTCCCGCCGTAGCGGCCACGGTCTCGGGCCCCGTAAAGGCCTCCACGCCGTCCACGTGGAACATGGCCAAGCGCGACATGTCCAGGTGCGGCGCCAGCAGGCCGAGCGCGTCCCGGTTCGCCTGGCTCTGGATCCACTGGCCGTGGTGCGCCGGGCTGTCCCAGTGGGCCGTTAGGAGGAGCGACAAGGGGTCGTCGACCTGGACGAACAGGCCGGCGCCATCGGCCGGCTTTAGGGAGCTGCCGGTGGGATTCTCGGCGCACCAGTCGGCTTGGATTCGCAGTATCTCGCGGGCTGCGGCTATGAAGGCGGGGCTCGGACACCCCTGCTCCCCTCCTCCCAGGGCCGAGGAGGAGGAGGCTAATAAGGGGAGATAGGCTAGTTCGGTTACGGGCATTGCTATTTCTGGTTTGCAGTGTGGCTGAATGAATCTATGAGCGTGGTAAATGTTCTGTTTGTATTAACTATACGTAAACTTCGCAGAGGAAGTTGGAAAGCCTGGCCAACCCGCCAGTGCCTTCTTATGTCTAATTGATGATGGGTACTGCGTGCGTTGTACAATTGTTGCCTACATGGTTATGTTTAGGCATCGCCGGGGCAGCGTCATGCGGCCAACTGAGTCGAAGACAAGCCTGCAATACTGCGTGAAAGCACTGACAGGAGAGCAGTGCATTATCCTACCCGATTTTATGTTGATGGGACATGGAGGTACTTATGTATGCAGGTACCTTCTTTACACCTGGAAGGAAGTATGCAGGTGTTACACCATTTGAACATTGAAGTATTTAACCCGCAAGGTGTCTCAACGGGGTAGGCAGTCTGGACTCTGGAGTACCGTATTCTTCAACGATTAGCCCATAATTACTCGAAGGCAGTGATTGGATAATTCTCGTGGGGGTGACGAGTTAAGAGGTAGTTACATCCACTAAATCCAGCATCGTAACCAATCAGAGCTTGTAAAGACCCCTAGGTAATTGTGGACTATTCGTTAAGTTTTCTCAGAGAATATGGTATTTGACGTTTGCAGGCACAGCTGTGTCACCTGATAGCGCGTCTTGTCCAGACGCGTTAGCGTTCCATTCCCAAAACATTACATTACTTGAGTCAACCTTCCATGCAGGTTAAACACCCATTTCCTGTTGACCTTCCCCATTCGTTCTGTGCATGTTGAATTGCATTAAAGTAGTAAGTCAACCTTGTATTCAGTTGTCTGGGCCACTTTCTACCGACTTGGCGCCGCAGAGGAGCCCTCCACCACCAGAGGGGACCTGGGCTGCAATTGGTACGCTTCGCACGCGGCTAAGCAGGGCCCACTACGCGTAGCGCATCCTCTGTAAGACAACCAGCCAACATGGTTCGCAGCAAGCGCAGCTGGCCTCATGATGCCGGATCCCAGCCGCCGCCCAGGGCAAAGAACCCCCGTCTGAGCTCGAGTCAGAATAATGGCCCGAGAAGCTCGCTTCCCGCCAACACACAACCCTCATCATCCTCCCAATCACGCCCACCCCCTGCCTCCCAGTCGGTCTACGGGGAAGAAGAAGACCCCATTGATCTAACTCAGGATGACTCCCAATCATCACTGGAACTCTATGGCTCCTTGGAGAACAAAATCGTTGGCGTTCGATACTACAATGGCGTTGCCACGCCGCATGAGCTGGTCGTGCTCCGTCGCGAAGCCCATAATCAGTATGATAGCAACGCTATCAGAGTCGATAACGTGATGGGGAACCAGATCGGCCACCTCCCTAGGACTGTCGTCTCGAAACTCGCCCCTTACGTGGATAGGGGAGATATCGTTCTAGAAGCTGTTCTCATAGGAGAGAAGGGCTACTACGACTGCCCTATCAGGATCTACTTTTACGGTACTGGCGATCCTACAGGCCGCACCAAGCTCGAGGAGAATCTCAAGGCCGACAAACTTCTAAAGGCTACTCAGTTGAAGGCTACGAGGAAGGAGGCTGAGGCCCTTCGAAAGTCGACTGGTTTGAAGAGCGGCTCATCCAGCGTTGGCCTGGGCCAAGAAGCTATTCAACGCGAGGAACAGGGAGCATCGCTCCAGGATATCGTCTCTACTAGTGAGGCTTTCGAGGTACAGAGAACGGATCAGCTTAACAACGTTCTGGCCACAGGCGAAGAAGCATTGGAAAAGATGCCAATGGCAGAGCAGCCGGAACCCCTGAAATCGACTCTCTTGCCCTATCAATTACAGGTATGGACTCTCCTGTTATTGAACCCGTCCAAACTTACTTAAATATGCTACAGGGTCTTGCATGGATGGTAGCAAAGGAGAACCCTCAGGTTCCTGCCGTGAAGTCCACGGATGTTGTACAGCTCTGGAAGCGCTGCGCGAACAACACTTCTTTCCAGAATTTAGCGACATCATTCGTGACGAATTCTCCGCCACAACTCCTCAAGGGCGGTATTCTCGCCGATGATATGGGTCTTGGGAAAACCTTGCAGATCATCAGTTTAATATTGTCCCAGGGGCTACAGAATGGACCGACTCTAATAGTTGCACCCGTGTAAGTATACTCTTTACAGTGTTGATTATGACCTCTTTGCTGACCTGAGTTTACCCAGAACTGTCCTTGGTAAGCTACTCTTCGAGCATGCCTCTTTCGTCTGCCTCGGAGGTGACTGGTACATACGTATCTTGCGGATATGATTGATCTTTTTCAATACCGCATCATGACTTGAAACCCCCGTAAAGTAGGCAATGCTAACCATCCGGGTCGTGAATAGGCAACTGGGAACAGCAGATCAAGTTCCACGTCAAAGAGACACATCAACCTCGTGTCTTGTTATATCACTCATCCAAACAGATAACGAGCGCGGATTTGAAAAGCTCCGATATTGTCATCACTACATACGGTAAGCTGCTCTCGGAGAGCAAAGTAAAGAATGGTGCAGCCCGGCTATATTCGATCAACTGGCGTCGAGTCGTTCTGGATGAAGGCCACAATATTCGTAACCCTTCATCACAAACAGCCCTTGCGGCACATAAACTCCAGGCGACATCCCGCTGGGTATTGACAGGCACTCCGATTATAAACGGCGTCAAAGATTTCCTATCTCTGCTCCAGTTCCTTAAGCTTAAGGGCGGGCTTGAAGATGAAGGTGTATTTGGCCAAGTGATTGCACGACCGGTTCGGCAGCTGCATGGAGGCCATCCTGACAGAACCAAAGCGGTCAAGATTTTGGCCCACCTTATGCAAGACATATGTCTCCGCAGAAGGAAGGACATGAAGTTTGTCGATCTCAAGCTGCCCCCAAAGACGGAATATGTCCACCGCATCACATTCAGCAAAACTGAACAGCCAAAATATGACGCTGTTCTTGCGGAGGCCCGTGGCGAGTTGGAAAAATACCAAGCGAGCGCTACCAAGAACCAGCAGGGTCGGTATTCCAGCATTCTCGAGCGCCTGCTTCGACTGCGACAGATCTGCAACCACTGGGCTCTCTGTAAGGAACGTGTGCAGAATCTACTCTCTTTCTTTGAAGACCAGAAGGTAATTACCCTGGATCCGAAAAACGTTGCCATTCTCCAGCAGGCGCTTCAATTTATGATCGAAAGTCAGGAAGAATGTGCCATTTGCTACGAGGAGATCGGCCTCCACGAACCTGTTGTCACGGCGTGCAAGCATGTCTTCGGCAGGCCATGCATCACTAAAGCAATTCAGATGCAAGGGAAATGCCCCATGTGCCGTGCCGAGCTGAACGAGGAGTCGCTCGTTGAGCCAGCGCCTGAGCAGGGAGAAGAGGACGAGATGGACCCTGAGGATGCGTCAAAGAGCTCAAAAACCGAAGCTTTAGTGAACATTCTGGAAGCAACTCTGAAGAACGAAGGGTCCAAGATTGTGGTGTTTTCCCAATGGACATCATACCTGAATATAATCCAGCAACGCCTGAAAGAAAAGAACATGCAATACACCCGAATCGATGGTAGCATGCCGAAGAAGGCACGCGACGCATCCATCGAGTCACTGTACAATGATCCGAACACTCGCATCCTGCTTGCAAGCTTGCAGGTATGCAGTGTCGGCTTGAACTTAGTTGCCGCCGATACGGTAATTTTGGCGGATAGTTGTAAGTCTTTCCCTTCACACCTCAACGACCCCGGAGAATTGCTTCCTGACATTATTGAATCCAGGGTGGGCGCCTGCTATTGAGGACCAAGCTATAGACCGAGTACACCGCCTGGGTCAGACACGCAAGACGACCGTATGGCGTCTGGTGGTCGAAGGAACCATCGAAGAGCGCGTACTAGACATACAGACTGAGAAGCGACGACTTGTCAGTGAAGCGTTCCAGGAGAAGTCCAAGAAAGGAAAGGCGAAGGAGACGCGGGTGGCGGACATCTCCAAGTTACTTGCTTGAAGGACCGACCACTGGAGGGTATGCGTGTACGATATAAGGACAAAACAGTGAAAAGTGTGATATTCTCATCATGGAGGAAAAAGTATGTTGAGCTTTTTGCTTAGTATTGTGTTAAATGGTTTAGCTTTATTGTATATTCGCCGAGTTGGCTATCGTGGCTGATATAGGATGCAAGGGATCAAATACAAACCCAGTCTGTACGTTTCATAAGTAGTGAATGCATTTCGCTCGCTCTATTCTACCTTACGGCCTTGGTTCCTACCATGCGAACCTTCTAAGATCTCGTTAAGCTACCATCTCGTCGTCATGCCATGCTCTTTCCCCTGCGTTTGTTGTTCGTTCTACTGCTCTGAGATATGGTTCCGAAATGGAAGCGATGTAGCAATATCAGAGGAATTCCATTATACTGCCCGGCCAAAGCATAGGGTCGGGGTGGCGTCTTATCAGGGGGTCTTATTACAATTATTAGCAAACATCTTCATTTCTAGATTCGAAGCGACTTACTCCTGAAACCTGTTCTATAGGCATAAGGGTCGTCAATGACCCAGTGCTCGAACTGCACCGTACATGGCCTATTGCCATATTTATGTTCCCAGTCGCGAAGCTTTTGCATGATGTCAGCCAGTTGCAGTAATCTAAAATATTTCATTCCTTTCGCGAACTTACCTGTTGGAGGAGCAGCTCATAAAAGACAAGTTCGCGGGTCCATACATGCAGAAGGTCTACACGATGAAGCTTGACGAGCACCTTGAGCTCGATGATTGAGTTACGAGGTGCGAGTGCGCGAAGAAGATCGCTCACGACGTTGGCCCATATATCGCCACTACCGCAACCACCCTCACCAAAGGCGACTCGCAATTCGAGGTATCTTACTCTCTGCAAGGCGTCTTTGTTGATGAAGTTGCAGATTCCAAGGGGGCTCGAGTGGCCCATAATCCACGGGGGGATGCGATCGAATACAAGAACCCGGCTTCGCAGCACAGAGAGAGCCTCTCGGGTGATCTGCTTGCACAGGAGGTATATAGTAGGAGTGGAGCGCTGTGCACCAGACCTCTTTTTGCCGTTACCTCGAGCTCGCTGCTGTTGTGAGTAATAAGCATGGTAAAGCTCTCTGACTGGTGGATAGAAAACACAGTACTGGTAGACCATGTTACGAATCTCCAGGGGCAATTGCAACACCAGATTACTGTTGTCCTGGCGTGCCGGGGATCCGGACGGGGCCGTCTCTAGCAGGAAGGCCGGGAGGATCGTAGCGGCGGATCCGATTGCTTCCTCGGCTGCTAGGTTGCGGGGCCGGAGGTGGGGTGGGACTTGGGTTTCTGACAGGGCATAGTTCTCCGTAAGCTTTCTTCCCAACGTGTTTGGATCCGGATCCTTGGACCACTCCTGTACCATGCGCTGGCCGCGGTCTGAAATGGTTCGCCAGTGTTGATACTCGACCCGAGTGTCGGCCTGCAAGCCTCGCAGGTGCGGGAAGACGACCCGAACCATGGCGAAGTCTTGGTCGGCCAGGACTAAAGTACGAGCGCCTGATATGTTGCTGGATGGGCCGCAATGGCTCAAAGGATTACAGTGTGGCTGAACAGTGTTCGGTAGGTGATGTCCACAGCTCGTTCTTTCATCTCGTCCAGCCCGTGTAAGAGCGCCGAGTTCACCATTCGCCAGCAAATGGTTGCGTCAAACCCAAGCAGTCAGGTTGTTTCAACCCAATGTTGCAATGCCAAATAATCAAGCGTGGACCCAACCGGTGGATGACTGAGTTAGACTGCCGCAAGTTTTTTGCAGAAGGTGAGGTGTTTCGATTTGTATTTGTTTTGGGCTTATTGGATAAGTGGTAGGTGGTAGACGGTGAAAGATTCAGAAGGTCAGACGTGGGTGATTCTTGTGGCAGGTACTTGGCTGAGGCAAAGCCTCACGGCCACATCGCATACACACTTTACACACTTGTATGTATGTAGACGACCGCGAGGGCAGCGAGAAACACGACTTGTTGCCGAAGCGCTGTAGTCCAAGTACATGTATGCAGACTCTAGGTGCAGGTGCAGGTGGACTGCGGGTACAGATATCCGGTGTATATCAGCAGCTTGGTTGGTTGTCGATTACGGCCTGACAATGACGACTTGGAATGTTCCGATGCAGAAGGGACCAGACTGGGAAGTAGGCGTTAATTAAAAAGCACCAAAAACGAAATAAAACGGCCTGGCCAGAGAGAGGGAGGGAGAGAGAGGAGACTCTTGAAGAGTCAAGTGTTGCGCCTGGCTTCGTCACACCCGTCTTCAGACGAACTCGATTCATTGTGATTGACGATCAAGGCTGCGGTGACCTGTCACAAAGCATGCACCGTAAAAGGACGGAACGACCAGACTGATTCCTCCAATGTACCCAATCTACCTACATACGTACTTCTCGTACCGTCTTGCCTCGCATTAGTTACATGCGGTGTAGGTATCTACGCCCACTCTGTAGACACCTTGGGCACATACTCATATTTCCCTTCTCAAAGATCGTAAGCCGACAAAATACCTTAGGTAGGCGTGTTAAGACCCGCTGACACCGAAGGCTTGGACCGGATAGTGAGCCATCATGAATTCTTCTGCTTCTGCACTGCACCTGCAGTCCTGCTGTCGGGTTTGCCAAAGCTTCCCGATGGCTGTTGATTGGTCCCGCTTCCGCCTCAGGAGGCAACCTCCCCGGTCATTTTTGGCTGCAAGTCAACCCGGGGAGGGAATCCGAGGTGACAGCGAAGAAAAGGTGGCTGCAGCAGCACACATTGGAAGCCAGACTGGCAGGTGGCAGCCTCTTCAACACTCGCTCCCTGGTTTCATGTATAGCACTTGGGGATATTTTATAGGCATGTCTTAGGTTATCGATTGGGTATGCGTCGGTACTTGGATATCAATAATAGCAGAATCTACTTACATGCTTCTTATAATGGATTCTCTGAGCTCAAGCATCCGTTATATTTGATATATATCAGCTTACCCCAAAGGGGTAGCACTGTCAAGAATGGATACACGTATCTTCGCCCCGACAAAAGCGCACAGGCTGGACAGGGTGTGCATAGAGGCCTGAGGGCTCCGTAAATGCGCCCAGCGTCTAACCCAGTCCAGGTTAGCCGTAGCTAAAACTGGGGCTATCCCGGCAGGTACTTTGCATTAGAGCCAGGGCAGTATGGAATGCGCAAGTACCCAACGGTGAGGCCCCTGCTTACTTTTCACTTTCTCTTCGGGCCCGATCCCACAGAAGATCCCACGCACAGTAACGCACACCTGCCACCTATCCAGCAGCCAGTTTCCACCGTCTGGCACCCACGCACCCCCCCCTTCCCTTCCAGGCTTCCCCTCCCCCCGTCCTTCACTCACCCTCCTCTCAGTATTCTGGTCAGTACAGACACACCCGGGCCCCAGTGTTGAAGATCGTGGATTTTATAGTCACGCCTCCCTACCTTACGTTGATACCTTTCCTTTCGTCGGTGCAGCCAGGGTTGTTTATCCCAGCTTTGGCGTTTTTGTATCTCGCCTTGCTCGTCATATCATTTTTCCTTATCTTCTCCTTTGTGTTGAAGTAGGTATGTCTGCCGCAAATGACCACAATCCACATTCCCATCCTGGCCTTGCCTTCCCCCAGGTCAATGGATTGAGACGGACATACACTTCTTCCTCACATTCCGCCACGCCGCCCAAACCCTCGCCGACACCACAACAACACCAGTCGCCCTATCAACCTCAGCAATACACGCCCCAGCAACCGCCTCAGGCCCATTACCCTCATAACCTCTTCACGAGCACCACGCCGTCGCCCGTTCCGGGAGTCAACGGCGTCCAAAACGTCCCCAATGGGGCTTCGAGGCACACCCCGACCCAGGCACATGGCGCGTCCGCCGTGGCCGCCGGCCGCCAACGGGCTGGTCCGCAGCGGCAGTTGCAACAGCAGTCGGGACAGATGGCCTATCTTCAGCAGGCCATGAACCAGCCCATGCCGCAGCAGGTTCAGCAGCATGTCCAGCAGCCAGTCCCTCAACCGGTCCAGCCGGTTCAGCCGCTGCAGCAGCAGTCTCACCAGACGCATCAGACACACCAGACTCACCAAGCCCACCAGAACCATCAAGCCCACCAGAACCACCAGGCACACCAAAACCACCAGAACCATCAGAACCACCCGAACCACCCGAGCCATCAAGCGCACCAGGGCCACCCGGTAGCACAACAGGTTCAGCCGCTCCCGCAGCAGCAACCGGTCCAACAACAACAACCACAGCAGGTTCACCAGCCGAACGATGCCAACCTGATGTCCCATACGCCCCCTC
This sequence comes from Apiospora arundinis, assembly GCA_039105305.1. Classification (NCBI taxonomy): domain Eukaryota; kingdom Fungi; phylum Ascomycota; class Sordariomycetes; order Amphisphaeriales; family Apiosporaceae; genus Apiospora; species Apiospora arundinis. The sequence goes on from JAPCWZ010000004.1 coordinate 4,545,223, forward strand.
ACCAACACAACCATTCTCTGCCACAGGTCCATCCGCAATCCCATGCCCAGGGTCTGCCTGCGTCGCATCCGCAGAGCCACCCGCAGAGCCACCAGCAGGCACACCAGCAGGCGGCGCACCAGCAGGCGCACCAGCAGGCTCACTCGGCTCGTCCTCCGCCGCATACTCAACCGCCGCATCCGCCTAGTCACCAGCAACATACGCCCCAGCAAGCACCCACACAAACACATCAAACACACCAGCCGATCCCGCCACAAGCACACCCGCCACCGCCAGCACTTCAACCGCAGTCGACACCGCAACCGCCCAGTCAGTCTGTGGCACCACCGCCCCCGCCGCCTGAGCCGATTGCTCAGCAGCAAGACTCGCACAATGACGATGACATGGACATGGACAGTCAAGACGAGTCGGGCGAGGGGGATAGCCACTTGTCACCAAAGCTCATCGAGGGCACACCTTTCGTCCCCCGAACCCCCATGGGCGGTATGATGTCAGCACCACCAGAGGGCGGGAGTTTCGCCAGTCTGGAGGCGGTCCACCGACACGTGCTGGAATATTGCACATCGGTGGGATATGCCGTGGTCATAGGAAGGTCCAAGAAGACTGTACCGGGCTTGAAAAAGGTGCTGTTCGTTTGTGATCGTGCTGGGAAACCACCCAGTCGCGTAAGTCCTGAGCAGAGGAAGCGGAAAACCTCTTCACGCAAGTGCAACTGCGAGTTTGGATTTTTCGCTATTGAGCAGCGTACTCAGTGGACCATTCGTTATCGGCCAAATGCAATACATCTGCAGCATAACCATGGCCCCAGTGAGAGCCCACTGCTACATCCTGCAGCAAGAAAGCTGGACAGCAAAATGGTCGCGGCAGTGAAGCAGCTCAAAGAATCCGGTAAGCATCTGTAAAGTAACAGCCACGTACAAAATTGCTAACTTGGTCAGGCATCGGCGTCAGTCAGACACTGGAAATCTTACAGCAGCAAAACCCACACGTCCCTTTACTGCCACGAGACATCTATAATGCGCGAGCAGCAATTAATCGCAACCCCCAGAAGGTTGAGGCAGGAATAGCCGAAGAGCGGCCAGCTATCTACAGTAAACCCGCGCCGACCCCTGAAGAGCGAATTCGCTCTGATCTGAGGCGGGAGCTTGCGACTACGAAGGAGGAATTGAAAAAGCTCCGAGAAGAGAGCAAGAAAACCATCGAGAAACTACAAGAAGACCTCCGAACCAAGGACAAGACAATTGAGAAGTTTGAGATGTTCATCGACATATGCAACCAAAGGGTCATGCTTCAGAGGGAAAAGCTGGCGGACAACGGCAGCAACAACACCGAAAACGGCGGAGCCAACAGCTAGGGTTAACGGGCCATTAGATTTGAACGAGCTACAGAAACGAGGTACTATGAATTTGATTCGGCATGATAGGGCCAGGCATGAGGAAGGACGGCGTAATGGAGATCTTTGACATTTGGAATGGGGATATGGACCAGGTGGCGTTATATTTGGTGGCTTCTCAAGCAGGTGGCCACGGTACGTTAGCGAGGCGTTTGCTTTTCTTTCTAGCATGAGGTTTATGATGAAAACGGATATGGTGGCAGCATTTGAGAGCGAGAGAAAAAAAAAGTTCCGACTGATTTTTAAGGCGCGTCGCTGTTCCGTGCAACTTGAAAAGGTGTTATTGTTGATGTGAAATAAGGTAAACTCTGATAAAGGGTGGCAGCTGTCACTCGGGCCCAGCATAGGCTTGACTGCGTATTGTACGTCCCCAAGCTTAGATGTTTGTTTACCTGAGGTTGATAATAAACATACTTTTGAGGTTGCTCGCTCATTGCGGGACCGGATAAGCAGACAGAGTAGAGCATATATGTCTTTCCATCCACCATAGAAAGCCAGGGAGGGTATGATACAGAGATTCTATAAGTGAAGGAATCTCTGATGTTGCCATACCTAGGCAGACGGGTGGTGTGTTGATTAGGAGGTACATATGAAAGTACATAGCTCACCAACATGATATTTCTGATTCAATATAGGCAGCTTGAGCACCAAGATGACCCCTCCATCTCCATCTGCCGGGCAAAAGGTACAGCTAAGGGGCCATGCACCAAGACTGCACGCACTGCACGCACTGCACGCACTGCACGCACTGCACGCCCGACACTTGACTAAGGTTACTTAATACTGTAGCATTGATGATGGGCTCCACTTAGAGCTACGATGTAGAAAGGCGGGCCAATCAATCGAGCTCGTTAGGGCTGTTCAGGTTGTCAGGCACGTTCAGGGTCGGCCGCCTACAACGGGGTACGTCTCATGGACAGGGATGCTCCATACCCAGACCTACCCTGTCTGCCTGTCCCGATAATCCATTTGGCGTTTGGTTTGGTTTGTACGCGACGAGAGATTATGGATGACTTCCAACATTAGATGTACCATTGAACCAAAAGTCCATCCTCTCTTTTTCATCCACAATAGACCGACCAGCACAGAATCCAACGGTCGAAAGCGACGACACTCTCCCAAACAAGAGAACCCGACCTCACTTTCTCAGCACCCCACGCTCCTTAGTTGCATCTGGATTTGCGCGTCTTCTTCGACTGCCCCTATTGTGGGAGTATTAATTCGTTGGAGGAGCTCCTTTGTCCATTATATCGAATCGTCTCGTCCCGTCGACCGACCCCCGGATTTTGCACCTCTCACTTCGCCAACAACTCGTAACCGACACTTGCCACCGATGCGACCATCGATGAGCTTCTGAGGCCAAGAAAACATTTAATCAATCCCCCGAATTCCATCGCCAGCATGGATTCCGTGGCCTCGCCTATGACGCCACAGGATACCGTCGCTAATGGCCTGTCTCCTACGTCGTCCTCCTTCATCGCTATCGACCCGGCTCTGGTAGTAGAATACTTGGCCTCCGTTGTCACCATAGCCCTTGGAGCGGCGCGCGACGACCTGTCAAAAGACGGGAACCTGCTTTCCGAATCCGCATACGCCGACACCGTTCAGCGATGCACCCGGTTCGCCAACGATTCCCAAGTCGCCCTCTACATCCAGAAGGAGATTCTGTCCACTTCTGACCTCACCGATGATGTCCGCGCCGATGGGGTAGCCACCACCTCGTACAAATATACTATCACTTCGGAAATCACCTCTACCCCCACCATCGTCGCCTACCTCGCCCTTCTCAAGCGCCCTCAAGCGATCGATCCTGCCCTGCCTCTTACTTCTCAAATCCAGATTCAGACTTTGCCTGGCGCTGCTTCTTCTAATGCGGCTGTTGCCGAACAAGGCCCTTCGGCATCCCCCTTCGAGATTCTTCATACTATCCTTCATAATGCGCTGGCGCCCTATTTCGATGCCAGCACCAAGTCTTCGCAGGCCGTTAATGGAGCAAGAAGCCGAGCTGATGTCGACGCAAAGACGGGCATTCCTGTTACCAAAAAGCGAATGACCGAGTTGGAACTGAGTCTTCTTCACTTGCAGCAAAATGTTGAGATCCCAGAGTTGTCTCTGCCCTTTCACCCTGTCGTCCAGACTGCCTTGGAAGAGGCAGCCTCTAGAGGCGTCAGGCCCTCGACCGAGTTGATACCTGCCGCCCTCCTCTCGGACAGCTCGTTCATGAACAATCTCCAGTCGACTGTGAATGGCTGGATTAAGGCAATCCAGGCCATCACCAAACTCACAAGAGACCCTGTGACGAGGACTGCAACTCAAGAAATCAACTTTTGGCTATCGATGGAGTCATCGCTGGAGAGTATTGAGGCCCAATTGCGGAGCGAAGGTGTCCTGCTTACTCTCGAGATCCTGAAGCATGCCAAACGTTTCCAGGCTACGGTCAGTTTTACAGCTGATACTGGCCTGAAAGAGGCCATGGAGACTGTGCAGAAGTACAACCAGCTCATGCGAGACTTCCCGCTTGATGAGCTGTTGTCTGCCACTTCTCTCTCCAAAGTCGATGAGGCCGTCGCGCAGATCTTTGGTCACATGAACAAGAAAATGAGGTTCAGCAACTACCCAATCAAGCGGACTCTGGACCTTGTTGAAGCCATTTCGGCCGATCTGAAAGAAGCAACACACCGCTTGCTACCCGGGTCTGAGCTTGTCAATCTTGATTACAAGGACTTCAAGGCACTAATGGTGACTGCCGACGAGATCTTCAAGGGCTGGGAATCCCAGATCAAGGACTTCACTAACATTGCCCGAGAGACCACGAGAAGGCGTCAAGAGAAATTCATTCCCATCAAAATTAATCCCAAGCACAGTGAATTGCAAGCTCGCCTCAAGTACATTGACACTTTCAGAGATAACCACGAGCAGCTGCAGCGTACTATCGTAATCGTCCTCGGACCTAAGGCTACTGTCAACGGCTTGAACGGGGAGAGTACCACCAATGCTCCCCTCGCGGAGGAAATGGGCGATGTTGATGCTGTCGAGGAGGTCCAGCAAGCATGGGATGCTCTCAAGAATGTCGACCTGCTCGATGTCTCTGAAGAAGGTACTCAGCGGTGGGTGAAAGCAGAGAACACCTACAATGAGCGTACGACTCGAGTTGAGAACTCCATCATCGCCCGGCTGCGTGATCGTTTGGCAACTGCGAAAAATGCCAACGAGATGTTCCGAGTGTTCTCCCAGTTCAATGCCCTTTTCGTGCGCCCCAAGATTCGAGGTGCCATCGCCGAGTACCAGAACCAGCTCATAGAAAATGTAAAGCAGGCAATCTCGGCCTTGCACGAGCGCTTCAAGCAACAATATGGCCACTCTGAGGCACACGCAATGGCTCAATTACATGACTTACCCCCTGTCTCTGGCGCCATCATCTGGGCGCGGCAAATTGAACGCCAGCTCGACGGATACATGAAGAAAGTGGAGGATATTCTAGGTTCCGATTGGACGCTGCACGCCGAAGGACAGAAGCTACAGACCGAGAGTGATCTGTTCAAGAAGAAGCTGAACACACAGGCTATCTACAAGGCTTGGGTTGATGATGTCCAGAGGAAACAGATCACCATCTCCGGACGCCTATTCAACATCAACAAGGTCCGCTCAGCCAATAACGCCCTCGATCTCGCTGTCAACTTTGATGCCCAAATTATCACATTATTCAAGGAGACGCGTAACCTAGGCTGGCAAAACTTCCAGGTGCCTCACTCGGTACACAACACTGCAAAGGATGCGAAGCGTGTTTACCCGTATGCCGTCAGCTTGATGGAAAGTGTACGGACTTTCACGCAAACGACGCGCCAAATCTCTGACATGCCAGGCGTGTCTATCTTGCTGAGCGGCTACCAGAACGATGTCCAGAACCTGATTGCCAAAGGTGTACCCCTGAAGTGGGAAACGTTCCTGGATACGTGGGAAGTGCACCAGAAGCCAATGCTTGCAAACAATGGCCTGGAACACAATATTGGACGGAACAGCGCTGGCAGCAAGCATGTTCTATTTGTAAGGGACTTCGCCGCTACCACATCCGTGCTCCAGGCCAAGACAATTGCGCTTGCTACGGTGCATACCAACGTGCAAAAGGCTCTCCAGGAGCTTGCCACGTGCCCGTATGAAGCAAATGAGTTTGATTCGAGACTGCAAGTCATCCAGGCTGCTGTGGATCAGCTGAACCTGGAACAGTATGTCAACTTGGGCTACTGGGTGGAGAGAATGAACGATCGAATCAAGTCTCTTCTTCTGGCTCGCCTACAAAAAGCTGTCGTAGCCTGGATCGAAGCATTTGAGGACGACGACTCGAGTGCCCACGAGGCCTCGAGACGCAAGCAACTTGCACCATCTGGCGAACCCATCAAATCAGACGCACCGACAATGAAACAGTTGGTGCACGAGATTACTATGCGTAACCAGGTCATCTACCTAGAACCCCCTCTGGAGTATGCGCGAGCTAGTTGGTATGTGCAGTTGCACGAATGGGTGGGCATTGTTTGCAACCTTCCGAAGGTCAAGGCTTCAAGATATCAAATGAGCCTCACTCTGAGCACTGCAGCCCCAGAGGAAGCCCGATTCACGGAATTGCCAAGTGAATGCACCGACATTCTCGCAAGAGTCTACACAAGCATTGAGAAGAAGCTCTCCCATATTGGAGGGTACGTAGACAAGTGGCTCCAGTTTCAATCGCTCTGGGACCTTCAGTCAGAGCAGGTATACGACCTCCTGGGTGACGAGCTCCCTAAGTGGCTTCAACTTCTCCAAGAAATCCGAAAGACCCGCGCTACCTTTGATACAACCGAGGTCAGTCGCTCATTTGGCCGCATAACCATCGACTACGACCAAGTGCAGACCAAGGTGAATTCCAAGTACGATCAGTGGCAGCACGAGATATTGGTCAAATTCGGAAGCCGCCTCGGTGGCCGAATGAGAGAAGTCCATGCTGAGATCGAGAAAGCCCGGAGAGATCTGGAGATGCAAAGTCTGGAAGCAACTTCAACTGCGCAAGCCGTCCAGTTCATCACCATTGTGCAATCTTGCAAGCGAAACGTTAAAGCATGGGCTCCTGAAGTTGAGACATTCCGCCAGGGACAATCGACGCTCACCCGCAACCGCTACCAGTTCCCCAATGATTGGTTAGATGTTCAGCAGGTCGACTCGCAGTGGGAAGCCCTGAATGAGCTTCTTACACGGAAGGCGAAGATTGTCCAGGACCAGACCGATGCCCTCAAGGCCAAGATCGTTGCTGAGGATAAGGTCGTGACGGAGAAGATCGCCGAGATTGCTACTCAATGGAACGAAGAGAAGCCAGTCTCGGGCACTATTGCACCAGAAGTCGCCTCCGAAACGCTTAGCTCTTTCGAAACACGCATCAACAAGCTCCAAGAAGAGTCGGAGATGGTGGGTAAGGCCAAGGAAGCTCTGGATCTCCCTGCTAGCCCGGAGTCTTCGCTGTCCATCATCCTTGAGGAAGTGCAAGACTTCAAGTCGGTTTGGGCAGCTCTGTCAACCATCTGGAGGAGCTTGAACGAACTCCGGGAGACACTATGGGGTAGCGTCCAGCCACGAAAGATTCGCGGATCGATCGATGGCCTTATCAAGATGACAAAGGAAATGCCCAGCAGAATGCGACAATATGCTGCATTTGAGCACATCCAGAACATTCTCCGCCAGCAGCTGAAGGTCAACACCATCCTGACTGATCTGAAATCAGAGGCTATCCGTGATCGCCACTGGGTGAAAATCTGGAAAGAGATCAAGCCTGGACGACGTTATTCGCCGGTGTCAATGACCCTTGGCGATGTCTGGGACTTGAACCTGATTGCCACCGAGAACATTGTTCGAGACATCATTGCTCAAGCTCAAGGAGAGATGGCTTTGGAAGAATTCCTCAAGCAGGTCAAAGATACCTGGAACAACTACTCCCTCGAGCTCGTGGCTTATCAGAACAAGTGCCGCCTGATTCGTGGCTGGGATGATCTGTTCGCCAAATGCAGTGAGAATCTAAACTCCCTTCAAGCAATGAAGCATTCGCCTTACTACAAGGAGTTCGAGGAAGAAGCCTCCTCTTGGGAGGATAAGTTGAACCGTGTCCACGTCTTGTTCGACGTCTGGATTGACGTTCAACGCCAATGGGTCTACCTTGAAGGAGTCTTCACTGGCAACGCTGACATCAAGCATCTGCTGCCCATTGAATCATCTCGCTTCCAGAACATCAACAGCGAGTTCATGGCTGTTATGAAAAAGGTCTACAAGCAGCCCATGGTTATAGATGTTCTGGGTATTGCCGGTGTCCAGAAGTCTCTTGAGCGTCTTGCCGAACTTCTGAACAAGATCCAAAAGGCCCTGGGTGAATACCTGGAGAAGGAAAGAGTTTCGTTCCCTCGATTCTACTTCGTTGGCGATGAAGATCTGTTGGAGATGATCGGTAATAGCAACGATACAATGCGTATTGCCAAACATTTCAAGAAGATGTTCGCGGGTCTCAACGGTCTTGTGATGGACGACGAAGCTGTTATCTCCGGCTTCACATCCAAGGAAGATGAGGTCGTTCGTCTCAAGAAGGAAATATCGCTTGCCAAGGTGCCTAAAATCAACGATTGGCTGGCACTTCTCGAGAATGGTATGAAGGCTACATTGGCCGAGCTTCTAGCCGAGGCCATTGAGACTTTCACGCCGGTTTTCGAGTCTGATGATATCAGCCAAACTGCCATGAACTCATTCATTAATGCCTATCCAAGTCAGATTGTTGTGCTTGCGACACAAGCTGTTTGGACTACTGCAGTCGATAAGTCTCTTGCCGATGGCGGTAAGAGCCTCCAAGCATTGTTCGACCGGGAAGTGGAAGTCCTTCGACTCCTGGCAGAAACTGTCCTTGGCGACTTGGAAGTAATTCAGAGAAAGAAATGTGAGGCCTTGATTACCGAGTTCGTCCATCAACGAGACACTATCGAGAAACTCGTCAAGGCTGAAGCCAACTCGACAACACATTACCTTTGGCTCCTGCAAATGCGATATGTCTACACTCCAGAAGGTGACTTCATCCAACGTCTTCATGTTAAGATGGCCAATGCCAAGCTGAGCTACGGCTTTGAGTATCTGGGTGTTCCTGAAAGGCTCGTTCGCACGCCCCTTACCGATCGATGCTTCCTTACCCTCACTCAAGCCCTTTGCCAGCGGCTTGGTGGTTCGCCTTATGGACCTGCTGGTACCGGCAAGACCGAGTCTGTCAAGGCCTTGGGTGTTGAACTCGGTCGATTCACGCTGGTATTCTGTTGCGACGACACCTTTGACTTCCAAGCCATGGGTCGTATCTTCTTGGGTATCTGCCAAGTAGGTGCATGGGGTTGTTTCGACGAGTTCAATCGTCTCGAGGAGCGAATTCTGTCGGCTGTCTCCCAGCAGATCCAGAACATCCAACTTGGTCTCAAGCAGGGTGTCGAGGATGACAAAGCACAGATTGAGCTGATCGGCCGCCAGCTTTGCGTAAACCAGAACACTGGTATCTTCATCACCATGAACCCTGGCTACGCTGGTCGTTCGAACTTACCCGATAACCTGAAGAAGCTGTTCCGCAGTGTGGCGATGTCCAAGCCTGACAAAGAACTCATTGCCGAAGTCATGCTCTACTCGCAGGGCTTTAACCAAGCCAAGCAGTTGTCGAAGCAGACTGTGCCCTTCTTTGATCAGTGTTCTGCGAAGCTGTCCAAGCAAGCTCATTACGATTTCGGGCTGCGTGCCCTCAAGAGTGTGCTTGTGAGCTCCGGTGGCCTCAAGCGTGCCCGTTTGATCAACAGCAACGGCGAGATTGGGTCTGAAGAGGTTGTTGAACCTGAGATCTTGGTTCAGAGCATCCGTGAAACAATTGCACCAAAGCTAGTGGCCAACGATGTCGAGATCATGATGGAAGTCGAGCATGAATGCTTCCCAGGAGTTCAATATGTTCCTGCGAACCTGGTCAAGTTGGAAGAGGCCATCCGCCGACTGGCTGCAGAGCGACACCTGGTCGTCACCGATACCTGGATGACCAAGGTGCTGCAATCGTACCAGATTCTGAATATCCATCACGGTGTCATGTTGGTTGGAAATTCTGGTACAGGAAAGTCCGCCGCCTGGAGACTTCTTCTAGATGCCCTGCAACAAGTGGAAGGCGTTGAAGGTGTCTCTCATGTCATTGATCCCAAGGTCATGTCCAAGGAGGCGCTATACGGAAATCTCGACTCTACCACTCGAGAATGGACCGACGGTCTGTTCACAAGCATCCTACGAAAGATTGTAGACAACCTCCGAGGTGAAGACTCAAAGCGTCACTGGATTGTCTTCGATGGCGATGTTGATCCTGAGTGGGTTGAGAACTTGAACAGTGTCCTCGATGATAACAAGCTACTTACACTGCCCAACGGTGAGCGTCTCAACCTTCCCTCGAACGTGCGCATCATGTTCGAGGTCGAGACTCTCAAGTATGCTACGCTCGCTACTGTCAGTCGATGCGGTATGGTGTGGTTCAGTGAGGATACTGTCTCTCCGGACATGATGGTCACGAATTACCTTGACGGCCTTCGCAGTGTTCCATTCGAGGATCTCGACGAAGATACTGCAGCTGCAGGACAGAGCCCCGCCAAGTCGCTCCAGATTCAAAGCCAGGCGGCTGATTTGCTGCACGCTTTCCTGACAACCGACAAGTTCATTCATGAAGCCCTCAAAGAAGCCGAAGGCTACAAGCACATCATGGACTTCACTGTGGCCCGTGTATTGACTACGCTCTTCTCTCTCCTGAACAAGTCGGTCCGCGATTTGATTGAGTATAATGCTCAACATATCGACTTCCCACTTGACCCTGAGCAAATCGAGGGCTACCTTTCCAAGAAGCTCCTCCTCGCCCTGGTCTGGGCTCTAACAGGTGATTGCCCCTTGCTTGATCGCAAAGCCTTTGGCGATAATGTAGGTGGCCTTGCTAGCTTTGGAAATCCTCCCCTGGATGGAAGCAGCTCCCTCATCGATTTCGATGTGTCTCTCCCCCGCGCCGAGTGGACACCATGGACGAATGAAGTACCTACCATCGAGGTCAACACGCACTCGGTCACCCAGACCGATGTTGTCATCCCCACACTCGACACAGTCCGACATGAGGATGTGCTATACTCGTGGCTTGCCGAGCATAAACCTCTGCTGCTATGCGGTCCCCCCGGCTCCGGTAAAACGATGACCTTGTTCAGCGCTCTCCGCAAGCTTCCTAACATGGAAGTTGTGGGTCTGAACTTCTCAAGTGCGACAACGCCCGATCTCCTGATCAAGACCTTTGAACAATACTGTGAATACAAGAAGACACTGAACGGTGTTATGCTGTCTCCGACTCAAATCGGCAGGTGGTTGGTTGTCTTCTGCGATGAGATCAACTTGCCTGCCCCTGATAGCTATGGTACTCAGCGAGCCATTTCCTTCCTGCGACAGATGGTTGAGCATAACGGTTTCTGGCGCACCTCCGATAAATCTTGGGTCACTCTTGACCGAATTCAGTTTGTTGGTGCCTGTAACCCTCCTACTGATGCTGGTCGTACACCACTTGCTGAAAGATTCCTCCGACATGCACCACTCATCATGGTTGATTACCCTGGTGAACTTTCTCTCAAGCAAATTTACGGAACATTCAACACGGCTATTATGAAGATCGTCCCAACGCTGCGTGGTTACTCCGAAGCGCTGACTTCGGCCATGGTGCAGTTCTATCTTGAATCGCAGCAACGCTTTACCCCCAAGATCCAACCCCATTACGTCTACAGTCCCCGTGAGTTGACAAGATGGGTCCGTGGTATCTACGAAGCAATCAAACCACTAGAGACGCTGTCCGTCGAAGGCCTTGTTCGTATCTGGGCTCATGAAGCCCTTCGCCTGTTCCAAGATCGTTTGGTGGCCGAGGACGAACGCCAGTGGACGGACAATGCTGTCCGACGTATCGCCATGGACTTCTTCCCCACTATTGATGAGCAGAAGGCTCTGGGAGGACCCATCCTGTTCTCCAACTGGCTTTCAAAGAACTATGTTCCAGTTGATCGTGAACAGCTGCGAGACTTTGTCAAGGCTCGTCTCAAGACGTTCTGCGAAGAGGAGATTGACGTGCCGCTCATCTTGTTCAACGATGTGCTGGACCATGTTCTGCGAATCGATCGAGTCTTCCGCCAACCGCAAGGACATTTGATCCTTATCGGTGTCAGTGGTAGTGGTAAAACGACACTTGCCAGATTTGTTGCGTGGATGAATGGTCTGAAGGTTTTCCAAATCAAGGTCCACGGCAAATACTCGGGCGAAGACTTCGATGACGACCTTCGAGATGTTCTCCGTCGTTGTGGCTGTAAGGGAGAGAAGATATGCTTCATCATGGACGAGGCGAACGTCTTGGACTCCGGATTCCTCGAAAGGATGAACACCCTGCTTGCCAACGCTGAAGTGCCCGGTCTCTTTGAAGGTGACGATCTTGCAGCGCTGATGACAGCCTGTAAGGAAGGCGCGCAACGTCAAGGCCTCCTCCTTGACTCCCAAGAGGAGTTGTATAAGTGGTTCACGGGCCAAATTGTTAAGAACCTGCACGTCGTCTTCACCATGAATCCTCCGGAAGGTGGTCTCGGCTCGAAGGCCGCCACAAGTCCAGCCTTGTTCAACCGTTGCGTGCTCAACTGGATGGGTGATTGGTCCGACCAAGCCTTGTTCCAGGTTGCTAGCGAACTGACAAACTCAGTCGACCTTGACAAGCCAAACTGGGTTGCGCCGGATAGCATTCCCGTTGCATACAGAGGTCTGACCCTCCCACCCTCGCATAGAGATGCTGTGATCAACGCCATGGTGTTCATTCACCACTCTCTCCACCGCTTCAACGCCAAGCTTCTCCAGCAGCAAGGAAAGCTTACTTTCCTCACTCCACGCCACTTCTTGGACTTTGTGGCCCAATATGTGAGACTCTATAACGAGAAGCGCGAAGACCTCGAGGAGCAGCAACGCCATCTCAACGTTGGTCTTGACAAGCTGAGAGATACAGTTGACAAAGTCCGTGATCTGCGTGTCAGCTTGGCAGAAAAGAAGACTCAGCTTGAACTGAAAGACGCCGAGGCCAACGAAAAGCTGCAGCGCATGGTTGCTGACCAGCGAGAGGCCGAACAGCGGAAGAGCACATCGCTCGAGATCCAAGCAGCGCTCGAGATTCAAGAGTCCGAGGTAGCCAAGCGCAAGGAGGTTGTCTTGAACGACTTGGCAAAGGCCGAGCCGGCCGTCGAGGAGGCCAAGGCAAGTGTCAGCAACATCAAGAGGCAGCACTTGACAGAAGTCCGTTCCATGGGTTCGCCTCCCAAGGGCGTCCGAAGTGCCATGTTCGCTGTTTGCGCGTTGCTTGGGCATAAGGTCCCTGACTGGAAGGCTGTTCAGTCCGTCATTCGTCGTGATGATTTCATCGCGAGCATTGTCAACTTTAATAACGAGAAGATGATGACCAAGCCACTTCGAACCATGATGCGGAGTACATACCTGGACGACGATGACTTCACTTTCGAGAAAGTAAACCGTGCCAGTAAGGCCTGTGGTCCTCTGGTCCAGTGGGTGGAGGCCCAAGTCAATTTCTCCGAGATCTTGGATCGTGTTGGACCTCTGCGAGACGAAGTCGACCAGCTCGAGGACCAGGCTTTGCAGACCAAGGCCGAAGCCAAGGCTGTCGAGAACACCATCACCAGCTTAGAGGACAGCATTGCCACTTACAAGACTGAATATGCTGCTCTCATTAGCGAAACACAAGCTATCAAAGCTGAGATGTCCCGCGTCCAGTTCAAGGTCGACCGCAGTGTCCGCCTCCTGGACAGTCTTTCGTCCGAAAGAGTTCGATGGGAAGATGGAAGCAAATCGTTCGAGACCCAGATCAGTACATTGGTTGGCGATGTCCTGGTCGCCGCCGCCTTCCTCGCCTACAGCGGTCTTTATGACCAGACCTTCCGAAAATCCATGATGGATGATTGGGTGCACCAACTCTCCTTATCTGGTGTCCACTACAAGCAACACAATCCTGTCACGGAGTATTTGTCAACGGCTGATGAGCGACTGAGCTGGCAGGAGAACAGCCTGCCAGTCGACGATCTGTGTACCGAGAACGCCATTGTCCTGAAACGCTTCAACAGATACCCATTGATCATCGATCCTTCCGGCAGAGTGGTCGAGTTCCTCCAAAAGGAGTGCAAGGACCGCCGGCTTACCGTCACGAGCTTCTTGGATGATTCGTTCACTAAGCAGCTCGAAAGTTCGCTTCGTTTCGGAAACCCTATCCTCATCCAGGATGCAGAGCACTTGGATCCTATCCTGAACGCTGTCTTAAACAAGGAGTATCAGAAGACGGGCGGACGTGTGCTCATTCAACTTGGTAAACAGCAGATTGATTTCTCGCCAGCATTCAAGATCTATCTGTCCACGCGAGACCCATCGGCCCAGTTCCCGCCAGATATTTGCAGTCGGACGACCTTTGTCAACTTCACGGTCACCCAGAGCAGTCTGCAGACCCAGTCGCTTAACGAAGTGCTGAAGTCGGAACGGCCTGATGTGGATGAGCGACGCTCCAATCTCATCAAGCTCCAGGGTGAATTCAAGGTCCATTTGCGACAGCTCGAGAAGCGACTTTTGCAAGCGCTCAATGAGTCGCGTGGAAACATCCTCGATGACGACAATGTCATCGAGACACTGGAGACTCTGAAGACGGAAGCAGGTGAGATCACAGCCAAGATGAGCAATACCGAAGGTGTTATGGCAGAAGTTGAGCAAATCACGCTCAAGTACAACAGCATTGCCCGCTCGTGCAGTGCTATCTTCGCCGTCCTGGAGCAGCTACACTATCTCAACCACTTTTACCAGTTCTCCTTGCAATTCTTCTTGGACATTTTCCACTCGGTCCTGCATGGCAACAAGAACCTCGCCAGCGAAACTGATCATGACACCCGCCGCGACATCATCATCAAGGATCTCTTCGTGACTGCCTTCAAGAGAACCGCTTTGGGACTGGTACAGAAGGACCGCATCACTTTGGCCATGCTCTTGGCTCAAGCAGCACCGTACCCAATGGACAAGAGTCTGCTCGACACTATTCTCGATGAACGGATTGAAGGAAAGGACCTCTCTACCGACAAGGACGCCAAGGATGAGGCATTCGCCCGAGCCTCCCGCATGAACGTACTGAAAGAGAAATTGGACCAGGTGCCTTCCGAAGAATGGGACAAGTTCCTGAACGAGGAGCTGGCCGAGAAGTTTGTGCCCAAGATCTGGGATGACAGCACTGCGCCTCACGATCAATACCTCCTTTCCCTACTTCTTATCAAGCTGTTCCGCCTCGATCGCTTCGTGCCCACAGCCGAGCGTTTTGTGGCATCCGTGTTTGGCGACGACATTTTCGACATTGTCGAGGATTTGAAGCAGACCGTGGATGAGGTCTCAACAACGCACCCAATTTCCCTTGTGTGCAGTCCTGGTTTCGATGCCAGCTACAAGGTTGATAATCTCGTCGAGCGGATGCGCACCCGCTGCACCAACATTGCCATGGGTTCCAACGAGGGTCTCGCCAGCGCTGACAAGGCCATCAACAATGCCGCCCAGGTGGGCAACTGGGTTCTCATCAAGAACGTACATCTCGCGCCCACATGGCTACAGTCTCTCGAGAAGCGAATGGAGTCGCTCAACCCACACTCCGACTTTAGACTATTCTTGTCCATGGAGTCCAGTCCCAAGATTCCTGTCAACTTACTACGGGCTTCTCGTGTCCTGATGTACGAACAGCCTGCCGGTGTGAGGGCCAACATGAAGGATTCGATGACTTCCCTCTCCATCCGAGCTAGCAAAGCGCCAGTCGAGAGGACGAGACTGTATTTGCTTCTCTCGTTCCTCCACGCTGTTATTCAGGAAAGACTGCGCTATGCGCCCAACCTTGGATGGAAGAGCTTCTGGGAGTTCAATGACGCCGATGTAAGTTTCCATCCCCGCCTATTCCCATTCTCTATTACCTAGAAAACCTTCTAACCAGCTTGATACAGTACGAATGCTCTGCCTTTGTCGTGGACACATGGGTCGAGTTCGTCGCGCAGAACCGCACGAACATTGCGCCGCAGAATATCCCCTGGGACATGATCCGGTACCTGGTCCGCGAGACGTACGGCGGTAAGATTGACGACGAGGGCGACTTCCGCGGCCTCACGGAGCTCGTCGACGCCGTCCTGCAGCCGGCCGCGTTCGACATCGGCCACAAGCTCGTCGAGGGCTCCGAGACGGACGGCGGCGTCGGCCTCGAGGTGCCCAGCGGCACCACCCTGCAGGACTTCATGGGCTGGATCCAGAAGCTGCCCGAGCGCGAGCCCCCGACCTACCTGGGTCTGCCGGCCAACGCCGAGAAGCTCCTGCTCGTTGGTCTTGGCAAGAGCCTGATCAAGAACCTGAAGAAGGTGGGAGAACTGCTGGACGAGGGTGAGCAGTTGGTAGCCGATGCTTAAGTACAAGGTGGTATGAGGAGTATGTCTGTTCTTAAAGACCTTGAGTTCTTATTGTACGATACAGGACTTGGCGCCTGTAAGGGGGAATAGATGGGTGGAAAAGGAGAAAGAGGAAAGACCGGAGCGGGCATAGACCTTGATCGAACATGGTGGTTTTCTCATTGATGGCAAGTTTTCATACAGACTGGACAGGGGCGGCGTGCCAATCCTCTTTTTGTTGCACTGATACCCCAGGCTGTCACATTTCATGTACTACTTTCCTTTTCGTCAAGACTGTATATTTCTATAGATTTTATACATAAATTGAGACTTGAAAGCATTCTTTTCTTCGTTTTAAAAGCATGACTTTTATTTTACTTGTTTTGATTGCTACATACGGATGTATCTATCTATTTAGATGTAACTCCCATCCTCAAACCTCAATCTTTCGACCCTTGCGGTCAACCCTCTCGTCTCTGGGATCGAAACCTCCGTTGCCCCAAGTGGCCCACTCCGGCGTGGCCTCGCCCATGTACTCCTCGGGCGTCCAGTCGCCGTCGGCGCCGCGCTCCTCGAGGAGCTCGAAGAATTTCTGGTAATCGATGCGTGTGTGCCACTTGCCGTCGACGCGGAAGCGGCCGCTGGCGAGGAGGACGCAACAGCTGTGGGCATGCTCGGCGGCGATGCCGTAATCGAGGCCACGCTCCTTGAGCTTGCGGTCGAGGGCCTCGACGAAGTCAGTTACCTCGTTGTAGAAAGGGACGTTGGCCATGCTGAGCCCCGCGCCGGCGCTGCTCGAGGTGCCGCAGTAGGTGACGCCCTTGATCTCGACGAAGCAGGGGAGGCCCTTTTCGACGAGATCGGCGTAGCCCTCGACCTCATCGTCGACGTTGAAGCCCTTGACGAGGGTGAGGCGGAAGACGGTGCGCTGCTTGAAGCGTTTCTCGCGCAGGATGTCGAGACAGCGTTGGAAGCGCTCCCAGAAGTCGCGGTGCAGCGGCCGGTCGATCTTGCGGAGCGACTCCTTGTTGCTCGCGTCAATGGACACGTACAGCTGCGTGACGGCCTTGAGGGCAGCCAGCTGATCCGGATGCTGGGCGTTGCAGACCAAGAAAGAGGAGATGCGCTCAGCGTGCAACATGCCCAAGAATTCGTTGATGTGCGGGTAGAAAATGGGCTCTCCGACAAGACTGAGAGCACAGTGACGAATGCGCATCGCCTCAGCAAACCGTTCAGATCTTACTCCGGGAACGCCACGCATCATCTTGATCTTTTTGTAGTGCCCGGCCTTGACGCCGTCGAAGATCAACTCCGGGGGGTCCACCACCCATCGCCAGGTTGTGCCGACTGGGTTCGTACCGTGACGCCAGCAGAACACGCACTTATTCGAGCAAGACAGGGAGGGTGTGGTCTCCATGCACTGATGCGATGCAATACCGTAGAAAGAGAATTTGTAGCAAGAGCCCCGACCACGCAGGGCGCTCTTGGTCCATCGACAGATCTTGACCCCTGAATGGCTTCCAACAATAGAGTAGCCCTGCTTCGTGAGTGAAGCGTATGTCGGCGAACCCTTGGGTACCATTTCCTTCACAGTTTGCATCGGCTTCTTTGTTGCCTTTCCATACGTTGTGAAATCAACAGCGATGGGCGCTTTTCCAGAGGGTCCGTCCTGGCCAGAAGATTTCATGATTCTGCCCAAGTCTTCAACATCTTCCAGGTTAGAAGATGATTTACTTAGCTTTTTAGGTTCCTTAGCTTCGTCCTCAAATAAGACTTCGCCATCGTCTTCCGAGGCGTACTCGTCATCGCTTTCGACAGCATCACCACTACCGGGGACGCCTTCGCCCAGGGAACCGGTGCTCGCCAGCGTATTGAGGACATCACGGATGCCCTCGGTCCATTCTACCAGGCGTTCTGTCAAGTCACGTTTGGGGTCTGCCATGCCGAGTGGGAAGGCTCTCTTGCGGCTCGTGAGCTTAGCCATCCACTTGTCGAGCTCCTTGGCCTGGAAACAATAGCCCTCGTCCTCGGTCGGCCATCCCTCTCGATCGCCGATGCCGAATACAGCGTAACCTAGCAGTCCTGACAGGGGGGCAGTATCAATCCGGAAGTCGTTGTGGGTCTCCTTGAGATGCTCCAAGAAAGTGTCGTTGATGGTGTCAATGTTGTAGCTTGGTACGAGCATAAGGTACAGGTAATCCACAGGCGTCTCGGAATCCTTGGGTGGGCTCAGAAAGTACTCATCATAATCAATGTCGGCCAAGTCCAAGATGCGACAAGGCAAGATCGATGGCTCGTCTTCTGCGCCCTGGCTTTTCGTGGGAGAATCGATCTTTTCCACCAAGCCCTTGGTAAGTCTCTCGGTGCTCCCTGTCAGGGAGGAGAAGAACAGAAGTGGCTGGATGGGCCGCTTCTCTTGGGGCTCTGCGACAAGGGGCTTGGAGTCTGCTTTGCGCACCTCGCCCTTGATGCGCCGGGGACCATTGGGAGGCGATGCCTTGGGTACTGGAGCGGGTGCAGGTACAGGTTTCTTCTCAGTCAAAGGCTCGACCGGGACAGAAGACGGCTCGTCGTATATCTTGCGAAAGGCCACTGAAACTTCCCTCTCCTGGGTGAGGAGCATATAGACCCATACGGAGAATAGGATGCCAAATACAGTCAAAAGAATGGGCGTCCTGTGGGCGTGCCACAGGTCGATAGCGTCTATGGCTGTCGGTTAGCGAGAATAACTCATCAAGCAATTAGGAATTGACTTACGCGCGACTGGGCCAATGGCCTCCAGCCGGCTTGTCCACCCCTCGTAGGCTGCCATCTTACTGAAAAGTTGGTATCCGGGGTTGACAATTTGGTGTATTGATTGAACTTTTTGGAGGGGTGGCGGGGCAATCTTTGATAGTGCCGGTGATGTAAATTACTGGGGCTCCATATAAAAAGCTGGCGCTTAGTCACTCAGCTTGACTGTTATCCGATAGCCATCTCGTCGCAATTCATGGCAAGCTTAGGTACCTTATATAACGTACAGTGCCCCTTAAACGTGCTCTCCAGGCTACTAGGCATACGGTGTTTCAAATAGTATGGTCATACATCAATATAGTCCCTTGATCACTGGTCAGAGGAGAAGCTACATGCGCTTCAAGCCAAAAGATCATGACGCTTCTTGGAAAGCAGCACTACAAGCCAACCCTCAGCCAACAAACATCATGTGTTGCCAACTCAAGTCACAGATACGCAGCATGGGCTCAAGAGAATAAATGATGGTTCTCATACTTCGTTATTTGTCTATGCCAGCCAACACCAACATTAAACAGTCCAATATACAAGAGTGCCCCAGAACCGAGATTCTAGGGCATGGCGCCCTGCCATATATTATATCGTACAGTTTGACCGAGTCGCCTGAGATGTCGTGTCGTGCCGAGTCGGCTTTCTACCTGACCCGCTAGCGACGACTCCCTTAAACCAGAGTAGGGTGGTGCGTGGATTCATGGAGTTTGCCCCATGTCAACTTGATAGATGGTAAACTGACACACTTAGTCCAGACCAGGGTGAGGAGGCATCTCGGACGAGCTGGCACCACTGCCTTCGAGGTCAAGGTTCTTGTCGTATGCAATCATTTCGGCCAAGACATCTAATATCCTCTGCATCGCCGAAGCGCATTAGCCGTAGTCCACCGGGTCATATCGAGAGGGGTTAGGTATAGCACTTACCTTGTCGACGGTCTTATCGTAGATGCTGATGAGGTCGCCCGGGGTGGGGTAGACCTTCAGAGCCTGGTAGAAGGACAGAGCCGACTCCAGCGTTTTTGAGGCTGTGGCACCATGTGTTAGCCAGTGTGCAATGCGAGAGCATAGGCGCCGAGGTGGGGTTGAATGGGCGACTCACGGTCTTGGGCAAGGATCTCGCCCTCCTGGACGTGCTCCATGAAGTAACCCTCGCGCTCATTGACGCCCGAGGGGAAGCCCTCCTCGAGGGCGCGGTCGACGGCGCTGTGGACCTCCTTGCTCTTGGCCTTGTTGGAGAGCACGGCCTCCTCTTTTTCGGCGCGCTGTTGTCGGCGTTCTTGACGGCGCAGCTCGCGGCGGAAGTCAGGAGATTTCCGGCGCTGTTGGTCGAAGTAGATGGCGTAGGCTAGATGGGTACCGGTGAGCATGGGCTACCACAGAAGGGTGTCTGTCGGGGCTGGGGTGAGAAGCAGCAGATCTTGACGCCGCACGGTGACGTACCCAAAAGACCGGTGGCTACCGTCGCAACGGATACGGTGGCAATTGTCGAGGTCTGAACCATATTTGCAGATTTCGGCAAGATGGACTATTGGAGATGGAGAGATATAGTGGGCGACGGAGCAGCAGACAGTGCAGCAGGTCGGGGGGCAGATGGGGGAAGGGCGGGTGTGTAAAAATGTTACGGTTTTGGGGGGATCATTGGAAGCTTTTTTTCTCGGTCGGTAGGAGCTCGATTTCTTTCAACAACAAGCACAGCACGTCAATGGCTGCTACAGATTGGGTTTTTCTGGGTCTGTCGCTGGGCTGGCCAACCGTCAATCAACTCAACTCAACCTTGGCTTAGTACGTAGCACACCTAGGTAGGTAGGTAGACACCTAGGTAGACACCTAGGCAATGGGCAAGCACCACCACCACCACCACCACCTAACCTTAGGTATTGAATGTACTGATCTATCCCTGCCGCCGGGGCTAAAGTACAGTAGCGTTCCAGGTTCATCGGCTCTCTAACCGCGACTAAGTCCGAGTGGTAAGGTAAGCCTTTAGCGGTACTGCTACTTTGGCGAAAGGCCATTTACGCTTCTCGTTAGGTCTATGCGTGAGGTATCAATGTGTACACCTCCTCTTTGACTACAAGCAATCAATTGTTGGCTGGTCCCAATAGCGAGGGTCATCGTCTGTAAAGTACAGTAATTGCAACGACAACTAATACAAACCAGAGTGTTTCGCAGCACTATCCTCGATTGTCCCACTGCCCACCGCAAACCCACGACAATGAGAGTGCATTGAACCAAACAGTGACAACGCGTACAATAGCCATTCATCAACAGGCAGCACAATTGGCAAACAGTCGAGTCGGCGCAACTCTAAACCACCACAGCCCGACAGCCATCACGGCACGACAGACATACAGTTACAACAGACACGTACGCCAACATGTCGGAGAATAAGATTTCCCTACGAAGTGGCGGCAAGCGGAAAGGGCGTCCGACTATCAGCGCACCCAGGCAGATTTCTGGTCCTATTCCCAACGATGGCATCGATGTACCACGCAGCTCAGGGGGGCGTCCTTTTCCTGTCGGCGCACCTCCGCCGCAGCCTCCAGCAGCACAACCACGGCCGCGACCTCCGCCTGCTGCCGGCGGCAAGACAAATGACCTAGTGAAGCGTCGCTACTCGACACGATTCAACAACATCCCCAGTGATTTCGATGCGACCGCTCCACCCGTACCGTCGATGCCCAGCTTCGACCCCTCGAGATATGACCAACCCAAAGAACGCCGACCTCCGCCATCTAGGGGAGCCGAAGGTGGCCCGCGTCCTCCTGGGCCACCTCCCATCGACATGCGAGCTCTGAGGGATCCCGGGTTGGCTGCAGATCAATATGTTGCCAATATTCTGAGCGAGGCCACCGAAGACGAGATCAGAGACTACGAGGATGCCTTACGGAAGCTTAAGAGCCGGGCGTCTACCGATCTGCAGCAGAACGTCTACCAGAACCGCACACAGTTCATCAAAATCAGCAAGGAGGCCGAGAAGCTTAAGGCCGAGATGCGTTCATTGCGAAACTTGATTACCGAGCTCAAGACCAACACCACGGCACTGAGAGCTGCCTCCGCTAATCGCGAACCTGCCCTCAGTGGCGAGTTTAGCACTGGCTTGAGCAAGCGTGACAAGCGAAGTTCGGTTGCTGACCGAACTGCTTTGTGGAACTCTCAGATGCAGGCCCTGTACAAGAACGTTGAAGGCTCGCAGAAATTCCTTCCCAACTCGATGGGTCGGCACGTAGTCCAAAACGCAGGGTTCTGGATCGAACTGGATAATGCAACATACAAGTCCAGGCGTTCTATGCAAATCTTTCTGCTCAATGACCATCTACTCATCGCGTCCAGGAAGAAGAGGAAGATGGACGCACCAGGCGACAACCGCGCGCCCGTGACCAAGCTGGTTGCGGATCGATGCTGGCCTCTCCTGGATATTGAGGTTGTGGACATGGCCGGCACCAGCGATAACTCTAGTAGCAGAACCAAGCTGGCGGATGCTGTCATGGTCCGTGGAGTCGGCCAGGAGTCATTCATCTACAGGACGGAGAAGCCCGAGGACACGGAAAAGTCTACGCTTATGTTGAATATCCGCAAGGCAGTCGAGGAGCTGCGTAAGGGACTACAGTCGGAAATGGAGGCCAACAACAAGGCCAAAGAGACCATCAACTATTTTGCATCTCGAGATCCTGGTCTGCTCCAGAAGACAGAACTGCTCCAAACGCTTTCTGACATCAAGGACATGCTCATTGAAGTAGACGGCCGACAGCAGAATCTGCGTTGGGTGGAAAGCCAGATGGATGAGCTGGATATCGATATTGCTCTGCAGCGCATCGAGTTAGCGGTCGAGAAGGTCGAGAAACTCAAGGGCCTGGCACGCGGCCTGAAGAACAACGCAATTGCACAGGACTTTATCAACTTCAAAGTGGAGGAGCGATGTACCAAGCTTGCTGGCTTGATCACACGAGATCTTGTCGACAATCACTCGGAGCAGTCCAAGACCAAACGCAACGCTACATGGCTGGCACGGCTTGGATCCGAAGACCGAGCCCGGGAGGCCTATCTCGAAGCCAGGGGCGAACTTATTAAGAAGAGGTCGAGGTAAGAGCGCGCACTTAGTACTATGGGCAGGCGGCATCAAGTTTACTGACACTTATTCCAGGCAATGCATTTTCCAAGGCGATCTCCACCTCTACATTTGGCAGTTGTCATTTGTTTATTTCAGCATCATCCGCAACACGGTGGCGTGCTTCCAGGGCTGCTTCCCGCAGACCATGATGAGCGCATGTGTCAAGTGGGCGAAAGAAGCAGTGGAGGCGTTCAATGTTATCCTCGCCAGACAGTTGAGCAGTACGGAGAAGGGCGGCAAAGTGTGGAACGACTGCATGGAAAGGGCCAAGGCGCATGCCGAGATGCTCGCCGAGGTTCAATTGGACTTCCGGGAGTTGGTGGGTAGGGAAGTGGCGGATTCAACGGCCAAGAACGGAGATGGACCGGTCGGCTTGGGGCTTGGATCCCCTAAGTAGTGGCGATGGCCGGTAAGAAGAGCTTGAGCGCGAGAAGCTGCGATGACGATTCGACGAGATCATGTGTCGGGGGGTTCTGAGCGTAGCTGTTTGGAAGTGCGGCCTCCTGAGGAAGGGGATAAGTAGTCCCTGTTGTTTTTTATTGCAGAGTGCCTATTCACACAGCCAATTTCGAAGAGGGGGGGTTCGTATATGCATTCACAGTTGAGTAAGAAGCCGCAGTAGATATATATTCACATTCATCTCAATTCGTGACCATGGACTAGGACTCCTCCAGTGCTCTGCACAGCTCAACCTCCAGTTGTATGCTTGGCAGCGATAGCAGACGGCTGGACGTGGATGAGAGATGATAGCTTAGCTGTATTTGAGCCGCACGTGAAGTGGGCCCCCAGATGGAGACGACTTGACCTAACCAGGCTGCCAGGCCTCCAAGTCAGGCCAGGCAAAGTTACCTTGAACAGACAGACATGGACAAAGGGCGATGGATGCTAATGTTGGTTGGAGTAGTGCCATGGAAAGAAAACAAACACGTCTGTTTCGGTGCTGCTTTTCGCATTTTATCAAGTCGATCCGGTTATCGTCCGAATTGAATTGCGCCTTTCCGTGTTACTTACTGACCTACAGTACTACAGTGGCCCTCGTTAGGTTAGCTGCTAGGTTACTGGCGGGTGTTTTAGTGTGCATGTGCTGTAGTAGCTCAGTAGGTGCTACTGCTAGGAGCAGCAGGAGGTGGTAATGTAATAACATTGCCCCGCTGCGCTGCCCGCCTGCCCGCCCTCGACTTGTCCAACTCGCAACCTGTTGCAGCAGAGAAGCGAACGGGCACATCTCATCAATCAATCCAGTCCAGAAATCAGTCAAAGGGTCGACGTGCGACGTGCTGCCCCCTGCTCCGGCCCAACGAACGTCATTTAGGTGACTACTCTGTTTTTCCCCCTTGTCCCCTGCCGGGCCAGCACTCCAACCATCCATCCATCCCACCTACCACTTCCACTACCACACATATTGATACTTGACGCCCCACGACCGCCCGAATCGCCAACAACCACCCGAAACGAGCGACCGCTGTTTTCTGTTTTCCGTTTTCCTCAACCTGCCCGGACGGCCCAAAATCGACCCCTTCAACATTCCGTGATACAAAGAGCACAACCGACTACCACCGCCAGCTTATTTTCTCAAACATGGATACCAACATGGAGGACGCCCAATTGGCGCCGCCCATGCCCGCATCTGAGCCTGCCACTATCCCCACTCTCGACGGCTGGATCGAGAGCCTGATGAGCTGCAAGCAGTTGGCCGAAGCCGATGTCCAGAGACTATGCGAGAAGGTGAGTCGCCGCAACCATCGCCGCAACCAAAAAAAACCACCCCTCCCGACCGATGATCCATGCCCGGCTGCTAACATGATTGACTTGATGCCCAGGCGCGAGAAGTTTTGCAGGATGAATCCAACGTACAGCCAGTAGTATGTCCCTCGTCTCGTACCGCTACCCCCCGTGGACCTCAGAGTGCTTCAGGTTTCTAACGCTGGCCCGCCTCCAATTTTTAGAAATGCCCAGTGACGGTGTGCGGTGATATCCACGGTCAGTTCCATGACCTGATGGAGCTGTTCAAGATCGGTGGCCCCAACCCGGACACCAACTACCTTTTCATGGGAGACTACGTCGATCGTGGCTACTACTCGGTCGAGACCGTCACCCTGCTCGTCGCCCTTAAAATCCGATACCCGCAGCGCATCACCATCCTGCGCGGTAACCACGAGTCGCGTCAGATCACCCAAGTCTACGGCTTCTACGACGAGTGCCTGCGGAAATACGGCAACGCCAACGTCTGGAAGTTCTTCACCGATCTCTTTGACTACCTGCCTTTGACCGCCCTGATTGACAACCAGATCTTCTGTCTGCACGGCGGCCTCTCGCCTAGCATCGACACGCTGGACAACATCCGCGCCCTCGACCGCATCCAGGAAGTGCCTCACGAGGGACCCATGTGCGACCTGCTGTGGTCTGACCCCGATGACCGCTGCGGTTGGGGAATCTCCCCCCGTGGTGCCGGATACACCTTTGGCCAGGATATTTCCGAGGCCTTCAACCACAACAACGGCTTGACGCTCATTGCCAGAGCCCATCAGCTGGTCATGGAGGGCTACAACTGGTCTCAAGACAGGAATGTTGTCACCATATTCTCAGGTAAGCCTTCGGATCCCAAACCCTTTCTACCACATATCAAAGATCTAACTCTCGAAACTAGCACCCAACTACTGCTACCGATGTGGTAACCAAGCCGCTATCATGGAGATAGATGAGCACCTGAAATACACATTGTACGTTTTCAACCTATCAAAAATTTCCTAGAAGAGAAAGACGGATCTAACTCTGACTGAACTATAGCCTGCAATTCGATCCTTGCCCACGAGCCGGCGAGCCCATGGTTTCTAGACGTAAGTCTCCCCTCCCCCGAGTAAAATCCGTCTCGTTTCCACCTAGCGAGGTGTCCCCTTAGGCTTTAACTCGTTAAACCAACGTTGCGATAATTCCATCTGCTAATATGGCTTTAGGCACACCTGATTACTTCTTGTAATCGATCCGTAATCAGACCAACCCTATGGCAGTTGTCACAGTGATTAGATCTAGAGTTTCTTGGGAACCCCTGACTGCCAAGTCTGTAGCCGCAATTATGACTTTTTTTGCGGGACACGGGCGCCCGAAGGTGAAAAGTGAACGAAAAACCTGATAGGAGGGCGAGACGAAAGTGGTTGCGATGCGAGCTGCCGTATTCTACCCACACACTGTACGATTACACGCAAGCAATGAGAAAGTTTTGAAGTGTATTTCGGGTCTACATTTGCAGCAGAAGAGCTCGCCCTGACCGTGTGCTACTTTTTTGCTTGCCTTGTTCGTTCGGTGACTCGTGGGGGGCGTGGCTGGACGCTGTTCATATCATGTATTCGCAGACTGGCCCTTGGGTGACCGCTGAAGATACTGCTGTTACTACATCACTAGATAAATCTGATTATAGATTTCTCCCTTTGCTTTCTTGGTTCACCTCGTACGCTTTTTAACGCTTTTTAAAAAATCCTGTGATAGCCTCATGGTCATTTTGGTCTTCGACTGATGAGAAAACATTATGCTATATAGTGATGGCTTATATACATATGGTGTTGCATTCACCAAGTAGTACCTTTAACTGCCTCCTCCCAGGCCTACCTATTCTAACCACTCACTTTACAAGACTTATCTCTTCTATTCCCTCATGTAGTAGTTCTATCATGTATTCCGTTCACTCTTCATCAATTCTTTCCCTCCCTACCTATATCTATCTATAGCACTCTACCTAAGGCCAGCCAGCCGGACTCCTCTCACCCATGAAACCACCACTCAGGCATGTCTTCGATCCAGCGGTATCTCCAAATGAGACCTGACTAATCCAAGCAGAATATCCAACCGGAAGTCCCCTAAGTTCATCTCCACTTCTGCCCTGATGATGTCCTCCAACTCCCTATCCCTCTCCCATCTCTCTCCATTTCCCATCTCACCATCCTTTGGTGTTCGGTACGCATGCGTGACCTGGGCAGCACACCACTTTCGTGATCAGGTGTGTATTTGATCGTACATGATTAAAAAAGAAGTAAACATAGAAAAGAAGAAAATTTTGACATAGGAAAATAAATGCGTTAGTGAGAAGAAGATCATTGGTGCCACACAGCAATGGGGCGCCGCCGACTGAGACCTCGGGACGGCCAGAAGTAGAGAAAAAGCAAGACAGAAAAAAGGGTCTAACACCGATAGACCCAAGACATCATTCAATTAGTAAATCTTGCTGTAGTTGTCGCTCTTGTTATTGTTATTAGTGTTGTTGTTGTTCTTGCAGATGTGGTTGCTGTGGGTAATGATATGAATGCACACTGGCGCTGCTCCTCCTGCGTGACCGAGCCGTCCGCATACTGCCCATGCGGTCCAGGCTGATGCTCCGCTTGCGCTCATGGTCGCGGCCGGTAATGGAGCGCGAACTTGGGGGCCGGGAGCTGCGACGACTACGGCGGCCGTTGTCGTCGATTTCTTCGCTTTCGCCGCTGTGGCTGTGGAAGCTGTTCTGTATTGAGTGGAAGGTCTCGCTCCGCATGTCGTCCGGGTCATCTCCTGTCCTCGATGAAATCCGTCGGGATTGGTCGACAAAGGCGGGAGAGGGGCGGCGGATGACGGAGGGCGCGTTGTGGCTGCTGCTGAAGGTGCCGACGCCAGAGGTCGGCCGGCTGTAGTTGTAGTAGCTGAAGCCGCTTCCTGTAGGCTGGGGAGGACCTCCTGACCCAGGTAGAGAGTACCGGCGGCTGTCCCTCCAGGTTTCGGGCGCTTCTAGAGCGTTGTCGGTACCAGTGGTGCGTAGAGAGTTGCATCGGGGTGTCGCATTACCCGGTACTTTCATGAAGAAACTGTTCGGTGGCCGTCCGTCAAACCCTGAGTTGGTCCTGCTTGCAGGCTGGCTTCTAACATGGCTACCAGACCGGCTGCCCGAACGACTACCATTGTGGCTTGGGCCTGCACTCCTGGGTTGCCGATCTGGATAGCCACCCGAGTAACTTCCAGTGCGGCCGCTTGAGCGACTTCCAGAACGAGGTCGATTTTGACTTGCGTTGTAGCTGCTAGAATGGCTTGGGCTGTGGCTGTGGGAAGCACTCCCAGCAGGTATGGATCGAATGTGGGCAGTAGTGGCAGTGCCAATGATTCCCACAGAGTTTCGTTTAGGGAATGTGGGTGAGGCAAGAGAACTAGTCATGCTTTCGTTGAGACTCTGTCGCTTGATCCGACGGCGGCTCGAACCCGCCATGCTATGCGCTCCTTGCCAACCAGATCCGGAATTATACTCGCCGCCAGAATCGCTCTGTTCGGCGTCGGCGTAGGCTTGGTAGCCCCATTGCGATAGCCTGGACTTGTTTCTACCGGTTGACCCAATCTTGTCCAGCATGTCGTCAAGGGTGCCATGGATATCACCGCCAACTGAGCCAACTTCGGTATCGCCCCCGAAAACACTGCTGTGGTAGGCGCTCCCGCCACTGCTGTTCCCTCTGAAATGGTCTGAATGGGTGAACATCGGCGTCGTCATTAGGTTCACGTTATCATTGTCTCCATACATGGTTGATGGTAACCTGGGCAACGATTTGATAGGCCCGAAGAACGGAGGTGGCGGATCAGCGCTGTCGTCTTCAAAGCCTCGCAACGTAACTTCACTCCGTGGTCTTGTAGAAGCCGCCACCGCCTTTGGCTTTTTGAGCGAGAGTGCCGACTTGGAGAAGTTCAGAGACGAAATGTACGGTGTTCCGTTGCCTCCACCAGTGAGTCGCTTCTCGTCCATGTAAGAGCCTGGGCCCTTTGCACCATCGGGGATGTGGAAGCGTCGGTGGAAAGCGAAGATCATGTACGTGTAAGTAACGATGAGATCCACAACGTAGTTGAAGCAGTAATAAGGAGCCCTGCCATGGTACCAAGCAGGATCATTCAGAGGGCGTGAGGCATAGTTGGTGCTCACACGGAACCATGCGCCCAGAGAGAGCAGAGTGGATGTAAAAAGTACCAAGACCATCTTGCCAGCCCAACTGCCTTCTCCAAATTTCTCTTTCTGAAACCGCTTCGGAATAATGGCAGCGGCGATCAGCACCGGGATCGGTACAAAAGCCAAGGTGGCGAGAAAAGTAGCCGCGAAGAGCTGCGCAATGCGGTCGCTCGCGATGACGCTGGCGTCTAGCGTATAGAATGACTGAACCGTAACAGCGATGACCATTAGGATAGAAGCAACCACTCCGCCAACGAGGAAGCGAAATATGAGTCGTGCCGGTGTCGACCATCCGAATTTGGGGTGGAATCCTCGCACGATCCGTTGTGTGAAGTATAGATTGACAATAAAAGCGATGACAGTGCCAGCCATGGTGAGAATGTTAGCTGCCATGGCGATCTGAACATTTCGAGAGTTCGAGGCCCATACAATGCGCATTAGTAGCGCTATCGCTCGTATGAGACTGAATGCAAACATCATGGCCGAAAAGACAAACAAGTGCCCGCGCTTCTTGTTTTTTTGGAATATGATTTGATGGGCGGCGGCAGCTGCAAGGAACAACACCATCAGAACCGCGCTGATGGGATCATCTACTGATGGAGTTGGCACGCCACCCAATATAGCAGTCGTGGGCGGGTATGGTGGCCCCGGTGGTGACAGTTGTGCATTTTGGCCGGAGTTTGTTGTATTCTATGTGTATAGGCATTAGTATGCTGCATCAGGAAACCATTGGATGTCGTGTTGCCGAGAGGCGTCTAAACACCTTGCCATGCAGCATGAATGCCTCCAACACAACACTTCAGGGGAAAATGCGAGTTCTGACATACCAGCTGAGGTGCGCCAGCAGCACCAGGCGAAGATATCGCCGTCCAGTTCGACATGATGCAGATACTTAGTATCGAAAGCAAAATCTGCTCACAGGAAATTGCAAGATCTTACCCTCTAGAAGGTCCTTCAGTGGCTGAAGGGTATTCTATGAGGGCTACCGCAACTTTGGGGGAGAACAGACCTGGCTTAGTAGAGTAGAGCAGCAGGCAAGGAGAAAGGAACCGAAGAGGAAACCGAGCAGTAATTCCCAGGGGAGCTTGTTCAGATGATAAAGGTGCCGGGGGTGAAATACCGGAGGATCGCACGGTGGCCAGAGGCCGAGACTCGCATGCTCACGCCGCCCTCGCATCTTGGTTTGAGTGAACTGTGTTTCCATGCTTGACACCATGGCGCAGAGGCAAGCCACGGTCAGTTTGGATCACACAGAACGCACTCCTTCAGCTTGCTGACAGACTGCTCCCAAGCACCCGCGACAAGTCCGTCATTGATGCGTTCAACGGGGAGAATACAGTGGCCGGTCACCGATCAAATGTTAGCCCAGCCCATAGTGCGGCGGCAACATGTTCCAAATCTTGTCGGGCTTGACCCAACCTATACCGAGCTCCAATCAAGTGTCTTGCTTTGACCGTTAGCCCAGGGGGGCCTTTTAGAGTTAATATGCATACTGAGTAGCCCAGTGGTAGCCCAGTAACGCACCGCAGACACGGATTAGAGGATCTGAGTCCAGCGCGGATCGTGTCTTACCAGCCCCCCTTCGGACTATGATTGAGAAAGCAGCTGCGCATTGGGGCAGAGGTGAGAAGACGCCGTTACCTGCGTTCCTTCATACCCGTGCTTGGTGAGATTCCGTATCTGACTCCCGAAGCTCAGGGCGAATACGATTGATCTGCTAGTAACAGGGATATCAGAACCAGTGAACGGGCACCCAGCCGACTGCTGTTCTTCTCTGGCGAAGTCTGTGATCTGTTAGCTGAGTGAGCTCTGACATGGAAGAAGACTGGAAGTGAGAGAAGCACCCTACGATTAGGTGGCTGGCACCCGAATCCCCGATTCTTTGCTTCTGTTGAGAAGCCGCTGCTTTTTAGGTTGAGGGGCCGCTAAAGATAGACTTGGGTGAAGTCATACATCATTTTTACGGACTTTGGCGTTTCCTGGGCCCAACTGACTTTGTCATAATAGCTTTTCCTGACTGCCTGCCAAAGACTAACGATGCTCACCACATCTAAGTGACCAGGAGCCCTTCTCTACCGTGGACTTGATGCGCGAAACCCGTGATTGTGCTGTTGCTAACAAGCGATGACCCATGTTGGCATGTGCATTTCTTCTGGCAGCCTTGCCCTTCTTGGAATATCCAGGGCAACTTATGTTTCATAGATGACGAGACTTTTGGGTAGCCGGGAAGAATGTTTCACACTTACATTCACATCGATGTTTGCCGGGAGAATCCTCAGTTGGCAATTGGCCTATTTGATGGCATCCACCTGGAGATGCAGGATCCCGACAGCCTAATACGTCCCGAGAGATGTGCTTCTGGGATGTCAGGGCTGTCAATTGAATCCTTTTGGAAGATCTGGCGTAGCTAAAGCAAGCAGCCTGTCTGGCCTTGAATAAGACATTCCCGCTCCGTTGCCTAGGGATCCAAGGCAGAAGTGCCTTCCACAACACGCTGTTCACTCCAACTACTTCAACCCAGCAACAACACTCCAGATCAAACTCAATCAAAACGGTTCAAATGGAGAATATTGAAATTTTCGAAGTGATTTGAACTTTGGATCTTGCATAGTTTCCCATATACTCTAAATGTCATAGGATCAGTGTGTGGCCAGTCGACAGGAAACTGTTGTCAGAGTTGAGCAGATGTGGTATCGTTGAATTCCTTCCTGCTCGGGGTTAACGGTTGCCAGGCTACACACCAAGATGCAGGCAGGTATACATGCATATGCACCAGCCACGTTCTCCAGCCGAAGCATGCATATTCTCTTCGAGATATATGCATGCGGGTGCATGTGTATTCCAGCTGTCTCTCTTCGGCAAATGCTTAGGTTTACCCCATCTTCTATCATGGAGCAGCTCGCATAAACTAGTGGAGGTTGGTAGACACTGCCAAGGAATATAACGATTATTGTATATTTCAGTTATGTATTAACAAGAATAAATAAGCTTATATATGATGTTTAGATTTTCTTTGCTGGATATTGTGTCTGGCAAGCATGTTGAGTCTGCTCTGGATGGTGGTTGAGATGATGAGTCCGATGTTACGATGAAGTCAGTCGGCAGTCGGCAGTCAGCATTGAGGGAACAAAGTGGAGCTTCCCCCGGTGTGCCCAGTGTACATAGCGCCCAGTGTAGCGTAGCGTGACATCTCAGCCGTCGCCCAAACAGCTCAGGTCCAGCCCAGCTGGGGCCCAGCAGTTCCAGCAGTCAGAGATCTTGGGACAGGGCAGTGACAGGGTACAGCTTGCCTGAGCTTGCCAGACTCCATCCCCTATCAGGAAAGGAAAATGCTCCTAAACGCTCCTGAACGCTCCCAAGGGCTCCATTCAATCCGGCCGATTGACCCAATCCCGTCGCATCCTTACCCCCCCCAATCCACGACCCCCCCTGTCCCATCCACCCATCTCTCCCTACCTTACCTGCTACCTACCAGCCTTCCAGCTATTAGCTTGACGGAGCGCGCAAGAACACATCATCCCGAGGAACCCAAGCAAAAAATACTACTGCCTGTTTGTCCACGCAATTCGTCGTCGTCGTCGCGCATAACCAAGCAAAACACAGTAAATCGCGATTTCAGATAGACTCGTTTCTATCTCTCTTCCCCTCCCTTTTATCCCACCTTTCCACCACCTGTATCGATCAAGTTACACACGTATACAACCGCCAAAATGGACTTCTCCGACTCCTTGTAAGCTCTACTGCTCCTTTGCCGCGAAAGCATATTCATCCCCCGGGACAACACGAGAGACCGACGCTGGAAAGAACGGGAAAGAGAAGCTCCTTTGTAGCAATGCCATGACGTGCACACTGCTGGAATCCCAAATTCAATGCCGTGTAGATCCCGATTGAGTTCCGGGGGATTGGTTGAAGTGAGTGACAGACAGGAAAACTAACAGATTACTTTGCGTGTAGCCGAATCGTTAACCTGGTGGTTGCGGCCGTCATGATCTTGGGCGGTATTGTCCAATTCTTCAACTTCGGAGTGTACGTATTCTCTACCCTAACCTGCCCCCCTCCTTTGTATCAACAGCTATGGGCGAGGCGCGCATCGCTGCCCCCCGGCTCTTGACACGCGATAGGCCTGCGTGACTAACAACAATGCTTTGCCCAATAGTCAAACCCTCATCATCGGTATCTACGAGATCATCTTCGGCGCCGCCGTCGCCCTGCTCGAGTTCCAGATCCCGCCCCAGGTTTCGCGCTATGCCTCGTTCATGTTCTCCTTCATCGGTCGCGGTGTCTTCTACATCTTCATGGGCTCGATCCTGCTGAGCAGCGACTGGTTCCGCGGCCTGGCCGGCTCCATCATTGCCTTCGTCGGTCTCGCCTACTGCGCCCTCGAGTTCATCCCCTCCATCGAGCCCCCGGCCAACATGCGCGAGGCCGACCAGGGCTGGGGCGCCGAGCAGGTCTAAGGAGAGCGTGCGCGCTCTCTCTCTCTTTACACCTCAGGTGCAGGCTTTTGCTGCTGAGCTGAGCAGACCAAGGCTGCTTTGCGGCAAGGCATGAAGTACCGTTGAAATGAGTTCTCATGAAGCTGAAAAGTCTGGGGGCAAACAGGGGCTGGGATGGGGTCTTGTCAGGTATTAGATTCTATTGGAACTTAAGCCAAGGAGCGTCGGATGGGTTACCATACATGTTCTTATGTGTGTGTATATATATTTGTACGAGACCATGGCGAGATATCACATGTAGTGATCCAGGTGTGATGATGGGCTGTGCTTATGCGCAGCCATACGTGTATAAATGCATATTGAATGCGCGATTCTAGCGTACGATTCTGACAGTGCCAACAAACCCGGAGAATTTCTGGGGAACTATATTCGATTGTGAATCTGTCAGTTTAGAGCTTCGTTCTGTATCCATGAGCCCCTGCGGCTAAAATGCGAAGTGACGGGTTTCGAGGGAACGTTTTTGCATGGCTGGATGGCCATGGCGAACTTGGTCAAAGTAGGATTCTCTACATAATTCATAGCACGTATCAACGTTATCTGTATAGCCCTATACTCCCCCAATAAAACAGTTGTTTTCGCTACGTAGCATGAGTGCAACTCACACACCCTTTTCTTACATTGAAGAGCTTTCTTCCTCCATCCTCTGGGTTTTATTCCTCCAGAGCAGCTAGTTCCCTCTCCTTCGCAGCCAACAACTCGCGCATTTTTTCTGCTTCCAACTGCAACACTGCTCGCTTCTCTGCTTTGTGACGTTCGCTTTCTAGCGTGTGGCCGTGGTTCGTGGCCGTAGATGCGACCGAGTAGGCCCCAGGGCTGGGTGCCGATGCCAAGGTTCCGGTCGGGGACCGTAATAGCCGGAGAGAATCCGCCGCGTCCTCCACGGCGCTGAGACTTGGACTTTGCGACGTTCTGGATGGATTAAGGATGGAATTGATCGACGAAAGCCGCTTGGAGCTTTCGTAGCCTCCATCGCTAAAGGCAAGGTCCGACTCGGCAGCTGAGAACGATCTTTTCCGTGAAGGTGACAGAAATGATGCCGGAGACAGAGAAGACTGCCTGTCTTTCATCACCGAGATGGATGTCAATGGCGCCAATCGGTTATCATCAATAAGAGAATCGCGTAAGTCAAGAGACTGCGGAGTGTGGGTTGTATGATAAGCAGTCAGATCCGTGTGCGGTACCTGACTTTGGTTGGGGCGAACAGGCTCAGGTAAAAGTGTCAAGGGATGTTCCGTTCGACGACGAAGCCCGAGATTCACAGATCCATCTTCATTCATGGTCCCGCGTTCGGAGTCCGGACGAGACTTCTGAAATTCCTGCTCTGGTGAGTATGATGTACCCTCGTCATCTTGCTCTTCTCGGGTCACTGGTATGACTCGTTTCCTTCGCTTGATAATGGCCTTCTTCATTGTAACCGGTCGGTGGACACCATGAAGTTTGTGATAAAGTCCTGTTTAGTCTTAGTAATCATATCGAGCATAACGTATAACGGGTTACATACCGCATGCATTACAGATAGTATGGCCAGCCTCGTCCCGGCGCCATAACGGGGTAACTGTCGTGCCGCAATTCTGACAAGCTATCACAACAGCAGTATTCTGGTTTTGCGATTGTTGAGCAGCTACGTCGATCGGTGTAGGTCCGTCGTCGGAAGCCTGCCCATTCGACGAGTCCTGCCCCTGGCAACTGGTCATATGCGCACTTTTGGAGACTCGGTTGTTGTACGCCGGACAGCCACTACATCCCTCGGCGCCGCCAGTCCCATTGCAGCGCCCGCCGCCAGGACATGATCCTGTGGGCATATGATCTGCCGCAACGTACGTAGCGCCGGACGTTTGCGCTGAAGCTTTAGAGGCGTTCGGCTCAGAGTCCTGACCTGGAGTGCTTGTTAACAAGGTGGGCGGGCGCTTCAGATTAGTAGGTCGAGATGAATTGCGGGCTTTGAGATATAGGCCACAAGCATTGCAGATGATGGCACCTTGCGGCGACCGTCTCCAGAGCGGTGTCCGTGTAGTCTGACAGTTGCTGTAGCTCACGTAAGCTAATGTCCCAGTGGTTCCGAGATAGTATAGAATATTTCTCACCTGCAGATCTGGCCACCCTGAGTAGGCACAGCAAGGCCATTTGTCTTCCCCTTCACCGGTGTTCCATCCGGGACGGCTTCGTATGGTAACGGCGAAGGGCTTGGTGAGGTGGCATGTGCGCTTTCCAGGAAAGACGGGCTACGTCTGGCTTCTGAGGCAGCAACGCTGTCTGCTGCTGGGCTGCGCGATCCAGTTGAAGATGCGTAGCGGTAGTCGCTCGTGTCCATAGACTGCGCGTTCTCTTTCGATGCCGTGAGACGAGAAGGGAGGGCAGTACGACCTGAACTTGATCCTTCCATTGAATTATTTGTGTTTGATTGGCGAGCAACTTCCATGGTGATGCACTGTTGTTTCAACCTGAACCTGCACCCACCATATATGAGAAAACGATAGTTGCCTGCTGCGATTGCTGTCGTCCGCAATGGCTTGACATCTGACGGTCACCTGTTCCAGGTAACTTTAAGGGTATGTTCAGATGCTGTGACGATGGCGGAAATCAGCAGACGCTTGCGCCAAGCAGCTTTTCGAGGTGTTACAATTTCGCGGGCGTCGGTCGCGTGATGTGATACGATCGAGAGAATGTATAGAACACAAGTATCGCCGGCGACCTGTCAAACTACAGAACCTGTGTACGTAGGTGTAGGGCCTGGGCGCGAAGGAGGCACAGCGCAGACTTATGGCTGACGACCAGCGACGAACGGTATCTTTTCTCCCTACACAGGAAGGGATCGATGGTGTGTGGAGGGATCGGCGAGGGAGTGATGCGAACGGCACAACCACAGCGACTTGCCTTTTCCCCTGGGGAAACGATCGAAATGCGGTGTGGGAAAGCTGGGTGTCTTCTAGAAGAGGGTTGTTGCTTATGCTTTCTCAAGACCATGCAGTAAGGCAGGCAGGCATGCACCAAGCGGGTAGGCAGAAGTGAAGTCAGTCCGCACTCCGCCACCTCGACTCAGGTTCTCCAGATCAGACGGGGACGGGACAGCAAATGGCACTTGAGAAGGAAGATCTGGCTGGGTACAGCACTACTCGGCCAGGAGCGTTAACTTAACAACTACAGCGCTGTATGTAATCAATCCCGAGCGAGCCACTGTCTTCTTCGATAGGTTATCATCCGCACAGCCAGAGTCTATGAAAGTTAAGATGGTTAGGTACATTGACTGAACTGAACCACTGATTATTCCAGTCTCTGGCTCTGGTCCTGAAGTGCTCGATGACAGGGCAGAAGAAGTACTCTGTCCGCGTGTGCTAAGCCCGGAGTCGGCGCTCGGTGGTAAGATGATTTGAATTCGAGCCAAGCTGATTGGCCGAAAGGGGGGACTGCAGGGGACCAACAGCCCCTGTCATCGACTTAGCATGGGTCTAGGCGAGTCCCCCAGTATCGGGTCCATCTGCCATGTACTCCGTACGGCAGAGATCAAATGGGAAATCTTCCGCTGATGGTGGTCGGTAGAGTTTGTTGATTACCTGGTAGACGCACACGCATATATATATATATTTCGTGAACACAGGCTGTCCAAGTGTCGGATAGGGGTGTAGATACCTATATCGCGTGTCTATCCTGCTACTCTGATGCGATCTCTGTCGGAAATATTCCAACTCTTCACTGAAGTCAACCCGACGATGCGGAATTCCAAAATGCTACACGGTACTCCGTACATCTGGCGCCTCTTGTTCGGGGACCTGGTACCGTACAATGTCACCCCTTTTAGGTGACCTGTCCAGACCTCGATAAGAATCCGATTTTGACAGGACACCACCCTCTCAAGCGCCAAGCCTTTTTATCTGGCAATCTTTTGAGGGTCACCTGCAAGTGCCTGGACATGATAAGATCCGTCTGGTTCGGTTATCAAGAATGGGTCGCACTAGCCATGTAGAGGAAGAAAGTGTGTGTGTGCTCGACCTCCAGGCTGGTATCAGATTGATCGATAATGTAGGTAGGTAGGTACCGACATTACATAAGGTATATCCATACGTCACGCCGTAATCATCGAAGCAGCGAGGCGCAAAGGGTATGTCGAACTGAATCATGTTTCGCAAATTGGACGATATGTCACAAATACTCAATAGGACACCTCATATCGAACGAGTTGTGCTTATTGAACCGAGGTTTATATGACAGGAGACAATAATCAATCTGATTAAAATGACAATTGCAAAATCCGTAATTGGCTGGTGCCAACACGTGGAATCCACCTTGTGGAACATGTCCAATCGGCTCAACGAGAGACGGCTTCCGCTAGCGGAAATCTAGGCTTATCTGGGTATACTCTCATTCTAAAGATGTTGAGTGCAGGCGTGCAGGGTAGGCAACACAATCCTCCCTTCATGTACCCATCTGTCGAACTATTGACAACAGATCAACGGAATCGATCTATATTGGCCTGCTTGGCATACGTCTTGCCTAGCTCCATGCCAGCCGCGAGGCTTCGATGGTCATCACAGTAGAACCAGGGCAGCTGGCCGTGTTGCTGTCTTGGTTACATAAGTTGGTAAGGTAGGCGAATTCTTCTCGATGTTATATAATATTAGCTCTCTGGTACCAACTGTGGTACCAGGAAAACTCAAGGTTGTACTTATTACTTCAAAAGGCTACTGATTTGCCGAATTCTAGTGAAGAATGCAAAGTCGCGTGCGGATTCATCAATTTGTATACTGATGACCCTCTATGTATGTCAAGGCGTCTGCCTTTTCATGTCAACAATTGTTGTGGCTGACCCCGGCCCAGTCTCCAGACTTCTATAGTGGTACGTTGATAGTTTAATTGCAAACCTGATTCCAGGCCTCAAGGTTGACTTTCTAAGTAGTTCGCTTATATCTTCACGGCCTGGGGCGTCGCGGAACAAGAACACCCAAAAGACAGCGAGGCCATGGGTTCCGCAGAGACATAGTCCCTACCGCGTCATGTTAGTTACTATGTGCCAAGTGACAATGACTATATGCCTACCCAACATGATACCAAACAACGGCTTAGCGCTGGCGTGGAAGAATGACACAAGCTCAACTTTGTCAAACTGGTTAAGCCTCTCATCCCCAACACTTGTGCTATCATCCACGTACAGTTCAGATATAAGGATGATAACAGTATAATTGGGACAACCTGAACAACTATGCGGAGAGTATAATGATTGTTCCCTAATCTTTCAGTTTTCGAGCGCCTCTAAGTTTGCCAATTCTCTAAAAGAATAGCTAGTGCGGCCATTGAGGTGGACTAGTTTATTCGTACAACTTATTCCATACATGTAGCGTCGACCTCAATGAAACGTACACCTGCAGGAGGAAGGTTTACAAGCATGCCGCGGGCTCCGATGGCGAGTTTAATCGTAATGTACACGATATTCCCAGATAGGTGAACGCGTGGGGTCGTGTGAGTAGACAGGGAAATCAAGCAGTGCTGTTCTCAACCCTGCTTCTATCCAGGCAGTGTAAGAATTGGAAGCAGAATGCATTGCATGAATTGGGAGTGAAAATAATGTCGAGAAGAGTGCGAAATAGTCCCCTCGAACCATAGAGCGACCGGTGAAAGCATCTGGACACAACGCCAATGACATGGGCTGGCCCAGAATCCATGATGAGGTCAGCGTATGACTAGCTCTGGCTTTCTGGAATAAATTCCATACTCCTTAGATCTCTCACTAATTGGTTAAACCGACTACGATAAGGTGAGTTTATATTGCCAAGAACAAGGCAGATGGCATCGCAACATATTCGTTCTGGCAAGCGGGTGCCAGTCGAAAGTCCGGGGCGACTCCAGCGAGGAGGTTCTAAGTGCGCACGACCAAATATCCGACTACTCCTTCCAGCTGACAGGTATTTCCATGGATATGGCTCCTCTTTCGGGGCCGGGCCAGCCCGTATCTAAAACCAAATAGTGACGAGAACTGGCCTGCATTTTGCAGCTGTCGTCGCAATGCTCAGCACTCCAGCCAAAGTATCAAACATCAGAGCGCGCTGGCTGTCTGCAGCACAGACGAAGTCATCCATCATCTTTGATGGCACTTCTTCTAGCCAGCGCACAGGTGTGTCTGCGTACTATATATACCAACAGCATGGCTTGATATAAATGTGACCAACGACGGCAGAAAGGACTTCAGCCTTAGAAGTCTTTATTTGGATCATCCGCCGTCAAAATAATAACTTTCTCAGTATTAGCACTGGAATTGTATGGTCAGATGCGGGAAACACGATACCAATAACTGTATTTCTCACCAATTTTTCGTACTATTACGGTTAGGTATTTATGCTATCGGCATATCTCTTGTGTTTTCGTTTCGCTACAGGCCCGGTAGCGAAGCCTGCAAAACATGAAGAGGTAAAGAAATGGGAATCTCGACAACGAGGTAATAGAGATCCGAGAAAGTGACATGGCGCCGCAAAAACCAAAACGAGGAACGACTACTGTAAGGTTAGGAGCTGATAAGAATAGTGCCGAGCCAAGAACTCGGGATGAGGGATCCATGGATGGATGTTAGTGAATGATGAGATGAAGTCAGCGCCACTTGGCTCAGGAGGCCATTGACATAGCACTGTCGATTGGCTGACAAGTGGTGAGATACATATCAATACATGCGTCTGTGTACTTCTGTTGGTATGAGCTTGCTTTTTCTATCAAGCGCTCGCAGAAGATGCATCTCGCAGTCATGAATATCATAGTGGGTGCAAGATTGTTCAGGTGGGCGGGCGTATTGTATTGGCTTGTGTACGCCACCCATCACGCACCCCGTTCGACCTCGGGCGATTTGGCGGCCACGAGTCCCGAGCAAATGGGCGATCAAGCAGCCTACAAATATCGCATCCACTACAGCCCGTCAGCCCGCCGACGTCTTCCTATTTAGCTCTACGGAAGCTCTGGGGATAATGGATGACGATATTATTGCAAGATTTCGTTTATGCAATGCGGGACAGCTGGCAGATCGCCACGTCTTGCAGATTGGGGGAGAGGTTCCCATGCAAAGAATGCTCGGCAAACCCTCGTTGTTGTAGGTGTTGCATTGCCTCTGCTCATTCGATAGGACAGGGTGAAATCAATCTGCCAATCCTTCTACCTACCTGCCTAGGTTGAGTGGCAGAGTGGGAGAGTCTGGCAGTCTTGTTTGGCCTCGTCCTCCCTCCTTCGAAATTGGCCCCTTAACCTTAACGGCAGAAGGAGAGGAGTGTGTCGTGTCAGAAAATCATAAGAGAATCGAGCTGCTGCGATGATTGCCGTGGGGCGAAGCTCGTTCCATGCCAATCTTGTCACAGACGCGACAATAACATGAAATTGAATCTGATAAAGCGTCAGGGTGTGGGGACCCATAGACTTGGCCCCAGGTCTTTACAAGCTTGTGATTTGTAGCCGGCATCTCTCTCAGTGGAACTGCTTCTCATTTCATCCCACCCCTCAAGCCCCTGCCTGTCACCTGTAACATACCCAGCACATAGGTAGGGTCTTGGAGAGAGGAGGGGACGTGGAAGAACTCGTCGTCGTCCATGCTGGTTCTAGAAAATGTCCCACTGTCATATGTACTGTACGTGCATACATACTACTACATACATGTACATACGTGCATTAACCTTATGTGCGTGTTGTTGCTGTTCTTCCCCCATCCCATGGCAATAGCTGGGTGATCCTATCAATACAATAAATATTCGCTCGAGCCAATCTGCCAATTCCACAACGCACGACACAGCAATGCAGCTCCGAGCTGATCTTTAAGTTATATCAATTCAGCTGGTGTCATGCCATACCGGTAGAGGAGAACCGGGATCATCTATCTGTCTTGTCTTGCATTGGTGAGCACCGAGCCATTGACGTTGTTGCTTGTCCCTGGAGCTACTCGATTTGCTCTAATGACTTTTGCCCCGCTGACCTTGCTCGTGGTGGAATGCTAGGACATCAATTCGGATTGGATTATCTCGAGTCGGTCCCTTTCTGACCGCTTGAATTCTTGTATTTCTGACCACCAACTACTACCCTCGCACAAACATACCTCGAGTCGCTTCTGTGCTTGCTATATCTTCCTTTGGTCCACCCGTCTTGTCGACAAAGCCTATATCGTTTCCGTGGCTCCTCGAG
This sequence comes from Apiospora arundinis, assembly GCA_039105305.1. Classification (NCBI taxonomy): domain Eukaryota; kingdom Fungi; phylum Ascomycota; class Sordariomycetes; order Amphisphaeriales; family Apiosporaceae; genus Apiospora; species Apiospora arundinis. Next base: position 4,586,593 of record JAPCWZ010000004.1, read on the forward strand.
CGCCTGAAGCACGAGCATGCGCTTCTAGGAACACGGCTGCCGTGACGTCAATCGCCCTTTATACACGACCAGGCCAGCTTAGATAAACCGCTCGATCGCCTTCCTTACCACTCTCGCAACCCTGGAGGCGCAATAGGCTGCGGCCGCAGCTCGAGTACCGCGGTCTACCTCTACACGCCGCCAAAAATTGCGCGATCGGCGCCCACGAACCCCCCAATAACGTAAACATGGCGGACTCAGCTCAACTACAACCTGCGGCCCAGCTAAAACCCGCCGAGCCTTCGGCTGCGAGCGTGCCACCGAGCCCAGGTCTAAACAAGCAGCCTGGCTTCATCCCTCTGGTTACCGTGGTAGACTTCCACCATGCGAGGGGGCCCGAGGTCGAGAAGTGGTTCGGGGTATCAGAGGGAACCGATCCAGCCGCAGATTGGGACTGGAGTCTCTTACCGTTCATGGCACTAAGCGACGGCGCGCATGCGTAAGTAACATGGCAAGGCTATTTGCTTGACTTCAGTGCTGATGTTCATCCGTTGATGTCTCTCGTAGTGCGACCGAGGACTTCTCCTATTTCACCTTGCTCAAACCGGCCACCGAAGACTTGCCTCCAACGTCCCTCTTCGGAATTTCCTGCACGCGGCAGATGGATGCCTCACAGCTTATCAATCGACCACCAGAAGTGACTCGATCGACTGTACAAAAGGCCGTGGTGGTAATAGCGGACAGCCCCCAGTTTTTCGGCATGCTCAGGGAGAGACTGTCGGTAGTTACGAGCGCCTGGTTTGCGCAGCGCGAGTTCTCCGACTGCGAGATTCTAAAACGGTTCCAGGATAGTTTGAAAGAGGAGAAGGAGCGAGGGCAACTTAGTGAAGAGGACCGAGATCAGTACTTGGGTATGAGCCTTCGCGAATTAGTACGCGAGTTCCGATGGCAAACCCTTGTGCTTTTGAAATGCTGTTTATTGCAGCCTAAGGTGAGACAAGCAATTGCCTCCAACTTTTGGAATGTGCACTGATGTGTGTTTTGCAGATGCTATTCTTTGGCTCGCGATGCGAACGCCTATGTATGATGCAGTTCTCTCTTATATCGTTGATTCCGGGTCTGCTGAGGAGCCTGCAGGACTGTGCAGGACCAGACCTAGACGGATACGAGAAAAGCTTAAGCAAGCCGACGAGTTTGCGGACTAGTGACCGCAATTCGCTGCTTTCATACATGGGGCTACCCCTTCAGATCTTTGGCAAGGTAGAAGTTCCCCATCCTTGTCTACCGACAGGGCAACATCGCTAACTAGAGACAGGGGAGCTTGTTCGGCCCGTACACGCCGCTCCAACAACTCGATATCCTCGCGGATTTTGGTACAAAGTCGTACATTGTGGGCAGCACAAATTCCCTTCTCCTGCAACAGAAGGACCGCTATAGCGATATTCTCATCAACCTCGACGATGACACAATCAACATTACGTCGACGTCACTTCGCGCAGCATTGGTGCTTACTGCGAGTGACCGGAGATGGATAGATGTCATCACCCAGGAAGTGAACGACACCTGGGACGAAAAGAACCCTGGACGCCCTAACCACATGGGCTATCGCGGCAGTGAAGAGTACATACGGCTACAATTTGAGGAGTATCTGCTGTCCTTGATTGCCTCGGTCAAATACCGCAATTACCTGGCAAAGCACGGCAACGACTCGAAGGTGATGTTGCCTCATGTGGAAGGCGACCCATCGATTGATTTTGGCACCGACTGGGTAGAGTATTGGACTAAGACCGAGAATTATCGGATATGGAACGCACACACCGACTCTTTACTTTTCGACATTGTTGAGCCTAAGCATCCCTGTGCTGGAGGCTTGACTATGGAAGATGTACAACGGCGTCTCCAACAGCAAGTACAGGATCTGCATCTGGACGAGCGATTCGCTGCTGGACGCGAAGTGCTGGGCCGTAATGCCGCTGCCGCCCGAGACAAGGCCAGCACCATGTTCAATAGGTTCTATGCCGACATGGAGACTATGCGCGAAGCGCAACGCAAACGCGCAGAAGACACAAAGTCTATTTCGGGCGATTCCGTAAAGAGCGTCAGCACACCTGCTTCGAATGTAGACCTGAGCAAGGCGCAAGCGACTGTGGGGACTGCTGGTGCCAAAGCAGGCGCTTATTTGGGCAGCTGGGCGTCTTGGGCATCGGAGAAGCGTAAACAAGGTTGGGGTCGGTCAGGCAGCACTGCCAGTAACTCCAGCAGTGGAGGATGGGGGTTCGGGGCCCGCAAGGCGAAAACGGACGGGATTGGATCGCCGCTCAACAGCCCGGGACCGTCGACGCCGAGTTTCCCTCCCCTCGACAAGGGCTGGGTTGGCATTCGGGCCTCAACCGATACTAACGATAGGGGCGAATATCAGCGACCTGGTACACAGCACAGTTTCAGCGATAGCCTACTCGACGCAGCTGGGTCCGAAAGTACGGCGTCCAGTCCTGTCAGCCCGCGGAAGCCGGAACGGCCACTGCTGGGCGACAACTCTGCCAGGGGGCCGAAGGTTGAAGGTATAGATGAAGTTGTGGCCAAAAGTACAGTCAATGTGGATTCTAAGGCCGATGCGCCAGTGGCCGAAGAGAAGACGAAGGATAACGCTGATGCCAAGGCCGCTCCGTTGGTAGAAGAGCAAAAGAAGGATGATATAGACGTGAAGGCTGTCAAACCAGCGGAAGAGCAGAAAAAGGATGACGTGGATTCTAAGGCTGTAGAGCCAGTAGAGGAGCAGAAGGTCACTGAGGATTCCAAGGTTACCCTGTCAGCAGAAGACAAGAAGGATGCCGTGGAATCAAAGGTTGTCGCACCGGCTGAAGAACAGCAGGTCGCCGCCGAGTCCAAGGTTGCCTCGCCAGCAGAGGAGCAGAAGAAGGATGTCAGTGCCATCTAATAGCGTATTTAAGTCTAATACGCGCTCAATGAACAAAAAGTTTGAACACGATACTTATCTACTTGACGTCCCGACCACCATCATGGTCACCTGTTTGTCTGGCGCTGCTTGACATCCACATCAAGCCAAGGGAAATGCGCAACATAGAACCATACTGAGGTCTAAGCCTGCAACGAGAAGATACATAAGGTACCTTGGTAGTCACTGAAACGATCATTGATGTCCAGACCTATAGGTACACTCAAGGTCAAGAAACTTACCGCAACGTTCATGGCCAGAGATTATGTCCAGTGAGACTAGACTTATCCAGAGTTGCCCCCGTTTGCCCGAGGCTGACACATAATTAGACCTGGTTATTCTACTTGCCAGCCTTCACTCAAGACAGGATGGTAATGCTTATCCCAATATGGCGAACCTTCAATTTGTTCTTTCCATATCAAGATATTCGGTACACGTGTCAATGTATGTCAAAGGGGCAGGTGGTATTACTCCCTTTCGGTAAGCTTCAACTTGGAAGGAACGAAATCCAACCATTACCTTTGCAGTGGAGCTTTTGAGGAAACAGATATCGACCAGATCCTGAGCCCAGGTCTACGCTTGAGAAGGCATCACCTGGGCTGTTACCTCATCTGCATGCCTACTTGTCCTTACGTCGATGAGGTTACTTAGGCAGGTACTCAAGTTGACCGGCACCCGTTTGCTCATTGCGCTTTCCTCAGATCCCTGACATGTTACGCCATGTACAGAGAAACTGATATCGACATAATGGAAGTCGAGCAGGTACGACACCGAATGGACATTTACCGTTATATAGAGATAGGCAACAGTAAGAGGGTTGGAAATTAAGGTTGGTGATAGGACGTACCTTCCTAATGCCGTTTCCGGCTGCCACGTTGTGTTGAGGATGGCTTGGCTCGTAATTTCACATCCAAGCCACTATATGTAAATGGCACATCCATTCCGGGCCTTACAGGCTTTTGATAGCTCCTCAAGAGCTCAAGAGCTTCGGGAGGCGGGAGGACGCTGTAGCTAGCCTGGAAGAGCGTGGGGTAAATCTCGATCAACAGGGGCGCAGCCCACTAAAAACGTCCATTTAACTAAAGGAAGGACCCTGCATACGAACATCGGCTGTTGAGCCGCAAGCAACCGTGTCAGCATCTAAGCAAGCACTTGCACTCCAAGTCCAAGTCAAGTTGGAGATGCAAGGGGAGGACACACCCTCACCAAGAACCAAACAACACCGGCAAACATGGACGCCCGTTCTCTCCTAGTTCGTGCCATTGGAGAGACGCCGGTCCATATCCTCCTTCTAGCCTTTGTTATTCTGCTGGTCACGTCTTTCTATACCGTTAGTGTCACCGCGAGTCAATGGCCGTTCCCACAATTACACACATACTGATAAGCAATTACCCAGATCTACGCAGTCCTTCACCTCGTCGCACCCAAGCCGCGCGCCGTCATCTCCTCCGAGAAGACGTACAAAACCACCACCCCCGACGGCAAAGTTGTCACCCGCCAATTGCCCTGCTGGCACGACCGCTGGCTGGCCGAGCGTCACGCGAGCGAGAACCGCACGACCCAAGAAGATGGCGCTCCCCTCCTGCCCATACCGGACACCGGCTCCATTGAACCCGCCGACATCCGCCTCAGCGTCGTGATTCCCGCATACAATGAAGAGAAGCGCATTCTGCCCGCCCTCGAGGACGCAGTCAAGTACCTCGACGCCCACTTCGGCCGCCAATCCACGCGCGCCGCCGCGGGCGGCAATGACGACGAAAAGAAGCAGGGGATCGCGAGCCCGACCTCGCCGCGCTGGCAACATAGAATTCCGCCAGAGCAGGCGCGCACCGGCTACGAGATCATCATCGTCAACGACGGGTCGCGTGACCGGACCGAGGAGGTGGTGCTCGACTTCGCGCAACGGCACGCGCTGCACGACGTCCTGCGGCTCGTGACGCTGGAGCGCAACCGCGGCAAGGGCGGCGGCGTGACGCACGGCCTGCGCCATGCGCGCGGCGAGTTCGCCCTCTTCGCCGACGCCGACGGCGCCTCCAAGTTCAGCGATCTCGGCAAGCTGATTGAGGGCTGCGAGGACGTTACCGACGCCGGCCACCGCGGCGTCGCCATCGGCAGCCGCGGCCACCTTGTTGGCAGCGAGGCCGTGGTTAAGCGCTCGGCCCTGCGCAACTTCCTTATGCGCGGCTTCCACTTCGTCCTTATGATCCTCACGCCCCCTGCCACCTCGCGCATCCGCGACACTCAGTGTGGCTTCAAGCTCTTCTCGCGCGAGGCCCTTCCTCACATCGTCCCCTACATGCACGCCGAGGGCTGGATCTTCGACATCGAGATGCTGATGCTGGCCGAGTCGGCTCCGGCCGTGCCGGTCCTGGGAAGCGATGGCGCTGTTATTGGCAGCAGTCCCGGGATCAAGGTAGCTGAGGTGCCCATTGACTGGCACGAGGTTGAAGGGAGCAAGCTGAACGTCATACAGGACAGCATTAGGATGGCTGTCGGCTTGTTTGTTTTGCGGGCGAGCTGGATGGTGGGTGTATATAGACGCCGCCTGACATAGAAAGATAGAGCGATGGACAAAAAGGTTATCTCCCTTGGCGTCTCCTTTGGGAAATGGAAAACACGAGTTTGTGTATATTAATGGCTACACTGCTACATACATGAAGGTGGCGGGTTCGCTCCAACAATGTCACGACAGAAGGCTGAAATCTGCTTGTTTGTGGACAAGTCCGATAGGACATGTCAGCCGATAATAGACGAGATTATGGTACACGATGAAGACTTTTAGGATATGTGTATATATGCATGTATGCATCAATCATGATTTGAATTCGTCTTCCACGTATAGAATTATAGTATTATGTACGATGTGGCGATGAATGCTCTCCCTCTCTCTGATATGTACAAAACTCCGAAGCGCCCGCCCCAACATGCCCCTTATGCCTAACAGCAGCGCTGGCTTTCCCAAAATGATATTGACCGAGTAGTCAAAAAGCTATTTTCGTCCCACCGAAGATAATTCGTTTATGGAACTCCTTGGCTTTTAAGAACATCAAGTCCAAACAACAAAAACACCGGTCAAGCCCGGTGTTATAAAAGCCAGAATACTTGGGCGCAGCACGCGTGAAGCGGCGCGCCATCTTTCTCTGGCTTGTGCGTTCCTTCTTCCAAATGGAAGAAGGCAACGTTTTCTTCTAATTGGGGGGGAAAGGAGTTGATAGACAACGCAGGCTAAATCGAGGTTTTTCCCAAAGCCGCTCTGCTCTCTCTAATAAGAAACATGGTCGCGACCACCAACACCACAACTTTTCTTCGTTTTCGTGTTTCTTCGTCTTCTCGTTACAACACCCTTGTCGTCGTCATCGTCGCTCTATTATAATGCCTCACGGTACATAACGGGGAGGAAGACGACGCAGGCGGTCCAGATGATGCTAATACCCCTCCACAGGTTGACGGGGATGTTCCAGAGGCCCCTCTCCTTCCAGTCGATCCAGACCGACAGGAACGCGACGGTGAAGAAGTGGTAGGCGAGGGTGAGGGGCCGCTGGATGAGACCGCCGAGCATGCCCACGGGCTCGTCGACGACGCCCTTCTTGAAGTAGGCGAAGCAGCCCTTGCGCAGCACGGCCAGGTTGGGGTCGGCCGCGCTGAAGAGGCTGTAGAGGGCCATGGCCAGGACGTTGATGATAGACGTCAGGCTCTTGCGCTGCCAGTGGAACTTGGCCATGGCCTTGCTAACGGCGGCGCTGTCGCCGAGGTTGGGGATCTGCGACGGCGCCAGGAGCTCCTGCAGGATGAGCACATCGTTGAGCGCCACCGTCATGCCGCCGCCCGTCAGCGGGTGGCGCATGTTCATGGCGTCGCCCAGCACCACGATGCCGGGGTTCATGTCTTGGCGCGACGGTGGGAGCCACGAGTTGGGCATGCTGCGCGGGATCTTGTCGTCCTTCTCGAGGGCGGCGCGGAACGAGGGCTGGATCGCGGCCGGCAGCTGGGGTAGCACGACATTGGCCATGTAGCCGCGAACACCGCCCTTGGCGGGCGAGGCGTCGGGGCAGTTCAGGGGCACGTCGATGAGGGCACGGGTCTCGTGGGTGCCGATCTGGTACAGGAGGACGACGGTCTGGTCGCCGCAGCAGACGTGGCCGTAGCCGTGTTCGGGCAGTGGGCAGTCGATGAGCTCGAGCGCGTAGAACTTGGAGCGGACCTCAGGCATGCGCCCAACGTACTGCTTGCGGAAGATGGAGGCGTAGCCGTCGGCCACAATGGTCAGCTGACCGAAGAAGAAGTCGGGCTTCTTCTTGCCCGTATCGGGGTCCACCGTCCGCGCCTCGACGCCGAGAATCTCTTTGCCGTGCTCGCCCTTGATGGTGGCAACCGCCTCGGTCTCGACCACAGTGATGTTGGGGTGGGCCAGGCAGGACTTGCGCAATTGGTTGACGAAACGGCCATGGTGGAAAGCGCGGCCCTCGGGCCTCCCCGTCCTGTCCCTGCTCTGCTTGTTGGCGGAGCCATTGGCCGACCCGTTGGTGTGGCCGTTGCCGTTGCCATTGACATGTCCATTGCCGTTGCCGTTGCCGACAGCCTTGCCGTTTTGTTGGGTGGGATCGGCCATGAGCATGTAGGGGAGCAGGTGCTCGGCGCCGACGCGGTCGAGTTTGGGGAAGGGGATGACGGCCTCCTCGCCGTAGTTGATGACGTTGTAGCCGTAGCAGGCGGCGGCGTCGATGCCCTCGGCGCAGTGACCCAAACCTAGTTTCCTCAATGACGCCATGCCGGCGGGCTGCATCAGCTCGCCGACGATGCGATCGGGCTCCTTCATCCAGCGCTCGAGCAGGAGGACGCTGCGGTTTTGGCTCGCAAGGGCGTGGGCCACGGCGCAACCGAAAACGCCGGCGCCCACCACTACGACATCAGCTTCGTGGTATGTGACGCGGCGCTCCTCGCGCTCGTCTCGTGTCTCGGTTCGTGTCGCCATGGAAGCAGCTCGGGTGCTGTTGGGATTTGTTGGCGTGGCGAGTGTAGGCGGGTACCTATACACTTCTCGAAGGACTGGCAAAGAACGACTGAAGGGGGAAAAGAATGTCCCAATCTCGCAAAAAGGATTGACTGACGGGTCGAGCGAGGGCCACCGTAAAGGAGGGTGAGAAACGGGCGAGGAATTGGGTATTGGGGATAAATATTATTAGTGCTGAGTAGACTCGGTAGAGTAGAAGCTGGCAGGTGTAGCGCAGCGGTGGTTGCGAATCAGGTGTAAGTTAAGGTTTTAGGCAAGATCAATTCCCCAAATGCAACACTCAACGTAAAATGCAAATGCAAATGCAGTGTAACAACAATGGGCAACGACAATGTAATGTGCCCCAGTTCTAGTCGTACTTAGCAGTAGTAGCGGTCACGACTCGTGTTGTTGGTCTTGGTCGTAGTGGCGTGGCGGATTCCAATGCCCTCTTAAATGTTTTCAATGACGACCCGACTTTGTTTGTTCCAGGACCCTGAGATGTCGATAGATGTGTGTGTGTGTGTGTGTGTGTGTTTGCGTCTTTGCGTCTGCGTCTGCTAGGGAAATGTCGTAGAAGAGCAGCATGCCATGATAGTGCGATAGTCAATTACGTCTGCTCATAGTCGTTCGATGGTTATTCATTACAATCTCTTCTGCCATCGAACTTCCGGGGTCGACCCCTAAAGTTATAGTGGAGCGGCTTTCTAGATTGCCAGATTATTGTTTTTTTTTCTGTCCTCCGCAGGCCAGCCAGGCTTCTCCCCTTCTTCCGTCGTAATCCTCTGCCGTTCAATTGGGTTAAGCCCCGCGCCAACGGCCCCCTGGTCAGCATTGGACAGCACTGGTCAGGTACGCTGCCCTTGTCATTAGCTTCCCATGCAACGGGTCAACCGTCGGACATATGAGGAGCGGTCAGCCATAGAGCCATAGCCTTTTCGAATCACTCGGGCTCGCAACTTGTGCCTTGATTGCCATGGCCGAAATACTGCCATCACCTATCAAGACGCGCTTATTAGCATGTGATCTGCCTGAGCCATCTTCAATATAATCCTCTGTAGCGTCGATAATCAGCCCATCAACACTGTAATAGCCTGTCACCCCCCCCCCCCCCCCTGCATGCACTGCACTGCACTGCACTGCGCCGCATAGGGGACGGTTGGCAGTTGGTCTGTATGTCTAGTGTTTGTGTTTTTTGCTGAAACATATTTCGGCAGCGCCCGTGCTGCAAAGTACTGGCCCATTACCATTACGTGACACTTCCCCCGGGCCATGAAGTTTAAAAAGTCACTCTGGAACCACTTAAGCATTTTAGCTACCTAATGCAGCAGCAAAAGTTCATGACAACAAACAGTTAAGTGTTAGGTATGTGTACAGTATGTAGATGTTTCGGTACAAGAGTTACAGGTAATAAGTTTGGTATCGTTTGTTCTAGTTATTTGCAGTGATACATAAAAATATACACAGTAGGTATCTAAAACATCAGCCCTCAACGGCAACCTGCCGGATCGGGAGCGCGTCACACGTCGGGCCTGGGGTCTCAGCCACCACTTCGGCTTCCCGAGGTGACTTGCCGGCTTCCAACTTGGCCAGGGCGTCACTCATTATGCTCAAGCATTCCTTTTGAATCTTGGCACCTTCCCGAATCTGCACGACCCGGCGGTTTTTGATACCGTCGATGCCAGCTTCCAGAATGTCTCTCATCGAGGTCACGCGATCCGAGGCCTCCCATTTTCTCATGTGCCTGCGGATTTCTTTGAGCAACGATAGTGCACGTATATCCGCTGAGCAGGGACTAGAAGACAGCGATCCAACCACCCACTGGAGCCCTTCCACATCCAGCAAGTGATAATACGCCATCAGTAATGCCCTCATACTCTGGCTCGTGAAACAAGGGTTTGTTGTCCCTTTCTTCTGCATGGCAACTTTGCAAAGGGACACGGCGTGCGCATCGCGGCCGGACTTGGCCGCTATAATCGCAGCATGTGTCAGGACGGAGGGCTGAATGAGTATGCCAGCCGACTCAAAATGCACAACCATGGTTTTGAGCCGTTCCATGATTTGCTCGAAAGCGCCCCTGAAGTCATCCAATTGAGCTTTGAGGTAAAGCCCAACAGCAGTACTGACGTCGTGGCCTTTCTGCGACGCGTTGGTGATGAGTTGCATTGTCTTCGCAAAGTTGTTCGTCTTCTGCTTCAGAGATGCAATAACAGCAATGCGGAAGCAGTGTGGACACCATGCCATCCCGTACTGCAGAGCCCGTTTGTAGATATAGACGGCCATGCTGGGCCGACCGCCCTGCAATTCTTCCTGCATGGAAGCGAAGACCTGCCTGTTGTTGGCGGATCTGGCAAAGTAGGGCTTCCGGCTCAGAGAAAGCATCAAGGATCGAACCCGCTGGCGGGCAGGCTTGCCATTGTAGTTGCCGTCCATTAAAGCTGCATTGTGCATCATGTTTTGCGTCACATCATCAACACAAGAACCTTGAAGCTTCCTCATTTCAGAAAACAGTCTCCGGAGTTGACGGAACGGGTATTTCCACTTGAGCCGGCAGTTTCGAAGGACACCGTTGACGAAATTTGGCGACAGGGCAAATCCGCTCGAACTGCAAAACTGGAGCCAGCGGATGAGCCCAGGAGCATCATGGAACTCTCCATATGAGTTGGCCACCAAGGAGACCATGTATGGGTGTAATTGCATCTGCATTTCCTGGAGAAAGTGTTGAACGAATTGCTCGACCTCGGCAATTGGATGGTCCTGCGCGAAAACCTTCAATATTCGGATGAAAGATTGCTCATAGGCTTGCTTTTGCGTCTCCCTGTGTGGCATCATCTTAGAGAAGTCACCAAGAACACCGTCCCAGTCTCCAGCTTGAGCCTTTGCTAGAGCAAAATAGCCCATTAATCCAACGTCTTCGGCCATCGCAGGGGCCATCATCATGGCCTCGGCGCGGTAATGACGTGCTGCTGCGACATCACCAGACATTACCGAGAACTCGGCCATGACCTTGTATACATATTGCGGATATGCTGTTTGATCGAGTAACCCCTCTGATAACATCTGTTCAAAAAGGACTTGCGACTTTTTGAGATCGTTGTGGCGACCCCAATGGGCCTGCAGTATCCTCATGAGCCAGGCAGTTTTCAGGGGTTGGGCAGTGGTGCGACACAGTTTTCCAAGAGTTTGCACGGTCGCACCGGCCCGGGCACCTCGCATCTCCTCCACTGACTTTATAACCATTTCGGCTATGTTGTTGAAGCACTGTTGATCTGGACGACATTTCGAGAAGTTCACCCTGAACAACTGTAAGACGGATTTGTGGTCGCCGTATTCGAAGAGAGCTGAAATGGTCATGGCCGTGAACTCGGTAGCATCTTTTAGTTGAGGCAAGACACGTCCATAGATCTGGCGGATATACTGAGGCTGATTGAAAGCCAGCATACGTTCAATCATGGACTTTCCAAGAGGAGCTAACTCTGGGGAGAACATGGATACATTCTCATCGAAATGTGGCGTGAATAACTGCATAGATAGCCGTAGGCTTTCCAATGCGGTGGCTCGTTTGCTGCGGTCTGTCGCCAGGTCAGCGGAAGGCAGTGTTGACTCGATGATGAGCACAGGATTATGTGCCCAATATTGGTTCACACTGAGTCGGCCTGACGCAATACTGGCAGCAAGGACTTTCTGCGCATCGTCCCATCGTCCTATTTCCTGGCAGTGTTTGCACAGCGCTACAGAAAGGTCGCACCACCTATCTCCAAGCTGCGCAAATAGCGTCTTACTGGTTACCCCCCGCCGAAAATCGCCGATAATTCCATCCAAGGTATCATCATTTTTCTCCAACGATTCCAAAATGCCGTTGATGACGAGAGTCGGGTCTGCCTTGGGCAATTCTTCGGTTTGATGAACTGACCTGTGCACCCAACCGCCGCTGTCCCTATGAACAGATACGTCCGGGTAAGTGCGCAGTGGCGGAAATCTTTGCAGCGCTTCAACTGAATATCGAGTGGAGCCTGCATCGCGTATAGAGCCCTGTCGTGAAGTCGACCTCGTCGGCGATGTCCTCTGCGGTTCGGTGGCCTCGGATCCTGACAGAGGCTGCGGAGAAGATTGCCTCGGGGGCTTTTCTGCAGAACCGGAACCGGGATCTAATCGTCGCTCCTCCAGGCTTAACGGTTGATCCGGGCGACAGTGCCAATGCAGTTCATCGCCGTGCAGCAAGATCGGGTCGTCGGTGGGCAATGCGACGGCCTCGGCGGTGCCGTGGTAGAGTCTGGAGGACTTGATCTTCTTCTTATTCTCAACGGCAGTTCGTAGCGTGCTGATTCGCCGGCGCCGGTCGTCCACAATCAAGCCAATGGCACAGGATGTGCCTAAGGCCAGGCCTCTGAGGGCATGTATCGCGGCCTTCGAAGGCACGGGTAAGGGCGGAGACATAGTAGCGACGCATGGGTCTGAGCCATGTCGAGCTCGAATGTTAATTAGCAACCATCTGTATTAAAACAAATGAAAATGGCGTTTCGCATCGAAAGGTATGTGTCGGTTTCCGTCGATAGTCGTCGTTGATCAGTCGTATGACCAAAACTTAGCTTTGCGGGCTGAAGCTCTCTGGGCACTGGGGTCAATTGGGTCAATTGGCTGGGCCGGGGGGCAGGAATTGGGAAAGTCACAAGCACTGGATCAACTTATTACCGCACGTGTTAGTGGGACCTCTGACAGAAGTTGGACCCGGTAGCCACTAAAGAGGTGCACCTTTTTTTTTTTAGTGTACTGCCCAACACCGCTATTGATCACCTATAGAGGGTTGAAGCAGATCATCACTTCTTCAGTCAATCAATAGGCCGTATGCTCGTAGGATTGCTGACTTGAGTCTTGATGTTTGGCAGCGGCCGCTGGTGAAATTGCCAGAAGCCGCTGGTTGTAGATTCGAGATTTGTGTTCGTATGTGTGTCTGTGTGTGTGTTTGTCTACCTGCTCATCCGCTCATAATCTATCTTAATCTTCATCCCCTTCTAAAGCCCTCCAGTCGTCTATTGATGGATTTCCAAACGCCCTGCAAATGCTGTTCCGCTATAGTACAAAGTTGGTACATTCATCAAGGGCACCTTTCCGAATAACCAACTTTTCCATGTTTTTCATTACAATGATGCTTCCGCTCCCTCAGGGGGTAACCACACCTCCAGCTGCCGCAGAATGCTTTGATACAAGAAGAACATGCATCCACTTTGCACACTGGTCCAGACACCGCGTGGGCCAACACCCCTGAACCAGCCCCCAATGCCTTCTGTCTTGTAGATCATTCTGAGGCCCTTGAACACCGATGAGGTGTCTAGTGTGGCGGCGCCTGGTTGCCGGGTATGTGTTTTCGGTGAGGCTGTAGAGATAAGACGGTGCTGCTCATGAGACGGGGATACTGCCTTGGGATGCGTGGGTTTTGCAGCAGACGGAGCAGGGGGCGGCGCGGGTTCTATTTGAGTCTGTAACCGGGTCTTCACCACATCCAAAGGACATGTCATGACACCAGCAAGTCCTCCACCCGCCGCACCGGTTAAGATCTCCAGCGGCGTGCCGATCTCACGGCTACGCTTCCATTGACGGGCCCAGCTCTGAAACTGCTCGTAGAACATGAACTGCAAAGCGGAAAAGGGGAGGTCACGATAAAGCGTCGCCCCATATCCGTGAAACAGAGTACTAGGCCCCTCGACCCGAACAATGGTTTTGACGGCATCGAAAGTCGACTTGTAGTTGTAACCCGAGTTAAAGTAAGGGTTGTTATGCCGCCCTTGTAGCTGCAGACGTGTCTTCAGAACCTCGGACGGCACATAAACGATGGACGCAGCGAAATCACCAATGGCACCTGTGTTGTTTTGTGTGAGCATTCTTTCTACGAGAGCTCTTGGGGAGAGAATCCATACCGGCTGTCAGATACGCAATATGAGGCTGGATATTGTAGTCCAACATAAGTCGTTTGCTCGACTCGTATGAACCAAAAAAGAGAACTGTTCCGGGGAAAGATCCCAGCATGGCAGGTAACCATCCACCGTACAGTCCCCGCCGAATGCCTTCTTGGCGCCATATCGTGTAGTATGAAGACCCGAGGGACGAGTATTTCGGCGGGAAGTGGGGATCGCCCTGTTGTCGTGTCTTGACAGTGTCGAGCGAATGCATCAACATGTCTCCTGTAGTACCTCCGAGTCCACCAGCTATCATATTCTGTGTGCACGCGACGGGTCAGTCGAGAAAAGGGGCCAGCGGGGGGGCACAGAGCGTGGGGCAGCAACTGACCTGGAGCAGAGGTGAGCGCCTCTCCCATTCCCCATCTTTGGGCGCCATGTTCGTATGTACAGGTTGCGGTGCGGCTATGAAATCCGAGGAACTCGACGGGAAAATGGACTGCGCAGAAAGTCCATTGTTCGCAGCAGAAGGAGCGGGCGAAAGAGTGACGGATCCGAACGAATCAGACTGCGGAGCAGTTGTCGAAGTGCTCCGAAAATCGTCCAGGGGCATTGCCCTCGAAATCAGAATGGAATTTCCACCCCGCGCCGGAAGACAAACGTGTAAGGAGGTTGTTGGGAGGGCTGAGGACGAGAACCCTTTGGATACTGCGAATTTACTTTCCCTATCCTGGGCATCCCGGATTCAAATGGCAATTTTTTGACGTGATCGGTCTTCGGATAACGCGAACGAGGGTCCACCGACGGCCGAGAGGGCCCGTGCTCAGGATGATCTCACACGTCAACCTGCAGTGTTGGCAGTAGAGCCGTCTTATCAGATCGAGGCCAAGAAGCTTGTTTGTGGTCAATGGCCAATATTGCACGCCAACAACAGTTATTTCATAACAGGATCTAATAAATTTATATTATTTATGTATCATTTTATGAGATTTCATCATAGGTCTGAGTGAACTTGGCTTCACCCAATGCCTACACTCCCCCCGTAATTCCATTCCATAGCTCCAGGCATAGCTCGATCTTAACACAAGGTGCATGACAGACAGGCCGTAAGCTGGGGACGCATTAAATCCAGGGGTGTAAGATATTATGTACGTCTTGCATAGAAGTTCAAGTGCTTCACTTCCAAGGGCTGTGTCTGATTTTTGCCGCATGCTCTTCCCAGTTCACCCTGCCAGCCCTTTTCAGCGGCCATACGATATGCGTGACTTTCCCAATGATCAAGCCTTTCGCAATTGGCCCATACGTATTGCTGTCTTGCGTGACATCTCCGTCGCCCTCGACCCAGACGTGACCCGGCGGTACTTGAACCTTGGCCACAGGGTATGGGGGTTTTGTCTTGATGAGGTCTCCTTCCAACCCAACAATTCTCTTGATCACCCTGGTTTCTGGGTTGAAGGGACTCCTGGAGACAACACAACAAGGTCAGCAAAACCAGCCCATGTAATACCACGAAATAGAGTCAGCCTTGTGAGATCATGACCACCTACCAGAATACCACGATCATGCCCCGGGCCAGTTTATCGTGTGCACCATACTTCCACGTCCATACCCAGTCCCGGGTCAGAGACCGGTCTTTGTCCGGATTCAAGAACGGATACATGGAAGGCCCGTTGATCCTCGTCAGCTCGAAAAGATAGTCGTTGGTCAAAACAACGACGGGCAACCACGTTGCAAAGACGAAGAGGTACCACCCGAACTCGCCGAACTGGCGAACCCGCGGGTTAGACCGGAAATGGAACCATTTTGACCTGGCTGACTGCAAGTTGGGTTTGCTAACGAGGCGAGCCCATGTAGGCCTCATTGCTACAACATAAAGTCGCCTAAGCTAGTGGATTGGTGTGTTGGTGCAAGTCGTTGCGAAGTTGTCAACTCACATTGGATGTATAGGAAGACTGAAGAGTACCACCAATGATCTCAATTTGTACGGCCTGGTGCACAGAGCTCTCTCCCCGACCCCACTAAAAGCCGGCCGCTCACCTCGCGACGACATTTCAATAACCTTACCAATCTTGGGTAACTAAGCCAATATTACAAACCAAAAGACCAACATCAGGTATTTTGATGGCAATATCCTTCCTTGTAGGTAAATTTGTTTTCAACATTAACCTTGTGTCTCCTAGGGGATCGTTAGTGGCCTTGATCTGTATGCGAGCGAAATGAGCTACCTACCCCCTTTGACGTATGATAACTACATGTAAACACTCTTTACAAATACAAGATCATCACGCAATACGGTTCAGATATACGGGCTTCTACCATTGGTCAATGGCCTGGAGTCCTACCCCAACATTGCTGTTCTGGGCAAGTGCTTTGGTTTATAAGCCACTTTCTAACAAGTAGACAATTTGTAATCATCTTAGTCGTGGGCAAACATGTGCTGCAGGCCCAGCTCACTTGATCTCGAGTATATATGCATGATGCATGATGGAGCTGTGACGGCCTTCAGTGACATCCTCTCAGACAAACTAGTTCAAGATCCCTCTTGGTATATCCTAGAACTATCTCACTCCCATCATCCATACACCTGCTGTTAGCCACCGGCATCTTCTCAGCCCCATGTCTCCAATCCGCGTAGGCCTCGTCGGCCTCTCCGCCCGTGCCGCCACGAGCTGGGCCGCCAAGGCGCACATCCCGTACCTTCTCTCACCGGAGGGCCGGTCCAAGTACACCATCGTCGCCCTGTGCAACACCTCGGTCGCCGCCGCCGAGCGCTCCATCGCGCACTTCGGCCTGGACCCGGCAAGCACGCGCGCGTACGGCGACCCGGCCGCCCTGGCCGCGGACCCGGACGTCGACCTCGTCGTCGTCTCGACGCGCGTCGACCTGCACTACGACAGTGTGCTCCCCTCTCTGCAGGCGGGCAAGGACGCCTTCGTCGAGTGGCCGCTGGCCGAGAACGCGGAGCGCGCGGCCGAGCTGGCACGCGTGGCTGCCGGAAAGGGGTCTCGCACCGTTGTGGGCTTGCAGGCCTGGTTTGCGCCCTCCATCGTGGCGCTGCGTGGACTCCTGGCCGGCGGGGCGGACTCCCGCATCGGCAAGGTGCTGAGCAGCGAGGTGCGCGCCGCGGGCGGCTCCCTTGACCGCACCATAATGCCATCCTCTTTGAAATACTTCACGGACAGGGATATCGGCGGGAACCCCTTTACTATTGGGCTCGGTCACAGTGAGCATCCCACCTCCACCTTTTTCTTTTTCCCATCTTCTACAGAGAGAGAGCGGCCAATGCCGTGCACTTTTAGCTGTGCTAACGCCTGGGTCGTGACCAGTGTCCGACGTTGTCCAGAACGTGCTAGGTGACCTGCAAGGTTTCCACTCCCATCTTCAGTTACAGCGTCCAGATGTGAAGATCAAAGATCCCTCCTCTGGGGAGATTCTCGAGACTGTGACGTCCAACGTACCGGACCTCATCTACATTACCGGCGCACTAACCGCGTCAGAGCTGGTGACGAAGGGAGCCACCCTGCACGTTCGATATCGACGCGGACAGCCTTTCAAGGGCGAGTCTTCCATGGTGTGGACCATCAATGGCGAGAAGGGCGAGATACGCTTCATAGCCCCTGGCGGCCCAACGGTGAACGTGACATCGAAAGAAAATGCGCCGGTGATTGAAGTGCACGACTTCGCCAGCGACGAAGTTGAGGAAATTAAATACAACCATGGGCCGCGGCTTGACATAGAACTCCCCGCCAGGAATGTTGGGTCTGTTTATGAGGCTTTCGCTGCCCGAGATGAGAGACAGTACGCCACTTTTGACCATGCTGTGAAAAGGCATGCCCAACTCGACAAGATGCTGCTCGACTATGATAAGTCTCAGTTTTAGCCAGTCGGTTTTGTTAATCACAACGAATCGTTACATGATATGGCATCATTGCCTAATCTCTAAACATGGAAAATTAATTGCATTATTAAAGTAACAATTCCCGCCGTCTGAACACAAATTATCTGATTCGATCTAATACATCACACAGGACACCTCGCGTATCGTGGACTCGTTATATTAACCGGGATTGCTTCAAACCAAACTCTAGGCAACTCCAATACCAACAAAGACTAGAAATATATAAGCTTCCTTCAGGCCTTCGCCGTCTTGTTCGCAGCCGCCATCTATCGTAGTTAGTTTTGGATCATATCGGCCAGATGGAGAAGCATACCTTGGAAATCAAACTGCGGCCGATAGAGATGGTTTCATCCATGCCTTGCTGGCGCTGCCAGAAACTAAAGAAGAGTTAGATCAGGGGCAAGGGGATAATATAGGAGTGTGTCGACATACGCTTCTTCGGCCGTTCCATGGCCTCGAATGGAAGCCTGGCGCGCCTCTTCCTCCAAGGCAGCCCTGGTGATTTTCTCGCCAGTTGGGATGTCGGGTAAAGGCTTCGTCTCCACGTCATTATCCAAGGTCTCTGCCAGAATATTCTTGCGCATTTGGTAGCGCTCTGCGCGCTCCTTGTGCAGACCGGGACTGTGCATTTGCTTTAGTCCATACCGAACAGCAAACTGGACCGCAAGGTACAGATGCTCGGCGCAAAGAACGGTGAGGAGAAGCGCCCATCCAGTTATGCTCGATGGCTCGCCGTTGGGTCCGTTGGAGTCTCCGCTGAACATAAAGACGATAGCTGAGCTGACCAGGCTTCCAAACCACGACAGGAAACCAAGGGCATTAAGCCAGGGGCCAATAGAGTCTGCTCTCCAAGGAATTGGTCGCTTGCTGCTAATGGCAATTTTCATGGCATCAGAGCGCAATTCCACCCAGTTGTTGACAAGGAACGAGACGGGAGCAAGTGGCCAGATAGCTGAGAAAAGGGACAGGTAGCCTATGTACTTATTAGGAGATGGCCCACATCAGGGGAGGGAAGCAACTTACCAAACTGCACAATCATCTCCCTGTAGTCCGTGGCAACGTCGTAAACATCCAGCTCGGCCTCGTTACGGACTCTTGCCAAGAATGCGGCCTCTTCAGGAGCGTCCGCCGGAACAACATCGCCCTTCTCATTCTTGTGGGAAAATTCGGTCTGTACCTCCTTAACCTTCTTGAAGACCTTGCGCTTGATAATGGGAACCACGGCTTCGAGGGCAAAGTTGACGATCTGAGCTGTCACAGTGAAGTATATGACTTGCGTTCTTAGTCTGTCGGGGTTGATTTGGAAGTTCTGGGTCGTGAGCTTCTCGCTAGAGGATATCTTCTCGGCAGTGACTTTTAACACGTCAAGATATGGGACCAGAAGATTGCCAAACGGCATATATACGAAAGCGGACAAGAATAGGGGAGTGTAGGAGGTGATGAAGTTCACCACAAAGATCTTCTGTGTTAAAGCTGCGTCATGAGCTGCGAAATTGTTAGCTCTTCAATGCTGGTAAATCTTGGGACATGCTCCTCTTACCATCATGGGTTTCGTAATTTTCCGCTTCTGTCAGTTGCTCAGCAAGATTGCCAAGGATAGTTGACAATGTGGGAACTAATCCTGTCAGAATAATTGTAGGAAGGAATGTCTGATCATCGTTAGCCTTTATATAAACACCTTGTAAAGTGCCAATGATTACTTACCAGGTATGTCTTGAAGGGACCATTGTATATTTCACCGATGAAGATTTCAACGGAGAAGCAGAAGAGGTACAGAGCGCCCAGGATCAGGAAGCATATGAATGCAAATGGTACCTGTAACAACTGAGTCTGTAGCCTCTTCTTAGTCGAATAGACCTTGACGGCCTCGCCGGTTACTGGATCAGCATCTTCGTGGGACCACTGGAATGCAGTTCGAGGAAGCTGGATGCGGGAAACTCCTCTTACACCCCATTGCACTGCCAGGTCCAGTTCCTTTTTCTTCCAATACTCGAAAAAGACGACAGACCAGAGGGAGTTGACAAGAGCGTATAACCAGGAGTATTGCCCGAGAATCAACCAAGAAGCAAACCCAAATGCCGCCGGGAATACAAGAAAGCTGAAGTATGACTGGAGGAAGGCAAAGTAGAAAGCGACCTTCTCGCCGAACTGGTTGCGAATCTGGTCGACATCCTCCTCGTTCAGCACATATTTACTACTCCACTGCTTGATCCATCTCCGGTTGAAAGCATGGTTGTGTAGAGGGAAAATGGATTCGACGTATTTCCATTGCCCAGTCTTTGGTGTGATACCCGCACCTCCCTCGTTCTTGGGGTTGGTGAGAAGAAGGTACACCAATCGAAGTCGCTCGGCGTCAACAATAGGCTCTTCCTCAAATATCTTGTCAACGTCCTTCTCGGGGGTCTTGATTCGGACTCCGTAGAGCCAGTCTTGGACTCGCTCGCGGTAAATCCTGGACTTCAAGTATTTCTCTGATGCGACTTTGACGAATACCAGGACGGATGAATGGTCGACGCCGCGGCGAACTTCCGATGCGAGTCCGGCTTTGGTAAGGGCTTGGATCAGCTGTGTGAATCCAGCCTCAGCTTCGACCGTGGCTATACAGAGAGGGGAGACGATTAGCTTTGAACCTCAGGGGTAAGTCTGCGAATATGTATCCCGAACGTACCTTCCGAAGGGATCTTGTAGTTAATCACGAAGTCGACACTGTGGAATGGCACATGGTTAGCCAAGATATCTCAGAGTAGGAAGTCCATGTTCGTGTGTAGCTCACTTCATGTTGGTCCGCAATTCAGGTGGGTTACCATCAGCGGCATACAACGTGCGTAGGCTCGCCATGGTTGCAGAGAGCTTGGCGGGGGTGTTGAGGGGGACCTGATCTGCAGCGATGGTATGTCGGGCAGTGTTGCGTTGACTTGAAGGGAGGAGGGAAGAGAAGTTCAAAAGAAGAAAGCCAGGTCCTTGAATAGGAGCCGGCTATGAAAATGTGATGTGTTAGACCGTCAGTCGCTCATATCATCGAGCTTCAAATCATGTTTTGGGCTTGGCTTTCGGGTCTAGATCCAGGAATTTGGCAGGAGCTGAGATGTCGATCAACGTCATGCCGCAGAACCCCAGCCAAGGAGTTGGGATGTGACGATGACACCTTTAGTTTCGGGCCCGTGCAGCCCCTGCCCAACGCGATCGTGCAGACTTGCAGGGGGCTAATTTCACTGGACTTGCAGTAGCCAGCAGTGCCTACAAAGCTGCCAATGAACGGGAGGGATCAACCACAGCATCGTTGTCACAATTGACACAATGTCTTGGTCGTTGAACGCCATCCAAGCGCGCACAAAATACACCAAATATATCAATTACTGAATAACTTGGAAGGAAGAAATTACAATAGATAGTCCAATTCGTAGCCTTCCTGAACAACGAAAGTATCATCCCAGTAAAGTACGCCAACGTGTCACATGAGTAGCTTGGTAAATAGTTGTAGCAACGAAGAATAAACAGCCTATACATGTATGAAAAGTATGTTGCAATTCAACTTTATGTATGCTGGTTGGTAGGCATATCGGGGATTAGACTGTACCTACATACATACAGCTACTGATAAGATGCACTACTAGATACATGTATACTACAGCAACCAGATCTAAGGTTAGATACTGCCCCAACATTGATGCAATTGCGACCCTGTTCTAAATGGATGCACCTGGATGGAGCCCCACCGACTTTAAAAGGAAGCGCTGCTGCGCCGACTGCTATGCCTGTATCTTGTTAGTTGATTGGGCGATGCAGACTTCCCCAGGCCTCATTGCTAGTTGAGGGTCTTTACCTTCTCAGCTTTTTGGAACCGCATTGCTTTCTCAGACTCTTTTGATATCACATATCACGTCCTACTTTTAGCACTGCTTCAGGCCCAAACTATCCTGTACGACTGAGAGGAGGGCCTTTCTTTGCCTGACGGACTATGGGGCTTTTCCACCGCCTAGATGGCATCCTCAAACACATAGGGCTTCGACGATCCAGCGAATGGGACAGTCCAACCCTGTTGGATGAATTCCTCGAGTCGCCTCTGAAGGCCCTAGTTGTCCGGTTGTACTGTCTGCTTATCCGGTTGCGTGGTCGTCCTGTAACGCGCCATCGGCGTCCCGTCAAGGTCGTCTGTCTGTCAGACACACATGGCGGCATCGTACCGAACGTCCCTCCTGGAGACCTCTTGATCCACGCCGGCGACTTGGCTCAGGGAGGTACCGCATCGGAAATACAGGAACAGATTGATTGGCTTGATTCGCTGCCCCATGCCGTAAAGGTCATTGTGGGAGGAAACCATGACGGCTTTTTCGACATCCGGACGCGAGCGAAAGAAGACATCAGCCTCCACAACCGTCTCGACCTTAAGCGTGTCCATTACCTCCCAGACATTTCGGCCCCTTTGAAAGTAGCATTTGAAGGCCGGGAATTGCGTATCTTTGGTTCTTCGAACATTATTGGATCTGACGACTCCTCCACCAACGCATTCCAGTACGATGCAGCAGATGTCCACCGCATATGGAAGCAGGCTGTTCCATTAGACACAGACATTCTGGTCACCCATGGGCCACCGGCAAGACGCCTTTCTTTTTCCCAGCAAAACCACTATATACTAACTACCACTGCTACAGAAGCACCACCTTGACATTGGCCTTGGCTGCCCGGGGCTGCTCGAAGAGACTTGGCGTGTGAAGCCTAAGCTTCACGTGTTTGGGCACATACATTGTGGTCGTGGCAAGCAAGCTGTCTACTGGGATGACCTTCAATTGGCGTATGAGAACTTCCTCATGAAGAAGTCGCGCGGGCCCATCGGAGACCTACTCCCCAATGCTCAGTGGCTTGACGTTGTTAATATCATTGTCTTCGGCATAAACAGTGTATTATGGAGTTGGCTGATGCTAGGCGGTAAAGTTCAAGGTGGTATGTTGGTCAATGCTGCTTGCCAAGATGGGAACAAGGGGAAGCTCAGCAAGAAAACGCCCATTGTTATCGAGATATAGACAAAATCAGGTGACGGTCCATGACTTAGATTAGATTATCCAGGCAGATGGAATATTCGACTTGGTATTATCACGTTGGTAATTCTTCTATACCCGAAGACCCACCAACATAGCGTCCTCCTGTGGCAGTTAAAGAACCAGTGCTGCACGCTCTATGGAAGTACGAATACCCTCACTAGCCGGCCATCCTGTTGCTAGTTAATTGCCCCTTGTCCTGTTTCTGCCCATACCTGCTTCAACAGTCTTGTTGCCCGCATGAGCGGGAGTCGGCATACCAGCCTGGGCTGCCGGGGCAGGCGCAGGACCACATCCTGCCATTGCCTATTATATGAGAAAGTTCTTGCGTTAGTATTGACTTCCAGCTCTAGGTATATATTACCAGAAAGAAGGCAGACTACGATGAAGAGAGGTAGCTTTGACTTACATCCATCAAGTTCTGCATATTTGCCATGATGCCTCCAGCAAAATCGCCCGTCAGAGTCTGTAGAGTCTTGTTATCTTGGGCAGGATTCCCAGACAGGCTCATGGACAGGTTCAGCTCTTCAAGCTGCGCATTGGCGACCTGTAATGGACGCAATATATCAGTTTCCACTTTCTTATACATGGCTTCTAATCTTTAGTGTTTGAGCCACAAGAGAGAAAGCACTCACCTTGGCGAGGCCGGCGGTGGCCTTGTTGCCTCGGGGCGTGATGGCCTGGTTCATCTGGCGGATCTGGATGCCGTTGTTGACGAAGGCGAGGAGATCTTCCTTGGCGGCGGCGAAGGCCTTGGCGTCGACCGGATTCTTGCTCAGAATCGCCTGCAACCTCACAACCGAGGCCTGCTCCTGCTTCTGGTCCTCGATGTTGAGATTAATGCCATTGGCCAGGATGAGCGATTGCTCACACGCCGGCGTCGACACCATCTGCCCCACGGCGGCGCCCGACATCATGGCTCCGAGGAGGATGGAGGCGATGGTGGTGGTAATCATTCTCGTCATTTTTTGTGATGTAAAAATGTAACAAGCAATATGAACAGTTTCCCTCGGGTGCTGAATATGTAATGAAAGACTGTCTCGTTGAATGAGTGGCTTGAGTGGGAGGGGACAGAACCGGTCTGCGATTAAATATGAGATCTCACGGAGACTCAGTAGAAAGAAAAGAAGGAATAGAGGAAGTTGACGCTATATCATTATTACAAACGCAGAGATACAGGTAGCAAGGCAGTGGTATATAGAACAGGAGATGTCTCTATTTCCAAATTGGGCCTTCACATCCCATTGCCGGTTTTATACACGACTAGACTCACTAGAGCCCAATGATGGCTCATTTCTTCGTGCCTGGCTAGCTGAACTATAAAAGGCTGTGAAATCCAGTATTGGCCGATTTGCGTGGGAGCGGGAAACCCCATCGTCTTACGCGCCACTACTTTATGCAGCTCTGGGGTTTTAGCCAAACATGGCCAGAACCCTATTTTGTCCCATTGCTACTCCCGGCTCGGCTCCGTGATCAATGGCACACAGACTCGCGATATCCTCATGCCACCAAAAGATGGCGAAACAGAACCTACGACGTAGTAGTCTGAACAACGATCGACACGGTCCAGGTTTCATCCGACTCGTCACAAACACCATACATGCCAACAGGGAAGCCCAGAACCTTCTCTCAGCTCACTTGCTTGCCGCTCTTCGCAAAGAAATCCCGTTCTGAGTAACAAGTCAAAGGCTTACTCGGATGGAGCTTTTTGCATAAAAGCATATCCCTCGTCACAAGCACGGCACTGGGGATTCTGAAGAAAGGATGGCGTGATCTTTTTGACTGCCTACTTTCGAATCCAAAGACGGAAAGAAAAGAAAATAAGACATAACGAGTACAGATAAGAAAGAAAACAAAAAGGCTTGATTTGAAATGGACCCAGTAAAACGAGTACGTCGAGATGGCATGGCGTTTCGTTTGTCTCGGTTTCTTCCCCTCCAGAACCCACCATTTCCCTGGAGCTGCTCCCTCCCTACCCCGTCACCCCCCTTCCGACAAGCATCTCGGGGAGCGCCGAGCCAACAGTTCGTCCGACTCGCATGCTACCAAGCGCCTGGCCTAGACTCTACAATGCTTATCATCGATCCACCGTTCCCACCCATTTCCTA
Organism: Apiospora arundinis; assembly: GCA_039105305.1. Lineage (NCBI taxonomy): Eukaryota > Fungi > Ascomycota > Sordariomycetes > Amphisphaeriales > Apiosporaceae > Apiospora > Apiospora arundinis. Next base: position 4,611,454 of record JAPCWZ010000004.1, read on the forward strand.
GGTATCTATCGTACAAGCTTCTCCTCCCCCTTTTCTCTAAAGACCCCTTGCAAAGCTACCAATGATAAATGAAACCTTACCTAGAGACTATCTGACTCTACAAGAATCCAACCCTACAAAAGAAACACGGCACCGAGTATAGCCAGCGAGAGCATCATCCCAGTGACACCCACAAAGTCGTCCCCAAACACGCTCGAAGCACCGGCCATGACCGGATACTGATTGACCCGGGTGCCATTCATGGTGCTGTTTGAGCGCAGGCTGTTGTTGTTGTTGTTGTTACTGTTGCTGTTGACCATGACGGGCACCACTTTGGCCACGGTGACTGCCGTGACCACCACGTTGGCCACAGGGGCCGTCGCCACGGCCACCGGTATCGTCAAGGTGACAGTGTTCGCGCCTCTTGGCCCGCACGCGGAGCAGGTCTCGGTGTAGGTGGTCATGGGGATCACTACCGCTGCCGCTGCTGCTGCCGGTACCGTCCCGTTGAAAGTCCCGTTCCAAGTCCCGTTCCAATATGGTCCCCCTCCTATCACTGCGGCTGCGGCTGCAGGCGCAGTGGGGACGGACGGTCTGCCACTGGGGCATTGGGTAATTGTCATAGTAGTGCAGTAAGCGACAGCGACGAGCTGCGCCGGATTTGTCGCACAGACAGTTGTGTACGTCATCGTGAGTGCGGTCGTGATGGTGACGATTCCGCCGCTACCATTGTTGACCCCTGTCGCGGTGCTGTTACGTCCAGCGGCAGGCGATGAGCTACCACCACCCATGGCTGGGGCTCCTGCCGGCGGCGGAGCGGTGGCGATGTTGCCATATACGGTGAATAGAATATTGGCCGGCGCAGCGCGGCGGCCTAAAGGTCGTGATACCGCGGCTGTGTTATTCACGGCCGTGGAATTCATCGAGGGGATCGAAGTTCCGCCGTTGGTGCCCTTGACGAGGCCACCGCAGCTCTCGTTAGGGTTACCAGGGCAGGCACGGTCGCATTGCGCATTGTCTACGGCGGAGGCATCACCGAGATTGTCTGCGCAATAGCAAGTACTAAACAACATATTTGTGAGCGGTCCACTCTTTACGTATGCATAACCATGCGGAATAGTAGGATTACTGGATTGCGATGGGTTAGAAAATGAAAAGAGGCGAAACTCACGTCGCGTATACACCAGAATACTTGCGCCCAAGACTGGCACAGCTAGCGACACAGGCTTCGTTGTCCATCGTGGCGAAGTCAGCAGAGGATGACCAGGTTGGGTAGCCCGAACTGGACCCGAAGCATCCGAGTAGCGTGTACCCGTTGATCACAGCTGGATCCTTTAGGCCTCCCCCAGACTTGGTAGCTACCGACGAGGGCGTTGCCGTGGTCAAGGTAATGGTACGCGTGTTGCTTGGCGATGGTAGTTCGGTTGTTGACGGGAGTTTGCTCGTTGAAGGTAGCGTTAATGCCGTGTTGCTTATGGTTCGAATCCTCGTGGACAGCGAAGTGGCATTCGGGAAGGATGTTGAGGCAGAGACACTGGACGAGCTGGATGGCTTTGGGGTATTGGGTTTCTGGTAGACGTCGATGTAGTTGATGTTCCAGAATCTAAAGTATAGCAATCGTTAGTCAACATGCGCTGCTCCGTATGTGTTAGGTACAGATGACTTACGCGCCTAGGAAGGCCTCTGGGCGGGATGCGACATATTCCTTGCACGTAGGAGCAAGAGTATTGCACTTGTCAGTGCGTCCCCATACGTTCCCGGCATAGTCACCGCATAGATTCTAAGCATGAGTTAGTACTCGTGTGTGGTCTCCAACATATGAAGGAGACAACTCACAATGTTGATGACAAGACTCATGTTATAGAAGAACGAATCAGCATCGCATCCCGCCCCTCCAAAGAGAGCCTGTGGAGGCCCCCATGCTTTCGGGTCGGGGCTTGTTAGGGGTGCCATTGCGATGTCGCCTGGAATTGCGGACCGTGGGAAGTGCCATACTTTCAGGCCATCCGAGTCCCATTCAAGAGCGTAAACACCGCCGCCTTGGGCATTGAAGCTGTCGCCATACGATGTAACATCGGAAGTCGGCGCGGCGTAGTTGCAGCCGATGTTTCCGGGCTGAGTTCCAACGCATCAGTCATATCACATTGCGGATGATAAGGATAGCAGGCAAGGAGAGAAATTCTTACACCTGGCTCGCAGTTCGTCGGTCCTTGCTGACCGGTAAAGCCAGTGCTTGGCAACTGGCACCCGGGTGATCTTATGCAGTGGTCAGCGTTGTTGTTACTTTTCTTTGCTGGAAAGGGGTTCTTACGTGTGTGCGGATATTAGATTCCTCGACGCCGTGTTGGCTCCTTCGATTATATCTAACTCTCCACCAAGCGGCCACTTTGCGCCATTCTGGTCGTTGTTGAATGCCCAGACTACGAAACCACTCCTTAGCATGCCTCCTCAACAGGGATGCCAGCGTTAAGCTTACAGGCAGGCCAGACACCACAGGTGGATGCTGGCATATGAGCAAAGTCGGCAATGAAGAGACCATGGGTAAACCCCTGGTAGCTAGTGAGCCTGACGCTGGGTCTACCAGCGTCGTTCACTGTATAGTTGTTATATGTATCTACACCGAGACGGACCCGGTTGAACTCGTCCACTTTGACAAGTCCCTGGGAAACAGCGGCGGCCTGGCTCTGGTAGCTATGGAGAATACGTCAGTATATCTTTTGTATAGCCATCTCGAGTTTTCTCACTTACTTGACAAAGCCGTTGCTGGGGTCCTTTCCCGTGAAAAAGCTAAAGCCATTGAGCAGTGCCTGACCCGCATAATGGGTCGCAAGAGCGTACGCCATTTTCACGATTCTATGATCAAGAATCGATATTTATAAAAGAGTGACTAAAGACAGAAACAAAAAACTACTACATCCAGAAGAACAGAGTGACGGACCTTTCGGTCAGAGTAAAGAGTGAAAGAAGTAAGGAGTGGCTGGGCCGTACGTTGACCGAACGAGGACATGAAGACGTACAGCTGAAGAAAGAAAGAGAACCAGAAGTCCCAGCAGAGGATTGGAACTCCAGGCCGGGTGGTCTTTCTGTATATCTTGTTTACTTCCCAGACTTCTTCCACTTTCCGACTTCACTTTTACTGCATGTTTGGAGCGAATTGAGAAATTCCAGAGGAGATTCGCCGAGAGCTCTGGAAGCTTGCGGGAGAAGAATGCATAATTAAACCCAAGCTGCCTGCTCTTTCCGTCAGAGAAGTCACGTTGTTGGCGTTAAGACATCTAGCCCCTGGCGGCCAGAACTATTGCAACCCGATCCAGGGATGAATTCAATAGGCTTGTGAGGCTTCCCACTCTTGTAAGATACATCCCAAAGGAAGACAGACCGTATAGTCTAGCTTGGCACCTCTGTTGACCATGCCCAGAGAAACCGACTATGGCGTCGTGAGATCCAACATCTAGGTTACTGAAAGTATCGAAGTAGCGTCACGCGAATAACACCGCATGGGTATATTTCCAGGTCCAAGACCGAGTAGCTCATGCTGGGCTGAAGACCAAGCAAGATGCAGAGCACTGCGAGATTATTCTTTTGGCCGCTCGAGATTGCAGTAAGCCATTAGACGACATAATATTTGTAACTCCTGACATGTATTCGCACGTCTGTAGTAGTCATTTCTATCAAGAGCTGGCGGGAATTCATCCGCAGGGCTCATCACTCTGTATACCTACCTTGAATCTTAGTCAAAAACAGTGATTGTATTGAAAGGTTGAGGGTAAGAGGAGAAGACCGTTACACCAAACGCCAGCTATACCTCCAATGACAAGTTTGTTGCTACGAGTCCAATACTTCAACATAATGGAGGCTCACAAAGATTTAGTCAGCAAAAGGAACGGAATGTCATGAGATTACACAATCAAGTGCGATATATCCGAAGGACCGAAGGTAAAGGTCTTGCTCTCTATGGCATTAGATGTACACTTGAAATTCAATTCCAACGTGACATGAGATCAGATTCAACGTGAGCGACTGACTTACTTGGGACGACGGCTGAGGGTTAAGCGACGTCATATTGTTGTGCAAAAAGTCCAACTCAGTCTTTCTGTTGGTTGGCATGTGAATGTGGCCCTGCAATTACATAAGTCAAGGAAAGCCCTTCTCCAAGTGCCAAGTGCATGGCATCGATCTGTCCCCCAAAAGACGAGTCACTAGCAGCTCCCAGGCGGACTGACGGGGATGCGCTCGTGAGGCGAGTGGATAAAATCCACGGCTATTTTACCTCGGCTGGAGGGGCGGCAGGGCGGGCTCGGTTTTCCCCAGGCGCATACTAATTGGAAACTTGGGGAAGGGTTAAGTAAGTACCTACATCGCCCAGCACAGCCAGGCCAATACTACAAATGACTACAAATGTACCAGACTACCCTGGCAGACCGGACATTTTGAACAAAGATCGATGAGATGGATGAGACAAGAAGAGGAAGTCCCTCCAGCCACATTGAATCTACACAGCAGCAGAAAGACAAAAAAAAGGGCCCAAGCTGTGGACGAATCCAACCAAGGCCAGAATGATGGGAAAAGACCAGAAGCCAGCTGATCCCATCATCTACGGTTATGTAGAGTCCGCTCTACCTTAGCAAACAATCTTCCAAGCCTTCCAGTACCTAGTCTATCCATTCATCCGTCATCCCAGACCGAGCAGATCTTGGCTCGCGATTCATAAATACGAAGTAGTGGCCTCTTCCAACTCGCCGTTCAAGTTACAAACATATGCCGGCGGACAGTCGACAGGCCCACTAGTGCAGCGAAATAACCTAGGCTCATGCTTGTGAGAGAAGCGAGGCACTTGACCAGCTCATCCACCACCACCAAATCTGTAACCTGCGTGCGGCATTCACTCGGCTTACCCGCAGTCGTTTCCACTTCGCAACCCACCCCCAGCTTGAGCCGCCCCAGTAGATCAGTGATCAGGTCTTGCGACTCCCTCTCTTTCTACCACTTGCACTTCCTCCCTTTCTTCTTTACAAGCCAATTGACATGTTTGCTTCTTTGGTAAAGAGTCGGGCTCAAGCTACCGCACTCAGATCAACTGCGAGACAGCAACTAAGAGTCCCCAAGGTAAGCAGAAAGCTATCCCTTGATCTCGATATATCCCGCCGCGGCTGCCACATTTGGACCTCGGCTGTTTATTAGCAACCCTTACAAAAGCCCCCAAGCAACGTAACCCGCAAGCACTCGAGACTGACGCAAATACTTTGTTTTTTTGCTTTTACAGAACAACATACTTCAAATGGCACCGGCCGCGAAACGGAGCAATAGCTCCCTGCCAGCTGGTAAGTAGAGTCGCGTGAGTTCTTGGTTGTCAATATTAAGGTTGACCACTTTGCGCTGACCGAACCCGCTAACTGTATGTGCAGGCTATGCAGAGGACAAGTCAAAAGGGCCGATGCTTCGGTTCCAAGATTCCTTGCCGCGACTCCCCGTGCCGACGCTCGAAGAGACCTCGGCCCGCTACCTCAAGTCGCTTAACCCGCTATTGAGCTCCGACGAGCTCGCCAACAGCAAGAAGGCCGTCGAGGAGTTTGTAAAGCCCGGTGGCGTGGGTCGCAAGCTACAGGAGAAGCTGGTAGCCAAGCGCGAAGACCCCAACGTGCGGAATTGGATCTATGAGTGGTGGAACGAGGCCGCTTATCTGGCCTACCGCGACCCTGTCGTTCCCTATGTCAGCTACTTCTATTCCCACCGAGACGACCGCCGGCGGCGCAACCCGGCCAAGCGAGCGGCGGCTATAACCACGGCAGCCTTGGAGTTCAAGAAGCAGGTCGACAGTGGCACCCTCGAGCCCGAGTACATGAAGAAACTGCCCATCTGCATGGACAGCTACAAATGGATGTTTAACGCCAGCCGTGTAGCTGCGAAGCCTGCCGACTACCCTGTCAAATACGATGCCAACACCCACAAGCACATCATCGCCATACGGAAAAACCAGATCTTCAAGATTGCCCACGAGGTGGATGGCCAGCAGCTGAACACCTCAGAGCTCGAGGCCCAGTTCGCTCGCGTATACGAGCTAGCGACGCGGCAACCGGCCGTGGGCGCGCTCACTTCCGAGAACCGCGACGTCTGGACTGACGCCCGAGAGATCCTTCTCAACGCTTCGCCCAAAAACAAGGCCGCGCTGGAGGCTGTTGAGTCGGCTTCCTTCGTTGTTTGCCTGGACGATGCTGCTCCCGTCACCCTGGAGGAGCGGGCGCACGCTTACTGGCACGGCGATGGCAAGAACAGATGGTACGACAAGCCCCTTCAGTTCATTGTGAACGACAACGGCACGTCCGGTTTCATGGGAGAGCACAGCATGATGGACGGTACGCCCACGCACCGTCTGAACGACTACGTGAATGACGTCATTTTCAACAACAAGCTCGACTTCAGCAACCCCTCGGTGCGATCAAACCTACCCGAGCCGACGGCCGTGAACTTCGAGGTTACCAAGGAGGTGCAAGCCGAGATTGAGCGCGCCGAGAAGGACTTCAACACGGTCATCGGCTCCCACGAGCTTGCCGTCCAGGCCTACCAAGGCTACGGCAAGGGCCTGATCAAGAAGTTCAAGTGCTCTCCCGATGCGTACGTGCAGATGGTCATCCAGCTGGCCTACCACAAGATGTATGGCAAGAACCGGCCCACGTACGAGTCGGCAGCCACGCGCCGCTTCCAGTTGGGCCGCACGGAGACGTGCCGCTCGGTGTCGGAGGACAGCGTGGCCTTCTGTTCCAGCATGGCCGACCCCTCTACGGAGGACAAGGCGCGCATTGACTTGTTCCGCAAGGCCGTCAACAGCCATATCGAGTACATTAGCGCCGCGTCGGACGGCAAGGGTGTCGATCGCCACCTCTTCGGTCTCAAGAAGCTCCTCGAGCCCGGTGAGGAGGTCCCCGCCATTTACAAGGACCCGGCCTACGGCTACTCCAGCTCCTGGTACTTGAGCACCAGCCAGCTGAGTTCCGAGTTCTTCAACGGATATGGCTGGAGCCAAGTCATTGATGGAGGCTTTGGCATTGCCTACATGATCAATGAGAACAGGTAAGAATACCCCCTTCCCCTTCCTATTGCATATATATGTTTGTGTTCATGGCTAAATGATTGTTTTACAGCATCAACTTCAACATTGTTTCCAAGGGTCTTGGTAGCCAGAAGATGAGCTACTACCTGAACGAGGCCGCTGGCGACATCCGCGATCTCATGACCCAGACCCTCGAGGCCCCCAAGGCTAAGCTGTAGACTACGGTACAAATCGATAGATCGACTTACCGAGGCAGGAAAGAAAATTCTGGTCGGATTGAGGCCAGTTGTACGTGGGAAATCCAGAGCGGGGCCAGATAGTGGCGGGGATTTGCCCCCTCTACCTTTACATATTCCTCTCTGTAGATTTGCACTTTACCTTAGACAGCCTTCAGACAAATAGCATCATTGCCGGTGTTTGGTGGCCACAGAGCTCTCAATCAAAATCGTTTCACTTCGTGCAATAGGTACTTCGTTCTTTTTAAGGGGCTGTGAAGATATAATATTGTGCTGGGTCTATACAATACACTACTAGTCTTTCGAATGCAATATATCCCTATGCTGGAACGCCTGCAAGTGGAAGCGCAAGGGCTCTTAAAGTCACCGTTGACGCCTGTCTGGCTGCATTCATTCTATACTGGCCGAGTAAACGTAGCTTATCCGGCGTGCTCGACGATCTCGTTGACCAGCTGGCCCTTCTTCTCGTCGAAGTAATGGCACATCTGGCTGGGCAGGGGTATCTCTTTGTAGTCGTCCTCGTCGTTGTCAAGGATGTTCAGGTTGATGCCGGCGCTCTTGCTGCTGAAAACGCGGGTCGCCGTGCTCTCGCGGCTCAGGTAGATAGTGGCGCCGTCCATCTGGTCCATCATGACGGTGGGGATGACGCCCATGACCTGCAGGGCAAAGTTGGACGACTTGACGACGTCGACGGTGGAGACGAGGCTGTCGACGACGATGGAAAGCCGTTGGGTGTTCTCGACGGTCACAGCGTTGGCCTTGCCCTTGATGATGACAGTGGTGTGGCTGCATTTGGAGATCAGGACCGAGTGGTTGATGGATGCCTCGATTTCAATAGGTTCGGAGTGCCTTTCGTAGTTTTCCTAGCATGCTTGTTAGTGCATCCGTCCCCTCGAAAGGGTTGGTTTCAAACTTAGACTTACGATTAACCACTTGTTTCCGTCAAGCTCCTTCTTCGGGGGCTTCTTGATCCTCATGCTCTCGGGCTTGGGCTTCTTCCCGGGCGCCGGGCTCTTTCCACGTCCAGATGCTTCACGATCAGGGACGACGGAAGCGGCTCTCAGGGATGGGTTCTTGTGCGTCATCTCGGACCTGTCCACCTTCCGCAGACCCTTGGTCACGTCTGAGCCCTTATTAATCTCACTGAACACGGCACCCAGACTGGCCCCAGAAGCAGGCTCTGCGGATCTACCCTCTTCCTTGATCTGCAGGACCGGCGGTGGGCCAGGGGGAGGGGGAGGCGGCGGCGCACCACCTGCGGCGGGTGGTGGTGGCGGAGGTGCAGACGCAGCGGCGGCCCCTGGTTTTGGTACATTCTTCGCGACTTCGGCCGCGGGCAAACCCTTGGGGTTCCACGGGATTCCGCTAGGGAAGTACTGCTTGACGTACTCGGTCAAGTCCTTGAAGACTTGGTAGAAGGCCTGGATCCATGCGACCTGAGCAGCATCCTTGTCCTTGAATTCCTTCAAGACTCGGTTTCCGAAGAATTGGGCAGAGCCCAGCGACTCCTCGACGTGCTTGTATGGGCGGTTGTCGACGGTGACCCAAGCCAGAACCATGATACCCTCCGCGACAGCGCTAAGCTGGCTGAAGACGGGAGAACCGCGGTTCGACTCCTTTATGCTGCCGACGGCCATCAAGGCCTCGTTGATGGGCTTCAACAGCTCTTGGTATACAGCCATTTCCGGGCCGTTGAAATCGGGCTTCTTCGCCTTGGTGGAGACGAGGAGGAAGCGGCGCTGTTGCTGGAAACCCTCTAGCACCTTGGCGGCCTGCTCGGCGATGAGGCCGCCCAGCTTCTCACTGGCCTGGACATACCTGTCGACGGAGGTGGCGACGAAGGCATCGAAATCCTCGATCGACTCGGGGAGCGGCTCCTCGGGCACGGCTTTCGCGGCAGGGGAGGCACCAGGGGCCGGTGTCGGTGCTGGGCTGCCGGCGTTGGTCGGGGTGGCGACGGTGTGGGACAGGGCCGGGACAGCTTGGGGCAGCTCTATGGTCGAGGTGGCGATGTCTTCTAAGCGAGCGGTGGCAGCTTCAAGCCTGTGGTTGAGTTGAGTATACCAGTCCTTACGTTTTTGGGAGACACGAAGGGTGGCGGGCATTGCGACGGTGTTCACATTTGGGCAGCAAAGGGGCAAGGCAGGGTAGGAGTGTGGAGGGGCCAACGTACCGCTTGATGAGGGTTGTGAGATTATGCATATTGTTGGTAGCCATGATGGCAGCAGCGAGCGCAATGCGGATTGCGACAGAAAGGGTGGTTTTATATGTTGTTTGAACCGGAAGCTGCGAAGTTGCTGGGGGAGGTGGACAAGGAGTGGAAAGGTAGTCGTTGTTCCCTGTTCGGGCGGAGCCGATCCAGCAATTAGCTGTTTAGGAGGTGACCAGACCACGCAATAAGGGGAACTCGCTAAAACGTCAAGGCCTATTTTTCCGAAACGTGAGGAATGGGAGCTTTAAAGCAACAGGCAAAAGGTGAATGCAACGATTTGCGACGGGATCAAGGATATAGTAGATTATGTGTGTTAGGTATGCAGTATATAAAGTTGAGTTGCCGATCAGGCGGCGACGTTAGGAAATCTGACAGCCTGGCGTTACAGCGTATTTGACAGCCTGGGCAGCTTGCGTGGATGGCATGTTAAAAATGTTTGGAGAACCCCTGCATTAGAGCATTGGAGAGTTGATTAGAGCCGTTGGGGCAACCAGCCAGCTGCCTTGAGAAGTACATAACCTACAGGCTAAGTCACTGCCTAAGGCTACTGCCTACTGCGCTGGGGGAAAAAAGGTAGGTAGCTTCAATTAGAGAGACAGCCACCATATAAGAATTGCCCCGCTCCCAAGAAGAACTGGAAACACGGGACAGTGCTATTATCGTGCAATGTCGTTCTATTCTACCAGTTCTCCCGTGCTGTTTACTTGCTTGTTTCAACTGTCTTAAAGGTCAAATAGCAGTTACCAGACGCTGTTTTGATACCAGTTCACTTAGCTGATAAGATATTGATGACGTTCATGTAAACATCGTTCATTGTATGCATGTAAGTAAGCCGCCAGCCACGCTCTACCAGTCGATAGCGCTTTTCGCAGACGTCTCTCTGGGCTATCTTTTTGTTAAGACTGGGATATTGATTCCTTTTCTTAAGTCGAACCAGTTACTACTACTGCAGCCAGCCACTGCAAGCAGCCTACCCTATCAGTCTGCCGAACAGAGCTTCACCGATGCAGCCTTGTCTCACAATTGATACCTAAGACCACCTAGGTATCGTCTCTCATGCATGCACGTCTGGACTGACCGACATCCAACTTTGCATCCCACCACCCTCTCTTAACCCGCCTCTGGCTCTCTTGTAGGGCTCGGCCTGTTTTCTGCCTACAATATCTGCCGGTGTGCTTAGCTGCCTCTGGCCAAGCCCTACCCCTTCCTTGCGTCAAGGATATTCGGGTGGGAGATACATACATCATGGGCACCGCTGCAGACACAGGCCTGTCCAACCCGGAGGAGGGGGCGGACGGCATGAAAACTGCCGGAGCCGACTCACAGGGAATAGATTTTGTGACCATGGGCATGTTCATCATAGGTAAGGTTTCTTTCATCGTTTTCCACTGTCCAGTCGAGCACACACTGCATATGTCCTCTTTTCCTTCTTCTGTTTTCACGTTATCTATAAATCAGCCGCTGCAGAGCTACCCAAGTATATGTCTATGATATGGCAATGCAACCAGGTAAAGAAATTACAGGTATGGGGAGCTCTCATTTCAGACTTATATAGCCACCCATGTATCCATGTATTGATGTTGTGTCAATATATTGAAGTTCTTGAGCTCCGCTTCCACATTCCTCAATGCTTCTTAATATGGGGATTACATACTTGTCTACTATATATTTGCTGACACATTCCTAGACGACATTGAGTACCTGCCCCCAACGCCGCCCAAAAAAGATGTAATCGGCGGCGCAGGCACCTATTCGGCCCTTGGGGCACGGCTCCTGTCACCTCCACCGCTCTCCACCTCGGTCGGGTGGATCGTCGACAAGGGCTCAGATTTCCCGACTGCCCTGACTGAACTCATCACGAGCTGGGAAACCGCAGCCTTGATGCGGGATACCCCCGAGCGGTTGACGACTCGTGGCTGGAATGGATATGACGAGCATCAGAACCGCGGGTTTCATTACTTGACTCCCAAGAAACGCATTACCGCCGAAGATCTTACACCGGAACTGCTCGCCTCCCGTTCTTTCCACATGGTCTGTTCGCCAACGCGCTGCCAGGAGCTTGTGAGGGGGATCAAGGAGCGACGGGCAGACATGTCCACCCCGGACGGCAATAACCTCCCGAAAGCAGTTTTCGTATGGGAGCCTGTTCCCGACCTGTGTACAACTGATGAATTGTTGAACTGCACAAACACCCTCCCTCTTGTTGATATCTGTAGCCCAAACCACTCAGAACTTGCTGGCTTCATGGGAGACAACGGTCTGGACCCGGAAACGGGAGAGATCAGTACGGCCGCTGTGGAACGCGCATGTGAGCAGCTGCTTGGGTCTATGCCTCTGCAATCTTTTGCTCTAGTCGTGAGGGCGGGTGAAAAGGGCTGCTACCTTGCCCGCAACGGTGGTCGGAAACGCACAAAACGGTCGGGAAACAATACCGGGAAGCGCAAGAAGCCGTCCGCCATGCTGCACGGTAGTTTGCAGCACGACACGGACATGGAAGCCTTATTTGCCGGCTTGCTGCAAGATCCCGAGGGCATGGTGGCTGACGAAGAAATTGAGGTCGACCCCGGCATTGAGCGCTGGGTACCTGCATACCACACCGACAAGGAAAAGGTTGTCGACCCCACCGGTGGTGGGAACACGTTCCTGGGCGGGCTCGCGGTGGCTCTTGCTCGCGGAAAGGGGCTGGAGGAGGCGGCGGCTTGGGGAAGTGTAGCGGCTAGTTTTGCCATCGAGCAGGTCGGCCCGCCAATTCTTGGTAAAGATGATGATGGAAATGAGACCTGGAACGGGGTGCGAGTCGATGACAGGTTTGAGGATTTCAAGACACGGCTAGCTTTTGGCTAGATTCGCGCGTGCCTCCTCTGTGTAGGAGGGCCGAGGATGTGTGTCTGGATATCTCCCATAGACTACCGAGCAGCTAGGGAGGCATAGTTCGGTAATAGAGCGACGGAAAACGGTCGAAACGGTTTAATAAGGTAATAGCAAGCGGCAGAACGCAATTTTACCAGTCTGAATACATCATAAGCGTTCTGGGGATTAAGCTCAGCCCAGACCGTGTATCCCCTTGATGCTAGAAGCACTGCTTCTCATGTGACGGTTTCCGTAGAGAAGCGACAAACCGTGAGCCCAATCAAAGTTACCCCTAGTTATAAAATCCGTTATTATTTCTACCAGAGCAAGCAATCTTGGTTATTATCCTTATACCAGTCACATTGAATATTTCTAATCTATACAACGGCATGATCGGGTGGGAGCAGCGTTTTCGCCATTAGGTATATATCTATCGCGGCCATTCAATGTGAATGCTAATTTCGAGTTCGCTGCATCATCTAGCATCCTCCGGGTATCATTCTTCCTGCGCCTGGGGACTGAGCACAGCAAAGGGGTTGACTGCCAGCGAACGAGGCGGCATTTGCCGGCTAGACTGCCCTTTCTTCCGGCTGTTCTGCGTAGTTTTATTATTCTTGGAGGAGGACTTGAACTCAAACTCTGGTATGTCAAGCATTTTGGAGATGATGGAGAGGCACCCAGTTCGCTGTATCCGGGACAGCTGGCCAAAGATGGTTTCGGCTGTGGGCCAGTCCGCGATCAGAGGCAGGTTTGACAGCCGCTGCTGCAGCTTCTCCTGGGTCTTGGAGAGGGGCGGGTCGGCTAATGCCGACATGATGTCCAGGACCTGCTTGAGCATACGCAGCGAGTAGAGCGAGGCTTGCACCTGCGCCGTGAAGTGCAGCACGTCCCAGCCGTACTGCCCGGGCTGCTGCTGCTGCTTTTCTTCTCCGCTGTTCTTTGGCGCCTGGAAAAGCGAGGCGGCCTCGCCGATCACCTGGACCGACAGCGGGTTCCGGCCGTTGGACGCGGACCACTCGACGTCCTGGTAGACGGCGAGGGCGAGCCACAGCAGCTCGCGGCCCGGGAGGCCCAGCTCGATCTGCTCGAGGGCCGCGAGGAGCTGCGCGCAGCCGGTCTCCATTTCGGCGGGGCTCGGCAGGCTGACTTGGCGCCCGCCCGTCGAGCTCTCGAGCGTGCGGTACTCGATGACGATGTCGTCGTCACGCCGCGGGCCAGGCGGCTTCTTTTTCTGTTGCTGGGCGATGGCGTAGCACAGTTGCCGCACCGGCTCGCTGGTGGTCCAGGAGCTCTTCCGCGCGTTGTCCTCGACCATGACGGGGAGAAACATGGAGATCTTGTCGGGGCCTCGGGGCAGACCGGTGGCGGTGGTGCTGGTGGTGGTGCTGTCATCCGTCGAAGAGCTGCTTTTTGCTTCAGGATCTAAGTCTATGTTGAGGGACTGGATTACGAGCTCGGATATCCTTGGGTCTAATGAGGAGAGGAGAGAGATGACCGGGTGGTCTGCAGATATGTACTCCTGTGGTACGAGATGTTCCTCCAAGAACTTCTGGTAATTATCCTTTACTGTATCTTCAGTGGTATCGCTGGCTTTGGCAAAGTGCAAAGCCTCATCTAGGCCAGTTTGTCGAGTTGTCATCTCAAAGGCCAGCCGCGGTATACCGCCATACTTTTGAAGACCAAATTGTTCTGCCAGCTGGCGTGCCGAATATGTCAGGGCGAATATTTCTCCCGTGTTGTTTTCGTCGAGGGATTTGGTACCGATCTCCCAGAAGAAGGCCACGGACCCCTGAGGGCCGAGGTCTTCCATGAGCAGGTCGGAGTCCGATGTCAGCACGGTGCCCCCGTGTTGCCGGATGTCTTCGGCGCAGTAGGTGTCCGCTTCCCCGGGAACGATCTGTACCAGGTCCCTCCACTGCTTCATGTTCCGCACCGACTCGGCCACGGCGGGCACGAGAAAGGGGTGTTTGGGGAACCGCCGCGTGGTGCCATTCCCAGCTCGGGCGAGATCAGTCAGCGCGACGTCTGAATTGAAGGGTGTCTTGCCTCTCGGCCTGCTCACGCCAGACGACATGAACGAAGAGGCCTCCGTCATTGTCTTGGTGGTCCTAATCAAGCGTCCTCTCCGTGTGGCCCATTTCCTCGGCGGGAGAAAGCCATCAAAGTAGATCTTCCTCCTGGAAAAAAGTTGGGTTTAGCTTAACAAACATACACACCCGCGCACCCGCAGAGAACCGATAGGGAAATAGGCTAAACCAGGGAAAGTTGGCCAAGAAGGACTTACACCTTGACGTTGCCAGCATGAAGCTGGTTTAGCCAGTTGACGAAACCCTCCCCTAAGGCGGCATACGGTACGTGGCCCAGGGTTGCGCTCTCCAGCGACTGCTGGTACATGACAGCCTCCCATATCCGATGGACGAGGGCGGGGCCATCGATCACGACGCTCTGCCCGCTCAGTATAGTGGGTTTCCCGAATGGCTGCAGGGCCGCCGAGAGACCTGGGATGCCCATATCTACTTCACTGAAGGCTTGTGTGCACCGGCCTTGAGGCCTTTACGTCTCTTCTGTGTGCCTAACACGAGGCTTGGGTACTATGGGCCATTTTCTATTAGATGGGTTGGACATGCAAAAATGGTCCAATGACTTACATGGACGTATTAACCTTAAGTTGTATCCTCGACCAAAGTAGCAGGACCGAAGCAGCAACGGATAAACCTAGCCTCATTTCAATTGGATCATAGTGGGTGTTTATGCAATTATTATCACTGATGTGCATGCAAACTGATTTAGGTACTTCCTAGCTCTGCTAGCTCTACTAGTCCACTAGGGCCAATCCGAGGTCGGGGTTTATCTCTCTTTCCTATGTCCAACGTGGGACAGCTGCATTCCTCTCTTCTAATAATTTATCTCAATACCTTTATTTGCCTATAGCAAGTAGCCTCTCCATACATACGGTGTATCATGAGAATGCCACACCGCTGAGGATCGATGTTCCAATGGCTTTGAATCAATCTTCGTTGAACCCTTCTTAATCAATCAGTCGCCAATAGTTCAGCCCGTACTTTTTTCTCCCTCTTTATCCCCCCTACCTACCTACCCCTCGGCTAAGGAACAAACGACAGGCCGTGCTCCTGACCCACTCCAAGTTTTTCTTCCCTTCAACTGGAACTTTTTCTCGCCCGCCCAGAACTTTTCTTCCTTCTCACCCTCGAAAAGATGCGCAACACACTTGTCTTCTCGGGCACTTCGTGTCCGGCTCTGTCTGGCAAAATATGTGAGAACTTGGGCTTGACACCGGCCTCGGCCGACTTGTCCCAATTCTCAAATGTACGTCTTGCTTGAGCTCTTTGTCGAGTAGTCGCTCCTGCGTCTCCCGCTCCTGCTGACAATGGCTTCTTGTCCCAGGGAGAAACAAGCGTACGCATCTTGACCAGCGTTCGAGAGAAGGATGTGTTCGTTGTGCAATCGGGAAGTCCCAAGATCAACGACACCATCATGGAGCTGCTCATCATGATCTCAGCATGCAAGGGCGGCTCCGCGAACAAGGTCACGGGTAAGCTACCTACCTACCCTTCCCATCCATACCCAATTCAAGTATGCTAATGATCGAGCCTACCAGCTGTTCTACCATACTTCCCCTACAGCCGACAGTCCAAGAAGAAGTCTCATCGAGGCGCCATCACGGCCAGAATGCTTGCCAATCTGATGCACGTTGCTGGTGTGAAGCATGTCATCACGATTGACCTTCACGCTTCCCAGATGCAAGGCTTCTTCAAGTGCCCGGTTGACAACCTCCACGCCGAACCGCTGATAGCCCGCTGGATTCGTATGAACGTCTCCAATTGGAAGGAGGCTGTTGTCGTCTCCAAGAACGCTGGCGGAACAAAGCGAGTTACGTCCCTGGCCGATGCCCTGAAGCTGAATTTTGGCATCGTTACCACGGATCGCAAGCGGGCTGGCGCCAACATGACGGTCAGCATGATCATGAACCATCTTGATGGGTTCGACAGGCCCGCCCCTCTCACCAATGGCACCAACCGGCCGTCACAAGCTATGTCGAGTGATGAAGCCGAGACTAGCCAAACCAAGGACGCGGACAGTACCCCTCCCAGATCGTCACGGGTCATTGCCGATGCGCAAGGATCTCCTCGGCGGTCTAACGGCCCGCCGCTCATGCGCACTAGAACCGTGCAAGCCCCGACTCCGGCCTCGCCTATCGACGAGCTGAACGAGGAGGAGAGCCAGAACTTTAATGATGTGCGAGCTCAGGTCGTGACCCATGGTCGCTTGGTGCAAGGGCATATCGTGCCCGATGACTACCCTTCGGCCAACCAGTCAGATGCTGGAGGTGAAGGTAGCCAGCAGTCCGAGAAGACGGAGGCCGAGGACCCGATGACCATGTCTCACGCGTCTTCATACTTCGCGCCCGAGCCACATGCCCTAGGTGGATCGGGCGATGCTGAAGTATCATCCGACGAAGAGGATGAGAAGCTGAAGGATCCCAGTATGGAACACATGATTACTCTTGTGGGCGATGTCAAGGATCGACCGGTCTTCATTGTCGATGACATGATTGATAAGCCTGGTTCTTGGATCGCTGCGGCTGAGACTGTGGTCAAGCGTGGTCACGCCAACAAGGTGTACTGCATGGCAACGCATGGTGTGTTTGGTGGCGACTGCCTCGAGCAGCTTCAAGCCTGCGAGTGCATCGATCAGATCATCGTTACCAACAGCTTCCCCATCAGCGAGGACAAAGCCAAGAACACGAGTAAGTTGGTTATCCTGGACCTTTCCTTCTTACTTTCCGAGGCCATTCGAAGGAACCACTACGGTGAATCCATTTCGCCGCTTTTCCAGCACATTGCAGACTGAGCTCTCGGTTGGCAATAAGTTAGCAACAAGACATCGTCTTGGTGGCTTCCTGTACAACTTATGTGATTCCATGAACGACTATGACACTACTTTGCGCGGCGTTACGGGAGGCTCCAAAATTTGGCCCAGCTATGAGGATATGGACTAGGGCACTAGATTATGACCCAAATCAGATACCATATACCTTTTTCCCCTGGTGAGGTATGTTCATGTGCAGGATCATGACATCGTGATATCATATGTTTTTGCAACCCCCTTTCCCTACTCCCCAGCGGTGCTCTCCCCTTTTTGGGAGAGCCAGGGCTATGTCCAACCCAGGACGAGCTCTGAACGGAACGTTGGTAGATCAATTATTCCAAGCGACTAAAGAAGGCCCATCATTCAGATCTCAGATCACGACCTTCGGGGCGATGAGTGATGGGCAAGAGAAATCTTCGTACATCATGACAAAAGCAAGCTCCTGTTTGAGGAATGCTAAGCCTACCGTGCTCACTTTGTGTTACACCTGCCTGCCTTTGCTTGTTCATGCCTATCAGGTACGGACATCACTTAGTATCCAGTTTTATAGCGAATCAATACATCGATCTTGTATCTCACGAACTCAACGTACTACTAGGAACAAGTGCCGACACATCATCACTATCGCTGTCATCGTCGTATTATAATGTCAGCCTCCATGTCGGTATGGGGTGGTAATTGGGTATCATGTTGGCAGCGTTGATGCCGTTGATGCCGTTGGCAGATGTTCATACATGTGTTTATTACACCAAGACGGGATACATCACAATTGTTGAAGCAAGTAAGACAAGGTAAGCATGGTAGATGCATCGATCATTATTCCCTTCTATTTCCGAGCTATACCCGAGGGTTACTACCTAGATACTTCCGCAGTTCTTCAACGTCACAACCGTGTAGTCGAGGAACAGGTGGCATAACAGTCTGGAAGAACTCCTTTCTCCAGGGGTGATCCCACGTCTGCTTAGTCGAGGTGGCCTTGGGTGCGTTGACGTACTTTGCCGTTGCTTCGACGGTGATTCGAGGGTACTGGAATTCCCAAGGGTCGTAGCTATTCGGCGTCATGGGTTGGAAATGGCAGTTCCGAGTGAAGCATAGGAAGATGTGTCGACTGTTGTAGACGCCACGAACGTTTGTCTCGGCGATTATCCCGTCCTCGAGCGTAAAGATGATGACGCAGATGTTGTACAAGTCGGCTGTTATCTGGCTCACAACGGCTGGGGTCCACGCGTGCGCGAGATGCAGCAGCTGCCAGATGTTGGCCTTAAACGGACTACCGCCGACCGACGACGTATCGAAGAACCGGCTATTCAGGTGCTCGCTGTAGAGTCTGTATCTCGGGTGGCGCGGCTCCGAGAGCACATGGTGCAGATAGCCGAGATGCTCTGCCTTGACGACATCCCAGTATTCGTCGCTTCCATAAAGGCAGAATGCCACGCTACGCCAGTAGCAATCGCCGTCAGGTTCCAAAGCTGGCGAGTTACGATGGATGATGAATTCGACGTCCTCGACCAGCGGGAACCCCTTTAAGACCTGATATCCGTTCTGTGTCCAATTTGCTGCAATAGCTGCATATTCGTCTAAAGGGGCCCTAGCGCTCCAGGAGGACTTCTGGAGGATAAGGGTAGCGCGCGAGATGGGATCTCTTCGGTGATTCGAGCTGATTTCCTTCATATATCTCTGTCGATCAAGGCGGAGACCGACGAGAGGGGAGGGATGTTCGCCAACGCCTATTTGCATATCTTGATATCGGAGCAATTTGGCGATACGGGGCGCATTGGCAGCTGTCTGTTGGATGCCGTAGAATTCGACATTCTGGATGGCTTCTTCGTCGCTGTCCATCTCATCTGCATAATCGAGCCCGTAGGCCAAATCATTGCCATATTGTGAACCGCCAACTGGCCAGTTTTCCCCAGATACCTCCATTATCGAGTCGTCGTCGTCGTCGATCAATGAGACGACCTGGGTCGGCTGAGTTCTGCTAGGCGAAGGAAGGTAGGAGGAAGCTGCTCTGACTCTTGTCGAAGGCGTACGTGTAATTGTAGGTGGTTCCTTGCGCAGTCGGCACTTGACGGTGATCACATTGGCAGAAGGTACTAACGGCTTGGTTCTGCGGATCATCTCGTAAGGCGATTTCTTAGGGATCGGATCAGTCTGAACGCTGGCATCGGACACGAACTTTTCGGTTTGGATACTGGCATCGGACACGAGCTTTTCGGTCTGGATACTGGCGTTGGATACATATGACTCTGTTTGGATGCCGACGTCGGTTACGATTGGCTCGACCGTCTGGACCTCGCTGGATCTCACCACCTTGATAACAGTTCGTGTGATGGTAGCAGCATCAGCATACTGGCGCTGGGGCGCCTTTGGTTCAGGTGAGTTAAATGGCGATGACTCGACTTCAGACTTTAGGCGCTTGAATGCTTCGGGGGTCAGATAGCCCTGGTTCGCACTCTTGATCTGGGCCAAGGTGTTTTCGAGGTCCTCGTGCAACATGTCGAGGTTTGTCTCTTCCCTGTAAGTCTCGGTCTCGGTCTCGATAGACTCCTTCGCCTGATGTACCAGACGTTCCTGCTCGAGTTGATTAAACTCTTCAGCTGATGGGAGCCTGTCGTCACCAACTTCGCTTAGCGGGCTGCTGGAGGGAGTACGGCGTTTGACCTTGTTAGGAGGGTCGACGGGAGATTCAATGTCATCAAACTTGCGCTTGGTGCCTGCCGGCGCAACGTAATTCATCTTGAACCTGAAGAGAAGGGAGATGGAGGAGGGACGGTAGAATGTGATGTGGTTGGTCTTGATGGTGGATTATCAGAATGATGCATTTGACATCATTGTCTGCATGACCAAGTGGCACCTCCCTTCTGTGTGTGTGTGGTTTATTGAATTGTTGGATCAATCACTTTCGTGTATGCCACTGGTCGATTGTTTACGGAATAATGGCAGCCCTGGGATAACAACAAATTTGCACCATTGTTAGGATGTGGTTGTCCCCTTCCTTGTTGTTTAGGGGAATAAAGGAGTGGATTGATTAGGTAACTTACTTAACCAGTCAATCAATTAATTGATACCTACCACAATAATCTAATTACTGTTATGCCAGTCGTAGAACAGTATCGCGGATTGGCTGATCTGTACAATATGGCATAACTTGGGGTGGAAGTAACATTGTTGTCGATAAAGGGGGATGGGCAACAAGATATATTGACCACTCGAGACAACAACCTTGGAGCAGCCAAACACTGGCAATGAGGCAATCATGGTGGCATAGATTTTGGTACTATTTATCTATATCTAAGGAAGGTTGTCTACATGTAAATATAAGTACATAGCAATTCTGCTGGGAGACTCGGGACCAGGTGCCAAAACCATGGACGGTATACCTTCACGGCTTTGCCCCTTTCCCCGATTTGAGTAAACCAACGTTTAGTTGGACGTTAAATGAGTTATTCCATTCCACAGTCCTATATATATATGTGTGTGTGTGTGTCTCATTAACCGGTTCTCCTCACCAGCGAGTCTTCGTCAATAAAGGACACGAGGAGGTCCATGACACTGAACATGACTTCATAGTGCTGTCCTTGAACCGATTAGAATATGTCCCACACAACATTCATGGTGCCCTGAGAAAATGGCTGTGTTTCCGTGTAGCAAGTCATGGATCCGATGGCCGCAATATGCTCATCATCTCCCATGTGAGCGACCGCTTTCGCGACAATTACCGCAATATCACCATTCCCTACTCGGACAGGCCACTGATGGTTGCAACTGCCGGTCCCAGGAACGCAGATTTGGCCCTTGACTCGGAAACTGCAGGAACCAGATCGGGCGAGCTGTCTGATCTTGTCTGCCACGGTCCAATAGGGCGTGTCTTGATGCTTCTCGTTGCCTTCTATGCTTTGGATGTAGTTGAATAGTGCCCGGCAGTCATCCTTGCGTGTCGAGGAGGAGGCCTTTGTCTGATCAAACGCAAGATAATCCCAGCACTGTCGGTAAAAGCTCCGGGGGGGGGGATGGTATGCTTCATGGGCAGGTCAGCCAGCGGCTGTGCAGTGATTGGGTTGGTTACTGCTGCGGTTGCTAACATGACTTGTATCAAAGCAATGGACACCATGTTGATTATGACCAAATAAGCGTATGTCAAGAAAGTTGAGTATTGTAGCAGTGTGGGATGCAAAATCAGGTTTATTTCATTCCGTCCCTGGGAGTCACTGTGGGAGGGCTTCATATCAGCAAGGACATTTAATGCTCTGCAGCTTGAGGGAGTTTCTTATGCGGTTGGGTCTGGGCCTTTGCTATATCAGTCATAAGCCAGAGCCGCCCTGAACATACTGTATTTGGAAGAGGCGATACTGAATACGAATGTATCACACACAACTTCTTCTTGGGAAAGAATTAGCAGTCTGACCAACGTTGAGTTCATCACGTATCAACTCAATCTATCTCTCGATCCTGCCCCTACGCACTGAAAGACCTAGACAAGACTGTCGGCCATAGTCTGTTCTAATCTTTCTTGTACTTCCAGCATTCACTGGGACGGCCCGGACAACTCCCTCAAGACTTCAAGGCGAACGAAGCAGTCGACAGGCTTCCTGAACAGCGTCTCGTCTGCGCGCATGTTGTCGAGTTGCTCCGGCAGCGGCGCAAGTTTGAAGCAGAGCGTCGTTAACGTCATCATGATCTTAAGTTCGTGCATCGCGAGTCTGCGACCTAAAATTTGCGAAAGAAGGAAGCGGCCCACGGGTCAGCAAAAGGGGTAAATTCTTTTTGAGGGGCTTAGAACGAATAGGAGAACAGACAGAGAGAAGGTAGAAAGGCCAATCGCAACAGATAGAGGACCACTTACCAAAACACCCTCGAGGGCCATCCCCGAATGCCGTCCGTGGGAGAGCATAGGCATCAAAGACTACCTTGCCACCCTTCTCCCCTTTAATGAGCCAGCGCTCGGGCACGAAGTCCTGCAGGTTATCGCCGGCGGGACCGTCGTATCCCCCGCGCGACCGCTTCTCGTTATGCATGACACGGCTCGTCTCACTTCGAATCTCCTCGGGCACGGAGATAGGCCGCTCGTAGAGGAGATTCTGCATGGCGATCTGCGTGCCCTTGGGAACCTTGCAGCCCAGGACCTCGGTGTCGACGACGGCCTGCCGCGCTACCGTGGTGATGGTCGATAGGCGGAGTGTCTCCTCTATGGCCGCGTCCAGGTAGGGGATGTCGGCTTCGAGGATCTGGTCCACGGTCGGCAACGGCTGGCCGCCGCCGCCGCCGCCGTGCGGGAAGACGGCCTCGATGGCGGCGCGAAGCTTGTGCTGGGCGTCCTGGTACCGGCTCATGTACTTGACCCACCACGAGAGCGTGTTGGACGTCGTGTCGTGGCCCGCCCAGAGCAGCAGGAAGATCTCGTCGCACAGGTCGGCGTCGGCGGTGAGGTCGCGCAGCGGCTTCCCGGCCTTGTGGGCATCCTGAACCTCGCGCCTCAACACCAAATCCATGGCGCAGCTATCCGGCGCCTCGACACCTCGCGCGAGGGCGTCTTGGAACTCAGCGATGGAGCTCTGCATGATGCGCTGGATTTGTTGGTTCTTGAGATTGTCGAAGCGGCGAAACTCGGCGCTCCGCTTCATGAGCCAGAGTTGCAGCGGCGGGAACTTGAAAGTCCTCCAGGACACGGCAGCGTGGTTCATGAATCGCATGGTGTTCTGCATGTCGAGGCTGTTGGCTTTCTCTCCACCATCGCTGCTTTCCCCATTCGCCCCCTTAGAAGCGGTAACCGAAGCTGGGCGGATGGCATTGATCTGGTCTCTGAGTCCGTTGAGCTTCTCGCCTAGAATGGCTACCCAGATAGCGTCAAGGGCAGCCGTATCAAAGTCACTCAGGATGTCGACAACACCGTCTTTACCACCTTTCGCAGTAGATGTTAACGCTTTGATGCGCCATAACTCCATCAACTCGGTGGCAGCCTCGTGGAGGCTCGGCCCGACCACGCGGCGGAGGAAGTCAGGGGCCATGACACTCAGCCATGGCTTGCGCTGAGTCCGCCAGCTCGTGCCTGACTTCTTGACGATACTAGAGTGTGGCATGACGACACCGAGGATGTTCGAGGTCAGCGGGGCCCGATCGAAGTCCCGGTTGCGCCGGAGGCAGATATCTTCTACCTCGCGCGGGTCCTCGAGTACCAGCAGGGGCTTGGACAGTGGCGTCATGAAGAACTGGTAGAGGGGGAATCCCAGTCGCTTAATACTCTCGTGACGGTAGTGGTAGAACTCGCCATGTTTTCGATACGAGGCGACGTAGTCCGGCAGGTCGCCGAAAAGCCGCCTGGCCGAGTGCTTGTGGTATGGGATTCCTGGGAGAGGGCGCGGGAGGAGGCGTAGGTATACGACGTATAAGACCACGGAGAGTACAGCGCTCAGGTAAAGAAGAGGCGACATGGCGAATGTTGTTATTGGGCCACGTCTGCTATGACACTGAGCGTGGTCAAATTTGACTGCTTGAACGGGTTACGTCTGATGCTATACGTCTGGACTGCTCAGGTAGACGGGGAGTTCATATTCAAATAATATCGCGACGACCAAAAGGTGGTCTAGAACCTGTCCTATCACCAAGCTATCTGTTAGTAAAGCTAGTGGACTAGGCCTGCCTGTTAGCTGAAGCTCTGTCGTAAGGGGGCCGGGCCAAGCACCATGGGGCGTAATATTATTAAGTTGCTGCCGACTAGCTGGACATTCCATCACAAACGTGGCTGCTGGCCAAGACGTTGCGGTGTAAAGCATGGCTTCATCATAGGAACATGGGCGAGGCCTATATATAAGCTTCTATGTCTCTGCTGACAACCTGAGTCTCTGAGTTCACTCTCCTGTACATTTATTTGTAGTTGGAAATATGTCGGTTCGAGAGAATACCATCTGTATTAGTGGATTTAATAGCTTGAGCTCAAGTCGGTTTCGGCACAACAAGTGACTACCATCAGCCGCAGTGGCTTGGGCTGAAGCCGGCATTGCATATTGGCTTAATTTCCAAGGGACGGGATATCTGGGAGATTGTCTTGGCCTTCTGAGGCGAAGACGCGTTGACTTGGTCCATTCCAGATCATTTGTTACTGGTAGGAGAGCAGGCAAAAGGAATCTTTCAAGTCGTGGCTGGCAAACAGCCAATTTCTACCTACCAACGGAAGACAATATATCAACACAAGTAAAAGAATAACTATTTTGCAACACTCTTATTCGTCATTATGCGACTTATTGCCTAGCTCTATCATGAGTATTACATGCCACCCACACAGTCCTGTCAGCTAAGCAACATTGATATCTTACACCCTCAACTGTCCATTTTACCCTTCCAAATTAAGACCGTGAAGCTCCTCAAGGAGTTGGTCAAACTGCTTTCCGCCCAGAAGCTCGCTATGCAACTTCTCATCTTCCAGTAGGTCCTCCGAGGGTGGGAACTTGCTGGCAGACTTGATGATGCGCCACGCACGGCGGAACTCGTCGCGGATCGACACGATTCCGTTGTGAGTTACCGTCCGGGCGACATTGTGTTCGAGCTCGAAAGGATCCTCGATAGCAAACAAATAGCGATGGCGGATTTCCTTGAAGTCTTTTGGTTTGGAGTTCGGATCGGGTTTCGTCGGAATAACCGGAGACAACGGCGTACTAGGATCATGATTGGGGGGAAAGGGGGATCCAGGGGCCGGTGAATTCGGGTTTCGCATCAACTCTGCCTCGGTAGGGGTTGGTGGTGCCCCACCCTGGACCTGGAGAACCGTCTTCGCGGAAATCCATCCCTTTTCGTGCTTGCTTAAGAGGCCATCCGGAGTCCGCAGGCTTATCACGTCTCGTCCCCAGTCAAACCCTCTCTTGCTACCCGCGCTCATCATGTTGTTCTGAGCATAGTACTCAAAGAAGCCACGGAGGAGGAACCCAAGAGACTCCCTGTTCCGATTGATCGCGCCTTGCTGTGCCATTCGCATAATTTCTTGTTCATCTCTCCAGAAACGAACATTGCGACCTTTGCATACCGCAATGCCTTCGAGGGCTTCAGCGGGGAGATCCGGGTCCGGCGGCGCCAGAAGTTGAAGGTTGGGACAAACAAACGGCTGGGCGACATTGACAAGATAGTGGATCACCATCAGAACATACCCGTAACTACTCAGAGTTCCTCGGTAGGGTGTGTTTATACCCCGAGCTTTGGCCCAGTGTTTGACAAACAACACGAGTGGTCGCACACGAGGATCGCAGTAGGAGTAGCACCGGAGTAGCAAGGTATTCTGCAGGGCAAGGTGGGCGGAAAAGTTGATATCGCACTGAACACCGACCCCTGATTTGGGGAATTCTAGTTTGTCATGGTAACGATCTCTCGGTCGATTTACCTGCATGCGGGAAGGATCAGGCAGGGCGCGAATTCTAGTGACCAAACTTTCCGGGATTTGCTCGCCTGCGTCGCCGCGCAGAAATTTGATGTAGTCTGAAACGGCTGCGATGTCCTGTTTGTTGTATTGGCCACTTTCCAAGGCTTTAGCATATTGGGAGGCGAGATGAAGACACTTGTGCTTGCGGGCAATTTCCCTGAAGCTTGACAAGGGATTCGATTGTGCGAATGCCTCAAGCTCACGCCGAATATCCGCATCCCAAATACCCGCGATATAATATCCTGGCAAATTGGGTAGGTCAAGACTCTCCTGTGATTGAGGAGCATTCTTAGGGAGCAACCCTTCTGCAACCTTTGCAGCCCGCAAATGGTATGTGGAGGGAGACTCGTATTGATCTTGTTGCAGCAGCATCAGCTGGAGGCCAGGGACATGGCGTAGCCTCTCAACTGCAATGTGTAGGTCTCTGCTGAGCAACAACGGATCGTTGCCGAAGGTTCGCGTCGAGAGAAGACGCTCCCAATGATGAAAATGCTTCAAGTATGTGTCTTCCGCAGCGCTGCCGGCGGGGAATGCGAATCCTCGGCTGTGAAGGAGAACAAAACGCTCTCCCACCACGAGATTGAACACTCCTTGTAGACTTTTGAAATTAGGTACATGTTTGCCTGGCGCAAAGGCATGGCAGCTTCGCACGCGTTCTCTAAGTTCTTCGTCATAGAGACCATCAACGAACGCAATGCATAAGTCGTCAAGGAGCATAAAGTCTGCATCCGTGAAGTCATCGACATTCGAGTGTGTGAGATCTCGCCCATTCATACGGCGCAATACTTTCTTGGCGAGGCTATGGTACCCTGCTAGACCCTGATTTTCAGACTGTTTCAGTGATGCGAGAGAGTCAGCTGGGTCCTCCGGTTGGGGGGATTCGCCTGCGATCATTTCAGGCGAATCACTTGAACGACCATTGGCGCCTTCCAGAGTAGCAACCTTTGCCTGTTCTGAAATGCCAACATCATCCACGCCTGGTTCGTCGTCGGCGCCAGCGTTTTCACCATCGGTTAATCCTTTCTCCCACTTTGTTCTTTCCTCCAGAAGATCAGAGCGGAGCTTGTCCGTAGGCTTCTCGCAAAGTTTGATGATAGGCACACGGGTTCGAGTCAGTAAACGAGCTCCGAATCCAGCGTCGAGCAAAGCCTTTTCCAAAAGTCGGGGCACAGGTGAGTCCGGCATGTCAGGAGAAAGTAGTGAAGATGGCGAAAGGAGACCAAGATCCATGTCGGCAGTTTTGGTGGCAAAGCCAGAAGAAAGGCTCCCGAAACATTTCAGTTGCACGCTCTGTGGGCCGGCCCAGGAATTATTCTTGTTGTCGATCTCATGCGAATCGATGACAGCACGGCAGATCTCTTCCACCTGCACGCGGAACTTTTCCTTCTCGGCAATCTCGCTAAGTTCGATCTCAGCACCGCCGACTACGGCGATGCATAATTGTTCAAGGAACGAGGATTGAGCATCAATATCTTCACGTCGAGCGTTATATTGGCGATAGCCTGGGGCGTTGTAGAGAGATCCTTGATGATGTGACCTGGGTACAAAAGCCTCCGCCGAGATGATGGCAGGATCATTCACAGAAGGGTGACGGTTCCAATGATTCTGCTGGGTAGACTGGCCATGAGTGGGGGAATTCAATGATCTGTGGTTGTAGCCCTGACGAGTTTGCTGCTGAAGCTGATGTTGGTGCTGTTGCTGCTGCTGCTGCTGCTGGTGAGAGAAAGGCCGGTTTTGTGTCGACGGATATGGCTGGCCCCGGTTGTGGTAGCCACCACGAACAGCTCCTCCTGATTGAGGTTGCGGGACGTGATAATGAGAAGTGGCACCACCTCTTTGACCGCGGGAAGCCGAAAATTGAGGCTCGGTAGCCCTTGGGTCAATATCAATGGACAACTGGGAAGTCATCTGTCTTCGCTGTGCTTGGTTTGGCCGCTTTCGCGAAGACTGTCCGCGATTCGGCTGGGACTCCATCTTCTCGTTTGCTGGAGTGATATTGAGCAGGGCCCAGGGATCGCCTCAAAACTCAAGACTCCAAGAGAAATATCAATACTTGACAGATGGCGAATAGACGGACCTGGGTTTGAGGGTGGCCAGTCAGGCCAGACTAATTCCAGATCGATTTCACTTTCCGGTCATTTCGAGCATGCAGTTAGTTAGTGGTGGCCTCTGTTTTGGTTGGTACACTGCTAGGTATGTAGTTGAAGCTGTATTTACTTGATGGTCAACAGCTTAAGCTACCTCTTTTTGCAGCTAGAATTTACTGGGGCTAGCAGGCTGGCCGGGTTAGGTCAACCTTAACAGCTTCTCGATTTCTGCGGTCCAGCCAATCAGGCCACATCAAGCGAAGGGTGGGGCACCTGACACCAAGGGATAACTGGAATACACCCACCCAAAGTACCTGCATCTTATTTTTTCCACCACTTCACAGCCAATTCCACTCCTTGAGAGTACTCCAATTACGAGCTGCCAAAGGTATCCTCTGACGTCTCAAGCTCCCCCCGGTTTACTACAAGCAGCACTGGCAGGAGCGCAGGCTGGCAGGAGCCTTTCAAGTTTCTGGTCTTTGCGGTCGGGACAGTAGGCTGACTGGGCCAGTGACTAAACCAAGACTCCAAGAGCCAGGCTAGGCTACTGCGGCTCCCGTCCATGCCTACCACTTGGGTGTTTTCTTTGTCATTGCAGCATCAATCTACGCTCGCCGCATTCATCAGGCAGCCTCCATCCTGACCACATCTCACCATAATTGTCCTGTCGCCTCGTCGCGCGGCCTTTTTACAACTCTCCCTCCCGCACCACACTTGTCAACCTTTGGCGTTGCCTGCAGTTGCATACATTCTGCTGCAACTCGGGCAATTCTGACCGGCTCTTTGTTTCGCGTCGCCCAAGGTTCTGCCCTTCTCTACGCAGTTTCGTTTACCAACTTCATTTTCGCCGTCATCGCTATTTCTGGCTCTCCCAGTTCCGCGTCTTCTTTTCTAACAGATGAACGTGCGTACTCAATGAACCAGGCCTTCCAGTGCTGCTCGCAACATACTCCTTTGGATCCTCCGTTCGATCACCAGGTTCTAGAGGTTCAAATCGATATCGAGAAAGAAATTGCCCACCATGAGCGCTTTACCTCCAGGTGGCCCTAATGGGCAACGTCCAACTCCCCCGACAGGAGCACCGCCTCTTCGCAAACGGAAACCCGCTGGAAACCCGCTCGTACCGCGACAGAAGCCAAAGGCGCGCCCGGCAGGTGTTCATGCCCCAGGGACACCAATGCATGCCAATTCCAAGAACACTATCGCTTCATCAAAGCCCGCACCTGAGAAGATGGTCCAGCCTCGCGGCATCCCAACAATGGCACAAATCGAAGTGGCGCGAAGCAACTTTGGCGGGTGGTCGACGCCTGCGCCCCTCGGCTGTGAAGAGGGTCCTCTGATACTGAGCAAGAAGGGTTTGAAGGAGGGCCTGCGTCGCCACATCATGCGGCTTGCGCCCCCACAGTCGAAAGACAAGAAGAAGAACCAAGGCCTTGATCCCTCGAACCAGGATGATTTCGTCCGTCCTGTTACGCTACATCGACGAGATCCAAGGCAGCCCCCGCCTGGTCGCGAAGTCAAAGAGGAGATAGTAGAGGTTTCGTCTGAGCAGACCGAGGAATCTGAGAAACTCGCGCAGCAAAAGGCAGAACGTGATGCACAACGCGCACACGATGACGCCATGAAGGCGCCCGTCGTCAGGGACACTGCACCCAAGAAGAATCCAAAGGAAAGCAAACAAAAGAAGCCAGGGACCCAGGTGCATTACGGGGCTCGCACCGAGAAGCAGAAGAAGGAAAACGAGATTCGCTACGAGGAAGCTCTCCCGTGGCACCTGGAGGATGCTGATGGCAAACATGTGTGGGTAGGACAATACGAAGCGCCCCTTTCAGATGCCAAAGTTGCCCTAGTCGTTCAAAATGGCACCTTCCAGATGATCCCATTGGAGAAGTGGTACAAGTTTGTATCTAAACGGGCCAATGTGAATGCTTTGAGCATCGAGGAGGCAGAGAAGGTAATGAGCAAAAAGGCGCCAGTCTCCAGATGGGCCATGCGAGATGCTCAGCGGGAGAGGAGCGAGCAGGCTATGGTTGAGTCCCGTCGGATCGTCAATGGTGGCCCCAATGTCAAGCAAGAGAGCGCTACCTTTCGGTCTGTCTCGCGTCGCGAGGTGCAGGACCACAACGAGCTGGATGTATCCGGCGACGAGTTCCAGGACGATGATGAGACCGCAGGTTTTGAACCAGACCGTGATGAAGATGCGAAAGACAGCAAGGACCGCGTCCGTCGCGAGCAGCTTGGCGCTAATCTGTTTGGCGATGCAGATGAGCGCGAGGTTGACAGTGAATTGGCCAAGGAAAAGAAGGAAGAGTTGGAGAGGAAACTTCTGGGCAAGGACTTGAAGAAGGCTCTCAAGAGACGCGACAAGCAATTCCAGTACGATAGTGATGATTCCGAGAGAGAAAGGGACCCGTTTGCCAGTTCAGTAAGTGTTCTGTTTTCTATATCGGATTGCTTTCATCTTCAATGGGAGTTATACTTACATATCGCACCAGAGCGATTCCGATTCAGACAGCGACGATGATGATGTCAAGAAGGAAGACGACAAGGACGGCAAGGACAAGGACAAGGAGAAAGAGAAGGAGAAGGACAAGTCCGGTGCTTCCAAGGGCGGTGACGCTGTGCATGCTAAGAAGGCCGCGGTCGATTCGGGGAAGAAGGGCAAGTCTTTGAAGCGTGCTGGCTCACCTGGTGTCTCGGACTCCAGCGGCACCGAGTCGACCCGAAAGAAGAAGGCCAAAACTGGCCCGAGTTCATCTTCACTTACCGGCAGCCGTAGTTCCACCCCCCTCATGGTCGGAAACCCATCTCATCTCACAGGCTCCACTAGTGACGGCGAGGCTACAGGAGGAGATATGTCCGACGGCGCAGGCGGCATCAAGAAGAAGAAGAAGGCTGGCAACAGCAGCCAGCTCAGCATTGGCACCCATCCCAAGGGTACTCCCACAGGATCACGCGCTGGTAGTCCCAACCCGCCCTCGGCGACTTCGCCAATGGAGCCTGTTACAGGCGCCGACATCATCGAACAAATCCCTCCGCAGGGCATTAGCATTGCACAGCTTCTCCGCAAGTTCGACAAACGTGTCGGCGACAAGCCTGGCCAGATGCCCAGAAACCTCTGGATCAAATTGGTTAAGGAGAACACCAAGTACGACTCCCAGTCCAAGCTCCTCACGAGGAGGGCCTAAGTTACGGCTGAACACGCTCTGCCTAGGTGGCTTCAGGCGAGAGAGACCATCGCAATTATTTGGGTTTAGGTGTGATTCAATAGAAATTCTGTATAAACACATAGTTCCGCATGCACTATCTTAGGACCGCATTGCTAATTAATCATACATGAACTATCATTTGCTTCGGAATGCTCTGCAGATCATATTGATGGTCAAGGAGCAAATAATTTGACATGATCTAGAAAAAGGGAAAGTGATGCTGCCTCTGATAGTTATTAATTGCTCACCAGGTACTGCCTTCAGCCTAAGCTATAACGAAAGTAAAATCATCATTTGGAAGGATTTCATAATAACTTGCGACACCATGTCACATTATGTCCTTGACTTGCCCAGAAAGATTAACTGGTGGACAGATAGATATTGAGTCTAGCTATAACCGAGAATGCTGTTTTCCATATCACGATTTGTGATGTAAGAGTACATACTAGAACTTCACTAAAGGGAGGCAATAGGCTGACGCGCTCAAAAAGGGGTATATCCATTAAATGCAAAACTGCTTGTGTCCTAGTACTGCCGAGACTTTTTACTCGTCCATCTGCCAGTTATAATCGAGGTCCTTATTCCGCACCACGCGGTTGATGGCCTTGAATCTGTCGGCCTCGAACCCAGTGCCCCTGTCCACGCCATCCCATCGGTAGCCCGGCTTGATACCGTATCGATTCGGTGGCGCCGCACCTTGATACACCGGCCGTCTGTCCTTGGTCTTCTTCTTGCTGCCCCCGGCCTTCACCAGCGCTCCAGAGCCGCTACCACCACCATCCGACTTGCCGACGAACTCGGCCATGGTGTCGCCCCACCGCGACTGAGCCCGGAGCTCGGCATTCATGTCCTCGTCGTCGGCGTGGCGGGCGACACCCTTGATGCGGACGTCGTCGAGTTCCTCTCGGCGGCGCCGGGCCTCCTCCTGCTGCACCTCGCCCCGCAGCGCGTCGATCTTAGCTTGTTCCTTCGCCGCCGCCTCGGCCGCCTGCCGCCGCGCCTCAGCTCGCTTCATGCTGACGTCGACGCGCCGCCCCGTCGCGTCCCGGTATACCGTCTCGGCCTCCTTGGCATTGGGGTTGTCGCGCTCGTAGGCCTCGCGCTCGAGCCGGCGGCGCTTCTCGAGCTGCGCCGACACCGCGGCCGCCGACTGCAGGCCCGCGTGCGTGCCGTCCGACATGGTCACCACGGCGGGCGCGTTGCCGTCGTCTCCATCGTCGCCGCCGCCCGTCTGGGCCGACTCTTGCGCCGCGGAGGCTAGGATGGCGTCGGCGGCGGCCGACTCGGCGTCGTTGCTTTGGTTTTGCTTTTGTTCCGAGGCTGAGGGGATGGGCGCCCCAAGCACCTTCCAGGCGGACTTCTTTGCTTTGCGGAACTCGGCCGAGGTGCCTGCTACGGTCGTGGGGCCTCCGCCGTCTTCGTCGTCTTCATCTTGCGCCGTCCGCGACCAGCCGGTCTCCTCGTCGTCGGCGATGATCAGGCCTGCATTTTGGTCTTGCTTGCGCTTGCGTTTCTTGGATGAGGGTTTCGGGTCGGCGGTCAGGTACCGTGTTGCGAGGTAGGACGACAGGTCGGAGGGCATGGTTTCGGGAGCGATGCGAGCTCAATTAGGCTCGTTTAGTGGCCAACGATGGATTTCTGATGTTGCTTCTCGCTGGCAGAGTAAATCACTAGATAATCATTGCTGTATAAGTGGCTGGCCGTGAAAAGATAGCCGTCATTTGACGAGGGTTTGAGTACTGTTCTGATGTTTTGTATGCATCTACGAAAGTACATTTAGGTAAAGTCGCAATTGATGGATACAGTTTCTTATCGTTATCGGTAAGGCTGTGGGGACCACCTTTAGACACCATCTACACCTGCAGGTCGATGCCATTCAAGAGCGACGATTGAATGAATACAGGCAGCATAAGCGCAGTTGAGGTAGCATATACCTATGCGTCTACTCATAATTCTATTAAACAGCAGCAAATCTACAGGAATGTTGCTTAGTATTCCGTTGCGATCGGTTGACTTGGGAAAGTAACCGTCCGGCCCCTTTGATCCGAGTGAGAGTGCCGTGGGGATATACAGAAAAGACAGGCATCCATATTGTTTGATCGTTCAGATGTATACATAATTCAAGTTGCCCACCAGACGATCGATATTTGTTACCTCATTCTGGCTCGTCTCTTCCGAGGCGTCTGGTGCTCGTACCAAAGGAAATGACGTCATCTACGGCTGCGCTCAACAAGAAGGGACCGTCGCGTGGTTGGTTCCAACGCTCGTGGTGCGGTTGCTTGGAGCGACGATGTTCTCATTTACCTCAAGGAACTTGGCACTTTCCCGAAACTCAGGTCTAGCCAAGATTCCCCGGAGGCGTCTGGCAGAGATATCGTGACGTATCATGTTCCAAGTCAGCTGTATCCTGTGGCTAGAGCCTAACAACTATGGCTCAGTCAGCCCGAGAGATCGAATGACAGCATGACAACTACCACTTTGGGGAAACGGATAATCATCTTTCCCGATTCTCATTTGACTTTCATGTTGAAACCTTGGGAAGGGAAACTTGTTTGAATTGCGATGCAGCGATTTGAACGTCTCGAAGCCTCTAGCCCGAGTTCCATGCGTCGCGTCAGCTGAAACCGGCGGCACGCCTCGGGTCTTTCTCCAGTGGCGCTGGCTGGCTGGGCCTCTCTGGAAGACGCCATTAAGCTTAAGCCTGAAAATGATCAGATGATCCCTGAGTGATCGAGCCCACCATCATATCGCCCAATAACGACTCTATCTGCGCCGGCGTGGCCATTATCGAGGGATGGGGGAATATGGGAAATGAGGTAATACCGTCAGACACCTTCGTCACCATCCATCGATCAGATTACAGGCTTGAGCCCACCGAGGAGTGCGCCCGTTTCCTATTCAGTGGCGTCGACAAATCACGTTGCAGCATGTCCGTTCCCCCATGTGCAGCCGGCAGGACCAAGATGCTGCAGGGGGACGGGGCAGCTGGGGCAGCAGATCACACACACGAGTAGCGAGGCAATCAGAAACAAACAACAGTTGCTGCCCCTCTCTCAGCCTGCAGTTGCACCTTGAGGGCTTATCTGCCTGCATGCATACAGAGTAGTAGGTACAGATAGATACGATAATCCAGGTGGATGGGTGTGCATCGTAATCGCAATGGCAGTGTTGCCCCACCATCAATGCCAACAATACGTTAGTATATCGCCGGCCCAGTAGTCGCTGAGTCGGGACAGACCAGCAACGGTCGTCGCTACGGCGTACCCAGCGGTTATTATTAGATTAGGGGTATTTACTGTCTATGCACATACGGTACATAGACACAATGGCGCGATTGGCGATTAGGTTTTGGTAAGGCGAGTCGATGGCATGAGCGATGCGATTCCATTCTGCCAACAGAGCATATGAATGAAAGCTCCCAACACAACAACATATCATTAGGTGCTATTTGACAAGGGCCACGGGGCATCGGAAGCTAATGGCGGAGAGACCCCTGAGCAAATCCATGCAGCCCCATTGAAGCGTTGCAATGGATACTCAATAGCCGATATTGAAACCCCAGAAAGCGCACTCCGTTCAGTACGGTTGTCTCCAAGAGTCTCGATGGGTCTCGATGAGGACATCCGGGTTTGTGCATTATGCACTTCTTGGGAGAGAGCGTTGCGTAAACTTTACCAAGCATTCCACTCCTTCGCCCACAAGCCAGCGCACATGGCCAACCTGATAGGTTATCCGTTATCGCGAGCTCAATATCGATACGGGATAGAGGATGCCGGGAAAGGAGGGTGGGATGAGGGGCGCGATGAACTATGAACTCGATGAACTGTACGCGCGCGCCGGTGGTGGCCGCTGCCAGCTCTTTCTCAAATCACCGACCAAATAGCAGCTTCAGGTCTGGTCCATGTGCTGCTTTGTTCTTTGGTGACATGTAACTAACAACGTCACTCAGCCGGTGTTTTCCGGTCGAGTTGAAACAGCCAGGCTTATTAGCATTGCAGGGAGCAGCGGTGCTGGGTGCTGGGTGCTCCAGTTGCCAGTTAGTTAGGTACACACGCAACGAGTGGTTGATGGGAGTTAGCCTGTCGTAGGCAATAGCATGAAAAAGGCACATTAAAAGGCAATGCAGGAGGGACGCCCGGCATTGCTGCACACATCCGACACTGTTTCTGTTCCCCATTAAGCTCGAGCCTAACAGGCGAATGACAAGTCAGCCATGGTAGCACGAGGTGTGCCAGTCAGAGAGCCAACGAAAGGGCCGAGGCTTCTCAGAGTATGTACTGCTCAGATCCGAGTCCAGAGTCCAGATTCCCCAAAGAAGCCCGACCAGCTAGCCAGGTGTGTGGCAGGGTGGGTGGCTCGGTGGATGGTGGCAGGGTGGCAGGTGGGAGGTGTGGACGGAGAACAAGACGCCGCAAACCAAGAAGCAAGAAGCAAGAACAAAGCCCGCCTGATTTCATCATCGCTCTCATCATCATCAATCATCCATCCGTCCATCCTGCCTGCCTGCCTGCCTGCCTGCCTGCCTGCCTGCTTGATGACTTGCTGGGCCACAAGACCCCGACCCGCCGGATGGGCTGTGAAATAAACTAAAGCAACGTGTATTTGATTGATGAAAGAGTCAGTCCGCTCTAGCCGCTAAGACACATCGATGATAGGTACGAAATCGGAAGGGCAGTCAGGCAGTGTCTCGTTGTTGGCCCCGGCCAATCAAACCGTCTGGTAGCAGTTACTCAAAAAGGGGATGTCACTAGACATACCCACACGCCCCAAGCTTTATCATTGATGGGTACAAGGTTCAGCAGCGCGGTTTGGCCTGTTAGGGTAATTTGCAGGTGCTCGATAGCGGGAGATAGGTAGGTGGACCCCCCGAGTGTGGGATAAAACGTGGTGCGTGGAATCCCATACCATGACCGACCACGAGCCATGTGCATCCTCCATCCTGATTACCGTAGGCAGTTAATTCCAACGCCAAACGGAATAAACAGGATGAACGGGGGAGGACGTTGGAATTGTATTGAGTGGATTGCATACCTAGGTATGTACCTACCTACCTACCTAACCAACGAACCCGTGCAGCGAGTTGAGTGCATACCTCCCCCAAGCTCCTAGGTTACCTGGCAAGTGAGTGACACGAGTGATAAGAGACGTCCGGTTCCCGCCATATGACTGCGCGCTTCCTCGATTCCCCTAATCATCCAACTTGCCTGACCTGACATTACATCCCAACAACAACAAACACTATTTATCGATATTCCTTCATAAGTCGATCAGTGGTTGTACATACTCCCAGCACTCTCTCTAGTTTTTACATCCAAAGTCTCTTGTTGCCGTCTTCTTCTTGTTTATATATATACACTTTGGTAGACAACACCATCCGTTATCGATACCTTAAGTAATATACGGGCTTGGCTTGATCCATCGTTGGAAGCACTATCGCAATCGCATCATCCATCGCATCTGGTCTGAGTCACCCGATCTGAAAGAAAAAGGAGTGTCTCGATTCGGACCCTTTGTTCACTTGCCCTCTTTTGATTACATACTTATACCAGAGGCACCGAACAAAGGCGCTTCCTTCCTGCCTCGTTGATACCACACTGCCTGCCCACTTACATACCTGCCTCACTTCGCTCTTGCTTGTCAATCAACCGACCACAAGACAAAGCAGCACTGATACCCGCCAACGCCTCTTACCTCACATAAGACTTGGTCATCATACCTTCCGCTTGACTTTGTCACCTGATCCTCTTTGACTTGAGGAATCTCTGAAGGGTCCATCTGCACTCCGACAACAGTCTCTTGTCTTCCATAATTTCCATCATCTCACTTCATACCTACCACCTCACAACTACCACGACGCATTGCATAACCAAGCATATACCTGATATCGATCATGGCTACCTTTGACAAACGCGATATCCGTGCCTCCGCTCAAGACCCGAAAAGGGCAAAGGAGCAAGATTCGAAGTGGTCTCGAGGATCTCGCCCCTTGGCCAACCCCTCTCCCACAGATGCCAGGGTCAGGCCGCAACGTGCGATCCCAGAGTAAGTTTGGTTCCAAAGGCGACGCATTCACGAATTCGCGTATTAACAGGACGTCCAGAAACCGTATTCGAAACCACAACATTGTTAAGGCGAAGATCCCCTGGGACATGCCTCGCAGCCATTCCCGTGCCAAGGTGGACCCCATGGAGGAGTTGAACGACCCTTCATTGACGCGATCGCTCATCGACATGCTGCCGCCACCTGCAGGCCGGGGCGAGACGAAGACAAAAACAAATATAGCGGACCAGATCCTGTACAGCTTCGATCGGACCGATTCTCCCGGTCGGCCACTGTCTCTCGATGCCTTCGTCAAATCAGACGTCAAGGGCACAGAGAAGCTGGTTGAACGGGAATATGAGGTTCTCGACATCAATGGAGATGCTCTCAAGGGCCGAAAGGCTCGGCGCATTCTCCGCCACCCCAGCCCCAAGCAGCGTGCCGCCAACAGCGAGTCTGCTGTTGAAGATGTGGATGGCTTTGAACTTGTTAAGGCAGAATGCTAAATGGCCTACAGCATAGGCGGCGGCGTTAGGACCCTGGGATATCTTTAAATTGGCGTTGGGTAGCGAATGATTGTACTTTAGCACGCTTGTTGTCCCAATATACTCCGCATCGCGACCAAGTTGCGCGTCATAATAGACCTCTCCTCGCACTCTCCAATTGCCGATGAAACTTACGATAGCAGAAAGAGGACAATCTCGAGTTTTCGGGTATCAGTAAAGACATTTTGTTTCGCGTGAGACTCACTAGCTCAAGTGAACAATGATACGGTATAGTTGGAGTATCCAGAATAAGTAACCCAAATGGAAATGCAGACAGGAAAAGGCGGGAGTAATTGTCAACCATGCTGTCATGGTCCGTGCACAATACATAGTAGGCAACTGAATCAAACCACTTCGAGGTTCCAAGATCATACATATGTATACTATTATCGTACACGTACAGCATTAGGGACAGCTGAGGATAAATAATTTATGATTCATATAGAACTGTGTCGTGTATCAGTGCGCATAAGTAGCGCTATGTCAAAGTACCTAGACAGCTTCATTTTCTACCAGGCCAAAATATCCATTCGTAAGGGGGCTTGCCCAATAGGGGAGAGGCTGCTTCTTCGTGGGGTATATATGGACTGCCATGCATGATATGGTAAAGTTGGCAGACAGGTGAATGATGAGAAAACTACCTCCGAGGTTCAAAAGGAGCAAAGTTCTTTTCCCACGTCTCGTTACAGACCCGACGCATCAACGTTTTGGGGGCTTGACGTCCTGTCATCAGTTCAAAAGCTTCCATCGCCATCTCACATACCGCCTCCAGGCCGTCCACCACGAACCAGGATGTACCGCCTTCTTCACGAACCCTCCGCATCTGCCTTATCAGAGAGGTTATAAGTGGTTCATATGCGAGCTAGGGGATTTCGAGTTAGTTGATAGGTTAAAATAAGGGAAGTCAAAGAGTTGCTCATACCTCGACCACGACGCCCCCCGTGGGGCTCTTCAACCACTGCGGTGGCACCTGGAAATCTACCGAGCCGTGGCGGTCACCCGCGGCAGCGATACAAGACACGATCATAGTGGGCTGCTGATAGCCAGCAGGCCATTCCGACGTGGTGGAATCGAGTACATGGCATATATGCCCGGCGTGGTGCTGAGTAGAGTGTATCCGCTGTTCGCTGGCCCACGTGTTGAAGTGCTCCGCCACTTTCTCTGCATTCGCCCGTGTCCTGTTGTAAATGAAAATCTTCCGGCAGCCAAGTTTTATGAGGGCGTAGATGGCGGCGCGAGCCATGCCACCCGCACCGATGACCAGTCCAGTGGTGCGAGAGGGCTGCACAGCATTGCGTGGGCTGATGGCACGCCGTAGACATGCCATAATGGCACTCCAGTCCGTGTTGTCGCCATAGCACTTTGTAGTCGACCCTGCTGTATTGCGAGCATTGGCGTGGTCAAGGATAGAGTCTGTCGCACCTCGAAGGGGTAGTAGGGTGTTGACTGCCCCGATTGCAGTGGCATGAGAACTGAGATGGTCCACTCGAGACAGCATGGCAACTTTAAAAGGGGCAGCAAGGGAAGCGCCTCCAAAGTTAGGCTCGCAGCGAATCCTGTCGATCTCCTCTAGCTCGGAGCATTGTCTAGCATCAAACGTGTGTGATAGCATGAGGGCGTCGTAGGCTGCTCGATGCATAACTGGAGATACAGAATAGTAAACCTTGGACCCAAGAGTGTAGAATTTAAGCGGTTGCAGCGGACCCAGGCGGAACATGTTGCGAATGATGCCCCGTGTCGTGTTCACGCCATTAAGGTACTCTCGGGACGACGCTTCGATTGCCTCGTGACCAACCGGCTGGAACTTCAAGCTTTGTTTCGGAGTCGATCCAATGTCGTAGATGATAGATCCGAAAACCGAATATTCCAAAACCGCGAGCTGGGGTTTGGGGTCCGGAAGCGCGTCGATGCGCTTCAGAAATTGCATGCGAGCATGGTCATCTCGGTCATTCGTGCAAAACCTGGTAAACCGCACAACGCTACAACCAAGTGCTTGGCTGCGTTGGTAGCGGTGTATGTAACTCTCTTCCGACCATTTAGGGGCATTGAGCCCTCTAAAGCAGAAGGCGGCGATGATCTTGGTCCTGCCTCGCATGGCGAGCGCTTGAGTAACTAGGCTTTCGCTTCGTTCCAAGTCTAGGCTGAGATACTCGACACCTAGCCTCAGCCCGTGCAGTATTAATTTGGTATCAGTCGTGTCCCTCTCTTCTAGAGGTCGTTGTCGCTCTTCCCGCGGGTTCTCTTCGATGTGAAACACGATAGGCATGTCCAACATCCGACGGATCAACGCTACCTGAGTTGAGATCACATCGAAGATGTTGTCTGGCCAAGTGTCGATAATGAGCTCCACAGCATCACCGCTACACTCCAGTTCCTCCATATTCAACTGTTGGCTAAGCAGTACGGAGAGTCTTAGGCGGAGAATATACGAGTACGGTCGGTACTCGGGAGGAATTGCATTGATCGAGAAGGGGTTTTCCACCCATGACCGCGTTGAACTCCGCCCAGTAATCAAATCGAGAAACTTGGCGAAATCGTTCTTGGCCTGTAACAATCTTGCACCTGCCGACACAGATCTGGCGCTGGATTGTGCGTTCTCATCTTCCTCGCCGCTTTTGTCCAATAGATTGAAATATTCCAAGTTGGTACACTCTCGGTGCTTCTGGTCAATCGCGAATAGGCGCTCTGCTTCCGTTACCTGGAGTTTGAGAAGGCGGTAGATGTCTTCTTTGTCGCGATGAACATATATCACTGGATTAGTCTCCGAGTATTGGCGGAGCAGCTCCTGTGTCCCGGGGTGCAACGTAGCCATGCTACACTCTATGATACAGTTGGTGCGATTTGAGTGTAGAACCTGGGCAAGGATAGTGGCCATTTGGGCCTGGAAAGCTTCACGGCCATATTGCTCGAGGAATCTGGCTCTCGTGCAGCCCGAGCCCTGCTCGAAGCAATGGTCTTCGGTGAGCAACCGGCGGTGCAGGTAGGTTGCGCCGATAAACCCCAGCGTTCGTTTACCAGCACCGCGGCAGCCGACAAGGACGATGGTGGCGTCCGGGTGGAAACTCCGCAAATTTGGCAAGGAGCCGCTGGTGAATGATGATTTGCCTGCCACCTCAGGTATGCCGGAGGAGTACGGCTCTGCCACCGTAGACATGAGCGAGACCATTGTGACCACTGGCACACCCGTCCTCCAGCTTATCTTCCGACACTTTTTTAGACTCCTCCGGTGATTGATTGGGCGTGCACTCCGTCCCGGCGTTTGGATACGGTTTCCAGCTCCGCTGTCTTGTAGGCTGAGCGACCCGCGTGGGGTTATGCTAACTACACGCAAGCCAACACAGAACACAAGGAATTCAGGACTTCCATCTGAATACTAGTCGATGTGATGGTATTTATTTTTGAGTTCGAGGGGAGTCAATTAGAGTGTACACTATAACCGCACAGTTGGATCAAGTGAAGCAGTCGTATCATGGCCCTTATTCTCGCATTATTTCGAGCAGGTTCGTGTATATGCAAACCAAAAAAAACAAGGCTGAAAGCACAAAGAGATGTTGTCGGACAACGCTGCAATAAATGTAGCGAGGGATGAGAGGCACCGGCAATATGGTCGGCAGTCGTAGCACTGGACTCGAGGGGTTGACGGAGTGGGTACGTACTCTCTATATTGGCTAAGCCACATTTCACGACTATTTTAGCCACAAGTCATCATTTGAGGGGCAGGGGGGTCTTCCTTCGACCCCGACACTTTCTGTCAACGAGTCTTCTCGTGTAAGAACAAAGCCTGTCACGAGCCTGTGCCGCCCGGTCGAATGTTGGTCCCTCCATGCCGATGGTAAACTGCCAGCCAGATCCACTTTGGACGATCTGAGTACCTAATCAAAATACATCAGCCATATCGACGAGGCATTCCAAGTCTAGAATACCACACAGTCTCTGAAACATCAATCAACTTTAGATCGGCAACCGTCAAATACACAGCCAAGACACACGTAGCTAGACTCCGGAGATAACGAAGCGCCCAAGCCACAAGACGCTCACATTCTAGCGCCCCATTCTTTGGCCGAAGTAACCCGACCCGAATTCCGTCTTTGAAGCCACTTGAACACCGTGAGCGGGCGTGTGGCCGAGTGAGTGAGCGCGACGACCAACGACGAGAGTTCCGATAATGTTTTCTCATTTTTGATGACACCTCTGCCTCATATTCATCAGATCCCGTGAGCCTGTACACCATTGACAGGTTGACAACTCCATTGCGCCACTTCATCACCCACCGTCTGCGTCTCACTATCCTTGGTTATGCGATACATCTCGGCCTGGGGTTGACAGGCAGTCGGCTGCTATGAGCGACGAGGAGGGTGATGACGGGCGGGCTTCCAAGAAGAGGAAGGCTAGTCGGGCCTGCGACCGGTGCAATCTTCAGCATCAGCCGTGTGACAACGCGACGCCCAAGTGTAGCGTATGTGATCGAGCCGGTACAGAGTGCACCTACAACCGACCCGTTCGCAAACGAGGGCCTCGGACCGGATACACCGCGCAGTATGGCGAACGACTTTGGGGCCTAGTGCTCCAAGCCAATCCCGCCATTGAAGACATGATACTCCGAACCCTGGCCACCAGCACCTATCGTGATTCAGGGATCATGAACGCCGACTATTTCAGAAATAACGACAATCAAACAGAACTTGTCACTTATTTTAACGAGAGCCGCCTTGGAAGATTCGTGCAGGGTGGGGATCTTCCAGATATCAGGGACCTTCCGCCTGCTTCGTCTTCCTTGCCGCTCAGTAACAGTACAAGTGAGCAGCCGCCTCCCGGCTTGATTTTACCTCAGGTCAATGGTCAACATGCAAACTCTGAGCAGGGCGCAGCAAGACCAACGAAGGATGCTGGCCCAAAGCTTTCACAGCCTGCTCCCATAGTGAACTCTCATGGAGCTCCCCAAAACCCCGGGGATATGTATATCCCAAGCGACGATTTTAGGAGAGTTGCCCTCTCTGATTTTGCCCAAGGCGACGGACCTGGGTCATCTTCACAAGCTCATCCTACGGCGCATTCCAGTTGGCAGAGCGACCCGTCCCCAATTGTATCGGACACAACGTCGGCATTTGCCCGAAGCGCCTTGAGTGACAGCCACGACATTGGTTCATTGTACCAGTGCCCCATACCACTGGGAGTCAAGCGGCACCCAAGTAGCTTTGGGACGCCGAGTGCCTCGCACGGGACGCCAGGGTCCCAATCGAATGGCGAAAGCTCTGTGCCGCACCGACGGAGTACAGAAACCGATTTAGATTTTGCTAGCACATACAAATGGTACGTGAATGCACTTTGGTTGCTTATCTGATCGGCTTCGAGCTTCAGCGAAGTTGCGTTATCTGTTTAGGTTGAGACTGACTTGTTGAAAGGTACGACTCGGTGCCTACCGATACGCTTTTGAATCTTGGGTTTGTGGCGGGAGAAGGCATGGCCGAAGACTTCTTCGATCTTTGCGAGAATCCAGATCCCGTCGATAATACCGACATGTCGCCCAGTGCCTACAACGAGGACGAAGAGACGGTATGGCGCCGTCTCGTGATGCGAGGCCGGTTTGTCTGAGGATGGTTATTGAAAGATGCAAATGAACAAGGCGACGAACATAGGACTATACAAAGTGATGGACTAACTACCCAGCCATCCCTTCAGTCGTTTGTCGTCATATGCGGGAAAGGGTAACCATGTATCATTGGCCACAATAACACATAATAGAGGCCCTTCCAGGGCCTATCATGATCCACCACCGCTGCATAGCAAACATATGTTGCCCACTAGATGTGCCGCCTCCCATTATCGATCGCATCGGTCGCGTCGGTCGCGTCGACAATGAGCTTCTCTAA
Organism: Apiospora arundinis; assembly: GCA_039105305.1. Taxonomy (NCBI): domain Eukaryota; kingdom Fungi; phylum Ascomycota; class Sordariomycetes; order Amphisphaeriales; family Apiosporaceae; genus Apiospora; species Apiospora arundinis. Next base: position 4,654,823 of record JAPCWZ010000004.1, read on the forward strand.
TGAGCGGTGACAAGTTCCAGTCTCAACGACTCAAATTTCGCCGCATATGTGATATATCATAACGGGCTTGCAAATTATACGACAAGTGGGGATGCCTTACTACACCAATTCCTCAGTAGAATAGTTGGCGCGGCTATTGAGCTGGACAAGTTTACTGGTCTGACTTGGAGGATACTCTACCTCTCAAGCTCATACCATCCCCCTAGCCTACTGTAGGTACTGGAGGATTGATACTTGTCGTATGCCGTTCCTTGCTAATGTAACTGGCTCCAGTGCTTACGCGCATCGGACGGGCGATCCTCGATTGACCAGTCAGCCCTAAACCAAATTTAGCACTGAATACTTAGGCAGACGCCAACATCACTTTATCGATGGTCGACTGCGCCTACTTCCACGTCAGTCAATGTTCAGCTGAAGAACTTTTGATAGATATTCTGCTGGAGGGAACCATTAAAATTCATTCATCCCGAAAGCTTGGTAGTTAGATAATCTTATCATTCCTCTAATTCACTCGGGACTCCTCCATCTATCAATCCCCAATCGTCGACTGTCTCTTGCTTGTACAATCTACAAACGCAGTCCTTGTTGATTGGTGTTGAATGAAGCCACACTGCACGGTCGCAACTGGTTCACAGGCAAGCGCCCGCTCTGTTGGTAGGTCCGGCGTGACTATTTGGATTGCATCTGGTCACGTATAGACTGGTCGCTTCCACATGGAGAATCAAGCCACGATCCTCACCGACAAGTATGGGCGTGCAAGTGGACCTGTGCATCGCCCATCCGACCATTCGGGAACCAGCAGTGTGCCTCTGGCGGAGCTACCCGGGGACGAGGGCAGCCACTTCGGCGAGTTGACATCGCACCCCGTCAAACCGCCCCCCTACTCGACGCCATCGAGCGATGCTCTCGAACCGCACAGCGCCCAATCGGCCGGGGCAAAAGGCCTTCAATGGTTTCCCGGTCTCCCTCTCCTGGATTACCGCCAATACTCGCCCCCTATGTTTGACCTGTCACCCGACAGCATGACCATCTCCAGCAAGGCGACGTATCTGTCAGCGAACGCGACCGCGCTGTGTTCGCTACTGCAGACGCTAGCTACGGTGCCGCCCAAGCAGCAGATTTTGGTGCAGGGGAACCGGGGCCGGAAGGTCGACTTCGCCATCAAGATGAACCTGATGGGCCTTCTAGTTCCCAGCGACCCCCAGGACCGCCTCGACTACCTGCGGGTGGTAAATCGCGACGAGATGGCCTGCCGCGGCGGCAGCGAGAAGCCCTCGCTCCAGCCTGACGTGCCCGGCGGCTCCCTCGAGGAGTGGTGCAAGCGATTCGTGGCCGACCAGTCCCCCCGCAAGTCGTTCCTGCTCAGGCGCGAGGTCGCCAACCTGGACACGGAGTGGCTCGAGGGCCAGCTGCGCAGCCTGGTTGCCACTACGGAATACAAGGGACAGGTCAGCGTGACCTTCCCGGTCACGCATTGCAGAGTGCTCGTCCAGAGCCCCGACAAGGTGAACAAGTTCTTCACCTCGGTTTCGGCGCTATTCACCGGGAAAAGCAAATACGAGGTAGTCAAGGCGGTTTGGCCATTCGCGTAAGTGACGAGCCTCTTCTCTTCTTTTTTATTTATTTTAATTGGAGGAGGTGCAACCATCCAGCCCTCTTAGCCTTTCGAGGCGCTCTACCCGAGAAAAATATAAGGCAATGGGCCGGATGGCCACTTCCCGATGCCTGTGAATTGGTTAGATTGAGAGAAAGAAAAGACCATCGCTAAACCAACATGCATACAGGACCGCGAAGAGCAATGAACCAGGCCGCAGATGCATTGTGCAAAGCGAGAAGGTATGGTACGATGAGTGGAAAGACCCAATCAAGTATGCCATTGCCACCAAGCGACATGGATACGTTACGAATGAGGACAAACTCGAATGCATCATGGAAAGCAAGGGCAAGGGACTGACCATCGACTGGGAACCGGCGGAATACTAGGCGTGGGGGCGGGGATAGGGGAAGCAGGGGGGAGTAGAGGAATGGTGATATCGAGCTTACCGATTGGGGGCCGAATTTGCACCTCTGTGCATGCTTGGAAAAGCAAAAAGAAGCGAGAGGGATTTGGCCTTCCTGCTGGGTGAACATACCCCCGGCCAGCCCAGGCGTGATACGCCTCGAACTCCTGTGGGCGACCGTTTCGGGATGCGGATCTGGAGTTTGGGCGATTTTGATTGGCTCGTTAATATGATTTGATCTAAAGGGACAAACATCCCACACGACGCCGTGGGTGAGGAAGGTTATCACATCACGGCTTTCTTATTGGCCCAGTCCCTATCCATCTGGAATATATAATTACTGATACCAACTCTATATGCAAAACTCATGTTCGGTTAGGGGACCAAGGAATGAATGGATTAATCGAGGGCGCTGCATCCGCAGAGAATAACTTGGGCCCATGCCTGGTGGGGTTACAGTGAGTATGCGTCGATTAGTTATCGAAAAGGGGGTTCTCAACCCGGTGTGAAGCTGAAGGATAGCACCGCTGTTTAGGTCATACGTAAGCTGGAAGGATCGTCCACCACACAACATACATCTTAAATAGGAATACGTTCATGTACTTTTGCTTACGGGAGCAACTGGCGGTGAAACGTCAGGATCCAATCACTGACCAGAAAGACCACCGTCGGGGAAACCCTGGAAATCAGAGCTTTGATGAAGTATTCCGCAGGGGGATGGGAGTCTTTGGATCAAATTCAAACAAAGCAGCCGATATCTGCGCAAAGAGAGGAATTGTCGTCATTACTGTTGAGTAGCTAGACTATCTGTATACAACATCACTGAAAGTACGGACCTTTGAGGGCCCGAAAGCTTCCTACGTTCTTGAGATGGGTGGCCTGGGCTCGAGGTCCCGGAATCACCAGATTGTTGGGCTGATCTGGACTAGGACTTGACGAGAACCCAATCTAGATCCGCTGCGGCCGGTATAGCCCTGGACCTGCTCGTCCCACACGACATGTAAGCCGTCGTCATAATTTTCCTTATTGTAACAGTTGCATTCTGTGGCTTGTCCCGCCAAGGAGCAGGCCGACGGTGGAGGGTTGCATATGCGATGAACGATGATGGAGTTTCTCGGACTGGGCCTATCGAAATCCATCACTGCCTGGAACACGTTAGGACTAAAAGCCGATATGGCTACGTCTATGGAGGGTGTATTCAATGACGGCATATATATAGCGTTGCCCATCCTTTAGGCCCACGCCAAATAGAATTCATGTTCCTTTGGCACGCCGAGAACTTGTTGAAGAAGATCGTCGAGCTTACTGAAATACTGCCTAAAACCACTTGAGCACTTACTTCAAGATCAAATTGTACTTCTTTCGGTTCAAACCAGGCCACTGCCCTCTCGATTCGGAATAAGTAGAAATCATAGGAAAGCCCACGGAGTCGCTCTCACTTTCACGATGAACGGCGACTATACTACCGAGACCGTTCATGGAGAACGAGTCAAGAGTGGAGTGCGTCGTTTTGCCTTTCCGTGGTAATTATGGCGACCTCATCTAATCGTGACGCATTCTTAGGAGATCGAGACAGTCGTCGACGGCAAGAAGGCCAAGATCAACATGCAGAAACTACGAAGCAGCGTCCCAACCCACTGCTTCCGTCCATCCACCCTCTACTCCCTGGGCTGGGTTCTTCACGACGGCGCCATCTACGTCGCCCTCCTTGCCATGGCACTCTACCTTGAAGACCGAGTTGCTAACATTGGTGGCGATGGCGCCCGCATTCTCCTGTGCTACTTCGTCTTTCCATTCCTCGCTGGCTTGCCCCTGACTGGGCTCTGGGTTCTAGCCCACGAGTGTGGCCACGGCGCGTTCTCGACCAGCGGCTTCCTCTCTGACACGGTGGGTCTTGTGCTGCACTCGGTGCTGCTAAACCCCTATTTTGCTTGGCGGTCCAGCCACGGGCGACATCACCAATTCGCCAACAATCTGAAGACGGACCTCAACTACGTAAGTGTTTGCTCCACTTTACAAATCTCATTCTTGAGTGCACAAATCTCAATTTCAGCATGAATGGTTGGTTGTGTAACTCCAACGGTAGTTGCTGGCAGGTTTGAGGGTTGACTGCCGCCAAGGAGAAATTTGCTGATATGAGTGGATGGTCCTCAGGTACCACCGCTACGTGAGGAATACCAGGAGCTGTTTAGGGGCCAGATTGACATCGATCACATGGTCGAAGACGCGCCCATCGTCGTACTCCTGAGGATCGTGTTCCAACAGCTGATCGGATGGCCGTGGTACCTCATCACCCACATCACGGCTGGACCCAACAGCTCACCGAAGAAGTCCAGGGGCTGGTGGGATAACAGCCACTTCCTGCCCGACAGCTCCCTATTCCGCCCCAGTGAGTTCTGGAACATCGTCATCTCCGATCTGGCTATCTCGGCTATGGCCGTGGTACTGTACGCTCTCTTCCAGCGCTACGGCATTTGGACAATGGCCTGGACATACCTGCTTCCCTTGATGTGGGTCAACCATTGGGTCGGTACGTCGTCTTCTGCCACACGACCCTCTCTTATCTCCCCTCGCGCTGGATCATGCTGTTGAACATGCACAGCACATCGTGAAGCTGCTAATCGCCAATGAGGAGGACCCACAGTCATGATAACCTATCTTCACCACACTTCGCCTGTTCTCCCCAAGTACATGCCAGAGTCGTGGACCTATCTTCGCGGCGCGCTTGCTACCGTCGACCGTGACCCAGGCCCCGTAATGAGATACATGTTTCACCACATTGTCGACCTCCATGTCGTCCACCATCTCTTCCCGTACGCGCTCCCTACAGTCCTATTATGCTCTCTCGTGTCTCTCCAAACCCCCTCTTCTCTGTGCTGACGAGACCTTTGCTTGGCAGACGAATCCCCCATTACCACGCCCAGGAAGCCACTAACGCGATCCGGCCGCTGTTGGGTGACTACTACCACGTTGACAAGAGCTCCTGGTGGGGTGCGTTGTACATCGCCTTCACCCAGTGCCAATGGGTTGAAGCTGATGTCGGCAAGACCGCGCAGGCAGTAAGTGACACAGCCGTCCCTTCATTCGCCGCTGGTCGTCGCTACACGCGAGTAGACTGCAACATAACGTCTAACTGACTGATCAATTCTTTTCACTATTGAAGACAGTTTACGGCAGATCCAGCACCGGGGACATTGATTGCCCCAGCCCTGCCGACGGAATCAACGAGGTCGACAAAGAAGGGATCATGTGGTACCGACCAGGGCCGATGCCCCTACCCGCCACTGTAATGCGTTCGCAGCCTGTGGCCTCGTGAATGCTATCGTCTCTGGACCTCTCTGGTCCCTTCGTGCAGCTACTTTGTCTAACCTGACGACTTGGCTGGCCGAACTCCCACATTTCCTTTTCCATGGAGCGGAGGGATACATCGATCGCGATCGAAGAATGATCGGCTGTGATTTTCCTTTCTAGGATATGTTGTCTTGTTCTGATGGAGGTTATTCGTTCGATATGGTGGATGGTTTCTCTGGTATGCCTGTTCCGGGTTTTCCCTCTCCTGGCGGCTGCCTTTTTCTGGTGCGATATTCAGGAGGTCTCGGCAAACTGCGACGGATTTTCCTATCCCCACACCTTTCTCAGTGTCATTGATGGATGTAGGCAGAATGACAGATAATGACAGACCTATCAGACTGAAACTTGGCATGAAATACATATGATCTTCGGCTATAAACAGTGATTGTACCATCTTGGAATAACCCCACTTCTTCAGTAATTGACATTGTCCGGTTGTTGCGCGCCAGGCACGCCCGGCTTGGCACAATAGGGGGCTGCATTGAACAGCTGTTTGCCCGCTGTTTTGTCCAGTTTAATTTGACTCAAAATCTTCCAAGAGTTTGCAGCAAACGTACGGTTAGATCGCTGCAGGATTTCCCTCGCCCTATTGATCTGAGACAATTGGTTGGGTCCCCTTTGGACCCCTATTCTCACGTTTTTCTTCCAACGTTGGATTTGTGTTCCAAGTGCAAGTCGAAGACCCTTACGATCCGAGAGAAAATCTTGGTGTAACAAGAAGATTCATGAAACTCAGAGCTACGGCTTGCTCCAACGGCGTTGACATGCATAGGCGGCAACACAAGAGGGACCCTTGTACTACAAGGGTCCAAAGACCCTCGCTGTTGTGTCCCGGAGTTTAGTCTCGAATCAAGATATGACGGGTTGTAGAGAGCCTCTTGGGAACTTCCCGAACCTTCTTGTCAGTAAACACGCAATCAACCGCCCTTGGCAGATCGTACCCCTAGAACCAGGTATAACCACACTCTGCCCCATAAACGAGAGAAGCAGATGCACTGGTTGGAACTTGCGATCGATCTGTAGTGGCAACCAAGTCTCCCCACCGGTGCGAAGTTCTAGGCCACTCGCCTTGAAAAGAATTTGCAAGCCTCAAGCCCAGAAGAATGAATGGCCGATAAGTCCATTTACCACAGGTCTACCCTGAACTTTCGTCGTCGCTCAAAACTCTTCAGCGCGCGGAGATGTCATATTATTGACACTGAAAGCCGCTCCAAAGGGGCCTAGAGCGTAGTATGTTCATCCAATCATCTGAGCATACTGGGAGTGAACTAGAACCCATTTAGTATCTTCTGGTAGAAGATGAACTCACCTGTCAACATGCTTCTCGGCCCATCGAGGCGGTACTTCTACCCTTGCCTCATTGGAATTTGTCGGGCAAATCCATTTTGAAGGTAAAAACAAACTAGACAAGATGACATCGATCCATGGGCCCGAGTGAATGATCGCTTCCAGATCCCCGCACTCAAACCGGATGCGTATATCGCCCTGGTGTATCTCCATTGATACGCATCGTTGGAAGATACCTTCTGGCGAGACGCTGTGTGACACGACTCGCCGCGCTGGAAGTCGCGGGGGTGACGAAAGCCACGTTACGCAGGCTTGTGTCTTTCATCTTGATATGTTCCACGAACAAATACCAGACTGGGGTTAAGGCAGCTAATTTCTAAGAAAGGAGTTGGCCTGTATTGAAAGCATTATATATCCTCTTTTCCTAGAAAAAGTCCTAGGACGTTAAAAGTGCTTCCATGGGGCGAATTCTCACCTATAACCTCGTAGCGGAGGGCTTGAGGTCTACTTGAAAAATTCAAAAGGTCCGTTGAGAGACCAACTTGGCTCGTAACGTCCAGGCTTGAAAATAAAGCATTACCCAATACTTGGATGCGTTGAGCCCTACGCAACCGAGTCACCTTGACCAACACCAAAAAATACTGACCGACCTATAGTACCAGTAGAGGACTCCTGTAGATGCTTCCACGTAACGTTGTCTGTCGATTTGGGTTTGGATCTTCGTTCGTTCGGGGCAATTTATGATGATAACTGGAAATGACATAGATGGCGATACATGGTGATACCTTTTATTCTTGAATGGCAAAGATTCGCAAGATGTCCTTGAGTGGTTGATAATCGTACCCGTGACAGGCGTGGAAATAGTTCGGCCAGTAGAAGACAAGTTATTGAGATGCGATTCTTTGGCCCAGTGCTGACAAACAGGAAATTGGAGGAAGGGGGGAGATTACGTAGTTCCAGATCGATGAAATGTCAATAGTAGGATATATCTCACAGGAATCATGTAAGAAGAAGAAAAAAGAAGAAAAACTCTACCCATCCAACAAAACTTGACATCGGGTAAGCATCAAATCAACTGAAGTAGGGCGTTTGTCTGTTTGGGAGTAAAACCAAGTAGGCGTAGTTTTAGGGAAGCTGCGCTACTGCAAAGGCCGTGGCTCTTTTGAGTGTCGCCATTGCATTGCCAACATGGCTCTTTCTTTCTGCAATCTGGCATGGCTGCAGGCAGTCAAGTGACCTCGCGAATTGTAGGTACGGTTTGACATATGGATCATTCCTCCCTGATGAGGCTCGAGAACAAGACTTACGATTGTCTGTGAGAAATATTGGGCTGAAACTCGACTTCATGCTGATTGGACGATTTGTGACTCATGCCGGGCGTATCGTAGTCATGGCTTCTATCATTTCATTATGAATCATCCCAAGCACAGCCCAAATTCCAGGGTTCTTTGAGCTACGGCGCCCTGAACCCACCAACGTTACGCAGCGCCCCATTGACCTTTCGGGGATCTCAGCCCACTTGAGCACTTGAGCACTACTACCAGACGGCATGCACCCCACATTGGCTAAGTAGTTGCAGAGTAAACCTTCAGCCATCGCTAGGTTCCATTGTCCAGGAGCTATACTACGAGTCCAGTATCAACATGATAGGATATGTAGTCAAGATCAATTACTAGGTATAAGAGTCGAAAAATTTCAATACATATAAGTCTATTTTTCTCTTGTCTTGTGAAGGTCGCCTCTTCGACTCTATCTTCGCGAGCAGCTATACAATACCATACCAGCATAACGTTGTACCTACATTATACTACAGTTTCTACCCCCACCCATCTACCAACACAACAACTACAACGAAGCGCCGCCTCATATATATAGAAGAATGGCGGCCATGGGTTCAACTCCAGAGTTGGCCACCAGCTCCGCAGGGGTTCACGACACAGCATTATGTATAATTCCACCGCGCCAATTTTGGCCGTCTCTGGACAGCTTACGGTCGCTATACGACAAGGCCCATGGACGCTGGCCACCCCACATTAACCTCGTTTACCCCTTTGTCAAGGCAGATGCTCTGCCTCGAACAGCAACCCAGATCGCCGACCGACTTAGGTCCCGTAGCACTGGGCTGGAGAATCAAACCCTACCCATCAACCTTGACGCTGCCGATGTCTTTGTACATCGGCGCGACAACACCATTTTCATCCATGATAGCGACAAGGAGCGCAGGGGGAGGTTGAGCGATGTCCGGGCCGCTATCCTCGATTCGTTAGGTCGAGACTCAAACCCGGCTTCATACCAAATGCATCTGACCATCGGCCAAAGCGAAGACGCCAACTCCGACTTGCACAAGTTTCTGCTGCAAAAAGCCAATCTACTCCCTACCGCAGAATGGGACGCCAGGGAGCTTTGCATACTGGTCCGCGAGAAGACCCAGAAAGATGGCAACACATCAAGTGAGATGAAGCTCTGGGGAACCATTAGTCTCGATGACTTGTCAATTACCCAGTGCCCCGGAATGGGTTCCTTTTACGACAACAAGGATGTCACAGGTCCAGAAGTGACCAACGACGAGGCCATGGCAGAATGCGGTTCCTTAAGCCGAATTCCATATGAGTTTTCGCCTACAACACAGAGATGGGAGCCCCATCAGGCTTCTCCTGAGACAGAAGAAAGTGCCCAGCCACCGAATTACCTGAGGGTCTCGAGTTATAACGTTTTGGCCGAATTCGAGTACCCCCCTTCACCAATCAGATATCCCATACTCACCAGGAGCATGTTAGATAGGCCTGCGTTATCAGATATTCTGGTATTGCAGGAGGTCACGGATGATTTCCTCTCATACCTACTCAAAGACAGCAGTATCAGAGAGAACTATCCTTTCATTACGTGTGGTCCTCCCGATCAGGCCGATATCGATCCTCTCCCTAGCCATCTCAACGTCGTCGTGCTCAGCAAGTGGAACTTCAGGTGGGACTGGGTATCCTTCAAACGCAAGCACAAGGGGTCAGTCATTCTACAATTCCGAGACATCGGAAGAACAGAAGGAGATACATTTCTGCCCCTGGTCCTGGCCACAGTCCACCTCACATGCGGGATGACTGATGGCTCCGTTGCTTCCAAGAAAGGGGAGCTCCAGGCTGTTCTGAAATACTTGTCGCAAGAGCACCCCCACAACCCCTGGATTTTGGCGGGTGATTTCAACATCACAACCAGCGCGTTCACCATTGACGCAGCTCTTAAGAAGAAGGCAATATCACCCCAAACCTCGAGGATTTTATCCCAAATAGAAGTTGCATTGACGGAATCGGGACTCTCTGACGCTTGGACCGAAGCACGCCTTGATAATCTCGATATGAGCGCAGGAAGAGGGCTCAATGATGCGCAGGGTGCATATGAAGGCGAAACTGGTGCCACGTTCGACCCTACCGTGAACGAGCTGGCTTCCAAGATAGTTGGCAGTGGATTCAACAACCGACCTCAAAGATACGACAGAATACTATTCAAAGGACATGGACTCTTCTCGATTGCTGGTTTCAACATGTTCGGCCAGGAAGAGGGGGAGCTGATGGACTTTGGGACCGAAGTTGGAATCAAAAGATCTTACGGAAGCGATCACTGGGGGATTAGATGCATTCTAAAGATGAACTCAACGGAGCCTATCGATGCTTCTAACGACACGGCCAAGCTGATTGTTCCCGTTGAACTCAAGCGAGCTGCGGCAGGCCTCGAAAATGTATCCGATCTGAAGGAGATCCTTGACAAACGCCATGTGCTACCTTCTGAAGACGATATTTTGAAGCGGACACTAGCTCTCGATCTCCTTCGATCCATATTGTTGGATGGCGGCGATAGCAAAGAGTCAGCTACACAGAGCCGTGCCAATCTCACTTTGGTATTGGTGCCCGTCGGGTCTTACGGGTTGGATGTATGGACTGCGTCGTCAGATATTGACTGCCTCTGCATTGGTTCAATCAGCTCCAAGACGTTCTTTGCTCTTGCCGCCCAGAGGTTAAGAAGAGCCTCCTCGAGCGATGTGAGGATTCTCAGGCGAGTCAGTGCAAACAGCGGAACGATGCTGGAACTCGACATAAAGGGAGTCAAGATGGACTTGCAATATTGCCCTTCCACGTGGATTGCGGAAACCTGGCCTCAATCTATGCGACTGCAACCCAACGATCCGGTCTTCTCCCTTCCCATGCAGACTCTTGCCAAGCTGAAGCCTGTACGAGACCTCTACTATCTTCGACAAACAATACCAGACCTCGCCGCCTTCCGGACGGCACATTTTGTCATCAAGACTTGGGCTAAACAGCGAGGCATCTACGCGGGCAAGTTCGGCTATCTAAATGGGATCCAGATATCAGTCTTGTTATCACGAGTCTGCAAACTGTTGTCCCGAGATGGGGGTTCGATCTCCGTGCCGACCATACTTACTACCTTCTTCCACCACTACGCTGACTTCGACTGGACCACGAAGATGGTGTTTGATCCTTTCTTCCACAAGCGCTTACGGTATGTGAGGACCGCCCGTGAACCTATGGCGATCCTGGGGTTCCATCCCCCAAGCCTCAACACAGCACTTGCAGCATCGACGCCGGCAGTCAGAACGATTGCCGAAGAGTTCCGGAAGGCCAGTGAGACTCTATGTCATGATGGCGCCACATGGTCGGAATTTCTCGGCGACCACGAGCGCGTTGATGGTGCTTTGGACTTCTTGAAAACGTATAAGAGTTACGTGAAGATTGACGTCCAGTTCTGGGGCGTTTCCCTTGCCAAGGGAAGCCAATACGTCGGGTGGCTCGAGTCAAGATGCGTGATGCTTCTAGTTGGTAAGCGAAAACTATTTAACCCCCTTTCGATATATCCGTTCTAACCACCACTCCCTTTCTAGATCTGAGCAGACGCACACCTAATATCCATGCTAGGATGTGGCCAGCACGTTTCGTCAGCACCGAGTCATCAGATGACGAGACAGATTACCAAGGATGTTACTTGATTGGCTTGGACCAGCTGGAATCTTCCAGCAAATCAGCAGCATTATCCAAGGAAGACCTCAAGATTGCTCTTGGGGGCCTACAGACTGCTTTGCAAAACTTTGAAGGGCGAATTCGCGGAGATGAGAACTTCTTCGATGCCAAAACGTCCTGGATGAGTGCTTCTGTCGTCAAGCAGACGGAACTGGGCGAACTCAAACTGGATCACCGCGAATGGGGCGAGTATACCATTGGGGATGACGAGTCTGACGATGAAGAAGAACTGGTCGAGGACGAGGATCTCGAAGACGAAGATGAATACGCTGAAGAGGGAAGGCCGAGGGCGAAGTCCAAGAAGAATGCTCTCAGAGATGATGTGCCCATGAGACCTGTCTACGAAGGCAAGTTTCGGTCGTCGGCAGATGTTATCAACCGGCTTCGCTGGGATCCAAGCTTGGACAGCGGCGATTACATAGTGGGTTACGAGGATAGGTTCTTGGGTGCCATGGAGCGGGCACTGGATCTGTGGAAGTCGGAGCAAACGGATGAGGAGTTTATCCCCCAGCACCGCGTCTTGTACTTCAAGAGGAAGAGTGATGGCGTGGTGGTCTGGGATCGTAAGGCGAGGAGAGATATGCTTTTTGGGAGCGGTGTGAAGGACAGTGAGGTCTAGGCTTGCAGGCTTTATTTAGGGATTTGGTACATTGGAAGCGTACGATTTTGTTCACATGGATAAAGTATCTAGGTATTTTGCTAGAACACATATGGAGTTAAATAAGCTGGATATTGAATTCCACCTCACAGACCTAAATGGCAAAAGTCGAAGCGCCAAGGCCCCGATGCTCGGTGCAAACGGCTATCTAGGTACCTTCCATTACATAGTGATATCCCCTTGACTGCGATGCGTTGCTTCTCGTGTTATCCGTGCAATATAGTGGGATCAGCAATATCTGAAGATATTTCTGCGTCAAGTCAACGCCCAAGGGGTATCCAGTATGTATTGAAGGCGCTGTCAACTCTTCAGATTTTCGACAGTCGGATAACCATTCATTCCATTATCAACCAACGTTTATTCCAGTGTACAATTAAACTGCAGTTGCTACTAGCGTTAAAAAGATCCAGCCTTTTCTCCTACGGAATCAACAAATAAACTGGGAAGACAGAGACGCCCAATAATATTATTCCCTTTGTGTTCAAACATTTTGAGAACCATTCACACTTCTTCCAACCTAGACTCTATCTACGCCTCTGTTCAATCATGCCGCAGAACTGCTACGAATGTGGCACGTGTGACCGCTGGTTTGGCTCATACCAAGCGCGTGAACAACACATGAGAGCCCTTGGACATGAGGCACCATACTTCGAGTGTGACACTTGCGATCGTGCCTTCCCAACCCGCCGGCAGGTCGAGGACCACATGGACTCTAAAGATCACTGGTATCAGTCCGACGAAACGGAAAGCATCGAGAGTTACGATGATTATGACTTCTGCATGTGCGGCACCTGCGGACGTTGGTTTGGCTCATTCGAGTCTCGTGATCAGCACATGAACGCCCTCAACCACGTTAGACCCGAGTTCGAATGCGATACCTGCGAACGTTTCTTCCCAACACGACGACAGGTTGATGACCACATGAACTCCAAAGACCATTGGTCCAACTATGGCAATGAAACGGCAATTGAGTATCCGTGTCGCCTTTTTCAATGCTATCACATTGCCGCCACCGAGGAAGATCGCAACCAACATGAAGCCTATGCTCATGATTTCTGCGGCGACTGCCACCGATTCTTTAACAATGGCAACAATGCTTGGATGGTAAGTGACTGTGACTTTCCATGGCGAAGGGGTAAACCACTAACCGTTTGACAGCACCGAAACTCCAAACTACACCGCGGAACCCCTATTCGATGTCCCTTCTGCCACGAATACTACTCGGCTGCCACCGCACTTTGCCAACATCTGGAGAAGGGAGGATGCCCTAAACTTCCCAATTTGACACGCGAACAAATCTACCAGGTGGTGCGATCGAAGGACCCAAAGGGAATTATTACCAAAAATCTCATCGGCTGGCACAGTTCCGTTTCGATCACATACTACGCCAACGAATCAGCCTGGAACGGCTGGGCCTACGAGTGCTATTTGTGCCACAAGACGTTCGGCCAAATCGAATCGCTTAATCGTCATCTTGGCTCGTCTGCCCGTAAGTCTTCTTTTTTTATACGTCAATGCCGAAGTAACTACGCTGACAAGTGTTTTGATCGGCAATAGACCAGCAAGCTCTGTATCACTGCCCCAACCGAGACTGCGGCAAGGATTTCACCACGCTGGCCGGTCTCATGAATCACTTGGAAAGTGAATCCTGTGGCTTCATCCGATTTTCAAGTGTTCAACGGACTGCAACAGACATCGTGAGTGGCAACCGACAGATCCGCTTCGGTTGAAGAGCAGTACCAGTCTCTGAAGGAATAAATGCGGGAAGTGCGGGTTACAGCCGTAGAAGGAATCACCTGAATGTGTTATCTGTCATGGCTGTACGTGACATGAGGGTCAAGACCGGCTGGGGTCGCGTATTTAAGGGTTACTCTTGCTTCACATTGTATGAATATTGGCCAGGATGATGAAAGATGAAAAGGAGTATGGCATATGGCATGGAAGGGTACAACGGATAGATAAAAAGGCAGGGCAAATAATAAGTCACAAGTGGACAGTCTCCGTAAACTCCTCCTTGTCACTGTGTATTGACCTGCAGGCAGTTCTTATATCTGCATTTCGAAGCTTCAACGAAGATTTTACATCGGTATTAGCATCGATACTCCCGTACTTTGAAAGTCAAACATCAAAACAGCAAGAGAACATGTAAGCCAGGTGTGCAATGTACAACCAACAATTCCCAAATAGTGATATCAGATCCTTGAGGATGGGATCGTGATCGGTTTGCACAGGGGCAATACAATCATGTTGCAGCAGCTGGCGGAAGATCTACCTACTCACTGGATTGGTAACAAAAAAAGATGAAAAGGACGCCAGTCGGCTACAAGATGCCTTGAGGTTACCATACTGAGCCTACCTACTAGAAAATGCAAGATGGCGGCCAGTCAGGATATTGCCCGTCCCCCAATACATGTGACGGCATCATTGTGCGCTGCAGAAGTGCTATGCGGATGAGCTAGAATTGCCGGATGCATGTGCTTGAAATGAGCAAGGATACAAACACACAGGCAGATCGCAGCTCGGTTCTGCATGCAGCTCCCCGCGCGCAACACACCTCGCAAGGGTGGTGGTGATGCGGTTAGAAGACCTGAAAGAAAGGCTGAGTTACTTGCAGCAGCCAACTGACTGAGAGCGGTGCCTGGTGCCTGGTGGTGCCTGGGGGCTGGCTGCTGCTAGTTGGTAAGCGCACACTCTATTTCGGAACTGGCTGAGCTTGTACCTGACTTGGCCATTTTCTACTGCTCACGTTTCAGGTCAGGGCAATGCTTTTCGTATATGTCTGCCAACTCTTCAGTCATGAGGTTTGTATTCCAATCAGCAGAGATACTACCCCGAACACTCCGACAATTCTTGGAGGACATTGGCGGTCCTTGGCTACTGCCCTGTCGCTCCCTATGTTTTCATAACTGGCGGGCAGAAAGAAGCAAGCATGTGAGCCTTGCTCTGGAGAGCCATGATGCAATCGGTAGATCGCTAAATAATTCCCGTCGCACAAGTGCACGGGCTCCGTGTATGATGTAGGTCGTTGTGATTGTCCGCGGGGACGGCGTTTCAAGCGAACGCGATGGTTGCACCAAAGACACCACCAACTCACACCTTCATCATCGCATCGTGTATCGTAACGCCCGTGAAGGCCGAATCGAAGTGTTTGTGTGTGTGTGAGCGATGGAATGGAAGATTGAGGCCAGACCCGCGGCACAGGCTTACTGGGAGCTGCTTACTGGTTATGTACCCAAAGTATATACTACGCGAGCGTTGGTGGCCTGCTGAGCTGGTTGGTGGTCAGAAAATCGGCGAATGCCTACGTTCTGCATGCACGCATCGTCGCATCCCAGTCTTCTCGCGTGGTGCCCCAACAGCATCAACAGCATTACAGATGCAATATGACGTGGTGACATGCCCTTCCGAACGTCTGGCATTGCAACACTGGCTTTGCGAGTACAGAGTACAGCGCCGTGAGAGGTTGCATCAAATGCAGTCCACTGAATAGCACTGATAGGGTGGGAGGAAATTCCATTCCTACCTCAAGGTACGGAGTAAATTTAGCATCAATGCCAGACCACTCAATCCTCTGGTGATGTCTCGCCGTTTGACTGGGTTCTGAAACGCCAAGGGTACAAGGGTGAGCGCTCTCGACGAATCAGATCACGGGCTGTAAACTGTTCCTGGCGATTGATCCCTTTGGCCCTGATCCGCGATTAGCGCAGTATTGGACTGGTACCGAGGCGCTTAAGTAACTTTTTGTTCTTCAACGGCCCCCGCTCCTCCTATTCTTATTTTCGCCTATCCTAGAATGTACTGATGGGATATTGCTTCTCCTCCTTCCTATTTGTTCTGGTCAAAAGTTACCTTGGCGCCAACTTCGATTTGATGAGAACCTTGGAAAACATGGGCAGTTTTACTCGCCGTGTCTTGGTAATGGAGCTTCTAGCCAAAACCCTCAATGGTCAGTTGCTGGGTACAACAGGTAGCTGAACTCTGCCTGCCTATAAGCTGCTTGCCTAAGTGCAGCTGCATGGTGCTAGCATGGCGCATAGGTACACGATGTTCAATGTTTTTTTTCCTTTCTCGCGATGCAAGCACAATTGGGAAGGAGTCGTATTCAGTGCGCAACAGCGCCTAATATCTTGGCTTAGGTAGGCTCAGACTTGACTACATGCGCCGCCCCCAATCGTAGGATCGCACACAACGAGTGGGTGGATGACAGGTACACAGATCCATCCAGTGGGCATTCTGCCGGAGCTCCCAGGCACATTCTAATCAAACCAGAGATTGAACTCCGAACGGAAGAGCGCGGAAGAGAATGACAGCTGACCTGGGTGTGTACTGCATTGAATTGATTGCTGCGGTTTGCGCCCCGTTCCTTCCATTTTACAGTCCTGCCCAGACGGTGCATTCAATATGCTGCCGTTTGTTGTTCTGTCTAGTTCAGACAAACACATCAACAACCGTAGATACTCAATCAGACAGACGTATGTTCGCCTGCAGGTAGGAAAGGGAGGGAATGCACTGAGACACGCTTTCTTTGTTCAATTTAGTCAAAACAGTGAAAGGGAACAGGCACCTCACATGGGACCCTGGAACGGACAGCACGACTTAGATAATTCCTAGATCTGGGGTTATAGTGGACAGAAATTAAGGAGGATCCACCTGGAAGTGGACGGGAAGGAGGGACCATTCAATTCTTTGATAGGAGGAGGCACTTGTAAGAGGGACAAGAGGGACTCCTGTAAGAGAGAGGACGGACCCGAGGGGACCATAGCACCACACCTGCACCACCGCCCACCGCTCTCATATATCACCAAACCATCCCGCCCAACCTACACTGTCTGTGCCTTTTAGAATCTTTTTCCCTCTTTTTGTTTCGCTTCTTGCGTCGTGATTGTTGATATTTGTTTATCGGCCGGCGTACCCTCTGTTCTCCTACGAGCATCCATTCACTTCACAACACCAGCCATTCTTTACATAAGACCTAACCTCCACCCACTCTCTTTACATCTCCTACTCTCAACCTAGGCACCAGCAGACGGACGAATCAATCTTTTTCAGTACAACATAAAACATTGTAACTTCGGCAGTATGCATTTCAACGCCCTCTCTTCTATCGCCATCATGGCCGTGGCAGGCCATGCCATTGCCGAGCCTGTACCTCAACCCCGCCAGATGAACCTCGCCAAGATGTCAGTTAGGGATATCTTCGGCCTGCAGCGCCGCGACGACGGCGAATACCAACCCTCTGAGACCCTTTGTGGCTCTGGATCTACCTGTGCCGAGGCTTGCGGCAAGGGTTTCGAGCAGTGCGGCTCTAAGGATGACCAGGTTCACTGCTTCAACCCCGCGGTTGGTCAGAAGTGCTGCTCAGGCGCCTCCAATGGCAGTAAGTTGGGAGCACTTGCCATAATTGGGGATTCTATCCACTAACAATGCTTTAGACGCATGCGACGCAGGCTTCTACTGTGCCGCCGATGGAAAGGGCGCTACCTGGTGCTGCAAGGATGGTGATGAGGCTTGTGGAGGCAAGATTCCCGCATCCTTGACCTCGTCGACTTCTGTTGCTGCCGCAACTTCTACCAACTACCCGACAGTCGCGTTGCCAACCACCAGCCCCAAGGCCCAGGCTCCCACCACTTCGCCCATCGCTACCCCCAGCTCTTCACCCAGCTCATCGCCTAGCTCTGTGGCCAGCCATGTCGCTAGCTCCTCGCCGAGCTCTGCGGTCATCCCCACGACCTCAAAAAGCAGTGCCGTCGTCCCTGCCACTACTTCTTCCATTGTTGCTGCTGTGTCAAGCCACTCGGCGGCTGCTAACTGCACCACTTACACCACCGAAGTGGTCGTTCCTATTTCTGCTGGCGGAAGCAGCACGCAATTGATCACTTCTGCCAGCAAGACTTTCGTCTCACAGACGGCTTCTGCTAGCGCCACTGCCACCTTCCCTGTTACTGCTTCTAGCAACAACCAGCGCCCCGTGGTTGCCTTCGTCCTCGGTGCCGCCGCTCTGGCGGCCTTTGCTCTCTAAGTTTCGCGACAACCTGTTGAGGGGGGCATTGTTCTTGTGACAGAGAACCTACAGCAGTACGCGGTACGATGAGACGAGTTATGAAGAGAAAAATAGGAGGTTCTACGTCCGACTTGAAGAACCCACATTGAGCAAACCGAATAGGGGAAATACTCATAAGATTGGCTTGTTTTGTTTTGTCCGAAGCTGGTCGAGAAGTGGCTTGCCAGTGCCCACTCGCCCGCCCGTCCACCCTTTGCGTTGTGTTCTATGATACCTTCAATACCTTCTTATTGTGCTGGAATTCGCACACTTTTACGTTGTCCTGTGGGCCTTGATGGTGTGCGTCCTGGGCTTCTGCTTGTTTACATATGGCGTTCTAAATCAAAACCGGGGGTCCTGGTTTCTGCAAGAGTTGATTCCTATTACCGAGGCCAGTCCAAGTGACAGGTCCTCAGAGTACTAATAACTTCCTTCTTGCGTTGGTCCATGTTGATGGACGGGGCACGTTGGCCCAACTTTACTTCTCTGTAGATATTTCCTGGGGGGCGATGGGACTGCTCATGTTGTTGAGCCACTAAAATATATCTCAGCTGGTACTACCTACTCTATCTGTTCATCGACTGATGATATGCATTGTTTGTGATGGCGACCTTACTGCCTACGTATCCCTAAGCCTATCACTTTCGAAAGTGAACCAGGCGGCGTGTAGTAACAGATCACTTCGGGCTCTTTCTTTGACGAATCACCACGGTTCCTGTAATGATATTCTGGGCCGCCACCGCAGGATAGGAAGATGAGATGCAGATTGCCTCCTCGGGTTCACCGCCGCGACGAACCTTGAGAGCCTGGCTGTGGCGACTCAAAAGGCTCCAGGTCACAACGACCTTCCTACTACGGCTAAGGAATATTCAGGAGAGCAACCCCAGCACCTGTCATTTAACTCCCCTAGATATTACCAAGAGTCAGTGGTGGGGGAGGGCAAAAACTGTCTCATGACAATAAACAAACTTCTTAATATGACTTGGAGGCAGCAGCTCTGGCCAATATCTTGACGTAGCTGGGCATGTTGGGGGCATTGAACTCTTGGCCCACCAATGCAAAACCCAGCGATGACGTCTCAAGGCAAACAAATAGTCAATGTAGAACTGGCCAGGCTTTTCTGGACGAACGGATTATACAACACCTCACAGCGTCTATTTTCTGCATAGGGTTGGGTGCATCGGTGATCCCGCTCCCTCGGATTGGGTCTTTCAATGGCTATAATAGCAAGTATTCTGACAAAGCATTCGATAGAAGGGTCTGGTTCTAGGTTCTAGAAGCGAAGAAGTTGAGTTGAAGTCGGATTAATGTTTGCAGATCATAGGGTAGAGGCTGAAACAGGGCGACTGGCATGCTGACAAAGTATGCTCAAGAAGCGCGTAAGGTTTTTTGGCGGGTTAATAATATCCCCCCCTATCAGGTAGTCAGTCTTACATTCTCACTGTTGCTCTCCAACCCCACCATTTACCAATCATGACCTCACGCATTGCCCGGGGTCTAGGATTTACAGACCTGCAGCAGCGTTTCTTCTTTTTGAACGTTGCAATGAGCAAGCAATATGTTTCCCCATCTTAACTCGGGGATGTCGGCCAAGGCGGTGAAGCCGTGTATCAATTCGCGGCAACGGCGGGTGGTCAGAACAAGCTCACTTCGGACGAAGTAGTAAATAGCGACGACCGAGCCAAATTCGCCAAACTCCATTGGTTGAGGTACCAGCAAGGAACCAACAACTTTGAGCGTCGCGTAGATGCCGATGCACACCGGATCTCCGACGCAGAGATGGCGCCCGAGTCGCGGCATCAGGCTGAATGTGACCCTGCGAAATCGGTCGTCAAACTGCAACGCAGCATCAAGCTTACCTACTTACATTCTGGCGGAACATGGTCACATTTGGCTTGACCAATGCATGAACGCCCATTCGGCCGAGAGTCACCTACCGGCCTTATGCATTCCAAATCAGAGCAGATCCTTGGTTGCAGATGCACTTGAACGCCTATTGGTGAACTTCTTCCCGAGCGGATTATATTGGCACCCGCAGTACACGCACAAGTGACTCAAAAGATAATACTTCGAACTGGCAGACACACGAGGCTGCGAATATCATATGTCAGCATTTGATGCACGCTGGACCGCATTGCGGCCAGTGGGGAGTACCTGCTTGAAACTCATTCCCAGAACAGGACGTTTGTGCCGATGTTTGGCATCTAACATCAGGCACTTACCTACATGGGGGTGGGTGCACCTCACCAACTTCAATATGCTGACAGATCCGAACCAGTCGTTAACTCCGCTACGTACCTCCGACTAGGAAAGATCCTCAGCCTCAACGGCAAACGCACGCTGCCCGTAGCTCCGTGGAACAAGTGAATATTGACGACACTGATATTTGTAATATATCATGTTGGTGAAATCAAGTCGGCCAAACCTCACCCCTATCTACCGCAGACAAGCCCCTCGGAGGTAGGAAAGTCTTGTAACAGGTCCTTCCCTCCGCTGCGAACGACGGCACGACAGCAAGTCACAGTCACTTGATACGTCTAAGATATCTTGGCATGGCGACTTGTACTGATGCAACCTTGTCGTTTCGTGTAACTCTAGAAACATCAAGATCATTCTCATGCCATCTTAACTTGCTTGGGGACCATATACAATACCTCGAAGACTGTTGACAATGTCCCTTTATAGGGCCGACTGATCCAGCTTCCTGATCTATTCAGCGGTCAAAGTATGAAGCATGGTGCCACCACGTTGCCTCTGACTACACTGGTGCCTATAATCACATCACTTTGTGGCGTCGAATCGCCACTTGATTCCAGGGGTTTCAACTCCTTCATATATAACTTGTCAGCACTATGCCCGTACATATGGCGCGCCATCCCGGATGTGCGACCCTGTGATAGCTGATATTGTAATCAGGTTGCCCGTCTATCTTCAAAGTTGATTACACTATCGCAGACCACACCAGCTATCCCGTGCCGAACACCGAACTGCCGAAGATACCGGATAAAGTTCGCAGTCAGGACCCAGTGTCAATGAACTACACACGGAAGAGAGCCTTGCTGGCCTGCGACTTTTGTAGGTATGCAAGACAAGATCATGATAAGGTTGGCGGTTTCTGATCTAAGGCATCTCGATAGGTATAGGAAGAGAAAATGCGACGGCGAACGTCCTTGCTCTACGTGTCGAGACTCCAACGCCGACTGTGTATACAAGGAGCTCCCGGCTGATAGGTAAGCGTGACCTGATCAAGCTCGAAAGTTATCGAACTAACAACAATACTTCTCTAGGATCGAAGATGCTAGCCCTTTGGCTGTGGTGGACCGCCTCTCCAGAATAGAAGCTCTCCTGGAGCAGCAAAGCCAGCAGTTGCAGCAGCTGTCTGTTCATTCAAGCCCGGCCTTTTCTCCAGCACAGAGATCCGGGTCCTTTCCTCTGCTCTATCAGAATACTTCAAGCTATTCTGAACTCCCTCGTCCTCCCGAGGATAATCCGCAAGACACGCACCACTTTCTTATCCCTATAGGCGTCTGTCTAACGAGCGACCTATTCTCAGCCCCTGGTGTTCAAGAGCAGCTTGGGGAGTATCCGAGAAACTACTTCTTCTCAATTGAGCAGAAAAATGCCCTCCCGAGTATCATTGACCCATTGAATGTCGGTCATATGCGCTGGCCGGTCCTTTCTGAGAGCGTTGCCAACGAGCTTGTTAACAGCTATTTCCTTCACATACATCCGCATCAACCCCTATTTTCAACAGACGCATTCGGTGCCTGGCAAAGAAAGGCCTCCCAGAATGTGCCCGGTTATGATATTGAGGTCGCTCTATGTCTTTGTGTATATGCCCTGGGCACTATCGCAGCTCACACTCACAACCTTGAAGGCGAAGAGAATGAGAGCACACTAGGGGCTGAATATTTCAGAACGGCCCTCCAGGTTATCCTACACAACTATACGTGGTCTTTCAAACCTGATCTGATAACATGCCAGGCCCTCTTGCTGGCCTCTACGTACTTTGGATATCTGGGTCAACCGCTACACTGCTGGAAAATGGCATACTTAGCTACACGAATGTTTCTCGATTACCTCGAAACGTAAGCACGTTCACCCATCTAGTGATTATTACAAGTTGGGTTTTCTCTCCGCTGACAGATCATTTACATAGATATTACCAACCCTCCTTTTCAGAGTGCGACGATACCGAGCTTCGAGTATTCTGGCTCTGTTTCCTCGTTGAATGGTTAGTGTTGGACGGGATCGTTCTCTTTATCTCTTATGTACCCCTAAGTATATGCATACATGTAGATTTTAGCCATCTAATCAACTCTATACAACTTCTAGTAACCAAGTGGCGGAGCTGGGCCTCACCAGAAGTGGCGTCGAGCCACTAGGAGACAGAATGCCACTTCCGCGCTCCATGGACATGAACAGTATGAGCGATACCAACGATACCATAGGCTTCGTCGCCGAGATTGCCTTGAGGCGGCTACTCAACCGCATCCTCAGCTCACTCTACAGCACCCCAGAGCCTGCTATTGCCGCTACGAATTTGAACATGGCCCCTACCCCTTTTCCCTCGTCTCCTCGCCGATTCTCAACGGATACCGCAGTAAGCTCCTGGCAACAACAGCAACAGCAAGGACTCAGCCTCCAGAAGCTGGTAGCCTTGAGCTCCGAGCTCAATCGTCAATTGGAACAGTGGTACGACTCCATACCCGATGGCCTGTGTCCTCCCAAAGGGGTCGAGCCTATTGAGACAGAAAGGGGCCGTGTGCTGCGGATTCGCTACTATGAAGCCCAGCACCTCATCCATCGACCTTTCGTTGTACAAGCGGCGTCAATCCACCAGCGCAACTCTCTCCACCAGAATGAGACGTTTTCGCCTTCCGCGTTTGCTTCGAGCTCAGCAGCTGCGACAACAGCGCCACCCGCGATAGACGCGCCCCTGATACCTCAAGTAGTCATCGACAGGTGCGAGGTATGCATCGAATCGTGCGTCACGTACCTATACAACGTCCTCGAGCGCCTCGAGCGGCGCTCCGCGCACCTCTGGTCCCTTGCGCAAAACGCCCTCGCCTGCGTCCTCGTGCTCGTGGTGGCCGAGAGCTGCCCGCCGCTGCGCCCGTTCGTGCCGCCGGCGCCGGGGGTGCGGCAGATTCGCGACACGCTGGTCGCGAGGCTCAAGAGGTGGGCGAGCAGCGGCTCTAGCCTCGAGGCGGACGTGGCGATCTTGGAAAGTCTTCGGTTTGGGGGAGGGGATGGTGATGCCGGTGTTGGGGGGCATTAGATTGGGAGGGGAGGGCACTGACGGATGGTGCTTTTTCTATATACATATTTCTATGACACGAAAAGGAAGTGGGGTGATGAGGTAGATAGAACTTGGCGTTTAGGTGTACAATCAGATTTTGAAATAGGGGAAGACTTGTTGGGATAAGAAACTTTTGACCTTTCCGGTAAATTTGCTTGCTAGACATCGCGAAGACGTAAAGATGCCTCACGTACACATTTTCCATCCACCTGAGGAAGCACAATGTAATGGGCGCCTAGAATAGGGGTTTTCAGGGGTCCAAATGGCTCAATTACTGACAGTGGCGCATAGTTGTAGTTATCAAGAAATTTATTTACTTTTTCTACATATCAATAGCCCTGAATATGTCTCGCAATGGCTACGTAAAGCAGCAAGTGGTCTATCTATTGGTTTAGTTCCTACGGGCCTTCTTGTTAGATCGGTCTGATCCGCCTTCCTCGCCGGTGGTCCGCTTCCGCCTCTCCTGCAGCAGCTTCTTCATACCAGGCGTGGCCTGGAACTTGGGGTCGGACGGATCGATGGCGAACTCGTGGTTCTCGAAGACGTTCTTGAAACGCTCGTCCGTTACGTCCATCTCGAAGTCCTGCTGAAGGCCGCCGTGGTCCTCGGCCCCGTTCTTCTTCTGTTTCTTCTGCTTCTTCTTGTTCTTCTTGTCCTTCTGCTTCTCGGCACGAGCGATCTCGTTCATGTCGAAATGGTCCAGATGCTCGGCGGCACCCTTGGACTCGTCAGCCATGAGCTTCTGCAGACGCGCCTTCTCGGCAGCGTTCTCAGTAGCCTCGGCTTCCTTCTCGGCTCGCTTCTTCAGACGCTCTTCTTTCTTCTGGGAAGTCTTGGAGACCTTGACCGGTCCTTCCGTCTTGAAGAAGGGGTCATCGAAACCGAGGTCCCCTTCTTGTGCTGTGGTGTCTTCTTTGGGAGCTTCAGCTGCCTTAGCACCGTCACGCTTAGAAAGTGATTGTGATTTCTTGGCAGCCTTCCTTTCCCGCTCCTTCCGCATGTATCGTTCCACTGTGGTCTCCTCCTCGGGCACATCTTGTTTCGACTCGTTGCCGCCCAAGTCGTCTACAGTGAAAGTCATCTCCATTTCACCTGTAGGTTCTTTCTTGGAAGATTTTGCAGATGCTTCAGCTCCGAGGCCAAGTGCCTCGCGCATTCGCTTCCGGGCAAGCTCCTTCTTGCTTAGCTTGGGCTCGTCGCCTTTTGTTTCGTCATCGGCCCCAAATTCATCGGCACCGGCGTCTGAGTCTTCGCTATCACTTGCAAGGTAAGCTCGGAGGTCGTTTTCTTGAATGTCGGAGCGGCTGCCGGTGAAAGCTCGTTTGATATCTTCCTTCCGAGTAGCGTCCTCGGGATGCATACTGGTCTTCGCATTAGCGCCTGTTTTCCTTGATACCACTCATTGGTAGATGGACTTACTCCCAGGTCAACTTGACCTTACTGTGCTGCAGCGCATCAGTGACATACTCCGTTGGCCGGTACGATGCAGGGACCTCGGTGCAGGAATCTCGAGGCTCGTCATCGAAAGTGACACCGTCCGGAATGAAGCGAAGGTCAAGGAAATTTGATGTGGTTTGGTATTCTGTGCCGTCTGTCGCTTCGTAGATGCTCTCGGCGCAAGCCTCACTGTCACATTCAACAACAGCGTAATAATATCGTAGTCGATCGAGCTGGTATTTCCTGAGGGCATCGCTGTTGAAGTCGTCGGCATCCTCTTCCTGTAGCAGACCTTCCTTGATCTTCTCGTCTTCGTCCTCGTCAGAATCGATTTCTTCAGGCTCCTCTTCCGACTCCTCGTCCTCCGAATCCGCTTTCTTCTTAAAGATTTCCTTGGGTGGGCCTTCAAGCTCTTCTCGCTCGATCCTGCCCTTGCCGAATTCGCTAGGGTATACAGATATCCTCTCGATCTTGCCCCCCTTGGAGACAAAACTGGAGAATAGTGCCATCAGATCGTGAGATTTGACATGGTCCCAATCCATATTGACGACTGCGAGTCGGCTTGTCACCTCGCCTTGTTCGACTTCGGCCTCTTCATCGCGCAAACGCTGCATACTCGACGATGCCTTTGCGGCAGCTTCTCCCGCAGTCTCTTCCTCTTCCTCATCACTTTCAGAGTCGGAGTCCTCTGACGAAGAAAAGCCACCGCCACGCGCAGGATCATAGTTGGTGTTGGCTCTCTTCAGCTCCTTCTCAATCACATCGTCATCTTCGACCTCGACGCCCTTGATCGCGTCTTCGTCGTCATCTTCATCCTCATCTTCGTCGTCATCTTCATCCTCATCTTCGTCGTCGGATGCTTCGTAAAGCTTCTTCAAGGCTTGCTTCTTGCTGTCGGCTTTGAGCTTCCTTCCGTATCGATCTACAGTAGCAGCAGCTGTGAATTCGTCGTCTTTCAGCAACTTCGAGAATCGCGAGTCGACTTTGGTCTTTCCAAGCTTCTTGGATGGCAGGCGGAACCTTTCGTCGGTTTGGAAATTGGCGAATCGGGAATCGGTGATGGCAGGACCTTTGCCGCTGCCACTGCCGGCTTTCTGCGTCTTCTTGACCATCTTCAATTGCTTCCTTTGAGAGGAGCAAAGTTTCCAAGAAGACTGGCGAGGTGTCTGGAAGTGAGCGGGTTCAGTGGATCAAGCTCTTCCCACTTGCGCATGCGTAAGCTATGCAGTTCGACTCTCGTTAGAAATTGAGAATTATCATCAACTTCAGCGCAAACTTCCGTATCTACAGTACGCTATCTTCAAAAATAAAGTGGATCGATACTTTTCTGCCAGGGCGGTGAGAGTAGTCAACTTCACCCCACCACTCACCACCCACCACCCACCTTCACCTTCGTATTCAGATCCAGGCACAGACAGCTAATGTCAACCCCACCAATCCCGATATGCTGCATGTGCTGAAGGTCTTTCAAGGTTCAAGTGACAAAACCTCAAATCTATTAACTTGTTCTGGGTAACGACGGTCACCATTACAAGTCTCGAAGCTGCTTAACCTGTGAGCTCAGGCATCACGGTGCAAGTTAGTTGTCCAGACAACTGTCATCTTCATCTCGAGGTTCGTTGGGAGAAGCTTGTTTGCACCACCTACCGAACCACATTATGCGCCATGGGAGTTTTACTCCACCTAACTTACTGCGACGTGGTGCTTGAACAACTTGGCTTGTGGGGGAATTGCAATGTAGGATGAGCAAGCATGCAACGCAAACGCAAACGCAAACGCAAACACAATCCACGGCATCAGGAGACATGAGAATGATGGTGATGGTGATGGTGACACCTCAACACAGCTTACACCGTTATCTCTTAATATAAGGACTGCATTTCCGTTCCCCCCTCCTTGCGCTTAGCTGTACAAGCGGGGGTTCAGATGCTGTCACAGGCTGATCGTATTCCCCAATGAACAGCGTAAACTCCACAGGCATTAACCAACCTATGTAATATGTAATGTAAATCAAGCCTGGCGCCAGTGTTTCTGCGCTGGCTTCCGCCATGGCCTGGGGGTCCAACCAAACTAGGATAGGCCAGACCGACAACGAAACATGGGACGAGCCGAAGCCATTGGCTGAAGGTCGCCTGTGATGCATGCATGCCAGTCAGGCTTGGCCCCTTCAGCTTGAGTAATCTTGTTTCAAGGTGGCATCTGCCGGCTGATCTCACGACGCCATGCTTGATGCTTAAGCCGACTCGAACTCCAACCTAGCATCTTCCCTTTCTTTTTATTTCTTATCGCAACCACCCGTACGTGATCCCTTGCTACGAGGTTTTTGTCATTATCTCTTATTGCCACGAAATATCGTGACCCCACCTCCTCACCGTCTCCTCTATTTCTGTCTGCACCTTGCTTGACCATGGATAGACTGTTCCATAAACTGGAAGAGAAGGTCGAACGGAAAGTCGACGAGATATTCCACAGAGACCATCACCATGAGGACGACCAGCAGCAGCAACAGGAGCAGGCCCAGGAAGAGTCTAGTGGCCATTTCAGCCAGCCGATCCAACAGCAGGACCAGTCTCGCCAAGGCCATCGTTTCCAGTCCTTTGCACCCCCTTCTTCGGGCGGTGTGAAGTGGTATGTCGATGGCGCCTCCTACTTCTGGGCGGTTTCCGTCGCTCTCGAGCGTAAGTTATCACCCCTATGGTTCCGATCTGAACAAGTTCTGACATTGGCGTGCAGAGGCCCGCGAGAGCATCTATATCCTTGATTGGTGGCTAAGCCCTGAGCTGTACCTTAGAAGACCCCCTTCACGCAATGAGCAGTATCGGCTGGACCACATGCTCCGAGCTGCGGCGGATAGGGGTGTCAAGGTACATATTATCGTCTACAAGGAGGTTACCCAAGCTTTGACATGTAAGTCTTTCTATCCTTTTGACAAAACATGTACTAATTATAGAACCTTCAGTGGACTCGGCGGTATATTGCATCTCTCTAACTTTGCTGGTTTTTATTCAATGCTGACAATGATATGTAGCACACTAGACACCATCTCGAAGGCATGCACCCGAATATCAAGGTACGTTTGAGTCTACCACGACGGTTGTTTTATGGGGAACCAACCCGGTTTACCCCAAGACAAATATTCTTCTTGATCACAGCAAGACTGACTAATATCGTACAGGTCTTCAGACACCCGGATCATATCCCAAGCGTTAACGACGCCAGGGCTGATCTTGAGGGTGAGATCCAGAGCTTGACGAAGCGCATGAATGCTGCAGCTTTGTCGAAGATTTCGGGCGACGCCTTGAAGACCCTCTATGGATCTGCTGGCGATGTTGTTCTCTACTGGGCACATCACGAGAAGCTTTGCGTCATTGACCGCAAGATGGCCTTCATGGGCGGCCTCGATATGTGCTTCGGTAGATGGGACACCAACTCTCACCCAATTGCTGACGCTCACCCTGGAAACCTGGATGCTATTATCTTCCCTGGCCAAGATTACAACAATGCCAGAATATACGACTTCGAGGGCGTCGACGACTGGGATCACAACAAGCTTGATCGCACGCAGAGTTCTCGCATGGGTTGGTCCGACATTTCGATCTCGCTCGACGGCCCTATTGTCAGCAATCTGATCGATCACTTTTCCGATCGCTGGAATTTCATCTTTGAGCAGAAGTATAGCGGAAAAGATCCCGGAAAGTATGAGCCGGTGCCTTCTAGCACAGGAGGATTTGTTGGTCAGGATGACAACGGACCTCCCCCCGGGGCTTACGGTCAGGGCTCATCGAATCTCTCCGTACAGCTTTGCCGAAGTTGTACGGAGTGGTCTGCGGGCCATCCAACTGAGCATTCCATTGCGAATGCCTATATCGAGGCAATTGGCAACGCCCGTCATTTCGTCTACATGGAGAACCAATTCTTCATTACGGCTACGTCTGACGAACAACGCCCTGTCGAGAATAAGATTGGCCGGGCGATTGTAGATCGTATTGTTAGAGCCCACCGTGCCGGTGAAGAGTTCCGTGTCATTGTTCTGATGCCCGCTGTGCCGGCTTTTGCTGGCGACTTGAAGTCGGACGGCGCCTTGGGCACACGAGCCATCATGGAGTTCCAGTACAACTCCATCAACCGAGGCGGCCACAGTATCATGGAAGCATGCCAACAGCAAGGCGTCGATGATCCGAGACGTTACATCACCTTCTACAACCTGCGCAACTACGACCGTATCAACATTTCCTCCACCATGCGTCAAGTGGAGAATGAGAGCGGTGTCGATTACGAACGCGCCCGACGCGAGCACGATGACATGGTAGGTGCAGGTGCCTACCCCTATGGCGAGCGTTCCGGCGTACAAGATGGCGGCTATGGCGGCCAGTATGAGCGTTACCAGGAGGCAACGCACGATGCTAAGGATATGACCTGGGATTCAATCTCGGCTTGCTATATGGACGCAGGCCCTGATTTGCACAGTAAGAACTCCTCGTGGTTTCCGGGTGTTTCACAACCCATAACCCAACATGACACCAATACTGATGGGAATTATAGATGCCCCATGGGATGGCGACGAAGAGTCTGAGTTCAACGCTTTCGTGAGCGAGGAGCTGTACATCCACTCTAAGGTATTGATCGCCGACGACCGACTCGTGATCTGCGGATCTGCGAACCTGAACGATCGTTCGCAGCTTGGAACACACGGTAAGTGTTCCGATTTGGATCTTGCTTTTGACTCGATACTGACCTAAAACTCTACAAGATTCCGAGATCGCCGTTGTCATTGAGGGAGGAGAGACCATCGAGTCATCTATGAACGGACAACAATACCAGGCCTCCAAGTTTGCTGCCACACTGCGCCGCCAGCTCTTTAGAAAGCATCTTGGTCTTTTGCCTCACCAGGTAAGAAACAATTGCAGCAAATTTATCATGCCTGCGATCAAATGAAAGAGAGTGTGAAACTGACGAGATACTACAGCCCCACGACCGCCCCAACGCGAACTGGACCCCCATCGACCGCGACCCGCAGCAGTACGACTTCGGCTCGCCCGCCGACCGCCTCGTCCACGACCCCATGTCGCGCGAGTTCTGGGACCTCTGGACGGGCACGGCGCGCACCAACACCGAGGTCTTCAACAAGGTCTTCCACCCGGTCCCCTCGGACCACGTCCGCAACTGGGAGCAGTACGACGACTTCTTCAGCCGCCACTTCATCATCCCGGGCGCCGAGGACGAGCTGTCTGACGACGAGAAGCGCGGCCGTGTCGCCTACGGCCACGTCCTGCGCGAGGAGTTCCCCGGCGGCGTCCGCGAGCTCAAGGATTGGCTCAACCGCGTCCGTGGCACCCTTGTCGAGATGCCCCTTGAGTTCCTCATTGAACTGGGCCAGGACCTGGCTAAGGAGAGCATGTCCCTCAACAAGTTTACTGAGACTGTTTACACTTAAACCATCAGAGTTTCTTAGGCTTTGGAAATAGGGGTAAAGGGAGACAGCTAGAGGCTTGAATAGCTCACAATCTACCTCAGCTTAGACCAGATAAATGAAAATCTACATCAGTGTTTTCTCCTTAAAATTGATCTACTGTTCCCTGCACGCGAGTTTGATGTGTATTTTTACGCGTTAGTAGTATACTCAAGTTGGCTTTTTTGCTTGTGTGATACATATAGTGCCCATGCTCCCACACGCACACCCACTCCTTTGTTCACATTGCCGTCTTTTCTTATAATATCAGATCTTATAAATGAAACGATGTGTTACAAGCGACTCGATACAATGGAAAGCTGCCTGCCAAACTATTGTTCCATCTATAGCCCCTTTCTTAGATGGGCGTCTCTATGGGAGTTGACCCCTTTCTTACTATTCGCTCTGATAATTTACCAACCCTGCCAGGTCAATCCCATCCTGTCCGGCTCTGGGTATGCCATTGTTGCGACCCAAGGTACCTCGTCCTCCCCGTATGGTTGCAGCGGAAGACTGTATGGAATTCTCAGTCCGACGAGAGGATCATCGCCCTGGAGCCCAGCAGGGGATGGCAAATCCGTCTTGAAGGCACCGATCATCTTTGCATTCTCGGCAATGAGTTCTGGCCAGACGAGCACGCCAATCTCCCAGGAGGCGACTCGAAATTCATTAGATCCAGTCGCTGCCTCACCCCAAGCCTGCTTCGACAAGTTCGCCGAAGTCAACAGAGCCCAGTCAATAGAATTCTCACCGAAACGGATATATGTCTTAATATGGGGGGCCGCGCGCTTTCGACCTGCATCTTCGATTGTCACGTCTTCGGCCAGTTTAACCCCTTTTTTTGCGTCGTTTGCCCAATGACAAAATATCGGTCGCATGTACTGGAGTTGTTTGGCCTGTTGCGCCGACTGGATCTTGGTGTGGATGGACCCTCCTGAAGAATACCCGTCCAGCGATCGCCGGATCTCGGATGCGTCTGGAAACACCACCTTAAAACTGGGCCGGGAGGTTGACTTCGCCGCTGAGGACAGAGAGTCAAACAGGGTGCGTTGGATCCAACTGTCGGTCCCTCCAAGCGTGGCGATGGATGAAACTTGTACCACAACTTCGGCCTTGCCTGG
This sequence comes from Apiospora arundinis, assembly GCA_039105305.1. Classification (NCBI taxonomy): domain Eukaryota; kingdom Fungi; phylum Ascomycota; class Sordariomycetes; order Amphisphaeriales; family Apiosporaceae; genus Apiospora; species Apiospora arundinis. The sequence goes on from JAPCWZ010000004.1 coordinate 4,686,492, forward strand.
TTGGACCGGTATAGCTCTCATGGCTTGCTTCAAGGCCGCCCAACCCCAACGAGTCTCCCTTGGATCCGTCTCCACATCGTGTCTGCCCGGTACACTAGCGATGAGGGTGCCCCGGACAGCAGAGAAGTCGTATTTTGCCAATGAGTCGACCAGGGAGCGGCAAACACTACGTTTGTCATTGTAGGCTCGCAGGTAACTCAACAAGTCGGACTTGAACTTGTAGCCACTTCCTATCGTGAAATCTTGCTTTTCCTCTTTGGATAGGGGCAACATTGGGCTAGACCACACACCATTCGTCATGTTTGTCCAGTCCTTGGAGATCATATTGGCTGTATGGATGACGACTTGTGCAGTGTCGTCGTTCCGGAACAGGATCATCATCTTGGAATGGTGTGTGCCGAACATCTCGGGCATGTAGGCTGTATGGAGCTCAACATTCCTGAAAGCAGAAGCATCTTGCTAATCCACGCCCACGGTTAGTATTATACCTTCCTGCTATTTCCATCCACCGCGAGGGGATTGGCATTAGAATCAGGTGCATATAAGGGGTCATACCTCAAGTGCAGCTCGATTTGGGTCTTCTCTTTTCCAGAAGCCATGTACGACGTGAACCTTGACCGAAGAGCGTACATCTTCATCGAAATGGCTCATCAGGAAGTTGATGTCGTGCAGATAGTTAAACTCCCAGCACTCCAATATCAAGGGGTCGCCCAATAGATCATGCAGGGATACCGCTCCAGTGTTAGACTCGGCCGGCAGATCACGGATCGTGGTCAACTGAAATGGGGAGGGTAGAAGCTCCCGTTCCCGCGGTGCCGGCGTCCTCCTAGGTGGCGGACTAATGGGCCGGTCGAGCGAAGCTGCATGTCCACGCCCGGATTCAGAGGCAGCAACAACTCCCGAGGGCGGTGATGTTGGTGGGTCTTGGCCTTCGGATAGACGCCGACGTTTTGCGGGGGGTTCTGACATCGTGTGTGCACCTGAAGCAGCTGTGGATGGCGGGGAAGAGTGCAGTCTAATCTTGGCAAATGCAGCAACCACATGTGCAAAGGTTATGCTGCGACTTGACGTTGAATTGAGGTTGTCACACTCCGCTGCTCGTTGTCTTACAGTCACTCAAGATTTGACAGGCAGTGAGTTTAGGCAGGCGCAGAGTGGGTGAGTACCTACCTAGAATACCGACAGCTTTGCCCCCTAGTGGGTAGACATTGCATTGCCCATCCCCAATCCGGCCATTAGGGAATACTTGAATGTTATTACCATCACGTAGTTGTTGTGATAGAGGTGGCCATCAACTCATAAAATCCATCATTCATCACGGGCGTGAGGTATGTACATATATCAATTGGAACGCTCATCCAGTCACATCAAAACAACGTTGTTCAATGTTGAGAATTGAACTCAGGAGGTATGTAGCACTGGCGTTACCTGCATGTACTTTCTTACCTAAAGTTAACCTAATATTTTAGACAAGAACGGTTCATATCGTTTTGAAGTGCAAGGCCTAGCCTGCAATCAATTAATTATAGTCAATGGTCAGCCCACCTGGTGTTTTTTTTTTTGGCCACCAACCAAGATGACTGGAATGATTATACCTGGCCCTTAAATCAGGTATAAATACAGGTCTGCCCAGTATATGGTAGTGGTGTAATGGTTACATGCTGCTACAATGACTGCAGAAGTTCATGTTCATATCCGTCCAGGAGAACATTACTTACCTTAGGTAAGGTTAAGTGCAGCAATAAAAGGGGGGACCAAATTGGCGGCAGGATTTGGCTTTGCAGCTGGCGGTGGGGCGCTGTAACGTGTGGCCAATAGCACCCCTAGACCCTTATGCAGAAGTCGTACCAATCTTGGATAGGGCCTTGGCTTCCGCTGGTATCAAGTACTGCGCTGGGTGCTTGAAGCCTGGCAGACAGGCAGACAGGCAGACAGACAGACGGACATCGCTTCTGGCCAGCTTGTCTGCTTTGCTTGTCTCCTCGTCTGCTTGTCGGAGGCCAAAAGACCAAAAGGTTTCGAGACAGCAATTGGACCTTGTTTAATGGGGACACGGACTCGCACCTCCCTGTCTGGTGTCTAGCCAAGCACCAAGCACCAAGCTGGCTGGCTGGCCTGGCGTGCCTGCTTGCCTCCTCTCTCCTGAAAGTGTATTGAAAGCATCCATCCATGTATCACTGAATCTTGCACTGCCCTGCCCTGCATTGCATTGCCCTATTCTCCGTCATCCTTCGTTGCATACAAGCTCACCTCTATTTCTGGGGGGCTAAAGCAACTTCAGTATTTTTTTGACGTTCCATCCCCAATTTTGGCTTCCCTTACTTTTGATTCTAGAAACGCGACACAAAACCCATTCTACGGGATTTTGAGGCTCTTTTTACCACCTTGGGGCACGTCGCACGCTGTGTTCTCGTATCGCATGAAGTAGTAGCCCCGATGCAGATCTGCACCAACCGATAACCAACGCGATTAGTTGTCTCGTGTCCGATTAATCAACCCCCAGACCACCACTACCACCACCACCACCACCCCTTTGCTTCTCTCCCCCGATTCCTTCGACCGGCTTGGACATCTCATCGCGCTCAAGACTCTGCTGGTTCTCGTTTTGCGCGGCCGAGCCAGCCAGATAATACCTTCAATTTGCTTTAATCGGTCCATCCCTTCTTTTCCTATCTGACACGCTCGTTTCCTGTTGCAATATAATCCCTCGGGCTCTCCACCATGAGGCTCGCTTCTCTCGCGCTGCTGTTGGGCGCATCCGTCCTGGGCGCCGCGCAGGCAATTGGTGCAGCTATTCCCGACGATGTCTCCAAAGAGAATACCTATTTCAATGGCAAGAAGGTGCCGCCGTTACTCGAATTGACAGCCGACAATTTCGACAAGGAGGTCAACCTCACAAAATACTTGGTGGTGAAATATTACAGGTACGATGATTGAAAAAGCCCTATCACAAATGCCTCTGTTCTGGCGTCTTGTTGGTTCGCGACGACTGGAGACTAATCATTGCCCCCACAGCCCTTGGTGCCCTCACTGCATAGATTTTGCTCCGACTTACCAAACATTGTATGAGTACTACTATACGTCAAACGCTCCCGCGAGCGCCAAGCCAGAGACCAAGACCGCGGACTCGCCTTTCGAGAAACACTATGATATCAGATTTGCAACCCTCAACTGCATTGTATTCGGCGACTTGTGCACCAAGCATGAAATTACATCGTACCCCCAGACAACGCTGTACAAAGACGGCAAGTCTGTGGACCTCATCAAGGGAGGAAAGAACATCAAGGCCATTTCAGGTCTTATCGAGAAGGAGCTGGATGCTGCGTTCCCTGGCACTCGACCTAAGGAAATCAACCTGCCTGAGCCCGGCGCGACCAACTCCCCCGATGCGAAGGATGCCACTACGGAAGCGAAGAAGGACGACAAAAAGGACGACAAGAAGACCGACAAGAAGGTTGAAAAGTCCGACCAAACTTCCGAGCTGAAGAAGAACGACAAGATTCCCGAGCCCGTAGCCGCCGAGAAGAAGGCCTATACGCCCACCAAGCCCACTTGGACACCACCAAACCCGTTTGGCACTAAGGCCGCGAAGCCTACTTCGACCCCCAACGAGAAAGGAGTGTCCGTCGCCCTCACCGCTGAGAGCTTCCAGACGCTCGTGACCATGACCCAGGAGCCTTGGTATATCAAGTTCTACGCACCATGGTGTCATCACTGCCAAGCTATGGCCCCGAGCTGGGCTCAGCTTGCCAAGGAGATGAAGGGACGCCTGAACATTGGTGAAGTCAACTGCGACGCCGAATCAAGACTGTGCAAGGATGTTAGAGTTCGCGGCTACCCTACTGTTCATTTCTTTAGGGGAGGTGAACGTGTCGAGTACGACGGTCTGCGTGGCCTCGGCGATTTTGTCAAATATGCCGAGAAGGCTCTGGATATCTGTGGCGGGGTCCAGGATGTCGATGCCGAGTCTTTCAAGGCCCTCGAAGAGAAGGAAGATGTCATTTTTGTCTACTTCTACGATCACGCTACAACTGTGGAAGATATGATGGCTCTGGAAAGGCTTCCCTTGAGCCTGATTGGTCATGCCAAGTTGGTCAAGACTAGAGATCAAGCATTGTATGACAGGTTCAAGATCACAACCTGGCCTCGACTTCTGGTTTCTCGCGAGGGAAGACCTACATACTACAACCCTCTGACGCCCAGAGAGATGCGGGACACTCGCCAAGTGCTGACCTGGATGAAATCCGTTTGGCTTCCGATCGTGCCTGAACTCACTGCGTCCAACGCGCGCGAGATTATGGACGGAAAAATTGTCGTTCTTGGAATGCTTAACAGGGAAGAGAACGAGTCGTTCTTGAGCGCCAAGCACGAGATGAAGATGGCAGCTGGCGAATGGATGGATAAGCAAGTTCAGTTGTTCCAGCTTGAGAGAGCCGATCTTCGTGCCGCCAAGCAGCTCCGGATCGAAGAAGCCGAGGATCGTAATGACCAACGCGCCCTACGGGCTGCCAAGAGCATCCGCATCAACATGGATAAGTCGGACACTAAGGAGGTGGCTTTTGCCTGGGTTGATGGCACCTTTTGGCAGAGGTGGATCAGGACTACCTACGGCATCGACGTCAAGGACGGCGAGCGCGTCATTATCAACGACGAAGACGTGAGTTTTTATTATTTCTCGAATTTGTCAATATTTCTTTGCTAACAACTCTATAGAACCGCCGATACTGGGACCAAACCATCACTGGACACCACATCACGCCCTCGCGCACATCGATCCTGGAAACCATCTCCAAGGTGACGGTCTCGCCACCCAAGATCAAGCCCAAGTTGACCATCTCGAGTTTCGAGAAGGTCTTCTTTGACATGCGTGTAACGTTCACTGAACACCCGTATCTCTCCATCGGCTGTTTCGCCGGTCTGGCTCTTGGCCTCGGGTCTTGGCTGCGTGGCCGCCTCAGGAGAAACCGCAGTTCATTCCGCCTGGAGGACAACCTTCCCATCAAGGAGCTCAAGGATACTTTCCTCGGCAACACGGCCAACGGAAAGACCGACTGAGCAAGTCATTTTGAAAACGAGGTTAGACGGGAAGCATGCATGGCCGACGGCACCCTACATACAGGGTTGGTCCGGTCTGGAGTTGACACCATATATCTAGCGGGAGTTCCTGTATATTACACCCTCTTGTGACACTATATGTCCGCACATTGTACAATCCGGCCTTGCCAATTGGAGGATTTTGGGTTATCGATGGAAAAACGGTAAGGCGGACTTAAGTTCTATAGCACGGACTGGTTGGTAGGGCCGATACGGGTACGACGGAGTTGGGACGTTCAAAGAGCAGAACGGGAGTGGCCCATAACGACATTCAGGTTCTCCTTTTCCACCCTGGTACATCAAAGATGCCAGAGCATAGAAGGTTCAATGCATCATAATAATACCAACTTGTTTCTTTTTTGGTTCAACACACACAAGCCCCCAATGTTGCGGGTGGTTCTTGCGCGCAGCTCATAGACTTTGACGACACTTTATAAACGATGACATGCGGGCGGATAGATGGATGGAGGATCTGATATATAGAATCTTGTTGGGGCCGACTATTTAGCTGTCGAGTGCAAACGTACTCGATCGTTTAATGTGTCTTGGTTCCTTTCTTCATTTATCGCCCTTGTAGGTTTTGTCCGCACTTGTGTATATACGTGGGTATAAGGTGCTTAAGCGCCGACGGCCTCGGGGGCCTTGTTCTCGTCGAAGCCGTACTCGGCCTTGCACTTGTCGATCAGGGCGACGTACTGCTCCTGGGCGAGCTCGGGGGTGACGCCCTCGTCGACCTTTCCTTGCCAAGCCTTGGCCTTAGCCTTGCCCTGTTGTTCCGAAGCGCTCATGTCAGCTCGCCGTTCTGTTATATAACCAGGAAAGGATCGCGGGGCTCGGGGATATATACCTTGATGTCGAACATGCCGGGAGCGGCGGCGGCCTTGATGTCCTCGCCGGTGCCGATCTTGTAGAGAGCTGTGCGGTGGCGATGACGTATTAGTAGGTGTATTTACCTCAGCATACAGAACGCAGCAGGCAGGTAGGTGGGGATGCAATATGTCAAGGGCGCATCCGGCAGTAGTGTTTGGGAGTTTGATAACGTACCGTACATCTCGAGGAGATGGTCGTTGCTGGGCTTGGTGGTCAACTTCTTGGAGTCGACGACGGCCTTCTTGAAAGCTTCAGTTTGCTCAACCATTTTGACGGTGTTGGTGGGGGTGGTTGGTTTCTGGGGGGTGTGGGTGGTAATGAAAGTCGTAGAGAGAGAGAGAGAGAGACGTATGCACGAAAGTCGTTTTAATGTGTTACAAAAGTTGGAACTGCAGAAAGAGAATCGCTGCACGAGAGGATGGAGACGAACGATTTACTATGGACTATATAATAGAGAATGTCTCAAGTTGTTGAGGACAGCGGCTGCCCACTTTCTACATAAGTGGTAAGCAGGGCGCCCCTACGTACCTACCCTTGCGGGGTATTTCGCTGGGCTTCTGGCCTTGGGGTCCTGCCCGCTTGCATCATGTGTTGAGCCGAGCGAGAGTGGAATTGAGTATTGGTTGCTTGCGCTTCCCGAAAAAGAGCACAGCACACAGCAGCAATGGGCGGGCGGCGGCGGGCAGCGGGGTCTCTCTGTTTCTCATTGGGTTGGGCCCGTTCTTGATTGGATCGTGAACTAGGCCGAGGGGTGGTTACGCCCGCCCAGCCAAGCAAGCAGCCTGCCAGCCAGCCCAGTTATCTGTCATGCCAGGGCAAGCTCTCATGGCTGCTGGGCCGGGGCTAAGCTACTGGTTACTTACTTACATATGAAGAAGGGGAGGACTTGCTTCTTGTGCAGCATACAGCAGCAGCAGCCCCTGAAGATAGAGCTCCTGGAGACCATGGATGCTTGAGGCTTTCCGCCAAGGCTCACTCAGTACGAAAGTCATGTGCTGGAACCACCCCTCAAGGTTATATTGGTATAACGTAAGGGTCCATCCCGTGAGTGCATACCTACATGTACGAGGTGTGAGTGACTTAAAACTCCGATCAACCATTATCTCGAGCATATGAATGCATGCCCAGAACGAGACACCAAGTGCTGTCAAACCACGGCATATTTAAGTCCTGTTGTGTCGGTAGGGACTTCAGTAAGATAGTAGTCCGTACACACCTAGGCAGGTAGGCCAACTGATTAGCTTCGCATCTTAGAAGCTTTCAAATTTCTTAAAATAAAATAGAAATACGATATCCAGGTCGAAAACATTCTTCTTCGTTGTTTTGATTTAAGTTCGACCTGAAGTGATATCGCTTGGCTATAATGGTCGGAGTGTTTGTGTTACGGCATCCAGGTTGTGACGGAGCATTGCGACTTCGATTTACGGTACCGATCAACTGCCAGCATCGGGTTTGGGTGGTTCTAATCAAGCCCTGGGAGTGGAAGAGCGACCACATATTTACTTCCTAGCTATAACTCGCTGCCGACATGACACTGCCATCTTGCAGCCATAGTGCTGTCTGTAAGTCTGTCTTGCACCTTGGATGGGAGCTTTAGGTAGCTTAGGTAAGGTTCTGAAAGGCCAGGCCATTCGGAGGTCTGTAACTCCGACTACCGTGTTGTGCCTGCTCTTGTGCCTGCTGTGCTCGACCATTTGTTCATCTTTGAGTTTGGGACCCCCGGGAATCAACAGCGCCCAGTTCCCATTCTGGCCATCCCGAGCCTGACTTGACTTTGTTAGTCTGGTGGATCGTCGGAAACAATAGCATCTTTCTCGGATGCTTTTCTTTTGAGTGGCATCCCAGTGGAAATTATTTGTGGACTGGACCAGAGCAAGCAAGCGCATTTGTCGGGACCGAGACCACTGAGCAGCACCGCTGACTCGCGACCGACATGATATTATGCAGCTCCTGCCTACACGGAGGATGCGTCCTTTCAGTCAGCATATCTTGAGCAGCATCATGTCTTGCTTGTGGTCAGATTCTGGAAAATGTCGAGGGCAATTGGGTGGTGAGCTCGTTCGTGAGTTCATGGTCCAGACTCGAGTGCTGTGCTGACATGGGGAAATGCCGGACGCGGATAGACCAACTCTCAGATTGTCTGACGCCGAGCGAAGCCACACTATATAACCTATCCAGGCCTAATCGCACGGTAGGCTGCTAGTTGGCGCAAAAAGCAATTATCACATCACCATACCAACCAACATGGCATGGACAGCAATGTGCGTTATGTGTCACAAAGCAACTTGGGACCAAAAGCAAGTATCCGGATACGTCGTGAAACGTGACATGGCAGGACAGATGCTCAAGAATCGCAACACAACACAGCCCGCTCACTGGCAGCATGATGAGTTGAATCTGGCCATCGCAACAGGTTATCAGAGACACTGCACAAGAATCAGCGCCCGCGCGTTGTATGTTCGGGAGCCATGCCCGTCCGTGTGTCTAGGGACGCAATGCAATGCGTGAAACGAACGAACGGGTAGACCCCCCTTGCTGTCAGCTCCTACTGCATGCAGACAGTAGCGTTCATCCCATACCCTCTGCACAACTGAGCACACTCACCCACCGGACAACCGGCTTTGCATATATAAAATGTTCCGTCCACCCTCCGGCTGCTGGTGACATGCCTTCTAGTCCTCTTGTGTTTATTTTCTGACCTTGTTTCTGTTTCCCTGTTGTTTTTGATACCCACCCACGCTCTCGATCTTGTTCTCGATATCCTCTTCAGTCACTCTCTGCGTCGACGCTCATCCGGGCCCGAGCTAAAGGCTACTGACTTACACCGGACTTCACCAACGCAAAAGTCCACCCACAGCCAACCCACCATGGCTCCAACAATTGTTGTACTAGGAGGCTCTTTTGCCGGCCTTGAAGTCGCTCACAGGCTATTGAAGCATACGAAAAATACTCATAAGGACCTGAAGGTTATTTTGGTCTCCAAGGTAAGCTTTCTGCCACGCTGCTAGTACTAGCTAGGTCCTGGTCTTGAGATCCTGCATCTCGGCTGTGGCTGCAGTGGCTATTGCTTCAAGCTCACGCCACTTATGCATGTGAAGCTGCGATGTGATTCGTAGTCGGCACTGTCGGGGACTGGACGGGGCATGATACCAAGCAAATGAATGCTGTCGATGAGGCCTATACCTAACATTATGACAGGATAGTCACTTCTTCTTCAACCTGGCCTCCGTCCGTGCCGTCGTTCCCGGCATGCTTAAGGATGAACAGTTCAACTGCCCCATTGAGCCCGGCTTCGCCAAGTACCCGGCCGAGAACTTTGAATTTATCGTGGGCAGCGCCGAGGCCGCCGACCTAGATGCCAAGACCGTCCGGGTCGAGACGGCGACGGGCGAGCGCAGCCTGAGCTACGACCATCTGGTGTTGACTACTGGCACGCGGTACATGGACCCCAACTCGCCGTGGAAGGCCAATGGCACCAACGAGGAGGTCATGGCTAGCGTGAAGTCGACGCAGGAGAAAATCCGGGCGGCGAAGCACATTGTGGTGGCGGGCGCCGGCGCCACAGGCGTTGAGACAGCCGGCGAGATCCGCTACGAGTTCAAGGACAAGGAGGTAGTGCTGCTGTCTGGCGGCGACCAGATCCTGGGCGGAGACGCCATCGCCGGTAACGCTGAGCAGGAGCTGCTCAAGCTCGGAGTCCAAGTGAAGCTCGGCGCCCGCGTCACGGGTTCCCACGAGCTGTCCAACGAGGGCGCCCAGGCCGGCAAGACCGAGGTCACGCTCGAGAATGGCGAGACCATCCTCACGGACCTGTACCTGCCCACCATGGGTGTCCTGCCCAACACCGACTACCTCCCCGCTAAGGTGCTCCGGGACGACAAGTACGTCCGCGCCGACGAGTTCGGCCGCGTCCAGAATGTCGAGAACGTCTGGGCGGCCGGTGATATCATTTCGGAGCCCAGGTCCAGTTTCATTATTGCTCAAAAGCAGGTAAGTTGCATTCGATATCTGCCCTAACAACCCGCTCAAATCCTTGGTACTGATTATCAATCTTTTCTGCAGGCGGCTGGCATTGCCAAGAACATCGACCTCGTGTTAAACGGCAAGAAGACTACGCCGGTCAAGCTGATCCCCGTCGACGTCTTCGTCTGCGCCGTCGGTCGTAGTCGTGGCGCGGGCCGCATGGCCGGTATCAAGGTCTTCTCCTTCATGGTCTACATGATCAAGGGCAAGACGTTGGGCACACAGATGATGCCTGGTATTGTGGATGGCAGCGCTTTCTAGGTTCTATTCATGCTCTATACTTTATTATCCCTGCTTCTCCCTTTCTTGGCTGTTCATGTACGAGAGAGAATAGACCGTTTCGTATTTTTTATAATGTCTACAAATAAGGGGGCAAGGACGCAGGCGGTAGGCGCAGAATTGGATCTGCAGGAAATTTCGATAATACCCTATTACCCCCATCTGTACAACATAATGGTTGGGGAGTATATACCCTCAAATTGACGATTGTTTCACTCTCGCATGAAAGTTCGGGTTGCTTCAATTGCTACTACTATAAAGCTTGTCTGAACAATCTCGTTCTATACTCAACATGCTTATTTCCGCTATGGTGATGTGAATACAACTCCTTCGCTATAGCAAACTCGTACTGCTGTATACGAAAAGCAGGGCTTTCGCCATGAGAGGATATAATGCAATCTCCATAATCCGCTTCCAACCAAATCCCAATGGCTGCTGGCCACGAACAATCCCAAAAGTACCTATGTTGATTAAAAATTGTATTGCGGGCAATATATCTACCTACAGCCACCGTCGCCGTTCTCGTCCCCTAGTTGTGCAACTTTCTTTTTGGATCTAAGTATCTACCGGTTCGCCTTCTCGTCTTCAATCTCCCTCCGCAGCTGGTCGAGGACCTGCATCCGCGAGCTCAAGTGCGCCTCCAGGCCGTCGACCTGCTCCTTGACCGTCTGCAGGTCATCCTGCACGCCCCGCAGGCCGCCGCCGGCTTTGGACTTGTCGCCGGACCCTTCCTCCATCTCGCGCAGCTCGCGCCGCTTGAAGTCGAGCAGCTGTTCGAGCTCCCGCTTGACGAGGGCGGGCTTGCTGTCCCGCTTGCCGCCGGGCGCGCGGCGGTTGGCAATCTCCTCGACCTTGGCCATCTTGTCGTCGAGCTCCGCGAGCTCCTTGCGCAGCTTGACCTCCTCCCAGTCGGCGTCCTTGGTCGCGCTGAAGTCGGTGCCCGCCGCCTTGAAGCCGCTGCGGCCCAGCCGCGTCAGGTACTGGTCGCCGAACTTGGCCTTGCGGCCCGTCGAGGTGGTGTCGTCGGCCTTGGCGGCCCAGCGCGACTTGCTGGGCGCGTTGCGCTCGCTGTCGAGCTGGTAGTCGATCTGGTTGCGCTCAAAGGATGAGCGCAGCGACGCGGGCACGGTCCGCGGGATCCGGTACCCCTCGTGCCGGTTGTTGAGGATGTGCAGGAAGGCCAGGCAGGCGTCCTTGTTGATGGTCGACGAGGCCGACGGGTTGATCAGGTTCCAGGCGGAGCGGATGTCGGTGTCGGGCACGTCGAGCGATTCGTACAGGTCTTCTAACGAGTTGACTGTGGTGCAGGCGAGAGGGGTTAGCAATCAATCAATCGGGTGTGTAGGTATGTGTATTCGGGTTGAATCGTAGCTTTGGGAGGGAAGCACCCAGAAGGGGCATGTAGATGTAGTAGAGTAGACAGAAAAGCAGCTTACATGATATCTCGCCGCGCATGTCTCGGCTCTCTTGGTATATTGACTCGTACTTGGACTTGTCTGCCGGCTTCATGTACCAATCGAAGCCGTCCTTGAGGCCGGGGGAGTCAAGGTCGTCGTCAACCTGCTCGAACTGTACCTGCTTCCCCGTGATAGCGCGGCCGGCTTGTACGAGATGGGATTTGGACTCAGGGACGAGCCAGTCGGGCAGGACCTTGGGCACCTCGGCGTATTCCTATATGCGTGTGGACAAAGTAACAGTTAGAACATGTGTGCTTGCTTGCTGCGTCTCCCTCATCGCCCTTCCTCCCCGGCAATGGAATGAATGGGATCGTTGCGGCGATTACCAACCCCGTTGACTATATCAAAGACGATGCGCATGGCGACGCAGAACTCCTCAAAGTCGAGGTTGCCGTCGTTGTCGATGTCGGAGACGTCCCAGACCTGCTCGAGCTGGTCGTCGCGCAAGCCGCTGTTCTTGAGGAGCGGGGCGGCCATCTCGCCCGTCAGGAACTTTGCGCCATTGGTCCGGGTCGCGAAGATGTTCCAGTACGTCTCGATCTCCGAGGCCTCGATTCGGGGAGCCATGGTGGCTGCTGGTGTCTCGCTGCCGCTCCGGGTCTCTTATACGGGATACCGTCGCAGTGGGATGGATGGTTCGAGGGCGGACGTGTGGATGGTTGAATGGTTGGTTGGTCGGGCAGTCGTCGGTGGGAAGTAAAAGAGCGGGTGGTCTGGTAAGGAATGTCTCCCGGTCTGCGGGAGAGAAAGTCGTTTCGGTCTGGTGGTAATGATTTCGTATTGGGCTACTCAAAAGATTACACTGGCCAGTGTTTATTAGTGTCCCTATCGCCAGATGGATGTCAATCTGCGATTCCCACTTGCTGTTGTCGGCCCAAAGCCCCAGCAAAGGAGCTGACGTCTTGGTCTTAGCCAGGGCGGATCCTTATTAGGTACGGGCCCCCTGGGTTAGCTTCAAAGCAATTGCCAATTGGGCACTGCGTACCTGCTCCGTACATCTTTACATTGCCCGTTTAGCGCACAGTCCCTCAACCACTCTAACTTCCTCTTACACTGCATCACTTAACCCGAGTATGCACATCATTTAACATTAGGTATACAAAGACAAGTAATTTAGGATTCATGAATTTTAGTTATTACACATTTGGAGCACTATCTACTGGCCCTTATTCCAACATACACAGGTAGGTGAAGCCGCAGCCCATACGCATGGCCTCAAGTATATCAGGTATCCCATGCTCGCTTGCTGGACAAATCCATTAGTCCAAGACGAGGTTGAGAATATTAAACAAAGACCTTGCGGTAGATGTTTCACTGACGCCTTCCTATATGTGCCCCAAAACCCAAGAGGGCAGTAACTGTCCGTTTCTCTCAGATTGGACTTGACTTCTGCTCATGAGGCAAAATCACCCTTGTCACCGCTTTCAAGTGACATTCATTGATCCCTAGGAGACCGTATAGTCGGCACCAGGATTCTCACCAGGATGCGCATTGGCTTGGTTGCTCGACTCCATCATCAGCTGTTGCTCTGTCCCTAAAGCAGGCATTTCCGATTGTTGGAGGGCTCCAGGAATCGCCATATCCGGAAGTGTCCTGGGCATTGCCGATTGTTGAAGTGCTCTAGGGGCCGCAGGGTTTTGTAGTGCCTTGGACGCCGCTGAGCCCGGGAGTTTTTTAGGCGTCGACGATTGTGAAATTGCTTCGGGCATCGCGGATTGTTGAAGCACACCAATCACCCCCTGGTTCCGAAGTGCTCCGGATGAATGAGGCGTATTAACTACCTGGTATTCTCCAGGCATCGCCGAGCCCGGAAGTGTTCTAGACATCGCCAATTGCTGGAGTCCTCCAGGAATTGCAAAACCCGGAAGTATGCTAGGCATCACTGATTGCTGAATGGCCCCAGGTGTGGCCGACTGTTGGAGTGTTCTAGAAGACATGAAGTCGTTGGATGCCCGAGATGGAGCATTGGCAGTACTCGCTGAGGGTCCCTCAGCGGATGACTGAGTATTGTTGACCGGAGCAGGTGTGCTACCTCCCTGTGGTTGGATCGGATCCGGCAAAGGGTGCTTGCGAGGCCGACCACGTTTTCTCTTGAGCGGGGAGCTGTTATCTGTGCCAGGCTGACTGGCCGAGGTAGGAGCAGTGCTCTGGCGTTTAACCGAAACAGGAGTTGGAGTCTGTGTCTTCTTCGGAACAGCGGCGGTGGCAGCGGCAGTGGTAGTAGAAGCAGTTCTCGTTGCTGCCCTTTTTGGCAGAGGTGTCTGCTGTCCTTGCTGCTGAGCCTTTACCGACTTGGTGACTCGCCGGCCAGAGGTTTTGGTACGGAACGTTTCGTCATCATCGTCGTCTTTGGGGATGCGCTCGAGTCGATCCGCGAGCTTTTGCTTCTTCCTTATTGTCCGCTCATCATCGCTGCCGCTGCTGGACGAGGACTCAACCTGCCGCTGTAAGACTTCGTCGTTGAAGGGAACGAGACCCAACCCCAGACCTGTTGCTGCCCCTATTCCCACCCCGCTCGATCGCGCGTGCTGTCCGGCATTGCTGCGCGCAGACGCGTTTGATGCGCTCGTATTCAGAGTCTCGCTGACATTGGCGTTTTTCTGGAGCCTCTGCCTCATCTTCTCTTCTTTTAGTTCCTTCATCACCATGGCCTTCTCTCGTGCGCGCTCGCGCTTTTCAGCTCGAATCTCTTCCTTTAACTCTTCCTCTGCTTCGACCTCCAACTGTTCTCGGTAAGGCCCAAGGATACGGTGTGCCTCGAGCATGGCGTTTTGGATGTGGTGCGGCATGGACTCTAGGGCGGCAATCGCAGCTGCCGTATCATCATCTTCATCTTCCTCTTCCTCTTTCTCTCCCTCTTCTCCAGAAGAACAGTGGTCAGGCTCGGATAAAGACTCGTCGGCACCCTCTGCAGTACCACGTGTAATGCGGGTCTTGTAGGGAGCCATGTCATTGAGGATCATATAGCATCCATCCTGGTTGGCAAGGTCCGCCGTCACCTTCACCTCGCTAGTCTCGCCGTCGCGCTTTTGAACTCTTCGCATTTTTCGGAGCTCATGGTAGCCGCAAGCAGTAGCGCGTGGCAGGAGTTCATCGTCTCTGTATAGGGCGAGAGGCATTGGGAGTAGGAGCCGGGCAAACACCGCCTCTGGCAGTTGCGAAGACGCCGCATGGACTGGCATGGATAGATGGCCCCCAGCGCCAGGTATATGGAACGAGTAGACGCCGCCTACACCATGCGCGGCGCCAAAACAGTTGTCGAAAGTGATGAGTTGTCCATGGGGATCGGAAACCCAATACTTAGTAGGCAGTCGGATCGTGAGAAATGGCTCGTAGTCGGCGGGCTTCCGGATAATGGAAGCGCTCGTTGACACGACAGGGCCCATTGGCATCTTAGCTAGCTCGTCGGATGTGATTCCCGGTATTTCTTCCCATGAAGGTGGTGTTTGCTTCGGCAAGATGAGGTCCTTTGGTGCCACGGTTCTCGCCTCAGTCTCTTCGCTCCATCGAGACTTTCGGTCCTCCACATTGTGCCATAACTCCAAGTTATCAGCTTCCATTGCATCCAAGGCCTGCTGTCGTTTTGTTTCAGGGTCAACTTCAGGCATTGCTTGAGAGATAGCCTCCGTGAGGGTCGCGGCCGGGTCACGGTCACGGGATGAAAGGCTCGTAGAATCCCAAACCCTGGATGCCTCCGGGGTGGCATCTAAGGGATATGCGCTCTGTGCGGGAAACGCCACACCCGTTGCGAATCTGTTATCATTTGATGCGCTGCCGAAGTCTTCTAGAGGAATATTAGTATGTCCATGGAAGGGAACGGGGCCAGCATGGTGTTCTTGGGCATGGCTGTCGTAAAGTGCAGCATACTCTCCTTGTATAATCCTCTCGGGGGGTCGCAGAGGAGAAGTGACTACTTCCGGACGCCCCTCGGCGAGGGTGAAACGGCTGAGCCTCACGTTAATGTTATTTTGACACCAGTCGGGATAGTAAATGTGATACCGTCCGCCGCGCTGCAGGGTATGCACCCCGCGAGGCCCAACAACCAAGGCCTGGGGTGGTATCACGATCTCAGTAAACCGGACACCGTACGGATCGCCCTCCGTACCTGGTACAAGCGCGAAATGATAGACACCGTCGAGTTTGGGTACTAGGCCGATAGGGATTTCTGGATTTTGGTCTCGGTCAGGAGGCCAGCTTTGTGTTTGGGACGGAGTGAGTGAAGGGAACGTCGCACTCATGAACTGGTCCACAGGCAATGAAAGCCCATCAGTGGTGATGGCCAATGGCCATCTGGAGTTCTGTAACGAATACTGCATCATGATGTCGATAGCCCCCTGGGGGATGCCCTGGCTCTCCATGTGCTTGCAAGCCAGATGCGCATCTCCTTTGGAGAAGAACTCTGAGCCGAGAGGTCGGCCGCTGAGCTGCTTGTTCCATTCTTCCATATGACGGGAAATGAACTCATCTGCCTCGTGGCGGTCCAGGTGCAATGCCTCACAAGCAGTTTGGAAGGCGAACAGCTCTCCAGTATAAAATCTCGTGAGGACCTTCAGGATAATCGCTTGAAGACGGTAGTCGAGGCGACTCCAGGGGAACGGATCAAGCGCTGCAGAATACGGGGCTGGAGGCGGCATCGCATCCTCATCCTTACTCCGGTCTGTACCGTTGTCGTCATCCGTGTTGTCCTCGGCTTCTTCGTCTGGAACCAACACCTTGCCATCCTGGTACCAGTGTGGACTGCAGTCATCCAGGAATTCCGGTCGGCGGAATTCTGGGTTAAACGGCTCAGCTTGGTCGCCAAGAAAAGACTCATCTTGGACGATTTGCTTGCCTTGGTTTTCAACGCATCCATAACTATCTTTTCCTGAACCGGGTTGGTGCGCTGCGCGAAATGTTAAAGCTTGCGCTGGGGCTGCAGGGGAATCCGATTGCGCCTCCGCTGGCGCTGAGATATTATCCATCGTACTGCCCCTTCACTGATACATGACGTGGGGGTACTTCGGCATTAGAAACAAAACTTCTTGCGTGCCGATTCCCGAGGAGCGATATACTGTTGTCAAAGTAAGGTTGCTGCGAAAGAGTGCCACGGATGGGTGTGGGATCCGGGATGCAAAGTTGAGGCGACGGTCGAATAGCCTCTTCGCGCAGAGGGCAGCAGAGAAAGAATGACACAAGATGATTCTTGGTAAACAGTGAAGAGTAGAAGATGCCAAAAGAATGACTGTGGGTGATGTTTACCAGCGGTAAGGGTTCCACTGGTGAAGAAGTGAGAGGCTACCGCGAGAATGTGATGTTGAGGTTGTTGCAAACAGCTGGTGTGTGATGTGCAATTGCAAGCTGGGAGGATTTCAACTCGGCTCTGCAGATGCAGAAAATCTCCAATGGCTTGACAAGTAGACGATCATGAGAACACGAGCTGAATATCAATGGAGTTCTGGAACAGCGTGTTTACAATCAGCAATCCTCGAGCTGTGGTTTGGCAAGCAGGAACGACCGAGCCGAATGGAGCAGGTCGTCGCCGATCTAATGGACATGGAGGAAGAATGCAAGCAACTAATAATTCATTTTCAATCACTGGTATGATTGCTGTATTCAATCAAGAAATGAAGATATCAAAAAAGACATGTGCATTGATTCACTAAACACGATTACAGAATCAGTTGGACATATCAAAAGGTGATGTTCAATGTGAAGAAAGTGTGATTGTCATCCCCCTTGACGTACCCAAAAACCATTATTTCCGGCCTACAACTGATAAATGATGGTGAACAAATAAACACCCTTGGTTCTACATAATACAGGCTTTGGTCAGCTCAAAAGATCACGAGTAAGGTCTCCCGGATAACAACTCCATAGCATATAGATGTCCGCGTCCACTAACCACACTTACATGGGCCGTCTTTCTCTAAACACTGCTTGAGATACTTTCATAAGCCATAAGAATAAGACGATGTATGGACGGAAAAGCACTTGAACTGGAATAGATGAAGTAGTGGGCTACATTCGCAGTAGAAGGATCCATCTCTGGAAAGTCGTCCGGACTACCGCCTCCATCCGAGATAATGATGTTGAAGCGACGAAGATAGCGGAAGACGACTAGGACGACTAGGACGACTGGGAAGAAGACGACTTGATCTTCTGACTTCTCATATTTACGCAACGCAACGGTGCTTTGCAATACGTAGATCTTTCAGACATCGCAAAATTGTATATTTAACCACTAGGAGCGATTCAGCGCCCCTATTTGACCCTATTTGACCCTATTGACGGAAACCTCCTTGCGCAGGCAGGTAGGTGTTAGGCTCCCTTGACTATTATGCAGGCATATAGCACTCTAGCCAATATCTTGTTGCATCAAAACAGATGAAGTACGACTATATCCAATGTGTGTAGGGATGTAATGCCATTATTCTGGCGGACAACGAGTGCTCCAGCAGGACGATGGCGGTGTTAGTCGTCTCAATGGATGATTACCTAACGGGACATTAATCGGGGATCCGCCCGGAAAATGATACACTCCCACTCCGATAACCTTTCTCCTGGCCAGCCAATTCCGCTGGTCTATATATAGGTAATAAGGTCAGTAGTGAGATTTCTTTTTGGCCATCCGAGTATCTCAAGAGGGATAGAAAGACGTTCATCTTTTGAAATTGGCCGCTTGGTTTATGTAATTAACTAAATGCAGAAGGAACCAGGACTATCTTAACGTGCGATGTCTATTCTTGTAAACCAAAAAAGTAAAAAGAGGAATTCCTTATAGGAGAACTCGGATATATGATTCGGCTGGGGCTCGATCCCAGGACCTTCAGTGTGTTAGACTGACGTGATAACCAACTACACCACCAAACCAATGAAGAGGATCACCAAGCTGGTGATTGTTGAAGAATCGGTGGCGTATGTGGCGATATATTGTGGTGGCTGTGGACATGGTGAAGAATTTGCTCGCTAGCGGCGTTGTGCTGCATTGACCTACATGGCGGGGTTGTGTGTGGGGGTACTTGGGGGATCATGAGCTGCTTCAAGTTCGACCCCTTAAGTTAGGTAGTGGGAAAGACTTCTTGACAACCCCATGCGATGATAGGGGGATACCTGGTAACCAACATGCCGGCCCCTACACGAATTCATCCAACTCCCTCGTGTGTCCACACAAAGATTTGAATCTTTTACATTGACTAGGTACGTTACAGCACGGTTGCATGTAAACTCGGGTGTAATGGTTTGTGCACTCCTGATTTTGTTCTATTCATCAAATCAATGTTGCTATCTCCCTGATCTGCTGAACTGGGTTCAGTTACCCTGCCAGAGCGTGGTTGATGCTCACACCACACAAATTCTGCACTACAGTGGCAATGGATCTGGACTTGAACGGCATTTTGGTCCTCTTTTCTCAAAATGCCTCCGTCTACTTGTATTGCAATGAAGCAATCAATAGTCATTTTTGCAGTTCATCGGTATACGGGTATAAAACACCCGCTTATTCCGGCTTCATGGTAGGGAAAGCCAGAACCTCGCGAATAGAGTAGTTGTCCGTCAAGAACACTGTGACAATCGTTAGTAATTTTGCATAAAACAACAACGACATATTAGAGGTTAACTCACTGATCATTCGGTCGATACCCATACCCCAGCCACCAGTCGGCGGCAGGCCATGCTCAAGAGCTCGGCAGAACGTCTCGTCGACCATTTGCGCCTCGTCGTCACCTTGGTCCTTCTGGTGTGCTTGTTCCTCGAATCGGAGGCGCTGCTCAGTGGCAACGTTCAACTCGGTGTACGCGTTGACAATCTCCTTGGTGCAGACGAACGCCTCGAAACGCTCACAGAGACCGGGGATAGCACGGTCACTCTTGGCCAGGGGCGACATCATCTGAGGGTGTCCCTTGATGAAAGTAGGGTTAATGCATTGGCTCTCCAAGAACTCGCCAACCAGGGTGTCCAGCATTCTCGCGTTGGTGAGGGGCGGCGAGCACTCGACGCCCATCTTGGCGAGCACCTTCTTCAAGAACTCTCCCGTCTCCGCGGTGTGCATCTGATCACCAGCCGGGAACTTCTCGCCCGTCTTCTCCTCGAGAGCGGGAATCATCTCAATTCGTCGCCACGGGGCGGCCCAGTTCACCTTGTACTCAGTTCCGTCCTGCTTGTGGAAGGTTGTCTCGTATGAGCCGTGGAGGTGCTTGACGAGGCCAGACACAAGCTCTTCGGTCATGTCCATAAGGTCGTACACGTCGACATAGGCCATATAGAACTCCAGAGTAGTGAACTCGGGGTTGTGTGTAAGATCCATGCTCTCATTTCTGAACTGGCGACCCATCTCGTAAACACGGTTGAGACCACCGACAACCAGCTGCTTCAAGTACAGCTCCGGGGCAATACGCAAGAACATGTCCATGTTCAAATCGTTGTGGTGAGTGATGAAAGGCTTGGCGGTAGCACCTCCGGCAATGGCGTTCAGCATGGGTGTTTGCACAGCAATGAAGTCGCGGTCGTCGAACCACCGTCGGATGTAAGAGTCCACCTTGGCTCTGGTGAGGAAAACGTTGCGCGCCTTGTCGTTCATCATGAGATCGAGGTATCGCTGTCGGAAACGCTGCTCAGGGTTCTTGAAGCCATAGTGATCGTCGGGGATCTGGTGCAGGCAGGGCGCAAGCAGAGTCACCTCGATCGCACCAATGGACAGCTCACCCGAGTATTCGCCTTCGCTGGCCTTGCTCTTGGGGCTTGTTCGGGTCGCGAAACCACGAACACCGATGATATCACCGCGGCGCAGGTCGACATGTTGAGTCTCGAATTCGGGGGCGTTGGGGTCGGATTCTTGGGCTTGGGCAAGAACTTGGAGTCTGGTGCCCTCGGATCGAAGGTCGTAAAAGACCAGCTTGGCGCCGGAGGATCGCTTGACGTAAATTCGGCCAGCGAGCGAGACGGTCTTGGTCTTGTCGGATTCGCCGTTCTTGAGGTGCTTGAATTCCTCGGCGAACTTGCGGATGTCGTAGTCGACGTGGAACTTGTGGGGGTAGGCCTTGCCCTGAGCGTGAAGCTCATTGACCCGCCTCGATCGGATCTCGAAGTACTGGTTGGGGGTGAGCTGGCTCTCGTCAACGGCGCCCTCCTTCTTCTTCTGTGCCTGGGCAGGTTGCGTCTTTTGCTTCTCCTCCTTCTGAGCCTCCTTTTCACGCTTCTTCTGGCGCTTCTTGAGTTCGCTCTTGGAAATCATCTCGCCGGTGACCTCGTCGAGGTGGAGCTTGCCAACATCAGCAGCGACCTGGTCGACTGCAGGGGCAGCCGGAGCAGCAGCGTTTGCGCTTGAATCAGCCATGTTTGCGGGAGTGAGATAGAGGTATGAGGAATGACCGTTTACTCTGCGAACAACGACCCAATCTGACCCAAGAAATTGTGCGAGTCGCAAGTGACTCAATGCGGGACAATCAGCATTGCCCCGCCGGAATATTGTGTAGTTCCGGTGCGTTGCTAGGGTCAAATCTCTTATCACTGGCCCGCGTTCTAGCAGGTACTTCTGCGAAAGTACCTATTTGCTACCCAGTCCCCGGTACCGGCTTCGGGTCAGGTACCCCACGGTCAGCGTCGACTCATCGAGGGGCAGGGTTGGTGGGGGTAATCCTTTCACCAACACCTGTGCTCATGATCATGACTCGAAGCAGGCCCAGAATCAGAAATCGCTGGTCTCGATTCAGTTGAGATTTACCTACCTACCCAGGCTACATGCTTGCTTCGGTCACATGGCAGGTAACGAGAATATCATCCTCAATAATTGTTGCCGGTACAATTCTTCAACAACGTTAGGCGCTACTGAGCCGCCGCAGCCCTATGCTTTCCATCTCAACTGCCGTCTTGACAAAGTCTGATTTCGAAAGATCGCCTCCATTGGGATGATATTCACAAACTTGACCAGGACGAATATAGGCATTGGCAACGATCTGGCCATTCAATTCCATGCCGGGTTGCTGTGCCTTGATAGTGTTTCCCCGCTTTAGTTTAGGTGTCCCTCTAGACTTGACATTCAATTGACAATCTTGCGCCTTTCGATCCATCTCCTTGGCCCATTGGCCTAACGTGAAGCTTTCATACACGAGGCAACAGCTCAACACAACAAGCCTATACACCCTTCTGATACAGGCGCATATAAAGTAGTCCGGCTTCGTACTCGTCTACATCGGTTCTTGAAAGGAGTCACTCAGACATACATACGAACACCATGGACTCCAAAGAGTTTAGAGAAGCCGCCATCTCCTCGATTGATCAAAGTACGCCTTCACCCTTATACTTTGGCACCGAAAATTATTCGTGAAAAGGCACAACTGACCGGTACTAGTCGTCAAGTATTATGACACAATCGAGGAGCGAAAGGTCGTGTCCGATGTTGAGCCTGGCTACCTAAGAAAACTTCTCCCCGACCATGCCCCCGAGGATGGCGAGGCCTGGTCTGATATCCAGAAAGATATCGAGGACAAGATCGTCCCCGGACTGACGCATTGGTCAGGCTTTACTCCAAGGTTCTCATTGTGATCATCCTGACTGACAGCCCAACAGGCAATCCCCCAACTTTCTGGCCTGGTTCCCCTCTTCGTCAAGTTTTCCTGCCATGCTGGGAGAGATGTACTCGACCGCCTTCACCGGGGCAGCGTTCAACTGGATATGCTCACCCGCTGTGACCGAACTCGAAACCATTGTCATGGACTGGCTAGCCAAGGCCTTTGCGCTACCCGACTGCTACATGTCGACCGGCCCTACCCATGGCGGCGGAGTCATCCACGGTACCGCCTCTGAAGCCATTGCCACTGTTTTAGTCGCTGCCCGAGACAAGTACCTCCGGGAAGCCACCAAGGGGCTTACTGGCGAAGAGCAGGAGGATGCCATGGCCGAGAGGCGCGGCAAGCTCGTCGCCTTGGGCAGCGCGGCCACGCACAGCGCCACCAAGAAGGCGGCCATGATTGCTGGTGTCCGCTTCCGTACGATCCCGGTGCATGCTAAAGACGACTACCGACTCACGGGTGAGAGCCTGCGGGCCACCATCCAAGCCCTCTGGGCCAAGGGCCTCGAGCCCTTCTTCCTCACGGCGACGATAGGCACGACCGATACGTGCTCGATCGACGACCTTGACTCTATCACCGAGGTGCTCTCCGAACCAGCACCCGAGGGACACGGCGAGATCTGGGTCCACGTCGATGCCGCCTACGCCGGCGTGGCACTCGTATGCCCCGAGTACCAGCACCTGACCAAGCAGCTCTCCAAGTTCCACAGCTTCAACACCAATCTGCACAAGTGGCTGTTGACCAACTTCGACTGCAGCTGCCTCTGGGTGCGTGACCGCTCCTGGCTCATCCAGGCTCTGAGCGTGAACCTGGCCATCCTAGACAACTCTTACACCTCCTCGGGACTTGTAACCGACTATCGCGACTGGCAGATTCCCTTCGGTCGGCGCTTCCGCAGCCTGAAAGTCTGGTTCGTCATCCGCAGTTACGGTATCAAGGGTCTGCAGGCCCACATCCGCAAACACGTAGGACTGGGCGAGAAGTTCGCCGAGCTCATGAAGACGCGGGAGGACCTCTTCGAGATCGTCACGGGCCCCCGCTTCGCCCTAACTGTGTTCAAGCTCAAGGGCCACGACAGCGCCGCCATCACCGTCGATGAGCAAAACGCCCTCACCAAGAAGTACTACGACAATATCATCGCCGAGGGCAAGATCTTCCTGTCCAGCACCGTCGTCGGCGGCGCATTTGCCGTGCGCCACTGCCCTGCTACGCCTTTTGTTGAGGAGGTGCACGTCAAGAAGCACTTTGAGATCCTGGTCGCAGCTGCCGAAACGACGTTGCTGAACTAGATAACTCTACTGAAACTAGACTTAGACAAATGATACACATGAATTGGAACGAATTGTAATTCAAGAAAGTCATATATTCTCGTAAATCGTTTAATCAACGCGTGTCGATGTGTGTTACGTATACAGTTGGTTATGTGTGATGCACAATGACCACATTTCTAATTATCATGTCCCATCCTGCATGCCCATGTATGCTCGCTTGATGCATCGGTTTCGTATACTCATCTCCATGAAATGTAGAAACACTCAAAAATTCATGACGTATCAACTACCAAACTCCTACCCATGATGCTGCGCCACAAACCGATCATATGTGTAATCAAAAGGAGTCCCGTCTGCTGCTGCGGCGGACGCTGCCAGCCCGCCGGTCCTCATACCGATAATCGTTGTGAAAGTCCTTGTAATCATCGCGGTACCCGCGATACTCCTCATATCGGTAGTCGAGCTTGCGCGGGTCATCACGGGCGTCGTCCGCCCTGCCACCAGCATATCGACTAGAATCGCGGCCGCGGGGCCGGCTCCTACTGTCACTGCCTTCGTCCCTCCCTCTTCTTCTGTCATCCCAATCGCCGCCGCCGCCACCGCCGCCGCGACGCCTGTCGCGACTTCTGTCTTGTTGGTGTGGTGAATCATCGTACCGCGAACCGGATCGGGTGCTGCCGCCCCCGGCTCTGCTCCCACCGTACTGTTCCAACTCCCGCTTGCGCCGGCGTTCGCGACGCTCTTCCTCGGCCTTTTCCGCCTCGTCTTTCCGCTCTTCGTGTTTGCGTACTTGGTTGTCGATGTTCCAAACCAAGCCGATGCCGATGGCCGCCAGGATCAGGGGCTCCGTGTAGCCGTAGCCGTGCTGCTTCTCCAGCTCCTTGCGACGGGACCTGTGCTCGGGGTCTGCGCGAGAGGGAAGCAGATTCCGCGGGTCGACTGGGAGTTTCGGCATGGCGTTATGTGTGTGTTTGCGGTTTGATTGGATTTGTGATTTGTCGTGTTACACACGAGATCTTAGTCGTTTGTCGCGCGCAGTGGGTGTAAGTCCAACGTAGCAAGCAGGTTTGTCAAAAGCTAGGAAGCATGCCACAGATCTAGTTATGTGCGACTATTTGGTCTAGATGGTGTTGTACTCTTAATCGCTCTCGAGTGATTCGTTATATTGGTCTAAGGTGGTGTTTCGCTTCGTGGCAGATGCAGGTGGCAACTATCAATGCATTGGATGTCTTCAAGATTGCAATGCTGGTTGGGTAGCAATTGGTCGTACTTATGGAGGGGGACTGGAAATCTATGGCAGCCAAGATGGTGTGTGGAGGAGGGTTGCTTAAGTATAGGAGTTGTCTTGTGCCATCAATGTTATATGACCAGCCCCCCAACGCTTTTGTGTTGGAAGCCCGAAGTCTCAAATCGGGGAAATCATACGGCTGACCAGGTCCGATTGGTTCAGTCCGCCGAAAACGAAACGCTGGATTTCATCATCGTGCAAATTTAGTAGCACTGTCATTTGACGACGTGGCTTGCGGGGAGGGTCAATGCAGGACATCGCATGCGCGACGCAGCGAGGGATGCGAGATCGAGAGATGACAGCTTCGGAGCTGTGATGTCATAGTCTGAGACACCGCTAGTCGATTATTCCTCTAGGATCCGGGATTTTTTGCATGGGGCGTACAGTGGTATGGGTGTGGGCAGGGGTCCGGGACTCAGCGGCAGGTGCATCTCTGATTGGTTGTTTTCAGCCTTGTAAGGGGATTCCCTTCCAACTAGTCCCTCTTTCCCCCCATGTTACGCCGTTGGTTGATGGTTCATGGCGTCGCTGGCGTCTCTCGGCAGCACCCGTCTAAGGAGGACTCCATCTCGAAAAGCTTGGTGCTGTTGGTATGGGACTATTGTTATCAACAAAGTGAGCTAACACACGAACTCATGGGATTTTGATGGTAGCAATGGCGCGGGCATTGCGATGGACGGTTAGGGCCACTGGGACTTCTCGTCTCAGAGCAGTTAGCGGGCAGTGTCTCGGTAAGGAATGCCCGTGTGACATATATTTTGGGGACATCTTGATTCGCAATCACATAATACAGAAGATCTGGTTTAGATGAGAAACACTTGCCAACTTCCCGCGTAGGCCATGCTTACGAGGTATACGACTTACACCAGCTATTCCGCTGTAAGCAATTTGGAGCAATCGAGGATTTGATTGGAAACACCCAGCAGCTATGCATGAGCCAGAGTGTCGCTTCCACGATCGCTCAGCTCTTGACAATTGCAGCCCCATTGCATCATCTACTACCTGGCTATGAGACATGAAGTTACGAAACTTGTAGGCTATTGAAAATTGCATCACACATCACCCAGCCCAGCATCATCACAAGAAAGGCATTGATACCGACCTTATTTCGCCCCAACTTGTACGACATATAATCATGATGGCATCCTTCACCTTATCTTTGCCAAGCATGGCCTTGCGCCGGCCAAACGTGCCGGAAGAAGGTCAGGAAGAAGACCAGGGAGAAGCTCTGAAGCCCAACAGAACAGCGCGACGTCGCGGGAACCTTTCGTCAGCTTTCTCAGGTCTCTAGGAGAACAAAGAGAACCGCCCGCCAAGCGCCAGCGTTTCTGCCGCTCCACGTTTGTCCCTGCGGAACGTATTGACAACCCGGAATGAGAATGTACAGAATGCTAGGAAACTACAACAAAAACTTCCGGTGACTATCTCTAAGCCTAAACGAGGTGCAGGAAAACAACACAACCCAGAGACTTGTGGAAACACGCCCTCGAAGGTTGCCTCTGAGCATTCCCCGGCTCGCAGTGTTTCGTCAAAATATCCATCAGAGGGAAGATTTTCGACCTCTACTGACCATTCCCAATCGGACCATTCGGCCACTCATGGGCACCTGACTCTGGCCTCATTATCGAGCATTGAACAATTCGTCGAAACTCGCTTCAATCCCTCATGGGGTCGCTCAAATTGCAACAATGGTGTTACGGGACAGGGCTCCAATCTTATGGAGGGTCCTGCATTCGTAACGAAACCTCAGGAGCACAGCGACGACTCGCTCGCTATCACGCCAGCACCGAACTCAATTACTAGTATCTCGGACGACGACGAAGGGCCACCACCTATGCCGCCTTGTCCTTGGACTTTCCCGATTCCAGAACTACCGATCAGTACTGCACCAAAAACTCCGCCTGGGTATGAATCAGAGGGCCGTGGCTCGAAAGATAAACATGTACTAAGTCGGCATCTTCTTGGGATTAAGAAGTGGACGAAGGTTTTCTGGAAGTCAAGGGCGAGTTTCCTTGAGAAACTTAACTTAGGCAAAGGCAAGAAAATATCGGATCCGACGAAGGAGGAATCGGGAAACAACAAAAGGGCTGTATAAATGTTGTTACCCTACATTTAGGTGGGCATTAGACATTGGGAACGCGGTAGGATAATAGACAACGAGGTACTATTATACTGTAATCAATGCCAACCAATATATCTCATGTATGTTAATTTTACAGCCAACTGGTTGATGTTGATACTTTACGTCTTCTCACACGGAACGATTAGGTACTTTGACTTGTTTGTCGAGGACATCAGCACATCACATCATGCATACATAACCTTACGAGCCTTGCTCGCTTATAACGTACAGTATGCATGTTGTATGTGACCAAATCTTCGGGACTTTAGGCGTGGTTACCTACTGTGGAGATACCCCCATTCCGTACTTTGAGAAGCAATGTACGGATAATGACAGCACAATACAGTACTGGATACCGGCCGACAGTAATGGTGCCTGGAAGTGATAAAGGAGCGTTCAGAGGGAATATATGAGGCTGCACCCACATGCCGCTCGCTATGTGACAATAAGCCTGTTGATTGCCACTATGCAACATACCTACCTAACCTTTCTTTGCCTTTGCTAAGTACGAATTCAATCTGGGCTATTTGGTGGACTCCTTGTCTAGTGGGGTCCGGAATTTGGCCAAAACGGGCCTTGCCCAATATTACGAGGGCAGGTAGATGCGAATCTGAGGGACAACATAGCCATGATCAGGCGAAACTCGGTTCTGACACCCAACATTGACCATTTCTCAGCTATATTCTTTGAAATTTACGTCAAAAATCCGGGGACGACACTCGGCCGCCCGGGTCGTAGAGGAGAATTAGACAGGCGTTTCTAAACCTCGCAACATACATCTTACCCGTTCATGAGTACCGACGACGCGACCTACCATTCATTCATTCGCTAGTATAGGTACTGTTGCATCGGGATGACTGCGCATGTGCAACACGTGCTGTAAACCTATCCCGTGCCCTCCGCTGCCTATTGATGGACTGTGTTGGCTAAGACGGGATGCGTTTTCATGAATTAAGACGGGCCCCTTCTTATGACCGTCGGAAACCATACTCCAGTCCCAACGTCTGTTACTCAGCAGATGGATCCCGAATATCCTCTAGGACGGGCCCGGCCCGGCCCTCCTCCTCCACCCGCCCCCTCCAGTAACAACTCCTCTTTGGGGTATGATGCGTCGTCCGCCAACAATAAGCCCTGCAACGGGTGCCGAAGGCGAAAAGTATGTAAATAGTCCATTGCCAATAACATCTAACCGGCATCCAATCGTTAAGACGGTCGGAAATCTAACAGCTCGCAGGTGCGTTGCGACAAGGGAAGGCCTTCGTGCCTGAACTGCAGCCGCCATGGCGAAACATGTGTCTATGAGGGGCCGCCCGAAAGTGGCGTCTTCACTGCCGAGACCCAGCAGAGGATGCAGGATCGCTTGGAGCGACTGGAGCGCTTGGTCCAGGGGATGAACTTCACCGGTGGCCCTTCTACTGGGAGGGACTCCCGCCTGTCCTCCACTGAAGCGGTAATCCAAGACTGGAGCCCAGAGAGCAACTCGACTGTCGAGTCGGAGGACCAAGGCGTGCAGCTGACTGAGCCGAACAACTGCTACTACATGCACCCCAACTTTTGGCTGAATCTGGAGGAGTTCGTGGACGAACCGCGTGACTTGCTGAGATGGCCGTACGACGATAAAATGAACAACAACTGGCCGTTTTCAGCACAGAGTATACCGCCGATATTGACTGAGAGCTTGACAGCACTGCATCTATCCGTGGATAAGCAAGACGCTCTTCATGAATGGTTCTACAAAGCCGTTGATCCATGGATACGAGCCACCCATTACCGGGCCTACATGAACGAGGTTTCAAATTTTCGGATAGGAAAGAGCACCATGCCAAGAGAGATAGAAGCACTCATGTTCTCCGTCCACGCGGTCACAGTTGCCGCAATGTCGGACGAACAGGCTCAGCAGCTCTTCGGTAGACCTAGGGAGCATCTCCTTTCCCATTTTCAGTTCGCGACGGAGCTTGCTATGAATCGCGCCAACTTCTTGCGAACGAGAAACATGTTCATGTTCATGGCTCTCCTGCACTATATCGTATGTCTCTTGTTGATCCCACCATTGGTCAAGATGCTTTGTCATAGCATGCCCGTTTTTGCTAGCGGCATAGTCTCATCTAACCTGCATCTGTAGACGTTCCTCTTCCATACCGGACAGCCAGAGAAGGCAACCTCATTTTTGGGCACCGCAACAAGAATTGGCATGCGGCTGGGCCTCCACAAAGACCCCTCTTCGCATTTGTTCACTCCCTGGGTCGCCGAGATGAGGCGCAGGCTATGGACATATTTCCTAGTTATGGACCAGCCGATATATAACTCTGAAGGTGCCGAGTCCCTCTTCGATACCCTACCATGGGTTCCAAGACCAGTGAACGCCAACGACAACCAGTGGCCGCCCCATAGGTTTATGAAGCCTGAACAAGTACCGGCGGATGCGGATGGATTTACTGACATGGCATTCGCCAATATCCGCCGGGAACTCTACTACATGAGTCGAGAAGTTGGCAGGCTATTTCGCATGACGGAGCCGGAGCGGCTCCTCTCCATCATCACTGACTGCGATAACGCCATACGGAAGAAATACATTGACCATATGAATGTGCAAAATCCCATGCAGGCTGTCATCATCGGCTATTACAGCTTTTATCACCGGTGTCTGCGGATAAATGTAGAAGTCACAGCAGTGAAAAGCAGGGCTCAATCAGAAATGCCAGACGACCTACATACACGGTAAGGCATATAGTCCCGAGGGGTGAGAATAATCCATTGACATAGAGTCCTCACAACAGCATCCTGGCCACCCAGCTCGACCTTTTCGAAGACCTTGCACGTACCGAGGCCATTGCTCAACATCACAACTGGCAATGGATCTTCAAGTGGCCGCCGCCATTTCATGGTAAGCATAAACACCATACAGACCTCTGCTGAGAGTCTACACGATGTCGTTCATGTTCTTTCCATGCTTTTACTTACAGTGACAAATATAGGGATCGCACGACTTCTCCACAGTCTAGCAGAAGTACCCAAAACAACCGAAGCTGAACGTGCCTGGAAGCAAGTCGACCTCATCTTTCGGCGGCACCTTGGTAGTGACATGGCAATGCAAGACGTGCCATCATGGCGCCTGATCGAGCGACTTTGCGATATTGCAATGTTCGCCCATTCCGGACGGGCTCACCAGGGCGCAGCATATACGCTGCGTGGTGAATCGAGACATGGTACTACAGACGGCGGCGAAACAACGACGAGTACGGGGCTCAGTCTTGTCAACCAATTGGCGTATCCTGGGTTCGGAACCGTTTCCTGGAACAGCCCGACACCGGGACCGAGTACAGCGCACAGCGGGACGTCCAATAGTGGCGGCATGATGCAATATACATCAGCGGAAGGCAGCACTTTCCAGCCTTGATGTCAAAGAAAAAGGGGACAGGAGGAAAGGACCGCCCATTTATCAATCCATTTCAAGATTTGGTGGAACTTACGTCTTCACAGGCGGTGTTGTGTATATTTATATTCGCATGTAATATGTGTGGATGAGCGAAAGGAGTTGAGTAAAACCAGCCTTGTCGGACTCTGGTTGTAATATACATGGCTAGCACTTCCCACCTGTCGTGTGAATTGACGAGCCACATGGGGAATGACTGCCACCTCCAACGCAATATATCATCTGGATATGTCGCTCTTGTAAGGGCCATACCCTCCCCATGCCTACTGAATTTGTTCTGGGTTGTCCATGATACTTTAGGATGTAACCCTTCTTGACGAGTTCATCCCATCCTGGTGTTCCTGGAGATTGGTAACTCATTCCCCTCGCTTCATTGGGCCAGACCAGGATGCATAATTTGCGCGCTGTAATCTCCGGGGACTCGGGGCGACCTACATGAGTGAGCACGTGGGCTTGGCTGTCAAAGAATACTCAAAGCCAACATTCGGTTCACCGAAGCCTGATTTGTCCAATATACACCACAATTCGTCGAGTACAAAGGTGAAAGATTTTACCGGTGTCCGTCGGCTCGGTCGGCTTGGCTGCCCAGAAGAATGCATACTACTAGGCGTACAGACGTGTGTCGCAGTGTCCAGGAACTTGACCAAGAGAAAAAGTGTCAAAAGGAGCTTCCTAAGGAAGAGTAGTTGGGGCCCACCCACGGCATATTCCCCCGCCGCTACTGCTACCGGGGAGCACCTTAGCGCTATCTGCCCATTGACCTCTCACAACACAGGGATAAAGCAGGTGGGCGATTGATGATGCTCTATGCGTACCAACCCGTTTCGCTCGTTCGCTCTCTCAGCTCTCAGCTGAGCTTGAGTCTGGGAAAAGAAAAGGGTTCCCAGATAGGATACGGCTCAGACTACCTATATGTTGACATCACAGGTCGATTGTTCTATGTAGCTCTGTTCAGCTCCTCCTGCATCTAGAAGAAGTATAGTTCCACCCTTGCTGCCAGCGGCGCAGCCCTAGTACAAGGATATGTCTGTCGATACATGCATGTACCTACATAGACAGCAATATAGTATAAAAGATCGCCCACCAAGTCCCGCCTTTGATATGTAGAACGCTCTCTCACCTTCTCTCGCAACCCCAGTCCCGTCTGCTTTCGCTCTCACCAGCGACTACTTTGTTTGCACCTGTAGAAGCCAGTTGAACCAGCCAAGCAACCATGGCCAACACTCGCCGCCATATCGCCGCCGCCTTTGCGCCGCTGCTGTTCGCGCAGCAGGCGGTCGCCGGCCTCTACCCGGGCATGAGCAACCTGAACCACACGTGCTCGCTCGTCGACCCCGTGCTGTCGTGCTCCGCGGGAGCGTCAGACCCGAGCGCCGTCGACACGTGCTGCACCGAGACGTTTGGCGGTCTGGTGCTGGCGACGCAGTTCTGGAACACCTACACGGGCTTTGAGTCGCAGGGACAGGTGCTGCCCAAGAACGCCTGGACACTTCACGGTAATTATTCTCCATTACCTTGCGCTTCTCGGAGCTATATCGTTTAGCACCAGGCAGTAGTATGCTGACAATTTACACATTGAAGGTCTCTGGCCCGATTTCTGCAACGGGTCCTACACCCAGTACTGCGACCTGACGCGGCAATACGACCCCCTGCCCGCGCCCAACACCACCACCGGCAAGCCCGACGGGACGCCGGTGCCCGCCTGGAAGGGCCCGGACATCGGGACCTTCCTGGCGCCGCTGGGCAAGCTGGACCTGCTGGCCTGGATGACCAAGCACTGGGTGGCGCAGCCGGGCTGGCTCAACGGCGACTTCTGGGGCCACGAGTTCAGCAAGCACGCGACGTGCTACAGCACCTTTGACGTCGAGTGCTACGGCCCCAAGTACCAGGAGCACGAGGAGGTCGCCGACTTCTTCGAGACGGCCGCCGCCTTCCACCGGAAGCTGCCGACCTGGTCCTGGCTCGAGGCCAACGGCATCCGGCCCTCCAACGCCACCACCTTCTCACTCACCGACTTCACGGGGCCCCTCACCCAGGGGTTCGGCGCGATCCCTTACATCGGCTGCTCGGGTCCCAAGTACAATGCCACCGAGGCCGGCAAGGGCAGCACGGACGCTGGCTACACCGTCATCAACGAGGTGTGGTACTATTACCACGTCTACGGCCGCATTCAGCGCCAGCAGGGCCTCGCCGTCGACGCGAACATTACCGGTGGGCGAGTGACCAACTGCGCAAAGGCTCCCGGAGCTCTGCATTACTACGAGCGGACTGCTGGCTCCGAGGCTTGTGAATAATTCATTCGTTTCACATGAGGGCGGCGGCGGAGCTACCGTACTGGCCCCAACCAAGACGTAGAGATAGACACATAATGATAATGTTCAATGCCAATGCCATCATATCACAACGCATAGCCATACTGGTACATAGGTAACTACGTGCGCAATCGCATTGCGCTCTCCCTAGAAAATGCCCCCAGAGCAGTCCGAAGTAGACTACTCTCTAACTCCGTAAACGCCGTGCCGTGCATCTTACTTCCCCCCTTTTGTGCTTTTTACTCGTCGTCGCCCAGCTCCTCCACCTGAGGTGCAGCATACGCCCGCTGCTGGGGCGCAGTTTGGATCTGGGTATCGGTGCCGGTCGTCGTGGCGGTAGCGGGAGCGACATTCCCGGTGGAGCCAGCGAACCCAGCGGCCGATTCGTGGCTCATGCCCTTGGATGACTTCGACTTCTTCTTCTTCTGCTTGACAGTCTATATGGATGGTTAGCGCATTGGTTACAATGAACCTTGGGTAGGTATCCGGGTGTGTAAGCTTACCTCGTGCCATCCCCAGACGGGTCGGAAACTGTCCATGAACGAAACATCCTCCCAAAGGTTGGGGAACAGCCAGAGACCGGGAGAGTTGGTGAAGTAGGTGATGCAGAAGAGAATAACGCGGAAGATGGCCATGGCGAAGAACAATCCCAGCAGACACAGGAATCCCCAACTAAGATAGTAGACACCCTGTCGCAGAACGAGGGGCCACAGGGGGTACAGCACCAGGGTGAAGATGACGACGAGGGCCAGGCCGGCGTAGACCTTGCGCATAAGCTGGCTACCTTCGTAGAACCAGATGTAGTACATATCGTCATGGGCCTCCTGCTGCTGCTCGATCTTGACTGTCCAGAGACCCTTGACTCGCTTGCCCTTCTTGGGCGCATGATCGTGACCCTCATGGGGGTCGATCTTGCTCACTCGCAGCGCCAACATCGACATGGGCAGAAGCTTGAAGGCATTCTCGAGGCTGGCACGGTCCGTGATTTCGGGCAGCGCGGGGTTCTTCTTGCGCGCCTTCTCATAGGCGGGGGACTGCAGGGCTCGGAGGGCACGTTTTACTGTTGAGTGTATTAGTATGATAGGTCTCAAAATGATTCTGTGACTGGACACTCGAGATCAACTCACCTTTGAACATGTCCTTGCGCTGGCCATTGAAGATGCAGGTTCTGGGCTTCAGAGTCTGGCCTCGCAGGAAATTGGCCATGGCGATGGCGACGGGGTTCGGAGGACCGGGCTGAATAGGCTGCGGTTGTCCTTGCTGCGGGCCGCCTTGTTGCTGCTGCTGGGCCTGCATTTGTTGCTGTCGCTGCATGGCCTCCATCTGGGCCTGTCGCTGCTTCTTGATCTCCTCGAGGAACTCGGGGATGGTCATGCCAGCCGCCTCGGCGTCGGCAGCGAGCTTTTGCTTCATCATCTCGATCTGTTCGGGCGTGGGCTGGACGCCGGGCGGGAATTGGAAGGTGATGGTTCCTGGCTGGCCGGGTTGGGGGCCTTGCTGTTGCTGGCCTTGCTGCTCGACTTGCTGCTCGCCTTCCTCCCCAGACGGAGGTTGCGGCTGCTCATGCTGCTGCTGCTGCTGCTGCTGCTCTTCGTCCGCCATCTTGAAGCTGTAGCTAGAATGCAATAGAGAGTAATAATCTGCAATTGAATTGGCCGGTCTGGGTTGATGCGCAGGGTATGCGACTAATTAATGGATGGCGCTTCCAAATTGTAGGTAGAACGGGACGGATGAGGTTGAAGACACACAGTCAGTCAGTACCTGATATCTGGCAACTAAAGGCGCGGTACAATAATTTTACTGGGTCCGTAGGCTTAAGGACACGAAACGTGTTCAGACCACTTTCAGCCTCATGCTTCCTTCAATCACAGTTGATCAGCACCTGTCTACGTCAGATTACTTATACATAAATCAATCGTCCTTTTGGGCCTTTAGCCGGCACTCTCCGTTTCCCTCGATTCGAATAAGAAGAGTAAGCTACATAGTGTGTATCTGTCCAAAAGTAAGCGAAGCTACAGTATGGAAGGAGCGTTGTTTGTCTTTTGCCATCTCGCCCACAAATTGTGCGTAAGGTCACCTAGGTGAACTAGTACCGCACCTAGGGGGTCGTACATTGATGAATAAACTGGTCAACCCTCTTGCCCTCCAACTCTTCGGTATCTACCGAACAATTTGGATAATGAAATAATCAGGGAAATAGCATAATCATTTCCTTGATTATTATGTTATTCAAACCTCCGTTTATGCCAATCTCCCGGTATAAAATAACTGGTACGGCGACAGAGATAGACTTCCTTACCAAGTGTATTCATACAACTTGAAGCGTGCCTGGCCTATTGGTTTAGGTAATCCGCCAAATTCGAATAATCAGTAGGGCCTAGCGCGTCAAGGGTACACAGTATGCGAGGAGTCTAAATTCTGTATCAAATGTGATAAATTCGAGGATACAGCAGACAAAAAACACCGGCGCACAGTATGGGTTGTTGACTGCCACGGGAAGATGCGCAGTGGTATTTCAAGTCAAGGTAGACGCCGTACAGAAATAGAGCGGTAAAAGAGGCCTCTATCTATACATGTACTCATGCGATGTTCGAGCCGATATTCAATTTGAACAACTTTTAGAAATGCCGACTATGGGGATCGAATTAGTGAAAGGAGCCACATTAGCTATTATTAGAAGCCGCAGTGTTTCTTACTCACTTACTCTGAGTTGTCTTCGTTTCAGCCCAGAATGAAATAGTACATGCTATTGGCTCAGTTCCCTTCCAGGCTTCTAGCCGCTGTGCTTCACATCGATACAATCTTATTATTATTATCGTCACTTTCTCCTTCATTTCTGTTCTTTGTTTCAATCTCCAGATTGTTTCAAACGAGGTCGTGTCGCTTCCAAAAATATGTGTGGATGGCTCCCATCGTCACACGCTTGGCCCCTCTTCTCGTTTGCCTACCTTGCCTTGCATTTCTCTACCTTGCATCCGCTCCAAAAAGGGTCGCCGCTTTGCCTGGTCTACCGGCACATCCTAGTCTTGGACTCATCGCCGTCGCCGAAGCTATTGTGATGATGCCTTCTCCGCGCGCGAATAGCAAATGGCAGATCTAAGACACATGATGCCACTATGGCCTTTCCTCCCAACCTCTCTCAGCACACGGGCGTAGCCCTTGGACCGCATAAGCCCCAAGGCCCGCTGTGTTTACGAGAGTTACTAGTCCTGACACTGATGAATCCCATGACCGATTACAAAAGCGCTGCTGCTTACGGGATGCCGCAGGCCCTTTTTTCCTGTTTCGTTTCAACGAGGACGCCTTTCTAGACCATGAGTGACCATGGACGGACGGGTCTTTGACTGACAGTGTTTCCTTATTGCCTTGATTTCTGTGGGAACGTACGCATTAGCTGGAGGAAAGCTGCATCAGCGCGCAGCAAAGTTGCTGCTGGAATGCATGTTTTGACTGGCTTTCCTTGGCCTTGGTGCACACTTGGTGGTCCCCAAAAACTACTCCGCCCCAGCTCAGTCTGTCAGGAAGAGGATCATCTGCACGCGCTATCCGATCCCGCGGCGGACGGAGCAGCCCATGGCATTCATGGGGGGATGGCAGGGGAAAAATAAAACCCTTTTCTTCCTTGGTTTGGAAACGATTCGACGGGCGGCCACTCCTAAAGGCCAATCTGCATGGTACACGAGACACACCTGTCGGGACTATGTGGCGAGGTAGTAGCAATGGGTGGGCGGGCGAGTGCTGGAGACGAAAGAATTCAAGACATTCGACTCGCTGGTGGTTGCCCTCGCTCATTACAACACCGGGTGGGTCGGCGAATGGGAGGCTCCCGACACCCCAACCTCTAACCGCCATGGTTGGTCCGTCGTTGAAGAAGACCAAGCCGCACAGCCTATCAAATCCTGAATCCAAGCATCAAAGTCATCAAGACTTTTTTGGCATCCTAAATGGCAATGTCGGGCCCCAAGAGAAGGAGCCTGCGCCCGCTCAGCTGCGCAAGCCTAAAAAAAAAGAGGTAGGGTCAGAAGGTAGTTCTTGTTCTCGCTCTTTTCTGCATAAAGCCGTTCGCGGATCCGGTCCAGCATGCCTGGCGTGACTGGCACGCCGTCTTTGTTTCTCGGCATCTATTTCAACACCAACAGATCCGCTGGTCGTTCTACTTGGTATCCATTAAATAAGTCCTCGGGTAGATTTCTTGTCACGCGCCATGAAGTCGTGAAATATGAAGTCATTCAACACGGTGTTTACCGAGGTCTACGACTATATATCCCATTCTTTTTTGTGCTGTTCGATTGCCCCGGAGGATGATGAGAAGCCTTATCCTAATACTAGTAGGTCCATCCATCTGCAACCCAACCAACCTAACCTTGTGCCCGCAACTAAGCATGCCCAACCCAACAGCAACTGAGAAACCTACATTCGTTACTCAC
Source organism: Apiospora arundinis (assembly GCA_039105305.1). Taxonomy (NCBI): domain Eukaryota; kingdom Fungi; phylum Ascomycota; class Sordariomycetes; order Amphisphaeriales; family Apiosporaceae; genus Apiospora; species Apiospora arundinis. Next base: position 4,723,612 of record JAPCWZ010000004.1, read on the forward strand.
CAACAACCCTCGTTGATGCCGCCACCTCCCTCCTATAAACAGATGGACTGCATAGGCGATTTTTATACGGAGCGGGCTCCCGGCAGGAGGAAATGGCCGAGACGACTTAGAAGACTTCGACCTCGATGGTCCTCGAGCCCGCGCCGGCCGCAGATCTCGGCTCCAACCAACTTCCGCCACTTGCAATCCGAATCATTCAGCATTCCAGATTATGGCTATTCGCAATCAACTAGACAGCAGCCCCGGCCGTCTTCATTCCGCCCACTTCACATCAATTTCGATATACTGTCCCCCATACTACCGCATTTGGAATCCCCCCAGAAGCCCCACACGCCCCCTGATCGCATCATCGGGACTCATTACGCCAGCCCAGACAGCAGCCCAGACTGGACGCTGTCTCCAAACTCATTCCAAATCCCCAGGAAACCGACCCCCACAGGATCTGTCTTCGACTCGCCAAGCTCTAGCGTGGTGAAACATCCAGCGCCAGCTCGTCTGAGAACAGTATCCCCATCGGCATCGGGCGGCAACCCCTCCATAGACGATCTCATTGAGAGGATCGCCAATGCCATGCTTGAACGAGACCAGATCCAAGATCGCATTGAGGATGCCGTGGAATTGGCGAGTGTTTATACCGCCGTCAGTAGGTCGCCGAGCACTGCTTCCAAACGCCCTGGCTCTCTGCGTTCTATGCGCTCTCGCAGAGTCGTGGATATGGAGCCCATGCCAGATATTCCTGCGATGCCGCCGAACGCGCCGTCGTTTAGTGAGCGATTAAGCTACGACCGCCCGCGGACAGCACCTCCCAAGACTTCATCATCAAGCCCCCAATTTATATTGCCGGTGGCTGGCACCGATTTCAACTTCAAGCCAGAGTCTCCGCGTCGGCGACCAGTAGAGGAGCAACAAATGCGGCCACCACTGCCACTTCAGTACCGTCCTCCTCTGCGAAAGAAGAAATCGTTTTCGCGAGTGACTGATTGGATCGGAAGGCAAGAACGCCCCAACCGAGCCGGCAGCGAGCCGATCACGAATTCGCCTTTGCCTGTTCAACCGAACAAAGGGCATTACGAAGTGGTCGCAGCGAACGACTGGTCTCGCGGTAGTTCGTATGCGACGTTCAGCGACTGGAGCTCTGATAGAGACGAATATGATGATGATTCGCAGAGATTATCGACGTCGCTGGCTAGTCCATATAGCAGCGTCACTGCCGGAAGGACCGTTGAGCAGTCCCGGCCGATACCCATCGATATGATTCCATTCCAGACGAACATTGTTGGTGTGGCGTTTTGATCAAAAGTGGTGTGGAAGCGACGGAGTCTGCTTTTTTTCCCCTGTACCAGTATTTGCATCATGATACCATGGGTTCTCGAGCGGTGCTATTTGGTGATATTTTAGACTTGGATTTGGAGGGGGATCTTAATTGCAGGCAGGTGTCGTCAATGACGAGCAAACCTGCCTTGACCGGCTATAGATAGATGTTGGGAGCTCATCCATTACATTACGGCTGCGCGGTAAAAGCGCTGGCATTTTTGTATGTAGTCGTAATTGAGCAGACGAGCGCCTTTTGCGCGCTCCAATCTTAATGAAAATTATGCATTCAATCCTCCAAAGAAGACGGTTAGGAGCTTGCCCAGTGATATCACCATCATCGTTGACGTGACTGGACTTTGCGTCTGATGTTGTTCGGATTTCGTTCCGTCCAGGCCCTCGACTAAGGCTCAGACTGCCTCAGCACGACCACTGTGGTATTGCCCCACTGAGCGGCAGTAACCCCAAATCCCCAAATACAGGTCCACTCGGTGAGGCCTCTTTGAACAAATCCATCTTTGTTATAAGTATCTTTCTCCGTCCGTCTATGCCAACCCCGCGGCATTTTATAAATTAGGGAATCATTTCCCCCTTTGCAAGCCTGGTCAAGCTTTTCCCGATTGGGGTACTGAAATTCGGGTCGGATCGGACTTGATATCTGATTTACATGGGCGAATGAGGCTTGCAGGTCTGGCCCACGTTGTCTGGAACACCGATCGCTTGAAGCGGACCTCAGTACTGCCGAATACTACGCTCTCATAGTACCCGCCACCTCCTGTTACTATATTTCGACTATTCCCATCATGGGCATCAAAGATGACATGGAAACCATGTTTCGTAGGCAATGGGAAGGGCTGTCAGGCTCACATAAGTACAGCCCGCTGCCCGTGTCAACGCGAGACCGCTCTGAACAACCACCCCCGACACATAACAACACTTGGACGGCTCAGGGGCGCAGACACGCGCTTATGAAACTTGCCATGGTCGGTGTTCTTGTCTTGGTAGCCCTCTTCGCGGTTGCCAGTATTGCGTCAGTTTATACCCTACTTAAAATTCGACTAATTCCGTGGCCGAAGCATTGAATTACTAACTCATCGGATAGACAATCTACTCCGTCAGGATCCTGTGACACTGCCCTGAACGGGTTCACGTGTCTGCCTGAATTATCCCACTCTTGGGGTCAATACTCGCCATTTTACTCAGTCAACTCGGACATCAGCCGTGCCACGCCGAAGGGTTGCGAAGTAACTTTCGCCCAGATACTCTCGCGCCATGGAGCGAGAGATCCCACGGCAGGCAAAACTGCCATATACAACGCCTTAGTTCAGCGCATTCACGATAGAGTCACAGACTATGGGAAAGGCTACGAGTTTATCAGGGCTTATAATTACACCTTGGGTGCTGACGAACTGTCTCCTTTTGGACAACAGGAGATGGTGAACTCAGGCATCAAGTTCTACAAGCGGTATCAGCATCTGACTAAGCAGGCGGTGCCGTTCGTGAGGTCTTCAGGCCAGAGCCGGGTGATCGAGTCGGCTCAGAACTGGACCCAAGGCTTCCATCAGTCACGCCTCGATGACAAACTTGCGGAGAAGCCTGACGCGTTCCCTTACGCCATGCTCATCATCCCCGAGGACGAAGGGTTCAACAATACATTGAGCCACGCTAACTGCAAAGCCTTTGAAGATGGACCTGCCTCGACCGTTAAGGACGAAGCACAGGATGCTTGGCTTCAAATTTTTGGACCGAACATTACAGCCAAACTCAACCAGAATCTGCCGGGTGCGAATTTCTCTCTGGAAGACACGGTCTATATGATGGATCTGTGCCCATTCAATACAGTCGCAGACCTCAATGGCAGAATATCACACTTCTGCGGCTTGTTCACTCGCGACGAGTGGAACAGTTACGATTACTTCCAATCTCTGGGCAAGTGGTACGGCTACGGAAATGGCAATCCTTTGGGCGCCACCCAGGGAGTCGGCTTTGTCAACGAGCTCGTTGCTCGCTTAACAAGAAAGGCCGTGGTGGACCAAACGACTACAAACACGACACTGGATGGCTCTCCCGACACGTTTCCTTTGGACCGATCGCTGTACGCTGACTTCAGCCACGACAATGACATGCAGGGAGTTTATGCCGCGCTGGGTCTCTACAATGCCACCGAGCCCCTCTCGAACACCACAAAGGCCTCCCCAAGAGATTTAAAGGGGTTCTCGTCAAGCTGGACGGTACCCTTCGCTGCCAGAATGTACGTCGAGAAGATGACTTGTACTGATGCGCCCAACGAGGAGCTCGTGAGAATCTTGGTAAATGACAGAGTGATCCCGCTGCAAAACTGCGATGCAGACAACCTGGGACGCTGCAAGCTGGGCCGATTTGTAGACAGTCTTAGCTTTGCTAGAGCTGGTGGTAACTGGGGCCAATGTTTTGTTTAGAGCGAGCATGATAGCTAGCTTACACATGTTAGCCATTCCACGCACCTTGTTGGTGGCTGTATGGACGTTTGAATATTGCGCTTTCGAGGCCTCAACATGTATATACTTCCTATACATGCTTGTATACCGCGACACGAATCTGATACTACAAGCATATAAAACAAAATTGTTGTTATTGCAATCCACTGACGTGGCACACGATTTTACATGTGTTCTCGTTTCTGCCTGAAAGCGAGAACATAGCCACTTCTTGGCGATACAAATATACGGGCAAATGTAAGACATACATGGAGGCTGGGGTATGCAAACGAAGCCGGTTAGCAAGGCCAACCTGTCCAGTTTGTAATTTTGATTCGCTGTGTGATATAAGACACGATAACTTGATGGTGTGTTGGTGTGTGTTGGTGAAGGCTTGGATTACGTTAAGAGGTAACCTTACCTTAGGTATTGGCAGATAGAGAAGAGAACAGACCCGACGTCACTCGCTGGTCTGGTTGACACTTGCAGCACTCCGCAGTCCACTACTTTACTTTGTGTAGATGTCCCCTAAGCCCCCCTGTAGCAGTTGAAACCCACTAAAACAACCCCCGGGCCTAGGGTTTTGTTTCTGCACTCTGTTGGTCTGGAGTGTCTGTGGGGACCTTACTGATCTGCAGGTGCTCGCTCAGTGACGCAAAATGGGCTTTTTAGTGCAATGTCGGTACCTTGGGTAGGCAAGCAGGCAAGCTAAGCTCAAGGTCTGTTCTATTGTTGGCACCACCCACCAGTCGCCAAGGGAACCTCTCTCTTCCTCTCTTGAATCAATCATGGTCCTACCTCCACGCATTAGGCACGGCATGCTGATCAGCCTCGTACGTTAATCGTTGCAACTCTACTCTACAACAGACAGCATACATAACTTTTACGACACTCGCTACCTACCATTACTCCTTGGATCGCGCAGTCGCCCCGGGAGAGCGAGAAAGAAAGCAGATTCTTGCGCGCTGTTGCTGCTGCATGACATCTCCGATTGAGCAGAACACAATCGCCTACGCCGACCTTGTTGTGTCTTGTGTTGGCCGTGGGCCGTACTGGCAGAGATGAACGGCACCGGCATTTTCTTCCTTGTCCTCTTCCTGGCTCTTGTGATAGCCGCAGTAGGATGGGTCGTCTTCACACAGCTAAGAGCGCGACGACTAGGTGTAAGTAAACTTCCGCCCTTGATTACCTCTTCCCCATCATTTGAATACTCTACTTGTCGCCCTGCGAGCGCCCGCGACGCTGCCACGATCGACCCGCGCTTTCCGACACCATCCATTGTGCTCTATCGTTCTACGCGCATTTCACATCCTCGCCTGCCGTGTGAGCCCGAATGCTGACCGAAATGAACTCTCAATTGCAGCTGCCTGCTCCCACCCTATCCTCATATAACCCCTTCGCGAGATCCGAACCCTCCGCGTATGGAACACCTACACCGGCCCCCGGCGGCATCCGCGGATGGTTCAATGACAAGCTGCGCGGCCGCGGTAACAACCGCTCGGCCGGCGGCGCCTACGAGCAACCTGGGGGCCGTGGTCGCGGATTTGGGCCTCTGGACCCCGATGAGGCCTGGGACACCCGCGTGGGCCACGAGGCCGACACCTACGGACCCGGTGGCTACTACGAGGAGCAGGAACTGGGCCTCCGAAATGACCCGTACTCGGGTAGCGGTTACAATATGAATTTGGCTACCACACCAGGTGCCGCTGCGCACGACAACAACACCGGCGCCCATGCGAACGACTACCGCGGCCGCTCGCGAGACCGTGACAGCCTCGGTGTGCCTGGCCGGAGCGCTGCGAACCCGTTCGACGACGATGCAGCGGAGCCGAGCAATATGAGCATGCGCGGCGTGAGCCCGAGACCCATTGACACCGGCGTTTCAGCAACAAAAGCCGCTGCTGGTGGCAAGAATGACAGCCCGACGGAGCGGCGATCGGTTTTCAGAGAGAACGTCTAATATGGTTCTTTATCGATCAGAAAGGCATGGGGCGACGATGGCTCTCAGAGGGTTATTGAACCACGTTCGCCACTCAGGATGGTAACAGGTAACTACGGGAGTTTGGATGGCTCATACGGAGTTATATGGCGTTTTGTCCTGTACATTTCTGTAATGGTACTCATGTAACGGACGATTGTACTGATCTCATCAAAACTGGGCGATTACCAAGTCGCAATAATACATCTCAAGATAAACATGGAATCCGTCTCGCCAGTATGGTGGCGAAATACAGCCTGTACACAGGAGCTGCGACCATTTGTATAAGCCAATCCTTGATACTGCCCGCCCCGCTGCTTCATTAATGGAACTCGTGCATCATCATTATAACTTCACAGATCCTCTTCTCCACAGAGAATCCTCCTTCCCTCCATTCTCAAGACCTAGGAGACTATGGTGTAGGCAATCGAGTTGGTAACCCCGAGGCTTGCATCGGTCTCGCGCTCGTACTGTGCGGGCGTCGTAGCGCCGCCTCTGTACACCTCGCCGAACCAGTACCGGCCTCCCGTACTTCCCGAGTTGATACCTATAGGAGGGTCAGCTGATTAAGCCCTGATAAACATATTATCTGGGTGGTATAGACTTACCGGAGTACGAGATGCAGGATGTGCAGTCGCGGTAGCCCTGGCACTGGGCCAGGATGTACGCCGCCCAGCTCTCGGCCGTCGCGTACTTTGCTGGCTCGGCGTTGTACGCCGCGATGATGTTGCCCGGGTACAGGGTCGAGCCAGCCATCCAGTTGGCCGGGGCCGGCAGGTTCACGCGGGCGAAGCTGGCGGCGCGCGTGGCCAAGTCGGCGGGGGCAGCGGCGACGTCTGCTACGGGCAGGGCGGCGGCCGTGGCCGTGGCGGCTAGGAAGAGGGTGGGGAGGAGGGAGAACTGCATTATGGCTATGGATCGAAAGGACGTTTGTGTGATTACGGTATTAGGTGGTGGTGATACTCTTTGGCGCCGAGTGGTAGTTGAGATCGACGGTGCTGGAGAAAAGGGGAAGGATGGCGAAGAACAATAGAACGATCGACGCAGCAACTTATACTTCAATTTTACTATTATTACTTACCATGGCCAATATCTTCTGATCCGATCCGTCGGCTCATTTGGTCCCCCTTCCCCTCCGATCGGATGCTTTTTGCGTTATTGTCAATAAAATGCATTCACATGCCCGCTGCTACGACCCTCCTCACCTTGTCTGTCTCCCCCCGTCTGCCGTCGTGATGGGTGTGGAGCCGCGCACTCAATCCAGCAATGGAACCTCCGTGCCTGCAGGCAATTGCCGCATGCAGAAGGTGAGGAAGACAAGAACCCCAATTGCTTATCGCGAATATACTACGATCTCTTGGTTCAAGGTATATGCAAACGCCGACATGGATAGAGATTGCTTCGTATGGACGTGTGTGTATACGAGTTGAGGCGCGGTTTTTTATATTAGATCTTGTTCGTCAACGCGTTCGACGGCGATACGGGGAAGTTCGCTTTCAGATCATTGAACGACCGAACGATATGGGACTGTCCACGAGTCAGAGTTATTGTTATTGGTGGAGTCTTTATCTCCTGATCGAAAAACACTGATGACTAGATGTTCGTGACAGCTTCTATTGCCCCTTTTTGAGGGCTGTTGCAGTACTTGATGAATGCGAGGCCAGATTATATCTGCAATATTCGTCGACGATGGGGTAATGCATCTACTTGCGAATTGGTATTATTCTGCGCTGCGGCCAAAACCTCAGATCCTGACACGCATCAGTAACGATACGTATCTGGCCTTGGACGGTTATTACCGTTGTCAACATCTGGCGTTGTATGCAGTAAAGGAATGAATTGATCTTACATATCTTGAGTCCTGATTTTTTTTCTTCACTCAGCCTTATTCACGCCCAGGCCTTGTCTCCTATCATGGAGAGACGGCTTCGCTCTCATATGCCGATTCTGTAAAACGATGATAAATGCGAATCGACCTGCTCTTAAAACCACCCACACTGTTTTAGCTTGAATTGGGAGCAAACACATTGGCTCTCGATACCAAAAGAATCCTGAAATCCTGGTCAGTATAGAATGAGTTTTCGGTTCTACTGTATGGTACGTGTCATTATGTATCGGACACTAACTATATCGTTGTCTGCTACTCTCAAAAGCATGCATCTCTAAAGTAGGAAATACATACTGATGGGCTTGTCTGACGGGCCCTGGGAAGATGAAGGCAAGCTACAAATATCATCAAATCAGCCATTATGTATAAAAATCTGCAGGGATGTCAAGACAGGATAGTTGCGATGAGAAGTGCGGTATGCAGAAGTAATCGCAGGCTTTCATATAGGAACCCACATCTGGTGAATCCGTCTCGGGGCGTGACTCAACGATGTTGTATATCCAATCAATGGACATCTTACATGCATACGGAGTTTCTGAGAGTAGAGACATATTACATCCATCTGCGATGGAAAACGGCGATAGTCTGAGTTGTTCATCTCTACATCTCTAACACTGGTGTAGTTGAGCCATAGACCCTGATGGGGTTGCCCCCTCGACTGACTAAGCCTCGAGGGAGAGCTGCTGAGTTTAGTTGCATACAGCTAGCTGATCTGGCCCAGAGAACCGTCTGATAGTTTCATCCAATGTTGGGATGGCGGGGATTACCAAGAACCTCCATCCCGAGATCTCGCGGCGCCGGACTAGCCGGATACGCCGGAATGCGGGAGAACCCCGTTTTGGGGACATCAGAAGTGCTTACAAAACTTTCTTCCACCGCACACCTGACTATTTCTTAATACGCCAATCTGCCCCGGCTTGACCGTGACACGTGTTATTATTGTTTGACTCATTGTAACTCGAACGATTCAAATTTCAGCTCTTGTCTAGTTGCCGTTCTATTCTGAGGTTGATGTTCGGGACACGGGCTTTTGAGAACATCCGCCAGGGGCCGGTACCCAAGACATCATTTGACGTGGCCGCACAAGACTCCGAGTTCTATCCCAAGTCACTGGAAGGTATATGTACATGCTTCAAAAAGGAAGACTGTCTATTGGCTCCTCGAGGCCCCAAACCCCATGGTTCTTCGTGTATAGTGCCCAATCTATTGACCCAAACTCCTCGCCAAATGCATGATAATCGCAAGAACGCTCAAACTGTCGTAGGCCGTTGCATTAAACAGTCTCGATGCGCTTTAGTATGGATTCAACGTTACTATCGCTTCCGCTCCCCTCCGCGCCCCCCATCCATCGCCGCATGGACTCCAAGGCGTGGCCATATTCGATGTGGACGCTTTTCTTGGGCCACATGGGCGGGGGCTTATCCCATGCGTGTTTGGCGCCTTCTACCACACGCACGTGGATTTCCTTGTCGGCATCCCGCAGGCGGTCGGCGAAGGTGTGACCCTCGGCCAATAACATGTCGTATTCGCAAATACATAAATGCAGAGGAGGGAGATCTGCCAGGATTTCATCCGGCATAAGTCCCGGTGACAGGCGCGGGTCATCCCTGTCCTCCTTCGGCAGCTTCGGGTACAGGTATGAAGCGTCGAAAAGGTCTGTCATATTCTTGGGTAAGGTGAGATCGGGTTTGATGCATGATGTTCGCTTCTGGGGCCGGCTGATGGTATAATCCAACAGGGGGTAGAACAAGCAGAAGCCGGCAATCTTGGGCGGCTTCGCATAGGCCAGCTCGTACCCCCATCTGAGGGGTGTCTGCAAGAGCACCCAGCAAGCCAGAGACAGGCTTCCGCCGGCGGAGAAGCCCGAGATGAACACACGGTCAGGATCAATACCAAATTCTTCAGCACGGGATGTGATTTGTATGATTGCATCTGCACAATCCTCGACCGGGGTCGGGAAAGGAAACTCAGGTGCGAGACGGTAGTTGACTGAGAATACAACAGCCTCTATACCCTTCATGGCGGCTCCAGCCCAATACGCGTCATCAGTTCCTTGACCAACTACAAATCCTCCGCCGTGGAAGTTTATGATGGCGGGACGGTTCGTCTTAGCGATTGTTAAGCGGTTTTTGGCGGTTTGCTGATCTGAAGACTTTGGTTCCCATATCTCAACCTTGATCTTGTCTTTGCCCCTGAACTTGCCCAGAGTCGAGTCTAACCAAATGATTGCTGTTGGTGCTAGAGCTGAGAAGTTCATTAGACTGAAGCCTAAGTGAGCGGCCTGGCGGAGTGCATAGGCACGGGCCGATAAAAGCCAGCGAGAGCCTTGCTCTAAGGGATTGATGTAGTCATCATCTCCGTTGTCTGTTTCCGTTTCCGTATCATTCGGGCTGGGCGCTGTAGATTTATTGTTTTGCCTATTTCTGACACTTAACAAAGATGTCGAGCGCTTCAAGGCTGAGGCGGACCGCCTGAGAGAGCTGCGACTGGCGGTTCGGCGAAGACCATTGGAAAACCACGAGGTAGAGTGACTGGTTGGCACCGCAGGGCGTTGGGGGCGTTGGGCCATGACTTTTGGGTATCAAATTAAAAAAAAAAAAGAAGGATTTCGGAACGGCTGTCAATTATCTGTTTTAGAACAGAGGGACTATAGCGATCCTTTGGTAAGTCATGGATTTCAATGAATGGACTATTGTTGTATGGTACTGGTGCTGAATAGCGACCAAAAGGAGTGTGGAAATCCGGTTACCGGCAGAAGGGGACCGTATGTTGGGTATGATGTCAGCAGCAAGAGAAACAGGAACGAACGGGGTACAGTACGACGCTAGCGAGGGGGAATGGGTTTAGGAGCTGGAGATGTATCGGGAGAGGACCGGGGGGGCGATCGGGTTTATTAGCAAGCCATCGCTAGAGTCTTCTCTGATCTTCTCGTAGGCAAAGCGGCTGGTTCAGGCACAAGATCAATCTAATCTGGCAAGGAAGCGTGCCAGCCACAGCGTGAGTCTGGTGTGGTGTCAGGCGTGCGGTAGGCGGGCAGGATCTGAATCAAGTAGACGTACATGTAGTGTTGGTGGTGGTGCTGGCCTGGCTGGACACCTGAGTTTGACAGTACCTTGAGTACCTAACAGCTAGCTGGGGGGCCACTGACGTCAGGTCACAAAATCACTCGTTTGGGCGATTCAAGTAGGTGGCAGGTTCCTGGCCCAATCACCCCACCATCCACCACCTACTGATCGGTATTGCTGACCCATGTATTCACTCTACCATACTCCGGAGCAAAATTGAGGTGCACAGCTGGGGGACGAATCAGAAACTAATCCCTTGACTCTTGGCAGGCCTGCATGCGTGCGACGGCAAGGGTCATGGCAATGCGGAAATTCAAGCATTTGAGGCGCCTGGGCGCCCTGTCCTCTCCCTGTCCTCCTCGACCTCTGCCCTGTAACCTTGTCTGCCCTGCGCGTGGGACCGGGTTGCCGGCCGTCACTCTTGGTCAGGGATCTTGCCTAAAATTTTCCCTTTTCTTTGTTTCTGATGCCAGCAAATCCGAGCCAGCCCGTCCAGCCAGCGTCTGGCTCTGCTGCCAGCGGAGCCAGCATGGGTGATGGAGCGAAATGTCCGGTGGATGCTCGATTTTATTACTGAATCAATAAGCCCATACGCCCCTACTGGAGTTGTACATGCCAAATGCGGGTCTTGTCACAGTTATCTGATGTCTTAATGTATAAGCTAGGCCAGCCAGATGACGATGACGTACAGAATCTCGATGTAAATGTAATCCGCTCCTTCAGCTTCCATGCACAAACAAATCCAGCCAGCCAGCAAATCCAGTCGAGAACTTTGACTTGACTGACCTGCAGGCTTGTTGGGATTGGGACGATTTCTAAACCCGCTCAAAAAGTGTGCCCTTCCTCTCCCTCCTACTAGCATCCATCCTACTTAGTACCTACCTACCCTACCCCCCTCTCGCCTCCTCGCTTCCTTCAGCTGCCTCGGTCTCGGTCTTGACGGACACTACTACTGCACTACCCTGACTCATTTTATTATTATTGTAAACATCGCCTCCTCTCTCCCTAAAACCAGCAGTTGCCCGTTCTTTTCAGACATCTTGTTTTTGTCATTCAAGTCAATACTAAGCCATCTTCTGTGCTGGTGACCTCTTATTCTTGCACGGGACTCTTCTTAGAGGACTCACCTGGTACACCCTACCTAACCCGCCGTCATGCATACACTATCGTCGGTTCCGAACCCTTTGGCTCGGATCACACAATCAGTCACAACTCGCCTACGTTCTAACAGTAGCCCCAAGAGCCCCAAGAGCCTCCATAGCTCCCAGAGCTCCCAGTCTTCCAACATTATCAAGGAAGATGCCTCTTCTGAAGGGAAAGGCTCACGGCGCAGCGAGGACAGGCGCAACAGCAAGCTGTCCAAAGACGAGCGCATCCACCACGAACGTGAAAGCATAGACTCGCGCCGGAAGAAGGAGTTTGCTCAAGCTTTGGTCGAGGATGAGCCCGAGGTGCGTGCCCGCTATGGCCAGATGGGCGAGCTTGCCGAGTTCTCCACGATAGAGGAGATCTCGGAGCTGCCCGTTGGTACCGAAGTCGCCTTCCGAGCGAGAATCTTCACCCAGCGCCGCGTATCGGCCCATCTCGACTTCGTACTATTCCGTGACCAGACGCACTCGATCCAAGGTGTTTTGACAGACGTTGAGGGAAGTCGGCACATGGTTCGATGGGTCCAAAGACTGCACCCGGAATCTCTGGTTCACGTAAAGGGAACGCTGAAGGCACCCCACGGCGCCGTGCGCTCTGCTACACACTCCAACGTTGAAGTCGATATTCATTCGATCCATCTCGTGAACCCCGCAAGCAACCTTCCAGGTTGGGACAACTACGAACCCTCCGACTCTCTTCATACGCGATTGATGTCGCGAGTTTTGGATCTGCGTCATCCCGCCAACCATGCTATCTTCAAGATCCGCTCAACCATCACACGTACGTTCCGAGACACCCTCGACCAGAGCGGTTTCCTCGAGATCCAGACGCCGAAGTTGCAACCAGCTGCCACCGAGAGCGGAGCTTCAGTCTTCAAGGTGAATTACTTTGGACGCACGGCTTTCCTGGCCCAGAGTCCCCAATTGGCCAAGCAAATGGCTATCTCAGCCGATATGAACAAGGTGTTCGAGGTATGTACAACTTCGGCCATGGCATACCTTATCCGTCCGCTAACATTACTCCCAGGTTGGTCCCGTGTTCCGTGCGGAGAACTCCAATACTCACCGGCATTTGACCGAATACACTGGGTTGGATATCGAAATGGCACTTCATCAAGACTACCACGAGATGATGATGGTCGTCGACCGCACTCTCAAGGCCATGATCAAAGCTGCTCAAGCTATGCCCGAGATTCAAGTGGTTCGGCAAAGGTGGCCAAGCGAGGACGCCATCGTCCTCGAAGAAACACCCGTGCTCCATTTCCTCGAGGGAATTGAAATGCTGCGAGCTGACGGAAGAGAAGTCGATATTGAGGATCTCTCGACACGTGATGAGATTCGACTCGGAGAGCTAGTAAAGGAGAAGTACGGCTCTGACCTTTATATCCTCGACAAATTCCCCGCAAATGCCCGCCCATTCTACACTCACCGGGACGATAACAACCCCGAATTCACCAACTCATTCGACATTTTCTTGCGTGGCCAAGAAATCTGCACAGGAGGCCAGAGAATTCACGATGCTAAGTTGCTCCGAGAAAGCATGGCGAGAGCCAAGATCCGAGAGGATGATATGACGGAGTATCTGAGCGCGTTCGATCTGGGAGCTCCTCCTCATGCTGGTGCCGGTCTTGGTCTGGAGCGAGTCGTGTTCCTTCTGCTCGCTCTTGGAGACGTGCGAAATGCGACCATGTTCCACCGAGACCCAAGGTCCCTCCCCGAGAAGCCACCAACTCTCCCCCACCCCGAGGCCGATACTACCAAGCATTGGACATTCGAACAGGCACCACCGATTGAGAAGCTTATCGCAAACTATGGTGATGCATCAAACACATCATGGTTGGATGACCGCTTCGAGATCTGGCGCCACCCGAATGGTGCCGCGATTGGTTGGGCCCAGCAAGACCGCTTCGCTATGGTTGTCGGAGACCCTCTCTGTGATCAGACGCAATACGCTGATGTTACCTCATCGTTCATTAAGTATGTGACCCAAGAAAAGAAGCTTACACCAGTATGGATGCTGGTGTCGGAAAGTGTGCAACACATCCTCGCCCAAAATCAAAAGTGGCGAACTCTCAGCTGCACCGAAGAACAGCGTGTCGATTCGAACAACCACCATCAACCGGAGAACTACAAACAGAACCTCCGCCGTGTGGAGCGCGAGGGCATTGACATTGATGAGGTCACGCCGGATGACGACTTCATGAAGCGTGCGGATAAGGCTATTGAAGCTTGGAAGGCCTCGCGCAGCGAAAAGGGCAAGCAGGTGCATTTGACAGAAATCAGACCCTGGGTTGACCAAGAGCATCGTCGGTACTTCACGGCTGAGAAGAACGGCGAGGTTCAATGCATGGTGGTGCTTGCGCAGCTGGCTCCTCGCCACGGTTGGCAAGTGAAGTGGGCCATGGATTTCCCCGGATCTGCCAGTGGCACCATCGAGGTGTTGATCGAGAAGGCGCTCAACTCCGTCTCGGGCCCGGTCACGTTCGGCGCTGGCGTGTCAGAGAAGCTGACCCCTGGCGCTAGACTTTCGGGTGTTCGAGCCAAATTCCTGGCCAACAGCTACGAGCTCATTGTTAAGAGCTTGCGCCTCACCAACAAAGCGTCTTTCCGCGAGAAGTTTGGTGTGGTTGGCGAGTCGGTCTACATCTGCTACCCGCGTAGCGGTGTTGGTGTCCAGGACCTGAAGGAGATTGTCAAGTTCTTTGAAGACTAAATTTTTCTTCTACCTGTGATGATCAAAATGTTCATCACACGTGTGCGTCTGTTTCAAAATCTAGAGAGATTTGGTTTACATATACCCCCCCTTTTTTCTCACAGAACTTCTCTTTTTGTTGGAAGCGCCACAGCGATTGCTTTTTCATTTGTTGTTGCACTGTTGCGGAAAAAAACGAAGCCCGCTGCGCTGGTTAATGGAACTCATTGGGTTACGAGATAGATGAATGCATTACGGTTGTTATTTGGCTGTTGGCACGGATTGGACAGAACGGCTTTGTATTGCTTTGCGGATGCACTGGTTCCTAATTCTGATATCACTTCTCTGGTAATAGTTACATTGGAAGGCAAGCATAATATGAGTAACTCACTGAACACAACTTCCTCCTTCATCCAGTGACTTGAGTTGTCCCCCACCCATACTCACCCGTTGATGGTTGTTCAATTTGAAGGTGATTTTGAATTATGTAAGTAACCAACCTCGGAGGAATGCCCTAGGGGTGGATGATGTCTGAAATTCCCCAGACTTGGATGGAGGGCTAAATCGCGCGACGGCCCGCTTGGTAGCTGGCGATCAAGCTGAAACCCACGATGATATCATTCGCTTGATGACTGTTCGTACTGTGCGTGCACAACGTTCCCCGCCTGGAATGAAACACGGCACAAATTCACGGCTGGCTGGGACAAATCATAGGTATGCAATTTATTTGCAAACGTACACTTAATCCAGAGTTGGTTGTATCTTCTCACGATCTTACTTATTAACTAAAGCAAGGGATTGATTGGGTTTGGCTTCGCGAATGCGAAACAACTGGTACTTTTAGTTATGTAATGTTTGAAGGTTAGGTGAACAAGGATAAATTATGGATTAAGATTTTCTTCTTCTTTTTCTCATCACTACCTGCCGTCAATCCCCAAAATGCCCGGGCGTTCTCATCTCGTCATCTTGCTTCATCTCATACTCGTCGCTTCTTCTTCATGGATTTGTGCGTGCGCCTGTGTGTGTTTGTTTCCCTCTCTTCTCTGATCATCATCATCATCAATACATAAAATTTGCGAGCTGCCTCGACCGAAAAAGTGAATGGGAAGAAATAAAAACCCACTCAATCAAAATATGGCCCGGTAAATTGGGGGCCAAGGCTTGATCGAGAGGAGGAAATGGGGGAGGAGAACAGAAGGATAAGGTAAATATCACTCCCCCTTTTTTCAAGAATGCGTGTTCTCAGCGCTGTGGCTTGGGGAAAAAACAAACCAGTCTACATCAGAACTGCCAACACCGCACCGCCGAAGACGGCAGCGACGCCGGCCATCTCAACGCGGCCCGCGGCGGCAATGGGGACGGCCGGGTAGGACGAGGTGGGCTTGGGCGGCGAGATGGGCGCGCCGGTGCCGCCGTAGCCGTAGCTCTGCTGCGGCGTAGGGGCCGTGGTGACGGCGTAGGGCGCCGTGGTCGCCACCTTAGCCGTGGTGTTGGGCACCTCGACCGGGTAGGTCATGACGGTGGTGCCCGTGGGGATGACGCTGGAGGTCACGTAGGTGCTGGAGGCGGGCTGTTGGTCGTGTGCTGTTAGCTAGGCTCTCTTGGTAATTTCTCCCTTACCTTCTTTTCATAATCACAGGAGAATAGGGGAGAGGAAGAGCACTTACGCAGTTGGGGACGGTAGGCGCGCACTTGGTCACCGTGACCTGCGACGTCGCGTACAGGGTCGAGGTGGTGACGGCGACGGGGTACGTCATGACGGTTGTGCCAGTCGGGACGGAGCTGGTGGCTACGTAGGTGCTGTGGGCGGGCTATTCATGTCGTCTGTGTTAGTCAAATCTTTCCTTTTCTCCTCTCTCTCTCCAAGACCAAGAGAAAGGGGATAAACCTGAGTGGAGAGGAAAGACTTACGCAGTTGGTCACCGTGGGCGCGCACTTGGTCACGGTATACAGCGACGTCGCGTACAGGGTGGACGTAGTGGTGCCAACGGGGTACGAGCTAGCTGGCGCACTGCTGACGGGGCACGTCGTGACGTAGACGTTGGTCTCGACGGTGGTGTAGGGCTTGGTGGTCGCGGGGCAGTCGTGGACGGTCGGCGCGCAGCTCGTAACGGTGTACGAGTGTACCTCTGTCACGGTCGACGTGGTCATGACCTGCGACGATGACTCGGTGACGCTGGGGCCACTGCTCGAGGTAGAGATGCTGAGAGTGGGGATGATGATAGTGGTGCTGCTCGTGACGGGGACGGCCGAGCTGGATGACGACGGGACCGCGGCGGTGCTGGTGATGGGTGTGGTGGCTGGGGTGGACGATGTGGTCAGGACCTCGGTCTGGACGGACGAGGTGATCGTGGCAGGAGGGGCCGACGACGCGGAGTGCGAGTAGGTGTAAGTGATGCAAGAACAGGCTGAGGAGATGAGCTTAACATCGTTCTCGCAGTTCTTGAACTCCTGGGGCACGCCCGAAGCGTCGCTGTGGGGCGTGGTCAGGAAGTCCCAGCAGAAGCCCGGGGCCATGCCGATGTGGTCCTTGTCGATGAAGGCGCGGTAGCAGTTGTCTGCCTCGCAGTCAGGGTACTTCCAGCGAGTGTCGAGACGGGCGGCTCCAGCCATGCCGCTGAGGGCTAGAGCGCCCAAACCCATGGAGATTCCGTGCATGACGATGATGGTGATGCTTGATTCGGGTATAACAGGTGAGTAACGAGGCTCAAGGTAAGTAAGTCGTTGGTGGGTGGGTATAGACGGTGGTAAAGCGAGTGACTATAGCGCAAGGCTATGGGCTTGTATGTTGGAGAAAGAGTGACTTGGTATACAACAGTAGTGTACTGTGAGGAGAGAAAAGGAGGACCATCACGACGAAAAGGGGAAAGAGGACATCAAGATCTTATAGAGGAATCCTTGTGTGAGTGCCCAACGCACGTTACCATACCACCCACACACCACCGACCGACCAATACCGTAGCATCCAACCCCATCCAGCTTGGTGTTTGGCACGTATGTACGATCCATCCAGCTCGACCACGATAGACTACTGGGGGCGGCCGGGCGCGGCGTTGCTAACAACAGCATCCTCGGGCTCCCTCGATGAGCGCCAAAGGATAGCCCAGCCTGATTAATGCAGGGGAAAAGGAGACTAGCAAAGAGGTGCATATGCATCACACCCTTGGATGCGTCACTCTCAGTGCCCGTACATGGAAACCGCCAGATCAGATGCATATATTGCCTCTTTCTTATTGGTCAGACACCAATTCAGGCAACTCGTACCATCGAGCCGGCCATCATCAGGGGCCAACAGTACCAATAGACTGGGCAACCTAAATATACACCCCAAGAACGAAATGGAATACGCCCGTGTCGCCCTGCGTTTTTGATATTTCTTCTGCCTTCGTCCTCTTTCGTTTTTTCCCGCCCGTTTTGCTCTTGCAGAGAGCGGCAGACAGCGCGAATCGGGACGTGGCGTCCAACGAGAGCTCGACAAAACCATGGCGTGTGCGGGTGCACAAAGAAATGTGTAAATTGCACGCTGAGCCCGGTAACCAATCTCTGCAAAGTGCGCGCGTGCTTTTTTCTTCTTCATGGCCAATTTTGTTATTTTCGTTGAATATTGCATTTTCTTCCTTTTCTCACGGTTGGGATATGGGCGTCTAGGTTTAGGCGGACCGCGTTCTTCCAACGTATCAATGTGCACCCCAATAGATAGTGAGCAAGGACCCAGCTCCCGAGAAAGCACAGCTTGGTTAGCAACTGGAGTCATTAGAGTTAGAGTTGGACATGGAAAGCGAAACTAAGATCTCCAATAAGATGCATTATTGAAAGGATGTTGAGGGTAAGGCTGTTCTGGATCAGGCCGTCGCACAGGTTCGGGTTCTGGTGTTGCCATTCTGGGGAATATAAGCTGGAGGATGAGCTCAGCGTGGCACCTTTTCCTTCCTAAATAGGGGGCCAAAGGCGTAAGGGGGGCCGGGTAAAAGGGGGCCACAGCGGCACACTGCAGCATATGCAGCCAATGCCACAATTCGCACAACAATCCCTAGGAATGTGCTCCTCTACTCCATAACCAACCTGAGTCGCTTTCTTCTTTCTCCTAATCATCAGCCGACAACACACACTGCCTCTTTCCTTAACGATGCTATGTATCGTTGGCAGAAGCAAATCATGTCTGGGCTAACGTATAATAAAGAAAGGGGCAGCCCGTGTTGAGACATCGAACGGTGCGCGACTATCTTTATGACACCACATGCCTGCCTGCGTTAAAGACCTGAGTCCACTAGGTCCGCCATATTCAGTCCGGCGTTCGTGGTGAAGTTGATGCTTCAAAACAGCAACTTAGCACTACCCACGGTGTCTATAATAGATATGTGCTGATGTCAATGCCATTAGTTCCTAAGATAGCAATACGGTATTGGAAGACAATGGTCAAAAGTGAATCCTGTATTTGTATATTTGATGGGCGCATAGACAAGAGGCATTGGGGTACTATTCAAATTGGCTGATCAGCGCTCATTGGGAAATTATGTCAATGTTCGTTTTCGTAGTGACGGTCCAATAAACATGTACCGCCGAATGTATCGACCGTCTGGTCACGCGCCCCCAACTGAAGTGCTAGGTCCTGTATCAGGCGAGTACTCCGTACTCTGGGTTCATCTTGTCGCGCCACACGGGAATCGACGATTGCATTACAATTGTTGCTTAGTATTGTAGTTCATTGACTATCTCATTACTATCAATATCATCATCGCGGCGCTATGCTAAGCTATTGGGTTCTAGCTCATACTCGTTAAATCCGACAAGCCATGTATATGACTTTCGTCCTGCCGGAACGCCTTTCATCTCATCATCACTGGTATTCTACGCAAAACCCTCCACTTCTATATCTTGTAAACCAAATCGCCGTCCGTGTACCTGCGTAGTAAAGTATTAGCTTCGTGAATCCAGGAAGGGGGTTTTTGTATTATTGGAGGGGGAAAAGGAGAAAGAGCAGTCAAAACATACATTACTTGGTTGGCCTCATCCATACGCTTGAGGGCCTTGACGGCCTCATCGCGTCCGAAGGCGCCGCCGTTTCTGCTGCCGACGCGTCCGTTGACAGCGGTGATAACCGCGCCGACATCTGCAGAGTCATCATCAAACAGATCCGTGTTAAGGAGCTGTCCAAGGGTGGTGCGGAACGTCGCCAAACGCTCCGAGCTGATGGGCCCGTCAATGTTGAGAGAAGCCGCACCCGAGGCGAGATCGGCATCTTCTTGCGTATCCTCTTGCGATTGCGACTCCAGCTGCGACGCGGGCACCGAAGAGGCAAATGAGGTCTGTGATTGCGTAGGCGCGGCCGCGCTGGAGGTACCGGGCGCAGTACGACGTGATCGTCGTGGTGTAGCATCGTATATGTCTTCGTCCTCTTCCTGAGTGGCAGGTGCCGGCGTAGAAGAATCGCCGTTAGTGCCGTTAGTAGGGGCACGGCGGCCCTTTTGTTGATCTCGCGCAGACATCCGAGCCGATCGAGCGGCACTGGTACCGGTGCGGTTCGAGCTGCCCCTCATAGTGCCATCATCATCATCGTCAGAGCTCTCCGAACTGGAAGATTCAGACTCCACCGCTTGAGTGCGTCTGCGCTTCTTGCGGGAGTCATCTTCAACGACCTCCTTGAACAGGGCGAATCGAAGGATACCTTCAGCTGCGAGCGCATCTCGCTCTTCAACCCTGTTGGAAAGACGGGCTTTGGCGTGCGCCGTAGCCAAACGGATAATAGTTTCCAACGAACGGACAGTCAGGGGCGAAGTCCTGCGCTGGTTACCTTCCATCTCGTCGTTTCGGAGACCCACGTAAACCTCGGCGATCCGCTCTGAAGCGGCCTGGGTAAGGACAGGCTTTATTCTGTTCTTGGCATACTGGATGTACTTCTTCATGAACGGGATGCTGAGAACCTCATGACGCTTGTTTGCGCCACGGCCAGTGGTGAGAGTGACACCTGCGTGGAGCATAGAATCAAACTTCTCATATACATCAGTAGGTCGCTGGGTGTCGTTCTGACTCTGCATTGCGACACCAAGAGACTGTGACGTGTTCTCCCGCACCGGGGCGCCTTCATCGGTACCGGCTTGACGGTAGCGGTGCATACGCAAGACGTGCTCCGAAATTTGTCGGTCTCTTGTATCCTCAATATCGTCAGTAACGACGAAGAGTAAATCGAAACGGGACAGCAGAGAATCTGGCAGTGCAATGTTCTTGTGGGGGTCCTTGTGAGGGTCGTATTGGCCGAAAATCGGGTTAGCAGCTGCGACAACGCTGCACCGGGCGTTCAGGGATGTGTGAATACCAGCCTTGGCAATGGTAACGGTCTGCTGTTCCATGACTTCGTGGATTGCCACTCTGTCGATGTCGGACATCTTGTCAAACTCGTCGATACAGACCACACCGCGATCTGCCATAACCATAGCACCAGCTTCGAGTCTCCGCTCGCCTGTCTCCTTATCCGAGGTGACGGCAGCCGTGAGACCAACACCGGACGAACCGCGACCGGTTGTGGCAATTGCCAGGGGCGCTGTGTTCAAAACGAAACGAAGAAGCTGGGACTTGGCTGTAGATGGATCACCAACCATGAGAATGTTGATGTCTCCTCTAAGATGGGTGCCGTTTTCCAAATTCTTCTCCATACCACCCAAAAGCATGAGCAGAATGGCCTTCTTGATATAGTCATGGCCATAAATACTAGGTGCAAGCGATTGGGAGAGAAGCTCGAAGAGGTTCTTCTTTTTCGCAATCTTGTTGATGTTGCGAATATCAGTGTCGGTAATAACAGCAGAAGCGAGACCGCCGCCCGACTTGGAAGAGAGGTGGACAATGTTGTTGGCTAACATGACGGTTTTGAATAAGGCGCTATTATGGTTGGTGTTGCGGTTACCCAGTGTCCGGTAGATACCAACCAGCTGGATTCGATCGCCGGGCTTAACCTTGTCGACGAGATCATCGTCGAGGATAACATCTACACCACGGGGCAGCTGACCAGCGGGAGCCCTCTCAGGCATTTCCTGAATAGAGATGGTCTGGTGATCTCTGTAGGTACAGAAGCCGTACTCGGTAAGGAGCGGGTTGCCTTCATCGTCTTGTTGGGGATAGACGCTGGATGTCGTGACACCAGTAGTCATAGTCTGATCCCGGTACTCTCGGAAATGGAAAACGTTTTTTGTCTCGTTGTAATGTACACTCTTGACCACCTTGGGTCTGATCAGGGATGTCCTCGTGACGATACCCTCGATAGAGACCATGTTGTTGAGATGGAAGGACGACAGAGTACGCGGATTGCAGGCATGCAAGCCAAAGCTACCAGCGAAGGCACAGTAGTATAGAACGTCGGCGTCTGTCTGGTCGGGGCGTGCCTGCGGTAAAGTCTTCACGATCTCCTTGAGGGCATGGTTGAAGGCAAGGGTGAAATCGAAAGGATCGTTTAATAGGCCCTCGGCCATTTCTGGGTTGTGATCGCGAACAAGGTCGATGTCGACGACCAATCGCCTCTGGTTCTTCTGGAGCATCGTTATGATGTCGGATCGGTAACTTCTAGCATGCTGATCGTCTGTGTTGGGCAGGACAATCAGCCTCTATCCTGCATAGACATACAACGGCTCGATCGAAAGAGGGGGGGACTCACTGGGATCCAGGAACTCTTCGGCCAAGCGAATGCGCTCCTTGGTCGCTTCATCGCGAAGCATTAAGGCGTCCATGGTGCCTCAATTCCCTCTATGACGTTTTGGGGTGTATTGAGGTTTGGGGTGGTGAAAGGTTGGTGGGCAAATGTCGGTGATGTCGCTTCAGGTGCGGGACAGCGAAAGCGCATAAAGTTGCAAAAAGGGTCAGGGACTTTCACAATTGGACGCGACGCGCTTTTGCTCTAAAGGCGCGGGTCAGTCTGGGTCGTGTAAAGTGCTTCCATATTAGGTCTAGTTCACGCCAGTCAACGGGTTGCTTGGCAGCTGGCCCAAAGACACTGTCACCACCATCAATAATACCTGGTTAATCAACGCTCATGTACGAATATACATCACTATTTGAGCAGGAATTCATCTCTAAATCCATCGGCTGTATGCCTTTTTTCACGAGGTACCAGCCATCTTCCAGAACTTTAGAATTTTAGAATTGAAATGAGCAGAGTGCCCAAATGCCGGCGCAAGGAGTGAGTTAATATTGATGAGGCGACCTACAGAAAGCAGTGAACGCCGCGAGGGATCATCGCCATTACCATACAGCCGTTGAAAAAATGAAGTTTGGTATCCGAAGCCGGTATCAAAGCTCTATAGAGCTCTTAGAATGAACGCTCCTTTTTTTTTTTTTTTTTTTTTTTTTTTGGATGGAACTGAACGCCTGTATTGCCTGAATTAGAAGTTGGGTTGGGGTTTGGATATTGCCGTTGAAATCTAGAGTATGTGGGTGAAGGACTTTGGACTAGTTAGTGAGTGCTTTTGATAACCTTATACACTACACTCTAAATACACTATTTAGAAGCTCGTACTGTAACTGGGGATCTACTCCAGTTCCAGCTTAAATAAAGGAATTGATCAAAAATTGGTTTTTTATTTTTTTAATAGATATTTCCATGACCTTGGGAGTTCTCGGTAAGAGAGTAGAAAAGACCCTCTTGGCAGGCCTCTGGAGGAGCCCAGCTTCTTACACTTCCCTCGCCATGTGACAATGGACAATGAAACGGATCTCTTTTCAGAATCAATGGCGCCTTCGGAGGAACCCCCAGTGGTGCTATTGACCAGCTTGATCTCGCATTTTTATTTTATTTTTCCTCGATAAATTATGCATAAACATTCATCAATTGTAGGCTCTTCAGGATTGGCCAAGAGGCTTTCCTCATTCCGCTGAAAGCTATAACTCTATTGGGTTCTCTGAGCTCTATGACTACCACGGCCTGGAATTTTGTAGCCATCTTGATAGGTAACGGAGATGGGTTTTACCTTTGGCCAATATTTCTATTTTCTGCGTAGATATAAGAAGCGAATATTATCAATCAAATATGTCCCAACGGTTTTTGGTACTGGCTACTCTTTTTTCTTTCATCTCTGGGTACCATTTCTCATACACAAGTCACAGCTTCTAAATATTTGACCGGGTTGATCATCTCTCCTTCGAGGCTTTTCTTCCATCGAGACATTTAGAGATCATTTCATTTCACACACTCACTTAATTGTCACATTCTCCAAAGATGGCTTCCGAGATGAGAGTGAATGTCGCCAATGAGCTCCTCCGCGACAGCACATGCCGCAGACGCAAGGCCAACCAGGACGTTATTTGCGACAGAGTCGAAGCATGGCATCATGATCCCAAAAACAAGCGGAAGATCCCTGAAATTGACGAAGCATGCTGCGAGATTGCCAAGCTGAGAGACGTTATCATCCCAGACATTTATTGGCTGCCGGACCTCCAAGAGACCTTGAAAGAACAGTTATATGCTATCTATTCTGCTATCGACATGCTCAAGGCCAGGAGTTTCAAGGATGTAGAGCTTTTTGGACGGGCGCTTGGAGAAGCCCGGAATGTCTACGCTGATCCTGCCAGCTGGCCATGTGATATTGACACCGAACATATGGAAATAATGCTGGCCGTTGTGGAACTTGCTATCACCAAAGCCAAACGCTCATTTGGCTGGCCTCCCAACCACAAACTCAACACATGTTTTGGCAGAGTCGCGGAGGCACTTGAGCAGGCCTTTCTCTACCGGAAGAGGGGCCTGAAGGACATATCGCCGCTGACGTCCGACCTTTTCAGAACATTCGACATAATCTATGAAGCTGCTACCGTGGCTTTACATGGTAGGATGAGCATTACGAGGGATCTGACAAAGGAACTAGAAAGCTGTAGGTCAACCCTTGGGGAGGGACCTCAGAAGTCGCCCCGAAGCCCACGTAAAAAAAGCGTGTCGAGCAAGGACAGAACCAAGAAAAGAAGATTGAACGACGTCGAAGGGAAGGATACGACAGACGCAAACAGACATGACGGAGAAGTGACGGTGAAATCTCAATCTTGCGGCTGTCGTTATGTGCTGTGGAAGGCCAAAGAAGTAAAAAAGAGACGGAAGGTAAAGGCGAAGGCCTCCAAGGAGAATTTGATCGAACGGGTCAAGGAAGGATACAACCCCTATAGGCGGTCCGTGATTCCTTTCGACCCTTCGCCACTGGGCCAGTTCGTTGAAACTCCATCTGATGAAACACAGTCCGACGGCCAACGAGTTATTCCTCAACAACACTGGGTTGATTGCCAAGACGGAGAAGAAGATGACTGCAGAGCATGGTTCCCATAGCCACCGACGTGTGGAAGTCGAAGAAGCATCATGAGTGGAGTTTGCTGGCATCATTATGGGGATATGGTGCGGGCTACGCATTCATCTATGGGCTTTCGCGGAGCCAACGCCATGAGTTACGAGACAATGATTGCTTTGATGTGCATTGGAGCGAGCTTCAATTTTGCTTCTATTGAGACATAAACATGATAGCTCCACACCATTAAAATCAGCTCTTCTTGTACTCAGAGGCCGTAATAGAACACGTCACAAACACCAACTTCGCTGGCGCTCTAGTATGCGTTATGCGAAGCATCCCTCACGTCTCCCAAGGGTAATTCATCCAACGCTGCAAGGTCAAGTTCCACTCGCCGCTCCCCTGCTGGATGTGCAGCCAGGTGTTCACGAACTGGAGCCAGACAACGTCGCGCGGCACGACGTATCCGAGCTCCTCGAAGCTGTACGGGCTCTCCGGGCGGACAGCACACAGCACGCCCTGGTGCAGCTGGGCCCAGAGCTCGGCTTCGACGCGGTCCGTGACAACGACGTCGGCCGTCCCGTTCAGCAGCGCGCGAAAGATGTCGGTATTGTCCGCGTACACGACGATGTCGGCGGCGGGGAAGTGGGCGCGGTCAAAGACCTCATTGCTACCGCCCGCGGGCGTGGCCACCTTGACGCCCGGCTGGTCGATGGACGCGAGCGTCGCGAACTCGCCCTTCGTCGCGCGTTCGCACCGCACGCACGCCACCTTGCCGACACGGAGCACGGGGGTCGAGAAGAAGACGCCCTGTAGGGCGCGGGCCAGGGTGATGCTGACGCCCGACATGCCGATATCGAAGAGGCCAGCTGCGGCGCCCGTGGCGAGATCGGCAAAGGTCGTCGGTACGAAGACCACCGCTGGAGAAGACGAGGGCGAAGAAGCAAGACCTAGGGAGCTGGCGAGCGAAATGGCCATGTCGATATCCGCGCCAATGAACCTTGTCCCATTCTCGGTGGGGTTACTGACGAGGTGGGAGAAGGGCGAATAGCTTCCCGTGGTGCCGACTCGGAGATGTCCCCGGGCGACGATCTCCTCCAGTAAGCTGCCCGATATGCTCGTAGCTTTGGAGAGCGCCCACCATGAAGCCAGAGCAACAGCTGAAGGAAGTTTCATTGCGAATGACGTATCCTCTGAAAACTCCGTTCACAATGATGGAGAACCCCGGTACCTCATGATTGGGGAGGTGAGGCAAGCCCACGAGCTTCGTATCATCTTTATACTGCGAAGTAAAAGAGTGCGTGGCATTGTAAACAATATGCCGGCCTCGGAGATTGGTGCTTGGCCTGCTCGAGTCATGTCGACCGACCCATGCTGCTTCCCCAGGTTCAGCGCTTGCCCAA
Organism: Apiospora arundinis; assembly: GCA_039105305.1. Classification (NCBI taxonomy): domain Eukaryota; kingdom Fungi; phylum Ascomycota; class Sordariomycetes; order Amphisphaeriales; family Apiosporaceae; genus Apiospora; species Apiospora arundinis. The sequence goes on from JAPCWZ010000004.1 coordinate 4,749,803, forward strand.
CGCCTGTCCTTGTACAATCACTCCATCCAAAAAGGGAGCTACAGTCAACAGCCATTACGCTTCCCACATCGTCAGGAACTATAATATAATGTCTTGTGAGGTACACGACCAGTGTCAATTGTGTTATGAATTCTTTCATGGATTCTGGGATAGGTTGGTGGGGTTCATAGCGTAGTAGCTACTTGGCTTGATCTCGAGATAAAGGATGACTTTTGAATGTGAGTTTGATATTAGGTAGTACTCCTATGCTAAGAGAACCCAGTTTAGATATGATATAGAAAATATAATACATATTTTCCAATTTATGAATGTGCCACCTATTGCCAATAACGAAACCCATAGCCTAGAAATAGCTGCCCTCGACCAAGAAACCAACAGTAAGCTAGCCAGGGGAAAGATGCGTTCGTTAGTCAGGTCTTCCTAGCTCAGCAAACACAGAGGGATGAATGTGAGAGAAACAGGGGCTTACCTTGGCGTGCTGCAGCATGTGTGGGAAGCTGACAGTCGACACGGCATCGTTGGCCGAGTGAAGGTATGGGCTCGAGTCGGCCATGACCTCGTCGCAAACGTAGGCGGCGGGGTATCCTGCGTCTCTGGCGGAGCCACTAATCACATTGAACAGACGTCGATCAGTATATGTATCACACTCTGGGGAGGACGGTGGTAGGCTTATGTGAAGACATGCTGATTCACAGAGGTGCAAGAGGGTGCGGTTTAGGGGTCAGGGGTTAGAGGTAGGGGATCGGTCGAGTACTAACTGGTCGGAGCAAGCGTAGCCGCACTTATCCGTCGCGAGCTTGAGCTGCGTGTAGACGGGGACGAGCTTCTGGAGGAACGAGGTGAGGCCAGCGTCGACGAAGTCGGTGTAGACAGCGATGACGTTGTTGGGGGAGTAGCCAGTCATCTGGTTGATTTCGTTAGCCACTAGTACGGCCGATTGGGGATACCGTTGCGGATTCGTATGTAAGGGGGTTATTGATTAACTCACATCTTGGTTCATGACAGCCAGGACCTTGACGCCGGAGCGGGCGTAGGATTGCATGACACCGCGCGATCCTTGGAGGCCACCCTCTTCGCCTAAGAGAACACTCAGAGTTAGATACACGAGTTCAATGATGATTGGGAGATAATTTAGTCGAAGTTTAGACGTACCAGAGTAGAAGTGGAACTCCAGAGTGTTGGCAGGCTTGAACTTGGCCTCGGCCAGCACACGGAGAGCCTCAAGGATAACGACAACACCCTATACCACCATACAAGTACGAGTCAGCATGATTCCCCAACGGAGCTTGGCATATAGCCGTTTTCAATCAGGCCGGAAGAGGTCATGAACTGCCCTCGCGACATTGCCTTCGACAGAAGGTACTCACCGAAGCATTGTCGTCCGCCCCCGGCGCGCGCCCACTCGTCGTCGAGCCGATACTGTCGTAATGAGCCGAGACGACGACGACCTCGCCCGAGGTACCCGGGATCGCCGCAATGACGCTGGGTTGGTTGTACGAGTGCGTGAACTGCTTGACGGTGATGGCGCTGTTGGCCTTAGCCGCCGACTTGGCGGTGTCGAACATCCACTTCGCGCTAGTCGCCGCGTAGGTGCCCTTGTAGTACCGGTTGTAGAAGTCGGCCATGGCGTTGGTCCAGGTCTGCAGGTTGCTCTGCGACAGCTTCGAGATGAGCGGGTTGGCCTCGGACTGGTGGCTCGCGCTACTCGGGAACGTGGCCCGCTTTGCTACGGCGGCCACCATGCGGTCAGCGCGGAGCGTCTCGAGTTCCTGAAATGGAGAGCTCGTTAGTTTATCACGATATGTGCGGCATTGAATGCGGGTAGATGTGCTTTCAGGAGGGCCTGAGAAAGGGAAGGCTAACCATGGTATCGGTGATGTCGGCAAAGTGGATACCCTTCGAGATGAGCTGCTCGAACTTCTGCTCTTCAGTCATCCACGTGCCGGCGTCCTCCTCGGAGGTCTTGACGAGCCGCAGCTCTTCATCGCGAGCGGGCAGCGACTGGGACGTCAAGGCACCCAGAACAACAGTAGCCTGGAGCGCGGCCGCGCCAAGCAGAGCAAATTTGACCATGATGAGCGAGCGAAAGTTGGACAAGGCGACAATTGGCAGGGCGGAGTCGGGAAGTGGCAGAGGAGGAGGAGGAAGTGTGCAGTGAGGTGACCTGGGACTTAGACCGCCATCATAGAAGACTTGCACTGGACGATGTCCCGCCCCGTTATATAGCTCCATCAGAGTTCGAATCGTGCTCCCTCCAGTCGTGTAATTGCACGATAATGCAGTGGCTACTACCTAATGCGGAAGTCCCATTGCCAAGGCGAGCGAGTGCCGGGTCTGCAGCTCGTGCCTTCTGGATGCGGCGTAGTGAACCGAAGCCAACTACCCTGCACAGGAGGATCCCCGATGCCAAGACAACTTAGTACTCCGACGTAGTATGCCAAGCTTTCTTATCTTCAATGCGAGCCCGCCCCAACACAACAACAACATACATAGCGACAGACCACCCCCAGGAAAGCCAAGCACATACTCCCTGTTTCCTCTCTGGGAAGTGAATTAGGACCCAGGCAGCCTCCGTTGGACAAAAACTAGGCGCCTACGATTAGGACATTGCACTGAACCCGCAGTAGGTGCCACGGAAGATCCTTTAGAGGCAGGTGGTCGTACCGTGAGGGAGACGGAGAGATGACCCTTACTTCAGAATAGATTGCTGGCTCGTATAATGATATGATATTGAGGCTGTATATGCATACATTCCTGTATCACATCACATAATGGAAAGGAACCCGTCATCGATGGTGCATTTATGGTAAGTGGGACCTTGGAGGTCGGGTCCCTGAACGGGTGGAACTGCCTGTCAAACATACAGTCTTAGGCTATACTGTGTCCGTTTCCCCGCTTCTCCTCGCGAACAACGTGTGCATGCACTCTCTTCAGTGTGTCGGTGGTGCTGTCAGGGGTCCTGGCTCCGTCCAAGACTTCTATCCTGTCCACCCTGTCGGCATCTGCATTGCCATACCGACCAATCTTGTACCAGGGGAGTTCGAACAACTTGTTCATACTCTCCAGGTCACGGCCGGCCGTCTCGGGTACGGATACCCAAACCCAGGCCCCGCCGACAATGGTGACGGCAGCGAAGAACCAGAATGTGCCGGCCGGCCCCAATCCGCCATTCTTCACGGGTAGAAGCATGTGGGGCAGGGTGCGAGAGTTTCCAAAGCTGTTGGTGAAGTGCACAGTCATGGCCAACGAGGTCGAAACGGCGCGAATGCGAAGCGGGAACAGCTCGGCGGTCAGGAGGTACTGCATCGAGTTCCACCCCAGTGCCCAGCCAATGCCGGAGAGGAAGACCATGGCGATGGCGCCGTAGCTCGCGGGGACCAGGCTCTTGGGCAGGACGAATTCCGTGGCCACGCCGAGTTGAGGCACAGCGGAGAGGAAACTGGCGACGTAGATCATGGCAATGGCTTGGAGCGTGATACCGGCCATCAAGGAGCGCTTCCGCCCGATCACGTCGACCAAGAAGAGGGCGCAGCAAACAGCCGCCACCATCTTGATGACACCGAAGATTACAGCGATCAACAATGACTCATTGCCTTCATTGAATCCAAGGAGCATGAAGAGATCCGTGGCATATACGGTGATTGAACCGGCCCCTGACCACTGCGCCATTAGCTGAGCCATCGTAGCTAGGTAGATGCGGTAGAAATTGCTGGGTACGCAGAACATCTCTTTCAATACACCGAAGAAACCAGTGTTGCTCGTTTCCTCAAGCTCTTGCTGATGTGTTGCCTGGATGGATTGCATTTCCTGGATCAGGTATGGGTCTGTGGTGTTGAGGTTGCGAAGGCGAGACATGTTTAGCAATGCCTCTTCCGGCTTGCCAACCTTGACAAGGTAGCCTGTTATGATAGTAAGCATCCAAAACAATGATGATATATAAAAGGAGGACAACGTACGAGGAGACTCATACTGGAATACTGTCATTGCCAATATGATGGTAGCGAAAATGATATGGAGACTTGTTGGAGCAAGCTACCACATAGCGTTAGTGATATTACCCCTTTTAAGCCAGGAAGTCAACGAACCCAGCGAGTATGGGTTGCATCACCCAACTGCACCTGCGCACCGAAATTGGCAAGATAAGCCAAGACAATGCCTAAGTAGACGAAGCCCGTGAACATGCAAGTACATAGACCTCGAACGGAGGCAGGCGCGATCTCGGCAATGTAGATGGGGCCGACCACAGCAGTCTGGCCAACACCAAGACCAGCAATGAAGCGGCCGGCATATATAGCAGCTAGGCTACCGTTATTCGCCATGAAGATAGCAATCCCTACAATCCATAGGATACACAGTTGACGAGTGGCCCATATCCGACCAATGCGGTCGCAGATCAAGAAAGCGCTAATACAAGTCCACCATCAGCAAGGGATACTGGAAGCAAATATGACCGGGATGGATTGACTTACATAAGGGCACCTCCGATTGATCCAAGCTGTACCATGGCAGCAACATTGCCCTTGATACTAGTCTGCTCGACCAAACTGTATGAACTGAGCTTGATGGTGTTTTGAAAGTCTGTAGAACCGAAGGCTCCCGCAATGAGGCCCTCATCTACGCCACGAGCAGCCCCGAGGAGCCCAAATGAGATGACAGCGAACCATAGGCGCCAGTTGACTGATCAGATGAACATTGTCAGCTTCTGCTTCTTCTGTGCGAAAATTGATGTTGGGATGGTGAAAGCTGGCTGCTCAAGATTGGGTAATATGGAGGGTTCGTTCGTTCAATGCTCGGCCTACTCACAGACATTTTTGGGCTCGCCCAGGTTCTTCAGCTTGAAGATATTCACGGGTTTTTTGGGACCAGCAGCCATTTCGAGATAAAAGACGATTTCTCATGTAGTATCCATTTGTCTTACCGCCGGAAGCTGACCTGCAACAGGATGGCGACTGCATCTTCTTTTATACACCGAGCCGGAACGGAACGAACTCCTGATCACTAAACAAAATACTGTAAAAGCTCTTCTTGGTATATCGGGCTGGGTCTGACCCGAGAGCCGGCACACCCCGTGGTTATGTGTTGAAGCAGTCTGGGCATTGTAGGAGGTCAATCTTGGCTCTCCTGCGGCCCGGGACGGGTGTAAATAAGCAGCCAAGCGAAGGGACAGAATTGCCGTGGACTAGCTTTTTCACGGCTGTCAAGTCGGAGAATGAGATGAGACGTGGGCGTGGGAGAGCCGAAACGCACCAGTTATCAGTCTCGTCCGATACCGATGTAGCGCATGGCTTAAGTCGGAGGAATAACATGCTTCTACTACTGAGCGCCACGGCCTGGTGGCATCCGAACCAGAAAGCTACTGGGAAATCAAATAAGCACTTGTAAGTTGGGATGGTTGTTTTAGCGTCATGTATTAATCCAAATCCAGACTTGGCGCAACAAAAATTCATCGAAGGCCTGGCTGACTTTAGCTTTAAGCGAACCACCGTGGTTGTTGATTCGCGTGATACTTCCAAGTTCCAGCTATTTCGTTTCTAGGAGAAGGGAGCTTATTAGGCGTGATAGCTTTAGAAATGCAGAAAGGGATTCAGCCCATCTGTCCATTCTTATATCTGCGCTGACTCGACTTTTCGAGGTTTGACTGGCACACATCCGCCAAAGGGAGGACCTCGATTTTGATCAAATATCTGTCACACCACAATACAGCTTTGATGATGTTTCTGGCTTTAAAAGGTATTGCTCGGCCGATTCAAGTCACCCACGAACGGGATCTTGGGCCTTTCCTAGACACCGACTTGAGAAATCTGGAAAGTGGAAGCGGATGATACTTAGCTCGCTGTGGATTCTTTGTAGCCCATGTTACAAACCACAGGAATCTGGAAAGATTCGCTTCATTATCAACATCACAATTTCCCCCGAGTGGCTTCCTTCGTCACATGACATTAGGTGGCTTATATCGGGCTGTTCACTCCGCAGCACGACCTTCCCCAACACCACCCCCGTTTTCTTGCCCAAACTGCTCTTTTCTCAATCAAGCCAGCCTTGATCATATCTTGACGAAAATCCAAGCACTGCGTTGCAGATGCGTAACCGGGCGAGAAAAAGGGGACCTGGCCTCGTCAATGCCACTCCAACTGCCAGCGCCACAAGCAGCAATTTGATTGAACCGTTGACCACAGTCTGGGACCGAGCGACAATATCTGCCTAAAATTTAGACAAACCTTGTTCTTGTAGAGAACTTGCCAGGCTGAAGCATTTGGAGGCCTGATCCTTTGCATTAATTTGTTATTGGGCTTGGTCTGGACTCGTCTGACCCGTCCCACTGGGCCCGGACTGACGGTCAACGTTCTTCACCGCCCCTATACTCCTGTAATTAAGCCCTACTAAGACCCTGAGGCTCAAATGAACTCAAACCAACAGGCCGGGTCTGGAACGTAGTGAGCAGTCCGTCGATGCTCACGATAATCAGCCATGACTTCAAACCTAGATGTTACCTGGCCGTTGGGCTCTCATTGGAACTTCGTGTTCGTGGACTATAAAATACCAAATATCTGCTGCCCATCCCAAGGCAATCGAAAGAAACCAACATCATATCATCACGACCAAAGTATACAAAGTCAGCACCTCCCTGCAAATCTATCTGAATATCGTTCTCCATATCATTAAACCCATCCAACATCCAACATCTGTCCCTTCTTATCTCTTTCTACTATTACAATGGGTCTCTTCAGCAAGCTGGGCGATGCTCTCCACGAGCTTCTCGAGGAGCAACCACATAACGGCGATGGTAGTAAGTTACAAGCTTGTCAGTCACCAACAAACTCATATTCAGACTGGTTCTAATTGCTTACAGCTGCCGGAACCAGATCTATTCCCGCAGCGAAGCCGGCGCTGGCAAAGCCCAAGCCTGCTGCTGCTAAGCCCGCTGCTGCTAAGCCCGCTGCTGTTAAACCCGCTGCTGTTAAACCCGCTGCTGTTAAACCCGCTGCTGTTAAACCAGCTGTCGCAAAACCAGCTGTCGCTAAGCCGGTTGGTGTGAAGCCTGCCGGTGTGAAGCCTGCCGGTGTGAAGCCTGCCGGTGCTAAGCCCAAGCCCGCTACTGCCAAGCCTGCCGGTGCAAAGCCGGCTGGTGCAAAGCCGAAGCCTGCCGCTGCAAAGCCCGTTACTGTAAAGCCTGCCTGTGCTAAGTCGGCTACTGCTAAGCCTGCTGCCGCAAAACCGGCTGCTGCTAAGCTGGCTGCCGCAAAACCGGCTGCTGCTAAGCTGGCTGCCGCAAAACCGGCTGCTGCTAAGTCTGCTGCTGCAAAATCGGCTGCTGCTAAGCCTGCTGCTGCCAAGGCTCAGCCCAAGCCCCAGCCCCCGGCTGAGGGTTCGGCTAAGTCTCTGCAACCGTCGTCTACTGGAGCTCAACAAGGCGAAGCTGGCCAGTATTATCTGGACTACCCTCAGCAGCCTGCATATGATGCATCCCTCGCCAGTGAGGATGCTTATTATGAAGAAGAACAAGTCTACTACGAGGAGCAGACAGTCTACTACCAAGAGGAGTATGACGAAGAAGTAGACGAAGAGGAGGACGGTTGCGATGGAGAAGAGGGAGAGGGCGAAGATGCGGTAGAGGAGGAAGAGTACGAGGAGGTCTACGAGGAGGAGGAAGTTTATGAGGAGGAGGAGGAAGGGGAGGAGGAGGATGGTGGAGATGCGGATGATGGGGAAGAAGGAGGTGATGGAGGAGAGCAGGAGGAGGAAGAAGAGGAGGAAGAAGAAGAAGAGGGAGAGGGAGAGGAAGAGGAGGGGGAGGAGGAGGAGGAGGAGGAAGAAGAAGAAGAAGAAGAAGAAGAAGTAGAGGATGAAGAGGAGGATGAGTACGAGTGCGAGTGAGAGGAGGAATAGACACGGGAAGGCTCGGGATGGTATTTTCTAGATTACCCTACAGATCTGCTTTTTCTTTGTTTTTCATTTTCCCCTTTTTATTATTGCCTTACTCATTCTATATTATCTGGCTTACTAGCTTTTCATCATTAATGTAGTTCGACGCTTTCGCCTCTAGAAATTATATGAATGCATTGAGCAATTCACTTAAAAGGAACCGTGAAACATGTTTCAGTTAGCGTATCTCGCTTCATGCCATTGTCTTATTTATAGGTTATTGGTCGATCTATTTCTCGATTTATATAGTGCGTCGATGGCGAGATGATGGACCCAGGCTCTTGAGTTGACGCTGGCAAGAAGCTAGCCACCTTGATGCAATGGAACACGCTTCACACCCACAAGATTATGTGGTTCCAGACCGGCAACTTGGACTATTTCTGCAGCTATGCTGGTCCACAGCCATGCGACGGGGACGAGTTATGGAGCTATATGAACACCACCCACGACGGTTGGAACGGGATTGGCACCGGTTGTCCCCCACGCCCCAGAGCTCTGGCGATAAAACATACGGACGTGGAATTCAGAACAGACGAAGAACATCCAAACGTGGCAGATTACTAACTAGCTCAGCTTAGTCCTGCATGGCTATATATATTTCTCAGTGATGACCGATATAATTTGATCCCGAACGCCGCCGCTGTCGGCGAAACCGGTCGTCACGCACGCGCGAGAGAAACCAGGGAGGTTTGGATGTCGACATGGACTGCCGATCCAGCTGGGTGCTGTGGGGTGGTATTCGCGCCGAGTCCGGGTCCGGGCCATCGAATCTGCCGTCATCTACGTGGGGATTGTGAGAGCCACCCAACCTCTGCTCTTTGGTGGAAGTCTCTCCTGGATTTCGTTCGTCTGTGCTGTGTTCCTCTGATATAGGAGCCCACGCACTTAGATCCTCTGTGCTTGGCTCTATGTTTAGCTCTTCGTCGCTATCGCTATCGCCATTGTCGCTATCGCCATCGCCATCGCCGTAATCGGCCAAGCGGGAAAAGTAGTCGGCCAAACCATCCTGTCCAGGGTCACCGACCGCGTCCTCGTATTTCGGGGGCATATCCAGCATCGGCGACCGCTCTGCAGGTGGGGGCGGCACAGATGCACGTTCTCGCATCGGGTCTTTTCCTTCGGGTAGCTTCATTAAACCTAGGTTATCTCTTATCTTTTGTAGCGTTCTATCGTCTCGCCCTTCTGTGCTTGAGCTTTCATCGTCTGATTCCTCTGGGTTTGTGCCCGGATTTGACATGGTCTCCTCCAGGATCGCTAGTGTTGGGAGATGAACACTCTTCGGTCTAGCCACCCCGGGGGTCATGGTGACCTTTATCTCTTGAGGACGTGATGCGGGGCCTGGGGCCCCGCTTTCTTCACGGTTTTCTTCTATATCCTGGGTTGCATTTCGTATCTCGAGGCCATCAATCCAAGTGGGGATGGCGGATAGGGCAAGCTGCTGCAAATGACGGCCGAGGTGTCGATAATAGCTTGACCCGTTGTCGCCTTTGCTTTGGCTAGGTACCCAATCGTTGCAAAGAGGACAAGTACCTTGGTCGTAGTCATCGCGGGGCTTTTCACACGCGTTTACAACGAACGAAAATTGTGTTGCTGTGACAGCCCCTGGATGATGTTGAGTCAGATGCCTGACTAGTTCGTCTTCGGAGAGGAAGGCAGAATTATCGCATCGATCGCAGATCCAGTGACTGTAATGAGATCGTGTCTCATGTTCAATCCACTCGTGTCGAGTAGGAAACGGTTCAGCATCACAGCCTTCAGAGGTGCACACATAGGGACGGAGATCGGAGAACACATGACTTCTGGTAACTGGTCAGTATCTCGAAGGTCACAGGGAACAGTCACAGGATCTACTTACCTCCAGTCTGTAGCGTCACAGAACACTCGAATGGTACGACAATATGGGCATTCGGCCTCCTCGTTATACTGAAGCTCAATCTCGTCGAGGACCATGTCGTTGAGTTGAGGAATAAAGAGGTCCCCAGTGTCGCGGTCGATGCTGATACTAGCAAAGGAAGTTTGGGCTGTTGTCATTGTTCGCCTGGTCGACATCGTCTCTTCAAAGACGTTTCGGGGATCGTTGGGGTCAAATGTTGTTGCAAGAGTGGATGGAGCGTTACCAACGACGGCATCAGGGCCATGTTCTTCAGGTCGCTTTGCTAGCTTTGCTCTATGAATCTGCCGGTACTGTATGAGATCCCGCCTTTGTGCATTGAAAGTTCCCAATCGCTTGACAAGCCATAGGGACTCGGCAGCCTTTGGAAACTTGTCCCTCACATGCCTTATATCCAAGCTGGGATCGCTGTTGAGAGTTGAAAGATCAGGAAGGCGACCTCTCGGTCGTTGACGTCGTAGAAGTATGGATAGGCGCATTAGTTGTTTGACCGCTGAGGTACCGTTGGACAGCAGCTTCTCCAATTCCGTAGTAGCGATTCCCAGGTCATTGTCTTTGTATCTGGTCCTATTGGGCAGCTCTCCTGTCACAATTTGTGTTGCTTCATGCGATTTATCAACGAGGGGATCTCAACCAAAGGATTCTGAGCAGCACTTACCTCGCACAGTCGAATCATGAAGCCTTTTGATATTAGCTACAGCTACATCTTTCATTCGAGGGGCATCGCGGATACGATAGTCTAACGAGCCTCTTGACGTAGGAGCTTGACTTGCACCTATATTTTCTGACCATACTCTGAATCGAGCATTGAGCTGATCAGTGGAACTGGTAGCATTGGTAATCTCTGGATTGGAGGATGCTCGAACCGAAGAACATAGTCGATCCAACTGCGCAAAGGTGCCGTGAACCTTTTCAGAGATCATTGGAAATTGTACCACGATGAATCCATGATGAAACAAAGATTTTGGCGGAGGTCAAGCTGTTATGGTATGATCCCGAAAAAAGCAAGTAAGAACCAAGCTGGCGTCTATACTCGGCGTTGATAGGCCCCAACCCCTCAGCACGAGATTTCCTCACGTGATTCAAGTAAAATTCGACAAACTGAATGCGGGCGTTGGTAATGAATTACATGTCTATTCGTTCCGACTGCTGCGAGTTGACCGTGGCTGTCAATTACCGACCGATCTTCGAGATGTTTTGTCAATCGCTCCCACTCGAACACAGGACAACTCAACGGCTATCATCACAACCTTATCCGCTACCCCATAGCCATCATCTGACCGGGAGCTGACGACTCCAACCCAAATTGAAGTTAAACGATCTGGTATATCTACTGACAGTGTACTCGACCATGTCGGGAATCGAAGTCGCCGGGCTAGTCCTTGGCGCATTTCCGATAGCACTGGAGGGTCTCAAGATATTCCGGTCACATCTGGCGTCGCTCGAGACTTGGTGGGAATATGAGGCCGAATTTGAAGACTTTGTCTGGGCAGTGGAGAATGAGTCCGTCTCCTTCGTCCAAAACATGCAACTTCTTATGAATCGAGCAAACCTCGAAGACGAGAACTGCGTCGACTTTCTTGAGCCGAACTCGGCAATTTGGGCCACCGCAGACTTCCAGATGGCGCTCAAACATCAGATCGGGGATCAATTTATTGATTGGTTCTTAACTCGACTTCAACATATGCGCAAAGCGCTAAGCGAGATATATGATATGCTACCCATAAAAGATGGCCAGGTAACACTTTTCACAATGCATGCGTGTTTTTAGGGATTTCAGAGACTAACATACTACTGTGTCAAGGTAACCCTGTCCGATCAAACATTGTTACAGCGTGAGATGGACCGTATCTTCTTCAGCACCAATCAAAAACGTATAACAATTCTACTATCGAAATTGAAGAAAACAAATGATGCTATCTACCTGCACCTCCAGAAGACTACTCTCATGAGACCCAACAGGCCACACAAACAGACAGGTATTTACGCAGCATTGCAGGCTCATTCTTCGAGGCTGTTGACGTCACTTCAGAGAATATGGGACTGTTCCTGCGCAAAACCTCATCCGTTGGGCATCTCCACAGCGTGGTCTACCGGTTCGTCCTCTGAATTGAGAATAAAAGGAGAGATCCACATCATTCTGGGCGAGCCTTGGAGACGCCAAATTGTTCGACTTGATTTTCGAGATTCGGGTCAGCAAATGTCAGTGGGATCAAGCACGGCAACGGTTCTCGACCAACTTTCTGGTATAACCCATGAGATGCAGTCTAAGTCTCGACATAAGAGTCTCACAAACCAGGCAAAACAGCACAGCTTGAGCATAGCAGTACCAGCCACGATTTCTACTGCTGTCAACCCATCTGGAACAACGACAGAGACGCTCTGGAAAGAGAAGTCCCGAAATATCGTCAAGTCTGCACTCAAATCGGCGATGCGCAAGACCTGGAGGACATCGGTGACCCCGACGGCGGCCAACCCATCAATTGGACACTCGTTAAGCACAACTCAACCCGTACCTCTGAAGCCCGCCAGACAAGTTCAATTCGCCAGGCAAACCATGCCTCCGAGTACTGCCGCATCAGTACAGCTCCATGCTGCGGTAGTCATCAAGCCGTGTCACTTCTTGCAAACTGATCATGCAAACGGAGGAGTACTGGGAATCATTGAGACAGAAGCATCGGAACACATTGTATTCGAGCTTGAGCAGAGTTCCCACTTTGGGACTGGCCCTTCAAGTAGCATGTCCCTGGACCAGTTTCTATCTTCATCAGCGCTTCTGAAAGAACGAATGATCGCAGCACTAGGGATCCTCCGAACCTTTCTGAGCTTGGGGTCAACGCAATGGATTCCGGGAGGCCTGGATAAGCAAGACATTCACATGATTGATACCTCCGGCTCAATTATAGCCCGACGGATGCAGCCCTTTATTCAACATGAGTCGCTTGCAGACACGCTCAGGTCAGTAGTTTCGTCGAAAAGGCAGCGAACAGAAGCCATGCTCTTCACGTTTGGGGTTATCTTACTTGAGCTCCTCTACCAACAGAGCCTGGAGCAGCAGCCTTTCCGTAGCGAGTATCTGAGCAACGGCCAGCCCAACGACTATTCCGACTTGTGCACCGCCAAGCGATGGCAGGAGACGGTGTACGAGGATTTCGACGAACCCATCTCCGAGGCCATCCGGCGATGCATCGACTGCGCTTTCACACCTCGGGCAGATCTCGGGGACCGAAAGTTTCTCCAGGAGGTTCTCGATGGTGTTTTGATCCCACTGGAGGATTTCGTCAAGCAACTTCCCTTGAGACAACGGTGCCCACGGTATACTTTTAAGACTTTTATTGTGGGCTATAGGGGCCGAAGTGTAACTGGCTTATCAACGCCCACTTCACGGTACATAGATAGATAAGGGAAAAATAGAACAAAATGATTAAATGTACTGATTCTAAGCATTCATCTTGGGGGCTTCTCAAGGCTTGCATTACTTCTGCTTGTGCGTGCCTGATCATCCTGGACGTAACAAGGCTGACTCATTCATAGAACCCGTTTCTCGTTGAACTAACCAGTTGTCTGGAAACTGTATACTCGAAATTCGGCCAAATTCTTACTTGGAAAACTAAAACAGCGCTCACAAGATTGAAGTGGGGATGGCCTTCATAATGTACTCAGTTAGCACTTGATATCAAAAAGGGGCAAAGCATTGGGTGCCTTTACTACGACCACGGTATTTCGCATCTGTAATACATACAACTTTCTTTCGGAATATAATCCAACGCCCTCAAGGGGTTCCAAAACATTACCTAGATCACCCATTTAGCCTTTGTGTAAAGCCAAGAATCCCACATGATTTGAGTAAGTTGCACTGCGGGTCGCCGGAGAAAGGTATACGTTCCCAGGGTTATCGGAGTTGCTCAATCCCCCCTGAACCAGATCTAGGTATGTTATAACTTCTTCTCAACGATCAAATTTTCCTTTTCATCCGCCCGAGAGGACTATTTTAGAACCCGTCATACATAATCTGTTGACTGCAACCATCTGCAATTTCCAAACTCCTCAATATATCCAGGAATCATTAATCCGCTCGACTTAGCTTCAGGTCTTACAGTTCAGGGAACTGCCTTGGTATCGCCTCCTTGGTTGTTGAACTGATCTGAACGCCCAAGATGTATACACCTCAACAAAAGACGCAAACCCGGACCCCTCTGCCTACACAGCGGCCTAATCCACCTGCACAACAAGAGCCCTCTGATGTGCAACGGATATATGATGCCATGACCACGGGAGAAAGGGATGATCTACAGAAGATTGAACAGAGTAGAAAGAGCGATAGAGGTTTGCAATTACTGGTATTTGCCAGTGAGTTAGTCTCTAGGTTGGATAGCTCAGAGACCCAGCCAGCAACCACGACAGCGCCCAAGCGAAAAGTCACCACGCCACCGTATGGGCCAAAGGCGTACCTAGAAGGCACAGAGTATGGAGGAGGGCCATCCTCCATAAATCCTCGACAAAAAAAGCTCGTCCCTGGGTCGACATCAGACCCCGAAACAGTCAGCGCTCCAGCGACACCACTGCCGCCACCTCAACCCCAAGTGGCACGTTTGGCTAAACGCGAGCACCAACGAGAGAGGAAGGACGCCAAGGCAGGGACTGGTAAAGATAAGGGCGGGCGCCACACGACGGAGAATGAGCTTAAACTCGCCGCCAAGATAGAAGCCGAGGGGGAAAAAGCCGAGGTCCCTTGTCAGAGGTGCACACACAAACCTGGCGGCTGCATGATGCTTGAGGGACATGCGCGCTGCTCGAGATGTGTCCGTTCGAAGGGCAAATGTTTGGCCCCAGGCGAAAAGAGGGAACCCAAAGAGGTGAAGAAGGAAGATGAAATGACCAAATCCGACCGCCCTCAGCAAGAACCAAAGCAGAGACTGTGGCAGAAGCGTGGCATGTCAAATCTCGACCGATCGTCTCCAGCTCCGCACCCAGACGCCGTTCCGTTCCGGAGCAGCCGGAGCCCACGCTACCAAAGACCCTCTGGTCGACAGACTTATGGCCAGATGATGCAGAGACTGACTGATTGGAACACCATCTTTCCTCCACCTACACCACGTCCAGCCGCGGTTCCGGATCGAAGGACAGGGGACTCTGGCAGCGGGAGAATCCTAGACGAGCAGCATTTCTTCCAACCAGAGCAGGGGACTGCCAGAGGCTCCGAGACTCCGGATCAGAAGAATTTCTCGAAGTCGGACCAATTAGACCCCCAACTGGGGACACGACCTTGAGGCTGTGACCTGATCTGGGACCATGTGTCTAAGATTTGGCTGATAATACGCATTAGAAATTCCATCCGCAACCATTTTTGACACCACGCTGCAGGGCCACTCAGTCCAAGCTGTCGATGTGGTGTCATGGGTCAATTCTGTACATTTGAAGCGCGCTTCAATTTGCGGGCGGTATTTGGATAAGGCGGGACGGAACAATTGTCACTTGACTCGTCACAAGTGTGCTGGAATCTTGGCTGCGAGCGGTTAGAAAGATCGATGCTCGTCGTTGCTCCGCCATCTTCGAACCCTCATTCGAGAAGGAGCGACGGGACTCTCTGATTACCGGCAGGATCCCCAAAGAACCGCCATCAAGGGATTATTTCAACAAGACCAAGATTCGAAGTTGCATTTTACGCGAGTACTCTAGAAAGGGAGGCAAGAATAGTTCTCTGGATAATGGGGTGGACGGAGTTTCTGGCTTAATTATGGGAAGGAAGACGGTGGCGCAAATGGCATTACCGCTGGGAGGGTCCGTGGGCATAGAGTTGATAAGGGCTGGGAGGCAGTCTCCCAACACTTATTATCATTTTCATTTTCGTTTTCTTTCTCTTACCTTCCATTACTTACTTATGTACTTCCTACCTACCGAACTATTACTTTTCTCTACCCTATGATCCGTGCGTAACCAGGCCTTGTGATATGAATGAAATCATTTGGAAGAGTGAATGAAGTACCCAGTTTCCGAGAAGGCGCCCATGATTGAATGCATTGCCTGACCCGACCTAAATGACATGTCTAGACACAGGAAAGAAGTAAAACGAAAAAAGGGACGAGAAGGGATTGTAACCCAGCAATTTTATTCGTATTCTAGTCATGACCCTGCCCTGATATCGTGTCTCTGGTCCTGCGTTTTCGATCAGAGCTCCAACATGCAGCTGCCCTGTGTAAGGCCCATCATCCCCGCCATTATCCCAATTCGTTCGTGCACACTCAAAGAATTGGTAAACAAATCCAACTCACACACTCCCCAAATTCTCCCTAATCGTACATGTCAATAAAATATAAGAGAAATTCAGATCCCCTCTACGCCAATTGAGCGACCAGCGCATTGAACTCCTTGTCGGAATGCTGCTCCAGATCCCTGTAACGGCGGGCCAAGTTGGTCTCCCCCTTGCGGAACCGCTGCAGCTTCAGCTTCCCACCTGCCAAGCGCTTGGCCTCAAACAGGTCTTCGAGGTCCACAAGCGACGGGACTACCGTCGTGCGAAACTCGTACGGGACGCCGCTCGCCTTGATCAGCTCGATGCTGTCCTCGAGCACGCTCGGGTCGATTTTCTTGCCCGTCACCGCCTTGTAGTTCTCCAGGGCGCACTTGATGTCCATGGCGACGAAGTCGACCAGCTTCTCGGCGAACACCTCGCGCAGCACGTCAGGAGCCGTGCCATTCGAGTCCAGCTTGACGCTGATCCCTGCGTTCTTGAGGATCCGCAGGAAAGGGACCAGGCCCTTGTGGATGGTCGGCTCGCCTCCCGAGATGACCAGTGACTTGTGTGATGTTGAGGAGATGTGTCGGAATACATCGAGACTAGTCATCCCGTCGCGCTCGCCGCGGACCAAGGGCCCGTTGTGACACCATGGACAGGCGAGGTTGCAACGTGAAGTGAACATTATCGCCGCTTGGACCTTACCGGGATAGTCGCTGAGGGTGTTCTTGATGTATCCTGCTACCGGGAGGTCGGCAATATCGGCGATTTGACGCTCCAGATCCAGAAGGCCACTTCCGTTGTCCACCGCTGGAGAGTTCGTTATGTAGCGGTAGGTCTTCCGAGCGACGAACTCCTTCGCCTTGCCTTTGTTCCAGTCTCGAGTCGGGCGGAAGTAGCCGACAATCCGCGAGTAAACGAGCGTCGAGTCACCGCATACGGCGCATTGTGGATGCTCTCCAGATATATAGCCATGCGTCTGGCAGATGCTGAAGGTCGGCGTGAGGGTGACGTAGGGGATGCGGAACCGGGCTGTCAATATCCTAACCAGGTTCCGAGCTAGCTCCCAACTGTGAAGCTGTTCACCTAAAAATGCGTGGAAGACAGTACCGCCAGTGTACGCGCACTGGAGATCCTCTTGATGTCCGAGGGCTTCGAACAAGTCATCGGTACTGTCGACCGGAAGCATGGTCGAGTTGGTGTAGTAAGTGGGGATGTCCTGTTCCGGGAACAACTCCTTATCTCTCTTTGCCAACTTGTAACACGTGCTTTCGGCTGGGGTGGCCTCCAGGTTGTACAAGTTGCCCGTTTCGTCCTGGAAGTCCTGAAGCCGGGTCTTGATGAACTCCAAAACCTCTAGTGCGAAATCCTTCTGTTTGTCAATACCCTCGCCAAGCAGGGCGACCAAGGCTTCATTCATGCCGTTTACGCCGATAGTGCTGAAGTGATTCGTCCAGCAGGATCCGGTGCGGTGCTTCGTCGCGGAAAGATAGTGTGCCGCATAGGGGTACAGAGCCTCGTTCTCATCCACCTTCTTGCGCTTGATCTCCAGTGCGTCCTTGGCCACCCTCAAGGTATCCGATAGCTCGGAAATGAACTTGTCCTTCGAGCCACCAGAGCGATAGGCTATATTCGGCAGATTGATCGTGACCACACCTAGGGAGCCAGTCAATGGGGTTGCGCCGAACTGCCCGCCCACCCGACAGTGCAGTTTACTGATATCGAGACGAAGACGACAGCACATGGATCGAAAGTCCTCGGGATCCAAGTCGCTGTTGTAGTAGTTCCCGAAGTATGGAATCCCGTACTTGGCCGTCATTTCCCAGATCGGCTTCCAGCGTGGGGATTCCCAATCGATGCCCTCCCAGAGGTTGTAGGTTGGAATTGGAAAAGAGAAGATGTTGCCGTTTCCATCTCCCTGGATCATTACTTCGGCAAAGGCTCGGTTGAGCATGTCCATTTCCTCCTGGAAGTCGGCGTAGAGCCATTCCGATTTGAGCTGGCCGCCAATGACGACGCACTGATCCCGAAGCTTCTTCGGGCATACAAGGTCCATCGACACGTTGGTGAATGGGGCCTGGAACCCGCTCCGTGTAGGTACATTGAGAGAGTAGACGAAGCTTTGAACATACTTGAAGACTTCGGGATACGTCAAGCCGTCCTTGCGAACGAAGGGCGCAAGGTATGTGTCGAAACTGGAAAGGGCTTGAGCTCCAGCCAGCTCGCCTTGTAAAGTAAAGAGGAAGTTGACAAGCTGGTTCAAGGCAGTGTTGAGATGCTTCGGGGGCCGGCACTGGATCTTGTTGTCGACGCCACCGAAACCCTGAAGAAGGATGTCTTCGATTGACCATCCTGAACAGTAGGCGCTCAGGAAACCGAGATCATGGATGTGGAACCGATTCTCGCGGTCGTATTGGCGTATCTCGTCTGTGTATACCTTCTCAATCCAGTACTGGGCGATGACGTGGTTTGAGAGATATTGCATTAGGCCCTGGTGGGAGAAGGTTGAGTTGGCATTTTCCGCTCCTTTCCATGACCCTTTGGCCAGGTACTCATCAACAAGGTCGACGCTCGGTGACATGATTACAGATGACTGGTAAATGAGTGAACCGGAAGAGTAGAAGGCAGTCACAAGGTGTACTCAAAGCTCACAGAGTAGTGGTTAAGTCCTCAATTGGTTCGGATACTCCATCATATTTAAAATACTGTATGTTGACAGTCGACGCGTCGCATCGTGTGTAATATCTACGAGCGCGTATACCTACCTGGCTCTGGCCTGACTATGACAGCAAAGCCCAGCAACATGGCGCTGTTCAATGGTGTTCATCCCCCAGACATGGTGCGATAGTCTGGTGCTGGACGCGTTAACCGATCGTCTGACGGGCACTGGGCTCGGGCGCGAGTCGGGCGCGATACCATGTGACTTGCGAGGAAATGGGCTGACAGCATCTCGATTGGCAATTAAGACTGGGATCGCGGGACGCGCAGGCACGAACGTGGTCGTAGATTCGACGCGTCTCGGCGACCTCCCGGTGGTGAGCACATAAAATGCAGGCTGGGTTTCGCAGGCCGCGGAATGCCATGAGCAAGTAACTCAGAATGTAAGGCGAGACGCTCCGCCAAATGGTACGGTCAATCTCAAACTAGCTTTTGAGTGGGAAGTTCGGAGCGGAGAACAGAGCGAGAGACGAGACCAGAGGATTGAACACGGGCATCGCTCCGGAGACGCTGCCCAGTGATAATGCTCGGATTGCGAAGGCAAACTCAATCTTGACTTATTGCAAAGGATTGATCAAATTGGCGGGATAATATGCAATTAGACGAGTGATCAGCGAAGAGGGGTACAAGCCCCACATGTGCCAATGCAAGATGCAAATTATTCACTGTAGCGGCTGAGCTTGACGTCGCCCCCGCTATAGACTGTATCATCGTACCGTTTCGCCCCCCTATAGCCTCATCCGATCTGCTTCTGGGGCCTACTGGCATATATATGTACATACGTCGTACATAAGGTATATTATTCTCATGGTACATACCATGGCCCCCAACCACGATGACGTCGTTAAGGGCGTCGATGCCCTGAAGATCTCTGGGAAGCCCCGCGAAGGTTCCGCGGCGGCGGCAGCGGGTGCTGGGCCGGAGAAGGGCGATCCCAACATCTCCGCCAACCACATGGGCGGAGATATGTGGGTAGTGAAGCCTGTTCCCGGGGCCGGGTACGGCGCGGTGGCGCTGCGGAAGATCGCGCGGGGTACGCGGATCATGGCGGACGCCCCGCTGTTCGTGGTGCCGACAACGGTGAACGACGTCAAGACGATGGCGCAGATCATTGCGCTGGGGCTCAAGAAGGCGTCAAAGAACCAGGCGCGCGAGTTCCTGACTCTCGATAACGCTCACAAGGCGAACGGGCCCCTCGTCGGCACCGCCAGCACCAACGTCCACCCCATGGGCGGCGGCGGTGCGACCGAGGCCGGCCTGTTCCTGGCCGCGTGCCGCATCAACCACGCTTGTGTGCCCAACGCGCAGAACAAGTGGCGTGCGGACCTCGGCCGCATGACGGTGCACGCGGCGCGCGACATTGCCGCGGGCGAGGAGATTACGCTGACGTACCTCCCCGCGCTGTTTCCCTACGCGGAGCGCCAGACAATCTTGAAGGAGCACTTTGGTTTCGTGTGCGCGTGTGCGACGTGCAGCCTCCCCGCCGGCGAGGTGCGGGATGCGAGCGACCGGCGCCGCAAGGAGATCAACGAGCTAGACGAGAAGCTAGGCGACGGCAAGCGCATTGTCAATCACGCCGAGGCTATGCTGCACGACGCATGGCGCAAGCTGGCGCTGCTGCGCGAGGAAGGCATCACCGACGCTTGGGTCAGTCGCGCGTACCATGACGCCTTCCAGATCGCCATCGCCAACGGCGACCAGGCGCGCGCCAAGGTCTTCGCCGAGCGCGACTACGAGGCGACCGTGGCGTGCGAGGGCAAGGACAGTCCTGAGACGGCGCAGACCATGCAATGGGTCAAGAGCCCCAAGGCCCACCCGCTGTACAGCGGCAAGCTGCAGTGGAAGCAGGGCGTGGACAAGATACCAAAGGACTTGAGTGAGGACGAGTTCGAGAAATGGTTATTTAGATTGCCCAAAGAAGGCTTAGCGAATTAGGCCTTGGTTGCCACAATAGGATGCTCTTACAGCATTCTAACGATCGTTATGAAGTTCCATTACCTTCATGCAATTCCTCGTTTCATTACACAAGCATGACGGCGGTCTGTGACTTTCCTATTTGGAAGTTTTACATAAGTCAAGCAAGTATGCAAATTTCGTGAGTACGCTCGTGGTATCATCAAAGAAGTATCAGCGCTATGTTCAACTATTCTATCGTGTTTATGTACATGCATGCAAACAAGGCGTCCAAATGGTAAGCCGCTATTGTAAACCTTACGCCTGAAAATGCCGAGCTCGTTGTGTACTTCATGAAATCATGTGTGACCCAGGACAGCGAAACGTTCTTCAAATCGCAGTGCTGCCGCCAGCCGCTGCACAGGCGCCCAGTTCCTCAAAGTCCTCCGACTCGGTCATTCGTAGAGCGTCCTTAACGTCGTGGACAAAGTGGCGCTCTCCGCCCACTAGTTCTACAATGCCGCTTCGCTGCAAGAGGGTCCAAATCTTATTCGACTTGCTTGGCGAGCGACTGAAGAAGACCCGGACGCCACGCTCGCGGTAGTTCCTGACGATTTCCTCCAGCACCTGTGCCCCAGAGCCGTCGAGAGACGTGACACCGTGTATGTCGAATATGACATTACGGTTGCTCTTGTGCGGGCGAAGGCGCGGTAACGCGGGATGCGCATTGCTCGTTCCGTAGAGCTCCAACCTACGAAGCCGATTTTTCAACTCTCCAGTGTTGGCGAAGGTGAGTGGCTCAGGGATCTTGACGATCAAACAGCCCTCGATAAACTCCAGGTGCTCAGGGTTTTCCTCTGCGTTCTCAAACTTCTCCGTTCCAGGAATGCGCCCCAAGATTTGGATACGTGGACGTGTTGCATGCTGGATTACTTGCAGGAGCGACAATCCTATACCGATCGCAATACCCAGGTTAAGAGAGAAGAACACTGTCACTAAAAGAATGATAGCCATAAGCGCCAACTCGGTCCACCCGCGAATTTGAAGGAAGAACGAGATATCATGGGGCGCTTCCTCAATCAAGGAATATGCCACCACTATGATTAACGCTGAAAGGACAGGTTTCTAAAAGTTGTTAGTATACGGGTTTTTATTGCCATGTGCGATGGATCTTCCTTACCGGGATGTAGTAGAACCAGGGCAGCATGAACATGATACAGAAGACTGTTATGATGCTAACGAAGATGGAGCTCATGGGGCTTGTGCCACCAGTGGACTTGTTGACCTTGCTTCTTCCGTAACCACCAAAGGCGGGAATGGCCATGAAGCAAGAACCAAGAAGGTTGGCAGTGCCGAGAGCGACGAGCTCTCTGTTCGCACTCAGCTGCATGCCTTCGATGGCATCGCCGGTGCCAAGACTCTTGGCGGCGACAGACGACTCGAAGAACCCAAGCATTCCGATCAAAAAGGAGGTGCCCATGGCTTCACGGATGTGTGGCAAGTGTTCCATCTGGAAGGGGTTCTGGAATCTAAAAGTCTGGCCCGAAGCAGCTTCGACACTCCCAAGCACTTCGACGCCTTGCTTGTCCCACTGCAATTTCCAAGCTAACAAAGCAGACAATACTACAACCATAAGACGGTCAGGGAAATAGGCAATAGAAGGGTACCGAGGCTGAACCCGCTTCTTTACTTCACTGTGGGATTGATTAGCTTCGACCAGGGCGGCGAGAAGAGGAGACCGGATTACTTACCGAAGCACCATAATGACGGTAAAGCTTACAACACCCACTATAGCAGATAGCTTGTGGATATCCCCGAGGTGAGTAAACAAGAACTTCAGCTTGTCCACGGAGCTGGGGTGCTGAACAGTGCTTGCGTGCGACGCAGCCTTGGTCAGTCCAAGTACGGGGACAAGCTGATCAATAAAGATAACGACGCCGATAGCAGAGATAAATCCGCGAAGGAAAGGTCGGCTAAGTACGCTGTCCAGGAAGCCAAGACGGAATGCTCCCATGATGAAGACAGTTGCGCCTGCAATTCCAACAGCAACACCGGCCACTTTGGCTTGCAAGACGCCGTTATCGTCTTCGCCAGCTCCCGCGTCGATGCTACCCTTCACGATGGAACCAATCAGCAACGAGCCTGCGGCTTCAGGCCCTACGACCATCTGCGGGCAGCTTCCCAGAATACCGTAGATAAGAGGATTGAAGACGAAGGCATAAAGACCATTGATCGGGGGGACATGCGCAAGGTTGTCGGCGTAGGAAAGCGCCATGGGCAAATACATGGACGCAATGGTGATGGCCGCCGTAAGGTCACCCTTAAGCCAGGTCCAGTTGTATTGTCGCATCCAGATCAGACAAGGGACATAGTAGGACAGGTACATCAACGGAGACGCTTTGAAGCCGTGCTGCTCTGCCAGAACGCCAGAGCTCGTCATTTTCTTGCTCTTCACTTTGGCGGACAGAGTTCTCTTCCAGTTGACCCTAGCTACGCGCTCGCCCTCCTGGTCGGAACCCACGAGCGAGCCCGTATCGGTGTCGGTTGTCTTGTAACTGCTGCCCATGGGGCTCGCGGCGCGGGGCGAAAAGGTGCCATGACTGCATGGGCCCGGGTGCGCGTGCTCGTGGAGGAGCGAGGTGGTCTCGGTCGATTCGTCGGGCGATTTTGGAGGAGAACTCGGACCGGGCCGAGGAACTTCATAGTCTTGGACGTCCGTCGCATCGGGTGTCGAGACAAAGGAGGCGCTGTCGTCTTGGTTCTGTCTATGCAGAGACGAGGACGACGGTGTCTGGCTCTGACGTAGACCACTGGGTGTCAAGGGAGCATGGTCACCGGCCTGGCGGGAGTTTGTCCGCGTCGGCTGAGGTCGTCCAGAAGCCATGATTGACTTTAAAATGGGGGCAATATCGAGGGCTCTACTGATCCATCAGGTGAGGTCGTATGATGGGTTCGCATCGAGGTCGCAAAAGAGCAGGGGAATATATTGATTGAAATGGGCTAAACAAAGGGCTCTGTGGTAAATAATTGAAAATCGCATCGACCGTCGCCAAGAACCCCAGATGCAAATTGTTTTTCCTTGCTGCTTCACCGCATAGCGCATTGAACGGCTTGAAACCATATCATTTGGAGCAGACCCATGACACTCCAAGTCCCAAGAGAGGGGGCCCTAGGGAACAGCTAGGGACAGTTGGGACAGCTACCAGGGTGTTAGGCAGCCCGAGGGAGCCAAGCCAGCGGCTTTGCGGGTGCGACCGGGCCATGCTGCCACCGTTTTACTGACAAAGTGCCTGCAGAAGCACTGAATGCACTGAATGTCTGGGTACCCCGCTGCACGTGAGACCCGCGATTTGCCAAGGAAGATCCGATCGGCCGTCACTTGCATCCTGTTTCGTCTTTGTGTTCGCGGCAATAACTGAAGATCAACGAGGGGCAGGCAGGCAGGCTGGCTGGCTGGCTGGAATAAGAAGACGGGAAGTCCGTTCAATCAGCAGCCGAGTGCAACTGTAAGCTTTGCACCGACATCTTCTGAATAATTCGTCTCATCTGCCCACCCAGGCACTTGCAGACACAAGGTGTACATTTGCATCGCCGAAGCATCCCATCTCGGGCTGTCAACCCAACTCAACATCCAGCTGGCTTTCCGATTTCCGACGTCTTGGCGTCACAGCCGAAATATTGCCTCATATTATTTTCCGGCTGTGTCACCCGAATCAAGTTCAAGACTGAAGCTGCTCGTTGCTGATTGAGGGCCGGCGTCAACTCCGTCCGGAACCTTTACGATGCGACGCGATGGCATCTGTCTTTTCCCGCTTCGAAGATGGACAGAGTAGTTATCTTACCGTCCTCGGTCGGCTGTTGCATATCCGTTGTTCAATGATATTTTATTTCGTCACCAGCGTCTGACGGCGTCGGCTAGTATCAAACTTCTTTTTACTCTGTCAAAGCCCAGTCCGCTTCTTTGCTCGGGGTGTAATAGGTTCTCTACTATTTCCGTTCATGCTCGATGACCAATCCAGCGTGTTACTATCGCACGTTTCTCTGAGGATACACCTCATGAAACGAGCATGGTGATGTTGTCACCAGAAATGATCTCACAGCTAAGAAAGTCCTTAGCTGTAGAAACTCCAATTGCACTGATGCGAAATATCATGGTCGCTTCCCTCCGCCAATCATTGCATACTCCCGTCGCATACTCTACGGTCATACTCGCTCATCCATTTGTCTCATCATCGGGTCGAAGCTGGGAGAATGCCATGGCCCAGTCACGCAAGAGTCTACCAGCGGCTGGTTAAAGGGAGGTCGGGCTACCGAGCGAGTCAAGACACCCATCACGACCGATCACATCTCCATCTTGATCTTAGAGACTCTAAAAATCCTCATCTAATGGTCGGGCTCAGGCGATCTACTTTTTGAAGTTGGTTGATGCGGATACCAGACTCGAGTGCACTATGGCTGACTCGAGAAAGTTGCAAGATTGGCCCTCAACGACTTTTCATTCCAAAAGCCGCACCTGACATCACGAGACATCACGACAATACGAATTTGACTGTTAGCCGGATCGAGTCATCTTGTATTCAAACATATATACACCTGATCGTGTCAGACTCGCCTTACCACCGCCATTGTAACGTTGCAAACCGAATCCAGATGTGTTTTCCGTGTATTGGAGGATCGGACGCGTAAGGCAATGTATCCAGCTTCGGTGGAAATGGCGGTTTCTTGTCTCATCCGAATCTCAGTCGAACTTCAGTCCGAGCAGAAGTAAACTCTTTTACTTTATGCAGTGCGTAACCTTACCCATGTTATGGTAGGGTGCACGGAGTGGCATTCGATCAAACGGATGACGCTGCTACCTACTGCGCTTACAAACACCCGTGCGTCGCAACGGTCGTCTGTCAATACCTCGCACAACATGATGCGACAGATTGCCCGATATACAGATTGTGGAGTTATTCTTGGTAATGGTATTTTCTTACTGTTCCATCGACTTGTGGTGGATGGATCTGAGTATTGTTCTTCCAGCGTAGTGAAGGGCCAGTGTCGACCCTTTGCGGAAGCTTCGGTGGGATGTGCGCAGCGACGCGGATGATCGATTTTGATGACCTACCAATTATCCTTCCATATATCGATGCGCATGCCAAATCATCAGGTGTCACCTTGCCCGAGTCAGCGTCGTCGTCGGGGGCTTAGTATCAGACAGCGGCACCAGCGGAGTATCCAAGCCCCAAACTGTCCGAAGCACTGACGAGTCCGAGTCCATTCTCTTCTCTGACGTGATCTGATTTCGTGTAAATGCTGATGAATCAGATGAGGGACAAGTCTTCTTTTTTCCCTCTTCTCGTTTCCAAATCTCAATAGCGCGAGGCGTTTTGCGGTCCTCAGCCTATCATGATGCTTGGCAATGGTGGCAGTGTATAGGTGGCGTTCAGCCAATCAGAGCTCGTTGCCAAGAGCGAGGCAAAACTGGTCAACTCTGCCCCTTTTTCGGTAGTTGCGACGGCAAAGGTTTGAAACCCGAAATTAGCAGAACAAGTTACAGAACATCATAATTGTATGTATGTAATCTCTCGAGTGGATGGAATTATATACCCGAGCTAAAAACATGATAGAACAGAGACAATCCGGGGAAGGTAGGAAGCGAATAGCAAATATTTTGAGAAAGGTGAATGAAAACACATGCAATGGAATCTAGGATCGAAATTCTTGAAAGGGGCCGCATGCACAGTGGTAGAAAGGCATTTGTTTGTCAGTCAATCGGCCGGAACTCCGGTTCAGCAATTTCGGATGTCCGGTTTTTTTATATTTTTGTTTGGAGGCGGTATGACAATGGAAATAACAACCCTTTTACATGCTTATGAACGAATACGTAGTGAGTCATTTTACTTGACATAACACTGTTCAAGGCTGGTGAGACCGTCTATCTATGGCTGAGAGAAGGATGAGAATCCTGTGCTTGCATGGGAAAGGGACCAGTGGTCGTATTTTCAAATCGCAGACAGGTAATTACTTGCAAAGCCCCCATTTTATACAACCATCTGCTAATTTGGAAAAGCTTCTCTGCGCTCTAAATTGGAAGCCGTCATCCCAGAGCTCGAGTATGACTTTGTAGATGGGCCACAACCATCATCTCCGGCGCCAGACACACCGCTCTTTTACGAGCCACCTCACTATGCCTTCTATGAGGGGACCGAGATCAAAGCCATCCGAGCCGGCCACAAGTGGCTGCGAGAGCTACTAGAGCATAATGGGCCGTACGATGGGGTCCTCATGTTCTCCCAGGGCTGCGCCTTGGTGTCGAGCTATATGTTGTACCAGCAGTGGTACGAGCCCGAGGCACCGCCCCCTTTTCAGTTCGCCATGTTTATCTGCGGGGGCGTCCCCATCACGGCCTTGAAGGACCTAGGCGTGCATGTGTCCCAGGAGGTCGAGGATCTCGATGTCCGTACGAAGAAACAACTCCTCGAGAAGACGACGGCAGAAGTCACCAGGGACCGGTGGCAGCTCACTGACTACGCTTCGGTAGTGCGGCGGGCGCAGTTCGACTCTGACGACTGCTTCGGACTCAACCTCAACAGGATCCCCGCCGAGCTTAAGATCAGGATCCCCACGGTCCACGTCTTCGGCGAGAAGGATCCCAGGCTCCCTGCCTCGATCCAGCTGGCGGGGCTGTGCGACCCGTATATACGGAAAGTCTACAACCATGGAGGGGGGCATGAAATACCCAGAGCCAAGGAGGTCAGCGAGGAGTTGGCGCAGCTGCTGCAGTGGTGTGCGATCCGTGGCACTTGGCCAGGACAAGGCACGATACGTCATTAGTGACTGCCCCGAGGATGATGCCCAAATAATATGCATGCGAGAATGGGTGTCCTACCTAGAATATTGATGTGCAGTTTGGGACCTGCTCCTGGCAGGGAACTTTCCTGTACTCATTCCGTCCGAGGAGTCGGCCAGGGGAAACGGCTTCTGTAGTTTGGTAAAAATCACCATATGCTTGCCAAGCAGTCCCTACTCAGACTGTTCAGACGCGAGATTGCAGTCAAGCTCAAGACATGAGAATAGTTCATTCGATTTCTTAGTTTGTCCTTGGCCTACTGAGGAGTTGACTTGGCGTCAATCAAAGAAATTCAAAAGCCAAGGAAAAACAACGCTTGACTTCATCATCATTATATCACCCTATACCCTGCTTATCAGCTTCTATGCAAGGGACGTAAACGTCGTACAAATTGCGCCATTGTGCTCTGTATATCAGGACTTCCTATAGCGACTCGCAGTGGGTACAGAATCGATCGAAACAACGACAGTATGGAGGACTTGCGCCAAGCACAGAACCAAGCATAGCCCGTCGAGGCCTCCGACGTGATATGACACCCCCCATTGTTTCTTCTCCGTTTCCCCATTTCTTGGAATCCTTTTCTGGAGGTCCCCCGCCCCTCACACTAAAACAACACAACCTCTTGGCTCCGCATCACGAATATCAAAATACAAGAAACAGAGGAGGTTGAAACTTTCGGTATGCGCAACAACACACAATTTCTTAACCTGCACCGCCCGAATTTTTCTCATCTTCTTTTCGGATCTGTATTCAACCTTGATTCAGTTTTAAAGTCACTTAGCCAGATGGCAGTGCCCATCTGACTTCACAGAAGCTTGGCTTGGCCATGCGCCATTTGGTTGTTCTGTCTGTTTCAATACATTATCTCGAATCCGAAGAGAATCAAGTCAAAGAATTCATCTCCATTTCCGTTTTCCGTCGGCTACATGCATGGTTCTAGACTAGCAGATCGACATGTGTTCATGTAGTCGTACCGACCTGCTGTTTTGAGCAGTCTGGGCAGGGAGTTTTGATAGCTACTCGTTAGAACCCACTTCCTTAATTCGCTCACATCAGCCTCGTGATTGGCTGACAGCCTAATAAGGTTTAGGTAGGTCGGTTGGCGCTTTTGTCGCCCCAAGAATATGCCCCACCTTTCCACCTTCCGGGCCTCCTGCCTCCCTCCCATGCACAAGGAAAGCAAGCACAGCCTCAAGCTTGCAATAGGCGAGAGCTTGGCAGTCGTAATTGAAGCAAAGAGAAGTTTCCTCCTGGATCTCAGAGCTGACCATCTAGACTGACTCGTTTTTTTTCTCACCTCGATTTCCCGGCGCGGAGACTAACCCAGCCGAGAGGTTTTCCTTATTTCCTTATCGCCCTTTAGTCCACCCCGCCACAAGCCATAAGGCCCAAGCTGTCGGGTGCCGATCGTATCTAGGCTTCTGTCAGTCGCCTGCGCTTGCAACAAATCAACCATTCATCCAGAGGTGCCTGACATACACCGCCCCCATGGTGGCCATGGAAAATACGTATGCAGCAACCAAATTCCTTTGATTGAAACTGACCGCGTTTGCGGGCCTGATTCGCCTCTTGGCCCTCCAGGTGGATTTCTGTCAGTCTTTGGGGGTAGGAGCAGTTAGTTACACTTGAGAAAGAGAGAACCAAGGCCCCAATTATCCATGGATGCCGATTCATGTTGTTGCACTTGCCGCCAAACACTCGACCAGAGTTCGACCAAGACACCTCCTCTTTGCACAGCCTTCTTAGGTACTTTGCAATCTCACAAAACTGCAGCCCCAAGGCCAACTGATTCTCTGTACATGCCCAGGTAGCCATGTTATGGCCTGAGTCTCGGCAGCGGATCGGCCAAGCGCACTTGCCGCTTAGGGAGTGTTTGGTCGCGAGGTTACCCTGACTTTGGTCTCCATTGGATGTTCTTCCACCTCGTCATGGCTTCCCACCCCCAAGGGAAAAAGCCTCAGGGCAGTGCAGAGGGTCTCACTTATAATGTATCCATCTTCTGCCGTTGCTTGGGAGGCCTTTGCTGTCGAACACGGATAAACGGCACACCTTCTTGCATCACCGAATTCCTAATGAGCATACTCTCTACTATACGTTGCATATTCAACAAAACAAATCGGGTATACTCTTGTGGAGAACCCCTTTATCGTTATTATGGCCGGCAAGCATAGTTTAGCGCCCCCGTTGCTCCAAGTCAATACCCGCGTGGGTCAAAACAACGACGGCGAAGATGCGCGAACGCCTTCTCGTCTCTCCACCGTTTCGAACCCTTTCCTCACACCTATTAATTCGAATCCCTTTCTCACACCTAGTAATCGAAGTCGCGCTTCCAGCGTTGCGACGACCGCGGTCAACTCGGTCAACACCACCAGTGCCGAAGATGTTTTGCGCCCAGATCCAGGCACCGAGGGCGCCTTCAAGGTCGATAACAACCCCTTCGCATTCTGCCCGGGGCATCTCAACAAGCTCTCGAACCCCAAGTCGCTCCAAGTCTTTAAGGCACTTGGCGGCTTGCGTGGGATCGAGAAAGGGTTGCAGACTGATCTCCATGCGGGACTCAGCGTCGACGAGACATCCGCACGGCGGCGCATCACATTTGAAGAGGCCACCCAGAACATTAAGCATGAGGCATCTACGGAAAATACAGTGACTGCCCCTGAGTCGTTCTCGGATCGGGTACGGGTCTTTGGGAAGAACGTCCTGCCAGCCAAAAAGGCAACACCGTGAGTAATCCAATCTGCTGCTTAGACCTTCGCATGGTTTTCCGTCGTCACCAGCTGCTTCTTTCCGCCTTTCCCTCCTCTTTTATGGGCAGTAATCTACCCACAATGAAGTGATCAGCACGATGAATATTGGCTAACGTTGCCACTCCTAGGCTCTGGAAACTCATGTGGAATGCCTATAACGACAAGGTCATATTGGTTCTGACAGGGGCGGCAGTGATCTCCTTATCACTTGGCATATATGAGACTGTTGGAAGACCTCATCCGCCTGGAAGCCCTCCTCCAATTGATGTAAGTATATCATATTTAACACTTCGCTTTGGTAACTGAGACTCACAATATGATATTGTAGTGGGTAGAAGGTGTCGCAATTTGCATTGCGATCATCATTGTCACAGTCGTTGGTTCATTGAACGATTGGCAGAAAGAACGCGCTTTCGTCAAGTTGAACGAAAAGAAAGATGACCGTGAGGTCAAAGTCATCAGGTCAGGAAAGTCGTACATGATCAACGTCCATGACGTTCTGGTCGGCGATGTCTTGCACTTGGAGCCAGGCGATCTTATCCCTGTCGACGGGATTTTCATCGGCGGTCATGATTTGAGATGCGACGAATCATCGGCCACTGGCGAGTCTGATGCTATCAAGAAAACCGGCGGCCAGCAGGTGATGGACGTTCTTGAGAGTGGCCAGCCAGCTAACAATCTTGACCCTTTTATCATCTCAGGGGCTAAAGTTCTCGAAGGTGTTGGGACGTTTGTGTGCACATCTGTGGGTGTAAACTCCAGTTTTGGCAAGATCATGATGTCTGTCCGTACAGATATCGAATCGACACCCCTGCAGGCAAAGCTTGAGAAGCTGGCCGTGGCGATCGCCAAGCTTGGTACAGCCGCCGCTGCCCTACTTTTCTTCGTCCTTCTCTTTCGCTTCCTTGCCGCATTGCCTTCGGACCATCGGATCCCAGCAGAGAAAGCCTCCTCATTCTTGGATATCCTAATTGTGGCCATCACCATTATTGTTGTCGCTGTGCCCGAAGGACTACCACTTGCTGTGACTCTGGCTCTTGCATTCGCCACGAAGCGTCTGTTGAAGGAGAACAACCTTGTTCGTGTCCTTCGGTCATGTGAAACGATGGGGAATGCAACGACCATTTGTACCGACAAGACAGGAACTTTGACCACGAACAAGATGACTGTGGTTGCGGGAACCTTTGGATCAACAAGTTTTGACAAGGCAGACAGCTTTAAACCCAGCACTCAGACAGTCTCCCAGTGGGCCTCCGATCAATCGACAGCCACCAAGGAAGCTATTATTCAGTCTGTGGCCATCAACTCAACCGCCTTTGAGGGAGAGGAAGACGGTCAATCCACATTCATCGGGTCGAAAACCGAGACTGCTCTATTACAACTGTGCAAGGACCACCTTGGAATGCAGTCTCTATCAACAGCCCGGGCAAATGAAGACGTGGTACAGATGATGCCGTTTGATTCTTCCAAGAAGTGCATGGGCGCAGTTGTCAAGCTCCGATCAGGGGGGTACCGGCTCCTCGTCAAAGGTGCCTCCGAGATCCTGCTTGAGTGCTGCACCAGTAAAGCAGTCACTGCTGACCCGAACACCCCCAACTTACCTACGAGCGCTTTGACAAATTCGGATATCGATGAGCTCAGAGAAACGATCAACTCGTACGCCAAGAAATCTCTGCGAACGATCAGTCTCGTGTACCGAGACTTCACCCAATGGCCTCCAGCTGAAATCTCTACCAAGGACGGACACGTGGACCTTTCAACCGTACTTGAAGATCTTGTTTTCCTTGGTCTTGTTGGCATTCAAGATCCCGTTCGACCTGGAGTCCCAGAAGCCGTGAAAAAAGCACAGTACGCCGGCGTTGTGGTAAGGATGGTCACTGGAGACAATATGGTTACTGCCCAG
This sequence comes from Apiospora arundinis, assembly GCA_039105305.1. Classification (NCBI taxonomy): domain Eukaryota; kingdom Fungi; phylum Ascomycota; class Sordariomycetes; order Amphisphaeriales; family Apiosporaceae; genus Apiospora; species Apiospora arundinis. The sequence continues at coordinate 4,781,948 of JAPCWZ010000004.1, forward strand.
GCTATTGCCACCGAATGTGGCATCTATACCAACGGCATCGTCATGGAAGGGCCTGTTTTCAGGACACTCAGCGATGAGGCCATGGAGCAGACGATTCCGAGGCTACAAGTACTTGCCCGCTCATCCCCTGAGGACAAACGAATTCTGGTTATGCGCTTGAAGGCACGGGGCGAGACGGTTGCTGTCACCGGTGACGGCACCAACGATGCCCCTGCTCTCAAGGCAGCAGATGTGGGCTTCTCCATGGGTATTTCCGGCACCGAGGTGGCAAAGGAGGCATCGTCGATTGTGTTGATGGACGACAACTTTGCTTCCATCATCGTTGCATTGAAGTGGGGAAGGGCTGTGAACGACGCAGTGCAGAAGTTTCTTCAGGTAAGCAAGCACAAATTCCCGACTTATGCTATCTTTTGACTGACCTAAAATCGCAGTTTCAAATCACCGTCAACATTACAGCCGTGTTGCTGGCATTCATCAGTGCGGTGTCTGATCCCGAGATGAAATCAGTTCTCTCTGCGGTACAGCTCCTATGGGTGAACCTCATCATGGACACATTCGCGGCGTTAGCTCTGGCTACAGATCCGCCGACTGAGAAGATTCTGGATCGCCCTCCCCAGCCCAAGTCGGCACCCCTGATCACGGTCAACATGTGGAAGATGATAATTGGGCAAGCCATCTTCCAACTGACGGCTACCTTAATCTTGCATTATGCGGGACCTCAGATTCTGGGCTACAGCGACCTCGAACTTGATACGATGGTCTTCAACACATTCGTATGGATGCAGATCTTCAACGAGTTTAATAACAGGCGACTCGACAACAAGTTCAACATCTTTGAGGGTGTTCATCGGAACAAGTTCTTCATTGGCATCAACTGCGTGATGATTGGGGCGCAGATTGCCATTGTCTTTGTCGGTGGCGCCGCATTCTCCATTACCAGCATTAACGGGATGCAATGGGCTATCTGCGTTCTCTTGGCAATGGTGTCCCTGCCATGGGCGATAGTTGTGAGACTATTCCCCGACATGTGGTTTGAAAAGATTGCGGCAGTGTGTGGGCGCCCGGTTGTTGTAGTCTACCATGCCTTGGGGACATGCTTCTCGCGGATTGGTCAGGTGTTTGGCCGACTCAAGCGAGACAAAGCCGCCAATACCGATGGGGATGTGGAGGCGTCACGGGACGCGCAGCCACCGATGGTGACAGTGACGGACAGTGCGATCCCTTCGATCCAGATCGGGTCGGCTAGCGATGACGAGAGAAGTCGGATTTAATAGTATTGTATAGAGTTGTGAATAGTTTATAGATTATAGATGCGTACCTACAGTTCAACATAGACTGTCACTGGACAGCGCGTTTGTTTTTTCTTTATCTCCGATGCCCGACCTCGACCCTATGGAAGTCTTGAAGTCGGCCGAAGCTTTTGCCCGTGGGGATGACGGATGGTGCCAAGGACGCGGGGAAGACGGGAATTGCGGGAGTTATGTGGATGGATGGAGTCTTGAGAGATCGGGGGCATCCTGGCCCCTCAGCTAGCAATATGTAATTGGTGCCGAGACAATTAATAATAGAAATTGTGGCATTTACACCCGGTTTGTTCGGCAGATCTGTCGAAGCCCCTAAGACTGACGTAGGATGGGTGGAGTAACGGGGGTAACGCTGCGTATCGCCGTATATGATGATCGGCATCATCTTGATTCTTCAGCACACGAGCCCACCTATGCGCGCTGGGCTAAGCGGGCCAAGCCAAGGAATCATAAACCCTTATGTTCTTCCAGAATGAATCACGTCCAAAATGAAGTGCGTCGGATGTGTTAATGGCAGCGAGCGAAAGCAGATAACGCATGTCGTAATTGGAAGAGTGAGGTATCGATGTCATTGATCATCAATGGAGGCCGTTTGAAAGCGTGACTGCGTGGCTTTTGAGTTTCGATTCACCGTTGTCGGATCTCGCATAAGGGATGGCGGCGAGCGACGGGTACCGATCGCACCGAACCTTGTTCCCCTCCGCGCCCTTGCGCCCTTGCCACAATCACCACCTGCACCCCAACTACATACCTAATACCACTGCAAATGCGACCTATCGCCTCCCACATCACGCGGTCAATCCCCCTCCGCTTGCTGGAGATTGAAACCTTGCATGAATGTATCAACCATTCCACCGCCCTACGTCCGGAAAGCCCGCGGAACGACCTCGGCCCCAATCGAAAACGGGCAGCGCGCCTATTGCTCAGATGGCTTCTCGCGACTCAGGGCACGCTCGCGCTTCGCGAAGATGGAACAAACGGCAGATGATCTCATCACACAACGTAGTATCAGATTTATTTCCGTCTCGAGCGACCAGGTCATATAAGAAAGATGCCTTTTACCGTGATCTGTTACTCTAAGCTATGAATAAGCTGCCATCTTTATATACTTGATTGAAAGAACCCGAATAGTGTTACAATTGCTATCAGGCATTTCCCCGCTCCGTTGACATAACTTTAATCTTGCCTCTGGCGCCTCTTGATTGCCTAACCATGGAGCTGTTCAGTACACACCAGACCAATCTTGCTCTTATTGGGCTTGCCCTGGGACTTTTCGCGGTAGGTAAAGCTCTGCATCTCCAGCATGACATGTTTCATTGTCTAACTGAAGCTACCCATATAGTATCTGTTCAGCGCTGTGACAGGTCCTTTGTCCAAAATCCCGGGCCCATGGTACTCCAAATTCACTGAGACTGTCGGGAAGTACTATATGCTCAAGGGCCGCAAGCCGACCTACATAGACGACCTCCACACGAAATATGGTAAGAGACCCTTCCCAGATTGAGAACATGTATGGAGCCTCGAAAAGGAAAGTGCCAGACTAAAATTGTAGCAAACAGGCCCTATCGTGAGAACCAGCCCGAACGAGGTCAGCATCAAGGATGCCGCCTCCATGCAGAGAATGTACTCGGTCAAGGGCGAGTTCCCCAAAGCCTGGATCTACCAAATACTGGTACCGGGCGTCGAGAGCGTCTTCAGTACCACCAGCATTCCGCTGCACCGTCGATACCGCAGGCTCCTCTCCGCCGGCATGTCCGAAAGTGGCCTGCTTAGACATAAGGCGGCCATTGACGGTAAAGTCCGCCTGGCGATTCAGCGCATGGCCGAAGAGACAGAACGACGTGGATTCACAGTAAGCATCACATTCGCAAGCTTACAAGCATAGGGAGAGGGCTTGGGCTTCAGAAGGCTAACAACAGTTACAGGACGTTCTGTTCTGGTCCATGTGCATGACCACCGACATTATCGCCGAGCTGAGCTTTGGTCAGTCTTTCAACCAACTGGAAACTGGAGAGGTGAGTGCGAGACCATATATACCCACACCCGCAATACACATGACTCACGTTTAAGTAGAGAAGCGAATACATGCGAACCCTCGCTTCCGTTGGATCATCGCAAGGCATTCGCCTTGCGTTCCCTACACTGACCAGAATCTCCAAGTATATCCCCTTCCCCATTCCCATCATCCGAAAAGGTACCGAGGTCCTAGCCTTCACCCGTGCCAGCGCGGCGGAGCTCCTGCGCCGGCACTACCGCGTTGTCGAGGAGGAAGGGGAGGACGCCAAGCCGACGTTACTGTCGAAGCTTTACAAGCCCAAACCCGGCGAGGAAGGGCTCGATTTCGAAGAAGTTAGGGCAAATGCGCAGTCGTACATCGTGGCAGGGTCGGACACGACCTCCAACACACTCACCTACCTCATCTGGCTCGTCTGCAAGCACCACGAGGTCAGGAGAAGGCTGGTCGACGAGCTGGACACTCTGCACGATTCGTTTGAGGATGCTGATCTCAAGAAACTTCCTTACTTGAACCAAGTCATTGAAGAGACTTTGCGGATGTATTCATCTGTACCAGCTGGGCTTCCTAGAGAAGTAGGTGCAACCGGATTGTTTACCCCCTTTTCATTATTTGATGGTGGAAGAGGTCATTGCAATTGCTAACCAACGGTTTTTCAGGTACCTCCCGAGGGCATCGAGTTTTGCGGTCATTGGATTCCCGGGGGCACGACTGTGTTCGCGCAGGCGTACACCATGCACAGGGACGCGGCCACCTACCCCAACCCGCTCACCTTCGACCCTTCGAGGTGGGAGAGGCCTACGCAGGCCATGAAGGACAGTTTCGTGCCCTTCGGCAGTGGTAGTCGAAGTAAGTTTCATAGCATGACTGCTCTCCCGTCAGATAGACAAAGGATAGATATACTGACTATAGCGTGACACAAACAGTTTGCATGGGGATACACCTGGCCAGGATGGAGCTACGGCTTGCCACAGCGCGCTTCTTCCTCACGTTCCGGAACCCTCGCATCTCTGCGGCCGATGGCTTCTGCGACGAAGACATGGAGCCGAACTTGTACTTTCTGATGACGCCGAAGAAGCAGCGGTGTTTGATTGAGGCTATCTGAGGGGTAATTCCAGGAAATAGGTGCAGCAGTCATACCTGTCATCCGTTGTACCTTGACACTCAGTGCAGGAATGGCGTTTAGTCTCATTCTTGATCGTCTTAACACTAAGCACAGCTATTTCACTAGACATTTATTTCCATTATGAAAACGCACCTCATGTGGAAAGTATCGTGGTGTAGGCTATACAAAGCTTCATATTGCCTTGTCACTTAGTCATAGATTGCCTTGAACACGAGTTTTATAGCTGTATACCCTGACCGTTCCTCAGTAAGCAACTCTGCATGAACACGAACTCGAGAGTATATCGTCACTGCTAGTTATGGGCTGATATTCTGTCTTTGCTTAAATACCCCTGTCCAATACAATGCAACAATTTTACAGCTGTTGTTTGCCGGATGTGAAGCTGAGGGCGCAAGAACCAATCAGGATGCAAAATCCGAGATTTGTGAACTTTTATTACCTGACATATGGCGACTGTGATATCGACATCATTGAAGGATTCGCTCGTATAAGATACGGCTTATGTGCGGGAAGGATCAGAGCAGGGGCTGGGTTAGGGCAGACCGTTCTAATAAGCGTGGCGATCTGCAGGCAATACGAGGTGTTGAAAAGTAAGCAACATGCCGCTAGACACAGCCAAGGATCGATGGTATCTACCGGCTTTTGGGATTTGCACTGCGAAAGGATTGTCTGTTGTTGAAATGCATCGTCACTAGCTAGTCACGGGAGCTTACAAGTCACCGAGTCTCACCACTCACTAAATGTTAAAAGTCACGTTACATTGTGGCTGAAATGACATATCTCCCTACGTGTATAAAGCCAAAGGGTCCATCGTCTCGCTATCTAAATGGTGAGAAGATAAGATCACCAGTATCAATTGGAACTCCCACAGCCCTCCACTTGATAATCACAAAGCAAAGTTTCCATCACTTCTTTCAGATCACATCGCACCTGACACATAATTACCGTCACGATGCTCGCCTCCATCGTCACATTCGTCTCCGCCCTCGCCGCCACGGCCGCAGCCTCCCCCCTCGCCACGCGGGACCCGGCCCCGTTCGCCGAGTGGCTGGCGACCAACTTCGGCGAGGGCTGTTCGCCCGGCGGGTGCATCGCCTCGTTCAACATCAGCGCCCCCGCGGGCTACATCGCGAAGGCACCCGCCTTCAACGTCGCCTGCCACCCCATCTACATCCAGCAGGGCTGGCTGAACTGCGACATCGTGGCCGAGCCCGGCCCCAACCCGTCCTCGCATGTGCAGTCCATGTGGACCGAGGCGTCGCGGCGCGACCTCATCAAGATCTCCGTCGCGCACATCTGGACCGACGAGCGCGGGCAGCGGACGAATGCCTCCGGCTCGGTCGAGATCGTGCCGGGGACGACGGGGTTCGACGTGCCCGTTACGCTGATTACCGCGGTGCTGTGAAGGGGAAGGGGAGATAACCGAAAACGAAAAGATGGAGTATAGTTGATTAATAATTAGATGGGGCGATGAATAGTACTGGGGCGAGTATAGATTAGGGCTACATACTTGTTATTGGTCAACGAATTCTCACTCATATCGTGACTCGACGTCCCCATTGGGTACGCTTCTTGGGTCGATTGCCTTATCATAATATGGATCCGCATATGTGACGGGCTGATATTTGCTTACTCTTTATCACGTTATCCGAGCTTTTCGTACAGCTAACAACCAACTTCATTCCATCTCATTACCCGGCAGACACGGGCCGAAAAACAGCGGTGGGAAAGGAGAAGCATATATACACATGAGAAAATTAGACTAGTACCCAGCAACATGGTAAGCGTTACATTGCATATTTTTGATTAGATATACTATCCCGATTCGGTAGTGCCGAGGCAGTCGATCCACCCTCGGTCGTAGGAACCTGGTTCGCCATGCATATGCTTACGGAAGGTGCATGAGACCATGCATGGAAGTATCCATTCAATATACAAGTAGACCAACAGCAGATCGCAGAGTCGAGCATGCCCGCCGAGACAGCGCATCTAGGCCTGCCGAGACGCGAACCATGTTCTTTTCACTACTGCCAGTTGCTATTGGTCGTGTAACAACCATTCCGAAGCGGCGGCAATCGAACGCGCACAGACGGAATGCGCATATGCAATGGAAAATACCAACAAACGGGTCGAAATGAGAAGAAGATGGGCTAGGAGACACCGAAACTCCGGATGGGTCTATAAAAACGAGGAATGATGGTGTGATGCCTACCTTCTGGATCTAAATTACCAGATGTCCTGCTCTCCTCTTAGCTCTACGCTCCCACATCCATCATGGATCGAACATTTGGTAATGGCTTGCGCGGCTTGCTCGTTTCGTGGTTGCTCCTAGGAGTTACCACAGCAGCCACCATTCCGTCCAATGACAGAAAGATCAGGGAATCCTACGACTATATAGTGATTGGGGGCGGAACGTCTGGCTTGGTAGTTGCGAATAGACTATCTGAGGACCCAAAAAGTATGTATTCAAACTCTCTAGACCTGCTCTTCGATCTGTCAAAACACGAAGGAGAGGCTATTCTAACCAATCCCAGAAACCGTACTCGTCATCGAACACGGATACATCAACGATAGCCCAAACACCAAGATCCCCAACGCGGCAGGCAAGTTCCCCAACGGAGGGATCGACTTGTGGAATGTCACTTCCGAGCCAATCCAGAGTCTCCGAGGCTTGAGGTGGCCTGTGCGAATGGCCGACGTGGTCGGAGGTGGCTCCGTTGTAAATGGAATGGTAATCAAGGAACGAACCTCGTCTTCAGTCTTCATGATCTAATCCATTGCCTGAGCAGTTTGCAGACCGAGGCTCGAGAGCGGACTACGATGCCTGGGAGGAGCTCGGCAACGAAGGCTGGGGCTTCGACGGACTCCTCCCCTACTTCCGGAAGAGCTCCACGTTGGGGCCGCCCTCGCCGGAGCACATCCGCGAGTACAATATCCAGACGGATCCTGCAGGTTACTCCAACGGGCCGCTCCAAGTCGGCTTCCCCAGCACGATGTACCCGGACCTCAAGAACATGACGGCCGCGCTGACCGCGCATGGTGTACTCACCTCCCGAAATCCAGCGACAGGGGGTGCCTTTGGGCTGCTTTGGGCACCAAATACCCTCAATATACGCACCGGTACGCGATCTCACGCGCGAGCCGCCTATTACGACCCCATTGCAAAAAGTCGCCCTAATCTCCATTTGGTAACTGGCCACACCGTGAACAAGATCCTACTAGATAAAGAGCTTGCTGCCACAGGCGTCACCATTACCCCGCGATCAGGAACTGGCGCGGCAAAGTTCAACATCCGCGCTGACCGGGAAGTCATCCTAGCAGCGGGCGCCATCTCGACGCCCAAGCTACTGCAGCTGAGCGGTGTGGGCCCCCGCGCCGTTCTCGAGGCCGCCGGAGTACCTTTGCGGCTCGACTTGCCCGGAGTTGGAGCCAACTTTCAGGATCACCCGCAAGCGCAGGCGACGTGGAACCTGACCAAAGGTCTCGCGTTCCCAAATCCAGGCTCGTTGAACACCAACGCCACCTTCAACGCCAGCGCATGGGAGGAGTACCAGGCTCACGGCACGGGGCCTTACACCGTGGCCTTCAGTAACACGGCCGCGTTCCTGCCGCTGCGGAACTTCACCGAGGCCGCTGCCTTCAACACCGTGATGGGCAATACGGCCGATCAACATGTGGAAGAGAACGCGCTACCTGCAATCTATCGCACTTCCAGGGAGCTCCTGGCGGGTTATCGTGCCCAGCGTGCTATCCTGTTGCGTCACTTTGGGAGCCTCGACGCCGCGGCCATGGAGTTCCCCTTCATGGCGGCTGGGTTCGGGGCCAGCGTCTTGACCAAGCCATGGTCGCGAGGCACGGTAACCTTGGCCCGCTCTGCCTCGAAAGTCGATAGCAACACCACCACGAGCTCGGCCGAGGCAGCTCCCGTGGTGCAGTATCAAGCCTTTGCCCACCCGGTGGACCGCGCCATCCTCCTGGCCGCAGTACGCTGGACGCGAAACCTGTACCGGACCTCGCCCATCCTAGCGGAAACTTACGGGCCTGTGGAATTGATCCCGGGAGCCGCGGCGCAGACCGACGATGAGATCTGGGACGCTCTAGTCTCGGCAGGCGTGGTGCGCCCCGGGAACTCGCACCCTAGCGGCACCTGCGCCATGATGCCTGTGTCCTTGGGCGGCTGCGTCGGTGCCGACCTGCGCGTGCACGGGACGCGGAGACTCGCTGTTGTTGACGCCTCTGTCATACCTCTCATTCCAGGCACGCACATACAGACAACCGTGTACGCTGTTGCGGAGAAGGCGTCGGACATTATCAAGGCGAGAAACACTGGTCTTTAAAGTATGGCTGGATGGAGATCCATGGCCTTGGAATCCCTCCCATGGAAGGGGTAATTGGATGGGACTCCGCTGGTTGCACATCGCAGAAGATAGTAACAGTATAATAATGTATACTCAAGGAGACCAGCTACTTAATATCCTTCTTGCAACTCTGTATCATCACAAAGAGAAAAGTGAAGGAGAAAGCGAAAAACTAAAATGGGAACGGGGTTGTTCCTGCTATTCCTGTAGTGAGAAAGAGAGTGAGCTTTTCTTCCTTTTCTTCTTCTACAAATCACTCCATGACTATAAATGACTATATAGCTTAGTAAAAAGCCAGACCAGTAGTGTAATTGGGAAAATTTTGGCGTAACCTCTGAGGGAATATCGACCCACAATCGGAATAACAGGATAAGCAACACCTTTGTCATAGAATAGATAAAATAAAAGCCTATTGGCATTAACCGGAGAAATCGCAAACCCTCCTACCTTTTTGGGGACTGAGAGTTGGCATATAACGTTAGCCATTTTCCATCTCTTAACTGCCTGACCCATAATTATACTTGCACAAATTTGAGCTTTACTTTCGCTAGACAAGTCATTTCAATCTGTAAAATAATTACAATATGTTACCATCTTTTTTACGGCGGCTCTCGAAGCTTTCCCAACGCATCACGGTCAACAAGCAGGGGCGGAACGATGCTGCTGCTTCACACCTGTCTGCCGAGGCTGCTCCCGCCAAGCCACCTGCCATGGCCAAAGGCACAGACTCCGATCTCATTGATACGCCGCCACCAAGTTACGAAGACGTGTGCCCTGGTCCCGTTGAGATTGGTATTGGAGCCGTGACCGATGCACAACTAATGCCGCGAGATCCAAGAAACCTTGAAACAGTAGATACGGTCATGCATAGGGTGGAATTCGAGCTCGAGGGATGGCCACAAATTACTGATGTCGATCTTGTTTCTTCTTGCATTCGTCAGCTATGCTGTTTCGCCGCCAGCTGCGTATCTGAAGAGTACCCGGGCCATTCAAATGCCATGCTGAAGGAGCGCAGACAAGCATATCGCAGCGAGATTCAGAGGTTATTGAGCCTTGTTATGAAGCCGATCCCCACGAGCCTTACGGCAAATGTCATCAATATGACGGCAACCGCCTTTGAGGAACTTGCAGAGCAGCGTATGGCGGAAAGGAAGTACAGCAACTACTGGCAGGTGAGGGGGGAGTTTCACTTCATGAGGGCCACAATATATCGAGCGGCAGCACGATTGTGTATACAACTGGCCGAGAACGAGATTGCCGAGAACGAGACAATTCCACTCTCGATCGTGGTCGCCCTCGCCAACGCTGCTAGTTGCTACGACAGCGCCGCCAAATGGTGCTCCAACATCGCCGGGATGATCACTTCACCACGTTTTGAGGACATTATCGCCGGTGGAAATGATGTCTCCTCTGATATTGTTGCGCAGCCAACTGTTGGAGACATCCCTCGACGGGTGCTGCTCAAGATCGTTCGGGCATGATCCTGGGGTACATGGCATGAGTCTGGCAGGTGATCTTGGGGCACGTATGCGACCGGATGTCTATAGTTGCTACTCTTGGTGGTAGTGGGCACCGAATGGTATGTACCTAAACTAATCAGGGTGCCTTCTGCCTTGCATTCTGGAAAAGAGCCTACACACCTTACCTGCACCTCGAGAGTATCTACCTAATCCTACAACCATGTGGTGTCACATGTTCAAAGACTAAGATGTATCTGTCGCTGGGTGTGTCCGAATGTTCTGTATTGCTGCTGTAATCCCGGTCATGTAGTGTTTCCATTGCCCCAACTTGACGTTGTGCGTGGGTATTGCCATATTTAGCCTTGAGATACGCCCTTTCTTAATCCTAGGCGCAGTCGTGCTTTCCAAATGAGTAGAATGGATGTGTGGTCCGCTAAGAACCTCTAAACGTTTCCTCCCAACCCATTTCTCCCACTTCTCAAAAAGCTTTTCCCATTAACCTCAAAATTTGAGCTTTTCACATCTCAGTCAACGCTTTTGTACGAGTGCCTTGGTCTTCGCATCTACACGGATTGTCATACAGGTATGCATCTGCTGAATCTTCATTTGATACTCTTGCGAGCAGGACTAACTCCCAACTGCAGCCAACGACGTGTCCCACGGCTCCAGTACGTGCATGACGGTGTTCATGCGTTGTCTCGCTCCTCTTCGGATCTGACCTGGTACAAATAGGTACCCTCACCATTGACATACAAAGCCCATGGCAAATCCCACCCGATCCGGCACCACCCCTGATTGTGGCCCGCGCTGTAAACGACCATCGTCGGCTGGGACGACATGAAGAAGAAGCTGGGTGAGTGGACTGGCCGCCGACGCCGCCGCTGACTGGCAGCCAGACGAATCAAACGAGGAGAATGGAGACGCCGTCGAGGCATGAAGCAAGTTTTGTTTCAGTTTTGTTTTCTTTTTTACCCAACAGTGAAAGAAAGAGAGTGATAAAAGTACAATAGGGTTTCTTTTTTCTTTTTTCTTATTTAAACGATAATGGAGTCGCGAACGAACTAATAACCGATTGACTATATACGTGCTATTGCCTGACTAGAATTTCCGTAAGCATATGCGTGGCAAACCAGGTTCCTAACACCGAGGCCATTCCACTCCATTCACTAGTAGAAGGTCGTCAGTCACATTTGGTCTCTATTATGGGTAGTCTTTATATTAAACAAGCGTAAACAGATCTATAAACAAACATACTAGTTATTCCTTTTACCCCTGACTGGGAAGTGATTCTTACTTCTAACACCTCTCCTTATCGCCAGCCCCCTCAAAATGCTTCAACGATTCTCCATGATGACCTTGCCACGGAAGCTTTCCAACTTGAAATTGGTACTGTTGATTAGCACAATCGTGTTGTTCTCCTCCATGACGCTGTCATCGTCCTCCGCATTATTTCCCTTCACCTTCTTTCCTCTCTTAGTCTTCTTCGTGACGCCGCTAGGGTTGGCTTTGAGAGCCTTAGGCTTGCCTTCTTTGCCAGCAGCCACAACAACCTTCTTCTTGCTGCCTACCTCATCACCGCCAGCATTGCTGCGCTTCGCCTTATTGTCCGGCTTGGGCGTCTCTCGGGACGCAAAGGGGCGGGGGATATCAGCTGCGCCCTCTGTGTTGTCGGCAAGGTACAGGTCGTACGTGCGGCGGCCTCCCAGGATGTCATCTTGCTCGGTGTCCGGCAGAGCGCCCACGACAACGCGGCTATTGTCGGGGTTGACGTTGACGAAGATGTTGCCGTAGACGACACGGAGGCCCTCGTCTGTGCCGAAGGAGGCGCCGATGGACCACGCATTGGTGCCGCTTGCACCGCCATCGGCGATGGACGGCGTCGGCTTGCGTGGGTTGTGGGTGATCCACACGTACGAGAAGCCTAGATGCTGCGCGACATATGTCATCAACGTCTCAAGGCTACGTGTGGCGTTCTCGTCGACCTCCTTGGTGGTGGCGTCCTGGGGCAGGCGGGTCACCCAGTTCAGGTAGATGTCTTCACCGGACTCGCTCTGCTTCCCCAGATGGGTTGTGCCTCGCTTCTTGCCATAGAAAGGGGTATATGCCCATCCCAAGTCAGGCAGGGGCTCACCCTTGTTCCACGGCTGTCTTGGCCGGCTCGCCTGGGGCTGGCCGTCCGGAGCTGCGGTTGTCGCTGTCTCGACTGGGGCGGCGCCGGGTCCCTGGGGAACACCCGGGGTCGGGGCTGTACCCTTCTTGGCAGCGTCTAGTTCCTGGCCATGAATTGAAGAGGCAGTAGACCCATCAGACAGAGACTTAGCTGACGCGTTCGAGGATCCGGCGTTTCCTCCGGGAGTCGCCGAAGAAGGGGTAACACCGGTCCCCTGGGGGCTCATTGGGATAGTTGAGGTGTTCATTTTGTATGGTTGGATGAAGGTCAAAAAAGAACCGGTGTTTGATGATAATTAGGTGTTGTCTGAGGACTAGGTGTTGGTGTATGTGAACTGGATTGCAACTGATGCTTGACTCTCTAGAATCTTAGGGATTTACCTTCCTATAAGTAAGTATCCAAGGAAGCTGATTGAAAAGAAACAATGAGAAGACTCGATAATGGCCAGTTGTCAAAGAAACGTCAAAGCAGGTCACAATGTCATTCTATCCCCCGTTGTCTCAAGTTCTCTGCCTTTATCGCATTCCTACAAAGTGCACTGAGGAACAAGGGAGCTGTCAGGGCCCGTCGTCAAAGACGACGAAGAAACAACCATCTCTCTCTTTCTTCGGTCTGAATCAACCAGGCTGGCCCAGCTAAGAAACAACCATTATAGCCACCTCAAGCAAGCGAAGCAAAGTAGCTGCAGCGGTCACCCTGGCGGAAAGATGGCGTAAGCCCTCAGATTTGCTCTTCTTGGATTGAGGCTATCAGTTCGTCGCGTTGTTGGGGCACGAGAGCCTGCACGATGATATCTCGCAGTTGTTGTTGGAGCTAGGGAATGTGATCGATCAACCACGGCACTCCTCCGCTCATGAACCCAACTAACTAAATCAATCAACCTCAATTCAATCGTTAATCCAAATGCGCTATGCAGGATTCGAGTCCTTACCTGCCCATAGACTTCGTTTACCTACAGCATTAGAGGTTGCTTTGGTGAAAACAAGACTGTGACCTGAGATAAGGTTTGGCCGGGTGCCAGATAGCTGGTAACAGACCCATTTACCCACTTGCCCCGCACGAAAAGGGGCTCAGGGGTGATATTTCCGAGTCTGAAGGGTACTTTATTTAGGCAGCACAATAACCCCGGAATTGACGGCATCACAAACACTGGGTCAGATCTTACAGCCGCATAGAATGTATTTGTAGGTGGAGGGCTGAATCCGACGCCATGAAAGCCTTATTCATAGGAGGGAAAATCTTGGAATCGATGTCATTACTAATATCCTTTTCGGTTATAATACGAAGAGCTTAACAAAAACCTTATTCGGAAATATGACTACATAGCAGGGGTATAGCACGCTTCAGGGTCAACAATCCTCTGCAAACAATGCCCTGCATCGGGCACTTTTATCCACCCACGGTGTATTGCCCTTGATTCCCTCAAAACGGCCCTCATCCGTTGCCTGCCCATTTTCATTGGCAGCGTTGACCAGACTAGAGTTGCCCGCCTCCGGCGGCGGAATGTACGTTGACAGGACAGTCGGATTGACTGTCAGACACCTGAGACCGTCGACTCGGGCGTTACACGAGTCGAGCATGCCAACGTCGTACGCCTGACTGTCGCCCCGCGCCATCACCGACAACACCTTCGGGGCGCTGCGCCGCGTCACGGCGTACGCCCACGTGCACACCGCACCGCTTGCTTGGATGACGCGCAGCCCGTCCGGCATCCAGAGCTTGTCCTTCCGACGACCCCACTTGGTCTCTATCAGTTTCGATATGTACCACCGGGATCTGTCTACACGATTTGGGTCGGCAAAGGTCAGTCCCTTGCGGATCTCAGAGCCGCAGTGCCCAAGCCAGAGGAGGTCCCACGCATCGCCGTACGGGGACCGCGCCGACAGGTCGTCGGGACGGAGGCCGGCATAGGCACGGAGATTATCGGCGAGCAGCGGCATCTGCTCCGTACGCAGCCGCGTGTCAAAGTCCAAGTCGTCCTCCACAATCAACGCCGACTCCAGCCCCGACGCGATGAAGTGCTGGAGCATGTGGAGGTGCGCGACCCACGCCTTTGCGCTGCCGAACCCCGGCACCTGCAGGGTGCCGTTGCCGATCTGTTGGAAGTCGTGGACCTCTTGGTCGGAGATCGACGGCATTGTGGGTATGGTGAACTCCAGCCCGGTCAGCTTAGCGGCAGCCTCGAGACCTCGGGTGCGCCAGCTTGGGCCGGTGGAGAGGACGAGCAGCTTTTCAAACTGCGCATGAAATTAGTTTCGGGGAAGAAGGAGAGGAGAAGTCCACCACGAAATGGGGTGGGATCTTACACCAAGCGTGGCGTTCGTTGTCGCCGCAATGATGTCCGGAGCCGAAGGAGGAGCGCGGACAACCCGACGATTTGGACTACGGACCAATCGGACACTGGAAATCAGGTTGTCGGACAAATAGAGTGCATGTAATATGAAAACGAAGAATCCGGAAAACAGGACTGCGAAAACCAGCCTAGCCCTCTTTGGCCGCGACCAGGGCGTAAGACGTCGCCACAGCGCGGATGATCCATGGTGGCCAGACATAGTAGCGGCGCTTACATGAGATGCTATCCCGAACGGTCCAGACGCAAGGCAGCAGACCTCAAAGGCTGCTGGGACTTGCTTACTCTGGGTGTGTAAGTAACAGGATTTATGGGATGAGATCGGGAAGAGGATTTCCCTTTTGAAATTTCCTTCCTGGATAGCCAGGAAGGCGCAGCAGGCAGGCAGCAAGATAGACAGACGTGGATAAGCGCCAGCCTGCCAGCGGACACATGCGGCACATGCGGCACGGTATAGTGGGGACAATTTACAGGGGAGCAGACAGGGGGTTTACCAAATACCAGGAGAAATCACGACCACGAACCCAATCATGGCTTGCGGAGCGTCTGGAAGACCCGCTCCGAAAGACAGCAAAAACTGTATGGTGCGTCGGTCAGCTTACGTCGCCAAGAAGTATTGGTCGACCGCACGATTTCCGTACCATGATGGAGATCTGGCAGGTACCTGCGGAAGAAGAACCATTTAATTTAAATGGTGGAAGAGGAAGAGCATCTATTATATAGAGAAGATCCACTTGGTCGGCAAAATAAGGACTAGTTCACTTATAGGAAGGATATAACTATATACATATGACGAACTGCTAGGCGACGTCAAGTTCTGTATCTAAAATATCACCCACGGAGACTCTTGTACTACGTTAAGTTACTTTCAGCATAGCAAATTTTCAACCAAGATACTCTGTGATTTTGTCACCTTCCATCATCAACTGATGTGAAGTGTAATTTCAAAGTGTAACACTACGCTTCGTGTAAACTATCGCATCTTCTTTACCTCTCTCTTGCATGATTTTGTGTCTTATTGGCAATACCTCATGGTTGGATGAGACGAAAGTCTAGAAGCTTGCCATCCTTTACCATCCCCCAAGACCGGTACGCTTCGTTCAAGCTCTCGTACAGCTCCTTGTCATACTCTCGTCCAGCGTCCAGCGTCCAGCCATCCGACTTCCTCTGTACGCCAGGTGAGCCATCTGTCCGCACTTACACCTTCAGGAGCGTGCAGAATCCCTACTGCAATGCACGAGACAGACTTCGTGGACGAAGCACCTGGTCTATCGTAAGTGAAGCAAACAGTAGCTCCGCACTTACTACAGAAGCTGCGTTGCTTCCCTGGTGAAGCGGAATAGGTCGTCATCTTTGTGTTTCGCGGATCACATACAAGTGTAGGGATGTACATCCACGCGCTCACGTGGGTGCCCGAGGCTAGGCGGCAGTCGTTGCACACGTCAAGGCAAGCCTTCCACTTCATCTTGTCAACTGGAGAAACAAGCGTCCTCATATTGTCGTCTGCCAGGACTTTGTCTGTGGGTCGCTGGATCAAGAACGATACACTGCCGCAGTGGCACTCGGCCAGGAGATGGTCTACTCCTTCATCCCCTATGACCTCCTGTGGGACGGCAGACTCTGCCAGCATGTCGTCCGGGTTCCAAACCTTCAGTTCCCTAGTGCCAATGGTCGGCAGCCATTCGTGCAGACCACAGGGTGCTGACTGCGTAAAAACGTGCTGACCTAGTACGAAGACATCCTCGTCCTTTGGAAACAGTGCGGTAGATATGTACCATTGGTCTGCGGCCGTATTGAAGACGCCCATGTGTGATCCACATGTACTGCAAAAGTGGACGTTGTTGCTCACCCCTTGTTTGTAGAGGTTTGTATATCGCTCGAGATCAGACGGGTTCACGAATTGGGGATGGATTCCAGGTGGAAGAGGCGCGTGGGTGCTACACATCGCTCCGTGCATGTAGCGACACTGGCTGCAATGGCAGATGTGCGCTTGGAGGGGAAGTACTGAGGCAGGAAGGGTCAGGCTGTAGTGAAGGGCTTTGCAAAAGCATCGTGCCGTTACGGACTTGTAATGTGCCTTTCCGATATCCATCATCGAAGCCTGATCTGTGTCTTTGATTGCCTGGTTATACGAGAATGACTGCGGTTGGTGTAACTACGCAGCTGAGGTTGCTGACGAGATATCTTGGGCTGAAATATGAAAGTAAACAGACTTGAGAGAGTGGTAGCTGAAACGGAAACCCCCACTTTATTATCTGCAAACATCGTCTAAAAAGGAGAGTTGCCTGCGAAAATAGTAAGCAAGCCTCACTTGGCTTCGACGCCCATTTTTCTAGGAATCTTTTTATCTTGCCTAAAAGTACTATCAAATTTAGAGTTGCCGAGTAATTGAAGCTGTTTATTACATATATTACATTTTACGTTTTTATTTTTCGTGATAGTTCCTGTCCTCATTGTCACCATGGAGCGTCACCCTACCATTGCCCCAATCACATATCAAAGTCAAGACATCTCCTTCAGCAGGTGGATGTCTCTGTTGACATTGTCGCTGGCGCCCTTGATTGCCCATATCCTTGCCGGTGCACCGCGTGCCTCATACTTAACGAAGCATCGACCTAAATGGCACGAGCAATTGGTTCACTACAACCCAACGTCTATCTTGTGGCGCTACGCCTCCATCGCAGACCGTCGGATCCGCGCCCGAGCTTGGGACAGGACTGAAATAGCCGCCGCAAATGCCATCTTTTGGACAGACGATGGTTGGGACGGGTCCGAGTCTATGGTGGAGCGGAGCCGATCTTACTGCACCCATATGCCGGACCATGCGCGGATCGCCTTCTTCTCCAGCGAGATGATCAAGACCTGGATCATCACTCTTCAAGGTGTTCAGACAATCTCCGTCCTGACGCGCAATCTCACGGGCGGCAATGTGAAAGAGACCTTTGACCGGAGCTTGGCAGTCGACTTCGTGTTTTCACCGTTGTCCTTCATCGGTCTTCTTCGGGTATTCTGTGCGCTTTGGCTCACCGATGATTTCAACTACACCAGCAACCGTGCTATCGGCCGCACAACCGAGCTCTCTCAGCTCGGTACCGAGAGCAATACCATGCGTAGGAGTTCAATGGACAGCCTGCTAGACTCCCCCAATGGCCAACCCCTCTCAGGGCACCGGTATCGACCAACTTCGTTTTGGATCAGCCGGGCCTTTCGTGTCTTCTTTCTACTGTTGCTTCTTGCTATGCTGGCCACCGCCCTCCTGTTTCTTATCGGT